>OU342477.1:13785191-15100191 GCA_910589355.1 Parapoynx stratiotata | reverse complement strand
ACATCCCGTCCCTCCCTGGCCGAAGGTCACCAACAAGGAAGTCGTCCGCCGTTGCATCCGTAGCTTCGGCGGCCGCCTTCGCGAGCTCCTCATGTGTCACGGCGTAATCCAGGCCCGTGAACCTAACTTCCGCCTTTTTAATTGGGCGGGTGACGCGAGCGACTATGGGCAGATTCTCCTTGAGGCTCTGCTCGAGCCGTTGGGCCCCCTCGATCCCTACCTCTTTGGGGAGCTCTAAGATGACAGCCCCCGCATACGACCTCTTCAAAGATAGCGATGGAATACCCAGCTTCTTTAAGTCCACCTTGTTCCTGGCCTCCTTCATGATATCGACCAGCGTAAGCCCTCCTTCCCTCTCCTTCTCAGACTTGAGGAGGTCGATGACCACGGCGGGGGCCTTCTTCTCACGAAGACGGACTGGCTTCGGTTTCTTCGGCCCCTTCGGTTCCTTCGGGGCTTTCGGGTCTTCCGCCTTCTTCTTCTTTGGGGCTTTAGTGTTGCTGTCCCCGGTCTTCGCCTTGTTAGGAGCCGCGGATTGCGCCTGCTCCTTCTTCCTCTTCATTACCTTCTTACGGCCCATTGCCGTACTCCAGTTAACTTCCTCGTCATTAACGACTGCGACCGAGTTTGTAGCTGGGAGAGCTAGAGTCTTCTTCGTCGCCTGTGTCTTGGTTGCTGCAGCTGCAGCTGCTACAGGAGTGCCAATCGCGCGTCCGGCCGCCTTCTGGACAGGCTCAGGCGTCAGCACCACTGGATCCACAGGCACAGGTCTGAGTTCCGCCATAGCATCCCGGACCGCAGCTTTGATGTAGTCTCGCAGCTTAGCGTCATCGCTGAGAACCTCAAGCTGCGGCGCATAAGCAGCCGCAGGAGCAGCCGCAGAGGCAGCCGCTGCAGACACCTCATAGCTCATGAGTCTGCGCTTACACTCATCGAGCTCCCTTTCGACCTTTTCGAACCGCTGCTGGAGAGCCTTGTGTTCGTCTTTGAGCGTCGTGTACTGTCTGTGTATGACGCGGGACTCATCCGTGGTTGAGAGGGTGCCAATTCTACTCAGCACCTCCCTCTGCAGTACACAGACCCGCTTCATCTCCCCGCGGACGTCTCCCTTCAACCTTGACGACTTGTCGAGCATGGTCTCGAAAACCCGCGTGCCCTGCTTAGCAAGGTCAATGAGGCCCGGGTTCGTAGGGTCCGCGATGTCCGTCTCTAGCTTTTCGGGCAACCTTCGTCTACTCTCTCCACCGGTGAAATCGCGGGCCAGGTCTTCGATTTCCCGCGCCGATATGTCCTCGGCGACGTCGAGCCTTTGCCGCTCTCTCTCCTTCAAGGCTTTCCCCCATCCGACGTATTCACCCGTCGTGGGAGGCCTTCCGCGCCCTCTCTTAGCCGAGCTTGCTGAGAGAAACTCGACTTCTGACTCCACTGAATAATCCGAGCTCTCCGACCCAGTCAGCGATGGACTCCGACTGACGGAGATTCTTCTCGAAACGGCTTCACCCTTTGCGGCCCTACTCCGCGTGTTCCTGGCCGGTCTGTCCGACTCCTTCTCTTCCACCTTGAGGACGTCCCGATAGCTCAGGCGTTTCCCAGTTCCCGGGGTTACATACCCAGTTCCATCTGAACATTCACCCTCGGTTTCGACTAATTGCCTTCTCGGCACTCCTTCACAAACTTCTTTTGGTTTTTTATATTTAAGTGACTCCATTATTGTTCCCACGAGTAAGGGGGCTTTAGGGTCTGCCCCCCCTGACCCAGAAAACACTGGCCGCTAGCTGGCAGATCCACTCGCCTGCCACCTTCAAAGAAGGCGGGGGTACGCCGCGCACTCCATCGGGGCCGCAGCCCGCCAAAACGCACCCCCGTTGAGGATTTGTTATTGATGTTTTCTCATCTTGGGGCCGGCCACTTAAGGCAAGCCCCCCTGGTCCCTTACCCGCGCCGATAAACATGACACCAGACGCCCGGGGGGGATAACAGGTTGGCCCGACGAGGTCCTGCCATGCAGGGGTCCCCGCCGCGCCGTCGAAGCCCTTTCAGGCGAAGACAGGGGAGGCAGAACTCTCCCGGGAGATGAAGCTCCCTCGACCGGAGCGCCGAAAAACAAATACTCCTGACGCCTCCCGCGAGCCTTGCAGGCCCGCCACCCACGACCCCGAAGGGTCCGCTGGCCCTGAAAAGGACCCTTCACAGGGTAATTATTTTAGAGAGGTTTTCTTCCTCGCAACCAGACGCACAGGGCAAGCCCCATACGCCCAGCCCCCGGGCCCACTCAGTGTGAGCTTACGGGTTGGTGTGACCGTGCAATGCCCGCCCCGTGAGGAGCAAGCAGTCACACCGTTGCTAGTGGCTGTCCGCGACGGCCGAAGCCGCTACCCCCCATATCTGGAGGGCATTCCCCTATCCGCAGCCCGGGGACGCGTCCGATGGCGGTACTAGCCCCGCACACGGAAAAAACGGACGCATAAGCCTCAAATAAGCTGAAGGAAGGAGCAACAGTCATTATGGGCCCTCTGCCTAGACCGTCACCCCCCCCCTAGCCTATCTTCTAACCTCTGGTGTCTACTACAAGGCTGTGACTCAACAACCACCTTGATTCGACGAACGTTCAAGCCCGATTGCTACAAGGCTCCAGTGCAAGCACCTTCGCCACTCCACCAAAATGTTTACTACGGGCGAACCCGGTTCAACAGAAAAGTCGCAACAATCGGGCCTCCTCCCCGCTGACATAATTGGCCGAAGCCTAGCCAGAAATCGGTTTGGGCGGACGAGTTGTCCGTCTGAAGAGTTCGCGACCTAATCCCTCCTACCCCGAAAAGCGGGAGCAGATTCCAAGGCAAAGGTAGAAGGGCCATCTCGAACTCCCCAGACCGACGCAGCCTACTGATCCCGCGCATCAAGTTCCCATCCCGGGCGCCAGTGAGCCTCCTACCGTCCTAACCACGACTTTCTTCTGACACCCGACATAGCCCAATACGCAGAATCAGCATGCTCTTAAGGCTCTCGCAGACATCGAGCAAATATAGGCCTAGTCCACAGCAGAACCTCGGAGCAGTCCTAGAGAGGCATTTTTTTCTTTTATCAACTCTCTAATCCGCACGAGATGCGACCTTGCATGACATGGTATGACGAGCATTCCACGGCATCCTGGTCGATTTCGGGCGGATGAGTACACCTGCATGCGCATGAAGGAGGCTAACCTAAACTGCAACGTGACATCCGCATACAGGATCGTACCCAGACGTTGGTAGTTGGCAGGAAGGCAATGCGGCATCTTTGCATTACCCCCCTCCCGGGGTGCTCTGCAGGGAGACTACCATCCCGCACCCGTTTCCTAACTGGGCATCATAGGGAAGGCCCTAGCCCCCACTGAGAGACAGCGGTGGGGTGAGGCTTGTCTTGAGAAAGACAAACCCACCCAGAAGTGCTTACCGGCGGACGGGCGAGTTTCATCCACTTTCAGCTGAATAGTCTCGGCTGCTGAGGTGTCGGCACTAGCAACTCGGCAGCGCCTCCACCAATATCGCCAATCTCGCAAAGCGCAACTCGGAGCGAGCTCCGTTCGCGCGATGTCAGCAGTCGAGACCTCCGAGGCGCGATAGACATCATCGGTCAGAGACCTAGTCTCAGCGGCTCAGGTGGCCCTAACCTAACAAGGCAGACGTCGTGCACTAAAAGTGCCTATTTCCGCCCCATATGAGCCGATGTGGATCGGTACCCCAGAGGCCACGTAACGCCCCGACCTAGCCGGCGAACTAACTCGACTCCGGGAGACGCGTATGACTGGGTATCGATACACCAAAGACCCATTAATACGGTCAATTTTTTATAGAGGCTTTTCTTCCTCACGGCCAACGCACAGAGCGAGCTCCACACGCCGGTCCCCGGGTCCACCGATGGCGGACTTACGGTCTGGGGGAGCAATGCAGCTCGCCCTCTGACGGGCAAGTTGCACCGCAGAAAGACGTGTCATCGTCGTCATGCAACACAGTACTGTACTGCACGCGAGGCATTCCCTGTATATAGCGTAACGGTATATACACAGAACGCTCCCAACACGCTCTATTTTTATAGAGGTTTTTTTCCTCGCGGCCAGACTCGCAGAGCAAGCTCCGCACATCCAGCCCCCGGGCCCCCTGAAGGCGGGCTTACGGTTGTGAGATGTCCTAGAGAGGGAGCCTCCCTAGCCCGCACGATATTAGGCGTGGTATGGCATGGCATGACACAACAAACCATGACATCCCGGCCCAATTCCGAACGAGCGAGTACAACTGCATCCGCATGAAGGAGGCTAACCTAACCTGCCACGTGACATCCGTATGCAATTGTACCCAGACGGTCCCTACCTAACTGGGCATCATAGGGAAGGCCCTAGCCCCCACTGAGAGACAGTGGCGAGGTAAAGTTCGTCTTGGGAAAGACAAACCCACCCAGAAGTGCTTACCGGCGGACGGGCGAGTTTCATCCACTTTCAGCTGAATAGCCCCGACTGTTGAGGTGTCGGCACTAGCAACTCGGCAGCGCCTCCACCAATATCGCCAATCTAACAAAGCGCAGACGGACACGGGCTCCGTTCGCGCGATGTCAACAGTCGAGACCTCCGAGGCGCGATAGACATCATCGGTCGGAGACCTAGCCTCAGCGACTCGGGTGCACCCTACCCTAACAAGGTGGAAGTCGTGCACTTAAAAGTGCCTCATTCCACTCCTTACGGTCTAATGTGGATCGGTACCCCAGAGGCCACGTAACGCCCCGACCTAGCCGGCGAACTACCTCACTCCGGGGGACGCGTATGGCTGGGTATCGATACACCAAAAGCCCGTTAGCTACGGTCAATTTTTATAGAGATTTTCTTCCTCGTGGCCAGACGCGCAGAGCAAGCTCCGCACACCTGGCCCCCGGGCCCGCCATAGAGAGCGGACTTACGGTCTTATGTGGTTGTGCAATGCCCGCCCTGAAAAGGGCAAGCTACCACATAACGTGTCATCGTCGTAGTGCAACACAAACCTGCGTTGCATACGAAGCATTCTGCTTTTACAGAACACCTACAACACGTTGTTTTATAGAGGTTATGTCCTCGCGACCAGACATGCAGAGCGAGCTCCACACGTCCGGCCCCCGGGTCTCCTGAAGGCAGACTTACGGGATGGTGTGACCGTGCAATGCCCGCCCTGAAAAGGGCAGGCAATCACATCGTTGCTAGTGGCTGTCCGCGACGGCCGAAGCCGCTACCCCCCTAAGGAGGCATTCCCCTATCCGCAGCCCGGGGACGCGTCCGATGGCGGTACTAGCCCCGCACACGGAAACCTAACCTAACCTAACCTAACCTAACCTAACCTAACCTAACCTAACCTAACCTAACCCCCCCCCTTGGTGGAGAAACCTTGTCGTGGTGGGGGGGCTTACGGGGAGGAGACCAAACTTTTTATCGCGCCAATAACACCCGGCCAACACACACTCCTCTCCAAACTAATAGCTCCACAACCTAAGTCCTCGGCGGGGTATTTGCCCGGAGGCATGCCATCGTGAGGCAGTTGCCCGGTGGTAACCAGCCCCCCGAAAGGGGAGCTGCGAGGTGACCTTACGCCAGTCCCTCTTTCCGCAGCCCGTCCTACCATCGACAACGACCCCCATTCGAGGCGTCCATGGGGGTACGCCGTTGGTCATGGACGGAGCGGAGGGCTTGCCTTGATTGGCCGGCCCGCGACAAGGAAAAGTCTTTAAAACCCGGGAGAAACCCCGCTAAACCCTCAGACACCTGGCGTCCTCCGTTGTATGTAGCCAGCACTCCCGGAATGGGCGTCACCCGGGAGTGTTTTCCCTATATCGGCCTGACTCGTGGGACTATCATGGAACACTTAAAATCAAACTCAAAACAAACCGAATCTTCTAAAAATACGACGACCATGGCAAGCATTAATGACAACCGATCAGAATACGAATATGATTCAGACGAAGAACTGCAATATTTCAGCGGCGGAGAAACAACGATGATTCAAGGCTGCGATGATACTAACAGCCCAATTAATAAAATCATGAAACATGCACTAGGAATCATTGACAAACTAAGCATTACAACATCGAAAAGCGTCACAAAAGCCAACCGTGAGGCGGCACTAGCCCACGCCAATGAAATACATAAAATGGCACAAAAACTTAAAAAACAAAATGTGGGCACTACATCTCTAGCCCAAACACAATCAGTCAATATTACTAGCAATGAAATTAAAGAAATTATAACTAACCAGGTCACTGAGACAGTAGAAAAGACAGTCGCCAAGACACTAAAAGAAGTATTGAAGTCCAAAACCTACGCCGGAGTAATAAATACGAAGGCACCAACAAATAGCATAACAAAGAAAGATAAAACTCATAAAAGTAAACCGGCTCTGCTAGTCACAGTCACTAACAGCAAGACCAAAACAGACACCAGAGAAACCTGGAGTAAACAAATATCATATAGAAAAGAAAAGTATCTACCCAATAAAATAGTTAGCGTAGGAGACAACAAATTAAAAATAGAATTCGAAACTAAACAACAACTGGAAGACACTACACAAAAAATCAATAAAAATAAAAACATGCAATATAAAGTAATAAATAACCTACAGCCAACAATCATACTAAAAGGAATACACGAATCCATACCAAAAGAAGAGATCGTAGAAAGATTATGCAGTCAAAATTCATACCTTGAGCACATCGACTATAAGAACGCTGACAACCAAATAAAAACCACACTCATCAGAAAAAACAAAAACCCAAAATTGTATAACTGTATAATAAGAACTACCCCAATCATCTACCACAAAATAATCGAAGAAGGCCGCGTTAACATTGGGCACTCTAGGGTGCGGGCCGAGGACCACGTGGCCGTCCTACAATGTTACACCTGCCTGCAGTATGGCCACGCGTACAAATACTGCAGATCGGATCGCAAAGCATGTTCACACTGCGCCAGCTCTGAACATACATATAAAGACTGCCCACACAAGGAAGACCGCAGCAAAAATAAATGCTACAATTGTTGGCAACATAATATAAAAACAAAGAAAAATACACCCACAAACCACTCAGCCACTAACAAAAAATGTCCGGCGTACGAAATAAACGCCCTCAGGACAATAGAAAGAATTAACTACGAAATAAATTAATGTCTACAAATCATCATAACCATAATTCATCATCATTAAGATCTACTAACCAACAGAATAATAACAACAATCGTAACGACCTTAAATGTTTACAGATTAACTGTAACAAAAATTACCTCACACACCAAGAAATTATTAAAATTACAGAAGAAGAAAAATTTGATATTATATTACTGACTGAACCATACACAGGCAACACCAACTTAGTCAAACCGATACCAGGATACACAATATATCAACATCACAACACACATACAGAAGAAAATAGTAGAAACAAAACAGCAATAGCCATGAAAAGAAATAAATACAGCGTAATACCAATTCATGAACTAACAAACCAAAATATAACAACGATTCAGATTAGCAATAAAGCAGGACACAAGATAAATATATACTCTATATACATAGAACCAAAAACAGATAAGAATAGAACGCTGAACAAACTCGAAGAAATTCTGAACAACAACCGCAACATCACAAATATAATAACTGGAGACCTCAACGCATGGAGCCGAACATGGGGCTCGGCAACAACTAACACTAGAGGAACAGAAATAAATAATATGTTTAACAGACACGGCATAATTACCGTTAATGACGAAAATAATGACTACACATTCCTAACAACCACCCACGGGCAAATTAGAACGTCAAATATAGACATTACAGCAATTACCGAACACAATTACCAAGTAAATATCATTAATTGGAAAACAAACAAGAATTTAATCACAACATCAGACCATTTAGCAATCACCTATCAGATTAAACAAGGAAGAGGAAACAAACAGATAAACAAGAACATCAGTAATAACACCTGGAAATACGACACTACAAAGTTAAACTTCTGGAACAAAGAAAAAACGAAAGAATTCGAAGACAAATGTAAAGAATACATAGACAACAGTGAAGAGACTTTAACTCTAATAGCAACCTTAAACAAAACAGAAATAAACACATATATAGAATCACTTACAAATAAAATCATACTAGTATGCCAAGAAACCCTACCTAAATATAAAAGCAGACCAGGGAAACCACACTGGTGGAATGACACACTAGAAGAAATGAAAAAAGAAGTAATAAGAATTCATCATCAAATGTCAAAAATAGCTAAGAAACTAAAAAGAAACACTAGTAACACACCAAACAATAATTTACAAAACGCATTAGAACAAAAAATTCATGAAAGAAACGAAGCTAGAAGCAAATATCACAAAGCTATACAACAAACTTCATCAGAATCTTTTAGAGACTTCTGCAACACGCAAAATCCAAACGATGTCTGGACCGTCACTAACAAACTAACTAAAACCAATCCACTATTGCAAACCCCGGGAACCTTTAAAAAAGAGGACGGCACCTACACTGAAAGTATAGAAGAAACATGTGAAATTCTGGCAAAAGCCTTATTCCCGGATGACACAAACAACAACAGGAGACAAGAAACAATTAAGAAATACGTAGAAACTCCCCCAGCAACTGAAGACGATCCACCTTTCACTATACATGAAATAATGGCGAACATCAAAGAAATCAGTCCCAAGAAAGCTCCTGGATACGACGGCTTAACAGCAGATATAGTTCAGAAATTCATCGAAATTCATCCAAATCTAACACTAATATTACTAAATAGACTACTCCAACTACAATATTTCCCAGACACATGGAAAATTGCTGTCGCCAAAATTATCCCAAAACCAAACAAAGACAAATATAACACTGCATCCTCATTCAGACCGATTGGCCTACTACCCGTTTTCGGAAAACTATATGAAAAACTAATAAATAATAGAATCACATACCACATTTACAAAAACCACCTAGACCAAAACCTCCAATACGGATTCAAACCACAAACCTCAACAATTAATGCAATAAACGACGCGATAGAATTCATTAAAAAAGAAAGATCTAAAAATAAACAGGTAGTTATGGTGTCCCTTGATATACAAGGCGCTTTTGACAATGTCTGGTGGCCAAGTATCCTAAAGCAGCTTAAAAAATACCAATGTCCCAAAAATATATACAATACTATGACAAGCTACATTCAAGACAGGAAAATACAAATTACACTAGGACACGTAAACACAACCAAGCTAGCAACAAGAGGCTGCGTACAAGGATCAGTCTGCGGCCCCCAAATGTGGAATCTGGCATTGGACGAACTTTTGGAAATATATCTACCCCCTGGAATCAGAATCCAAGCTTATGCAGACGATATCCTATTAATAGCGAGTGAATATAGTATAAAAGACTTAGAAAACAACTTAAACTCCGCCTTAAAATCAATCAACAATTGGGGAAATGATAATAAATTAAAATTTAGTCCAAACAAAACCCAACTTATGGCTATGACCAACAAAGCAAAAACTGCAAAAATACATTTAAACAATACAATATTAGAATTTACTAAAAATATAAAATACTTAGGAATCAATATAGATAGTAAGCTCACATTTAGCCAGCATATTAAACAAACAATAGATAAAACCAACTCTATATACAATAAAATAAAAATATTTATACGCCCAACCTGGGGCGTACATGCAGAAAATGTTAAAACCATCTATCAACAAGTCATTATACCCATAATCACGTATGGCGCGTCGATTTGGGCACATGCTCTTAAAAATAAATATATATGTAAAATGTTACTATCGCACCAGCGAATGTTCTGCATAAAAATAATCAGAAGCTTCCATACAATTAACACACCTCTATCAATAGTTCTATCCCAACTACCACCCATCACCGCACAAATAAAAGCCATAGCAGACAATGAAATAACTAGAATGAATAAAAAATCACAGTACTTACCTGATAACATCCATCTTGAAACACCAGCTCACCCGAAGTGTAGACTCCATCCTTCCCGCCGTCGACCAATCTCCTTCCACACTGCAAATAATAAAGAAGAATTAGAAGACATATTTATAATGTACCCGGACGTAAACTATTACCTGTATACCGACGGCAGCAAAGTCGACAACAATGTCGGTGCTGCCGTCGTTATACAAAATCCACAAGGTGAAATCACCAATACACAGCTCAAGTTGCACGGCGCCTGTTCAGCATATCAAGCTGAACAGTTGGCAATAACAACTGCCTGTCGATGGGTTGGTGACCGCGATGTTAACGCATTTGTGGTTACTGACTCACTATCTACCCTACAGGATTTAAGCAACGCCAATACATTCAACATCCATGCAGTTAATACCTTCAACATCATCGATAAAATAGAATCTACAGGCAAAAAGATCATATTCGTTTGGGCCAAAGCACATAACGATATACCCGGGAATGAACTGGCGGATATAGCGGCGAAAGCTGCTGCTCGTTCAGACGCCACTCCAATGTACTCCAAATTCCCAATATCATACGTAAAACAGATCAACCAACAGACACTCTTAAAAGAAATTGAAAATCTTTACAACATACCGGATAACTGCAAATATACTAAGAAGTCATTTCCCGAATACTCATCTTTACATAAATTCATAAATAAAGCCACACCTAATTTCGCAATCACCCAGTTCATTTCCGGGCACGGATATCATAAGGCATACCTGCATAGATTCCACATCGTTGGTGATCCATATTGTCCATGCGATGAAAACGTTGTACAAACTATGGATCACCTAATTCACGAATGTCCCCGTTTCCAAAATACCCGGCAAGCAATGACCATTGCATGTCAATTTAATGATATCGAATATAAAAACTATTCTGGAATCGCAGGAAAGGAGGAGACGCTTGGAACGTTCCTGCGGCATCTAGAAAAGATAATCAACAATCTAAAAACATTTAACGGAACATAACTTACACTCAATGAAATTGACGTTTTTATTTATTGTTTATTTTTATATTTATTCCTAATATACAAACTTTAAAACTTTTACAAACAAACATATACTCACTTTTATCAAAACTTTATTTTAAAATCTCAACCCTACATCCGTGATTTACGGCTGTCAAGGCTAGGTCACGATACAATTCAATATTATTATTATAGTTCATATATATTTATAACAGATATTTATCAAAACAATCGAAAATTCATACAAATTAATCCCATACAATAAACTCATAATATATTCCGTTCATTATCGTATATATCGTGCCTATTTTTAGTGTAGTACATAGCGCTAAAAATAAGCATAAGTATATTTTATAGCTAAGCATGCTAACAAACAATATCTTTACCGCTTCAAATTAGTCACAGATCCGTACTGTCCCTGTGACCGGACTCACAAGGCAGTACAAAGCATGAACCACTTAATATACGAATGCCCATTATTCGGACGAACAAGAACAGAATTAGAATACCTCTGCACAGTCAATAAAATAAACTATATGGAAATCAGTCAATACTATAAAAAAGAAATAATCATCAACAAATTCAATGATTACATAACAGAAATAGTAAACAAAGTTAAAGATGTAAATAAATAAATAAAGACTCACGAATTTGCCGCTCCCAAGCGGTAAAATAATACAAATGTAAGGAAAAACAATAAATATAACAAGTGTAAAATAAAATAAATATAACATAAAATCAGTATTGTATCTCTAGGAGTAGTAACTAGCACCAGAGACAATATTAAACTAAATATAACGAACAAGGGATAACAAAAAAAAAAAAAAAAAAACCTAACCTAACCTAACCTAACCTAACCTAACCTAACCTAACCTAACCTAACCTAACCTAACCTAACCTTTTTTTTTTTTTTTTTTTTTTTTTTTTGACCCGGGGTAATGGCCGACCCATACCAGGCTTCGGGGGAAGACCTGGTTATGCGGGGCTCGAACCCGCTAAACCCCCCGGGGGCTTATCCTCCGCCGCGTTGGTGCGGTGTCGGGCTCTCGAGTATGCAACCGACGACCGCCGCGGCGTGGCCTTTCGGCCTCAACTGGCCTGTCCCTGGAGGGGGACCAGCCGCTCCGTGCCACGGGAGCGACTGCCGACGAGCCGTGCAAGGCGGGTGACTGCCTCCATACCAAGGACCCCCGTCCCGTCACCCGCGTGGCCCTGGGCTCAAGCAACACCCCGAGAGGCATTGCCATCATCGCCCTGTCGGAAAAGCCGGGTCGCCGGGCAAATACCCCGCCGCGACCCTCGACTGCCGGGCAGATACCCCGACGCAGCCCGCCACCGGACAAAAGCCCCGACGTGGCCCGCCACCGGGCAAATGCCCCGCCGTGGCTACTTCGACCTTGTACGATGCCTAACGTTTGTCGGCCTTAGGCCCGCGCTTGCCTCCTTTCGTCTGCTGCTGAGGGCGGCACAGTTTTCCACCCATCACATGCCCCGAGGGCAGACTCAGGGACGCGCAGACTGCACACTTTGGCTTCGCACTGCAATCGGCAGCGAAATGCTCAGCCTCACCACACCTGAAGCACAGCTGGCTTCGATCCACCGGGTTCTTGCATGTTTCCCTGGTGTGTCCAAGCTCCTGACAGCCGAAACAACGGAACGGCCGTGGCACCAGAGCGACGACCCTCGCTGAGCTCCACCCCACCACCAGACGTCTTTGTTGAGCCAACTGCTTGGCATAAGCCACCGGACATCGGACGAGCGCCGACAACATCCCATCCCTCCCTGGCCGAAGGTCACCAATAAGGAAGTCGTCCGCCGTTGCACCAGTAGCCTCGGCGGCCGCCTTCGCGAGCTCTTCATGAGTCACGGCATAGTCCAGGCCCGTGACCCTAACTTCCGCCTTTTTAATGGGGCGGGTGACGCGGGCGACAATGGGCAGATTCTCCTTGAGGCTCTGTTCCAGCCGTTGCGCCCCCTCGATCCCTACCTCCTTAGGGAGCTCTAAAATGACAGCCCCCGCGTATGACCTCTTCAACGAAAGTGAAGGAATCCCCAACTTCTTTAGGTCCACCTTTTCCCTGGCCTCCTTCATAATGTCGACCAGGGTGAGCCCGCCCTCCCTCTCCTTCTCGGACTTGAGGAGATCGATGACCACGGCGGGAGCTTTCTTCTCGCGAAGTCGTACCGGTCTAGGTTTCTTCGGCCCCTTCACCTGTTTCGGGGCTTTCGGATCTTCGGCCTTCTTCTTCCCCTTGTTAGGAGCCGCACGCGCCTGCTCCTTCTTTCTCTGTTTCAGAGCCTTCTTGCGGCCCACCGCCGTCGTCCAGTTTCCTTCCTCGCCGTCCATGGTTGCGGCCGAGGTGGTTGCCGGAATCGCTGGGGCCACCTTTGCCTGCGCCTTGGATGCAGCAACAGCAGCGTAGTCCGTGACGCGCGTCGCTGCTTCTGAGACCGGCTCCGGTGCGGGCTTGGCTAGAACTACACCTGAGACAGGTACCGGTCTTATCTCCTCTGCGACCTCGCGAACCGCCGATTTAATGTACTCCCGCAACTTAGCGTCATCGCTGAAGAGTTCGCGATGAGCCGCGGGAGCAACCGCCGTTTCAGACGCAGTAACCTCCTGCCGAATGAGTCTGCGCTTGCAGTCCTCCAATTCCCTCTCGACTTTGGCAAACCTCTCTTGCAGCGCCTTATGCTCGTCTATGAGCGTCGTGTACTGCCGATGGATGATGCGAGACTCATCGGTAGTCGAGAGAGTTCCTATCCTGCTCAGCACCTCCCTCTGCAGCACACAGACCCGCTTCATTTCGCCCCTGACGTCCCCTTTGAGCCTCGACGACTTGTCGAGCATCGCCTCAAAGACCCGAACCTAACCTAACCTAACCTTTTTTTTTTTTTTTTTTTTTTTTTGACCCGGGGTAATGGCCGACCCATACCAGGCTTCGGGGGAAGACCTGGTTATGCGGGGCTCGAACCCGCTAAACCCCCCGGGGGCTACTCCTCCGCCGCGATAGTTCGGAAGCCGGGCTCTCGTGTATGCACCAGCTTCCGACGCGGCGTGGCCTTTCGGCCCCAACTGGCCTGTCCCTGGAGGGGGACCAGCCGCTCCGTGCCACGGGAGCGACTGCCGACGAGCCGTGCAAGGCGGGTGACTGCCTCCATACCAAGGACCCCCGTCCCGTCACCCGCGTGGCCCTGGGCTCAGGCAACACCCCGAAAGGTATTGCCATCATTGCCCTGTCGGAAAAGCCGGGTCGCCGGGCAAATACCCCGACGCGACCCTCGACTGCCGGGCAGATACCCCGACGCAGCCCGCCACCGGACAAAAGCCCCGACGTGGCCCACCACCGGGCAAATACCCCAACGTGGCTACTACAACGACCTTGTGTGACACCTATACCCCAACCACGCCGGATTTAGGCCCACGTTTGCCTCCTTTCGCCTGTTGAGGGCGGCAAAGTTTCCCCCCCATTACATGCCCTGAAGGCAGGTTCAAAGACGAACAGACTGCGCACTTGGGTTTCGCGCTGCAATCAGCCGCAAGATGGTTCTCCTCGCCACATCTAAAGCACAGAGTACTTCTATCCACCGCGCTCTTGCAGATCTCCCGAGTGTGCCCGAGTTCCTGGCAGCCAAAACAGCGTAGAGGCCGAGGTACCAGAGCGACAACCTTCGCAGAGCTCCACCCTACCACCAAACGTTTCAGTTGTGCCAACTTCTTGGCATGAGCCACCGGACATCGGACGAGCGCCGACAACATCCCGTCCCTCCCTGGTCGAAGGTCGCCAACAAGGAAGTCGTCCGCCGTTGCACCAGTAGCCTCGGCGGCCGCCTTCGCGAGCTCTTCATGAGTCACGGCATAATCCAGGCCCGTGACCCTAACTTCCGCCTTTCTAATGGGGCGGGTGACGCGGGCGACAATGGGCAGATTCTCCTTGAGGCTCTGTTCCAGCCGTTGCGCCCCCTCGATCCCTACCTCCTTAGGGAGCTCTAAGATGACAGCCCCCGCGTATGACCTCTTCAACGAAAGTGAAGGAATCCCCAACTTCTTGAGGTCCACCTTTTCCCTGGCCTCCTTCATAATGTCGACCAGGGTGAGCCCGCCCTCCTTCTCCTTCTCGGACTTGAGGAGATCGATGACCACGGCAGGAGCTTTCTTCTCGCGAAGTCGTACCGGTCTAGGTTTCTTCGGCCCCTTCACCTGTTTCGGGGCTTTCGGATCTTCGGCCTTCTTCTTCCCCTTGTTAGGAGCCGCACGCGCCTGCTCCTTCTTTCTCTGTTTCAGAGCCTTCTTGCGGCCCACCGCCGTCGTCCAGTTTCCTTCCTCGCCGTCCATGGTTGCGGCCGAGGTGGTTGCCGGAATCGCTGGGGCCTCCTTTGCCTGCGCCTTGGATGTAGCAGCAGCAGCGTAGTCCGTGACGCGCGTCGTTGCTTCTGAGACCGGCTCCGGTGCGGGCTTGGCTAGACCTGCACCTGAGACAGGTACCGGTCTTATCTCCTCTGCGACCTCGCGAACCGCCGATTTGATGTACTCCCGCAACTTAGCGTCATCGCTGAAGAGTTCGCGATGAGCCGCGGGAGCAACCGCCGTTTCAGACGCAGTAACCTCCTGCCGAATGAGTCTGCGCTTGCAGTCCTCCAATTCCCTCTCGACTTTGGCAAACCTCTCTTGCAGCGCCTTATGCTCGTCTATGAGCGTCGTGTACTGCCGATGGATGATGCGGGACTCATCGGTAGTCGAGAGAGTTCCTATCCTGCTCAGCACCTCCCTCTGCAGCACACAGACCCGCTTCATTTCGCCCCTGACGTCCCCTTTGAGCCTCGACGACTTGTCGAGCATCGCCTCAAAGACCCGGGTGCCCTGCTTGGCGAGTTCAATAAGGCCCGGATTCGTAGGGTCCGCGATGTCGGTCTCCAATTTTTCAGGCAGCTTTCTGCTGCTCTTTCCGCCGGTGAAATCGCGGGCCAGGTCTTCGATTTCTCGCGCCGAAATGTCCTCGGCCACGTCGAGCCTTCGCCGCTCTCTCTCCTGCAGGGCCTTCCCCCAGCCAATATACTCGCCAGTTGTGGGCGGCCTGCCGCGCCCCCTCTTAACCGAGCCTGCTATTGAAAATTCGGCCTCTGACCCAAATGAATCGTCCGAACTCTCCGACCCAGACAACGACGGACTCCGACTGATGGAAATTTTCCTTGCCGCTATTTCGCCTTTCGCGGCCCTACTCCGCGTGTTACGTGCCGGTCTATCCGACTCCTTTTCAACAACGCTGACAACGTCCCGGAAGCTAGGACGCTTGCCAGTTGCCGGGGTTCCATACCCAGAACCGTCCGAGCAATCCCCCTCATCGACCACTTGCCTTCTCGGCTCACCTTCTTTCACAACTTTTTTGGTTTTAGATTTGTTCAACTCCATATTTGTTCCCACGAGTAGGGGGGCTTTAGGGTCTGCCCCCCCTGACCCAGAAAACACTGGCCGCTAGCTGGCAGATCTGCTCGCCTGCCACCTTCAAAGGAAGGCGGGGGTACGCCGCGCACTCCATCGGGGCCGCAGCCCGCCAAAACGCACCCCCGTTGAGGATTTGTTAGTGATGTTTACTCATCTCGGGGCCGGCCAATTAAGGCAAGCCCCCCTGGTCCCTTACCCGCGCCGATAGACATGACACCAGACGCCCGGGGGGGATAACAGGTTTGCCCGACGAGGTCCTGCCATGCAGGGGTCCCCGCCGCGCAGGTCCAAGCCCTTTCGGGCGAAGACAGGAGAGACGGAACTCTCCCGGGAGATGAAACTCCCACGACCAGAGCGCCGAACACAAAAACACCCGACGACTCCCGCGAGCCTTGCAGGCCTGCCACCCACGACCCCGAAGGGTCCGCTGGCCCTGAAAAGGGCCCTCCACAGGGTAATTATTTTAGAGAGGTTTTCTTCCTCGCAACCAGACGCACAGGGCAAGCCCCATACGCCCAGCCCCCGGGCCCACTCAGTGTGAGCTTACGGGTTGGTGTGACCGTGCAATGCCCACCCCGTGAGGAGCAGGCAGTCACACCGTTGCTAGTGGCTGTCCGCGACGGCCGAAGCCGCTACCCCCCATATCTGGAGGGCATTCCCCTATCCGCAGCCCGGGGACGCGTCCGATGGCGGTACTAGCCCCGCACACGGAACCTAACCTTTTTTTTTTTTTTTTTTTTTTTTTTTTGACCCGGGGTAATGGCCGACCCATACCAGGCTTCGGGGGAAGACCTGGTTATGCGGGGCTCGAACCCGCTAAACCCCCCGGGGGCTTATCCTCCGCCGCGTTGGTGCGGTGTCGGGCTCTCGAGTATGCAACCGACGACCGCCGCGGCGTGGCCTTTCGGCCTCAACTGGCCTGTCCCTGGAGGGGGACCAGCCGCTCCGTGCCACGGGAGCGACTGCCGACGAGCCGTGCAAGGCGGGTGACTGCCTCCAAACCAAGGACCCCCGTCCCGTCACCCGCGTGGCCCTGGGCTCAAGCAACACCCCGAAAGGCATTGCCATCATTGCCCTGTCGGAAAAGCCGGGTCGCCGGGCAAGTACCCCGACGCGACCCTCGACTGCCGGGCAGATACCCCGACGCAGCCCGCCACCGGACAAAAGCCCCGACGTGGCCCGCCACCGGGCAAGTACCCCGACGTGGTTACATCTTCTTCTTCAGCTGCTTGGGCTTAGGGCGGCACAGCTTCCCGCACATGACATGCCCTAAAGGTAGACCCATTGCAGCACACACAGCGCACCTGGGCTTTGCACTGCAGACATTGGCGTAGTGGCCTGCCTCACCGCATCTGAAGCACAGCGTGCTCCGGTCCGTGCTCTTGCACATCTCCCTAGTGTGCCCCAGCTCCATACAGCCGAAGCAGCGCATTGGCCGGGGCGCGAGGGCGACGACTTTTGCAGCGCTCCATCCTACAAGGAGGCGTTTTCTTTCCACCAATTTCTTGGCGGCAGTCACCGGGCATCTAATCTGCGCCGTTAACATGCCGTCCCTTCCGGATCGCAAGTCGCCGATCAGGAAATCATCCACCGACATACTCGTAGCTTCGGCAGCCGCTTTCGCCAGCTCCTCATGCGTAATTGACATGTCCAAACCGAGAACCCGAATTTCTGCCTTCTTTACAGGCCGTGTCACCCGAGTCAACGTGGGCAAGTTCTCCCTCAGACTCTCTTCAAGTCTCTTGGCGCCCTCATCTCCAACCTCTTTCGGGAGCTCCAGTATGACGGCACCAGCGTAAGATCGCTTCAATGAAAGCGTCGGAATGCCCAGTTTCCTGAGGTCCACTTTCTCTCTCGCTACCTTCATGACTTCGACCAGCGTGAGGCCACCTTCCCGCTCTTTCTCCGATTTGAGAATATCAATGACTACGGCTGGGGCTTTCTTCTCCCTCAGCCGGACCGGCTTCGCCTTCCTCGGCCCTTTTGCCTCCTTCGGGGCACCCTTGGTGGCGGTGTCCTTTATTGCTGAAGAGGACTTCGCTTGCTCCCGCTTCTGCTTCATGAGCTTTTTGCGGCCCACTACCGTGCTCCAGCTCTCTTTCTCGCCGCTTTGCATTTTGGCCGAGATGGACGCTGGGTTTGCTGAGGCCACCTTCTTCTGTTTTGTGTTTACTGCCGCAACACTAGCCACAGAATGCGTTGCGCGCTCGCTTGCCTTCGGGACCGGCTTAGGCGTTGGCTTGGCTGGAACCGCTGGCGCTGGTACCTCAGGCGCTGGTCGCAGCTCCTCCAGCATGCCGCGCATTGCCGTCAAGATCTTCGCGTCTCGCTCGTCGAGCCGCTTTTCTAATTCCTGCTGCGTCGCAGGAGTCTCCGCCGCGTCAGCCGCCGCTACCTCATAGCGCAGTAGCTTGCGTTTGTGCTCTTCGAGCTCCCTCTCAACTCTTTCGAAACGAACACGAAGCGCCTCAAGCTCACCCTTGAGAGCCTCCTTCTCCCGGTGGTGCTTTTGTGCTTCATCCGTCACAGTGAGGGTTCCAATCTTGCTCACAAGTTCACCCATCAGGGCGCAAGCTCGCTTCATCTCCCCCTTTACGCTGCCTTTGATGTTTGAAGACTTCGACAGCATAGTCTCAAACAGCCTGACGCCCTCTCTTCCCATATCAATGAGGCCGGGGTTCGAGGGATCATTCACGTCCGCCTTCAATCTCTCCGGGATCTTGCGGCCGCCGTCACCACCGGTGAAGGAGCGGGCTAGGTCCTCGATCTCCCGTGCCGAGATATCTTCGGCAATATCGAGCCTCCTCCTCTCCTTCTCCTTAAGGGCCTTCCCGTACCCAATGTATTCCCCAGTGGTCGGGGGCCTTCCACGTCCTCTCTTTGCCGACCCTAGTGCAACCAATTCAGGCTCTGACGCCTCTGAGTCATCCGAAAATTCCGATCCGGACAGCGAAGGGCTCCGGCTGATACTCAGCTTCCTCGCGACCGTTATTCCACCTTTCACGGCCCTGCTCCGCGTGTTGCGGGCCGGCCTGTCCGACTCTTTCTCGGTGACTTGAATGATTTCCCTACCCGAACGTTGGGCTGGGGTACCATATTCCGCACCATCAGAATCTACCTCCTCACTAACATCGTGCTGCCGTTTTGACTCTCCTACTCTAACGTCTTTTGTTTTTAAATTTGAACCACTCATAATTGTTCCCACGAGTAGGGGGGCTTTAGGGTCTGCCCCCCCTGACCCAGAAAACACTGGCCGCTAGCTGGCAGATCTGCTCGCCTGCCACCTTCAAAAGAAGGCGGGGGTACGCCGCGCACTCCATCGGGGCCGCAGCCCGCCAAAACGCACCCCCATTGAGGATTATTTATAGACGTTTACTCGTCTCGGGGCCGGCCAATTAAGGCAAGCCCCCCTGGTCCCTTACCCGCGCCGCTAGACGTGACAACAGACGCCCGGGGGGGATTACAGGTTTGCCCGACGAGGTCCTGCTATGCAGGGGTCCCCGCCGCGCAGTCGTAGCCCTTTCGGGCGAAGACAAGAGGGACAGAACCCTCCCAGGAGATGAGACTCCCACGACCGGAGCGCCGAAAAACAAAAACACCCGACGACTCCCGCGAGCCTTGCAGGCCCGCCACCCACGACCCCGAAGGGTCCGCTGGCCCTGAAAAGGGCCCTCCACAGGGTAATTATTTTAGAGAGGTTTTCTTCCTCGCAACCAGACGCACAGGGCAAGCCCCATACGCCCAGCCCCCGGGCCCACTCAGTGTGAGCTTACGGGTTGGTGTGACCGTGCAATGCCCGCCCCGTGAGGAGCAAGCAGTCACACCGTTGCTAGTGGCTGTCCGCGACGGCCGAAGCCGCTACCCCCCATATCTGGAGGGCATTCCCCTATCCGCAGCCCGGGGACGCGTCCGATGGCGGTACTAGCCCCGCACACGGAACACGGAACCTAACCTAACCTAACCTAACCTAACCTAACCTAACCTAACCTAACCTAACCTAACCTAACCTAACCTAACCTAACCTTTTTTTTTTTTTTTTTTTTTTTTTTTTTTTTTTTATGGTAGGAAAAGGTTTTATACCTACCCAGGCCTGTGATGGGGCCGGCCTGGGTTATGTGGGAATCTCCCCCGATAAGCGGGGGCCTACCCACTAAAAAAAAAAAAAACCTACCCTTCCGCTGAGTCGAAGTTCGAAGGCGGTGTGGGAAGCTCAGCGCACACTACCTCCCGCCGTTCGAATCGACCGCGCCCTTTTCAGGACTCCGCTAGGGAATGGGGGATATTCGCGGGAAAACATCCCCTCGCGCAAGGGTGTGTAGCCGAGCGACGAAGCCCCACTCCGTCACCCGCACCCTTATGTTGGCGGCAGAAGAGCGGCGAACTGCCTCCTCCTCCGGCCAACACGCCTTTTGCGAATCGGGTTCGCGTTTGGATCATCCTCCCGCGCCCTCTCCGCAGCTTCTTTTTGCGACATCACGTCCTCGCAGAAAGTAGCTACCGCCATCCAGGACTCTTCTCTAGCGACCATCTTGGCGATGACGGTTCGTAGAGAGAGGTCCATCCCAATTGTATCGACAAGGACACTGCGTTGAGTTGCCCAGGCTGGGCATACTTGCAGCGTGTGCTGCGCAGTGTCGATTTCGAGGCCACATTCGAGGCATTGCGGGCTTACTTCGCGACCCGCAATTTTACACAAATAGCTGCTAAAGCAGCCGTGCCCCGTTAAGACTTGCGTTAGCCTGAAGCTTAACGCACCGTGTTTCCTGCTAAGCCAAGCAGCCATGTTCGGCCGCAAGCCTTCTATAGTCCAGTGACCAGAGACGGGAACCTCCATCCGTCTTAGCCACTCCGCCCGTGTGGAGCGTTCGGCTCTGCCCCTCCAGCGTTGGACCATGTCCGGCGGGGGGCGAATACCCTCAGCGCGCACCTCAGCGCCCCGTCTATAGACGATTGCGAGCGCTTTTGCGTCAAGGTCCCAAGGTGGGGTACCTGCCAGCGCACCCGCTGCCTCGCCTGATACAGTGCGGTATCCTCGAATGACGCGAACTGCCATCACTCTCTGCATTCTCCGCAAAACGGCAGAGTTGCGCGGCGACAAGGTGTCAGCCCAGACTGGCGACAAAAACGGACGCATAAGCCTCAAATAAGCTGAAGGAAGGAGCAACAGTCATTATGGGCCCTCTGCCTAGACCGTCACCCCCGCCCTAGCCTATCTTCTAACCTCTGGTGTCTACTACAAGGCTGTGACTCAACAACCACCTTGATTCGACAAACGTTCAAGCCCGATTGCTACAAGGCTCCAGTGCAAGCACCTTCGCCACTCCACCAAAATGTTTACTACGGGCGAACCCGGTTCAACAGAAAAGTCGCAACAATCGGGCCTCCTCCCCGCTGACATAATTGGCCGAAGCCTAGCCAGAAATCGGCTTGGGCGGACGAGTTGTTCGTCTGAAGAGTTCGCGACCTAATCCCTCCTACCCCGAAAAGCGGGAGCAGATTCCAAGGCAAAGGTAGAAGGGCCATCTCGAACTCCCCAGACCGACGCAGCCTACTGATCCCGCGCATCAAGTTCCCATCCCGGGCGCCAGTGAGCCTCCTACCGTCCTAACCACGACTTTCTTCTGACACCCGACATAGCCCAATACGCAGAATCAGCATGCTCTTAAGGCTCTCGCAGACATCGAGCAAATATAGGCCTAGTCCACAGCAGAACCTCGGAGCAGTCCTAGAGAGGCATTTTTTTCTTTTATCAACTCTCTAATCCGCACGAGATGCGACCTTGCATGACATGGTATGACGAGCATTCCACGGCATCCTGGTCGATTTCGGGCGGATGAGTACACCTGCATGCGCATGAAGGAGGCTAACCTAAACTGCAACGTGACATCCGCATACAGGATCGTACCCAGACGTTGGTAGTTGGCAGGAAGGCAATGCGGCATCTTTGCATTACCCCCCTCCCGGGGTGCTCTGCAGGGAGACTACCATCCCGCACCCGTTTCCTAACTGGGCATCATAGGGAAGGCCCTAGCCCCCACTGAGAGACAGCGGTGGGGTGAGGCTTGTCTTGAGAAAGACAAACCCACCCAGAAGTGCTTACCGGCGGACGGGCGAGTTTCATCCACTTTCAGCTGAATAGTCTCGGCTGCTGAGGTGTCGGCACTAGCAACTCGGCAGCGCCTCCACCAATATCGCCAATCTCGCAAAGCGCAACTCGGAGCGAGCTCCGTTCGCGCGATGTCAGCAGTCGAGACCTCCGAGGCGCGATAGACATCATCGGTCAGAGACCTAGTCTCAGCGGCTCAGGTGGCCCTAACCTAACAAGGCAGACGTCGTGCACTAAAAGTGCCTATTTCCGCCCCATATGAGCCGATGTGGATCGGTACCCCAGAGGCCACGTAACGCCCCGACCTAGCCGGCGAACTAACTCGACTCCGGGAGACGCGTATGACTGGGTATCGATACACCAAAGACCCATTAATACGGTCAATTTTTTATAGAGGCTTTTCTTCCTCACGGCCAACGCACAGAGCGAGCTCCACACGCCGGTCCCCGGGTCCACCGATGGCGGACTTACGGTCTGGGGGAGCAATGCAGCTCGCCCTCTGACGGGCAAGTTGCACCGCAGAAAGACGTGTCATCGTCGTCATGCAACACAGTACTGTACTGCACGCGAGGCATTCCCTGTATATAGCGTAACGGTATATACACAGAACGCTCCCAACACGCTCTATTATTATAGAGGTTTTTTTCCTCGCGGCCAGACTCGCAGAGCAAGCTCCGCACATCCAGCCCCCGGGCCCCCTGAAGGCGGGCTTACGGTTGTGAGATGTCCTAGAGAGGGAGCCTCCCTAGCCCGCACGATATTAGGCGTGGTATGGCATGGCATGACAGAACAAACCATGACATCCCGGCCCAATTCCGAACGAGCGAGTACAACTGCATCCGCATGAAGGAGGCTAACCTAACCTGCCACGTGACATCCGTATGCAATTGTACCCAGACGGTCCCTACCTAACTGGGCATCATAGGGAAGGCCCTAGCCCCCACTGAGAGACAGTGGCGAGGTAAAGTTCGTCTTGGGAAAGACAAACCCACCCAGAAGTGCTTACCGGCGGACGGGCGAGTTTCATCCACTTTCAGCTGAATAGCCCCGACTGTTGAGGTGTCGGCACTAGCAACTCGGCAGCGCCTCCACCAATATCGCCAATCTAACAAAGCGCAGACGGACACGGGCTCCGTTCGCGCGATGTCAACAGTCGAGACCTCCGAGGCGCGATAGACATCATCGGTCGGAGACCTAGCCTCAGCGACTCGGGTGCACCCTACCCTAACAAGGTGGAAGTCGTGCACTTAAAAGTGCCTCATTCCACCCCTTACGGTCTAATGTGGATCGGTACCCCAGAGGCCACGTAACGCCCCGACCTAGCCGGCGAACTACCTCACTCCGGGGGACGCGTATGGCTGGGTATCGATACACCAAAAGCCCGTTAGCTACGGTCAATTTTTATAGAGATTTTCTTCCTCGTGGCCAGACGCGCAGAGCAAGCTCCACACACCTGGCCCCCGGGCCCGCCATAGAGAGCGGACTTACGGTCTTATGTGGTTGTGCAATGCCCGCCCTGAAAAGGGCAAGCTACCACATAACGTGTCATCGTCGTAGTGCAACACAAGCCTGCGTTGCATACGAAGCATTCTGCTTTCACAGAACACCTACAACACGTTGTTTTATAGAGGTTATGTCCTCGCGACCAGACATGCAGAGCGAGCTCCACACGTCCGGCCCCCGGGTCTCCTGAAGGCAGACTTACGGGATGGTGTGACCGTGCAATGCCCGCCCTGAAAAGGGCAGGCAATCACACCGTTGCTAGTGGCTGTCCGCGACGGCCGAAGCCGCTACCCCCCTAAGGAGGCATTCCCCTATCCGCAGCCCGGGGACGCGTCCGATGGCGGTACTAGCCCCGCACACGGAAACCTTTTTTTTTTTTTTTTTTTTTTTTTTTTTTTTTTTTTTTTTTTGACCCAGAAAATCCTTTATGGATACCCAAGCCTCTGGGGTGGACTTGGGTTATGTGGGAATCTCCCGAAGGCCTACCCACTAAAAACTGGGGTTGATCCATTCCCCCATCAGTCGGTCAGACGGGAAGCTCAGCGCACACTACCGAATGGCCGACCAAGGGGGAAGCTCTGTCCGAGCCCGTCGGTTCCCCTTGCGAGGAAAGAGGACACCGCAGATCGGACGGTGTCCTCTACAGCACTGAGCCTTTGATGCGAGTGCAGAGGGGCCCCACCCTCAGTACCCGCAGCTCCGGACTTGGCGCCATATTGTTGCTTTTTCGTTAAGAAGCGACAATTGGTGCCGTCCACGACGTTAGCCCTAAGAAGGGCTGTTTTCCTCGCCCGCCTGACGCGAGAGAGTCCGGCGGGCCGCCGATCTCTGCCGGCCCTCCACAGCCACCCCATGTAGGGGCACTCTTTCTTCTTGGCCGTTCGGCCCAACAACCTTTACGCCACTAGGCGCTTCTCCACTGGGACCGCTGACGCCTATTTCGGCGTCCATAGGTTCTGGCGGAGGATCACATTTATGGCCCCCTATAGGGGCCGCCCGCACACGGCGCCGCGGGGCACCACATCTTGTGTCCCCCACTCGGTGACCAGCCTCACGGCCAGCTTCCGCACAGAGGGGACAGTGAGCTTTCGCCCGGCACTCATTAGCCTTATGGCCTTTGTCCCCGCACCTAAAGCACACCCCGGTGCGGTCAATCTCCGAGGTGCACGTCGCCACAACATGACCCGACTCAAAACATCTGAAGCAGCGCACGTCGCGCGGGGGTAAAACCCACACGTACGCCGCCGCCCATCCCACGTGGAGTCGACCATCTTCCACAATCTTTTTGGCTGCTTCAGCTGGGCAGCTGCTCCAGGCCCGGTAGGCCCCCGAACCGGTGGGACGAACTATGCCCACCTTTATCTTCTCTTTTGGGCACCCGCCCTTTTCGCTCATTGCCAACGCAATGTCATCGCTGGAGGTGGCGCCGGACAGACCCGAGACCACCAGCTCGACCTTCTTCTCTGGCCGAGTGATCCTTATAGACCCCTCAGCCACCTGCTCGATATTTTGGGCGATTGTGTCTGCCCACTCTACTCTTTTTGGGCCCGACACGACGCACATGGTAGCCCCAGTGACAGATGTCGTCCACTTCACGTTCTCCACAATTTCCCGGCTAAGCTGTGACCGTGCTTGAGCGCGGCCCAGGACCTCCACGACTGTGACACCATTTTTGGCCGCCTCCGGCTCTATATTTAAGGTCAAGGCCGCCGTGTTCGGCGCCCTCACCTTCATCTTCTTTGGCCTTGACTTGGGCGTCACCTTTGGCGCAGGAACAGCGACAGGAGCTTTTCCCTTTTTGGCCATATCCGCATAGGAGCGGCCAGTCTCCACCGGCACTTGCACTTGACGTGGCAGCTTTTCGATTTTCGCGGCAAACTGGCCAAGCTCGCCCGCGATGCACTTCTCAAGTTTCTCAAAGTCCGCCTTTGTGGCCGGGGCCTCCCCCAACTCCCTTAGAGAACTTTTGAGGAATTCAATCTCTGCCGCTTGGTTGATCACGGTCTCCTCAGCCTCTTCATGTGCCTTTCGCGCCAGATCATAAAATGTGGTAGCCCGGTGATCAATCTCCAAGGTGACGTTTTGCAGTTCAGCCCGTACAGCCCGCAAAGTCTCAGAGAACTCGGGGACCTCACATTCGCATGCGACCAAGCGGATCTCAACAGACAGCTCACGGAGCTTCTTTGTGCAGCGAGCTAACCAATTACGTTGGATCGTAATCTCCTGTCTTGCGGGATCATCGGCCGGGACGGCCGGAACATCCGCCTCTCTCCCATCATGACGCACAGGTGCCCCCCCCGTATACGTGGGGCAGACCGACCCAGTGGAAGATTCGGGTTCCAAGCGCATACGCTTGGCCTCCGACTCCGCCACAGGGCCGGTGAGGGATTCCTCCTTGCGAAGACCCTCCCGGGGAATCTTTGTTTCCTTATGCGTAGCCATGTTTTTTTTTTTTTTCTACCTCACGGGCACTGAAGCCCCTCTCTATCAACGGGCATTGAAGCCCGGCGGCGGACCATCTGGGTGTGGTCTCCGCCGCCTCAACCACGTCAGACCATTAGCCCTCCGCTGAACACTGATTTGGGGAAAGTCCAATCCAGTGGTCAGCGGCGGTTGCCCGGGGTGCGCCACGAGGAGGCTATCTGACCAGGCACCCCCGCACACGGAAACCTAACCTAACCTAACCTAACCTAACCTAACCTAACCTAACCTAACCTAACCCCCCCCTTGGTGGAGAAACCTTGTCGTGGTGGGGGGGCTTACGGGGAGGAGACCAAACTTTTTTATCGCGCCAATAACACCCGGCCAACACACACTCCTCTCCAAACTAATAGCTCCACAACCTAAGTCCTCGGCGGGGTATTTGCCCGGAGGCATGCCATCGTGAGGCAGTTGCCCGGTGGTAACCAGCCCCCCGAAAGGGGAGCTGCGAGGTGACCTTACGCCAGTCCCTCTTTCCGCAGCCCGTCATACCATCGACAACGACCCCCATTCGAGGCGTCCATGGGGGTACGCCGTTGGTCATGGACGGAGCGGAGGGCTTGCCTTGATTGGCCGGCCCGCGACAAGGAAAAGTCTTTAAAACCCGGGAGAAACCCCGCTAAACCCTCGGACACCTGGCGTCCTCCGTTGTATGTAGCCAGCACTCCCGGAATGGGCGTCACCCGGGAGTGTTTTCCCTATATCGGCCTGACTCGTGGGACTATCATGGAACACATAAAATCAAAAAAAACAAAACAAACCGAATCTTCTAAAAATACGACGACCATGGCAAGCATTAATGACAACCGATCAGAATACGAATATGATTCAGACGAAGAACTGCAATATTTCAGCGGCGGAGAAACAACGATGATTCAAGAATGCGATGATACTAACAGCCCAATTAATAAAATCATGAAACATGCACTAGGAATCATTGACAAACTAAGCATTACAACATCGAAAAGCGTCACAAAAGCCAACCGTGAGGCGGCACTAGCCCACGCCAATGAAATACATAAAATGGCACAAAAACTTAAAAAACAAAATGTGGGCACTACATCTCTAGCCCAAACACAATCAGTCAATAATACTAGCAATGAAATTAAAGAAATTATAACTAACCAGGTCACTGAGACAGTAGAAAAGACAGTCGCCAAGACACTAAAAGAAGTAATGAAGTCCAAAACCTACGCTGGAGTAATAAATACGAAGGCACCAACAAATAGCATAACAAAGAAAGATAAAACTCATAAAAGTAAACCGGCTCTGCTAGTCACAGTCACTAACAGCAAGACCAAAACAAACACCAGAGAAACCTGGAGTAAACAAATATCATATAGAAAAGAAAAGTATCTACCCAATAAAATAGTTAGCGTAGGAGACAACAAATTAAAAATAGAATTCGAAACTAAACAACAACTGGAAGACACTACACAAAAAATCAATAAAAATAAAAACATGCAATATAAAGTAATAAATAACCTACAGCCAACAATCATACTAAAAGGAATACACGAATCCATACCAAAAGAAGAGATCGTAGAAAGATTATGCAGTCAAAATTCATACCTTGAGCACATCGACTATAAGAACGCTGACAACCAAATGAAAACCACACTCATCAGAAAAAACAAAAACCCAAAATTGTATAACTGTATAATAAGAACTACCCCAATCATCTACCACAAAATAATCGAAGAAGGCCGCGTTAACATTGGGCACTCTAGGGTGCGGGCCGAGGACCACGTGGCCGTCTTACAATGTTACACCTGCCTGCAGTATGGCCACACGTACAAATACTGCAGATCGGACCGCAAAGCATGTTCACACTGCGCCAGCTCTGAACATACATATAAAGACTGCCCACACAAGGAAGACCGCAGCAAAAATAAATGCTACAATTGTTGGCAACATAATATAAAAACAAAGAAAAATACACCCACAAACCACTCAGCCACTAACAAAAAATGTCCGGCGTACGAAATAAACGCCCTCAGGACAATAGAAAGAATTAACTACGAAATAAATTAATGTCTACAAATCATCATAACCATAATTCATCATCATTAAGATCTACTAACCAACAGAATAATAACAACAATCGTAACGACCTTAAATGTTTACAGATTAACTGTAACAAAAATTACCTCACACACCAAGAAATTATTAAAATTACAGAAGAAGAAAAATTTGATATTATATTACTGACTGAACCATACACAGGCAACACCAACTTAGTTAAACCGATACCAGGATACACAATATATCAACATCACAACACACATACAGAAGAAAATAGTAGAAACAAAACAGCAATAGCCATGAAAAGAAATAAATACAGCGTAATACCAATTCATGAACTAACAAACCAAAATATAACAACGATTCAGATTAGCAATAAAGCAGGACACAAGATAAATATATACTCTATATACATAGAACCAAAAACAGATAAGAATAGAACGCTGAACAAACTCGAAGAAATTCTGAACAACAACCGCAACATCACAAATATAATAACTGGAGACCTCAACGCATGGAGCCGAACATGGGGCTCGGCAACAACTAACACTAGAGGAACAGAAATAAATAATATGTTTAACAGACACGGCATAATTACCGTTAATGACGAAAATAATGACTACACATTCCTAACAACCACCCACGGGCAAATTAGAACGTCAAATATAGACATTACAGCAATTACCGAACACAATTACCAAGTAAATATCATTAATTGGAAAACAAACAAGAATTTAATCACAACATCAGACCATTTAGCAATCACCTATCAGATTAAACAAGGAAGAGGAAACAAACAGATAAACAAGAACATCAGTAATAACACCTGGAAATACGACACTACAAAGTTAAACTTCTGGAACAAAGAAAAAACGAAAGAATTCGAAGACAAATGTAAAGAATACATAGACAACAGTGAAGAGACTTTAACTCTAATAGCAACCTTAAACAAAACAGAAATAAACACATATATAGAATCACTTACAAATGAAATCATACTAGTATGCCAAGAAACCCTACCTAAATATAAAAGCAGACCAGGGAAACCACACTGGTGGAATGACACACTAGAAGAAATGAAAAAAGAAGTAATAAGAATTCATCATCAAATGTCAAAAATAGCTAAGAAACTAAAAAGAAACACTAGTAACACACCAAACAATAATTTACAAAACGCATTAGAACAAAAAATTCATGAAAGAAACGAAGCTAGAAGCAAATATCACAAAGCTATACAACAAACTTCATCAGAATCTTTTAGAGACTTCTGCAACACGCAAAATCCAAACGATGTCTGGACCGTCACTAACAAACTAACTAAAACCAATCCACTATTGCAAACCCCGGGAACCTTTAAAAAAGAGGACGGCACCTACACTGAAAGTATAGAAGAAACATGTGAAATTCTGGCAAAAACCTTATTCCCGGATGACACAAACAACAACAGGAGACAAGAAACAATTAAGAAATACGTAGAAACTCCCCCAGCAACTGAAGACGATCCACCTTTCACTATACATGAAATAATGGCGAACATCAAAGAAATCAGTCCCAAGAAAGCTCCTGGATACGACGGCTTAACAGCAGATATAGTTCAGAAATTCATCGAAATTCATCCAAATCTAACACTAATATTACTAAATAGACTACTCCAACTACAATATTTCCCAGACACATGGAAAATTGCTGTCGCCAAAATTATCCCAAAACCAAACAAAGACAAATATAACACTGCATCCTCATTCAGACCGATTGGCCTACTACCCGTTTTCGGAAAACTATATGAAAAACTAATAAATAATAGAATCACATACCACATTTACAAAAACCACCTAGACCAAAACCTCCAATACGGATTCAAACCACAAACCTCAACAATTAACGCAATAAACGACGCGATAGAATTCATTAAAAAAGAAAGATCTAAAAATAAACAGGTAGTTATGGTGTCCCTTGATATACAAGGCGCTTTTGACAATGTCTGGTGGCCAAGTATCCTAAAGCAGCTTAAAAAATACCAATGTCCCAAAAATATATACAATACTATGACAAGCTACATTCAAGACAGGAAAATACAAATTACACTAGGACACGTAAACACAACCAAGCTAGCAACAAGAGGCTGCGTACAAGGATCAGTCTGCGGCCCCCAAATGTGGAATCTGGCATTGGACGAACTTTTGGAAATATATCTACCCCCTGGAATCAGAATCCAAGCTTATGCAGACGATATCCTATTAATAGCGAGTGAATATAGTATAAAAGACTTAGAAAACAACTTAAACTCCGCCTTAAAATCAATCAACAATTGGGGAAATGATAATAAATTAAAATTTAGTCCAAACAAAACCCAACTTATGGCTATGACCAACAAAGCAAAAACTGCAAAAATACACTTAAACAATACAATATTAGAATTTACTAAAAATATAAAATACTTAGGAATCAATATAGATAGTAAGCTCACATTTAGCCAGCATATTAAACAAACAATAGATAAAACCAACTCTATATACAATAAAATAAAAATATTTATACGCCCAACCTGGGGCGTACATGCAGAAAATGTTAAAACCATCTATCAACATGTCATTATACCCATAATCACGTATGGCGCGTCGATTTGGGCACATGCTCTTAAAAATAAATATATATGTAAAATGTTACTATCGCACCAGCGAATGTTCTGCATAAAAATAATCAGAAGCTTCCATACAATTAACACACCTCTATCAATAGTTCTATCCCAACTACCACCCATCACCGCACAAATAAAAGCCATAGCAGACAATGAAATAACTAGAATGAATAAAAAATCACAGTACTTACCTGATAACATCCATCTTGAAACACCAGCTCACCCGAAGTGTAGACTCCATCCTTCCCGCCGTCGACCAATCTCCTTCCACACTGCAAATAATAAAGAAGAATTAGAAGACATATTTATAATGTACCCGGACGTAAACTATTACCTGTATACCGACGGCAGCAAAGTCGACAACAATGTCGGTGCTGCCGTCGTTATACAAAATCCACAAGGTGAAATCACCAATACACAGCTCAAGTTGCACGGCGCCTGTTCAGCATATCAAGCTGAACAGTTGGCAATAACAACTGCCTGTCGATGGATTGGTGACCGCGATGTAAACGCATTTGTGGTTACTGACTCACTATCTACCCTACAGGATTTAAGCAACGCCAATACATTCAACATCCATGCAGTCAATACCTTCAACATCATCGATAAAATAGAATCTACAGGCAAAAAGATCATATTTGTTTGGGCCAAAGCACATAACGATATACCCGGGAATGAACTGGCGGATATAGCGGCGAAAGCTGCTGCTCGTTCAGACGCCACTCCAATGTACTCCAAATTCCCAATATCATACGTAAAACAGATCAACCAACAGACACTCTTAAAAGAAATTGAAAAACTTTACAACATACCGGATAACTGCAAATATACTAAGAAGTCATTTCCCGAATACTCATCCTTACATAAATTCATAAATAAAGCCACACCTAATTTCGCAATCACCCAGTTCATTTCCGGGCACGGATATCATAAGGCATACCTGCATAGATTCCACATCGTTGGTGATCCATATTGTCCATGCGATGATAACGTTGTACAAACTATGGATCACCTAATTCACGAATGTCCCCGTTTCCAAAATACCCGGCAAGCAATGACCATTGCATGTCAATTTAATGATATCGAATATAAAAACTATTCTGGAATCGCAGGAAAGGAGGAGACGCTTGGAACGTTCCTGCGGCATCTAGAAAAGATAATCAACAATCTAAAAACATTTAACGGAACATAACTTACACTCAATGAAATTGACGTTTTTATTTATTGTTTATTTTTATATTTATTCCTAATATACAAACTTTAAAACTTTTACAAACAAACATATACTCACTTTTATCAAAACTTTATTTTAAAATCTCAACCCTACATCCGTGATTTACGGCTGCAAGGCTAGGTCACGACACAATTCAATATTATTATTATAGTTCATATATATTTATAACAGATATTTATCAAAACAATCGAAAATTCATACAAATTAATCCCATACAATAAACTCATAATATATTCCGTTCATTATCGTATATATCGTGCCTATTTTTAGTGTAGTACATAGCGCTAAAAATAAGCATAAGTATATTTTATAGGTAAGCATTCTTTTAAAAAAACCTAACCTAACCTAACCTAACCTAACCTAACCTAACCTAACCTAACCTAACCTAACCTAACCTAACCTAACCTAACCAAACAGCGAGGAGTCGGCAGTATGGCTAGCGGAAGTCTTCTACCCAGAAGACAACCAAATGCTAGACGTGGAGGTACACAGGGCAATAAGGGTTGAAGCAAGAAAACCGGATGAACAAGATGGGTCCTGCGAACCGGCTTTCACCAAGCAGGAAATGCTAAACGCGATGCAAAGCTTCAACCCGAAAAAAGCGCCAGGTGCAGACGGCTTTACCGCCGACATCTGCAGGGCAGCTATCGGGGCGAATCCGGAAGTATTCCAGGGAATGCTAAACAAATGCCTTGCACTGGAATACTTCCCCAAGATATGGAAAAAGGCCACCGTGGTAGTCCTGCGGAAGCCGGCCAAAAGTGACTACACCAACCCCAAAGCATACCGACCAATAGGCCTACTCCCCGTCCTGGGAAAAATATATGAGAAAATGATCGTAAATCGATTAAAATTTTATATTGTGCCACGTCTCCACCCGAGCCAATACGGCTTTATGCCCCAAAAGAGCACAGAAGACTCCCTCTGCGCCCTGATAGGCAAAGCCAGGGAAACAATAAAAGAAAAGAAAATTGCCACTATTGTATCCCTGGATATAGAGGGAGCTTTTGATAGTGCTTGGTGGCCAGCCATTATAGTGGGTCTAAAGAAACTAAATTGTCCTGTTAAGCTGAGAAAAGTAATCGAAGACTATTTAAGCGACAGACAAGTATCAGTTAAATATGCCAACAACACAGCCACCCGAAATACAGAAAAAGGGTGTGTACAAGGCTCCATTGGAGGGCCAATCCTATGGAACGTCCTCTTAAATAGTCTTTTACTAGAATTGGATACCTTGGGTGTGCATGTACAAGCGTTCGCCGATGACATAGTGATGTTAATTAAGGGTAACTCTGGTCGAGAGATAGAAAAGATTGCAAATGCTGCTCTTAAGCGTGTGTGGGAATGGGGTTTAAAAAACAAGCTTAGATTCGCGCCACATAAAACTGGCGCCATAACATTGACAAATAAAATAAAATATGACGAACCCCGCCTTCACATGGGAGGGAGCAGCATCTGCAATCAAACTGAACTAAAAATACTGGGACTCACTGTCGACAATAAACTAACATTCAACACACACATACGGAACGTCTGCCGGAGGGCCCTAAACATCTATAGACAGCTTAACACAGCCGCAAAGGTAAGCTGGGGGCTCCACCCAGAAATAACGAGAATGATTTATACGGCTGCGGTGGAGCCCATAATCACTTACGCAGCGGCTGCATGGGGGCACGCGGCAGACAAGCTGACAACCAGGAGGGAACTGGACGCTGTGCAAAGAGGTTTTGCGCAAAAGCTGTGTGGAGCCTATCGCACGGTATCACTTAACGCGGCATTATTACTGTCCGGCATTCTACCCCTAGACCTCAGGGTACATGAGGCTGCATCATTGTACAGGGCGAGGAGGGGAGAATGCGTGGACATACCAGACGATAGGGAGATGGACTGTGCGGTAGACTTCACGCAGTTACCCCACCCGGCCCGGTGTGAGGGGTGGAGCTTTGGCAAGATCGAAGATCAAGATGATCTTGATCGGTGTGCCGTGCAAAAGGTGCATATATACACCGACGGAAGCCGGATTGACGGACGGGTCGGAGCCTCCCTTTCCATATGGAAAGAGGGCATCGAAATAAAGGCCGTCAAGCTCGGGCTCTCCGACTATTGCACGGTGTATCAAGCCGAGCTGCTCGCCATACACCGGGCCGTGGAGGTGGTTGTTAGGAGGAGTGAGGAGAGCTTTGGCATATACAGTGACTCGAGGTCTGCCCTCGAGACTGTGGTAGGCCAAAGCTCTCATCACCATCTCGCCGTCAAGGCCAGGGAGGAACTCGGGCGCGCTCTGGGCCAGGGTAAGGAAATCTCCTTATTCTGGATCAGAGCGCATGCCGGCCTGCCTGGCAATGAGCGGGCGGATCTCCTGGCAAAGGAGGCGGCAGCGGGATCGGGAAGGAACGTAAAGTACGATAGGTGCCCCATTTCATTCGCGAAAAAACGCATACGCGAAAAAACCATTTGGGCATGGGCACAAAGGTACACCAGTGGGACAACGGCTAGCGTCACAAAAGCGTTCTTTCCCGATGCAATTCAGGCATATAGGTTAGTTAGGAAAATAAAGCCGACAGGAGTACTAACCCAGATACTCACCGGGCACGGCGGGTTCGCCCAATACTTGAACAGATTCAAGTGTAGGGAGAACCCGACGTGCATCTGTGACCCAGACAGCACAGAGGATGTCCCTCACCTACTGACGCAATGTCCAATCTTTGCCAAAGATAGAATAAATCTAGAAATTGAAATTGACACAAAAATAGAAATGGGGTCCATAGCAGAAATAATGCGCACCAAAGACAAGAGGAAACCCTTCTTGCAATACTGTGATAAAATTGCCAAAACTGCGATAAAAAGAAATAAAACTTAAAAGTAAAATAAGGAACTGTGATACTAGTATGTAAGTTAGATTTAAGACAATTTTGTTTTATTATATACAATTTTAATTATACAACTATACAATTTTATTATATACAATTTTAATTATACAACTATACAATTATACAAAAGAATCCGTAACTGTGATAATTAGATAAGAAATTTTAAATGTAATAGCATAAGGATGTAATAGTAAGTAATAATTATGTATAAGAAATACAGTATAAATTGCAGCAAAAATAATATAATAACAGATATAACGAATTAAAAATGTACTAAATATAACATATATGAAATTCTTAAAGTTGTATTGTATATGACAAAAAGTTGTGAAAATGTATAATGATGAAAATAAATAAATGACCTGTTCCTTATTTTAAACCCTACAAGATGGTAGTAGAAACAATAATTAAAAGGCAAGAAAGAGACGAATGCAAGAAAGAACAAGTATGCAGAATGAAAGTACGAGAAGCAGCAAAAGCGAGAACTAGCATGAAAGGTCAATAGAAATAATAAAGACTCGGACTACGCGTCTGAGGAAAGACTGTAAAAAAAAAAAAAAAAAAAAAAAAAAAAAAAAAAAAAAAAAAAAAAAAAAAAAAAAAAAAAAAAAAAAACCTAACCTAACCTAACCTAACCTAACCTAACCTAACCTAACCTCCCCCCTGAGGTGGGGCGACCTTGTCGCGGTGGGGGGGCTTACGAGGGAGGACCATACAAATATTTGCCAACAACATCCGGTTGCCAGCATCATCGGCGTTTCCTCCCTCCAACTAACAGCTCCACACTTGACGGTAACTCGAGAGAGTTTCCCTCGAGGGGCTTTACGCCAGTCCCTCTGCCCGTAACCCGTCCTACCATCGACAACGACCCCCATTCAAGGCGTCTATGGGGATACGTCGATGGTCGTGGATGGAGCGGAGGGCTTGCCTTAACTGGCCGGCCCGCGACAAGGAAAAGTCTTTAAAACCCGGGAGAAACCCCGCTTAAAACCTACGGATACCAGGCGACCTCCGTCAGTATATAGCCAGCACTCCTGGAATGGGCGTCACCCGGGAGTGTTTCTTCACATCGGCCCTACTCGTGGGATTCATTATGAGTACTGATTTTAAAAACAAAAAACCTTTGACCCGATCTGAAAATATTACGACGACTACGGCTAACACACTGGACGACGAAAAAGCTAACGAGAAGGCCAACATAAACAGACCAAATACTAGAGCGCTTAAATTAACATACGGCACTCAACAAGACAGCAAAAATACGCCTACAAAAACAAAAAATAAAGCATCAACTAGTAAAGAAATAGAAAATCCATCTATCACATCAGAAGATGAATACGTTGAAGCCAATACATTCGATTCAGAAGAAAGTTCATTAAATGATAATAGTATTAAATTCATTTTTGAAAAAATTAATCAATTAGCTAATAACATAAATAAAAAACTACACAGAGACACAAATGTAAATAAATGCACAATAGATGATATAAAACAATTAACTAATGATATCACCAAACTCACCATAAAAGGAATAAACTGCAGCGATGAAATAAATAAAGATATAAATGACACCAAAACAATCCAACTAAGTAGAGAAACTATCAGAGCTATTGAGAACACTATCAAAGATACATTCAAACAGCCTACGACTAACATCATTCCTAACTACTCTCGATCATACGCTGATATAGCTAACACTCCTCCAAAAGCTCCACAACCCTCTTTCAAAACAAAACCTGCAATTATAGTTTCATCGAAAAAAGAAACAAAAAGCTCTGCTGAAACACTCCAAATATGGAAACAAAACATCTCATTCAAAGATACCACATTCACACCATCGAATATAAAGTTTGTATCAAACAATAAAATCCGAGTAGAGTTTGACTCTGAAGAACACAGACAACAAACCTTAATAAAAATCAACAATAAAAAATCATCACCAATAAATGCTGAAGAATCGAAACTTCTACAGCCAATGATTATAGTCAAAGGTATATCCAACACAACTAATACCGAGGATCTTAGTAAAATAATAATTAACCAAAATGAAAGACTCCATACTCACACAGAAAAAGACCTAGTTTTTAAATTCAAAAGAGGAAATCGAAACAAAAATTTATATAATGCAGTCCTAATGACAACACCGGAAATTTGGAAAATCATCACATCCATGGACAGACTCAATATAGACCACCAAAGAATCGCTGTTGGCGACTACATACCGCTAATGCAGTGCTATGGATGTCTACAATTTGGGCACACCCGAAAGCACTGCAAAAATGATAAGATTGCATGCTCTCATTGCGCATCCTCAGACCATCTATATAATAATTGTCCACACAAGAAAGAAAAAGGAGAAGAAATATGTTATAATTGTGTCAACCATAATAAAAAATTCAATCTAAATACAAAGTCGGATCACAGTGCAACATCTATTAAATGTCCTAGAACTCAATTCATGATTAACAACATTAGAAATAGAATTAATTATGGTACGTAAAACAAATAATCATCATATCCCAACCAACACTAATTATAATTCTAATAAATCAACAAGTTTTGATAAATCTTTTAACTGTGTACAACTAAATATAGGAAGAAGCAGAAACGCTTCACATGAACTAAATGTATACCTGTCTACATCAACTACAGAAATTGTATTTATGACTGAACCTTACCTCATTAATAATAGCACTCTACCTGGCATTCCTGGATTCACTTTACATCACGCTATTTCCACTGACATAACCAACCCCGTCAAAGCAGCAATAGCAATTAAAGATAAAACCTTCTCAACTCTAGACCTTTCACAATTTTCTCATCCTAATTTATGCATCGTACAAATAAATTCACACAACTCAAATAAAATATTTTTAATATCCGCTTACGTAGAACCCAGAACTGACGACAACAATATCATGGGAAAGTTAGAATTTTTCTTGCATAGTCATCCCCATGACACCCATATTATCTGCGGGGACTTTAATGGATGGCACACTCAATGGGGCTCTATCTCTAACAACAGCCGCGGTCAACTTATCTTCGACTTGATTACTATCAATAATCTAATAGTATGTAACATAGGTAATACACCTACGTTCCACACTGTAACACATGGTATTCCCAGGGAATCAATAATTGACCTTACAATGATTAGCAGTAACTCTCATATTAAAATAAATAACTGGCAGGTTGATCAAAGCATATCAACTGTCTCTGACCACGATGCCATAACATTTAAACTAACCTCCGTTAATACCGTCTTCCATAGTAATTGTAAATTGTCCACTTTCAGATACAACACTTCAAATTTCAACTGGGAATTAGCGACGCATTTATTTGTTGAACTCGTTAAAAAAGCTCTTCCTACGGAGGATATAAGCACATTAGACGAAACTGGCATAGACAAATTTATTCAGCAAACTACTGTAGCTATACAGAAAGCGTGTGAAGCCATTTTACCGAAATCCACTGGCCGCTCAAAAAAGGCCCCTTGGTGGACAGATGAACTTGAGGAAATCAAACAAAAGGTTTTACGAAACCATCATAAACTAAGTAAGCACAAAAGACGACAACTGCCTCTTGATGACCTTATCGCCGAAAGAGACAAATTAAGAAAAGAATACTCTAACGCAATCTGTGCTGAATCTACAAAACATTTTAGAGAATTTTGCAACCTTCAAACTAAAGAGGACGTCTGGAGCATCACCAATAGAATACTAAAAACAAAACCCATTTCGCAACCTCCATCAACATTAAAATTACCGAACGGAACATACACCACCGATGCCCTAGAAACTGCAAATGCTCTTCTAAACCAATTTTACCCTGACGACACCCCTGACTCCACCCTTCATTGTAACATCAGGAAAAATGTCGATCAACAGCCGAATTACCATGATGAGCCTCCTTTTAACACCACTGAAATTATAGAAACTCTAAGGCAAATGAACCACAAAAGAGCACCTGGAATAGACCACCTCACTTCAGATATTTGCTATAACTTTGCTCGCAATTTCCCGGACTTCATAACCAACCTTATGAACAAATGTTTGCAACTATGCTACTTTCCATCCGCATGGAAAATAGCTATAGCTAAGATAATTCCCAAACCTGGTAAAGACGATTACACATCAACTACAGCATTCCGACCTATTGGTCTCATTAATGTTTTTGGCAAGCTTCTGGAAAGACTGATCACGAATCGACTTACTCACCATCTGTACATCACCAACAATATGTGCAAACACCAATATGGATTTAAACAACAAGTGTCCACTACAACAGCAATACATAATGCCCTTAACATCATCAAAAATGCAAAGTCACGTAGAGAGCAGGTGCTTGTAACCTCTTTAGACATAAGAGCTGCATTTGATCATGCTTGGTGGCCGGCCATATTTCAACGTTTGAAAAAAGTTAAATGTCCCAACAACATATATCGCTTACTCGAAAGTTACGTTACCCGCAGAGAAGTAATTATGAACTTTGCTAACTGCACCGTATCTAAAACGATGACCAGAGGCTGTATTCAGGGATCTGTGTGTGGCCCGATGTTATGGAATCTCATTTTAGATGAACTTCTGTCTACTTCTTTACCTCTCGGATGCGAACTTCAAGCATATGCTGACGATGTACTACTTATTACACACTCTAAGAAAATAGACACTCTTCAATTAATAACCAACTCAGCTTTGGAACAAATTGTTCGATGGGGTGAAAGCGTTAAACTTGAATTTGGACCCAATAAAACTCAACTTATTCCATTTACAAATGATGCAACTAAATGTACTATACAAGTCCGCGGAACTACTTTACAACCAGTCAATAGCTTTAAATATTTAGGTGTTATCATAGACTCAAATTTAAAATTTAAGCAACATGTAGAATATATTTTGGACAAAGCTAATAAACTGTTGAACAAACTAGTAATTTTTTCACGTCCCACTTGGGGAATTCACTCAGAAAATATAAAAACCATATACTTGCAGGTAATAGAACCCATTATCTGTTATGCAGCAAGTATATGGTCAAAAGCTTTAAATTATGAGTATAATAACAGACGACTTCTGTCTGCACAGCGCATATTTGCAATTAAAATCATACGTGGCTTCCGCACTATTAATACACCATCTGCAATAGCAATAGCCCAACTTATACCCTTACCGGCAAAAGTGCTTGAAGTGTCTGACATTGAAATAGCTAAATTAACAGGTAAATCACGCTGCACCCCGAATAACACTGTAATTGAATCCCCCACTCCACCATCACAACTCTTGCACCCCGTAAATAGACCAAAACTCTCATTTCTCGAAATCTCATCAATTACAGATTATGAACAAATCAGCAAATTAAATACGGTACACAGAATCTTTACCGATGGTTCCAAGCACGACAACTCGGTTGGAGCTGCTTTCGTTGTCTATCCGCCGCAAGGACGTCACAAAATAACAAAGCTCAAATTACATCAGTCTTGTTCTGTGTTTCAAGCAGAGATGCTTGCTATTGAGCGAGCATGCTCTTGGGCTATAGATCAGAACTTCCCAAAAACCATTATTTTCTCAGACAGCAAATCAAGCTTACAAGAAATATCAAACTGTAACACCACTTGCCCTCTAGCAGTCAAAATACTAGAGCACATTAATAATACAAAACAATCAGGCATAAACATTGAATTCATCTGGGTCAAAGGGCACATTGGACTGCCCGGCAATGAAGCCGCTGATCGTGCTGCCAAAACCGCAGCTAATCTTAGAAACAAACCCGCATATGACCGTGTTCCTATCAGTTTCATAAAACAGAAAAACAAAACACTAACAATAGAAACAGCCAAACAACTATATGATAATACAACTTATACTAAATCTCTTTTCCCTACAATAGATCATCTAAATAGCTTTTTAAAACGAATACCTCCCTCTTTTGCAGTCACTCAGGTTATCACGAATCACGGTTATCATAAGGAATACTTATATCGATTTAAAATTACTAATAATGACTTATGTCCTTGCGATGACACATCTACACAGACCCTTCACCATTTAATAAAATACTGTAGTAGATTTGCGGCGAAGAGACGAGAATATGAATTTGTCTCTCAACATTTGGATGACCCCTATGATCTCAATAAAATTATAAGTTCTGAATCCATCAGCGACTCGTTCTGTACATATATTAATTATATAGTTTCAAACCTCAAAAAATTTAATGGTACTTAAGATTAAATTTTAACGAATCGAATGAAATAATGATAAAAAATTTATATACAACTTTACATTACTCAAAAATCTTTAAATCAAACATAAATCCTCTATAAATTACCGAAACCAAAATTCAAACCTATAACCAATTCATTATTTAATTTTCACAAAAATTTTATTTTACAATCACTCACATTGAAATCCATATAAAACATCTATAATACCAAAGAAACCAAGCATTTTCAACAAAGTGTATTCAATAGCACCGCGTTGAAAACAGTATCAAAAATAGCTCATTCTATTAAAAAAAAAAAAAAAAACCTAACCTAACCTAACCTAACCTAACCTAACCTTTTTTTTTTTTGTTCACGCTGGAGGAATGCATTAAATTGCATACCACCGGGCGCGTGAGTTCCCGGTGGTTATGTGGGGCTCTCCTTCCCAGAAGGGGAAGGCCTACCCACTAAAACTCCAGCGATGGCCACCATCAGGCAATACAAGGGGCCCCAGGGTCAAGTTTTGCAACTGGGGACCCCCCAGCCTTCGCTCCCCGATGGAGAGCCCAACACGGGCAAATACGACCCTCTAGTGGGACGCCGCCGCGGGCGGCACCGTGTAAAGAGCGGCGCGGCCCGCGGCGGCATGCCACACCACGACGACACCCCCAGCCATGGAGGGGTGTCATCCCACCACTCGGCGAGACTGCGGGAGAAGACCTGCAGCACCGCCTAGGCCGAGCTTCAGCCAACTGCTTCTCCGTGAGAGAAGCAGGCACTGAGGCCCAGCGCTGCCCTGAAGGGCAAAAAGGCCCCCACCGGCCTTGCAGGCCGGCCATCCCACGACCCCCCGTCTGAGGGTCCGCTAGCCCTAAAAAGGGCTGTTTAAAGTGCCCGGACCGACTATATCCGGGCCGCCGACTCCTGTCGGCCATTCGCCGACGCACCAGGCATCCCGGGCGTCACCATCCCTGCGCCCATAGGCGCAACACCGGCGGCACTCGGCGCACCCTCTCCGCCAGTCCCCCCGACCCCCGATTGGGTGTCCATGGGCTCGGCCTGAGGAGGGTCGCACTTGTGGCCGCCAATCGGGGCCACCCTCACGCGGCGCCTTGGGGCGCCACACCTCGACTCGCCCAGCCGGTGGCTGGCCTCTCGCCCCGCTTCTGCGCAGAGAGGGCAGTGGGCCTTTCCCCTGCACATTGCCGCCTTGTGGCCGGTGCCTCCGCATCGAAAACACACCTCGGTGCGGTCAACCACCGAGGTGCACGTCGCCCTAACGTGGCCCGACTCCAGGCACTTGAAGCAGCGTACGTCGCGCGGGGGCAGAACCCGCACAAACGCCGCCGCCCACCCAATCTGGAGCCGGCCACTTTCCGCCAGTTTTTTGGCTGCCCCACTAGGGCAGCTGGTCCAGGCCCGAAAGCCCCCTGAGCCGGTGGGACGAATATCCCCGACCTTGATCTTCTCCGGCGGGCAACCGCCCGCCAAGCTCATCGCGGCTGTTATATCGGCGCTAGTCGTCGCACCGGTCAAACCGGAGAGAACGAGCTCCGTCCTCTTCTCTGGCCGGGCGATCCGGACGGCCCCCTCAGCTGCCATCTCAATTTTTCGGGCGATGTCCTGCGCCCACTCCTCTTTTTGCGGCCCCGAAACGAGGCACATGGTGGCCCCAGTCACGGACCTCGTCCATCTCAACTGGGCAGCCATCTCCGCGCTCAAATGGGAGCTCGCCTGCGCTCGCCCCAACACCTCCTCTACCGTAACGCCCCGCGCGGCCGCCTCCGGCACAATATTAATGGTCAGGGCAGCCGTCTCCGGCGCCCTGACCTTCAACTTCTTGGCCCTCGACCTCATAGGCAGTTTTTGTGGCGCGGGAATCGCGCTTGGGGTCTTCGACTTTTTCGCCGCATCCGCGTAAGAACGCGTCACCGCTGCTGGGACCTGCTGCTGGGTCGGCTGCTTCCCGAGCTCCTTAGCAAAGCGTCCCAGTTCGTCCGCGACTCGGCTCTCCAGCCGGGTGAAGTCGGCCTTTGTGGCTGAAGCCTCCTCCAGCTCCGTGATTGAGGCCTTGAGGGCCTCGATTTCCTCCAAGAGATCCCTCTCACGTGCCTTTGATTTGTCCCTGAGGCTCTCTACCTCATTCGTCACGGCATCAAACCACTTCTTCGCCTTGGAGTGGATTCCCCTGTAAATATGGCGCAGGTCGTCCTCAAAATTTAGGATGCGCTGAGAGTGGTCGGGGATTTCTTTCGCCAAGCCCTTAAGGTCGTTGGCGAAGTCCTTCAGCTCCTCTACGTCCTTGTCCATCCAATTTCGGGTAAAAATCCGTGTTTTTCCCGCGGGATCCTCGGCCTTAGCCGGAACATCCGCTTCACAACCCTGGTTGCGCAAAGTTGCCCCCCCCGTATACAAGGGGCAGACCGACTCAGCGGAAGATTCGGGTGCCAAGCGCATTCGCTTGGCCTCCGACTCCCCCGCAGGGCCGGTGAGGGATTCCTCCTCACGGAGACCCTCCCGGGGACGTGTAAATTTGCTTGGCGCGTCCATTTTTTTTGTGTCTAGCTAACCCGGGCACTGAAGCCCCTCTCTATCAACGGGCACTGAAGCCCGGCGGCGGACCATCTGGGTGTGGTCTCCGTCGCCTCAACCACGTCAGACCATTAGCCCTCCGCTGACCACTGACTTGGGGGAAATCCAATCCAGTGGTCAGCGTAGGTTGCCCGGGGTGCGCCACGAGGAGGCTATCTGACCAGGCACCCCAACCTAACCTAACCTAACCTAACCTAACCTAACCTAACCTTTTTTTTTTTTTTTTTTTTTTTTTTGACCCGGGGTAATGGCCGACCCATACCAGGCTTCGGGGGAAGACCTGGTTATGCGGGGCTCGAACCCGCTAAACCCCCCGGGGGCTACTCCTCCGCCGCGATAGTTCGGAAGCCGGGCTCTCGTGTATGCACCAGCTCCCGACGCGGCGTGGCCTTTCGGCCCCAACTGGCCTGTCCCTGGAGGGGGACCAGCCGCTCCGTGCCACGGGAGCGACTGCCGACGAGCCGTGCAAGGCGGGTGACTGCCTCCATACCAAGGACCCCCGTCCCGTCACCCGCGTGGCCCTGGGCTCAGGCAACACCCCGAAAAGCATTGCCATCATTGCCCTGTCGGAAAAGCCGGGTCGCCGGGCAGATACGACGATGCGACCCTCGACTGCCGGGCAGACACCCCGACGCAGCCCGCCACCGGACAAAAGCCCCGACGTGGCCCGCCACCGGGAAAATACCCCGACGTGGCTACTACTTCCTATCAGCGCGCGGACCCTCGGACAAATTTGTCCCGCGCTTCCTGCTGGCTTGCTGCTTTGGTTTAGGGCGGCAGAGCTTGCCGCACATCACGTGCCCTGAGGGCAGCTCCATCGCAGCACACACAGTGCATCTGGGCTTAGCGCTGCAGACGTTCGCGTAGTGGCCCGTCTCTCCGCACCGGAAGCATTGAGTGCTCCGGTCCACCTGGCTCGAGCACATCTCCCTCGTGTGACCTAGCTCCAAACAGCCGAAACAACGCATCGGCCGGGGCGCGAGGGCGATGACTTTCGCCGCGCTCCATCCAACAAGGAGGCGTCTCCCTTCCACAAGTTTCTTGGCGGCAGCCACCGGGCATCTAATAAGCGCCGTTAGCATGCCGTCCCTACCTGATCGCAGGTCGCCGATCAGGAAGTCATCCACCGATAGACCAGAAGTGTCGGCAGCCGCTTTCGCCAGCTCCTCATGCGTAACTGATAGATCTAGACCGACTACCCGGATTTCGGCCTTCTTGACTGGCCGAGTCACCCGAACTAGAGTTGGCAGATTCTCCTTCAGACTTTGCTCCAATTTCTGGGCCCCCTCAACGCCAACCTCCTTTGGGAGCTCCAATATGACAGCCCCAGCGTAGGAACGCTTGAGTGAAAGCGAAGGGATGCCCAGTTTCCGTAGGTCGACCTTGTCCCTTGCCTCCTTCATGACCTCCACGAGAGTCAGCCCGCCCTCTCTCTCCTTCTCCGACTTTAAGATGTCGATTACGACAGCTGGGGCCTTTCTCTCCCGCAGCCGCACCGGTCTCTGCTTCCTCGGACCTGACGTCTTCTTTGGTGGAGCCGGAGTGGTGTCCGCCACTTTTTTGCTGGAAGGAGCCGCTTTTGCTTGCTGCTTCTTCTCCCTCATGCGCTGTTTACGGCCTTTCACTGTTTTCCAGCCCTCTTCCTCGCCGTTTGCGACAACGGCCGAGGTGGTCGCTGGTTTCGCAGGTTCGGGCTTTTGTCGCACTAACTCGGGCTTCTTATTTCCGGGCTTCTCTACCGCTGGTTTAATTGCACGACTGATGCTAGCCTTCGGTGGCGGCTCGGGAGCGGGTTCAGCCGAGACCACCGGCGGAGGCCTAACACTCTCCAACATGCCGCGCATGGCCGATAGCAGCCTATCGTCCCGCTCATCCAGCCGCTTTTCAAGATCTTGCTGGGGTGCGGGAGCAGCGGCCGTCTCGGCCGCAGCCACCTCATACCGCAGGAGTCGGCGCTTGCAATCTTCGAGCTCCTTCTCCAACTTTTCAAATTTTTGCCGCCAAACGTTACGCTCGTTCTTGTACGACTCTTTCTCCTGGTGAAGGATACGAGTTTCGTCCGTGGTAGTGAGGGTGCCGATACGGTTCACGACCGCCCCCATCAGTGCACAGGCCTTCTTCATCTCTCCCTTTATGTTTCCCTTGATGTTCGAAGACTTGTTCAGCATGGCCTCGAACACTCGGACACCTTCTTTGCCGAGGTCGATGAGGCCGGGATTTGTAGGGTTATCCGTCTCTAACTTTTCAGGAATCTTTCGACCCCTTTCTCCGCCGGTGAAGGAGCGGGCAAGGTCCTCTATTTCTCGTGCCGTGATGCTTTCGGCAACGTCGAGCCTGTGCCGCTCCCTCTCCTGAAGGGCCTTTCCATACCCTATATATTCCCCGGTTGTAGGGGGTCTACCGCGCCCCCTTTTCCCTGGACCACCTGCCGTCACTGCCGGCTCTGATGCCTCTGATTCGCTAGAATATTCCGAGCATGTCAGCGAAGGGCTTCTGCTGACGCTGATTTTTCTAGCTGCCACCTTTTCACCTCTCGCGGCCCTACTCCGCGTATTTCGGGCCGGCCTGTCCGACTCCTTGTCGACAACTCCTATGATGTCTTTTGCACCTGGACGCTGTGCTGGGGTTCCGTAACCAGCTCCGTCCGACAAACTCTCCTCGTCTGAATCTTCCATACGTAGCCTTCTCGGCTCACCTCCAACGTCTTTGGGTTTTTGAGATTTTAATACTTCCATGATTGTTCCCACGAGTAGGGGGGCTTTAGGGTCTGCCCCCCCTGACCCAGAAAACACTGGCCGCTAGCTGGCAGATCCGCTCGCCTGCCACCTTCAGAGAAGGCGGGGGTACGCCGCGCACTCCATCGGGGCCGCAGCCCGCCAAAACGCACCCCCATTGAGGATTGTTTATAGACGTTTACTCGTCTCGGGGCCGGCCAATAAAGGCAAGCCCCCCTGGTCCCTTACCCGCGCCGCTAGACGTGACAACAGACGCCCGGGGGGGATTACAGGTTTGCCCGACGAGGTCCTGCTGTGCAGGGGTCCCCGCCGCGCAGTCGCAGCCCTTTCGGGCGAAGACAGGAGAGACAGAACTCTCCGGGAGATGAGACTCCCACGACCAGAGCGCCGAAAACAAAAACTCCCGACGACTCTCGCGAGCCTTGCAGGCCCGCCACCCACGACCCCGAAGGGTCCGCTGGCCCTGAAAAGGGCCCTCCACAGGGTAATTATTTTAGAGAGGTTTTCTTCCTCGCAACCAGACGCACAGGGCAAGCCCCATACGCCCAGCCCCCGGGCCCACTCAGTGTGAGCTTACGGGTTGGTGTGACCGTGCAATGCCCGCCCCGTGAGGAGCAAGCAGTCACACCGTTGCTAGTGGCTGTCCGCGACGGCCGAAGCCGCTACCCCCCATATCTGGAGGGCATTCCCCTATCCGCAGCCCGGGGACGCGTCCGATGGCGGTACTAGCCCCGCACACGGAACCTAACCTAACCTAACCTAACCTAACCTAACCCCCCCCCTTGGTGGAGAAACCTTGTCGTGGTGGGGGGGCTTACGGGGAGGAGACCAAACTTTTTATCGCGCCAATAACACCCGGTCAACACACACTCCTCTCCAAACTAATAGCTCCACAACCTAAGTCCTCGGCGGGGTATTTGCCCGGAGGCATGCCATCGTGAGGCAGTTGCCCGGTGGTAACCAGCCCCCCGAAAGGGGAGCTGCGAGGTGACCTTACGCCAGTCCCTCTTTCCGCAGCCCGTCCTACCATCGACAACGACCCCCATTCGAGGCGTCCATGGGGGTACGCCGTTGGTCATGGACGGAGCGGAGGGCTTGCCTTGATTGGCCGGCCCGCGACAAGGAAAAGTCTTTAAAACCCGGGAGAAACCCCGCTAAACCCTCGGACACCTGGCGTCCTCCGTTGTATGTAGCCAGCACTCCCGGAATGGGCGTCACCCGGGTGTGTTTTCCCTATATCGGCCTGACTCGTGGGACTATCATGGAACACTTAAAATCAAACTCAAAACAAACCGAATCTTCTAAAAATACGACGACCATGGCAAGCATTAATGACAACCGACCAGAATACGAATATGATTCAGACGAAGAACTGCAATATTTCAGCGGCGGAGAAACAACGATGATTCAAGAATGCGATGATACTAACAGCCCAATTAATAAAATCATGAAACATGCACTAGGAATCATTGACAAACTAAGCATTACAACATCGAAAAGCGTCACAAAAGCCAACCGTGAGGCGGCACTAGCCCACGCCAATGAAATACATAAAATGGCACAAAAACTTAAAAAACAAAATGTGGGCACTACATCTCTAGCCCAAACACAATCAGTCAATATTACTAGCAATGAAATTAAAGAAATTATAACTAACCAGGTCACTGAGACAATAGAAAAGACAGTCGCCAAGACACTAAAAGAAGTAATAAAGTCCAAAACCTACGCCGGAGTAATAAATACGAAGGCACCAACAAATAGCATAACAAAGAAAGATAAAACTCATAAAAGTAAACCGGCTCTGCTAGTCACAGTCACTAACAGCAAGACCAAAACAGACACCAGAGAAACCTGGAGTAAACAAATATCATATAGAAAAGAAAAGTATCTACCCAATAAAATAGTTAGCGTAGGAGACAACAAATTAAAAATAGAATTCGAAACTAAACAACAACTGGAAGACACTACACAAAAAATCAATAAAAATAAAAACATGCAATATAAAGTAATAAATAACCTACAGCCAACAATCATACTAAAAGGAATACACGAATCCATACCAAAAGAAGAGATCGTAGAAAGATTATGCAGTCAGAATTCATACCTTGAGCACATCGACTATAAGAACGCTGACAACCAAATAAAAACCACACTCATCAGAAAAAACAAAAACCCAAAATTGTATAACTGTATAATAAGAACTACCCCAATCATCTATCACAAAATAATCGAAGAAGGCCGCGTTAACATTGGGCACTCTAGGGTGCGGGCCGAGGACCACGTGGCCGTCCTACAATGTTACACCTGCCTGCAGTATGGCCACACGTACAAATACTGCAGATCGGACCGCAAAGCATGTTCACACTGCGCCAGCTCTGAACATACATATAAAGACTGCCCACACAAGGAAGACCGCAGCAAAAATAAATGCTACAATTGTTGGCAACATAATATAAAAACAAAGAAAAATACACCCACAAACCACTCAGCCACTAACAAAAAATGTCCGGCGTACGAAATAAACGCCCTCAGGACAATAGAAAGAATTAACTACGAAATAAATTAATGTCTACAAATCATCATAACCATAATTCATCATCATTAAGATCTACTAACCAACAGAATAATAACAACAATCGTAACGACCTTAAATGTTTACAGATTAACTGTAACAAAAATTACCTCACACACCAAGAAATTATTAAAATTACAGAAGAAGAAAAATTTGATATTATATTACTGACTGAACCATACACAGGCAACACCAACTTAGTCAAACCGATACCAGGATACACAATATATCAACATCACAACACACATACAGAAGAAAATAGTAGAAACAAAACAGCAATAGCCATGAAAAGAAATAAATACAGCGTAATACCAATTCATGAACTAACAAACCAAAATATAACAACGATTCAGATTAGCAATAAAGCAGGACACAAGATAAATATATACTCTATATACATAGAACCAAAAACAGATAAGAATAGAACGCTGAACAAACTCGAAGAAATTCTGAACAACAACCGCAACATCACAAATATAATAACTGGAGACCTCAACGCATGGAGCCGAACATGGGGCTCGGCAACAACTAACACTAGAGGAACAGAAATAAATAATATGTTTAACAGACACGGCATAATTACCGTTAATGACGAAAATAATGACTACACATTCCTAACAACCACCCACGGGCAAATTAGAACGTCAAATATAGACATTACAGCAATTACCGAACACAATTACCAAGTAAATATCATTAATTGGAAAACAAACAAGAATTTAATCACAACATCAGACCATTTAGCAATCACCTATCAGATTAAACAAGGAAGAGGAAACAAAGAGATAAACAAGAACATCAATAATAACACCTGGAAATACGACACTACAAAGTTAAACTTCTGGAACAAAGAAAAAACGAAAGAATTCGAAGACAAATGTAAAGAATACATAGACAACAGTGAAGAGACTTTAACTCTAATAGCAACCTTAAACAAAACAGAAATAAACACATATATAGAATCACTTACAAATAAAATCATACTAGTATGCCAAGAAACCCTACCTAAATATAAAAGCAGACCAGGGAAACCACACTGGTGGAATGACACACTAGAAGAAATGAAAAAAGAAGTAATAAGAATTCATCATCAAATGTCAAAAATAGCTAAGAAACTAAAAAGAAACACTAGTAACACACCAAACAATAATTTACAAAACGCATTAGAACAAAAAATTCATGAAAGAAACGAAGCTAGAAGCAAATATCACAAAGCTATACAACAAACTTCATCAGAATCTTTTAGAGACTTCTGCAACACGCAAAATCCAAACGATGTCTGGACCGTCACTAACAAACTAACTAAAACCAATCCACTATTGCAAACCCCGGGAACCTTTAAAAAAGAGGACGGCACCTACACTGAAAGTATAGAAGAAACATGTGAAATTCTGGCAAAAACCTTATTCCCGGACGACACAAACAACAACAGAAGGCAAGAAACAATTAAGAAATACGTAGAAACTCCCCCAGCAACTGAAGACGATCCACCTTTCACTATACATGAAATAATGGCGAACATCAAAGAAATCAGTCCCAAGAAAGCTCCTGGATACGACGGCTTAACAGCAGATATAGTTCAGAAATTCATCGAAATTCATCCAAATCTAACACTAATATTACTAAATAGACTACTCCAACTACAATATTTCCCAGACACATGGAAAATTGCTGTCGCCAAAATTATCCCAAAACCAAACAAAGACAAATATAACACTGCATCCTCATTCAGACCGATTGGCCTACTACCCGTTTTCGGAAAACTATATGAAAAACTAATAAATAATAGAATCACATACCACATTTACAAAAACCACCTAGACCAAAACCTCCAATACGGATGCAAACCACAAACCTCAACAATTAATGCAATAAACGACGCGATAGAATTCATTAAAAAAGAAAGATCTAAAAATAAACAGGTAGTTATGGTGTCCCTTGATATACAAGGCGCTTTTGACAATGTCTGGTGGCCAAGTATCCTAAAGCAGCTTAAAAAATACCAATGTCCCAAAAATATATACAATACTATGACAAGCTACATTCAAGACAGGAAAATACAAATTACACTAGGACACGTAAACACAACCAAGCTAGCAACAAGAGGCTGCGTACAAGGATCAGTCTGCGGCCCCCAAATGTGGAATCTGGCATTGGACGAACTTTTGGAAATATATCTACCCCCTGGAATCAGAATCCAAGCTTATGCAGACGATATCCTATTAATAGCGAGTGAATATAGTATAAAAGACTTAGAAAACAACTTAAACTCCGCCTTAAAATCAATCAACAATTGGGGAAATGATAATAAATTAAAATTTAGTCCAAACAAAACCCAACTTATGGCTATGACCAACAAAGCAAAAACTGCAAAGATACACTTAAACAATACAATATTAGAATTTACTAAAAATATAAAATACTTAGGAATCAATATAGATAGTAAGCTCACATTTAGCCAGCATATTAAACAAACAATAGATAAAACCAACTCTATATACAATAAAATAAAAATATTTATACGCCCAACCTGGGGCGTACATGCAGAAAATGTTAAAACCATCTATCAACATGTCATTATACCCATAATCACGTATGGCGCGTCGATTTGGGCACATGCTCTTAAAAATAAATATATATGTAAAATGTTACTATCGCACCAGCGAATGTTCTGCATAAAAATAATCAGAAGCTTCCATACAATTAACACACCTCTATCAATAGTTCTATCCCAACTACCACCCATCACCGCACAAATAAAAGCCATAGCAGACAATGAAATAACTAGAATGAATAAAAAATCACAGTACTTACCTGATAACATCCATCTTGAAACACCAGCTCACCCGAAGTGTAGACTCCATCCTTCCCGCCGTCGACCAATCTCCTTCCACACTGCAAATAATAAAGAAGAATTAGAAGACATATTTATAATGTACCCGGACGTAAACTATTACCTGTATACCGACGGCAGCAAAGTCGACAACAATGTCGGTGCTGCCGTCGTTATACAAAATCCACAAGGTGAAATCACCAATACACAGCTCAAGTTGCACGGCGCCTGTTCAGCATATCAAGCTGAACAGTTGGCAATAACAACTGCCTGTCGATGGGTTGGTGACCGCGATGTTAACGCATTTGTGGTTACTGACTCACTATCTACCCTACAGGATTTAAGCAACGCCAATACATTCAACATCCATGCAGTTAATACCTTCAACATCATCGATAAAATAGAATCTACAGGCAAAAAGATCATATTTGTTTGGGCCAAAGCACATAACGATATACCCGGGAATGAACTGGCGGATATAGCGGCGAAAGCTGCTGCTCGTTCAGACGCCACTCCAATGTACTCCAAATTCCCAATATCATACGTAAAACAGATCAACCAACAGACACTCTTAAAAGAAATTGAAAAACTTTACAACATACCGGATAACTGCAAATATACTAAGAAGTCATTTCCCGAATACTCATCCTTACATAAATTCATAAATAAAGCCACACCTAATTTCGCAATCACCCAGTTCATTTCCGGGCACGGATATCATAAGGCATACCTGCATAGATTCCACATCGTTGGGGATCCACATTGTCCATGCGATGATAACGTTGTACAAACTATGGATCACCTAATTCACGAATGTCCCCGTTTCCAAAATACCCGGCAAGCAATGACCATTGCATGTCAATTTAATGATATCGAATATAAAAACTATTCTGGAATCGCAGGAAAGGAGGAGACGCTTGGAACGTTCCTGCGGCATCTAGAAAAGATAATCAACAATCTAAAAACATTTAACGGAACATAACTTACACTCAATGAAATTGACGTTTTTATTTATTGTTTATTTTTATATTTATTCCTAATATACAAACTTTAAAACTTTTACAAACAAACATATACTCACTTTTATCAAAACTTTATTTTAAAATCTCAACCCTACATCCGTGATTTACGGCTGCAAGGCTAGGTCACGATACAATTCAATATTATTATTATAGTTCATATATATTTATAACAGATATTTATCAAAACAATCGAAAATTCATACAAATTAATCCCATACAATAAACTCATAATATATTCCGTTCATTATCGTATATATCGTGCCTATTTTTAGTGTAGTACATAGCGCTAAAAATAAGCATAAGTATATTTTATAGCTAAGCATTCTTTTAAAAAAAAAAAAAAACCTAACCTAACCTAACCTAACCTTTTTTTTTTTTTTTTGATGACGATGGGGAATCCATTTATGGACGCGTCACGCCCCCGCCAAGGGGCGCAACCAGTGCGGGATTCCCGGCGCGGGAAACAGCGCCAGACTACCCGCTAAAACCCACCGGTACCCTCCTAAGCCCTTGTGAGGCCGCTCTGGGTTCGGCGCACCGCAGTGCACCCCTACTCCAGAGTGACCCCGAGCTGGCCCTAACCCCACAGGGGGCCGGGCGACGCGCCACTTAAGGGGGATTACGCTAGGGTACTAGGTAATCCCCAGACGTCGGTGTGGTCTATGCCGGACTCGGCACCGAGGAGGCGCACGGCTGGCTAGGCCGCACCCTCAGACCACCCAGGAGCCGGAAGGTCGGGGGTCTAAGCCACCCGTCTTCGCCGGCCCCTACGTCTACGCCGGAGGGGAGCGGCTAGAGGATCCTCCTCCCGCTCCCTCTCCGCTGCCTCCTTCTGCGCCATAACGCTTTCGCAGAAGGAGGCGGCAGCCCTCCATGCCCTCCCACTACCAACCATGGCTCGCACCATGCTTGGCATTGAGAGGGCGCCACCGCCGAGCACCGCAACAAGAGTGCGGCGCTCCCGTCGCCAGGCCGGGCACTCGACAAGCGTGTGCTCGGCCGTGTCGTCGGGAGAGTCGCAGTGGTGACACCGCGGCGACTCCTCCCGGCGGGCGACGCGGTGCAGGTAGTGACCGAAACAACCATGTCCGGTCAAAACCTGCACCAGGCGGTATGAGAGGGTGCCCCGCTGGCTCCCTACCCACTCCTCCAACACCGGATGGATCGCATCGATCGTCCGGTGGCCAGCGGCTGGGTTGGCGAGTGCCTCTTCCCACGTGCGCAGAGCCTCCCTCTGCGCCAGGGAGCGAACCCGCTCTATCACCTCCAGAGCGGGTCGCTCGCCCCGCTCCCTCATCGCGACCCGATTTCGATGCACCTGGGACAGAACCAGGGCATCGAGCTGCCACGGGAGCGTGCCCGCCAACACGCAGGCAGCCCCGTGGCTGACCGTGCGATACGCCCGCACGGCCCGGATCGCGATGATCCTCTGTGGCCCTCTCAAGAGGGCCTGGGTGCGGGGCGAGAGGCACTCTGCCCACACCGGGGCTCCATACAGTGCCATAGACCTTATCACCCCGTGATAAAGCCTACGGCACTTCGCTCCGGGCCCCCCCACGTTCGGGAGGAGCCGTCCGAGTCCGGCTGCGGCGGCGCAAAGCCGGGGAGCGAGGAGCCTAAAATGCTCCTCGAAACTCCAACGGGGATCCAGGGTCAGGCCGAGATACTTCATGTGTCTCTCGACATGAACCTGGACCCCCTCGACTCGGACACAGAGCCCCGGTGGGGTCCTGCGTCTCGGGGCATGGAACGCCATGGCCCTCGTTTTGTCGAAGGCCACCTCCAGCCCCAGGAGGCGAATGCGTCGGACGACCATGGAGGTGCCGACCGACGCAAGGTGGACTGCCTCCTCCCACTCCCTCGCCCCCGCCGCGACCAGAGTGTCATCCGCATAGCAGACGACCTCCATCCGCGGCGAGAGCGAGCCACGCAGGACCCAGTTGTACCCCAGGTTCCATAATAGAGGGCCTAGTACGGACCCCTGGGGCACACCCGCCGCCACTGTCCACGCCTGGACGCGACCCTCCGCATCCTCGTAGAGGACTGACCTGTCACGCAGGTAGTCCCCCACCAAGGTGCGGAGATAGAGGGGCACTCGGTGGAATGTGAGTGCCGCCTCAATGCACTCGTGGGGAATGGTGTTGAAGGCGTTCGCGATGTCTAGCGACACCGCGACCACCCCCTCCCCACGGGCATTGGCCTCCTCAGTCCACCTTTTGAGGTGGCCGATCGCGTCCATCGTGGACCGGCCGGTGCGGAAACCGTACTGGCAGTCTGCCAAGTCCGGTCCCGTGCCCTCAATGTGCCCGACGATCCGGGAGGCGATGATTTTCTCAAACGCCTTCCCGGACTCGTCGAGCAGCACCACCGGCCGATAGCCCGCTGGGGAGTCCGCCGGGCGGCCCTCTTTTCGGAGCAGGCAGAGCCGTCCACTCCTCCAGCGCCTGGGGAAGCGACCCGTCGCGATGCACACATCCAGCACCGCGCGAAATCGGTCCTCCAGGGGGCCCAAGGCGATCGCCATCACCTTGGCATGGGCCCCGTCAGGCCCCGGAGCTTTGTTACGGCTCCGGAGCCGGTCCCTCACCATGTCAAACTCCCTATCCGACACGGAGGGACCAGCGGCCCACGCCTCCGGGGCGGAACCGGAGGCAGACCTAGGGGGTGCGAAGGGACCGGGGTTGGGAAAAAGTGCCCCCACCACCCTTCGCAGCAGTCCCGGCTCCATACAGGACGTTGAGGGGGCCGCCGAAGCGAGTTTCCCCCTCACCGTCCTGTACGGCCTCCCCCAGGGGTCGCCGTCTAGGATCCCCAGAAATCGATCCCAGGCGGCGCTCTTGGCCCTGCAGATGGCAGTTCGCAGGGCCTTGTGGGCCTCATTGTACGCCCGGCGGAGACTCTCCTCCTCACCGGGCGTCCTCCTGGCGCGCCTACGACACCGTAAGTAGGCGCGCCTGGCTCCCATACTGGCGGACCGCAGGTCCGAGAGCTCCTGCGTCCACCAGTATACCTGCCCCCTGCTCCGTGGGCAGGCCCGCGCCCTCGGCATGGCGGCATTGCAGACGACGTTGATGTCGTCCGCAAGAAGATCCGCCATGCCGTCGGCATCCCCCGCCACGGTGTCGGACGGAACGTACATTGCCCGCACCATCGCAGCCTCCTCCGCCACATCCCGGCGGAGGCGTGAGAGCACCCACCGTTTGAACGGTGAGTTGCCCACACGGGGGCCCGAAGAAGAATGGGCCCCAGGGGATGCCGTGGAGATCTCGTATCGGACGTAACGATGGTCCGATAGAGACTCCACATCCTCCACCACTCGCCAGTCCCTGACCCAGGACGCGAGCAGTGGGGTGGCAAAGGACACGTCCACGATGGACGTGCCCTGCCAACGGGCGCAGGTCGGGGTGGTACCTCGATTGAGTATCTGGAGCCCCAGGGACAGAACCCAGGACTCCAGATCACCACCCCGAGCGTCAGTGCTGGGAGACCCCCACGCCGTGGATTTGGCGTTGAAGTCTCCTGCCACCAGCACCTGACGGGGAGCCGCGCGGTGCACGACCCCTTCCACCGCAGCCAGGAACACCTCGAACTCCACCCGACTGCGGTTCGGTGAGAAGTAGGTAGACACCACGACTACCTCTCCCCACCGGGCCGCGACATATCCCTCCCCTCTCTCAACGAAAATGGGGGAGAGATCCGCGCCAAACACCACAATGGCCGCCGAACCGTCCGAAGCCCCCATCCACTTGTCGGACGGAGGAATCCGGTACGGCTCGGCGACCAGTGCCAGACCAATGTCCCACTCCGCCGCCACCTGACACAAGAGGTCCTGTGCCCCGGCGGAGTGGTTGACATTGATCTGCACTATCTTCCCCGACGACCTAGGCGGCATTATTTACCGCCATCGGTGTAGTCGCCGGGGTTGCTGCTGACCCTGAGGCGGTGGTGCTCTCTCGTGCACCACCGGCAGCGGCCCCTTGGTCTTCTCGTGGCCTTGCCCCAGGGAGGCGGCCCTTAACCCGCGGGGGGTTACATTTATCCCCCGCCATGCGGTGCCCACACTAACGGCCCCCGTCCGCACAGATGTCGCAGTGCGGAGGGGCCGAACATTCCCTTGCCAGGTGTCCCTCTTTTCCACAGCGGTAGCAAAGTCCGCTGCGGTCCTTGACAGAGGGACATCTGGCCCCCAGATGACCGGGAGCCAGGCACCGGTGGCATCTCGTTGGGCGCCGCTCCATCAGCCGGACCGACGCCGCACACCAGCCCACATGGAGCTTGCCACCGGCCACCACCTTCTCCAGCGCCTCCAGAGGGAGTGTGGCGAACGTTGTGCCCCCTCTACCTCGGCCGAATGTTATGGCCCCCACCTTGATATTTATGGGGGGGCAACCAGCCTTCCGGGCCAAGGAGTCCTGCACCTCCTCAGGCGACGTGGTGTCGTCCAGCCCGGACACCCTCACCTCGGCAGTTCTGACGGGGCGAGTGACCCTGGCCGATTGGCCCAGGACCTCGCCCACCTTGGCCGCAAAGGAGTCGGCCTGGGCTGCAGAAGTCCCCGCCGGGAGCTCGAAAATGCGAGCCCCCGTTTGCGCCGGTCTGTACCTGGCGGGCCCTATCCCCAGCTCCGCCAAGTCCACTGCCCCCTTCGCCTTGGAGAGGACGTCCTTGTATGTGACGCCCTCCGCCTCCGCCTCCGGACTGAGGGACACCACCACCGCCAGTGTCTTCGGTGGCTTCGGTATCCTGGGCCCCCCATTGGGGCCCTTGGCCGCCCTCTTTTTCTTCTTCTTTCTCTTCTTCTTCTCTCCCCCGCTAGGCCCTTGCTTCGGCTTGGCGGGGGTAGGGGCCTGGGGTTTCGGCTTGGGCTTCTTCGGCTTCTTTGCCACCTGCACCCACTCACCCTCCTCGTCCATTGGCCCCTTGGACGTAGAGGCCACGGCCACGTCTTGCCCTTCCACCCTCGAGGGAGGGGAAGGCTGCACCGGGGTCTTCGCAGAGGAGGAAGTAGCCCCCGCGGCCCCAGAAGACGAAGACCCAGCCTTCGTTTCCTTCCCCACTCCCTTGCCCTTGCCCTTGCCCTTGGGCTGTTTGGGCGGATTCGCGGGGGGGGGTTAAGGTGGCCGTTGCTGCCCTGGGTGGGCTGGTCGCCTTTCTCCTATCGGCCGCCAACGGAGGGCGCCGAGGTCTCTCCGGCGCAGGAACGAGGCGGCCGTCCACCTCCAGGCCCTCTATCTGGGCCCGGAGCATATTGGCGAATCGCGCAGACTGAGCGACCATCTCCGCCCTCGCCTCCGCCACCTCGGCCCTCAGGAGCTCCACAATTTCCCCGCCGGAACTCACGGGGGACTCCACCACCACCGGAGCCGACGGTGCCTTACGGCGGCTCTCCCCGGACTCCGAGAAGGCCCTCCTCACGGCCTCGACCTCGGCACTCAGGTTTGCCATCTGCCTCTGGAGCCGCTTGTTGTCGGCCCGCAGCTTCCGGACCACCTCTGCCTCCTCCTTTTTTGCCAGGGACATCACCAAGCCGAAAAGCCTTTCGGTACCGGCCTTGATGTCTCTGGCACAGCCCCCCTTGAGGTTCCCCGACTTCCTGACTGTGTCGAGGACAGCCGCACGCTCTCGCTCAGCCGCCTTGAGCACCTCTTCGGGGGACTCTCCAGCTGAGGCACTCCTGCCGACGACCTCATCGCCGGAATCCGCCCCATCGTCAGCGTCCATTGAGGCCGCCACCTGGTGCTGTTTAAGGGCCCCAGCGCTTTTACCTCCCCGCTTGCCTCCCTTCAACTTCGGCACCTTTGGGGGCGCCAGAATGGGAGGGTTTTTCATAAACTCCTCCCTCCGGAGGCGCTTTCTACGCCCTTGGCTCGGGCCCAACTGAGACCCAACGGAGTCTGTCGCAGACCACACGCTCGTCCGCGAGCCAACCACCGAGTCTTCTCCCGACCCAAGCACCGAGTCGTCCGCTGAGAAGTCGCCCGACCTCCACAAACTCGAGGTCGAGTTCGACTGCGAACGGGTCTGCCTGATTGGCCTGAACTTCAGGTAAAGACCCTCCTTCTTTGCGGCCGAGTCGGAAACACCGACGGCTCCAGCCTCCACCACCTTCTGCCCAGGAGGACGGGACTCCGTTCCCTCCTTGACACGCGGCCCCTCCGGGCTCGCTGTTCTGCTGGTAGTACATTTCACACTGACCGCCCCAGCAGGGGACGGCGAGCGCCCGTGGCCAACGGGATCGTATGGCCTGGAAGCGCCGACTGGCGCGAAGCAGTTCTGGCCCCCCCCAGATACGCGGGGCCTGCCGCCGGCCGAAGCCGACGAGGTGGATTCTCCGCTATCAGCGGTACCACCCTGGGGTATTAGTTCCGGAATCTGCTTATCCATTTTTTTATTCGTTTTTTACCGGGTAACGGCTCCCGTGTCTCTCCTAACCACCGTGCTAGGGACCGGACTCCCACCGGCCACTCAGCCCATCGCCGCACTCCGGAACTTGGGCTTGGGGATTTTTATTGAGGTTTACTCCTCTCGGACTGAACCTCAGTGGCCCAGTCCCCTGGTCCTCTCAATGAGGGAAACAGGTTGCCCGACGGGGCCCCGTCATACGGGGTTCCCGCCGCGCCTTTCTCCCACGCTCGTCTGCAGGGGCGAGCACGCGGCCCAAGGCCGCCATCCACCGACCAAAAAGTCCACTGGCCCCCCAATAGGGGCCACACACACCAAAGGCGCAGGCGCCACAGGGCGAAAACGCCCCCTCCAAGATTTTTTATTGAGGTTGTCTCCTCTCAACCCGGGCAAATGCCCCGCCGGTCCCCGGCCCCTCAGTGGGGTAACGGGTTGCCCGACGTGCCCCCGGAGTTCGGAAGACACGCCGCGCGGCCACATCTCAACAAAATGCACTCCGCCAGAACGGAGCGTGTTGAGAGTAGCCCCTCAGACCTGGCACTGAAGCCTGTTCCCTATCGACGGGCACTGAAGCCCGGCAGCGGACCATCTGGATGTGGTCTCCGCCGCCTCAAACACGTCAGACCATTAGCCTTCCGCTGACCACTGGTTTGGGGGAAATCCAATCCAGTGGTCAGCGTAAGTTGCCCAGGGTGCGCCACGAGGAGGCTGTCTGACCAGGCACCCCAACCTAACCAAACCTTTTTTTTTTTTTTTTTTTTTTTTGTTCACGCCGGGGAAATGCATTAAATTGCATACCACCGGGTGCGTGAGTTCCCGGTGGTTATGTGGGGCTCTCCTTCCTAGAAGGGGAAGGCCTACCCACTAAAACCCCAGCGATGGCCGCCATCTGGCATGACAGGGGCCCCAGGGTCAAATATTGCAACTGGGGAACCCCCCAGCCTTTGCTCCCCCGCGGAGAGCCCTTCCTGGGCAAAACGGCCCACGAGTGGGACGCCGCCGCGGGCCGCACCGCGTAAAGAGTGGTACGGTCCGCGGCGGCATGCCACATCACGACGACACCCCCCAGCCATGGAGGGGGTGTCATCCCACCACTCGGCGAGACTGCGGGAAAAACTCTGCAGCAACGCCAAGGCCGAGCTTCAGCCAACTGCTTCTCCGAGAGAGAAGCGGGCACTGAGGCCCGGCGCTACCCTGAAAGGCACAAGTGCCTCCGCCGGCCTAGCAGGCCGGCCATCCCACGACCCCCCATCTGAGGGTCCGCTAGCCCTAAAAAGGGCTGTTTAAAGTGCCCGGACGTGACTATGTCCGGGCCGCCGACTCCTGTCGGCCATCCGCCGACGCACCAGTTCTCCTGGGCGTCTCCGTCCCAGCGCCCGTAGGCGCAACACTAGCGGCACCTTGCGCCCCCCCTCCGCCAGGCCCCCCGACGCCCGATTGAGCGTCCATGGGCTCAGCTTGAGGAGGGTCGCATTTGTGGCCGCCAATCGGGGCCGCCCTCACGCGGCGCCGTGGGGCGCCGCACCTCGTGTCCCCCAATCTATGGCTGGCCTCACGACCCGCCTCTGCGCATAGAGGGCAGTGGGCCCTCTCCTGGCACATCGCCGCCTTGTGACCGGTGCCTCCACAGCGATAACACACCTCGGTGCGGTCGACCACCGAGGTGCACGTCGCCCTAACGTGGCCCGACTCCAGGCACTTGAAGCAGCGTACGTCGCGCGGGGGCAGAACCCGCACGAACGCCGCCGCCCACCCAATCTGGAGTCGGCCACCTTCCACCACCTTTTTAGCTGCTTCGCTAGGGCAGCTGGTCCAGGCCCGCAGGCCCCCTGATCCTGTGGGTCGGATGTTCCCCACCTTTATTTTCTCTGGCGGGCATCCACCCACCGAGCTCATCGCAGAAATGATATCCACGCTATTTGTCGCCGCGGAAAAACCCGACAATACAAGCTCAGTCCTCCTTTCGGGCCGGGCGATCCTAACGGCCCCCTCGGCAGCCACCTCTATCTTTTGGGCGATCTCTTGGGCCCACTCCTCTTTTTGGGGCCCCGAAACGAGGCACATGGCGGCTCCAGTCACGGACCTCGTCCACCTTAACTGGGCCGCCATCTCTGCGCTTAGTTGGGAGCCCGCCTGGGCCCGCCCCAACACCTCCTCCACGGTCACGCCACGCGCGGCCGCCTCCGGCTCGATGTTAATGGTCAGGGCAGCCGTGTCCGGCGCCCTGACTTTCGCCCTTTTGGCCCTCCTCCTCTTCGGCCGTTCCTTCGGCGCGGAAGTCGCGCTGGGAGCCTTCTCCTTCCGTGCCACCTCCGCGTAAGAGCGCGGCGCCGTTACTGGGGCCTGCTGCTGGGTCGGCTGCTTCCCGAGCTCCTTAGCGAATCTTCCCAGTTCGTCCACGACTCGGCTCTCCAGCCGGGTGAAGTCGGCTTTAGTGGCTGAAGCCTCCTCCAGCTCCGTAATAGCGGCCTTGAGGGCCTCGATCTCCCCAAGGAGCTCTCGCTCTCGCTTCCGGCTCTTTATGACGGCTTCATCTGCCGCGTTGTGGTAAGATTTTGCCATCTCACATATGTCTTTATAAATCCGGGCCATTTCCATGGCTTCTTGCAAGGCCTCCGGATTTATCCACAACTTGGTGGACAGGCTTCCGAGCCTGTCAAGGAACGGGACTATCCATCTCGGATCAGTCACCCTCGGTTTCTTTGCGGGATCATCGGCCTTAGCCGGAACATCCGCCTCTCCTCCCTTCTCACGCATAGTTGCCCCCCCCGTATACGAGGGGCAGACCCGCAGGGGCAGACTCAGCGGAAGATTCGGGTGCCAAGCGGCTTCGCTTGGACCCCGACTCCCCCGCAGGGCCGGTGAGGGATTCCTCCTCGCGGAGACCCTCCCGGGGACGTGTATTTTTGCTACGCGTGTTCATTTTTTTTTTTTTGTTTTCATCTTTCCCGGGCACTGAAGCCCCTCTCTATCAACGGGCACTGAAGCCCGGCGGCGGACCATCTAGGTGTGGTCTCCGCCGCCTCATCCACGTCAGACCATTAGCCCTCCGCTGAACACTGATTTGGGGGAAATCCAATCCAGTGGTCAGCGGCGGTTGCCCAGGGTGCGCCACGAGGAGGCTATCTGACCAGGCACCCCAACCTAACCTAACCTAACCTTTTTTTTTTTTTTTTTTGTTCACGCTGGAGGAATGCATTAAATTGCATACCACCAGGCGCGTGAGTACCCGGTGGTTATGTGGGGCTCTCCTTCCCAGAAGGGGAAGGCCTACCCACTAAAACTCCAGCGATGGCCACCATCAGGCAATACAAGGGGCCCCAGGGTCAAGTTTTGCAACTGGGGACCCCCCAGCCTTCGCTCCCCGATGGAGAGTCCAACACGGGCAAATACGACCCACTAGTGGGACGCCGCCGCGGGCGGCACCGTGTAAAGAGCGGCGCGGCCCGCGGCGGCATGCCACACCACGACGACACCCCCAGCCATGGGGGGGTGTCATCCCACCACTCGGCGAGACTGCGGGAGAAGACCTGCAGCACCGCCAAGGCCGAGCTTCAGACAACTGCTTCTCCGTGAGAGAAGCGGGCACTGAGGCCCGGCGCTGCCCTGAAGGGCAAAAGTGCCCCCGCCGGCCTTGCAGGCCGGCCATCCCACGACCCCCCGTCTGAGGGTCCGCTAGCCCTGAAAAGGGCTGTTTAAAGTGCCCGGACCAACTATGTCCGGGCCGCCGACTCCTGTCGGCCATCCGCCGACGCACCAGGCATCCCGGGCGTCACCATCCCTGCGCCCACAGGCGCAACACCAGCGGCACTCGGCGCACCCTCTCCGCCAGTCCCCCCGACCCCCGACTGGGTGTCCATGGGCTCGGCCTGAGGAGGGTCGCACTTGTGGCCGCCAATCGGGGCCGCCCTCACGCGGCGCCTTGGGGCGCCGCACCTCGACTCGCCCAGCCGGTGGCTGGCCTCTCTCCCCGCTTCTGCGCAGAGAGGGCAGTGGGCCTTTTCTCTGCACATTGCCGCCTTGTGGCCGGTGCCTCCACATCGAAAACACACCTCGGTGCGGTCAACCACCGAGGTGCACGTCGCCCTAACGTGGCCCGACTCCAGGCACTTGAAGCAGCGTACGTCGCGCGGGGGCAGAACCCGCACGAACGCCGCCGCCCACCCAATCTGGAGCCGGCCACCCTCCGCCAGTTTTTTGGCTGCCCCACTAGGGCAGCTGGTCCAGGCCCGAAAGCCCCCTGAGCCGGTGGGACGAATATCCCCGACCTTGATCTTTTCCGGCGGGCAACCGCCCGCCAAGCTCATCGCGGCTGTTATGTCGGCGCTAGTCGTTGCACCGGTCAAACCGGAGAGAACCAGCTCCGTCCTCTTCTCTGGCCGGGCGATCCGGACGGCCCCCTCAGCTGCCACCTCAATTTTTCGGGCGATGTCCTGCGCCCACTCCTCTTTTTGAGGCCCCGAAACGAGGCACATGGTGGCCCCAGTCACGGACCTCGTCCATCTCAACTGGGCCGCCATCTCTGCGCTCAATTGGGAGCTCGCCTGCGCTCGCCCCAACACCTCCTCTACCGTAACGCCCCGCGCGGCCGCCTCCGGCACAATATTAATGGTCAGGGCAGCCGTCTCCGGCGCCCTAACCTTCACCTTCTTGGCCCTCGACCTCATCGGCAGTTTTTGCGGCGCGGGAATCGCGCTTGGGGTCTTCGACTTTTTCGCCGCATCCGCGTAAGAACGCGTCACCGCTGCTGGGACCTGCTGCTGGGTCGGCTGCTTCCCGAGCTCCTTAGCAAAGCGTCCCAGTTCGTCCGCGACTCGGCTCTCCAGCCGGGCGAAGTCGGCCTTTGTGGCTGAAGCCTCCTCCAGCTCCGTGATTGAGGCCTTGAGGGCCTCGATTTCCTCTAAGAGATCCCTCTCACGTGCCTTCGAATTGTCCCTGAGGCTCTCTACCTCATTCGTCACGGCATCAAACCACTTCTTCGCCTTGGAGTGGATTCCCCTGTAAATATGGCGCAGGTCGTCCTCAAAATTTAGGATGCGCTCAGAGTGGTCGGGGATTTCTTTCGCCAAGCCCTTAAGGTCGTTGGCGAAGTCCTTCAGCTCCTCTACGTCTTTGTCCATCCAATTTCGGGTAAAAATCCGTGTTTTTCCCGCGGGATCCTCGGCCTTAGCCGGAACATCCGCTTCACAACCCTGGTTGCGCAAAGTTGCCCCCCCCCGTATACAAGGGGCAGACCGACTCAGCGGAAGATTCGGGTGCCAAGCGCATTCGCTTGGCCTCCGACTCCCCCGCAGGGTCGGTGAGGGATTCCTCCTCACGGAGACCCTCCCGGGGACGTGTAATCTTGCTTGGCGCGTCCATTTTTGTTTTTTCTTTCTTACCCGGGCACTGAAGCCCCTCTCTATCAACGGGCATTGAAGCCCGGCGGCGGACCATCTGGGTGTGGTCTCCGCCGCCTCAGCCACGTCAGACCATTTGCCCTCCGCTGACCACTGATTTGGGGGAAATCCAATCCAGTGGTCAGCGGCGGTTGCCCGGGGTGCGCCACGAGGAGGCTATCTGACCAGGCACCCCAACCTAACCTAACCTTTTTTTTTTTTTTTTTTTTGATGACGATGGGGAATCCATTTATGGACGCGTCACGCCCCCGCCAAGGGGCGCAACCAGTGCGGGATTCCCGGCGCGGGAAACAGCGCCAGACTACCCGCTAAAACCCACCGGTACCCTCCTAAGCCCTTGTGAGGCCGCTCTGGGTTCGGCGCACCGCAGTGCACCCCTACTCCAGAGTGACCCCGAGCTGGCCCTAACCCCACAGGGGGCCGGGCGACGCGCCACTTAAGGGGGATTACGCTAGGGTACTAGGTAATCCCCAGACGTCGGTGTGGTCTATGCCGGACTCGGCACCGAGGAGGCGCTTACTCGAGAAGTAAGTTGTTGATTTTCTGCCGGAGTAGGAGACTTACTTACCAGGGAAGCTACCGTCACCGCCCTCAAGAACGCAATCAACTTCAAAAGCGCCAAATACACTCCATCCAGCATACGCGCTCTCTCAGGTGGCAAAATTCGGGTCGAGTTTGCGAGCCCCGAGCACTGTGATGATGTCATCAAGCGTATAAACTCCAACCAAGACGCGCCCATCTCCGCACAAAAGGAGTTGAAACTAAGACCTTACGTTGTCTTCAAGGGGGTGCACAAGGAGATTCCCAGAGCCGACTTACCAGCGATCATCATCGAGCAAAACCCAGAGCACGAAGGTGTTAAGGAAGAGGACCTCAAGCTGCGTTTTGCTCGCAACAACCGAAAACCAAACCTAGTTAATTACGTCTTCATGACCTTCCCCAGGTCTGGAACATACTCACCCGCAAAATAAAAGTGACCGTGGATTACAGCATCGTTCACGTCGAAAACTTTACTACCTTCGTACAGTGCAGGCGTTGTGCACAGTTCGGGCACACGCGAACCCGCTGCCCACTCAAAAATGAAACGTGCACTCACTGCTGGGAGGGCGACCACGCCTCATACAAGTGCCCAAAAGCATCCGCGACCCCGACCTGCACCAACTGCAAGGACCACAACTCGACGCACAACTCCAACTACAACGCCTCACACTCTGCCTTCTCCCCGACGTGCCCGATCGTGCGTAATATGCAGAAGCGGATCGCTGAGAAGACCGACTTCGGGTAATCTGCCGCCGGCTGCAGGCGCCGCCGACTGCAGGCGCCGCCGGCTGGGAGTGCCCTCGGCTGCAAGTGCCCCCGGCTGCAAACGCCACCGCCACCGGCTGCAAGTGCCCTCGGTTGCAATTGCCCCCGGCAGCAAAAGACACCGCCAACCGGCTGCAAGTGGCCCCGGCTGCGGATGCCGCCGGCTGCAAACGCCGCCGCCACCGGTTGCGGGTGCCCCCGGCTGCAGACGCAGCCGGCTGCAGACGCCGCCGGCTTCAAACGCCACCGCCGCCGGTTGCATCCGCCACCGGCTGCAAGTGCCCCCGGCTGCACATTTAGTTTAATTAGTTTGTAAGTATCCCCTCATCCTTCATCTCCCAAATCGTCACCCCACCCAACTTCAATTCATTGAGTGCTGCGACGCTCATATTTAGCGTTGCGACCCAGAAGACGTACCAAATTGCGCACTGGGTCGCAGACGCCAAGTTCCCTTTCCACTCCTGCGACTTCGAGCGCTGCGTCGCTCACCTGGTGGACCTGCTGCCCATAAGTCGAAGACAATAGCGCACTGGGCAGTAGGGAAGCCACTTAGTCATTACATTATCTGGACTTGGTAAACTTTTCTATCGAATAAAGTAACTTTAAAAAAATAAAAAACCTAACCTAAACTATCGAAGTGATGAGATGTGATGTGATGAGATGTAATGTGGTGTGATGCGATGTAATGTGGTGTGATGCGATGAGGTGAGATGCGATGCGAAGAGATACGATGAGATGTGATGTGATGCGATGCGATGCGATGAGATACGGTGAGATGTGATGTGATGCGATGCGATGTGATACGATGAGATGTGATGAGTTAAGATGAGATAAGATTAGATATGATGCGATGAGATGTGATGAGAAGCGATACGAAATGATGAGGCGTGATGAAACGTGATGTGATGTGTCGTGATGAGACGTGATGAGACGTGATGACATGTGATGAGACGTGATGTGATGTGATGAGACGTGATGAGACGTGATGAGACGTGATGAGACGTGATGAGACGTGATGAGACGTGATGAGACGTGATGAGACGTGATGAGACGTGATGAGACGTGATGAGACGTGATGAGACGTGATGAGACGTGATGAGACGTGATGTGATGAGACGTGTTGAGACGTGATGTGATGTGATGAGATATGACGTTATACGAGCACGCGTCGCATGACGCTGTTTACGTACTGAAGTTAAATTAAAATAATTACTAAAAGGTGCAAATTGCGTAAACGCAAATTGCTCAGCTGTTCGTTTGCGTTGCACCGAACACAGATCATGAGTGGAGCCAAAATAAATCCCTCGGATTTGTCTTAAGAAATACAAGAGCATTCTAAATAGCTTTAACTGTAATTATACTTTACAACTCCTGCTTAAGGAGTAAATTGGGATATTGCTGTTCCGTTTGGTGTGCAAGTTTTGAGGTACACTTAAAGCGTATAGAGCGAGTAAGGTAAGGGCACCTATTTCCGAGGGGTTCTAAAATCGGCACCTAATTGCGATGTATTTAGAAAAACAGTATTTTTATATAATTTACAAGTAATTTTACTCTGAAAGATACTCACAATTTATCTGCTTATGTCCGTACATACAAAGGATTTCGTCACTGTGGGTGGATTTTAAAATCACCGGCCGGTTTGCTGCCATCAGCGCAGCCGAACGCACGCTCCATACATTTCGAGTTTTTTCCCCGTGAGTAGTACGATTTACTAAATAGTGTTTTAGACAACCTTTCTGTACCATGTAAGTTTTTATTTCGGCTTAAATATTGGAAAGACTATATTTATTAATCGCAATTAATAAACATTACAGTATTTTCTATACAAATTGAGAAGAAATTAAGATTTTAAAATACCACGGTATTAGGAGCCAAATAATTAAAGTCAAAGTCCTTAACCATGTATACCACGTAATTAGGATTCCACCAAAAACATTCTGTAAAAAACTAGCCAAGTCTCTCGATGGAGCTGCTTATCTCTAAAAAGTAATGAAATCTAGACAAAAAATTAAATCTAGAAAAATATGTTGCAATTAAGCTTCAATTTGTTTTCTTGTTTTTGAAAACTATTTTAATTTCTATCACTCGGTATTGGGAAAATTGGAAAAACGTTACAAAACGCAATTCCGATGTATTCATCTCGGAAAAAGGGTGTATGGGTACCTAATTTCGTGGTATTAGCACATGTTAGGCACAGAGTGTATTATTTTAACGGGTGTTCAGTGCGAATTTGAAAGAAGATTAACCAATTAGCTGAGCAGAGTGTTTATAAAACGACTCACGAAAAAAATTTCCTTGGGAGAGTTAACTAGGTTATTTGTGAAAATTTGCCATCAATTAATTTTCAGGGATATCACTTATAGCTCTTTTTAATTGCCTAGAGTAGAACTATTAACAAATTTAAGAACAAATTTGAACAAAAACAAAAATAATAAAATCCGATTCACAGGAATTGAGAGATGATGTCATTAATACACTTAGATAAAATAATTATTTGTGTGAAAAATATTCATATATTACCTTCTTACAAATATATTACCTTCTTTATTAGATCCACTAATGAGGAAGATCAGATGTATATCATAGATGTCCTTTGTTTCAGTCTATACAATACTGTTTAGTATTTGGGCTAAAAGCTTTCTGAAATTACCAACATTAGAAGTATATAAATCTATTGAATTGAAATTTTTATTATACATATCAGTAATTCTATATATAGGTGAGCGTTTACCAGCATGTGTACGACAAATACTGTTAAAGAATAATTTAGGCTTATTACGAGAGTGTATTCTATTCGGGACTAGGTAACATAATTTATTAATAACTATGTTTTTCTTTTCTTTAAATCGAGAAAATAATTTATTCGAAATGTAGGCGGCACTGTCGGAATCACCGTGCCTTAAAATAGTTTAAGAACCTTACTTTATTTTGTTGGACTTTGTATAATATTAGAGAGAAAGAGACTAATTTTTAAAAAGAAATTGATATAAACAGTTGTTTTTGAACACCTTTTATCATTCTCCCCACCTCCATATTCCTTTGCATTTTCTACACTCGGAATGTAGGAGCTAAATGCAACGGAATTAGGATTTTTACCTCGTAAGTGCCCTGGACTTTTTCACATTTTTTTATTTTATTTCATTGTTAATAAACTTTTATAGTCAAACTGTAAGTATTTTTCAAAACTATGATACATAACGCGTCTAATTAAAATAGCTCATGTGACAAAACTGTTTACTAAATGCTTAAATTTAATGGTCTTTTGAGTTTTGCTGAAAATACCGCGGAATTAGCTGCCCTTTTACCTTACAAAAAAAAATCGTGAATAATCTAGCTTATCGCTACAGGGCGCCGAGATCAACGAATTCATTTGCGTCGGAAATGCATGGATATGTCTATCTTACACAAATCAAAGAACGACAATATCGATAGCCCTCCTATATTGAAAAAAAAATCATTTGATGTTAGGATGCCAGGATGCCACGTTACCTACGTCATAGATATCGGAATCGGAATCATTAAATAATTCCGCTTGTAAAGTAGCGCCACCTAACGTAATAAGTAGAACGAAAAGGGTTACAAGCAACATGAATAAGTTTGAGACGAACTAAAAACCCATATATAGGAATAGCGATCTATGCTACTTAATTCATCTATGCCCATGTGGACTTGTAAGGGCGAGGCGCTGAAGGACGAGTTCGGTTGACCAATCTTGTATACAGCAGCCTCACTAGTAATTTCATAGTACCTAGGTATAGAATAATTAACGATCGTAATTTTTAGTTCACAATTTTTGATTTAATACTAAACAAAATTATTTATGTAATAATTGTATTCAGAATTTAATAAATTATAACCTATCCTTACATATTTTTATAAAAAATAAATTACTATAGTAAAATGACTCAATAATCTAATTTCAATGTAAAATTCTGTAGCAATACAGTTCAATTGTCTTGTGGTATACTGTATTTGGATTTTTTTTTTTTATAATTTGTACCTACCTAAAAAAGCATACAGTTAGCAAAACTTAATATGACTCAAATTATACGAAAATGTTAACAGCTATACCTTGTGTTGGTGATCCAATTAAAATAAATAAATAATGTATCCGAAAGTATCGGATAGTTTCCGAAAGTTTCCGAAAGAATTCGAAAGTAACCGAAAGAATCCGTAAATACTCGAAAGTATTCAAATGTATTGAATATTCTGAAATGAACATAGATGATCTTGACGAGTTGTGTTAGATGGTAACCAAGCATTCGTGGCCTTAAACAGGGTTAAAACTTTAGATGGTCTTCCTATTGAATAGCTACACTGGTCCAAGTTAACCGGTAAACGACCGTTCAACAATGATGCAATAGTCACAACTAAAAACTAAAAAATATAAATAAAAAAACCTTTAAAAACAAGCTTTTATTTAAATGCGCTAAAAAGAAAAAAAATAACTTTTAAACTAAAACTTTCACTGGTAACTTATAACGTCATTTCAAATTAAACACATTTGACACAATTTATACGTTATAAAAGCTTGTCGCGAGATTTAAGTGCTCGTATTCAGTTGCCGCCTATTAACATTTTGCTGGATCTTTTTCCCCTTCGGTAGCGGAGTTTTAGTGGACTGTATTTCTGCGGTTTAAAAAAGCTACAGCAGGCGCTTGCAATGACGCAACCTATGTGTAGGAGTTTATAAGAGCTGCAGAGGACAGAAAAGAAGAAGTCACAGCTCTCTAAGGATAGGAAGCAAAATGCACACTTACTTGCTTTTCTGGCGGCAGCTCCTGCGGACGCGCTAGCGGCCCAGGCTCGCTTGGCTGATGATGAGGCGGTGTAAAACGGCGGTGACAAGCGAACTTTCACCAAGATTCGAACTTCGACCGTTATAACTGCCCTCGGTGCAGTGTATGTGAAATTGGGAAATCACGGCGGTAACCCACGGGCAACGGGCAGCGGAACTAGCAATTAGCAGCGGGTAACGTCAGCGGGTGACGAACAGCGGATGACTGACGGGGCGCGCCGCTTGCGCGCGTTGTTAAGCTCTTCAGTGTGCATTGCGGGTAGGGAAAGAAACATTGGGAAGGATGGCCTACGTTATTTTGCAAGTACCTGCCTTTAACTAATGAACTGGCAAATACAATCCACCACATTTTAAAGTTAAAAAAGTAAATATGAGTACTGAATCTCGCGAAAAGCTTTTATAACATATGAATTGTGTCAAATGTGTTAAATTTTAAATGACGTTATAAGTTAATAGTAGAAGTTTTAGTGTAAAAGTTTATTTTTTTCTATTTAGCGCATTTAAATAAAAGCTTGTTTTTAAAGAAGGTTTTTTTATTTATATTTATATTTTTTAGGGTTCCGTAGTAAACTAGGAACCCTTATAGTTTCGCCATGTCTGTCTGTCTGTCTGTCCGTCCGCGGATAATCTCAGTGACCGTCAGCACTAGAGAGCTGAAATTTTGAATAAATATGTATATTCATAACGCCGACAAAGTGCACAAATCAAAAGTAAATAAATAAAATATGAAATAAGGGGGCCCATCTCAGAGTAAACAGAACTGGAGTAGCCTTTGTCTAACATTCCCCTATGCCAAATGCACAAGCATCGGATGCTTGCACGTTTAATAAAACTAGTTGAGCTGCCATTTTGACAACCATAACATTGTAAACGTTGCGGCGAACAGAGCTCCCGCAAAAATGTCTGCCTGTGCTGTTTTTTGTTGTAAAAATAAATGGAAAACATCGAGTATGCTAAAAGATGGTGTCACCTTTTATTTGTAATTATAATTTTTAAGATTTCATGATTATTTACTTCATTATTTCATGTTTTAGAATTCTACGATTTCAAATTTCGAACGCTAGTCTCGTGGGGAGTGCGGCTGTGACGTTGTCAAAACGCACACCCCACGTGACTATTTTAAGCGTGTGTGTGCGTAAAATTTAAATTTATGTGTCGAATTATGCATGTGTGCATTTGTAAAAACAGCTGGCTTTGAGTGTAGTGGTAACCTCACCCCCCGCAAGAAATGGCAGAAAAAAATGTTTGAGAAATTGACTAATGGCTACTCCAGTTCTGTTTACTCTGAGGGGCCCATACACGTAATATAGGGACTGATTTTTGTTATTCCTCTGGAACCTAACGTGTGATATATCATTGGATAGCTCTTCAAAAATGAATAGGGGTTTTCTAATATCATTTTACGATAAAATTTATATTTTCTGAAATATTCGCTCCGAAAGTTAAAAAAAAAATGTGTCCCCCTAACTTTTGAACCATAAGTTCAAAAAATATGAAAAAAATCTCCAAAAGTAGAACTTTATAAGTACTTTCTAGGAAAATTATTTTGAACTTGATGGGTTGAACAGTTTTTGATAAATTTTACAAAATGGAAAACTACGGAACCCTATACTGAGCGTGGCCCGACACGCTATTGGCCGGTTTTTTTTATTATTGGCTGTCTGGAAAATATTTGCCATAGTTTTGTGCGTTTTTAAGAAAAATAAGTATTGCATAATGAGTCCAACCGTCCAACCATTATATTAGTTTCAATTTTTAAATTTTCGTTTTTATCATCTGTGTTAAAAAGTATGTCATTATTAGTTCGAGTCTGAGTTCATAATTCGAACATTATATATTATATATATTTTTTTATCTACACTCATGTTGTGTCGGTCTCGCTTTCACGTCAAACTACTGAACTGATATAATCGAGATTTACCAAATTAAATAGACACAGATATCTATTGTCTTCTTTCTTTCTATGCCGAGGTTTAGAGCTAACTTTTTATTTTCCTTAAATATTTTTTTAGCATGCTGTCCTCATACGCGCCCGGCTATTTTAGTTACTTTTGACACGGCATTTACTAGAATTCTTCGATTTGATATGGTAGCTTTGGTTTGATACATAGTTTCATCTCGTTTTTAAGGTTGAAAGTTTGTTCAAGTACGTGGTGCTTCGGCAGACTCGGCGGCGGCGGGCGGGCGGCTGCGGGGCGCGGGGAGGCAGGGCGGCGGGGGCCAGCGGCCGGCGGCGGCGGCGGCGGCAGTCATACCCACGCCGGCGTTGGGATCGTACGTAGTGCGTAAGCCAGCGACGCACCGCGAGCTTGGCATACGTGAAAGCTTTTTAAACGCGATACTGAAAGTGGCGTCATAATTTTTGAGTGTGATCGCGTGGTGTTGAGTAGTTAAGGTGCAGATTACTTCCTTAGATGGAATAATGATTTATAAAACGTTTTGAGTCACATGGATTAAATATCACTCTTATAAATCTTATTAATCCTAATTACTTAGCTTAGTCTAAGCTACAATAATTATTATTCAATATCTGTACTTGTCGTATTGAGTTCCCGTTCAGTTCATTCACGAAATAGGTACCTACATATTATTATTATTATAAACATTCTTGCGTGTGTGAAGTGATATAATGTTTTTTTAAATTTGTAATTATAGAAAATAAATTAATGAGGGTATCTACCATACTGTTGGAGATCTCTTATAATTTAAGAGCGGTTTGTTAAACGAAACCGTAATAGAAATTTACTTATTGCCTATCAGTAATCTCTTCCAGTCCATCCGTGTAGTTATCAGCGGTGTATTTAGGAATCTGTGATGTATTCAGGAATGCGATTAAAAGAGTGACTATTTAGTACGGATGTAAATCTGTGATCCAGCTCGGGAGTGTCGCGGCGGGGCGGCGGGGTGGCGTGGTGGCGGTGGTGCAGTGGTGTAGTGGTAGTGTGATGCTTGGGGCGTGATGCGGGGCTCGTGGCGTGGGCGCGCGCTGGGCGCGGTGTGCGCGCTGGGCGCGCTGGCGCTGGGTCTGGCGGCGGCCGCGTGCCCGCCGTGCGCGTGCCGCGACGCGCGCATGGAGTGCCGCGCGCGCGGCCTGCGCCGCCTGCCGCCGCTGCACCCCGCGCTGCTGGCGCTGTGAGTTCAACCATTATTATATATACCTAATACCTACATGGCCCATCCGGCGTGTTCCCGCGACCACGCGCGTGCAGCAGTGAGGAGTGTGCTGCGCTCGTGGCTCCTCGTCTCGTCTCGCCTCGCGTCGCTCCTAATTTCGTCGGTTTCTCGGACGCGAGGACTTTATTGTGTCTGTCTCGTTTTGAGGCCGCTGTCAGGTTTTGTGAGATTTATCAACTGTCTTCCAGCCCTCGCTTGCTATAAATCTGTCGTCGTCCGCAGTGATTGACGCCCCTCGTATGAGTCTATCTAACGAATCGTCGGCGCGTTGATGTCTTTTTGTCTTTTTTTTTTCTTTTTATTTACACAACAGATCACATGTAGGCATTATAGCATCAATTAGAATTCGTTCTCGCAAATGTTTTTCGTACTAAGAAGGTATTCACGTGCAAAAACATATATTGTATGATCATTTGATCAGCTACTAAATACGAGTCTGGAACTGTCAAAAGTGTATACATATTTATGCTTGTAACTGTACGTGTGTGCTAATTATGCATTGCTCACGATAATTCATAAAACTTTAAAATATTGCAATAAATATTGTAACTATAACCGGATACGTACGATTCCGAACGGTTGTATATTTATTTGTTCGAACGTATAACTTTTTACAAAGTTCCGAATTTGCATCCCGAAAGTTTTGTTTTGCGAGCTAAACAAGTCTACCAAGGACTAGATATGCTGGCTAGGGGGATTTATTGTAATGTATATATTGTATCTATGACAACCAGACAGAGCAAGAGTTGTTATCTTGTTTAAACCAATGAATTTTTAAACCAATGAGTAATATTTGTTACGAAAGGATCACCTACAACTTGGTTCTTCCACTATACACATACAATACTGAATCAACTCGGTGTAAAAACATTTAAAATTCAATCTTTAGTTTTAAAGAGACGCTCTCCAGAAGCGAAGTGGTTTTGCTTAGAGTAAACACAAATATGGCGGGCGAGCACTCCGCTCGTGTTTGCTCCATATAGTGTTACCAGCAGTAATAACCAACAGATAAGTAATAACCCTGATAGTTTACCTACTTTTAATTCTTTTTTTTAAGTAGCACTCATCCATCAAATTTAAAGCGTTCGTTTGAATATGTTTTTCACTGCGCAGTTGTGTAGAGCTTAAAATTTAAATGTCTTATCATGTCAGTCAAAAGTTTTCTTCAGAGGCTTATTCTGATATTCGATACGTACTTACAAAAAGTTTGAATTAAAAAAAATACCTTTGCATTATTGATTTTCAAAAAGATTATTTTCTTGTTTAAACTACAAACTATCAATAGTTTAAGTTTGAATCAGCGCATCACGACGTTTTATTTGATTGAAGTAACGATGTAAGCGTAGGTTTACGTAGGCCATGTTGTGGCGATCACGAGTATTCATTTAAATACTAATGTTACTGCACGCCTATATCTACTAATATTCTAATCAAAAAATTAAAAATCAAATATATACGCCTTGATGCCAGAGCATGTGCAAAATAAATACTATTTTTATAAGTTACACTGAATATTGGTTCTTTGTTGTTTACTCAGGCTCTTCTCTCTCTCCCTAAACATATGAACCGTAATGTAATTCCACCGCCTACCCCTTTGGGAATATGAGCGTTCGAGTTACGTATAATATATTGCCTCGCCACGAGCACTACAAAATAAATTACCGATATGATTTGATAACGTGTTTATTAGATATTCATTGTTTACAATTTATTTTATTTTAGCTATTTTATTTGTATATAACTGTAAGAAGGTAAGGAAATATTATTACATAATTAGTAATTCAAAACATATTTATTATTTATGTAAAAACATAATATTATACATGACATGTATTAGAAAATAAATAGGCCTTGCCGCGACCGCGATATTATGTTCCGTGCCAGCGCCACTAAATCAATTAGGCTGTATTAATTATTGAGAAATATAGCTTTTGGGGCTTAGGGAGCTCCGCATGCCGACAAGCACACGAGCAAACTAAGGATTACAACCAACCGGTGGAGCCCCGATGATATAAAGAGTTTAACGCGAATTTAATATGAGGTGGTTTAAAATTGTATGAAAGTATTACCTACTATCTCCTTTTTTATAAAAAACGCACAGTCTAACACACTGAACACGCATCCCCGTGCGTTCACGCGGTTCATGCGCCTACATTTGGAGAAACACGCACGCAAAAAGTACCTATGGGTCGTAACACCACGCTGGTCCAATGAGGTGCGGTGGGTTAAAACTGTTTCAATATTGACCGGGACCAGGGTTTCATGTGCCCTCCGAAGCACGGAGGAACTCGAGGTCACAAAGTTTTGGTCACCCATCTAAAGACTGATCATGGCGAAAGTAGCTTTGATTCCAATATCGGAAGCTAAAAAGCACGAAACACTACGCTAACGAGCTCCTATGCAGCAAGAATCGCCGCCAGCAGACGCGGCTCGCCAGCGGTCGGCCGGCGCCGGCGCCGGGCTCCGCCAATCCGATTACGATCGCCCGCGAACATACCTCTGATTCATTTGTCAATAAATTACCACCCGTCTTGTTGCAGCACTCGCACGTCTTATTAATATCTACTCGTATTATAACACTGTTTAGTTAATTTTAATATGCTCTCATTCTTTAAATATTGCCCTCAATTTGGTACCAAACGAAGACTAACTGCCTCACTCAGAGACTTTAATTAACAAAATATTTACACTTATTTATACATCAGGACGATGTTCAAATTCGATAATGAACATTAGGTTAAATGACGTCTCTGTGTGCGGCCGTAAATCTCGGGTAACTTTAGTGATTGCTGGCGCACAAAGAGGTGTTTTCAATGCTCTCTAAAATACTGAAAAGTATAAAGTTCACGAATACATTTACGAGAAAAAGATTTGATTTATTTTATTTTGCGTATAGTTTAAGAATTTAAATAGACAAAGAAAAAAACAGCGGCTTACAAATTTGTTAGTGTCCATTGTTGTCATTAGGTCCGGGAACATTTCCGGTCGGGTTGTGCCTGTCAACCCGGGTCAGTGATCCGGTCCAGTACTTGACGACCGGACGTCGTGTCGCGGAGGCTCCGTGCTCTTTGCTGCCTACGCGATGCGTGAAATTGACTGGACCTCATATATAATATACTGTAACGTTTTATTTGGGTCCACACAATTTTCACATAATGCTAACATCAATACCAAACAAATATCCGTGTCGTGGTGATGTTTGCAATGAGCAGGGAATAGCTCCTTCCCTTCTGTAATACCTACTTAACTAATATATACATATAACTTGCTTCATATCTAATATCTGAATTTTGAATTTTTTTTTGAGTCATGTATCCTACGATTATGAAGGGTAATTAGGTGATTAGATTCGAAGACTCAAGGCTTCCAGTCTTCCTAACAAACCGGATTCCGAAGAGGCTTTAGGACATAACCCACATACATACGCTGCGGCAGGTCATACAGAAGACACAAAGAGAGTCCTTGTGCTAAGCGTTTGTTGACTATGAAAATCCATCGATTTTATTGAGACCTGGGCTGTGTTACAGACGCTCCAGAGGTGCCGAATAGACTATCGATACATCAAGTGTTGCAGTCATGTATGAATTGAAAACGCCATTATGTCTGTCCGTATTACGGATCAGAACGTAAATTAAAACGAGATCCTGTCAATCGTCAGCTCAACATTCACTTCCTTCTTCTTATCCCAAAATTCACACATTCAATCTCCAGCGCTTCCGAATGAAACGAAGACAAACTTCGTTTCATTCTACGTTCATCCACGTCCATACTATTCTTGTTATGAGACGTTTACATCATTTCGCCAAAACTGGCTTTGGACTGGGAAGGACATGGCATCAACATAAACGGCGAGTATATGATCTACCGCAGCGTCTCTCACACGTTCATGCATTGCAAGCACTCGTATCTATTTAATCGAGTTTGTACTGTGTATATATAAATATTCCCAAAAGTGTTATCTACCTAGAGAATTAGGACATAATTTCGAAATAGAGTCAAATAATCCAAAAAAAACCCCAAGGAAATTGTCGAGGCACAGCAGCGACCTCACCAGCTACTAGCAGAGAAGGAAAATTCCATGCGGGCCAACCTTCGGCGCACAAATAACTAAGGCTCCATTTACACCGCCGCGGAATGGAATGGAAGCGACTTTTTGCAACGTTATTTTACATACCATACTGAACTCTATGTCAATTGTGCCTGTGCCTGTGGACTTGGCGGGAAGGGGCGCGACTCGGTCTCAACAACGCGGTGCTATATGAATACTGACTCGTACAAGTCAGTATTCACGGGATTATCCCGCCAATTCGCGCGAACTTATTCATTCCATTCCGCGGTGGTGCCGGTGTAAATTGGGCCTAAGTATCAGCGAGATGCGTTCGCGTCGCGTCATCGCGTCAGTGCGTCGGATGTGCACCGCTCAAGGCGCGTGAGTCAGCAGTCAGCACCCTTTGTAATGTAAACACGGGACGCGCCCGGAATGCATGTGAGGATTCCCATTACGTGGATAGTTGGATACTAGAGTTTCATAACGTATTCGGCGTAAAGGCACTGCTTGCAGGCAAGCAATTTACTAGCCGGTTTGATAATTAGAATACTTCTGACATTGCTGCATGAAAGAAGGAAGATTTCGCAAAGATTGAAAATGTAATTTCCTTCTAACAAACAAATACTTATACGTCCAGACAAATAAGAAAAACGTAACACGACACATCGAAAATTATAGTACCTATGCTATTTCATAGAATACTTAAAGAGGCATACTGACAGCCATGGCTGAGATACAAATACAAATAAAGAAATACTACTCACATTCATCTTGCAAATATCATGGACGCTATCGAAACAGTTTCAAGCATGCTATAATTATAAGTTTTAATTTACTTTTAATCTTATGAAAAGGCAGCAGTAAATCTATTTGACTTGTGACGATATCACAGTATTTGTAAGTAGTACTGCGTCATACTGTGTGACGACGTGGCTCGAGGCTGCAGCATGTACGGAGCAGTGAATGGTTACAAGTTCGACCAAACGCATGTAGTTAGATGTGTGTCAGGTCGTGAGCTCGATCCGATCTCGAGTTGACCGCCTTCTATTGACACTAGAACAAACTGTAATTGAGCAGCATTTTTATAAATTCAAGACTGACAAAAGTACCCACATCACTTGGATAATGAAAATATTGTAGTGTTTTTTAAAATGCTTTTAAGTACTTTAAAATTAAAGTTACAAATTGATCGCTAAGAATGTTTCGAGACGTTTCCCACCACCGATACCATGTTTGCCACGATGCCTATTATTTTGTGGATCCCAAAGACAAGTGGAAAACCCTAAACAGTGAAAACACAAACACAAAAAAATATAAAAGAACTTAAATAGGTGAGTCTAGATCTAGAGTCTCTTTGACGACCTCCGTGGCAGAGTGGTCTGTACGCCGGTCTCAAGGCGTCGCCATCTCGAGAGGTCCTGGGTTCGATCCCCAGTAGAGGCAGGTGTTTCAGACATTTGTTCTCCAGTCTTGTGTGTTCATTGTATATGATTATATTATGTATATTCTCAATAATTATATGTATTTATCTATTAAATATATTTGTCCGTCATCTAGTATCCGTAACACAAGCAGCATTAGTTGCTTAAAATGGGACTAGTTGATAGGTGTGAATGTCTGAGGATATTTATATATTTATTTATTAAATGCAAGAGTGCTTCGAAATAAGTTTCATCAACCTCATCAGCCACTATTGTCGGCCTGCACAGTGCTTTTCTATATCTATTGTGAATGACTAGGTTTGTAGGAAGAACTGAATGTGCTGACAGCGGATTCCATTTTATGGATAGTGCAATAAAAAAAATGAATTATGGTATCAGTGACCACTAAAAGATAGTGGTTAATTATATTCATGACAAGGATGACAATCTCTTCAGAATACTAGCCGTTGTAACAACTGTAGAAAGTGCTTAAAAATGATATCCCGACGCAATTGTACACTCTTGTTTGTTAGTAGGTGTATGTGATTGCTTTAGTATACGTTCATAAATTTAAGGGTTTCATTAATAAGAGTGCGATAAAGAATTACCGAGCAACATTTTGGTAATAAGTACTTATGTGTTTAGCAACAATGTTCACGATTGTGTACTTCCCGCTTGTAGCTCACGTCGTCACAGCATCGTTTGTGTAAATGATAAAGATCTTTCAGTTTGCCTGATAGGTCCCAATATCCAGTAATGGGTGTAATGCATCACGCGCGGGGCGTGTCGCCGATACATCACGCGTCGCCGCGCTGTCGCCGGCCGCCTGTCGCCTGGAGACGCGGTTCTGTCGCCTGTACGCTGGTTCTAAGTTATTTCACTCGCTCTCGGCTCGTAAAGCGATCGTAAAATTATATCCATTAAGTGCGCCATTTTTTGCGGAAAGCTCGCGCATTGTGCGGCCTGGAACAGACAGCTTGGATGTTTACTTGCGAGTACTCGCTGTAAGCCGATGTTTGGTCGGAGCAACTTTATTTTTCCCGGTCATTAAACGTCTTTGTAGATGATTGCTGGCGCGGAATTGCTTTTACTTATTCGCACTAAATTATGTTCTTTATTTATTCTTATAATATATATTGTATTAAGATGCGTTACATTAGCATTTACATCGAGATTGTTATTATGCAAATTCAAAGTACTTTGTTGCTTGCCAGAATGGTGTACCTACAAGATAATAGTTACAGTAATAGTCTATTCTATTCAAATTAATTCTGCTGTTCTATAAGTAATTCTATGTGTATTCTGAGGCGGTGCAGACGTTCAACCTTGATACCGTCCTGCTCTGATCAAGTGTCCCAAGCCTCGCGAGCGCCCCCCTCCCCCTCCGCCCCAGACAATCCTCTTTCCTTAATATCGTATGTAGCGATCCCGTATCTTCCCGTCCTAAGTATTTGTTGTCAAATCGAACGATGAACCAGACTGCGAGGGTAGCGGCGCGGGGTAAGAATATTTAGAATTATAATATGATTTTGTTATAAACATTACTTGTTTTACTTTACTTAAAAGCGTTGTCACCCACCAACCCGCCTTAGGCTAACACGATTGCGTAAAGGTCCACACACCTCATGGTTATGCAGGAGGCTTGTCACGTGTATTTTGTGATTAATTTACGAGTATCGAAACCATTGCAGAAAATATACGAATTCAATTTTAGTCCGTGTTGCAACCGCAAGAGGCCGCGAGACATTTGCTCCTATCTCACGTAATATCTGCGAGGTCCTCAGACCGCAACACAATGCGGGCGTAAGGGCCGATGCATATTTAAATTGTTGTGATGCCGTCGGTGCGTAGGCTGCGTAGGCTATCTAACTATTTTCAAGTGATAACAAGCAGCGTGCGCGGCGCCAACCTACACGTATTAACTAGTTTACTGAGACATCTTGAGGCTACCGCTGTGTGCGCGACCACGCCGTGTGTGTGTCATTGACATCCAGCGTCATTGGGGGGCAGGGTATTTTAGTCTGTCTTTTTATAAATAGGGAGGCTATGACTCCTAACATGTATTATCTAGCCCATAACCAGCAGCTTCCCTGTGGGTTATGAATACTACCGCTAGATTTATATGAAAAATGTTGGAACATCTGCGAATATTTCGCGATAGCTAACATACCGTACCATTGCAAATTACGAAAGTTTGAAATTTATAGGAATTAAAGATCTCCCGTCTCAAAATTGACATGCTTGGTTTCAATACAAACGGTTATACTTGCGTTAGGTATCTATGTAAATGTGTATCTGTGGTAGTCGTGCTCTTTAAGCAGTTTCTCACTGTTTAAGATCAAATAGTGCATGTAAAATGTTACTAAGGAAAATTAGTTCCATATGTCGCCAATAGATGGCGCTGCACTGTATGCCTAAGTAATAAGAGATCATTTTAGTAAATTGTTACTGAATCTTTGGTTTTATTTTGAACCTTATGAAACCCCATTAGTACGGAGTAACTGTACTGGGTGTACATTGGTCCATTCATTGGTCCAAAAACTCTCTGTTTAAAGAGCACGACCTCTGTCTTGTCCGTTTCTGCCGCAGAGGCGCAGACAGCAACGCTTGCATTGCTGTAACTGCATCTTATGTTTGAGGATGGCGATGTATTCTTGGTCCCTGTAGACGCTGCCGGTACATCTCATTCGGAATCACTTGTGTTCCAGGCGACTCTACCTATTACCATTAAAAGGCAGTTTGATTATCAACTGTGTTGAGTAAAAAAAACTATTACCAACAATGTCAGTCTTATAACTGAGATACTGTTTAAGTATATGTATAGTGCGAGTTCGTGTATCATTCTTGAATCACTGCGTCTCACTGAACCAATCTTCATGATTTTACATTCGTTAATAAAAGTACACTTTAACGCAATATAAGCGTATCTTAAAAATCAATTTTATGTGTCATATCGTGACGTGATCGGTGCCGTGACCTGATGACCGGCCTCTTAGTGGAGGTACATACAACCAACATGCGTGATTGCACACTTGTTTTCGCGCGTCACGCACGCACATGTATAATGGAGGTGAAGTGCCGGCGCAGTGTTTCCCCTCCATGCAAAGAGCTTGACAAAATTATGCTTGCTTGCTTATAGTTTGTATAGTCTTAAAATATTAAGAAAAAATATGATCATTACAATTAAACGTAAGTTAATACTTAAATAAATATTTTTTTTTATTTTACTAAAATGTATTATTTACGAGATGAAAATTATAATTAATTAAACTGAGACCGTTCAAAATTTATCGATTTTAAGGGACAAACGTACGTAAATATTAACGTACGTAATTGATAGTGAGCTAAGAATATAATACTTTTAAGAAGTAATCTTAAAGAAGGTAGGCTGTTTTATTGTTGATTTTATAACGCGATCGCCGCAAAAAAGTTTCTCATAGCAGCTTTTTCTCCAAATTATATTAGTATTATTTTATAGTGCAGAAGTGTGGATAACTAAACCTTACAGGGGCAGACAGTGCACTCGGCTCAGCACGATTTGACAAACTCGTTACTCGTTATTTATAGAAGTTTTGGTTTAAAAAATGCAACGCGCCGTCACAGGCCGGCGGCGTTGGGCGCCGCGCGACTGTTGTGAATTTGATAGTAATAACGGTTGCCCTAAACAGATTTAAATGATTTACGAAATTGGTAAGTAAATCTATTTTCCTGATATATTTGTGTACAAAGTTTATCAACCCTAGCACAGAATAAACACCCGGTGATCATAGTCAGCTTATCATTTTAGATAGAAAACTTTATGCGTATTATGTAGTTTTACGTCAAAGAACCGTCTCGAAATCGATTCAGTCATTCGCGAGATTAGCGCGAACAAACATACATACATACAGGTCAAACTGAGAACCTCCCTTTTTTATAGACATGCGTTTTTTTAAATCATAATAATAGTATTTGAATTGATAATTGTACTGATACGGGAATGACGACTACAATCTAAAGAGTAGGTAGAAGGTATTCTTATTCCGTTTATCACCATCAATTAGACACGGAGAGTAACTGTAAGTAGGCTTCACGCGTAGAAACGAATTATTGAGTCTCGTTGGTGCAGGAAAAATATGCAAAGTTCCGACACTCCACTCGACGACGATTAATTGTTGGTATCACGTGCTTAATTAGGTCGGAGCTGTCTTAGTTAGAACGAAACAGCAGAAGCGGGGCTTAAGCGGACGGGGTGAGTAGTGAATGAATTAATGTGCCGAGGCCGTCGACCCCCCCCCCACGCTGCCCCCTCTTGCCGCCCCGCGCCACCCCCTGCCCGCCAAGATTTATATCTCTGGTTTATTAACTGTATTTTTATTGCTGTGACCAACCGGACGCCGTTATCACCATTGTCTGTAACAAATAAACTGTCAACATTTGGCAGTACCCCTTGACATTTTGATCGAAACCACAATTTATCAATGCATTGTCTGTTAGAGATCGACATTTGAATGTGAATTGTGCAATTATTGACTTGTTCCAATTATCACCCTTTTGATTAGAGATCTTTTAAATAACATATTCATTACTTTATAATGACTAGTCACGATGCTTTCAAAACACACACACGCACACCAAAACACAACGAATGAACTTATTGGCGTAAGAAATTCAAATGGTTTTAATTTTGAAACCTACAAAACAGACAATATCATACTATGTACCATTCAAGCCGCTAGTGGAGACGGTGTGCTGTGGCCGCACACGCCTGTTGCTTTATCTACAATGGTCGCCTGCTGCCAGACCCATGCAATCTACATTCCTTTAAAAACCTACTCTAAAGGTTGGCAATGGCACCGCATATAAACCCACAACCCAGCCGTTTTGAACAGCGTGGTGGACCAAAGGCCGACTTGCTGTTACTCAAAATTCTTAGTTGTATCCTGGCCTACGGTAATCTGTATGTGTAAATAAATAAAATAAGATGAAAGGTATGACATTCGCGGTAGGTCCAATATAATATAAGCTAAGTGCCGCAGTCGCCTAGGGGCCAGCTCCCGGTACGTAGAGCATGTAGAGACGCTATTAATTTTCCTAACACAAAACTGTCAATCATTCGTAGGGATATCGCGATCGAGCCAATATTAAATCCGCTCCGTGAATGAGGTGCGTGTCGAGTGACGAATGGGGGGCAGAGGGGGCGATGATGGATGGCGGCAATAACGAGCGCGGAGGGTCACCGCTCGCCGACACCAACGCCGACGCCGACACTCCGCCGACAGCGCCCACCTGTCAGCGACATAAATCCTTTAAATTCTGGCCAAATGCATGCTACGACAGTTTTAAGAATTATGTAAACTGAATGACTGGGAGCTTTTCTATGTTCGGTGGGAAAAGTTTATCTACTGAAATGGGGCACTCGCTTCATTCGAGAATCTCCAGTGGTTAGTTCTAATTTACCAGGGTATTCACCCGCCCAGTCGATCTGCACGAAATCATGATCGACTATTCATATCGTTTCAATAGGAATAAACGAGTATACCGATTGTAGAAGCAACCGGGACTAATGGCTTAATGCCTTCCGAAGCACAGAGGTCACCAGATCACCAAATGTAGACCAACCCACCATGGGCCATTACGCGACGGTAGCCTTGTTATCAATATCGGAACCAAATATTCGAACCACCCCACCATTCTCTTTATTGTTTATCATTTGCATCAATTGCTGGCAGTTCTCCAAGAAGCCCAATGGTTAGATGGTCGACAACATTCTGATATTCATAATGTATAATGCCTTAATCTCATAACTATGAGAAGAGAGGATATTTAATCTGGTTTCGTGAATCAGCAGGTATATTTAACTCAAAACATATTGTCAACGCGTTTTTATCTCCGAAAGAGTAGGCGGCAGTTTGACACCCATCGACTAATAAGGATTTGCTGTTAGGTACACCTTTTGAACACTGATATTTTGTATCTAATATAGTAAACAAACCCTACTCGTTCGAGAGGCGGCGGGAATCGCAGGTTCGATCCCATCGCCTGTATCACTGAGTTTAAATAAAACTTAAATACAATTCATTGTGAATATCGCTTCCCTCTCATTGTGCCCGGTGCATGCCAACAGGCGCCATATCCTTCAGCTTGATCAAAGTGCATTCGCCTATATCGTCTTTATTCATACAATTTATAAAGTTTGCTTTCGACCTCGCTGCATACCCTGAATAACCTGTGATTGAACTGTGAAATGCTATAAATGATTGAGTATTGAATAATTGCCTACTGACATTTGCACGCGTGTCCCCGCGAGAACTCGTTTAGTCCCAGTTACTCGCTGAACTCTTGTCCACTTGATCTACATTTGAAACTAAATTTTAATTTTAATTAAATGTCTGTTTCAAGACGGACGAGCTGGGGGAGGGTCGTGAAAATTAAAAGCTTTATTGAATTTCTACCGATGAGAAAATAATTGCCTGCGCGCCTTCAGTTCTCAACGTACTTAAATGTCAAAGTTAAAGCCTTTAAATTTCATTCTGAACATTGCCCTATTACGTTCTACCTACTGCTATACTGCTAAGCTCGGGCACTTCTACATAGAGCAGGACGTGTAGAACATGTGAGTCAATGGTGTTATAGAGAAGACATCCATGAAGAAGGGCATTTTCTATCTTTTCCTGGCAGAAATACCTAGATTGAGGGATAATAGAAATTTTCATGTAATATTTTCCCCAAAGTTAGAATTGAATAAAAAAAAGCTGAAAGCATCCAGGAGGGCTACTCCGAAACAGGCTTTACGCATCTACGTAAAAAGTGATGGACTTTATAGCTAAAGTCTAAACCTGGTACTCAAAAACAAAAAAATATTTTATAAAACCGTGACAAAAATTGTAAAGTGCTTTCGGATTGATTGGCCTCAAGCCAAGTCTCAAACAAATCTTAGGCATTACAGGAGAAGGAGAATGAAAATTAAGTACATGTATGTTGTAGTAAAGTAACCTTTACGTTCTTTAGAGTAAGAAAAGTTTTTTTACCAGAGTCATTATGCAAAGATTTTCGTGCAGAACTAGGTCTCGTAACCAAGGCCTTTCTGCGGTTACCGAGCGTCCGCGCGGGCGGGCGTCCCGCCACGACGCAATATGTAAACACAATATGTTTTCATTCAGATTCACAACCTCGTTATGGACACACCGACACAGTACCCCCCCCCCCCCTCGTCTACCCCCCTCATCCCTGCTTTCCCGCGCCGCTGACGACGCGTCATTTTGCAATCTGGTACATAAGACTTGTCGACTTAAGGGCTTTATGATTTTATTAGTTTCTATAAAATGTTAAGCTCCCTCCGTTATTCAGTAGACTTGGATCAATTTGTCCACGTGAGCCGAGTTTGAACATTGTTACTGTTGGGTAGTGCGAGGCTATAACTTATGTTAGATGCGTCTATACCTATCGTAAAAATATCGGCAAAACAAGACTCGATGTAAATATTTATTCAAGGGAATGTAATGTGTACTTACAGTACTTAGTACCTATAGGGGAAGTTTAATAACTTCTAATATTATTTTAAAACTTGTTTGATTTGCTGTGGGCAGCGAATGATATTGAGTTGTTGTTGCAGGGACGTGTCGCACAACAACATCACCACGCTGCCGCGCGACGCGCTGCAGCCGGCGACCGGCCTGCGGGACCTGTGCGTACACACACACACACACACACACTAACACATAGGACACATACGCACCGATATGACATGTGCGTGTACCCCCTTATATATTTATATCTCACGCACACATGTGCGCATTTTCGACAGGATATATGACTATGAGCACTCCGCGGCCCCACCGCTCACCCATATCACTTCATAGCGCAATGCCAGTACAACAAATTGGCAAAGTTTTGGCTATATGTCTTCCCGAAGATCACTGGATTCAATAAAATCGCTTTCGTTAAAAAGTTTGCCAGTAAAGGACTGTTACTCCTCAACCGCTGCCGAGCTTAATGAGATTATAGCTGTTCAATGTGTGGAATAGTCTGAAGTATATATTAACTATTAGCGAAACAGCTAGAATTTCCTCCGTGCCAGCTGTGCGCTCGAGAACCGCGGTCGAACTGTACTACGTTGGACCTTAGATAAGATAATTAAAAACGATACGCTTTCCTTACCTTCCAATTCCACGATGTGCATACTCTCATGACAGTACGCCCTCACATTTGAGCCATCTTCGGAGCAAATATTGCATCATGTTTCAAACCAAATTTTGTTAATACCTGCAATCGTCGCTACGAACACTTCGGTGGGGTTCCAGGAACGCGGCTCCAATATGCTCCAATAATCACAGAATAATGATGCGTGGGGTGGGTTGGGAACATTTGACACAATGCAAATGATTGAAACGCCGATACGAGTTCGCTTCATCGTCGAGTTTCGCTTCATGAGGTTATTGATTGGCTGTTAAAACCTTTCCAATTGATAATGTACTGGTCGTTTGTGCGACGTGTCCGTACACGCTGCCCGTCGACCTTTTAAAACATTCGCGATGACACCACCACCGCGCTCACCCAAACCAGTTCTCAAACATTAATTTCAATAAATTTCACAAGATGCGATCCATCACATTGTCAATTTAATAGCCCGAAAGCCCAGAGACCCTGTGATTTATTATACAAGATAAGAAAGTATGTGATCACTAGTAAGGACCAAGAAGGAATCAAGATTACATGATCAAACAAAATGCTTAAAAACTTTAGCACAAAGAACACTACCTCGTTATACATTTCTAGCGCTCAATACAGTCAAAGGGTTCTAGAAGAATCCTATCACTACCCGCCCACGGCGGGCGGTGGCGTCCTCTTCGTGTTCAATGATAAATTCCTTTGAAATTGGCAATACTTGCTGAATGCTTAAAGAATTGAAGCTATTTTTAGATAAAATAAACATAAAATAATTATTGTTTATTACCTGCGGGACACAATGAGCACATGGACGACTGTACTTTTTTAGTTGTCATTATTATGTCAAATAGAATGTAGTTTTTGATAAATTTTGGAAACATCTCATGATATTTCTGTTTATTGCAAAGATCACTGTGTGCATGCGTTGCGTTATAATGTAAATGTAGAGGACTCCGTGTAGTCCCAGGGACCATAATCAAAGAAATAGTTTGGGAATAGGTGAACTTTTGTGAATCAAAAATCTTAAGGTTTTACTGAAGTAAAATTAGAAACTCCTGCATCTTTTGCAGTTCTTAAATAAATAAATAAATATCCTCAGACCTTCACACCTATCAACTAGTCCCATTTTAAGCAACTAAATGCTGCTTGTGTTACGGATACTAGATGACGGACAAATATATTTAATAGATAAATACACATAATTGTTCAGAATATGCATAAAATAATACATATATAATGAACATCCAAGACTGGGGAGCAAATGTCTGAAAATTCATCACTCAAACACTTGCCTCCACTGGGGATCGCACCCAGGACCTCTCGAGATGGCGACGCCTTGAGACCGGCGTACAGGCCACTCGACCACAGAGGTCGTCAAGTCTTGCAGACTAACTTCGTGACAAGATGACCAGTATTGCCCAGATTCGTACAGAAGGCCTTTCAAACTTTTGTCCATGTGTTTGTAGTGTTAAACCAAAAATGTATTAAGGTTATATTTTACATGTATTATAATATTAATGAATAATATGATATTTTGCATGAAGTAAATAATGATGTTTGGAACATGAATTATTGTTGTGAATATGATAAGTGATGTATGGAAGCAGCGAATCGGCATTGATGTCTTTGAATTCAGCAGAGGGCCAGCAAAGATACGAATGGTCTTCTTTCATACCAAAACTCAATCCAAAGTTAATGTTTTTACCATTATATGCCCCTAACGTAAAAGCAAAAAAAAAACTATATTTTTCACAGAAAAGTCAACGAAAATAAAACATAACCTAAAATATTTAAGTTATTTATCTTTCTATCAGTACAGCTGTTTTTTTCGGGCGCTGACGCATAATGATCTCTTTTGAAGTTGTGTTTGAAGTTCACGTAGAGACTTAGCGGAGTATATTTCAAACAATTATTTTCATAAAATAACAAAATCACAACTTCACACTTGACACTACAAGCAAACAAAGTACAGTCGTTTAGAGCGACATCTGTTCTGTTACTATAATTAGCTTTCAGTATTGCCTCATTGTTACACCGAACATGCAAAACAATAAAAGGATCAATACAAAGATAAGTTGATCATTATTGTGTGTTGTCAGTCCTCCGCGGTATAGTAGTGACGGTCGCGTGTATCGCAGGAACCTGTCGTCGAACCGGCTGGAGTCGGTGTCGGCGGGCGCGCTGGGCAGCGCGCTGGCGCGGCTGTGGCTCGACCGCTGCGGGCTGCGGCGGCTGCCGGCGCACGCGCTGCGGGACCTGCGCCACCTGCACTACCTGTGAGACACACTCACACTCACACTGCGAGACACACACTGACACACAGCGGCTGTGGCTCGACCGCTGCGGGCTGCGGCGGCTGCCGGCGCACGCGCTGCGGGACCTGCGCCACCTGCACTACCTGTGAGACACACTCACACTCACACTGCGAGACACACACTGACACACAGCGGCTGTGGCTCGACCGCTGCGGGCTGCGGCGGCTGCCGGCGCACGCGCTGCGGGACCTGCGCCACCTGCACTACCTGTGAGACACACTCACACTCACACTGCGAGACACACACTGACACACAGCGGCTGTGGCTCGACCGCTGCGGGCTGCGGCGGCTGCCGGCGCACGCGCTGCGGGACCTGCGCCACCTGCACTACCTGTGAGACACACTCACACTCACACTGCGAGACACACACTGACACACAGCGGCTGTGGCTCGACCGCTGCGGGCTGCGGCGGCTGCCGGCGCACGCGCTGCGGGACCTGCGCCACCTGCACTACCTGTGAGACACACTCACACTCACACTGCGAGACACACACTGACACACAGCGGCTGTGGCTCGACCGCTGCGGGCTGCGGCGGCTGCCGGCGCACGCGCTGCGGGACCTGCGCCACCTGCACTACCTGTGAGACACACTCACACTCACACTGCGAGACACACACTGACACACAGCGGCTGTGGCTCGACCGCTGCGGGCTGCGGCGGCTGCCGGCGCACGCGCTGCGGGACCTGCGCCACCTGCACTACCTGTGAGACACACTCACACTCACACTGCGAGACACACACTGACACACAGCGGCTGTGGCTCGACCGCTGCGGGCTGCGGCGGCTGCCGGCGCACGCGCTGCGGGACCTGCGCCACCTGCACTACCTGTGAGACACACTCACACTCACACTGCGAGACACACACTGACACACAGCGGCTGTACGCTGCTACGAGTATTTCTTTAACAATCCTCAAGATGCATCTTTCCTTAATTACAAATACAAAATAATTTATTTCCATAATATTGACATTCTTTAAAAGATTTATAAGGTTGACCATTTCTTTTAAGTGCTAATTGCACCTGTATCAGAAAAGGCCCCACTTCCTAAAAATATTTCTTACATAGTATTAAAAATTAAGAGCATAAAATTAATTATCAATTTAAGATTATAATGTAAGTAAGGGCTTGCGTATAAGTGTGTAGATATAAATATTCAAGTTGATTTATAAAGGTAGGATATACATTTACGAGTATATATCAACTTGAATATTGAATTGAATTGTTATTAAAGCATAGTCTAGTCTGGATAGTCTAGACGATATGCTTTAATAGCAATTCAGTTTTGTTATAGTCTAATGTTTTTAGCCAGGTAGTAACTTTTACGTTACATTCGCGTTTATAATGATGGATGTATTTGCATAATTAAACATAATACCTGCTATTACTGAATGATCGCACTTGTTCACGTACACGATCAACGGGAAACAATAAACCGACGTTGAAAGAATATTACATTAGCTGCCTAGTCTGCCTACATGAGTTTAAAGTTTATTTATGATTCTGCTGGCGCCGCCGCCGCGCCGTGACAGCCATGAAACGTTCCCCGACGCGATGATGAGTGTTCGCGGCGACCCGGCACTGAACCCGGCGCGGGCCCGATGCCTGGCGCCTTCATCAGGCTGCTTCATTGTCATACGACGTTTGACGTCACCTTACTAAAGGCACTGAGGATGATTTTATCTACTCACGTACCTAGAAGTCATTAGTATCGATCGACACACGTTTCCAAAAGACAACCAACGAGAAGGAGTCGGAAGGAAAACGAGTACATGTTGTAAACATCCCTTAAATAATTCTGCCCAAATCGCAGTTCTCACACAAATAAATAGTACGCCGTCACCCTTACGAGATAACACAATAAATCTATCTAAATCAGAATATTATCGCGCCCGACTGACTTCCTTAAAGCCAAAAACTTTAGGGAAAGTGAGCAAACTCCTTCGGAGTGTGGTCCCGCCGTCCGAGGGGGCTGTCGCCGCCGAGCTGCGGTCGCCGGTACCCGCCGCCGATAGGTTCTCTCATCCATAATTCATGCAGTCACAAGGACATAGTTTTTCCGCACAATCCAAGATATTAGAGCTGCCACTAAATCACCGCTATCTACACTCCTCTCGTAAAAATGTAATGACATAATAATTTCTGAAGGCTGGGCTCATAATCTAAAAGAGATTCTAAGATAGTATTAGTTTGGAGAGTGTCTCGTTGGATAATGTAAGTTTTAATAAGTCGAGGGACTTGGCAATCGATTTAGGCTTAGTGTATAGCAGAGACTAAATCGAAGTATTTCTCGTTTTCCGCTTGAATCGCTGTAAGTTGTTAATCCCCTTTGGGACAATGCTCGCGCGCGGCGGTGCGGCCGTTAAGGGTGAGATGTTTTACGATAACCTCGTCTGCACCAGACGCCGGCCGCCAGCTACTGCTGAACTAGGTTTGAGAGCCAAAGGGACTTCTGAACGTGTACTTACATCGTCAGCTTAGAAAAGTTGAGAAAAGTAATAATAATAATATATTTATTTGCATAAAACATGGTAAAGTTCAAGGTCTTAAACTAGATACAGGCATGTTTTATCGATCAATCGATAAGTAAATATTTTGATTAGCCTTATTTTTAAATTTAAGTACTTATTCAAATTACATTTCAATTCATAATTTCTATTTCATATTATTATTATAAAGGATTACAATAAATAATTTAAACAATTCAATAATTCTAGAAACGCTGTGACATAATTCCATTGTCATCGGTAACATTTAAAAAACATGTCAACAAAACAATAATAGGTAATGTAAATTTTATAGTGAGTCAAATTTATTAGCTACCTTCTTGAAATGTCCGTTATTACAAAAAAAAATTAATTCTTTTACGTCATAAAAATAATTATCCAAGAAAGACACAATACCTACGATATCGCTGTACTAGTAAGATAAAGGTACAGAATAAATTCAGTGCCAGGTGACAAGACGTGTTGCCATATCATCCCTAATTGATTACCTGTTTAAGATCCATATTACAGGTTTGTATTGGAGATACCCTTTGCGCGAGCGGGCTTGAAACTCTATCAATAAAAGCTTTCTGGCCCAAATTGATGGCATTATTATCTGAACGTTAGATACACATGGCTGTGGATTCTGTAAATAAATCTCATCCCCCTTGTATTAGCAAAATAATAATAAATAACTTCGGGTACATTTGCCAAGGAATAGTAAACAAACAAAAAAGGCTATATTTCCACGCTCCCGCCGAGGTTGTCGACTGGTGGTAAACAACGTCCGTTAGTCCGCGGGTAGTGCCGGTACCCTCCCCCCCCCCTGCGACACACGATCGTTCAGAGCCTCCTACGTACTCAGCAAATGAATGCGATGCTCGATATCACCACGACATTGTAAAGGGTCCTCGTAAACAGCCGCAATATAGTTGGAGCGCGAGCTCAATTTGTTTCACATTTATTTCCATTCCCCCGTGCGTTGTGCGGCGCAGGGCGGGAGCTCTGTTGATCACTCTTACGACACGTGCCTACTTACCTACGGAACCCCTTTTACATACATACATAATTTTCCACGTGAACGGGGCAAGTAACATCGAGAAATAGCACAAATGCGCAGACTTAATATCGCAGCACAACTTGCGTTACGAATGAAAGCTTTCATTGTCCTTGACACGAATTAACAGATGCTCACCGGAGAGACAATCTGTAGAAATATTCTATTTTTGTAACAATAAGCACGACCTTGCTTAGTTGTTATGGTGCAAGTGTCCTTGCGATAAGGTTCGCACTAAACTTAACGTACTATTAAAACGGAATAAACTTAAAAGTTATTATTATTCATGAAAAAATTTGTGTAACATCATTTGGCACTACTACAAATTTAAAATTTTATTAAATGAAAAAGACTCGATGATAATATGTAATTTATAAATGTCACGTATTGTCATAAATAAAGAATTGATGAGGAAATATTGAAAACAAGATTTTTTTATGGGATAGGGGCAAGCGAGCAGACGGGTCACCTGATGTTAAGCAACTACTCCAACGACCACCGCCCAGGGACACTCGCAACACCACTGGGGTCACTAAGTGCGCAATTAATATAATTTACGATTTGTCAATTGTGTAGTTAGCTTTATTTTGACAGTCTTTAGCTTGTCACGTAATTTTAAGTTTAATTATTAAACTGAATATAAGGGTCCATGACGTCTACTTTCCTTAACTAACCGCAAGAAGTCACAAGATATGGAGGAAGGAAACGGGAAGGAGTTTCGTAAATTCAAATGCACAAGCAAAAGGCCTCAAAATGTATTCGACAACTATTCGCTACAACCAGCAGCAGGGCGTATAATGGGCCGTTGTCGTTTGGATATAATTAAGAAAAGGAATGGTAAACATATATTATTATTTTTGAGACAAAAAGCAATAATTTAATGATAAATTACATATTGGGCAGAACCTCATTATAACAATTATAATATAGCTTCTTGTCATTTACTTATTCCGCCCACCGATGATGCAGGATAGCCACAGAAATACGGTCGTGGCTAGGTTTAAGTCTAGTATTTATTTCAAACAATAGAATGTAACCTCTTAAAAACATTAGTGGACAACAGCTGTTGGCCAGCGACCAAGTAGCCTTTTAAATAAACTTGATCAGAACAATAGCGTGGTCTGTAGGGAGGCGGAGGGGGGGAGGGTGCGTCAAGTGAGTGCATCAAGTGTCTCCCGGCTGCTGCTGCTATCGATCGGGGCGCGCGCCGCCACTTATACCATTACTACTACTATTATTAGATAACTATTTATTTTTAATTATGATCGATACGTTCCTACAATTCAGAGACCGTCCGACGGTTTTACAGCGAACGTATAGATCTGCAGCCAACGCGTACGAAAGCTCCGTTACGTCACGCAAACGTCGGTGACGTACGATAGTAACGCAGCCACGCGTGCGTCGACGAGCTGACGGGCGGCCGGACCGCGGCGGGGGCGAACACGGGACGTGAGAACAAGTCACGTCGTTATTTACTCAGACGACCTTCGACGACTACTAACATAAGACGACCTCCGTGGTCGAGTGGTCTGTACGCCCGGTCTCAAGGCGACGCCATCTCGAGAGGATCTTGGTTCGATCTCCGATAGGGACAGATGTTTGTGTGATGAATACAAGCATTTGTTCACCTGTCTTGGATGTTTATATAAGTATTATATATTATCTGAATATTTATATGTATATATCTATTTATATGTGTCTATCTATAAATATATTTATCCATCATTTAGTATCTGTAACACAAGCAACATTAGTTGTTTAAAATGGAGCTAGTTGATAGATGTGAATGTCTGACGATATTTATTTTTTTATTTATATGTATATATTTATTATTTCCGCTTCATGCTAAATAGAGATAAAATTTTTTATAGGTAAATGCAAAGTAAATCTTTAAAAACTAATATTTTCACATGTCATCGAATTTTCAACAAGAATAAAAAAGCGTTTTATCGTCGGGTAGCGTCCGGCACTCGGGATCACACCAACCCAGACACCGCAGACACCCCGGCCAAACCAAAATCGACTTCACATAATACGGCTACTGCAAATACTAGTTATAAGTTTCTGAGTAAGCGATCATACATCTCGCTATAAATGATAAGTCGCTAAAGTATCAAGTTTATGTAGTCGCTTTACCAAGACTGATATCAATGAAGTACTCTTTTGATGTGTTACATTTTATGATTTTTTAAATCTTAACTTATTAAGTTCTATAAATAGAACAAAGTAAAAATGAAGACACAAAATAGCGGGCGCCTCTCCCGCGTCGACGCGTGATGGACAGTAACTCTACGTTGCTTTTAAATCTGTCACATACTTATTACTGTATTACTCATTTGGCTTTAAAATTTTACGTTCTTTAAGCTTGTACGTTTTTTACATACCTAATAATGTAGGTACCTAATTGAATGTCAATTGTCCAGTAACATCAGCAAGTATAGTGATGCAGCGCGACCCCGGCCGCGGCAGTGGGTCAAGCGCGTGTGAGAGCGGCGCCGCGAGCTTTCGCACGACATTTTGCGAAATATTCGCGCGTCGGCGCTGGCGCAATCGCCGTCTTCGGGAACTAGTTGTAGTATAGTATCGGCTCACGCGCTCGAAGGATTGCCTTGTTAGCGGCCGGAGATGAGAACAACCGGTCGTAATGTGGCGCGCAAACGAATTATATATACGAATTCATATTTATTCGTATTCGTATTTCAGCAGCGACTTGTAGTGTGATAGTATACATTATAAATAGTCGTTAAGTCATTACATATATTGAATGACATTATTATAACCGGCGGGAGCATTGGGGGATTCACGATTGCGCATAAAGTCAGTAGGTACAAGGTCTCAATTAATTAATAAGCCCCATAGGCATTGTTATCAGAATGTTCCATGGCCTCCCGCGGCGACCGGCCTATACGTGAACAAATTGGTATTTAATATTCAACGAGGTCTTTGACGATTTCTTACGTAAAAGCCGGTAAGACCTCCTTTTTAAAAAAAATGGTTAAGAACCTAAAAAGATTAAGTCAGTTTATGTAATTAAAAGTGAGTTCTCCGGGGTAGGATAGGGGACCACAGTTTGTTCGTCGTGAATGCTGCAAGCTCTTCTAAGCTAAGCGACCGCATACCACCGGACACACCTTGTCTGAAATCCTCAAACATGAAGTGATGGGCGGTGTGGTGACACGTCTGTTGGTGCCCGCAGGTCGCTGGACGAGAACGAAGTGGCGCACGTGGAGGACGGCGCGCTGGCCGGCACGCGTGCGCTGCGCACGCTGCGGCTGGCGCGCAACGCGCTGCGAGCCGTGCCCGCGCGAGCGCTGCAGCCGCTGCTCCGGCTGCAGGCGCTGTCAGTACCGCACGCTCTATAGCACTCTCACAGTCAGCGCTGCGCACGCTGCGGCTGGCGCGCAACGCGCTGCGAGCCGTGCCCGCGCGAGCGCTGCAGCCGCTGCTCCGGCTGCAGGCGCTGTCAGTACCGCACGCTCTATAGCACTCTCACAGTCAGCGCTGCGCACGCTGCGGCTGGCGCGCAACGCGCTGCGAGCCGTGCCCGCGCGAGCGCTGCAGCCGCTGCTCCGGCTGCAGGCGCTGTCAGTACCGCACGCTCTATAGCACTCTCACAGTCAGCGCTGCGCACGCTGCGGCTGGCGCGCAACGCGCTGCGAGCCGTGCCCGCGCGAGCGCTGCAGCCGCTGCTCCGGCTGCAGGCGCTGTCAGTACCGCACGCTCTATAGCACTCTCACAGTCAGCGCTGCGCACGCTGCGGCTGGCGCGCAACGCGCTGCGAGCCGTGCCCGCGCGAGCGCTGCAGCCGCTGCTCCGGCTGCAGGCGCTGTCAGTACCGCACGCTCTATAGCACTCTCACAGTCAGCGCTGCGCACGCTGCGGCTGGCGCGCAACGCGCTGCGAGCCGTGCCCGCGCGAGCGCTGCAGCCGCTGCTCCGGCTGCAGGCGCTGTCAGTACCGCACGCTCTATAGCACTCTCACAGTCAGCGCTGCGCACGCTGCGGCTGGCGCGCAACGCGCTGCGAGCCGTGCCCGCGCGAGCGCTGCAGCCGCTGCTCCGGCTGCAGGCGCTGTCAGTACCGCACGCTCTATAGCACTCTCACAGTCAGCGCTGCGCACGCTGCGGCTGGCGCGCAACGCGCTGCGAGCCGTGCCCGCGCGAGCGCTGCAGCCGCTGCTCCGGCTGCAGGCGCTGTCAGTACCGCACGCTCTATAGCACTCTCACAGTCAGCGCTGCGCACGCTGCGGCTGGCGCGCAACGCGCTGCGAGCCGTGCCCGCGCGAGCGCTGCAGCCGCTGCTCCGGCTGCAGGCGCTGTCAGTACCGCACGCTCTATAGCACTCTCACAGTCAGCGCTGCGCACGCTGCGGCTGGCGCGCAACGCGCTGCGAGCCGTGCCCGCGCGAGCGCTGCAGCCGCTGCTCCGGCTGCAGGCGCTGTCAGTACCGCACGCTCTATAGCACTCTCACAGTCAGCGCTGCGCACGCTGCGGCTGGCGCGCAACGCGCTGCGAGCCGTGCCCGCGCGAGCGCTGCAGCCGCTGCTCCGGCTGCAGGCGCTGTCAGTACCGCACGCTCTATAGCACTCTCACAGTCAGCGCTGCGCACGCTGCGGCTGGCGCGCAACGCGCTGCGAGCCGTGCCCGCGCGAGCGCTGCAGCCGCTGCTCCGGCTGCAGGCGCTGTCAGTACCGCACGCTCTATAGCACTCTCACAGTCAGCGCTGCGCGCCGTGGCGTGGCGATATCAAGTGGTCACTCAGACCGTTTTCAATAGATTAGATTTTTAGATTTATTTATTTCACTTTGACACAATTACATAATAAGTAATTTACAATGCAATTAGAAAAAAAAGTCACACAACATTTACTATAATAATTATGAAATCGCAGTAAGGAACCTTAGACTTGGCACGACTTTGTCTAGATTTCATTACTTTTTAGAGATAAACAAGCAGCTCCATCTGTAATCTATTTGGTGGGATTTCACTTCGTTTAGTAGAACCGTGGGCATATTTTTTTCCATTGATTTTTTATGTACTAATAGTACATACATGCATACATACATATAATCACGCCTGCTTTTCCCGAAGGGCTAGGCAGAGTCCAAGGAGCAGTGTGTTCCTTGAAACCACATTTAGCCATACAAAAATTGGGCTTGGTCAGATGAAAAATCGTGAAAGAGTAGTAACAAATGGCTAGCTCATCGCCTACACAATCACAGACTCAGTACCCAAGACATGCTAGGCAAGAAAAACAGTTGGTATTTTCTTTTTGTGTCCCAGACCAACAAGGGACCAATGGTAGAAGGGGGTATTACCATATCTCTAATACAGCTGAGACCAGTTGAGGGTTCTTCATCAGATACTTCAGACCTTCGATTTTCGATATCAGATGAAGCGGCCCACCAAGTTGAATATTTTTTGTAAAGGCGGTATGTCGATCTCTAATAGTTTGGTTGGGCTCTTGTGTTTTCTAATCAGGGTCACCAGGTACTCCAGATCTTCGATTATCCTAGTTTTTATAGTTTTCCCTTTATGTGGCCATTAAACCCTAACTCTGTACCAAATTTCAGCTCTCTGAGCTTATGGGAAGTACTAGTTCTATTTTGATGATCATGAGTGAGTGAGTGTCACATGAGTGTCGTAAATGCGAAACTTTGCTTTCGCTTAGCTTCGGAACTAAAAGACCTACAGACTTCAAATTTTGGATTTAAAGTATGTGATTATAGCTTACTGGATGACGAAAATTTCTGCGTTCTGGGCTTATCCAGAGGTTCTCAAATAGGGGCCTGAAAATGTGGCGAAATGGTTCCAGTAAAGGATGGTACGGCTGTGTTTGCTTCGCGCTCGACCTGGCGGGGGCACTCCCGGGCCCCCCGATTCCATCGAAATGTCACAATAGAATTAAAATTTAAAAGGTCCCGATAATAATAAAAAATGATTACTTAGTGTAAAGTCAAAAAATAAAATATATAATTAATTATAAATGTCAAGAAATTTAAAATAAATAATAATATCATTATGTCAATTCATGAAAATCCAAGAGATAACACCTATCTATCTTGAAATAGCATTTCGCAACAAATGATTGATATGAAAACTGCGTTTCGATCAGTTTCGATGGATTTCATTTACGCAAGACTAAGAATGTTATTTTTAGATTATTTAAACAGTTTTAAAATAATTTAAAAGTTAAAAAATGCAGTTATACAAATCTAAAGAATATCTAGTTACTATGAAAGCGACAATACTATATCGTTGAGCTGACGGCAATTTACGAGTCGCCCGGTGGTAACTTATATAAAAAGATACAATTTTTATATTAAAGAGTAAAGTCTTGCGTTTCTGTGATAAATTGTAGTAGATAAAGGAATTTTAAACAGGTTTTCAAGACATATTCCTGATAAGAAAACAAAGTTCGGTAATTTTAACAATTAATCCGTCGTGTACCCAGACGCCATTCCGGCATGCCAACGCAATAGATTTGAGAAAAACATCTGAAAAATATGGTTGAGATTTAAATATTGTAATTTTTAACCCATTTTAATATCGGCATGATTGTATGTCAACATGAGACTTATATTTAATGTTCCGTTCTATCTTCCGCGCATTAAAAGCTTTCGAGTGAAAATTTGTGGAATGAGTATCACGTTATCGACCGCGCGCGCGCCGGCTGTGACGACGCACATCTTGTAAGGGAAGGCGTAATGCCACGGTAATATTGGGTCCTTACCTTTGAAATTGGTGTTTTTATTCTGTCTTAGCAATTTGTCCGTAACTATTAAGTTTCAGAACATTCTTATAAAATAATTGCCTCTTCTAAAAATATACCATATATTTGAGCTCGTATTATTTAATTTGATAATTTTTTGTAAGTATAATTGTGTTAAGTTAAAATAAGACACAAAGACAATTATTTTAACTGCCTCCTGAATACATCATTTGATTTGCATTAGCATCAAAACGATGAATAATTTTTATCAAGCGTGTGCACAGACATATTGCTAAAGCTTGTCTAATGATACATGCCAAATATTATTATCACTGGATTTGTCGTTGTGAGAAAACTGATAAAATGTTAGTATGTAAAATTCAGACATCCCCAAAATCTCCATACAAAACCAATTTCATAGGTAAGAACCCAATATTATGTAAGTATACAGAATTTTAACTCCATACAAACGGTCGAAACTCGAGTTATACCTACGCGCCTCGATGTCGGGGTGCGCTCCGGGTGCAAACAGTCGCGACTGTGCCGCAGTCACGAACGGATGGTGTGTTGTTTTTCAACAATAATCGCGCGATTGTTTTCCACAAAATACGTTCAAGTACATTATTTAAAATGACGAGTAGAAAATATTGTGCTATTTTGGGTTGCATGAATGCGTCATTATGAGAATGCGGATATTACTTTAAAATTTAATAATAAAGCATTTCGCATGTCTCAGTCGAGCCGCAAGTATTTTTCGGTCGCATATTTATAAGGTTGCTATTCAAACATACACATTATTTTTTAATTAGTTGATCTGCCAATAAAAAAACACGCATTTTTATTTAACTCTTCCAATCAATTAACAAAGTATTTTATTTGTTGAAATAAAAAAGTATATTCACGATCACAAAACTAAAAGGAAACACAAAGTAGGCAAATTTAATTAAAATACTGGATGCGGGATGCGGGCAGCCCCACCGCATGTCTACGTACCGCGTGGCTGTAGTGTAGGTATATATCTCAAGATTCCGGCCGAGTTCAAATACTGTATAAATAATATTACCGTGGTAATGCCTACATTGAACTAAGGTAAACGCAGGTATTACCGCGGTAGTCAACAATCTGCAGGTTTTACCGCGTTAGTCAATAATCTGCAGGTATTACCGATGTAAGTAGATAATATTATTGCAGTTTTATGCAATTACAGGCATTTTTTAGTTTTAAAGTTTAACTTTTATGAATGATCGATCAATAATCGTTTCATAAAAGCTAACTTTTTAAATAAAACATGACTTCATGCATAAAACCGAAATAATATTAGTTACCGCGGTATTATTGAGGACCACGGTAATACCTGCGATTACCTTATGCTGACTCTTCACTTAATATAAATGTAACATGTGACATATATATCTTACTCCGCGACTTTAAATTAAGGTTTAACTGAAGCGACTTTCGTATGGGCGTTGATAGAGTCATTTGCTCTTATAATGGGTTATTCTATATCTTGGAGGAATCTGAAAAATAAAATTGGAAATTGAGACGTTGAGATTAGGTCGTCGTGTATTAGTTTAGTAAAAGACCTAAAACATTCATGTCGTTCTCCAGCTTCTACCAAACCTACTTAGATTCGAACGTGATCAGTGGACGGAGTAGCAGATTTCATTTAGGCCGAGATGCGAAAAATCAAATGTTTGAGAGAGACCTGCGAACGCCGAATGCTTGGCGGGGTTGCGTAAACAACTCTTTGTATTGTGAAACTATTATGTTGGACGGCGCGGCGAGCCCGAGCATTGCTCGACAAAACTGATGTTTACAATAGACAGTAAAAGGTCTTATTTATTGTTCGTTTCCTCAAATATATCGCCTCCTGCTTGCGACAGGTCAGATCAAAGAAAAACTCCGCGGCGGCGGCAACTAATTGAGACATTTTAACGTGAAATCTAGTTGATTAAACGCGATTATGCTGCCAAGTTCTCTATTTCAGAATGTAGAGCAGGAATGACATACGATATGAGAATGTTGAGGTATGGTGTCAAATTAAAATGAACGTTAGATGAGTCATGTTATTTATACTTGTGTCGGGTTGAATGTGCGGCGAGAGCTGCGTCAGGTACCTGCTCATCAATCATTGAATGTAGAGCAAACTTCGAATACTTATTTACAAGAATGTGGACCTTTGCAAAGTAAAAAAACAGTAGTCATAAAGAGTTTTCGTTGATAGATAGAGGAGAAAATCATCATTTTGCGGTTACAATATTTCTTTTTGTATCCTACTTTCAGGGAAAAATAGACCCAAACTCTGTGTCTCTGTAGTTATTTATGATTAAATTATATCTCCGTTCAGGTATGTTGATACTAATGCAGTGCACCGAGTGATGCGCCGTCCGCGGAATGGGGGCACGCGTTATTTCCGCGGCGGCTCCACGTTTACGCGTTCACGCAGTCTTGACGCGAGCCCATTACACCACAAACGTAGGAATTCTGTCGGGGGCTGGTCACGCTACTTATTGAACCATTGTCATGATTTGTACACATTGTTCCAACAAATCATGATTTTGCTGCACGCATGTCAGCCGCCGCTATTTAGTTAAGCAAATTTGGAAATTCTCTATAGAGTCTCTAGCAGTGAATTTATCTTGAGGACTTAAAAATTCACAATACTCTTAAAAAACCTAGTAGGTACTACTTTAACACTTTTTTGAAACAATTCTTTCATGAGTTACAAGTTAGGTAGTCCCTTTTAAAATATTACGCTTACAGTCCGAATAATTTATTAGGTGTATTTTGACAGTTATTTGTAGTGCATTTTGACAGTTGTGTGTAGTGACCTCAGAGTAAACAGAACTGGAGTAGCCTTTGTCTAACATTCCCCTCTGCCAAATGCACAAGCATCGGATGCTTGCACGTTTAATAAAACTAGTTGAGCCGCCATTTTGACAGCCATAACATTGTAAACGTTGCGGCGAACAGAGCTCCCGCAAAAATGCCTGCCTGTGCTGTTTTTTGTTGTAAAAATAAATAGAAAACATCGAGTATGCTAAAAGATGGTGTCACCTTTTATTTGTAATTATAATTTTTAAGATTTTATGATTATTTACTTCATTATTTCATGTTTTAGAATTCTACGATTTTAAATTTCGAGCGCTAGTCTCGTGGGGAGTGCGGCTGTGACGTTGTCAAAACGCACACCCCACGTGACTATTTTAAGCGTGTGTGTGCGTGAAATTTAAATTTGTGTGTCGAATTATGCATGTGTGCATTTATAAAAACGGCTGGCTTTGAGTGTAGTTGTAACCTCACCCCCCGCAAGAAATGGCAGAAAAAAATGTTTGAGAAATTGACTAATGGCTACTCCAGTTCTGTTTACTCTGAGGTAGTGACCTAATCAATTACAGACCTAATCGATTCCCATACCAATGTAAAAATGTAAATGGTCCATCATCTCATCTGTCAAAATGCACCTTTTAAATTATTCAGAATGTAGAAGATGTAAAAAAATGTTACTTGGAATATTACTGACCGTATTTGCCTTACATTTTTAACGAAAAAATCGGAAAAATTTCACTTACGAGCGGAAAATAAATGGGAGCATAAATTGTTATGCAAAATGTAACAGTCATATTTTTGTCGTGATCAATTGGTGCAGTTAAAATTGACGCTCTGATTGATTGGGGGTCTTTTTATTTACCAAAAATTAAATGATAGCAACACTACTTTCACAAATAATGCTGCCCCTTTAGTTGGCAGGAACAGAGCAATAGTCTATACATGGATTCCTCCTCGGAGCCCGTTCGGAGAAGTGACTGTCCGCCATTGGAGCGCTGCGTTGAGATAAACCACTGAAGGCTGATGCGGGCTATGTAGGATCAGTCGTGATCCTTGGAGGAGGACTATGTCCAATGAGCGCCGACGTTTGAGATGAAAACGATAAATCCTAATCTACTTTACGAAATTGACTCCTTTCGGAATGAAATTTTCAACATTAAATATTTGTGATGTTTTCGTAGTTTACTGTGAAGGACGAAGTTCCTAATGTTGTCTGTATTCCGCAGGGAGCTGTCGGGCAACCTGATCAGCGAGCTGGAGGCGGGCGGCCTGCCGCCGCTGCCGGCGCTGCACACGCTGTGAGTCACGGGTTATTTTACTTGCTTGCCTTACCCCTTAGGTTTACTACATCTTCTAGAATTACCCCTTACATAAATAGACTCCAGACTATCTTTAGAATTTCACAGAATTTTAGGGAAGGCGAACATTCGAAGGTATTCAATCCCTAAGTGGCGTAAGCTAGCAACCTACTACACATTCAGATTTCTCTCTGGAAGACTCTAACACCCTGGAGATTCTCCCTGCTAGTGGGAGCTCTAAAAGGGGGCTACCATTAATAAGGACAATCTCCAGGGCGCTCGAGTCGAAATGGATTTGTACGGCGCTTTATAAGTTAACCTACTTCTTATTGCGAGGCGCACTGTATGCTCGGGGCATTGTACCAAATTATGTGACACGCCTTTGACGCACGTGTTACAGCGCTCACGTTAATAAATAAGTATCAATAATACGTAAGATAAGATTAACTCCGTGATTATTAATTACAGGCCGGAGTGAGTAAAACGTTTTCGATTACTGCTTAAGCGGTCTCAGCATATATGGCCAAGCTCGAAACATGTTACATTACGACACCACGCAACTAATTCAATAACAGCTATTACTTACATGTACGAGAATAAATTATATTAAAAGTTTCTTTGAAGCTGTTGGAAATGGAACGTAAATATTTTAGTCACTGAAATTAGGACAGTAGGCACTTTTTACAGAATAAATAAAAACATTAATTTGCTGGACCGGTGCACAGAGTAACCGGTGCAGGTATCGTGCGTGTGTAATGCGTGTAGGTGTAAACAAGGGCGTTTGAATGAACTGTGTGCGTGTGTTGATGCCGATCGCGATCTCAGGATACGATAAAAGGTTGTCCGAGAGCGTGACGCCGCGCGAGGCGAGCCGGTCGCCGCGACCCGCGACACGACACGCGGCCATGCGGCCAACTACGTTTCTGTTCCTTCCATAATCGTTGGCTGTTGCCTTTTTTTAGCAGCTCGGTGACGACACGAAGAACTCTATGAAATGTTTCTTACGCATTAATTTCGTAATGATTAAAGACAAAACTACTTTTTCCGTAGTGTTTGTGATCTAGAATATTCTAGAGTACCCCTGCAGTTCGATACGGCACAGACTCAAATGTTTCTTGATGCAGAAATGCACATGTTAAACAGTGGGCCGCAATATGAATACCATATTCCTTTTAGAAAGACCTATGCCCGGCTTCGGGGCGCATAGGCTGGTGCTGGCAAGTCTAATAACCATTAGCTATCTGTCACAGCTGAGCACTTGGCCTTAACGATCCCTTTCCTTGAGCAAAATGAGTACATTGGTATTTACGAAGGTCGCGCAAGGACCTCGGCAGCAGCTATATTACGGGCGCGGACTGCCCGAGATACTCGCGTGTCGAACGTGATTTATACGTAAGCCTTTTATCGGCGGAGGACAGAGGATGTACGGCCGGCTGGGTGAAACTAATAGGGTCCTGGATGCTATTAAAACGGATAAATCTTATAAGTGCTACGAGTGACCTTGAAATTAAGGATGTGTTTGTCTCGATAAAACTGGTATTTTTTTATTTCTGAGTTTCTGCGAGACCTTTTAAATTAGGTTTCACAAATGAGAACACAAAGAAACTTTTCACAATAAACTGTACTTAATTTTTATGCAAACTGGTAAATACCGACTAAAGCAGTGGGGAGCGACGCGGCGACCCCTTGCGAGAGTGGGGGTGTCTGTTATCAATCAAGCACGCTGAGCGGTCTGTCAATCGTGTGTCATCTCAACCCAAACATACAGAATGGAGCAAAATAATCATAACCTAGATGCATGTCTACAGGGAAATCTGATCTACTCGCCTTTAATGTTTTCCTCATATGACTAAGAAAGCCTTTTGTATTAAATACATATAAGGGCGTGTGAACGCTGTTTACATAAATGGTGGTTCATATTCGAGTCGCGTGTAAACATTGTTCCCGAATGGACGCGGCGCGGGCGATCGAGCACTCGGCCGCCGCCTGGATAAATTACATCCTAAAATATACGTTTCATTCTCCTAACTCAGAGATTTAAATGTATTTGCTCTCCTCTTTTCTCTCATTTTGTAAATATATGAGAGGCAAACCGTATAATAGTAGATCATAGATACCTAATACACAATAGTAATTAATTGGGCTGCCAAATAATAATTTGGTTAGCAACAAAAAGGTCAGCCGAAAAATCATTTGGGCAGCAAATAAACATTTTGTAATCAATATAATTATTTAGGCGGCAAAATAATTATATTTGCAGCAAAATAATTAGTTGAGAATGTTGAGATACAAAATAATTATTCTGCATTGAATTTATAAAACAAGTAAATATGTAGATATTATGTTCCGAAACATTACGTAACTTTTTTCTTACTAAAATATTGCTTAAAAATAATTATGTAGTATATCGATTCCTATGAAACTATGAACTACACCACTAATCGAAATCAAATTTCGAATTCTAATCTTCTTTCTTCTATCAAATGGATTTTCAGTCATGTTCTTATTTCAAATCAACAGAATTTTTAATCAACAACGCATGCAAGAAGTAAATTATGACGTAGTTTACCAAAACAATGTCATCTCTCTCTCTTGCTAAACGAGTGACAGAGCCGCAAAATAAAGAAGTCAGATTTACCTCCCCGCGTCTCTCCCCTCAAGATTGTCGCGCACGGTTCCCATACAAAATAACGTTCATTAGCAATCCATCCCCAGTGGTGACACATTTTATTTTTAAATCCATGATAATTAGCCATTAATTTGACGATTTTGACAGCCATTATCTAAATGCATGTCCAGTTTACCCGTCTTAACCCCGTGAGGGTCAGCGCGAACACCGGCGTTCGCAAACAAGGCAAGCAAGAATCAAGATGTCTCTATCGTGTCTGGTATTCTATCATTGACAGGCTACCACTACTCCGAGCAGTGGTTAAGGGCCACTTGCAGGAAAGTTTAAACCTGGTTTAAATCTCGATTTTGTCAGTTTTTGACAATTTCACTATGGCTGAAATGTCAAAGAATCACTAAATCTAGTTTTCAATCTCGATTGAAATTTCCTGCAAGTGGGGCTTAGTTATCTAAAATCTAAAGTACCTACAATAGTTTTTGGACCATAATTTTTACCCAACGTTGTTTAATGCTTTTAAATACACTTTGGTTTTTAAGATAGAACGTCACCGATCAGTAGAGTTATTGCAAGAAACAGCTTATTGTTTAGAGGTTTTTAAATGTTAATAACGACGGATCTTGTCCATCTTGTGATAATTTTTTTGCGTCTCTTTAGAGGCTTACAATGTTAACACTGCAATGGTAAATTTATGCGGTTACTTATATTCAAAACACGAAAAATTCAACAGAAGAGTTTAATTTGGAGAAATATTCACCTCAAAGTCAACTTTCCTATAAAAACAAAGATTTCACGAAAAGCTTTGCAACGTCACAAGTATTCATGTCATTGTGTCACATCGTTCGCAGTGCGGTAAAGATTCAGTTACGATCGAGTTTAGAAACGATGCGATGTCGATTTGTTCGACAGACAAACTTTAAAACTTCAAACGATATTTCACCAAAGTCTTACCTTAAATGTTAAAAACTGTGCGGTGGGTGCTGTTGTTTCAAATGATAAAGAGATATGAATGAATGGATCGATGAAAGAAATGTAAACGCTAGATACTATACGCTAGTACTTATTGATTCTCCCCTTTTTGCTCTGAGCCTCTCAGGCTTCAGAGTACAGCGTCGGGTTAAAATTCCCAAACCCATTCTAAATCACTGTACTGTCTCAATATACGCGGTGAAGTCAATTTCTATATTGTTCTAATTATGAAACTATGTTTATTTTGGTATACCTAACTCATTAATCGATAATCTCATAGCAGACCAATATCAATTGAATATAAATAAAAATATTTTCTACATGTCTACAGGGAAATCTGATCTACTCGCCTTTAATGTTTTCCTCATATGACTAAGAAAGCCTTTTGATAAAAATATTTTATCTAAAATAAAATATAAGTATATTATTTTATTATTATTATATTAAAACTGTCAGTGTTGCAGTAATAGTCCCCTAATTTTATTCGTTGCCCATTTGCTCTAGTCCGTTGTAAACGCATACCGAAGGTCGAGCGCTGCATCAGGCACATCTCGTAAAGTTTAACGAGCTCAGCCGCAGCGAGCATCTGCCGACTGCTCGCGTAACCAGCGCCCGCCAAATTATTGGAGTGCCTATTAACCGCTGACTACACAGAGTAGAGAGACCCAGTACAACACAGAGCAGTGGGATCCAATTAACGGAGCTGCAGCCGCGATGGGCCATTTGCATAACAGCGGCGGGCGGCGCTCCAGCGTCATCGTGACGTGGCGGGGTGAACGACCTCCCCCGCGATCTCCGCAAAAAGACTGACTAGAAAATAAAATTACAAATATATTGCTGTATCCATTCAGTGTTCCGATAAACATGGCGAGAGTTATTGCGACCGGTGAGGCATTTAATTACGTCTTTGAAGTGTTCTGGCGCTGGGGCCACTACTACTGCTACTTGATTCGCAATTATAAACAATCCTCCTGTGTTAATGACCTACAATCTTTTGGTCTACCATCGTAAAACTGTTGATGTTTTGATACTCCTCCCGGGCTACGTATCGCCAATAAATTAATAGTGCTGTCAGGATGGCCTATAAATCTCTGGAGTGTGTTATAATGAAGCGAGCGGTGTCGTCGCAGATACATAATGTATGCCGGCGTCGAGCCTTGATTTACGAGGGCGCGCGAGCGGCGCCAAATGATGTATAATCAGTACACGCTGGAATTGTATTTGGCTGAGGTTCGCACGTCGCGTTATACTGGAATATTAGCTGTAAACATAAATACAAACTGGCATCGCCTAAACCGATCGGCGTACACCGACCTACGACGTGCCGTCTCAAAAACGCGGGTGCGCTGCATTACGATTGAGCTCTCGTACTATTATAATTAACTTATAATCCTCCAAGCTCCAAGCACTCGCGCGACCTACATGCCCGCTAATTATTCATAAATGCATGCATGTTGTGGAGCAAAACTAGTCTGCGGTCCATTCGTTGTCGCCTTGTCGCGCGGCGTCGTCCCACGTTGCTTGCATGTGGCGTAATTGTATTGTATGTTGATTTGTGCTGTCGGTGCAAGGATAACATTTAACTTGAAATAAATAAACAATTTTAATGAGGTATCTTTGAATGAGATTCTTATTAATTAAAGTCATTGCCTCAAATGTATGTACGTACTATATGTATTATATTACTCCCCCCGCCTTAAATGTTATGCAGCCAAATAAAAAAAATCTATTTGTTGCCATTTTATGTTATCTTTATTTAGTAGTGTCGTTTAATTGTTAATGATATAATTATTAAACGTTGTGTATCGAAGATTATCAAAGATTCTAACTTAAAATTCTAAATACTCCAAACACGTAAACCTAAGTTACCTGATCGTACAAATCTGGATAATGTAACCAGTAGGTTACATTAAATAGGTAAGCAGTAGCTTTACCTAATCTAAATTTTAAAAAACAGGTTGTCGTTTTTTCCTCTATTCAATCGATACTTAATGTAACACAGTGAACGTCTGTATTTCAAGCTGTCACAACTGAGAACGTAATTATCAATGTGTATTTGCTTTTGCGGTGCTTTCACCTAGCCCCTGACTAACCTTATGGCATAGAAGCCGTGATCATATGTATGTGTATCGTCCTCAGCCTATATAAGTCTCACTGCTGGGCACAGGCCTTCCTCATGGAGAAACACATGAGGAGTATGGGCCGTGTAACACCACCACGCTGGCCTAATGCGGGTTGGTAGGTAGAAACGGTCGTAATAGCGGCCGGGACGAATGGCTTAAGTTAATCATAAAGTTTTGGTCACCCATTCAAGGCCTGACCATGGCGAAGGTGGCTTTGTTGTCGATATCGAAAGCCTAACTACTACGCCACCGAGCTCCTTGTATATATGCATGTGTTAACTTCATATTCATTACTATAGTTTATGTATGATCCTGTTATTGGTATGTTTTTCATGTGCCCTAAAGGTCATGACTACAGATACTTAGAAGTTGTTTATATTATTGTGTTATTTGTAAGTGGCTGTAATGCGAGTTGATCGTGAAATACAATACGGCCCGGGGCGGCGCCTCCGCACGGCCGCACCACGCGAGCGGCGGGGACGCACTGACTGGCGGCGTTCTCACGGTGTACATTACGCGGTGTGGGCGGGCCGAGATTCGATACCCTCATATGAGCTGTCAATGAACAGCAACCACAGCGACTCGGTAAACACTCGTTGATAATAGAAAGGCCGGCTCTCCCGACCCCCATTGAGCCGTTGAACAATAAAATTGAAGCGCCAAAAGACTTGAAATGTGCGTGCTGCGTGATTGTTTGAAGTAAATTACTAATGACACGGTGTGAAATGCTTTTCACGTTGATTTATGGGAAACATATACCATATTGTACACATATATCTGATCATATAAAACATATACCATATTGTACACATATATCTGATCATGTATATATTCTTTGTAAGGTCTTAAGAAACTAAGACGAGAGTGACCGAAACCTGGAACTCAAAGCGCGTTGCGTGAATCGCTTTTTTAACTTAAAATGCAACACCGACCCACGATTCGCTGACGTTATATCAAACAGTACTCAGCTACAGCGTTCGTATTGCCCGGACCCACGCCTCGGCTGCCCACGAGACGGTTGGTTCTAGTCAATAGCCCGGAGACCAAAAAAATCTATTAGAAAGAATTTATCTTAAAGTATCAACGTAAATATTTTGCAACGACAGAAATTGTTCTTTTTTCTACTCAATAATGTTAGTAATAATATCTGCCGTTGGCGCCCAACCGACCTCAACTTGTGAATTTATTGTCTGCCCACCCTTCTAGAGTTCTTCTTAACGACCTAATGCTCTATATACCCTTTCCTTACCACGGCCTTTGCAGATTAGTGTTAGCTATCGCAGTGGCATATGAAATGTTAAAGGGTATCACCACAGAAATAGATTTACATAGAAGACGCAAATGCGTGTATTACGCGTGTTCAAAAAAAAAGTCCGAGCAACTGTCATTGCGGCCGGAGCTCCGTGAAATCTAGAAAAATGCCTTATTGCGTGGTAATAATTACCATAGCCAAAAATCCCTTCCCTATTTTTATGAAATAAAATACTTCCTCATGATTCACGCCGCACGCGCCAAAGTCTAACAAATCCACAGATAAAACATGAAATAGAACTTCTTTTTGTTTTTTAAAAAATACATATTAATTTCAAAAGCAAAGAACTCACATAAAACAATATTTTTTGGAAAGAATTTAAGAAGAATATAAAATAGGAAAACCTATATTTAAGCAAAACAATTATATTTAATTATTAAATTCGTAATAAGTAACCTACTTTCTAAAATTTTGTTAAAAACATTAGGTAATTTTAAAATCATAACACAATGATCTCTGTTTTTACCCGATCTCAATACTCTTTACATTTATATTAATTTGCTTTCATATAACATTACTAGTGGCTTCCCGCGGTTTTACCCGCGTGGTACCCGTTCCCATGGGAGTATCGGGATAAAAAGTAGCCTATATCCTTTCTCAGGGTCTAGACTATCTGTCCTATCTGTGTAGCAAATTTCAATTAAATCGGTTCAGTAGTTTTGACGCGAAAGCGAGACCGACAAACACAGACAGAGTTACTTTCGCATTTATATTAGTATGGAAGTATGGATATTCAAAAATATTTTAAGACATTGCCATGTAATATTACATAAAATCTTCTTACGTCTTACCTAAATCTGTCGCCATAATAACAAATAAGTATTATAAAACATTATTGTGTTCCAGCAATCAGAGATAAGATAGCCAGTTCCTCGGTTATTGAGGAATTAAGCTCGCTTCCACCTTCGGCCTTATCGTCACGTACCTACCATCAGGTGAGATGAGAGCCAAGAGCTTGCCAGGCATAAATAAAAAAAAATTGAATCTTATCAAGACAGACCAAAACAAGAGGCAGAATATAGCAGATATCGTTAACTTTTTAGACCCCATAAAGACATTGGCTCTTTCCGGGGTCACTGCTTCAGAGATCAGCAGCGAATTGTTTATCACTGTTTATGGTCTTTATGTCCCATTCAGATCACCATAACCCTCCCCTCCTGACGGTTACGAGCTCGTCTGCGGTGTCTATGGTGTGCCAATTTGTTTGACGACGCCATAAGCCGCCCCGGAGCCCCAGGGCTGCACTAACGACCCACTTGTGATGAGCGAGCTCCCATTTAATATAATTTTATTTGAATTACTTTGTAGGATTGTTTGTTGAATTGCTCTACATAAATTTCAATGGAACGGATCAGTCGAACCAACTTTTGTAATAAAAAACATCTTATAAACGAACCATTATTTTTATGAGATGATCTTTATTGCAAAAGTTGCATCATAAAGCGTAGTCCTTGGTTGGGGTGGCCGGCGTGGTCATCCGAATCCTTCCCAATGTTCTTTGAGTTTCTCGTACTAGGATGTCCATAAATGGTGTGTACTTTCCATTCAAGTAAGTTGTAGAGCGCGGTATGCGCATGGCGTGTCGTTAAGAACCACCGATGGGTTGCCCATTGCTTTGTCAAATAGTTAGTTTTTGGGCAGAATTGTTTGCGTTACTATAGGTACCATGAACTATTATTTGAGTAGGTAAGTATATCTATTTTATTTAGCCAATGAACGAAACAGTTAAACACCTAAATACTAATTCGACCAATTTCGATTAAGTAGTAGCACGGAGGTTCGGGCTCAAAAAATGTCGTAAAGTCAGCCCTGGCGGAGTCCTGCGTACACGTACACTGATTTTGGCGTTAACGCCAAGGACCATAGAAAAATTCTATGGTGTACGCCATGAATCTAAAGGTATAGGGTGTACGCAGCGAGATAATGTCACTGTTACTGATAGAAACAGCTTCGCCCGGTTGCTCTATAACAGGCACACTAAAAGGAGCCACAAAGGTGGGGTGTAGAGATAGGTGCGCCCGCTGTGGTATTATTTTATTTATTTATTCTTAATTCTACATCACAAGAAAACGCCTTCGAGCAAATGGCTTTTACTTAATAATAATAATAATAAAATCTTTATTTCTCTCCACAGACTTAAAGATAGCTTATAAAATAACTTAAGTTTACGTACACTTGTCTACATATTGCGTTTCCTGCTAGAGTAACGTTTGGCAAAATCTTGTGCCGCAAAAACTATTGCTCGAAAAATACCTATACACACACGGATAGACCTTGTTGTCGTGCTCATGTGTAAAATGTAAATTTGAATAATAGGTATTAATAAATACCAAGAAATAGCGCTTTAAATACGGCAAAAAATCTTAGCGCCTAAGTTACAAAACCTATAAGCTCACTGAAAACTGGAAGCCTTCTGGAATCAATCCTTTTATACGCATATAATAAGTATAACCATCAAAATAAAAACATTGGCATGTGTTGAGTGTGTAATACACTTTAATTTAATTCGTCAATAGGAAAATCAAAAATATTTGGGCGAGACTTGTTCGATTCCCTTCTTCCTATTTCAGTTAGCTTTCGTTTTTCTTCTTGTCTATGTGCCTATTTTGTACTCAATGTGTACTGAAAGCCGCATCGTTTGCAGGGCGCTGCGTCGAAACCGCATCACGCACATCGACGAGCGCGCCTTCGAGAACACGCCCGCGCTCAGAGTGCTGTGAGTACACACACGCACACACCCGACCATATTGAACGGTTTAAATGTAGTCTTTGTAATCTGTATTTCTATCATTATGGGTCAGCATTTTCCTTGCAAAAACACGGCGGCTTATATCAAATAAACAGTGAGTGTATTAAATAAAATAAAAGTCTAAACTTTTATACATAGTACTAGACGATCAACAAGTAGTAGTTTACCTACAGTGCATAATATAGTAAAATTATGAACCAAAATTATAGAGGAAAAATGTTGCAGGTAATCAATTACATGGGATTCTAGCATCTCTATAAGTTATAAAACTACATAGATGGTTTTCACCACTTGTCCTTTACTCGTAATCCCGTCGGTAATCGTCGTGGCTGACGTCGAGCGCGCGTCGCCGCTGATTGATGGCTGCGACCTGCAGCCGTCAGCGACATTGCCTCACTTATCTTCATACACCAGAGATATTGCATTTCCTCTCCATTTTTTCTAACAAATCGCTCAATTTCTAAAGGATACCGATTAAATAAATCGCAAGCACCTAAAGTTATCTATTTGCCAAGAAACTCAACGGTTTCAAAATATACCGCCTTAATGTGAAACGATAAATTCAAACAGTTAGTAATAATGATTTAACAACTGTATAATATCCCTGAACGTTATCGCCGAGCTGAAACTGCAGAGTTTAGTGCCAGCCGTATAACAGCAGAGACCAATACTATATTTTATTATTGACTTCAGACCTCCAAGTGTTGTCTTTATTGTTAGAACATAGATTTCAAAATGGGAATTGGGGTTGTTAGAAGGAATGCGAGAGTTATACCTTATTATATTTTATTAACCTATTTTACGGAAATAAATACATATAAAAAAACAACTGTTAATGGCAGCACAATTTCCACCGAAATTTAACTCATTACTGTTATTCATCGGTGTTAAATTTCCATGAACTGCTTATTAGTAAGTACGAGTAAAATATAGTACCCATTTCTGTTTTATGTACGTATGTGGCTATAATAATTCATCTGTAATAACTGCGGGTCTGATCCAATGACGTCGTCTCTATCGACAATTCAGAAATAACAGATTGATATTATTTGTTGACTCTTCAGTTAGAATCACGTCATTATCTCAGGTCTGCAGATATTTCCGACTGGTTGTAATGTATCAGTGCGTGTGCGCAGGCGGCTGGACGACAACCTGCTGACGGAGGTGCCCGCCGCCCTGCGCCTGCTGCCGCTGCTCGAGGACCTGTGAGTGACGACGCGTTCGTTACCATACTGCTAACGAGGCTTCTATTCTACGGAATTAGCATTTTACAACTAGCAGAAGTACACACTACTACTACCCACCAATGGAGCCCTTGTGTATTTGTTATACGTGCGGAGGCGTGACCGGCATTGGAGCGTATATGAGCGGGGATGATGAGTGGTCAAAAAACATTTTAATTCTTGCCACAGTGTGTATATTTTTTCAAACTTAAACTTGGTACCTTTATCATACCTGTATCATGTCAGGTAATAAAAGTTTATTTCTGAACGCTTAATTATACTGATTAGTCGTGGTCCTAGTAAATAACCGCTTGATATAATATCGACTTCAGCATATCATTTGCGTAGGTCGCTGGGCAACAACCGCGTGGAGGTGGTGGAGGCGGACGCGCTGTCAGCGAGTGCGCGCCTCACGCGCCTTGACTTGCGCGCCAACTCACTCACGCGCCTGCACCCGCGAGCGCTCGACCACCTGCCGCACCTCGCCACGCTGTGAGTACACGCCCACACACCACCTGCCGCACCTCGCCACGCTGTGAGTACACGCCCACACACCACCTGCCGCACCTCGCCACGCTGTGAGTACACGCCCACACACCACCTGCCGCACCTCGCCACGCTGTGAGTACACGCCCACACACCACCTGCCGCACCTCGCCACGCTGTGAGTACACGCCCACACACCACCTGCCGCACCTCGCCACGCTGTGAGTACACGCCCGCCTCACGCGCCGACACACCACCACGGTACACCATTTAGCGTCAAAATACTTTCTGTAATACTACTACGAATACGCATGTACTAAATAAAAAAAATTAAGTATCTAGTTAATATATAAATTCTATTACAATAGAAGGCTGGTCTGTATTTTGCTCATAGAATAAGCGTTCCTAATCAGAGAGGTAATTCAGCCAGCTTTTTTGGTCCATTTCCAGCGTTTTTCCATTTCATATATTATTTTTTTGCTATTTATTAGATTTAGGTTTTTTATAAGCTGCTTTTTTGTTCAGTTTTTTTTCTTTTAGTAAAAATTTTATAATATAATTGATTGATTGAATAACAATAAAATTAGGATTTATTTTATACCAATATCATGCAAAATAAATTAACTATTCTGCTCAACCATGTGCGGTGTGCCGTTCACATTCCCGCGTCAGCAAATATTATTGTACCTACTTGATGAATGTGAAATTCACAATTAATGAGCAGTATTTTCATTCAATGCTTATTTAGCCATCAGCGTATGAGGCCATTATTAATACTCACAGCGACATCATACAGATACAATATGAAAATAAATATCGTGCTAAAAACTAAAGTTTAACTTTAGTGGTTCGAACGTTTTGTTTTGGATATATAAAACAACGCGTCTGTACCATGATTGAGGCCTTACGTGTAGTAAAGCATGTGCCCAACAGCGGAACATGTGTGGGGGCATAATATCTATCTATCTAGTGTGGTTTTAATATTAATAATAATAATTTATTTATTTGTAAGACAAAGGTTTGTAGTTGTTACATAGATTTTGTGTCCAGCTTTGCTTACCTTTTGAAGGTGTACACATTATTTTTTTTTTAATCACATTTATCAATTAAAATTATCATGCACATTGTCGCAACAATTACAATTTTAACATTTAACGACTTGTATTTCCTAGGTATGTAAATCATAATACTCCTGTAATACAAAATTGTTCCGTTTCAAACATAAATTTACAGCGTGAACGCATCGATCGTCAAAATACCGTCGGTAATAGAAAAATATTTGTCAACTTCCTGTTACAACTCTGCCGCGAAAGCGAAATTTCGACTTTTAATAAAAAATCCGCTCCAAGTGAAGAAACGCGGCTTGACAGCACTCTGCTCATCGTAAGAAAATCATCGACAAATCATTTATTTATTTAATAGTTTATTGTACACAACAATTAAACAGAAACAACACATAAATAAAATAGAAAGTACAAAGGGTGTGGCTTATTCCTAAAGAAATCTCTACCAGCCGACCTGCGATAGGAGACACTATGGCATGAATCATAATTGTCGCGTGTACACTATAAATACATTAATTACTATATATACTGCTCATGCAACAGACGGAAAGGTATTCCCTACCGGCCATTAAACCAGGCCTAATACCACAGACTCAGAACCAGCGAAGCCGTATTGTCTACGTCTCCCGTTCTGACTGGCACAAAAATAAAATAGTTAATGTTGAAAAATCAATTACGGACTTACATTATTTCTAATAAATATGTCTAAAGGCGCGCGCGCTTATTTATTTTACGGAAGCTAAACATTGGTTATAAAACCACCACTTTTAACTGTCTTTTAAACAATCATAAAAATATTCTGTTCTCGTTAAATTTACGAGCCTCACTTTGTGTAATGGCCTGTTGATGTTTATATAAAACGTGTCGTAAAACAGACAAGCGGTGTCTCATCGCGCCCATCTGGAATGATATATTACTTAGAAATATGTAGTTCACCCGTAAATATTTAACAATTATTTATTGCAACAACCGTAATTTTTAATATACAAAGTTGTAGCTTAAAAGAAAGGTCGTTCTATTCGAGAAATATAAACATTAAAGATCAATAACGTGTGTTGAAATATTGTTAAGAAATTGTACGTGTTATGAATGAAATGTTATAAAGTGTCGAGCGCGCAGACCACTCGCGCGATCGTCGCGACGACGGAGTAAGTAATCCCGCCCGAAGCGAAACTGTAGCGCCGCACTAAAATGTCAAACGAAGACTATTAAATACAAGCTTTATTTTGTATGTAACAACCGTAATGTTTGTTTAAGTCTATACAAAAATAAAAGTCCCGCAAAGACAATCTTTCTTAATCTTTATATGGCTATTGTGGTCTGCAATGGTTCATGACCGCTGGCCATAAAAAATCTGTAACAAAACCGGTGCGTCCAAGGTTGGTACCCGCGCCGCGCCTAATGCCGGCCTTCGATAATTATGAGCTTTTATAATCCATGTGCGGCTGTACACATCGCAAAATAATCATTTTGTGGGTGTTTGCTATTACATGTTTGCGCTGTTTGTCTTTGAAAATGTATTAAAGATCTCTTGCCTACTCTATCAATAGGAGAAATTAGGATATTTTACACAGTCACGTCTTTTTCCTGAGGTTTTGGGTTTTTTGGGTCGAATGTATGTATTGATGCTGGTAATTATAGTTTTCAGTGATCTACGTTTAGATTAAATAAATGTTCATATAAAAGCAATTGTTATAAACAAACTATTATTGTTGTAACCCTGACACGCGCAGTGTGCGGTAAACAACAAGAGGAACGAGACCTACTGTTTACATTCCTTTGTGCTGAATATTAATTTAACTCAATCTTAGAATTACATGTGAATTAATGTGTTTAAATTATATACGATTACACTCCTCGGTAAGCATTAACAGTGGCCAGAAAATATTCGCACGAACTTATAGTTCAACCCGATTTTAATTTGCAGACATTACAAAAATAAAACGTCATTGTAGTATTAATGAAACTCCGTCTTTATCACTAAGTCCTTTATTTCTTTACATTTATCTAGTCTTCTAACTCACAATCGAACGCGCCATCAAGCCATCTGTCAAACTCCTTCTAGGATGCGTTCATCCTAGATAATCTCTGGAAGTATAGGGATGTGTTCACTCACTATTACAACATCCTCCCTTTTTTATAAAAGTAATCAAAAGATAATTAACTAAATTAATTTATACTTTTACAAAACAATTTTGAATGTTATATAAGGTAAGTAACATAAAGGTTTTATATAATTTAATAACTATCATAATTTTATTTCACAAGTAACTTTAAGTAACATAATCAGTCATCCATTTGGGTCTAATTCTATTTCTATAACTTCGTCTAATTTCTTCCTTAAGAACACCGTCATCACTTATACCCTCATTTCTAGCATTAAAATTTACTATAGTTTGCTCATCGATCCCTGTTTTATCATTTAAACACTTTTTATTTTGATTTTCTAAGAAAGGCTCAACAATATCATTTGTTTGTATTACATCATTGTGACTTATTACACTAGGGTAAACATCAGGGACAATGACATTTTTAGATTCTTTTTGTTTTGTAATGATTTGTTGTTTTACAAGCTTTACAAGGATCATAAATTACTTTAGCATAAGGAGCTGGAATTAAGTGCCATCTGTTTCTACGATATTCTCCACTTTCCGTTCTCACTATGTATGACCTAGGTTGTGGACCTTTTCTTATCACTATACCATACTTTCGTATATCGATAACCCAAACCTTTTCATTAACGTTTAGCTCACTTAGCTGTGTAGTTTTATGCTTTCTGTTATAATATGAAAACATTTTATTTTTCCTTATTAAATCTTTCTTTTTAAATTCTGTTTTATTTCTGACCCCTTTCTCTAAAGAATTTGATAATCTTGGTAAGTTGTCCCTCAGCTTTCTGTTAAATATTAACTCAGCTGGGCTAAAACCAGTATCTAAAGGTGTATTTCTATAAATTAAAAGACCTAAATTTATATCAGAATTCTTTTTCAACAGACTTTTTGCAATTTTCACTGCCGACTCTGCGCCACCATTGCTTTGGGAATAATATGGACTACTAGTTACATGCTCAAAATTATATTCTAAAGCAAATTCTTTTAATTTGGTCTTAAATTGAGGTCCACAATCTGTTCTAATTAGTTCTGGTATTCCAAATTTACCAAATACTTCCTTACAATAATCAATAATTGCTGACTCTGAAAGACTATACAACTTTTTAAAATCTAGATATCTAGAGTAATAATCTACTATAACTACATACCACTGACCATTATAATGAAACAAATCCATCCCCACTTTTTGCCAAGGTCTATCAGGTGTTTTTTCAATTATTACATTTTCCTTCACATTCTTACGCTGTTCTGTACATTGTGGACAATTTCGAATTAATCTTTCTATTTGACTAGACATTCCTAGCCACCAAACCGTCTGTTTTGCTCTACTCCGACATTTAGTGATTCCTAAATGACCTTGATGAATTTTATTAAGCATGTCTAACTGCATAGTTTCCGGTATAACTAAACGAAGTTTGTATAGGAGAAAACCTTTTGCAATGGAAAAATCAAATCTATATTGATAATACTGTTTTAAATTTGATGAAAGTTTAGAAATCTTTTCCCAACCTGATTTTGTATAATCTATTAAAGTTCTACATATACTAGATTTTTCTTGTTCATTTTTTATTTTATCTAAAACTCTATCATGTAATGGAATATTCTTTAATATCAAATTTACATAACACTCCTCTGGAATTGTCTCAAAATGATTTTCCTTTTGTGAAGATACTAATGGGTTTCGAGAGAGTGCATCAGGCAAAATTAGCTTTTTCCCTGGAACATAATTTACCACATAATTAAATCTAGTTAACCTCATTCTAAACGACATTAATCTTGGAGTTAGTTCATCTATGTGTTTTGTTTGTAAGATCTGTAGCAAAGGTTTATGATCAGTTTCTAGGTGAACTTTAATTCCATAAACATAATCTTTGAATCGTTCAACCGCCCATGTTAAAGCTAAGCATTCCTTTTCAATCTGTGAATATCGCTTTTCAGTTTCTGTAAGGGTTCTACTAGCATAAGCGATAATCTGACGTCCTTTCTCAGATTCTTGCATTAAGGTTGCTCCTAGACCATAACTACTACTGTCTGCCGCCAACACAATTTTTTTACTTGGATCATAATGAGCCATTATGGGACTTTTTTGTAACATTTCTTTAGTTTTATTAAATGCTGTTTGCTGTTCTATTTCCCAGACAAAATCTATATCTTTTTTCAATAAAGAATATAATGGTTGTAAAATTTCTGTTTTGTTTTTAATAAACCTACTTACAAAATTTACCATTCCTAAAAATTGCATAACCTGTTTTTTATTTTTTGGCTCATTAAAATCTGTTATAGCCTGAATTCTTTCTTGATCTGGACGGATCCCTTCTTCATTGATTACATGCCCTAAATACTTTATTTCCTTTACACCAAAGACACACTTATTTTTATTTATAGTAATATTTTTTTCCTGTAACTTGTCTAAAACTTTTCTTAGTATTTCGTCATGTTTTTCAATGTCCTCTGCATAAATTAAAACATCATCAACATGAATAACTACATTATCCAGATCATGAAACAATTCTGAAAACTTCATAGAGAAATATTCTGGTGCGCAATTAAGTCCAAATGGTAATCGCTTGTACATAAACCTTCCAAAAGGTGTTATTATGGTGGTAAGAGGTGCAGAGTCCTCTGTTAAACAGATTTGATGAAATCCAGACGTAGCATCTATTTTCGAAAAGTATTTAGAATTTTTTAATCTTGCTAATGTTACCTCAACTTTAGGAATTGGAAAAACTGGCCTCAATATATTTTTATTTAATTCTGTATAGTCTCCACATATTCTAACACTATCTTTATCCTTAGGAACCACAACCATAGGTGAGACATATTGAGTAGGTTCCTCAACTTTCATCATAACCCCTAAAGTACACAATCGATTTAATTCTGCTTTAACCTTATCTAACAATGGAATAGGGACTACCCTTGGAGTATATTGTATATAGCTTTTAGAGTTATCACATAGTTGAATTCTAAAAGGCTCTTTAAACACTCCTAACTCATGAAAAATATTTTTGTATTCCTTCTCTACGTTAATCCTGCTATGGTGACTGTTGGTAATACTATTTACACCAAAAATTTTTATTAAATTCATACTCTCAATTGCTGGCACTCCTAAAATAGCATTTTTTAAGTTTCTAACCACAAAAACATCCCCAGTGTATTCCCGCTCCTCATACTTTAATGTAACTTTAAATTTACCTAGTACTGCTAATATTGAATCATCTGGTCCTCTGATGTTTACCTTGCAACTTTGTAACGGCTGACTACTGCTTACATATCTCTCAGGAACAGCCACTATATCTGCTCCTGTGTCAATTAAAAATTTTAATGTACACCTATATTCATTATTTTTAAAAACTGCAATATCAATAGAATATTTACTGTTCATAGTACATACCCTAAATTCTTTCTGCACTTCTACACTTTTAGTGTTTTTAAAAACTGTATTTGCCCTGCAGCAGCGAGCAAAATGTCCCATTTTTTTGCACTTTAAACATACAGCTTTTACCGCAGGACACTGGCTTCTATTTGCATGGAGGTTTCGTCCACAAAACCAGCACAAATTTCTTTTTATTCTGTTGACTTCAGGTTCATCATTGAACTTTGTGTTTCCATATATCTCCACATTTTTCGCCACTGTAAGGGCCTGTTCTAATGATAGATCAATGTTGAGAAGCATCTTTTCTCGAGCTTTCTGACTAAGTACTCCAACTACAAGCTTATCTCTTATAAGCTCGTTTTTTAAAACGCCAAACTCGCAGCCCTCCGCCAAAACATACAATGCTCGGGTATATTGGTCTATGGACTCCCCTGGCTCCTGATTCCTCGAATTAAATGTGTATCTCGCGTACACTACATTCTTCTTTGGCAGAAAATGCCCTTCAATAATGTTTAGTACACTTTCAAAGCTTTGAATATTTTCCAATCCTAGCTGTAATGTAAGTTCTTCAGCTTGATCTCCCATCAAATATAACAGAAGATCTATTTTCTCTTCATCCGCTTTAGACGCATAATCACTGACTGTCATATACCTGAGGAATCGTTTTTTCCATTTTGACCAGTTTTCAGGTCTGAAATCAAAGATACCCGGCGGCGTCACTGGACAAGGCGGACCGCACACATTGAAAACGTGCTGCCCCGCCAAAGTTACCGGCTGCTCTTCCGTACCCATGCTGCCACCATGTAGTATTAATGAAACTCCGTCTTTATCACTAAGTCCTTTATTTCTTTACATTTATCTAGTCTTCTAACTCACAATCGAACGCGCCATCAAGCCATCTGTCAAACTCCTTCTAGGATGCGTTCATCCTAGATAATCTCTGGAAGTATAGGGATGTGTTCACTCACTATTACAACAGTCATAACGTCATCTACCTACAGAAAAAAAAATAATTCACTTTATGATTCATTATTGCGTATCCCGAAATATTTCTTAGATATAATTATAATATATGAGATACAGTGTGAGATAGTGTGGTAGTGTTTAGTTGTCGGGTCATTCATGTCAATCGGCTTACCGCCGGCACTGGGTCACTGAGGCCCACCACCGTGACGTCAGCACCCACATACGTGCGGCAGCGACATCCCAAACTGTTGCAGATCCTGCCGATACCGCGTGTGCAAACAACCCGGTACGTTGACCCGGCGGAGTCGCCGCCGCAGCCGCCGCAGCCGCCTGGCGGAACTGTCGATGCCGATAAAAATAGAATCAACTTAGCATTTTTTTATTTCGAGTTTCTTAATGTGGGCGGCAGCCGCTATCTTCATGTTTTTCATCATAATTTCATTAGGAAGATGCCCACGGCTTTCATTGATGCTACCAAATTGCTGGCCAACACCGAATCCGTTGCATCGATTTTTGGTAATAATTCGGATGTCCGCGTTTTTATTTCGAATCTTAAAATAGAGGAAGAAAGCCTCCTTCAGAGAGCGGGTGATGGAGCTCTGGGCAGGATACTTGTCTGAAGATAATTACATTAGATACTCAACTGCTGACCTACCTAGGTATATGCAAGCGGCGCGCCGGTGTAACTACTCACAATTTCATAATTACCTTACAAGCCATTCGTTATAATTCACGGACATATTCATTCATATGCGAATATTTATTTGAAAGGCCTTAGTGCGATTAATTGTCGTCGGAATGAAGCTTAATTAAACGCCCCTCCCCCCCCCCGCGAAAGGACCGCACAGATTATTTCCCGGCCGTAATCTCGCTTCCCAGGGTTGCCCCGCATAAATAACAATAAGACCTTGGCCGCGACCTTGGGTTTAAGATTAATTTTGATATTAGCGGGCTTTTAAACGAGGGCTCTAATTACCTCCTCTACGGCCTGGTAATTTATTAATCTTTATGAAGTAGGGCTAAATAAGAACAAGGATATTTCAGCGTCATTATCACACTTTGGAGTAGAAATGTAATGTAGGTTATTAGGAACGCTTGTTTGTATGGTCTAAGTTCAGAGGGAACAACTCAGAGATGATACCTATTCACATTCGGTTTATTCGTGGCCTGTTTGTTTTTTCGCCAGTTAGTTACCGTTCGACATGAGCTGGCATACAGCCCAAAAGCCGACAACGACCCGCGAAGGACCGATGTCTGCGATAACAAATCGAGACGGGTCTCATCAAGTCAGCCGTGACTTTGATTTTGCTTTCTTTTAAATGGGACTTTTTTGTTTCCTTTTTACAAAGTGACTGATTATTGTGTTGTTGCGTTGAAACAATTAACGAAGAATATTTTTTACTCGGTGTGTATTGTTACTGGTCTTTGTGAACGTTATTTATTTAATTCGATTTTATTTAATTTTAGCTGTACTTCTAAACCTGGTATAAAAACGAGTTATTTGTTTCTTTATTTTAATAAGATTACTTACATCCGTGATGAGTATTCCAGTATATGCCGTGTAATACAGCCAATGTGTCCGTGTGCAGCATCCTGTCGCAGGCGCGCGGCCTTGAGGAACTGCCGGCGCTCAACGGCTCGCTGCGCCTGCGCACCCTGCGCGCCGACCGCGCGCGCCTGCGTGCCCTGCCGCCGGCCCTGTGCAGGCACGCGCCGCAGCTGCGCAGCCTGTACGTACACACACACACGCAACCTGCCGCCGGCCCTGTGCAGGCACGCGCCGCAGCTGCGCAGCCTGTACGTACACACACACACGCGCCCTGCCGCCGGCCCTGTGCAGGCACGCGCCGCAGCTGCGCAGCCTGTACGTACACACACACACGCAACCTGCCGCCGGCCCTGTGCAGGCACGCGCCGCAGCTGCGCAGCCTGTACGTACACACACACACGCGCCCTGCCGCCGGCCCTGTGCAGGCACGCGCCGCAGCTGCGCAGCCTGTACGTACACACACACACGCGCCCTGCCGCCGGCCCTGTGCAGGCACGCGCCGCAGCTGCGCAGCCTGTACGTACACACACACACGCGCCCTGCCGCCGGCCCTGTGCAGGCACGCGCCGCAGCTGCGCAGCCTGTACGTACACACACACACGCGCCCTGCCGCCGGCCCTGTGCAGGCACGCGCCGCAGCTGCGCAGCCTGTACGTACACACACACACGCGCCCTGCCGCCGGCCCTGTGCAGGCACGCGCCGCAGCTGCGCAGCCTGTACGTACACACACACACGCGCCCTGCCGCCGGCCCTGTGCAGGCACGCGCCGCCGCTGCGCAGCCTGTACGTACACACACACACGCGCCCTGCCGCCGGCCCTGTGCAGGCACGCGCCGCAGCTGCGCAGCCTGTACGTACACACACACACGCAACCTGCCGCCGGCCCTGTGCAGGCACGCGCCGCAGCTGCGCAGCCTGTACGTACACACACACACGCGCCCTGCCGCCGGCCCTGTGCAGGCACGCGCCGCAGCTGCGCAGCCTGTACGTACACACACACACGCGCCCTGCCGCCGGCCCTGTGCAGGCACGCGCCGCAGCTGCGCAGCCTGTACGTACACACACACACGCGCCCTGCCGCCGGCCCTGTGCAGGCACGCGCCGCAGCTGCGCAGCCTGTACGCACACACACACACGCACACACACCTGTCGCCCGTAGTCAGTAGTTGTTGTCTTGTTATTAATTCCCCGCTCCGTTGCAGCGACGTGAAGTCCAACCTGCTGGAGCGCGTGCCCGACCTCGGCGACTGCGAGGAGCTGCGCGTGCTGTGAGTGTCGCCTCCTAAACACTACACAACAAATAATTATCTCATTGATTCATTCTAGTAGCGTTCATCTAATTATAAATACATAATTATGAAAACATATTTTTGTCGTAATTCTCATACCTATTTACAATTCAAATCTAAAACACTTTTGCTCATAACGATTTTGAAATATTTTTCATTTAAGTAACATGGTTGTACATATAGTTCGAAAGTAATATTTCTATTATCAGTAAAATCGCAGAAAACTCGATAATTATAAGTGCAATCGCTGTGGTATTTAACACCACATGAGCCGAGCGACGTTATCGGATATTCACATCCAATATGGTTATTATCTTCGATTTTAATAAATATTTTTGACACTAATGATTGGACAATAAAGGTAGCTCCCGCTTATTGTCCTTCTAGATTATTATGGTGTTTCATGTAACTTTCTCGGATGTACACCTACCTATAATTTTCTGCCTTTCACATTGTTTGATGAATGAATTGTTATTGTAGTAATTGATAAATTTATCTTATACGACGCAAAATTTGAACACAATGAAGATGTGTGATACATAATAAACCGTTCGTGAGCTTAGTTCGAGGCCTTGATGTATGCACTGTCGTATGCGTTTTCTATAAAACAATATCTGAAAGTAGGTGTGTGTTTCCGCAGCGAGCTATCGGACAACAGGATCACGTCGCTGGAGGGAGCGCTGCGCGGCCTCGCGCGGCTCAGCGACCTCGTGCTGGCGAGGAACAGGATCACGCGCCTCACCGCCGCCACCTTCACGCACACGCCGCAGCTGCAGGCCCTGTGAGTACACACACACACACACACCCACACACACACACACACACACACACACACACACACACACACCGCGACAGGATCACGCGCCTCACCGCCGCCACCTTCGCGCACACGCCGCAGCTGCAGGCCCTGTGAGTACACACACACACACACACACACACACACACACCGCGACAGGATCACGCACCTCACCGCCGCCACCTTCACGCACACGCCGCAGCTGCAGGCCCTGTGAGTACACACACACACACACACACACACACACACACACACACACACACACACACACCGCGACAGGATCACGCGCCTCACCGCCGCCACCTTCGCGCACACGCCGCAGCTGCAGGCCCTGTGAGTACACACACACACACACACACACACACACACACCGCGACAGGATCACGCACCTCACCGCCGCCACCTTCACGCACACGCCGCAGCTGCAGGCCCTGTGAGTACACACACACACACACACACACACACACACACACACACACACACACACACACACACACACACACACTGCAACACGATCACAAAACTTTGCCAGTAATTTCTTTTATTCCAATCACTTATTCAAACCAACTTTCCAACAGTCAGAACAGATGTTACATACAGCTACATAGAATCTCTGCAGTGTGAGCAAAACATATGATTGTTACTATAGCTTATTTATAAACCATAACCCCGCGGGGCGCACGCTCGGAGACACATCTTCAATTTGTACAGTCGTTAACGGAGTCGACGGCACAATAACCATAGTTTTATGACCATTTGATGACAGACGAAAACAATCGTATCGGGAGTTTTATTTATATTTCTAATCACACGGCCATCGACGCACTCCATTACGCCAAGTGCCTCGTAAAGACGACTGATAGAGCGACGGCGGCCTTTTATGGCGCGTGCCCCGAATCATAATGTGCTAATCATTTACTGCAGATAGTTTGGATTCGGCGGCCCTCTGACGTCATGAATACTCATAATATGTAATCGACGAAGTTCGTGTAAACATTGCTATCATCCGCTTAAACATTTTCAGTTAGGAAAAGCAGTCGACCAGCAGTTCTGTAGAAAGCGTTCTTTGAAAAATAAAAATCTTAAGTTACTAACATGAAACTTAGGACTTAGGTCAATAATATAGGTAACAAAGGTAGGTAATAATATAGGTATCTCATTTAAATTATACCTACATTAATTAATAATATAATTTAGGCTCGCCCCCAGCTATATGGGAGCTCAGCATATCAGTATCATACCTCCCTGCCCACCCCTTTCTTCGGGGATAAAGACGTGATGATGCGGGTACGTTGTAAAATAATTCTATACTAGTCGACCGCGATCTTCCTCCACTGTATAGGAATGGAGGTCACTTGTTATAGGTACATCGTTATGTACTTATAAACTGGTTAAGTTCACAAAAACCTCTGCGCGCAATAAAACTCCGGATGTCTCGGAGAAAATACAACAAAGAAGCGGTGTCTAATAAAATGCAAATTACGCGTGACTTAATAAAAAGCTTACCCAATGAATTATACGCTGGGAGCTGGCGCTTCAGAGGATTACAGTTGGTTCCGGCTGCACGCGATCGAACACCGAGCCATTCGCAATTAGACATGCAAAGAGCGAACAGTTTACCGAGAGGTTGAGTTAATTGGAAAAACTTTATGAAAGTCGCGGGAGGGGAGGCCGTCCTCGGGCCAACCCACCTTGTGTAATCAATGCTAATACACTGAAGCCGATTAATGGAAACGTTTTATGTAAATAAATCTTTAGTTCTTTCAAAAAATCTTTTTTAAAGTAACTATGTACCTACTTGTATGGCAGTTGAGTATAAAATAAAGCATTTACATCTCTCATATTCGGTAAGTAGGTCCTTATTACCCCCAAATGGGGCTTGTAGGTGACCAATTAGCGCTCAATCGTTCACCACATAAGCACAGCTGATATGGTAAATATAGGCATGTGTTGTACATTCTTAACAGCTTGCAGAATATAACATTATGTAGACTGCGTCTGTTGTAGGTATACACATTAGTTATGGGTATTATTTAAACGGTTAGCAAAATATCCGAATTTTAGTCAGCAAAAAAATACAATTGGTCATGTATAATAACTAATTGGTCAGCAACGTATGGGCAGTAAATATTTTTAAATTGGTCAGTAAATAAAAAAAATTGGTCAGCAACTCAAATGTTTTCTCTGCTGCGAAAAGGTTTAATATATGTTTAGATGACACAAATATTGTTTTTACATCTCTCATGTTCGGTAAGTAGGTCCTTAAAACCCCCAGATGCGGGTTGTAAGTTATCAATTACCGCCCTAGGTTAATAATGTAGCTAGAAACGCCCTAGGGCGGTAAGTAATTAAAAAAAAACTCTTTCAAAAAGTTTGCGTACATCTAACCATCTTACTGGCACTAAACATCATGCATTCAGCCCAATGACAAAAGAGGTCGCTTCGCTATTTTCATCAATTTTGAATATCGAACGGCGAAGCTAAATTTAGTTCTTGAAAATAAATTTATTTATTCTTGTGACAAAAGAGGTCGCTTCGCTATTTTCATCAATTTTGAATATCGAACGGCGAAGGTAAATTTAGTTCTTGAAAATAAATTTATTTATTCTTGTAATGCCTTTTTTTCCACTTACCTCACAATCGAGATGTAAAGCAGAGTAGTTAGCTCGGGTGTAAGCATCAATTGCACCCTCGAACTATAAACGCCCTCGCTGCGCTCGTGCGCCTAAATATCTCGGGCTGCAATTGATGCCTTACAGCCCTTGGCTACTAATCTACTATTAATGGTCATAAGAAAAAATAAACTAAACCTAACATCTATCAGAATACATTACCTAGGAGTTTATCTTATATGCTTCAAGGATCTTTTTCCTAGATTTTATACATTTCCGGCAACATATATATTGCTGTCAAAATAAGAATTTTGCCGCCCAATTAATTATTCTGCTGACCAAATAATTATATTGCTGACAAAAAATTTGTTGGCTGCTTAAATGATTTTTCGGCTGACCTTTTTGTTCCTGACCAAATAATTAAATGGCAGCTCAATTAATTAGTTCCCATAAGTTATTATATCACAATTAGCTTGTATTGTAAAAAGAGCCTATTCTGCTTGAATTATGAGTCTCCCGCTGGCGAGGATGCGGGTAATATTTCCTCCTGTATTTATTAAAGCAAAAGACAATTTTTACACAATGAACAAGGATGTCTAAATAATATGTACCATGATATAGGATTAAGCTCCTGTTGTTCACAATAAACTCATTACTAACCATACTTTTTACGTTAAATAAAGTAACCATAAAGTAACGTTGAATTATTTTCCCTCAGGAATCTGGAAGATAATCTAATCGAGCATATAGACGTGGAGACGTTCGTGCCGATCCAGAGGCTGGAAGACCTGTAAGTGCCGGGGTCTCCAGGGCCTGCCGCCGGATTAATTCCGTTTGATTGATGCGCACTCGTGACTTCTTGATTATGCTTATGACTAGCTTCTGCCCGCGGCTTCGCATGCGTATACTACGTGCTTTTCCTTACCATCTTTTATCAGCCTGTAAGTACAAGAAAAGGATTAAATGAAAGATGATGACAAAAATAGCGAAATGTGTATTACATAGAAACCCCCCCCCCCAACCCCTGACTTTACCTACATACCTACTGGAAATCAATAGGAGCGATTTTTATTTTTTTACACTGCCGACTGACCCCTTATAACAGCAAAAATGAAATTAAAACGAAATGAAAAGACAATTTGTCGTCAATTTTTAACATGGATAAGTTAGCTTAGGTGGAAGGTACTTACTATATGCCCTAAATCCATACTTTGAATATCCTCACTTCAAAAGTGACGGACTTTCATACAAACTTTTACCCCTACAGGGATAGAATTTTCGGAAATCCTTTCTTTTTCTTAGTGCTCACCTACATTACCAAAGGAACCTATGTGCAAAATTTCAAGTCTCTAGACTATTTAATTATTCCCATAAGTTCATCCCCCTTTCTACCCCAATGTGGCGGAGTCATCAAAATCTATGCGACACATATACATTACTTATACCTACTTATTTTTAATCATCTGCCTAAATCCAAAATCCAAATTATAAAGACCCTTACTTGAAGATTAACGGACTTTCATACAAACTGTCATCCCCTATTTAACCCCCTTAGGGCTAGAATTTCTAAAAATCCTTTCTTAGAGGATACCTGCACTATATGAGGTATCTATGTGCAAAATTTCAAGTCTCTAGACCATTTCATTATTTCCATTACTTCATCCCCATTTTCACCCTCATAGGGGTGGAATCATGAAAATCGTTGAAACAGGTTTACATTGTTTTTTAATCTTCAGCCTATATCCAAAATTTAAAGATCCTGACTTTAAAACTGACGGATTTTTATACAAACTTTCACCCCCTATTACCTCCTTAGGGGTGGAATTTCCAAAAATCCTTTCTTAGTGCTCACCTACACTACTAGGAACCTACGTGCCAAGTTTCATGACTGTAGCTTCAGCCGTTTGGGCTGTGCGTTGATGGTCAGTCAGTCAGTCAGTCACTTTCTTCTTTTATATGTTTAGATTAAACCCGACAGGATACTTTTATGTAAAAAGTCCGTTGCCATTCGCGTGGATTACAAAATACCTATTTAGGTATAAAGGTGCAGGGTAGAAAATGGTTAATGATAAATTTTAGCAGTAAAATATATAATAATATCTACTATTTTTGGTTATAATGCTCGTTAGCCTGAGTTACATTGATTTTCCCATTTATCAATGTCTTCCGGCTTAAATGTTGATTTTTTTTTTTACTCATGACAGGTAAGCTCTTGGCCTTCATCTCACCTGATGCTAAGTGACGATAAGGCCGAAGGTGGAAGCGAGCTTCACCTGTAATCCTCAACAACTGAGGAACTGGCTATCTTACCTCTGATAGCTGGAACACAACAATGCTCAAAACATTACCTAATCTGCCAAACGTTGTTGCTGGTAGAGACCTAAATGTGCAATGTGCATGCAGGAATGTGGGCAACAACGTGTTCCCGCGGCTTCCGGCGGGCGGGCTGCAGCGGCTGCGGCACCTCAAGGCGCACAACAACCCGCACCTGCGGCACTTCCACCCGCCCGAGCTGCTGCCCCGCATACAGGTGACGTCACACCCGCACGCTCTATACACAACAACCCGCACCTGCGGCACTTCCACCCGCCCGAGCTGCTGCCCCGCATACAGGTGACGCCTCACTCGCACGCTCTATACACAACAACCCGCACCTGCGGCACTTCCACCCGCCCGAGCTGCTGCCCCGCATACAGGTGACGCCTCACTCGCACGCTCTATACACAACAACCCGCACCTGCGGCACTTCCACCCGCCCGAGCTGCTGCCCCGCATACAGGTGACGTCACACCCGCACGCTCTATACACAACAACCCGCACCTGCGGCACTTCCACCCGCCCGAGCTGCTGCCCCGCATACAGGTGACGCCTCACTCGCACGCTCTATACACAACAACCCGCACCTGCGGCACTTCCACCCGCCCGAGCTGCTGCCCCGCATACAGGTGACGCCTCACTCGCACGCTCTATACACAACAACCCGCACCTGCGGCACTTCCACCCGCCCGAGCTGCTGCCCCGCATACAGGTGACGCCTCACTCGCACGCTCTATACACAACAACCCGCACCTGCGGCACTTCCACCCGCCCGAGCTGCTGCCCCGCATACAGGTGACGCCTCACTCGCACGCTCTATACACAACAACCCGCACCTGCGGCACTTCCACCCGCCCGAGCTGCTGCCCCGCATACAGGTGACGCCTCACTCGCACGCTCTATACACAACAACCCGCACCTGCGGCACTTCCACCCGCCCGAGCTGCTGCCCCGCATACAGGTGACGCCTCACTCGCACGCTCTATACACAACAACCCGCACCTGCGGCACTTCCACCCGCCCGAGCTGCTGCCCCGCATACAGGTGACGCCTCACTCGCACGCTCTATACACAACAACCCGCACCTGCGGCACTTCCACCCGCCCGAGCTGCTGCCCCGCATACAGGTGACGCCTCACTCGCACGCTCTATACACAACAACCCGCACCTGCGGCACTTCCACCCGCCCGAGCTGCTGCCCCGCATACAGGTGACGCCTCACTCGCACGCTCTATACACAACAACCCGCACCTGCGGCACTTCCACCCGCCCGAGCTGCTGCCCCGCATACAGGTGACGCCTCACTCGCACGCTCTATACACAACAACCCGCACCTGCGGCACTTCCACCCGCCCGAGCTGCTGCCCCGCATACAGGTGACGCCTCACTCGCACGCTCTATACACAACAACCCGCACCTGCGGCACTTCCACCCGCCCGAGCTGCTGCCCCGCATACAGGTGACGCATCACTCGCACGCTCTATACACAACAACCCGCACCTGCGGCACTTCCACCCGCCCGAGCTGCTGCCCCGCATACAGGTGACGCCTCACTCGCACGCTCTATACACAACAACCCGCACCTGCGGCACTTCCACCCGCCCGAGCTGCTGCCCCGCATACAGGTGACGCCTCACTCGCACGCTCTATACACAACAACCCGCACCTGCGGCACTTCCACCCGCCCGAGCTGCTGCCCCGCATACAGGTGACGCCTCACTCGCACGCTCTATACACAACAACCCGCACCTGCGGCACTTCCACCCGCCCGAGCTGCTGCCCCGCATACAGGTGACGCCTCACTCGCACGCTCTATACACAACAACCCGCACCTGCGGCACTTCCACCCGCCCGAGCTGCTGCCCCGCATACAGGTGACGCCTCACTCGCACGCTCTATACACAACAACCCGCACCTGCGGCACTTCCACCCGCCCGAGCTGCTGCCCCGCATACAGGTGACGCCTCACTCGCACGCTCTATACACAACAACCCGCACCTGCGGCACTTCCACCCGCCCGAGCTGCTGCCCCGCATACAGGTGACGCATCATTCGCACGCTCTATACACAACAACCCGCACCTGCGGCACTTCCACCCGCCCGAGCTGCTGCCCCGCATACAGGTGACGCCTCACTCGCACGCTCTATACACAACAACCCGCACCTGCGGCACTTCCACCCGCCCGAGCTGCTGCCCCGCATACAGGTGACGCCTCACTCGCACGCTCTATACACAACAACCCGCACCTGCGGCACTTCCACCCGCCCGAGCTGCTGCCCCGCATACAGGTGACGCCTCACTCGCACGCTCTATACACAACAACCCGCACCTGCGGCACTTCCACCCGCCCGAGCTGCTGCCCCGCATACAGGTGACGCCTCACTCGCACGCTCTATACACAACAACCCGCACCTGCGGCACTTCCACCCGCCCGAGCTGCTGCCCCGCATACAGGTGACGCCTCACTCGCACGCTCTATACACAACAACCCGCACCTGCGGCACTTCCACCCGCCCGAGCTGCTGCCCCGCATACAGGTGACGCCTCACTCGCACGCTCTATACACAACAACCCGCACCTGCGGCACTTCCACCCGCCCGAGCTGCTGCCCCGCATACAGGTGACGCCTCACTCGCACGCTCTATACACAACAACCCGCACCTGCGGCACTTCCACCCGCCCAAACTGCTGCCCCGCATACAGGTGACGCCTCACTCGCACGCTCTATACACAACAACCCGCACCTGCGGCACTTCCACCCGCCCGAGCTGCTGCCCCGCATACAGGTGACGCCTCACTCGCACGCTCTATACACAACAACCCGCACCTGCGGCACTTCCACCCGCCCGAGCTGCTGCCCCGCATACAGGTGACGCCTCACTCGCACGCTCTATACACAACAACCCGCACCTGCGGCACTTCCACCCGCCCAAACTGCTGCCCCGCATACAGGTGACGCCTCACTCGCACGCTCTATACACAACAACCCGCACCTGCGGCACTTCCACCCGCCCGAGCTGCTGCCCCGCATACAGGTGACGCCTCACTCGCACGCTCTATACACAACAACCCGCACCTGCGGCACTTCCACCCGCCCGAGCTGCTGCCCCGCATACAGGTGACGCCTCACTCGCACGCTCTATACACAACAACCCGCACCTGCGGCACTTCCACCCGCCCGAGCTGCTGCCCCGCATACAGGTGACGCCTCACTCGCACGCTCTATACACAACAACCCGCACCTGCGGCACTTCCACCCGCCCGAGCTGCTGCCCCGCATACAGGTGACGCCTCACTCGCACGCTCTATACACAACAACCCGCACCTGCGGCACTTCCACCCGCCCAAACTGCTGCCCCGCATACAGGTGACGCCTCACTCGCACGCTCTATACACAACAACCCGCACCTGCGGCACTTCCACCCGCCCAAACTGCTGCCCCGCATACAGGTGACGCCTCACTCGCACGCTCTATACACAACAACCCGCACCTGCGGCACTTCCACCCGCCCGAGCTGCTGCCCCGCATACAGGTGACGCCTCACTCGCACGCTCTATACACAACAACCCGCACCTGCGGCACTTCCACCCGCCCGAGCTGCTGCCCCGCATACAGGTGACGCCTCACTCGCACGCTCTATACACAACAACCCGCACCTGCGGCACTTCCACCCGCCCAAACTGCTGCCCCGCATACAGGTGACGCCTCACTCGCACGCTCTATACACAACAACCCGCACCTGCGGCACTTCCACCCGCCCGAGCTGCTGCCCCGCATACAGGTGACGCCTCACTCGCACGCTCTATACACAACAACCCGCACCTGCGGCACTTCCACCCGCCCGAGCTGCTGCCCCGCATACAGGTGACGCCTCACTCGCACGCTCTATACACAACAACCCGCACCTGCGGCACTTCCACCCGCCCGAGCTGCTGCCCCGCATACAGGTGACGCCTCACTCGCACGCTCTATACACAACAACCCGCACCTGCGGCACTTCCACCCGCCCGAGCTGCTGCCCCGCATACAGGTGACGCCTCACTCGCACGCTCTATACACAACAACCCGCACCTGCGGCACTTCCACCCGCCCAAACTGCTGCCCCGCATACAGGTGACGCCTCACTCGCACGCTCTATACACAACAACCCGCACCTGCGGCACTTCCACCCGCCCGAGCTGCTGCCCCGCATACAGGTGACGCCTCACTCGCACGCTCTATACACAACAACCCGCACCTGCGGCACTTCCACCCGCCCGAGCTGCTGCCCCGCATACAGGTGACGCCTCACTCGCACGCTCTATACACAACAACCCGCACCTGCGGCACTTCCACCCGCCCAAACTGCTGCCCCGCATACAGGTGACGCCTCACTCGCACGCTCTATACACAACAACCCGCACCTGCGGCACTTCCACCCGCCCGAGCTGCTGCCCCGCATACAGGTGACGCCTCACTCGCACGCTCTATACACAACAACCCGCACCTGCGGCACTTCCACCCGCCCGAGCTGCTGCCCCGCATACAGGTGACGCCTCACTCGCACGCTCTATACACAACAACCCGCACCTGCGGCACTTCCACCCGCCCAAACTGCTGCCCCGCATACAGGTGACGCCTCACTCGCACGCTCTATACACAACAACCCGCACCTGCGGCACTTCCACCCGCCCGAGCTGCTGCCCCGCATACAGGTGACGCCTCACTCGCACGCTCTATACACAACAACCCGCACCTGCGGCACTTCCACCCGCCCGAGCTGCTGCCCCGCATACAGGTGACGCCTCACTCGCACGCTCTATACACAACAACCCGCACCTGCGGCACTTCCACCCGCCCGAGCTGCTGCCCCGCATACAGGTGACGCCTCACTCGCACGCTCTATACACAACAACCCGCACCTGCGGCACTTCCACCCGCCCGAGCTGCTGCCCCGCATACAGGTGACGCCTCACTCGCACGCTCTATACACAACAACCCGCACCTGCGGCACTTCCACCCGCCCAAACTGCTGCCCCGCATACAGGTGACGCCTCACTCGCACGCTCTATACACAACAACCCGCACCTGCGGCACTTCCACCCGCCCAAACTGCTGCCCCGCATACAGGTGACGCCTCACTCGCACGCTCTATACACAACAACCCGCACCTGCGGCACTTCCACCCGCCCGAGCTGCTGCCCCGCATACAGGTGACGCCTCACTCGCACGCTCTATACACAACAACCCGCACCTGCGGCACTTCCACCCGCCCGAGCTGCTGCCCCGCATACAGGTGACGCCTCACTCGCACGCTCTATACACAACAACCCGCACCTGCGGCACTTCCACCCGCCCGAGCTGCTGCCCCGCATACAGGTGACGCCTCACTCGCACGCTCTATACACAACAACCCGCACCTGCGGCACTTCCACCCGCCCGAGCTGCTGCCCCGCATACAGGTGACGCCTCACTCGCACGCTCTATACACAACAACCCGCACCTGCGGCACTTCCACCCGCCCGAGCTGCTGCCCCGCATACAGGTGACGCCTCACTCGCACGCTCTATACACAACAACCCGCACCTGCGGCACTTCCACCCGCCCGAGCTGCTGCCCCGCATACAGGTGACGCCTCACTCGCACGCTCTATACACAACAACCCGCACCTGCGGCACTTCCACCCGCCCAAACTGCTGCCCCGCATACAGGTGACGCCTCACTCGCACGCTCTATACACAACAACCCGCACCTGCGGCACTTCCACCCGCCCGAGCTGCTGCCCCGCATACAGGTGACGCCTCACTCGCACGCTCTATACACAACAACCCGCACCTGCGGCACTTCCACCCGCCCGAGCTGCTGCCCCGCATACAGGTGACGCCTCACTCGCACGCTCTATACACAACAACCCGCACCTGCGGCACTTCCACCCGCCCGAGCTGCTGCCCCGCATACAGGTGACGCCTCACTCGCACGCTCTATACACAACAACCCGCACCTGCGGCACTTCCACCCGCCCGAGCTGCTGCCCCGCATACAGGTGACGCCTCACTCGCACGCTCTATACACAACAACCCGCACCTGCGGCACTTCCACCCGCCCGAGCTGCTGCCCCGCATACAGGTGACGCCTCACTCGCACGCTCTATACACAACAACCCGCACCTGCGGCACTTCCACCCGCCCAAACTGCTGCCCCGCATACAGGTGACGCCTCACTCGCACGCTCTATACACAACAACCCGCACCTGCGGCACTTCCACCCGCCCGAGCTGCTGCCCCGCATACAGGTGACGCCTCACTCGCACGCTCTATACACAACAACCCGCACCTGCGGCACTTCCACCCGCCCGAGCTGCTGCCCCGCATACAGGTGACGCCTCACTCGCACGCTCTATACACAACAACCCGCACCTGCGGCACTTCCACCCGCCCGAGCTGCTGCCCCGCATACAGGTGACGCCTCACTCGCACGCTCTATACACAACAACCCGCACCTGCGGCACTTCCACCCGCCCGAGCTGCTGCCCCGCATACAGGTGACGCCTCACTCGCACGCTCTATACACAACAACCCGCACCTGCGGCACTTCCACCCGCCCAAACTGCTGCCCCGCATACAGGTGACGCCTCACTCGCACGCTCTATACACAACAACCCGCACCTGCGGCACTTCCACCCGCCCGAGCTGCTGCCCCGCATACAGGTGACGCCTCACTCGCACGCTCTATACACAACAACCCGCACCTGCGGCACTTCCACCCGCCCGAGCTGCTGCCCCGCATACAGGTGACGCCTCACTCGCACGCTCTATACACAACAACCCGCACCTGCGGCACTTCCACCCGCCCGAGCTGCTGCCCCGCATACAGGTGACGCCTCACTCGCACGCTCTATACACAACAACCCGCACCTGCGGCACTTCCACCCGCCCGAGCTGCTGCCCCGCATACAGGTGACGCCTCACTCGCACGCTCTATACACAACAACCCGCACCTGCGGCACTTCCACCCGCCCGAGCTGCTGCCCCGCATACAGGTGACGCCTCACTCGCACGCTCTATACACAACAACCCGCACCTGCGGCACTTCCACCCGCCCGAGCTGCTGCCCCGCATACAGGTGACGCCTCACTCGCACGCTCTATACACAACAACCCGCACCTGCGGCACTTCCACCCGCCCGAGCTGCTGCCCCGCATACAGGTGACGCCTCACTCGCACGCTCTATACACAACAACCCGCACCTGCGGCACTTCCACCCGCCCGAGCTGCTGCCCCGCATACAGGTGACGCCTCACTCGCACGCTCTATACACAACAACCCGCACCTGCGGCACTTCCACCCGCCCAAACTGCTGCCCCGCATACAGGTGACGCCTCACTCGCACGCTCTATACACAACAACCCGCACCTGCGGCACTTCCACCCGCCCGAGCTGCTGCCCCGCATACAGGTGACGCCTCACTCGCACGCTCTATACACAACAACCCGCACCTGCGGCACTTCCACCCGCCCGAGCTGCTGCCCCGCATACAGGTGACGCCTCACTCGCACGCTCTATACACAACAACCCGCACCTGCGGCACTTCCACCCGCCCAAACTGCTGCCCCGCATACAGGTGACGCCTCACTCGCACGCTCTATACACAACAACCCGCACCTGCGGCACTTCCACCCGCCCGAGCTGCTGCCCCGCATACAGGTGACGCCTCACTCGCACGCTCTATACACAACAACCCGCACCTGCGGCACTTCCACCCGCCCGAGCTGCTGCCCCGCATACAGGTGACGCCTCACTCGCACGCTCTATACACAACAACCCGCACCTGCGGCACTTCCACCCGCCCAAACTGCTGCCCCGCATACAGGTGACGCCTCACTCGCACGCTCTATACACAACAACCCGCACCTGCGGCACTTCCACCCGCCCAAACTGCTGCCCCGCATACAGGTGACGCCTCACTCGCACGCTCTATACACAACAACCCGCACCTGCGGCACTTCCACCCGCCCAAGCTGCTGCCCCGCATACAGGTGACGCCTCACTCGCACGCTCTATACACAACAACCCGCACCTGCGGCACTTCCACCCGCCCGAGCTGCTGCCCCGCATACAGGTGACGCCTCACTCGCACGCTCTATACACAACAACCCGCACCTGCGGCACTTCCACCCGCCCGAGCTGCTGCCCCGCATACAGGTGACGTCACACTCGCACGCTCTATACACAATAACCCGCACCTGCGGCACTTCCACCCGCCCGAGCTGCTGCCCCGCATACAGGTGACGCCTCACTCGTATGGCCAATGTGTCCACTGCTATAGGTGGTTAATAATAAATAACATGCTGGTGTCCGCAGACGCTGGTGCTGTCGTACGCGTACCACTGCTGCGAGTTCCTGCCGCTGATGGAGGGCGGCGAGGCGGCGGAGGAGCGCGGAGGGGAGGACGACGAGGGAGAGGGAGCGGCGGGCGGGCTCAGTGACCTAGTGCTGCTGCCGCCGCGCGCGCCCGACGCCGCCGCCTGGGCCAACCTCACCGAGCTCTGGCCGCACATACGTAAGTGCACGCACGCTACACAACTATCGTCATAGACATGCAGGATGCGGCTTTTTGAGTGCGTTTGACCACGATCTCGATTGATGGAAAGCGTCCAGTGGTGCATACGCACACTCAAATATTCACTCTTGCCTTGAAAATCTCCAAATTGTAACCGGGCGGAAACACGGACGCAGGAACGTTATTCATTCGTGGAGTCGGAACGCTGAGCCGAATCGTTTGGTAAGAAAAGATGGAATATCGACCGCATACGGATGAAACCCATACCTCGTCGCGTCATTCGAAGATGAACGGTGTTGGTAGAATTCAATGATGTAATACTGGGCGCCCTCACCGGAATGCAACCTATAGAAACTAGACGGCGATGCTCGAGACGAGACTCGAGAGCTTTTTAGCTACGAGGGACTCATCTCCAACGAGTTTTTTGGCTTGTCTCTCCATTGAGTCCATGGCTTCGATCCGGTATCTGGCTGATCCCTCCCACAGATACGAACAGTACTCCACACAGCACAGGAGCGGACTCGAATTGTATAAGGACTAAAAAGGTGCAACAACCGTTGGAGGCTAGTACGGGTAAGCCGAAAGCTCGAATCCTGCTCGGAGGACCCCAAACTTACGGTTGTATGGTACCGTGTGCTATAATCGGTCCATAAACTTTGATGTCAGTAGCGGGGTTGCAATAACAGGGAGACTATTGAAAATACCGATCGAGTCACTAAAATAGTATTCATTATATTATTAATCGGGTGCCAAACGCATGTCAATTCGTTTTAATGGTTAATTTGCAATCTCGGTGACTCGGTCAACATTCTTGTAGTCTATTTTTATTGTAATTTGATCGGAGTCGGTGCTACTATCGGTTGTTATGTTGTTATATTTTAATGTACTGATTCCCCAGTGAACTCGTCGGGCGCGGGGCTGGCGCTGGCGGGCTGGGAGGTGGGGGAGGCGGGGGAGGCTGCGGGCGCGGGGGAGGCGGGGGAGGAGCGGCGGCCGGCGCCGCTCCCGCGCCGGGTGCACTGCCTGCCGCTGCCAGGTACGGCCGCCGGACACACAGATCGCTCGCAGAAACTAATATCTTCTGTTCAAGTTGTTCAAAAGATGAGTTTTTTTCTAGAAACCCAAGTTCCAAAATCTTCGATACGGTGTACGGGTGTCGCACTGTCTAACAGTCCCGTGTTCCTACCGACAGAAACGGACGCCTAAACGGGAACTCTAGTTTTTAGTTAGTTCTGCGTTCCGAGCGAGTGGTAGATTCACTTATTTATAAATTGACGTTTTTAAGTGTTTGTATATCAAGCCTATAAAATAAAGATATTTTTGATTTTGATTTTAACATGGAATATTATTGACTACAGTCATTAGGGTGTAAGAAAACGATTGAGTGACGATTACGCGACTTCGAAAACACACAACACAACAGACATAGTCCTTAACATAAAATGTTTTAGTTTACCTATGTGTGTAATTGCTTATTATCCCAAATAAAGTAAAAAAAAACACTTATGTATTTAAAAACGCCAACGTGACTAAGACGTGGTCCGTGGCGCGGCGGTGGCCGCATGTGTCAGTGTGGCCGCATGTGTCAGTGTGGCCGCATGTGTCAGCGTGGCCGCACGTGTCAGTGTGGCCGCATGTGTCAGCGTGGCCGCACGAGTCAGCGTGGCCGCATGGGTCAGTGTGGCCGCACGTGTCAGCGTGGCCGCACGTGTCAGTGTGGCCGCACGTGTCAGCGTGGCCGCGCGTGTCAGTGTGTGCATGTAACACGTGTCGTCCGCAGGCCCGTTCCTGCCGTGCGTGGACCTGTTCGACTGGTGGACGCTGCGCTGCGGCGTGTGGGCGGTGTTCCTGCTGGCGTTGCTGGGCAACGGCACCGTGGTGTTCGTGCTGCTGTCGTCGCGCTCGCGCCTCGACGTGCCGCGCTTCCTCGTCACCAACCTCGCGGCCGCTGACTTCTTCATGGGCATCTACCTCGGTAACTTGTTCATGGGCATCTACCTCGGTAACTTGTTCATGGGCATCTACCTCGGTAACTCCTTCATGGGCATCTACCTCGGTAACTTGTTCATGGGCATCTACCTCGGTAACTCCTTCATGGGCATCTACCTCGGTAACTCCTTCATGGGCATCTACCTCGGTAACTTGTTCATGGGCATCTACCTCGGTAACTCCTTCATGGGCATCTACCTCGGTAACTCCTTCATGGGCATCTACCTCGGTAACTCCTTCATGGGCATCTACCTCGGTAACTCCTTCATGGGCATCTACCTCGGTAACTCCTTCATGGGCATCTACCTCGGTAACTCCTTCATGGGCATCTACCTCGGTAACTCCTTCATGGGCATCTACCTCGGTAACTCCTTCATGGGCATCTACCTCGGTAACTTCTTCATGGGCATCTACCTCGGTAACTTCTTCATGGGCATCTACCTCGGTAACGCAAGCCGCCGGCCTTCTACCACTTATAACGGTTTTTTTGTAATCGTATAATCTACTGAGCATGGTGGTAGCGGCTCATTAAAAGAATACTGCCAACCCATCTCTTCCCTTGGGTTTCGTAAAAGGCGACTAATGGACTTATAACTGCACAAACATCCAATAGCTCACCACCCGTCACGCTGAGTGAAGTCACTGCTCGGTGAAGTGCGGACTATTGCATTGGACTGCTTTCGCGATGCTTTTGCCTAGTCATTGACTAATCCTTAAGGGATAATAGTCGTGATTATATGTATGTATGCGTAGAATCTACAGAAATTTAATCTGATAGGTGAGATCTGGTTTGGTCCGGTAGATTGGTAAACAACATCATAAAAATCTTATTATTCAGGGTTTAACATAGATAAATATATATTTAGGTGGTAGATATTATAAAAGAAACTTAAAATATTTTGAACTCTTAAAACAATTGTCAACAGCATCATACAAAGCCTTCGCTGAGATTACGCATTATACAATAGTTTACTAATAGATGGTGCTGCCCGAGATCAGCTCGTCACCGAGTCGCTCGAGATGTTCGATGAGCAAAATAAATTTCTAGTTTTCTGCGACCATTAGTTTTTTTTTACTTATGACAGGTACGCTCTTGGCCTTCATCCCATTCGATGGTAAGTGGCGATAAGGCCGATGGTGGAAGCGAGCATCACCTGTAAATCCTCAACAACTGAAGAACTGCGCGGCTGTGTCTCCGCGAGACGAGTGACTGAGTGACTGAGTGTGTGTGTGCGTGTGGCAGGTCTGCTGGCGGTGGTGGACGCGGGCACGCTGGGCGAGTTCCGCGCGCACGCGATCGCGTGGCAGATGTCGGGCGGCTGCCGGCTGGCGGGCTTCCTGGGCGTGCTGTCGTCGGAGCTGTCGGTGTTCACGCTGGCCGTCATCACGCTGGAGCGCAACTACGCCATCACGCACGCCATGCACCTCAACAAGCGGCTGTCGCTGCGCCACGCGGCCGCCGTGATGGGCGCGGGCTGGGCGCTGGCGCTGGGCGCGGCCGCGGCCCCGCTGCTGGGCGTGTCCGACTACCGCAAGTTCGCCGTGTGCCTGCCCTTCGAGACGGCGTCGCCGCTGGCGCTCGGCTACGTGGTGGCGCTGCTGGCCGTCAACGGGCTCGCCTTCCTGGTGCTGCTCGGCTGCTACCTCAAGATGTACTGCGCGATCCGCGGCTCGCAGGCCTGGAACTCGAACGACTCGCGCATCGCCAAGCGCATGGCGCTGCTCGTCTTCACCGACTTCCTGTGCTGGTCGCCGATCGCGTTCTTCGCGCTGACGGCCGCGTTCGGCGCGCAGCTCGTGTCGCTCGAGGAGGCGAAGGTGTTCACCGTGTTCGTGCTGCCGCTCAACTCGTGCTGCAACCCGTTCCTGTACGCGATCCTCACGAAGCAGTTCAAGAAGGACTGCGCGCTCGTGTGCAAGGCGATCGAGGAGTCGCGCGTGACGCGCGGCATCGGCCGCTGCCGGCACTCCAGCAACTTCAGCAACCGGCAGACGCCCGCCAACACGACGAGCGCGGCGGAGCGCTCGGGCGGCGCCGCGTGCGCGTGCCGGCGGCTGCTGGCGCCGGCGCGGCCGCCGCCGCCGCGGCTGCTGCGCTGGCTGCGGCCGCCGCGCGCCGCGTCCGTGTCCTCGTCCGCCGACTTCTCGTCCTCGCGCTCCGACTCGTGGCGCGCGCGGCCGCCGCCGCCGCGCCGCGCCGCCTCGTGGCTGGTGGCGCGCAAGACCTCGCAGGACTCCAACCTGTCGTCGTCGCGCAACGACTCGTCGGGCTCGGCCGCCACCGCGTCCACGGGCACGTGGCGCTCGCGCTCGGCCGCCAGCGCGGGCCGCGCGCCGGCCGCCGGCGCGTGCCGCCCGCCCGCGCGGCCGCGCCTCACGCGCCAGCCGGCCGTCAGCGCCGACGAGCCGCCCGCGCCGCCCGCGCCCCCCGCGCCGCCCGCCCCGCGCTTGCTGCACACCATCCCCTCCGCCGCCGAGACGGCCGACCTCGACGACTCCGCGCTGCCCAGGGACTGATTCCTTTAGACTGTTCCATTACGGTGACGATCATTGTGCGCACCGAGTGTGCCGAGCCGACTTGACCTCCTGTGGAGCGTAGATTTTCTACGATATAGATCGATTTTACGGTAAAGATAGGTCCGATCGAATACGAATCGCAGCGGCGGTGTCCGCGAGCGCCTCTCCGTCTTCATACTCCACGAAATGCTCAATCGTGTTAGCGTGAACAAGTGCCAAATAATTGTTAACTCGTATTGTAAGTGTGCAGCGCCCGCTCCCTCGCCCGGCGACATGGACCTTCGGTCGCAGACCGTAGTCTCTGGGCCGGGAGCTGCGTTGATTTATTTTTTGTACAGTGCCATTTACAAAGTATACTGTGAGTAATAATTTACGTCCACTCTCCGTTACGTCAAGAAGTAATCAATGTACGAGTCAGGCGCCGACGCCTGCGTCCTCGCGGGTGTGTGAACTGAGTTTGCACGTCTACAGATACCTGCACCTAATAAATGTAAATACCCGACGGTGTTGTTACACTTATACATACTGTTTGTTAATGTATTAAATTTTATACTTAAATAGGTATAACGAGTTAGCTGTAAGAGTTAGATGTACATAGCAGTGTCTATTTATTGATGTGTGAGCGCAGATGAGAGTCATATTTATTTAAATTATTGTACATCATTAAAGACAATCAAACACTTGGCCTGTTTTATTTTATAATGACAACAAACCATATAATGACACTCACATAATTGAAAACAAGTTTATCGGGTTAGTACCTTGCGAAACTAATTTTATAATATTGAGTTTTTACCTAAATTCTAGAAGTAGTTGTTAAGTTTCTACTTTCGGCTCCATTTTAATTCTCTAATAGCCCTTTTACACGGGCGATTTTAATCGGCGATCCCTCGGCGGAGCGAGATCGCGGCGTGCTCGCAACGAAATCGCCGCGAGTTATTAACCGCCGCGTGCTCGCAGCGAGTCGCCGCGTGCTGGCGGCGAGTACCTGCAGACTTCGCACAATTATTTGTTAGTAGGAACCTACCCTCATTCTTACACCGTTTTGTAGTCTTCTGCATAGCGTTCTTTAGATTACATGTAAATATACGTGCGATATTACAATGGCACTAGACTTCGATCCCGAATTGTTTATAGAAGAAATTACGTAAACGTCAGAGCATATGGGAATTTTCGACTAAAGAATATAGCAACAGGAACACAGAAAAATGCGAGATCCTCTCAAATTTTAGGACAATTCTTTTTTCTTCTATTAAATCGTCTTTTGAGTAAGATAGCTAGAAGTAGCTCCTCGTCTGAGTCCATTTTGTAAATGACGAAAGCCTTTACTGACGGTACCGAATACCAAGCGGAAGTTCACCGCGTACTCGCGATGAGCACGCGGCGTTATCGCGGCGGTTAGTAACTCGCGGCGATATCGTTGCGAGCACGCGGCGCGGTGCTGCGATCTCGCTCCGCCGAGGAATCGCCGATTAAAATCGCCCGTGTGAAAGGGCTCTAAAGACTATTCTTACATCGAAAAAACTTAGGGCTTTTTGACATGATAAGTTATAATCCAATTACGTCAGTATGAAGAAATCAGAACCTATGAGTTCTATAGAAATCTGTTCTTGGAGCCATGGTGTAGATTTTTAGATTTACTACTGCCATTAAAGTTTTTGTCCATAGAGCAGAACTCCATACAGCAGGTCGTAATTAACTTCCTGTTTACTCTGAGGAATTAATGCAATGGTTCCTTGGAATAGATGTAACCTCCTCATAGGTATGGTATACTACATCTATGGTATAAGTCAAGCCGGCTGAGCCGTATAGTTTGAGTTAATCGCGAAGGAAGTGATTTTTTGGAAACCACTCCTTTTAAGTAAAAATAATAGAAATTAGTTACCATAGATGAGTGTATGATTGAACCTCGGTCTACGTGTAGTAATATGTAGGGAACAATAAATAAAAAGAGCCCGATTATCCCATTGAAGTTTTTATGCCACAAAACCTTATCGGACCTATATATGGCGATTCGAGGAACTCATTAGCGTGATGCATCGATCGACCACTTATTTATTTATTTAGAAAACCAACAGCGATTACATAAGTATCTTGACTTATAATATATATTATAATATGACCAATAATAGGTTTCCCTTAAAATAACAATAATTTCGTTCTTTGTGGATAGATGGTATATGAATTAAATAAACAGAATAACAATTAAAATTTCACCAAAAAGTAGGCAACTTGTTTAGCAACGCATTTAATAACATATTTGCAATGAAAAATAATAGGTTAGGGTCGAAGATATGATTACATTCTGTATATTATCGTTGATTAGTATTTAAACTCTTGTCTGTCATAATCCTAACAATTTCCCTTCTAAATACATTCTTTGTACATGCCAAAAGGTCGACACTACAAAAACGTGCATTATATGAACGTGCAAACCGAAGCAACGCAGATTTATGCTGATACCTAGTGTGGCTCTGTGGGACGTGCAAAAAAGGAGTCCGACGTGTTCTATACTTCGGTGTACGATAGGTAACCTTCGAAATCAAATGCATACAGTCAACATTACCATTTACTATGTCGTATAACAAAATCATATCCAATAAAATGTGTCTCTGTTCCAAAGATAAAAGTTTATGTTCCTTATCCCTTTATAGCGTGATGTAACGAACATACAGCGCCATCTATTGTTAATTAACAGAACTAACATTTCATACATTCTTTGAATAAGTTAAAATACGGAAACCATGTTATTAATATGAACATAATTAAGTAATTAGTTTTTACATGACTATTATAATAGGTTGGGGAAAAAGTTTCTTCGCATTTTTTTAGAAAATTCAAAACATTTTTTAATATAGTTTATTTACATTTAACTAAAGTATGTAGGTACCATTTTGTTCGATAACTTTTTGCCATCTTGTAGGTAGGGACATGATCCCATTGCTATAGAAATTTTGGGACTGCTGGTCAAAATACCGCGACAAGTGTTTTTGGCAGTCCTCTCGTGATGTTAACCTGACACTGCCTAAAGAATTCTGAAGAGACCGAAACAGGTGGAAATCTGAAGGTGCAAGGTCAGGACTATACGGCGGATGCATTAACACCTCCCAGCCAAACTCTCTTAATTTTTGCTGAATGGCTAAAGATGTGTGAGGTCTAGCGTTATCATGATGAAAAACCACACCCCTTCTGTTGATTAATTCCGGCCGCATTCTCTCAACTTCTTGCTTTAATCTCATCAGTAGTTCGCAGTTGAGTTCAGAATCGATGGTCCTGCCTGGTGGTAACAGCTCATAATGAATAATGCCCTTCCAATCCCACCACACACAGCATCACCTTGTTGCGAGTTAACCCGGGTTTCGCCACAGTCTGTGAAGCCTGACCGGCCTTTGACCACGACTTTTTTCGCACGTTCTTGTCGTACGTGATCCACTTTTCATCACCAGTTATCAGCTTCTTCAAAAATGGTTCGGTTTCATTACGTCGTAATAAAGAATCACAAATGAGTACACGGTTCATTAGGTTTCTTTCAGTGAGCTCGTGAGGTACCCAAATGTCGAGCTTTTTTGTGTACCCAGTTTTTTTCAAATGCGCCAAAACTGTTTTGTGGTCAATTCCCAGTTCTTCAGCTACGTCGTAACTACTGATACGCCGATCTTGCTCCACTTTTTCAAAAATGGCATCCATTTTACCTGTAATAAGGTGACAAGAGCGACGTGCATCTTTGACATCAAAATTTCCGGATTGAAAACGCTTAAACCAAATTTGTGCTACTCTCACAGACACTGCACAAGGTCCATAAACATCGCAAATTTTATTCGCGGCTTGCGTTGCATTTTTACCTTTTTTGTAGTAAAATTTTAAAATGTATCGAATTTCTTCATTAGATTCACTCATCTTGGCGGTACGAAAAACAAATGAAAATCACACATTTTCCTAATTTGAATTTGGAATTATGTTCTTTAAAATTTAAACTTTCAATGATACCAAAACCAGCCAGATACAAATAGTATAGCCAAAGAGATTTTATTACAAGTTTATACATACTATAATGCGAAAAGACTTATTCCCCAACCTAATATTATTATTTATTTACTTTTTTATGATTTAGGAGAAATCTATTCTTTTCTAAACTGAGGCATAATATTGGGTCCTTACCTATGAAATTGGTGTTTTTATTCTGTCTTAGTATTTTGTCTGTATCTATTAAGATCTCAGAGTAAACAGAACTGGAGTAGCCTTTGTCTAACATTCCCCTCTGCCAAATGCACAAGCATCGGATGCTTGCACGTTTAATAAAACTAGTTGAGCCGCCATTTTGACAGCCATAACATTGTAAACGTTGCGGCGAACAGAGCTCCCGCAAAAATGCCTGCCTGTGCTGTTTCTTATTGTAAAAATAAATAGAAAACATCGAGTATGCTAAAAGATGGTGTCACCTTTTATTTGTAATTATAATTTTTAAGATTTCATGATTATTTACTTCATTATTTCTTGTTTTAGAATTCTACGATTTCAAATTTCGAGCGCTAGTCTCGTGGGGAGTGCGGCTGTGACGTTGTCAAAACGCACACCCCACGTGACTATTTTAAGCGTGTGTGTGCGTGAAATTTAAATTTGTGTGTCGAATTATGCATGTGTGCATTTGTAAGAACGGCTGGCTTTGTGTGTAGTGGTTACCTCACCCCCCGCAAGAAATGGCAGAAAAAAATGTTTGAGAAATTGACTAATGGCTACTCCAGTTCTGTTTACTCTGAGATTAAGATTCAGAGTATTCCTAAAAAATAATTACCTCGTCTAAAAATAAACTATATTTTTGAGCTCTTTTGATTTTTTTTTGATAATTTATTGTAAATTTAATTGTGTTATAATTGGACACGGAGACAACTCTTTTAAGTACCTCCCGAATACATCATTTTATTTCCATTCACTTAAAAACGATAAATAATTTTTATGAAGTGTGATATTACACATATAACTAAAGCTTGTCTAATGATACATGCCAAATATTATCTCTGGATTTTTCGTTGTGAAGAAAACTGATAAAATTTTAGTATGGAAAATGCAAATTCCCCAAAATCTCCATACAAAACACCAATTTCATAGGTAAGGACCTTATATTCAGGCATTTTTGTTGAGAGCTATATTTTGTCAGTGTTGCTACAAAAATAAATAAAGCGAGGTTTTATATACCGCGTCTAATAGAAGAGTGTAGTCAAAATGAAATAATCAAAAGAGTATCCGACCTGGACTCCATACACAAAATATAAGAATTAAATAATAACTTTAATTTAATGTGCAATTTTAATTATATTAATTTATTTATTACGTCATTTTTGAACTACAACACTAGCGGGGTCACGAGTTCACAGCTTCGAATTATGCGTATTATGATGCTCCTTACCTGCTCATGGGCGCCTGGTACTCGCGGCTCTTTAGGCTGCGGCGGCGACGTCAAAGGAGCAGCGGCGCGATAGCGGCGTTTCAATGCCACTATGCCTCGTGCCGGGCGGTCGGTTCAAAGGAACGGGAGTTTGTTAAACGAAAACTTTCGATTCTCTTCTTATCCATTTAGAATAAAGGTGAAAATAGCACAAACATTCACACTTTGCAATCATAATACACGTGTCGTGTCTAGTAGGTACACTACGTAGGTACTGTGTACATAACATCGTACGTAACACACAATAATTTACAAAAGCACTGAACACGTTATTTAGACATTGTTCTATGAAAGATTTCAAATCAAAATAAAATCCTTTCTTGTATTGAGTTATTTTAAAACACAGATCACAAAAATGGTTCGAAATGCCGACCCTGGTTTTCAAGGCATAATGCACCGTCAATGAACCTTTCGCGATACAAATCGCGAGCTCCAAGAAGGCTGCCATTGGCTGCCCCAACACTTAAAACCATTTCAAAATATTCATTATTTGTTAAAAACGGTATCTTTTACTTAATAGCAACTTACGGCCGCGACGGATAGCAAGCGACTGATGAAATATTCCGCACGCTCGACTACCAGGGCTACAGGAATATTTTGATTTACGATTTTTTTAGGGTTCGATGTATCATAATAATAAACCACTTATGCGTTTGATTACTCATAGCTCTGCTGTTCTAATATTTTTTAAAATGCAGAAAATAAAACCAACGTTCATAAGTGTGCCACTTAAATATTCAAAACTAGGAACATAGGGGATAACGTAGGAACCTGAAATTAAATAAATAAGTCAACAAAACTTCTTACTTTGTTTAATTACTTATTTGAATATTTTGACTTTTGAGTATTATTTAATTAAAACAATCATGATAAAACTGTTGGACACGGATTACCGTCTACCTTCAACGTTAGCTCATCGTAACGCAAAAACATGAAGACTAGAAGAACTTAGCTCAGTAGTCAGCCTAGTCGCACGGATTATTGAAGTTCGCAGGTTCGAATCTCACGAATTTTTATTTTCTAGTGTTTTCTATTAAAAATATTTTCAAACATTTACGAACATGTTAAAATTTACTAAACCAAAATGAAATATTAAAAAATATTTAATAATATTTGTACTGAACTAATTAATGTTTATGTTAGATGAAAAAGGATGCCATCGGAAGAAAGGGATAAAAATAGTCAACTTAGTACGTAAAATTGTATTAGGAGTTGCTCGATTGCGCGCTATACCACTTCCACCACGTTTGCTTGTTAATGTTTCTGTTGTCCTAGTACCTCATATCTAAATAAGTAGACACTTTTATTAGTTTTGGTTGTTTTTTGGGAACTACTTCCTTACTAATATTATCTGTCTCTGTCTTACACCTAAACTGAATTGATTTAAATGAAATGCTCTCTGTCTACGGTAAAAAAGGGAATTTATTTTATTCCAAATTTGCTAAGTCCTGCTCATGGGTGCCTGGTACTCGTAGGCTTCAACACAAGGCGCGCGCGCACTTTAGGCGGAGACATCTAGGAGCGCCGAGCGGTGCGAAAATGGCATTTCAATGCCACTCTCGGGCTAGGCGGCGGCGGCGGCGTCAAAGGAACGGGAGTGTTAAACGAAAACTTTCGATTTTCTAGTTATCCATTCAGAATAAAGGTGAAAATAGCGCAAACATTGAGACTTTGCAATCATAATACACGTGTCGTGTCTAGTAGGTACAAAAAAATAAAAGAAAGGTGTACTAGGAACATACGATCTAAAAGAGGTATAATATGTTCTGCCAGGTCGTTGCCGTCTAACATCTGATGCACCAGTAATGTGACTCCTTTACCTTTAATATCGATAAAATCTTCTAATTTCGATGTCTTATATCTCGAGTTCTATTAAACTTATTTTTCTAATATTTTGTAAATAGGGTTCAGGCGGGATACACTTTTGATTTTTTCATTTTGACTTCACTTGCCGGTTATACACTGTATTTCTGATTCACGGAAGTGTATGTGTTTTGTCGATTGCTTTCGCTGTTTTAAAACAACAACGGAGTTTTTGGCGGCATTTGACTGATGGCGAACGTGATTTTTATTTCGATGATTGTAATATTGTTTCGGAGTGGATATTGTTACGTAAAATCAGTGTAGTTTTGTGTAATAAGAGTATGTGATGATGTGTAATGTGGAGGATTATCGAAATAAGCGTCAAGTGGTATGAAAAGTGATGAGTTTTTTATCATGGTAATCCACCTCATCCAAATAGCGCCACAGTGTCTGCCGTCGATCGTTTGACGCCAAACTCTCCCAAGATGTATTTCACTAGCATTTCAATGCAAACTACTGAAGAAATAAAATATTGAAGATTTGGCTGTATGGCGTTGTTCCCTTTGCCTTCCCTACATGAGAGAAATTATAACACATTAAAACAACAACTGTCAATGTCAAGCTAAGTCAGTCAAGTGTGAACGTCGTTGTGGTATTATGTATTTTAGACGTATTCTCTCTAATCTGTGATGTATTGTACGAAATTATAGCAGAAAAGAAGATTTAATTGCAAATTTAAGGCAAAATAGAATAAAACTTATAATTTAAAAGTACTTGGAATATATTGATACTTACGCACCATGAGTTATATGCTTGGACATTTGCACAATGGCTGGCAGGTAGATCAGGCCATTCTGTCTGAAGAAGACAGAGTTGTAGTGAGTATTATTAGATATTTTATAAACTGTCTTCAGGCTTGGTGATTTCTACATACATTCTACATAATATATGTAGGTGTTATTGCTTGTCGACCCAGCTTTAAACTGTGTGTAATCTTGTTTTAAATACCTAAACACACGAAAGTGTAATAAAAGTAAACCTTTATTTGTTATTGTGATGGGGCGTGCCATTAGATACATACATCACCTTAGTATGCAATTTGTAATTAAAATATTTATAAAATAAATTTAGTTTCGATTTTGTGCAGGTGATCAGATTCGGTCATGATTGGGACCCCACATGCATGAAAATGGACGAGGTCCTTTACAGTATTGCAGAGAAGGTTAAGAATTTTGCAGTCATTTACCTTGTAGACATCACTGAAGTTCCAGATTTCAACAAAATGTAAGCATTTACTTTGTAACCTAGGAATTAAATCAATATTAATTCTCTATAAATTGTTAGATTTACATTAGTGATCCAGCTTTTACTTATGACTGACTTGTATTGTTTAGTGCTGTTTCCATAATAATATTTCCAATAATTAGGTAATATGGTATTTGTTTTTGTGAATACACCTAAAACTGAGTTTTCTGCCAGTAACTCTTTGTTTTCTAATAAATGTTTCAAATAGATCTGCATGTAGTACATTAATGTTTTTGTAATATTGTATAAGTGTAACTTTTTCCTAAACAATTAAAATATTTTTATTATTATTTAGAAACAAATAGTTACAGTTCTACAACAATAGCTAAATTCTCTGAAAATTTTCAGGTATGAGTTGTATGACCCATGCACTGTGATGTTCTTTTTCCGAAATAAACATATAATGATTGACTTGGGCACTGGCAACAACAACAAGATCAACTGGCCCCTCGAGGACAAGCAAGAGATGATCGACATTATTGAGACAGTGTATCGAGGGGCCCGCAAGGGACGCGGTCTAGTTGTTTCACCAAAGGATTACTCCACTAAATATAGATACTGAACCAGCTTTCAAATTAAATGTGTTATTTTTAAACTATCTATGCCGGTCCTGAAGTCCTGTAAGAGATGTTAAGGCTACAGTCAGAAGCCTGAAAAATGGAGCATTGTTTTAAATGTTCATTGGGATAAATATGAATCTGAAAGAGTCATTATGGTGTAAATATAATAAATTAGAAGTAATTACTGTGTTTCATTGGTTAAAACAATCTCCTAGTCAACACATACTTTTTTTAAATAAATAATAATTCTTAAAGAATATAATAAATAAAACTTGAATTCACTGTGTCACAATGTGTGTCACTAGCCCAAATAAGCATCTTACTGGCATGATCTTACTTACTAAAATATTAATTTTAATATAATTTGATTTATTTCATATAAAATCAATCTAAATAGGTTTGGTGAAATCCAAAACTAAGAGACAGCACAATAATTTTACCTAGGCTAGTCTTATAGACTAGAAAATATAGCAATAGTGATCAATCAGGACCAGATTTATTTAAAAAATGTTCAAGTTCATGAATTTTAGAATTCTCGTCAACTAGTATTCGGCACCGAATCCTCGGAAAGTTTTGCCTTAAAAGTAATTAAACAAACTTTCTGGTCTTGCCGTAATGTTTTAGGTAATAAGATTTTCTGTAAATCTCTATTTTTTGCTTTATATAAACACTAAAAAGAGGAAAGGGGCAATTTACACACTGACCTGCTGGCGCTTAGGCACAAGCTCGCGAATCTTCTTCAGGAACGAAGTATTCGCCGGCTCGCTCGCCACTTCTCGGCCTTCGGAGATGGCGTGATGCAAGTTCACTTTTTTATTGGTATTCGCTAACGGTACGATACATTTTATGTTTTTATACTCACTGTTCGTTATTAGCGGTTGCGGGTAAGTTTTACAAGCGGAGTAAATACATATCTCTCTAATCTGTGGAGTAAACACAGAAAGTCAAAGAGGATTTATTCACTACGTGTAAAACTAAAAATTCTCCCTGTAACAGGACGGCAAAGGGAACTGAGGCCATAACAGCCATGTCTTTCGTCTTTATGTCTTCAGTAATTTACATTGAAGTGCTAGTGTAATGCATCTTGGGATAGTTTGGCGTCAAACAATCGATGGCAGACACTGTGGTGTTACGTGATGAGGTGGATTACCACGATAAAAATTTCATCGTTTTTCACACCACTTGACGCTTATTTCAATGATCCTCCACATTGCTCATCATTATTGACACTTATTTCACAAAACTACACCGATTTTACGCAACGAGATCCACTCCGAAACAATATTACAATTTTTATTTCATAAATTACGTCCACCATAGTTGAATGGCGCCAAAAACTTTCGTAGCTACATTACATTTTCGTAGGTACATTCATGCGCCGAGAAAGTATTATTTTTAAATGGCAATGCGTGCAAGGAAAGCAATTAATTGATAAATCAACTTCGTTCATTTGTAAAATGAGTCTGGTAAATTTATTTTATATAGCCTTACCATGCGCCATACATTTTCTTTTTATTGCAATACTAATAAGGTCCACTTGCGCGGTCTAGAGTTAGCACCTAACCCTGCAGCAAATATATGGGCAAACCCTGGGTTAGGCGCTAACCCTCGATTGTGCAATTGGGCCTAAGAATACTTTTCCATTTTCTATAATAGGTACATATTTTTTTGTTTGTTGCTAATATCTAATGTTAACATCAAAAGTACTATAATGCACAAAAACTATGGAAATGAAATAAAAGAAGACTATCGAAAATGAATTTTAAAATGCAATTACTGTTGCCGTTAAAATAAATTAATTGCATAATTATCCGCAATATGGCGAGTGAAGCTTTAAATTTGTGGGGGAATATGTCGTATGACATATTTACCGTCGCGTACACTCGTACTCAACGGGTACTCTCGTTCATGACGAAGATCATTATTTTTGTTTGAGGTAGTTATATTAGATAGTAGGTGATATAGTAGACAGTGATATAGTAAACGAGGAAATGAAACAAGTGCAATGCTCAGAAACGTAAGTTTATTCAGTCTTCGTGAGACGACCGAGCGAGTGACGCCGGAGCGTCGCGACTAGATAGCGGGCGGGCGTGCGCCGGCGTGCCCGCGCCTGAGCCGGCGGGAGTGTGGGCGGGCGGCGCGGGGGCGGGGGCGGGCGGCAAGAGCGCGTGGGCGGGCGGGTCGGGGTCGCGCCAGTCGAACGCGCCGGGCGCCCAGATGGCGGCCAGCGAGCGGAACGGGTCGTAGGCGCGCGGCGCGGGCGGCGGCGGCGCGCCGAAGCCGGGCGGCGGCCGCACGGCGCCCAGCCCCGCGCCCAGCCCGCCGCCCAGCCCGCCGCCCAGCCCCGCGCCCAGCCCGCCCCAGCCCCACGCGCCGCCCGCCCAAACCGATGCGAACGGTCCGTTCTCCTCGCCACCTGACAATACACAACGTAGTTAACACTACTACCATTTGCTCTTTATCCAATTCAATGTTCAGCGCAACGTCCTCCCATTCCATTTTCATTTCTCGCACTCCTCATTCTACATCGTGATCATCATTTACACAATCCATTCTTTTAACTACACACTCATTTACTTTAATGCCATAATTTTCTCAGCACTAATAAATCTGTTAAATTGCGATATACACTAAATAAAAATGCGAACACTGCTTATGTTATTTATGATAAAATCGAATCTCTTGCTATAATTTGACTTTGACCATCTCGGCGTGCACCGCGAACATCGGTATTTGCAAACAATATATGTTTCTATTGTGCCTCGTTTGGGGCCCGTTAACTAGTTTATTTTATTTTATTTATTTATTTGGTTCGCCAACATTTTTACACTATACATAAGTACAGAACATGTTTAAACACAAAATTTTAGTGGAAAAACAATTATAGGCTAACACAGCATGCATTTCTTACAATTAAAGTTACAATGAAACACAAATATTGGTAACACATGTAGGATCACCATCCATACACAGCGAGATTCTCATTATACAGTAGAGTTTTTTGAAATTAACCAGAGACATATTAAACATGTCAATGTCTCTTGTGGAATTAGTTAATAATTTTATCCAATTGAATTTTAGTTCTGTGGGTCAAATGGAACCTAATAAATCTATCGTGTGTATAAATAATAATAAAAAAGTACGACAGTCTTAAAATCGAAAGAATTCGCTCTTCTGTATTTTTGGATGTCTAACGAGCGTTTGATAGAGTAAGACATCGAGTGCTGCCTAGTATTTGAAGGCAAAGATGAGCCGATCGATTAGTTTATTTTCATCATATACTAATAATTTTTGCTTCTTTGAGACATACAGGTCAAATCCGGTTTTAACAGATTTGACCTATTTAATATGAGAGGAAGGGGTTTCACAGGGTTCAGTTCTCGGTCCCAGACTCTATAATGTTTTAACTCTATCGAGTAACATCGTGTAACCTAGAGTTATGTATCTCAGACGCGTGTCCGTGTAGCGGGGCAGTACTGACCGTAGTCCCCGAGGTAGTCGTGGTGCGGCGCGGGCGCGGGGCCGAAGGCGGGCGCGCGGTCGGGCGCGTCGGGCCGCCAGCAGCGGCCGTCGGGCGCGCGCTCGCCGTTGAAGTAGAACAGCGAGTTGTCGGCCGCCTCGCGCCCCGCGCCGCCCCCGCAGCCCCCGCCCTCGCGGCGGCGCACGTCCGAGCCGATGGGCGGCAGCGGCGCGGCGGCGCGCCCCGCGCCCGCGCCCGCCGCCACCACCGACGACCACGACGCGCCCCAGCGCACGCCCGCCGCCGCGCCCGCGCCGCGCGCCTCCAGCGCCGGCCCGCGCGCGGGCGACGCGCCGCCGCTCGCGCCCGCGCGCCGCCGTCCGCCCGCGCGCCGTCCGCCGCGGCCCAAGCTCGGGCGGCCGCGGGCGGGCGGCGCGCGCGGCTCGCGGCCGCTCGGCGCGCGGGCGGCGTCCGGGCCGGCGGGCCGCGGCATAGGCCCGGGGGAGTCTCGGGCGGGCGGGCGCAGCGCCTCGGGCGGGTCCTCCGGTTCGCTGTCGTCGCGGCCCTCGAGGTCGTCGCCGGGCGAGGAGTCGGAGCCGACGGACGAGTCGCCGGAGCGGCCGAGGTCGTCGGCGCTCGAGGCGGGCGCCGCGTCCTCGGCGTCCTCCGCGTCGGGCTCGGGCGAGGAGCGGTCGGGCGGCGTGGGCGGCGCGCCCTCGGGCGGCGGCTCGGCGTCGTCCTGGCGGCGGTCGGAGTCCGGCGAGCGGTCCTCGGCGTCGGGCGGGTCGCGGCGAAGCACGTGCGCGCGCCAGCGCTCGAAGGCGCGGCGCTCGGCGAGAGGCGCGCGCGCGCGCGGCGGCGGCGGAGGCGGCGCCTGACGGCGCGGCGGGCGGCGGCGGCGTGCGGGCGGCGGCGGGTCGGGCGCCGCGGCGGCGCGCAGGTCGAGCACTTGCGGGGCGTGCGGCGCGGGCGGCGCCGGCGGCGGGCGGGCGGCGCGCGCGCGGCGCAGTGCACGCTCGGCGTCGAGCGCGGCGGCGGCCAGCACGAGCGCGAACGCGGCGAGCGCGAGCAGCTCGCCGGCGGCGCGCAGCGGCGGCTCGAAGGGCGGGCGCGGCTGGCGCGCGGCGCAGGCGCGCAGCAGCGCGGGCGGCGCGGCGGCGGCCAGGCGGAAGGCGTGTCGCGGCGCGGGCGCGGGCGCGGCGCGCACGGAGAGCGCGGCGGAGGCGCGCGCGAGCGCGGGGTCGGGCGCGTAGGCGAGCGCGAGCGTGCGCGTCTCGTTGGGCGCGAGCGCGAGCGGCGCGCAGGGCTCGAGGCGGAAGCCGCGCGCGGCGCAGGGCCGGCCGGCCAGGCGCCAGTCGCGCAGCGCGACGGGCACGGCGCCGGTGTTGGTGACGGTGAGCGCGCGCGCGGCGGCGCCGCACTCGGCCACGTGCAGCACGAGCGGCGCGCCCCCGCCCCCGCCCTCACCCGCCGCGCGCCCGCCCACGCTGAACTGCGGGTGCGCGCCCACGCCCCAGAGCGGGATCACCTCCAGGACCGTCAGGTTGTTCCTGCGCGACCGAACATACGACCCCGTTCAGCGAAGTGCCAAATGACGTCATTCATACGGAGGAATAGCGTTTTGCTTTGCCTATGTTTAAAAAATAGTTACTGACGTTGACGTTTGACTTTTAACCGTCAAAATTGATTAGAACTTTGTTTGAAACTTAACAATTTGCTCGAGAATTAGTTCATTTTACTTTGATATTTTTGTTACATCATGAAAGTGAGCGCAGGATTTCAATCCGCTGATTTCAATCAAATTTGTTGACATGGCCACAGATTATATAGAAATAACAAGGCCATGACATCAACTTTTTTTCCTGTTTCGAATTTGGCAAAGGAGAATCATTATTCCTCCGTATGTATGTCGTCACGCGTACGATTTTAGTTTTTTCTCGAACTATACAACAAAAAGAAACATTTCATAATTTTTCGGGGTTTATATAGCGAAATGTAGACATGGTTTTTTTTTATTTTAAGGTGTATTAAAAATTTTAACGTTGTCAATTGATTCCCAAGTTTGAATGTGCGCGGCAAAAAATGACGCGGAAAACGCAGAGTCGTACACAGCCAACCATCCAGATGTGGGGGAGAATCAGAGGGCGCGAGGTCGCCCAGAGATGAGAGCAATATTCCATGTGAGGCCGAACCTGTGCCTTATATAGCTGAAGGCGGTGGGCCGTTGTGAAATATTGCCTCGATCTACTGAGCACACCCAGCTTCCTAGATGCCAACTTAGCTTTACTTTACTGACCGCGAAATTTATTTATTTGCATGTCACATTAATCACAGTACAGTACAGATGTACATAAGTCTTAAAAATAGGGTAGTATACAAGTGACACCCTGCAAGAGTATAGCAATGTAGCTCGAATTCTCGACCCCAAGAATTCCAATGCTACATGAAATATATTTCAATTCAATTCATTTATTTCTCAACAATATACATTGTGTAGAAAAATACATCAATAAAAAATACAAAAATCAGGCAAAAAATTAAGTCAATTACAATTATTAAATTTAAATTCATCATATACATATGTCATTTTTAAATCGTATTAATAAACAATATTTGATATACCATCCATAAATTCGTCAATAGAGTAATAGCACTGTGTTATTAAATATTCCTTTAATTTCGCTTTAAAATCAATCTTATACAACAGGCTTTTCAATTCAACCGGTAATCTGTTAAATAGCCTAACCGCTTGATACTGGGCACTATGTTTAATTACGACCCTACTTGCTTGGATATTACACTTAAAATCTTTTCTTCTTGTACTTTCTCTCAATAATCATTCCTCTTTATTTTCAAATTGATGAATACCCTTAGCAAAACTTAACAATAAAATCAGAATATACAGACAGGGAACTGTTAGAATTTTGAGTGATTTAAAGTATCCACGACATGAAGTTTGCTGCTTGATGCGAACTATTGTTCTGATAGCTCTCTTTTGAGCGATAAATGCCTTTTTTACATTGTACTTATAGCTACCTCCCCAGAACAATATGCTATAACGCAGTCGTGATTCTATCAAGGCATAATACACTAATTTTAGATGTTGTATGTCAACCTCATCTCGTAGACTTCTTAGTACATAACAAGCAGAGCTAATTTTGTTTTCTATATCTCCTACTTCCTTTTTCCAGTTAAGAAAACAGTCAATGTGCACTCCCAAGAACTTAGTAATTTGAACAGATTCAAGAGGATTATCGTTCATAGAACATCTTAACACGTCATTACTTCTAGTATTTGTTTTAAACAGCATCACATTAGTTTTTGATGTATTAATCAATAAGCCATTCGCGGTAAACCAATTTTTCATTGCCAAAAGAACTTCATTGACGCAACTTTCTAAGGAATTTAGATCATTTGCAGATACTAGGGCATTTGTATCATCTGCAAACAACACCAAGTTTATACTCTCCGAATTATCACTCATAGTGTAATTTATTAAATCATTCATGAAAATGACAAACAAAATTGGACCAAGGATTGAACCTTGCGGTACACCCACTTTAACGTCAACTAGCCTGGACTTACTTTCTACTTCTTGAGAGTTATTGTTGACAGTCCTTGTCTGCACAAACATTTTTCTGTTCCTTAGGTATGACTTAAACAGTTTCAATGGCGTATCTCGAACACCGTAGTGATAAAGCTTAGCCAACAGTAATTCATGTGCCACTGTATCAAAAGCTGAACTTAAGTCGAGAAAAAGAGCTGCCACCTTCCTTTTTTTACTGATTTTATCCACAACGCCATTGATTAAGGAATTAATTGCATCTTGAGTGCCTATCCTATTTTGGTAACCATATTGGGATCTATTTATTACCTCATTGCAGTTTAAATGTGTAAGTAATCTAGTTTTCAAAACCTTTTCAAATATTTTTGACTTCGTTGGCAGTAATGATATAGGCCTGTACATTTTAGAGTCCATTTTCGAACCTTTCTTATGTACCGGAATAACCTTACCGATTTTGAATTGTTCAGGAAATATACCTTCATTCATACATGAATTATAGAAGTTGCTCAATGGGTTAGCTAATATGTCTATATTATCTTTGATTACTTTTATTGGTATGTCATCATAGCCACAGGATGCTTTAGCTTCCATTTTCTGCACTATTTTCTTTATTTCTTGCGGCGTAGTAGGTCGCAGAATCATGTTGTTCTTTATTGGTAGTACGTTTTCCGACAGATATTTCATAGCAGTTTCCATGTTAATCGAATCTGACTTTAATTCAACATTGAATTGCCCAACTAAATGGTTCACAATGTCATCTGCATCATGTAAAATAGTATTATTTACTTTGAGTATTAGAGGTTTTTGAACTTTTTCTTTTTTGTTTCTATGCCTATTGACTACATTCCAAATATTTTTACTTAAGTTTTTAGAGGACATTATTTCCTCTTTTATGGCGTTTTTTTAGCATGTCTTATCACTCTCCTGTACAACTGTAGATATTTATTTCTGTAAGTGGCTAAGGTCGAGCACGCGTTTTGGCTTTTTTCCATACATAAAAAACGCTTCATTTGACTGGAAACTTTTATTCCTTTTGTGATCCACATAATCTTCTGTTTGCGATTAAAAGCGATGGCTTTCGTTTTTTGCTTGAAAAATTTTTTAAACAAATTATTAAAACTTTTAATGAATTCGTTGATTCCTATATTAGTCCAATTATAATCAATTAGTCGTTGTCTAAATCTCAAGCAAGCATATTTATTATATCCTCTTTTAGTTTTATAAATCACTCTATTACTATTTCCCCCATTCTTGCGAGATGTCAACATAATACACGACAATCCAGCATGCCCGTCTGACAAACCGTTGTGGTCAATAACACAGCCTGTTACACATTCACGAGGCAAGTTAACAAAGATATTATCTATACAAGAGCGTGAGTCATTTCTAATAAAGGTAGCATCCATAACTAAAGGTCTAAAATTAAAACATGTCAAAAGGTTAATTAAATCATTTTTTTTCTTGTTATCTGTCATAAAATCAACATTAAAATCTCCAGCGACTATGCATTTTTTATTAAAAAAGAACTCCAATAAGTTTTCTAATCTAGTCATAAAGTCATCAAAATTTTTGTCATTTGGATTACGGTAACAACAACAAATGCAAACATCCGTCTCCAAATCTTTAGTGCAACAGATTTCGAAACTCTCCATTTTGTATAATGTTTTTGCTATAGGTAGTTCCACAGTTTCTCTATTGTTAGCAACTAATACTATTGAACCTCCCCTTTTTTTGCTCACTCTTGTGTTGTAAGATGCTACTTTATAATTTCGTAAATTTAACAAATTTACCAATTTTTCATTTAAAAAATGTTCACTAAAACATAAATAATGTATACTATAACTAAGGTTGTCTAAATATATTTCCAACTCATCTTTTTTGTTATTTATTCCGCACAAATTCTGATAAAAAATGTTAAGCTCTATTTCATTACTCATAGAATTAGACTTAGATGCTAAATTATTACAATTCTCGACGAAAAAACAAATTTGATGGTACCAACGGTTCTAGCTCGTTTTCTGTTTGAGTACTAACCGTGCACTTTGGTTGATATGTTTTATTTTTTGTGTTATTTAGAGTAAGTTTATCATCAATTTTTGTAATAACACTTTTATTCATGCGTATCTTTGTAACATATTCCACGTAATTAATTTTGTTCGTAATTTTCAATATTTCTCTTAAAACAAATTTACTACAGTCCCTAATTCCAACATACTTGTCGCAAAAACTGTCATATGGCACAAACGATGCGTTCCCGAAGTTCTGACAAACTGATTGAACTACATTATTAAATTTAAATTGATTAAGATGAGAACCACCTCGTTTTCCACATATAACAACGTTTGTATTGGTCAGTTTGTGTACTTTACTATAGAGAAATGATTGTATCTTAATCAAATTAGTATCATTTGATCCTGCCATTATTACTATATAATCTGATTTAGTAAAATCTGAATAAATTCTATCACATACATTCAATGTTTCATCTATGAGCGCATAGGGTTTTAAGTAGGAAGTTACAAAGAAATTTTGTACAAGCAAATCCTGTAATCTGCTCCTTAGTCCAAGGGCTGCCTGGTCTCCAATAACTGCAACTCGATGTTTGTATTTAGGGAGCTCGTGGTTAAACAAGATTATAGACACTGCTGAAGAGCTGTCCGATGAGCCATTAATTTTGCCATCCGACAGCATATGACTCGCCTGTAATGTGCCTTGTTGATTCTTGATTTGAGTATTGTCATCATCATTTAATATAGAAGATACACAGTTGCTTTACTACACAACCTGTTTTCATTTGGTTTGCTTGGAGTAAGACTGAAATCGAAGTGTCGAAGTTTTATTGTTCTATTCATGGGTGTAGTTGGAATCGCTGGTGTATTATTAACATAATTAATTTTCCTGTATTGTGGAGAATAAAATTTCGGTGCTGACCTGCCTCCACAATCTAATCCGACAGACTTAAATAATTTCAGTTTTTTTTCCAAATTTAATAGTTTACTCCTCAGATCCGCATTTTCCGAGTTTAAGTTATCGACTTCGTTGTGTGCTATGTTTAATTCAGATTTTAATTTTTCGATAATTATTTTTAATTGCTCTATTTCCGAACAATCTGGTGTTTGAATATTAGGCAAACTTTGATATGAATTATCCAAATACGATTCGTCGCTTATTTCTATATCATAATTGTAATTCTGTGACCGTTTATTTATGTTAACGAAATTTCCTTCATTCTCCATATTTACTTTAAATGTGTCAATTCAATAGTGTATAAATATTTTATCCCGTTCCTGTTGCAACAATGTTTTCGTGTTAAAGAAACTTGTCACTAAATTTCTATGGTCAAAAAGTGAACGGGGTCGAGGAATCGAACTTGATGTCGCTGCGTTTGCCGCAACACACCTCACACTTCAGCCAGTGAGACTTTACGTAGTTAGTCGAAAAAGCCAATATGGTTTTAAGCCTTTGTTCTTAATAGTGTGAGTCGGTTGCGGGTATATTTTTATTAATAAGTACACACACTATTTCAGAAATTAATGTTGTTCTCTAACAAATTATACTTCTAATGGCCAAAATTACTTCGCTTTTTAGTACTTTTCACATTGATTCACTTTTATCATTGGGCAAATTATGAACAATGCCTTCTTTAGTTCAACACAGGTTTCAATTATGTCACTATAGTATATCAATCGACTTGTAGTTTTTAGAATTATTTGTAGATTTTTTGCAAAGATAATATTTTCACAGTACACATAGGTCACAATAAACACATTTTTACTATTTTATGGTCATATTGATGATTAAATAAACTATTTTACATTAAAAATCTCGGAGCTAATGGTAACACGTCTTGTATATATTGTGTATATATTGTGTATATATAGGGGAGTGTCATTAAATGGAGGGCATAAGACAAAAGGGAACTTTTATGTGGTGAAAGCGCAGACCTGTGTCTTGGCCGGGCTATACTGAACCAAATTCAGGCGACCCCATTCAAAGAGGTCTTCATTTTATTTCCTCGGCACTCAATAACGTTATCGCGGGAAATACCATTGCGGCCGGTATATAGAGCATCACCCGTGCTGTCGTCTGCATAACAATGAATGTTGGTTACTTGCAACGTGTCATTGGTGTGCAGAAGGAAGAGCGTAGCCCTGAGGCACACCAGAATTCACGGATGTGGGATCCGAGCATGCACCGTCAAGTCAACTACGACATTAATGCTTTTATCCGCAAGAAAACTAGAGATCCAGCAGCACAATTTCCCGGCAGCCCATAGGAATAAAGGTTCCTAAGAAGCGCCTTGTGCCATATCAGAGGCCTATCCAACATCCAAACTAACGGCCAAAGCCTCCTCCTTGCACTCAATCAACGCAGCCAAACGATATGTCAGGAAAGCTAGAAGATATGTCAAGCAAAAACTGGTGTCAACTCATGCGCGCACGTTTTGAGCACAATATGTGAGACTTCATCTGTACCACTCGACTTGTGGATGTTCAGGGAAAAAAGTAATCGACTTAATGAGCTTTGTGAAAACCGAATATCCGGAATAGAGCCCTCGCATCGCGGGAGGAATAGTAGGCGATTCATTACCTCTGCCATCTAGTCTGATGCAAAAAGGGAGCCCAGAAGATCAGCTTTCTCTTTTGCACTATGGCCAGAGAATCGTCGTCTTCGTACAAAGGTGGAAGGACGACTTACAAAAGTTTCCCTGGACGTTGTGAGTGTAGTTGCGGTGTTAGGTGGAGGTGGAGGTGGGAGCCCCGCTTTGATGGTCTACGAAGTCAAGGAATACGTCACCTTAGATAGAGGTAGGAGGCGAGCGGGGCGGCGGCGGCGGGCGCGAACAGCAGCGTGAGCTCGACGGCGGCGCCCGGCGCCAGCAGCAGCGACACGTGCGCCGCGGCGCCGGGGCCCTCCTCCGCGGGCCCCTCGGCCCCGGCGGCCCCCTCGGCCCCCTCGGCGGGCCCCTCGTCGTCCCCAGACCCCACAGGCTCGTCGGGCAGCTCGGCCACGTGTCCGCTGAGCGCGCGCCACTCGCCCAGCGAGAACGCGTCCGCGGACCACACGCAGTTTTCTTTCTCGCAGAATTTCCTTTGGGCTTCAGCTCTGTAATATAAAATTATAAATTTATTTACTGTTCCATTTTTTTAAATGTATTTTGTGTTGTATCTTAACATGGAAAGGAAAGTTTTTATAATACATTTTGTTCGTGTGTACTTTACAATTGAATTTAGTTCTCAATGGGAGAAACAGTAATATTCAGTAATGAAACTATAATACGCATTATGGTTTATGTATGGAAATTTACACGGTATCATCAACACACACGTGGGTCATACGACGTTTTTCAACACATTTGCGAGAAATAAAATAAAATAAAAAATAAATAAAATAAAATAATTATGTGTCTGAATGCGGTGAAATTTGAACCACTGTATGAGCAAGTGTGTTGAAGGAATATTTTTTTTAATATGGCCTAATGGTCATGTTCAAAAAACATATGACGGTGATCGATTAAACCGAGAATGAGAGTGCGGTCGAGAACTAAAGCACGCCGGGAGATCTATTGATAATAGAGAATGTCAATGGAATAGTCGTCCTGGTAACGGGCATGCCAGCAGCAGGCGGTCCCGCCGGAGTGTAAGGTATCGTGGAGGACGTGGGGCGAGCGGTACCGTGCGGGGTGCGCGAGCGCGGCGGCCGCGGGGGCGGCGGAGCGGGGCGCGGGGTGCGCCAGCGCAGACAGCAGCAGCGGCCGCCGCGCGGGGTTGCGCAGCACGAGCGACGCGCGGGAGGGGGGGCCGCCCAAGCCCGCCGCGCCCCCCGCGCCCGCGCCCCCGCCCGCCGCCGCCTCCGCCAGCAGCGGCCAGTGCAGCTCCACCGACCCCACCACCGGAATCTGCACCACCTGCAACACGCACATTGCTATTATAAACGACCGATCTTTGTATACTGATCGCATCCAAATAAAAGTATTTTATTCATTATTTAATACTTCGTTCCAGGCACGTCTGCTAAATGAGCCAGCAGTGTGGCCATTACGAAATAATAATAGGTGTTGTCATTATTATTACTTTAATATTCTACTTTTGATACAGAAGGGAGGTCACGACCCTCATCAATGAGGAATCCGACGCAAGGAGGGGGATTCTACTTTTATCGATGTACAGTCGAGTTCAAAAATTTGTATGCACATTTGACAGGTGACAGTTTTTATTATCTTCCAATAAAATATGAATGTACGTTTGACAATACAGCATTTGTCTGTCAATACAGTAATTTGACAGTTTGTCGGTGTTTAATCTATCTCGTGTACGGAGTATCCGCAGACAGCATGCGCGGGACTCACCTCGGTGGTGTGCAGGTACAGCGTGAGGTTGAGCGCGCGCGCCGGCAGCGCGTCGTAGAGGCGGCGGCGCGCGGCGAGGTCGGCCTCGTCGCGGCGCAGGTCGGCGAGCGCGGCGCGCCGGCGCAGCGAGCGCGGGACTCACCTCGGTGGTGTGCAGGTACAGCGTGAGGTTGAGCGCGCGCGCCGGCAGCGCGTCGTAGAGGCGGCGGCGCGCGGCGAGGTCGGCCTCGTCGCGGCGCAGGTCGGCGAGCGCGGCGCGCCGGCGCAGCGAGCGCGGGACTCACCTCGGTGGTGTGCAGGTACAGCGTGAGGTTGAGCGCGCGCGCCGGCAGCGCGTCGTAGAGGCGGCGGCGCGCGGCGAGGTCGGCCTCGTCGCGGCGCAGGTCGGCGAGCGCGGCGCGCCGGCGCAGCGAGCGCGGGACTCACCTCGGTGGTGTGCAGGTACAGCGTGAGGTTGAGCGCGCGCGCCGGCAGCGCGTCGTAGAGGCGGCGGCGCGCGGCGAGGTCGGCCTCGTCGCGGCGCAGGTCGGCGAGCGCGGCGCGCCGGCGCAGCGAGCGCGCGCGCGCGTGCCCGCCGCAGTAGCACGCGCCGCCGCAGCGCGCCTCCAGCCGGTACAGCACCGCGCCCACCTGCTGCCGCCCCGCGCCGATCCACCCCGACCCCGACCGCCTGCAACACATACACCTGCTCACTCGCACGATTCGGCTGCACCACACCAATACATATACTGGGCACAGACGTTCCTCGTGGAGAAACACACGAGGAGTACAAGGCCGTAACATCGTCACCCACCCTGGCCTAATGCGTGCGTAATGTAATCACCCATAATAATAGGTTGGGGAAAAAGTTTCTTCGCATTTTTTAAGAAAATTCAAAACATTTTTTAATATAGTTTATTTACATTTAACTAAAGTATGTAGGTACCATTTTGTTCGATAACTTTTTGCCATCTTGTAGGTAGGGACATGATCCCATTGCTATAGAAATTTTGGGACTTCTGGTCAAAATACCGCGACAAGTGGTTTTGGCAGTCCTCTCGTGATGTTAACCTGACACTGCCTAAAGAATTTGGAAGATACCGAAACAGGTGGAAATCTGAAGGTGCAAGGTCAGGACTATACGGCGGATGCATTAACACCTCCCAGCCAAACTCTCTTAATTTTTGCTGAGTGGCTAAAGATGTGTGAGGTCTAGCGTTATCATGATGAAAAACCACACCCCTTCTGTTGATTAATTCCGGCCGCATTCTCTCAACTTCTTGCTTTAATCTCATCAGTAGTTCGCAGTTGAGTTCAGAATCGATGGTCCTGCCTGGTGGTAACAGCTCATAATGAATAATGCCCTTCCAATCCCACCACACACAGCATCACCTTGTTGCGAGTTAACCCGGGTTTCGCCACAGTCTGTGAAGCCTGACCGGCCTTTGACCACGACTTTTTTCGCACGTTCTTGTCGTACGTGATCCACTTTTCATCACCAGTTATCAGCTTCTTCAAAAATGGTTCGGTTTCATTACGTCGTAATAAAGAATCACAAATGAGTACACGGTTCATTAGGTTTCTTTCAGTGAGCTCGTGAGGTACCCAAATGTCGAGCTTTTTTGTGTACCCAGTTTTTTTCAAATGCGCCAAAACTGTTTTGTGGTCAATTCCCAGTTCTTCAGCTACGTCGTAACTACTGATACGCCGATCTTGCTCCACTTTTTCAAAAATGGCATCCATTTTACCTGTAATAAGGTGACAAGAGCGACGTGCATCTTTGACATCAAAATTTCCGGATTGAAAACGCTTAAACCAAATTTGTGCTACTCTCACAGACACTGCACTAGGTCCATAAACATCGCAAATTTTTTTCGCGGCTTGCGTTGCATTTTTACCTTTTTTGTAGTAAAGTAAAATTTTAAAATGTATCGAATTTCTTCATTAGATTCACTCATCTTGGCGGTACGAAAAACAAATGAAAATCACACATTTTCCTAATTTGAATTTGGAATTATGTTCTTTAAAATTTAAACTTTCAATGATACCAAAACCAGCCAGATACAAATAGTATAGCCAAAGAGATTTTTACGTCATAATGTAAAATTTATTTATTTTATATTAATAAATATTTCTTAAATTTTATGCGAATAGTTAATTATGCCTTAAAATGGTTATGTCATTATGTCAATTCATATTACGCTTAAAAATTGCATGCAAACAGATAGGGAACCCGGCAGGCCCCAAACTGCCAACTGGCAGAAGGGCCGCGCCTGCTACAGTGAGCGTGCCTGGCGTCGTGTGTCTGGTGTGACGTCACTCACAGGAAGGCGACGGCGGGGTCGCGCGCGTCGGCGGGCTGCGTGAGGTCGAGCGCGCGCATGCCGCCCGCCATCGACGACTCCACCACCAGCGGCGCGTGAGCTACGCGGGGTGTGTGTGTGTGTGTCTGGTGTGACGTCACTCACAGGAAGGCGACGGCGGGGTCGCGCGCGTCGGCGGGCTGCGTGAGGTCGAGCGCGCGCATGCCGCCCGCCATCGACGACTCCACCACCAGCGGCGCGTGAGCTACGCGGGGTGTGTGTGTGTGTGTCTGGTGTGACGTCACTCACAGGAAGGCGACGGCGGGGTCGCGCGCGTCGGCGGGCTGCGTGAGGTCGAGCGCGCGCATGCCGCCCGCCATCGACGACTCCACCACCAGCGGCGCGTGAGCTACGCGGGGTGTGTGTGTGTGTGTCTGGTGTGACGTCACTCACAGGAAGGCGACGGCGGGGTCGCGCGCGTCGGCGGGCTGCGTGAGGTCGAGCGCGCGCATGCCGCCCGCCATCGACGACTCCACCACCAGCGGCGCGTGAGCTACGCGGGGTGTGTGTGTGTGTGTCTGGTGTGACGTCACTCACAGGAAGGCGACGGCGGGGTCGCGCGCGTCGGCGGGCTGCGTGAGGTCGAGCGCGCGCATGCCGCCCGCCATCGACGACTCCACCACCAGCGGCGCGTGAGCTACGCGGGGTGTGTGTGTGTGTGTCTGGTGTGACGTCACTCACAGGAAGGCGACGGCGGGGTCGCGCGCGTCGGCGGGCTGCGTGAGGTCGAGCGCGCGCATGCCGCCCGCCATCGACGACTCCACCACCAGCGGCGCGTGAGCTACGCGGGGTGTGTGTGTGTGTGTCTGGTGTGACGTCACTCACAGGAAGGCGACGGCGGGGTCGCGCGCGTCGGCGGGCTGCGTGAGGTCGAGCGCGCGCATGCCGCCCGCCATCGACGACTCCACCACCAGCGGCGCGTGAGCTACGCGGGGTGTGTGTGTGTGTGTCTGGTGTGACGTCACTCACAGGAAGGCGACGGCGGGGTCGCGCGCGTCGGCGGGCTGCGTGAGGTCGAGCGCGCGCATGCCGCCCGCCATCGACGACTCCACCACCAGCGGCGCGCCCCACGACACCCACTGCGCACACACACACACACCAGATCACTCATTTTACTATTTACTACAATATTACTGTAAGCAGCTTAAGTTACTGAGACGCGACACCACAATAAATAAATAAATATCGATAATATCGTTGTCGTATCGTTTTTTGGTTTCTACTTCTCATCATTATATTGAGTACTTAGAAGTTATATTTAGTTATAACTTATTTTGTAAGAATGCTGTGTACACAGGTAAAGGCTAACATATATGTCCATTAGAAGTATGTTTTATTGTTTTTAAATGTTTTTGTATGTCTAGCTGTAAGTGTACATATTTAAATAAATAAATAAATAATAATTTAATAAATAGCTTCACACATTTACACCTATCAACTAGCCCCATTTAAAACTGACTTATTTCACTATGAAACACCCTACCAATGCCAATGCCAATTTTAAAGGGTATTTAATTTTTTTTCTTATTCTTGGGTCTTTTTGTGCATTTTTATATGTGTAATAAGATGATTTAGGATGCCAATCACTAAAATCGTACATAATTCAATTGAACTGGCCGTAGTAGACAAGTGGAAGTCAAGAAAGGTAAAAAAATATAACAAAGTTTTTATTCTCTTAGGGATATCTAAAAAGAATAATATGGAAGTTGTTAGGCAGATGTGTTTTTAAATATCTACGTTTCATCAGCTTTCATCGTGCAGGTGAGCGAGAGGCGCGCGCGCGTGTCGTGTGTGTGTGTGTGTGTGTGTGTGTGTGTGTGTGTGTGTGTGTGTGTGGTGACGCATGTGTGTGAGTCTGTGTGTGCGTGTGGTGACGCACCGGCGCGACGCGCACGGTGGGCAGCGGGCGCGCGTGCAGGCGGCCGGCGTGCACGGTGAGCGTGAGTCGCGCGCGCGTGTCGCGTGTGTGTGTGTGTGTGTGTGTGGTGACGCACCGGCGCGACGCGCACGGTGGGCAGCGGGCGCGCGTGCAGGCGGCCGGCGTGCACGGTGAGCGTGAGGCGCGCGCGCGTGTCGCGTGTGTGTGTGTGTGTGTGTGTGGTGACGCACCGGCGCGACGCGCACGGTGGGCAGCGGGCGCGCGTGCAGGCGGCCGGCGTGCACGGTGAGCGTGAGGCGCGCGCGCGTGTCGCGTGTGTGTGTGTGTGTGTGTGTGGTGACGCACCGGCGCGACGCGCACGGTGGGCAGCGGGCGCGCGTGCAGGCGGCCGGCGTGCACGGTGAGCGTGAGGCGCGCGCGCGTGTCGCGTGTGTGTGTGTGTGTGTGTGTGGTGACGCACCGGCGCGACGCGCACGGTGGGCAGCGGGCGCGCGTGCAGGCGGCCGGCGTGCACGGTGAGCGTGAGGCGCGCGCGCGTGTCGCCGTGCGGCGTGCTGACGGTGACGCTGCCGGCCAGCGCCCCCGGCCGCGCGGGCGCCACCACCGTCAGCCACGCCTGCGCCCACGCGCCCGGCTCCACGCAGCGCTGCAACGAGGCGACGGACTGGTGAGTCACGCTGCGGGCCGTGTGCGGCAGTGTGCGGGACGGGCGGGAGTGTACTGACGCAGGCGTGGTCGGGCGCGGGCGCGGGCGCGGCGCAGGCGGCCAGCGTGAGCGAGGCGGCGGGCGGGCGCGCGCGCAGCCCCACGGCGCACAGCGGCCGCACGCCGCGGTTGTGCAGGCGCAGGCCCACGCGCCGCGTGCTCGACGCGCCCACGCCGCCCACGCGCACGTGCTCCTCCGAGCTGTTCGGCCACTCCCACTCCTGCACACGAGTAAAAGTGCTCAAATTAGTTAGTGAACGCATCTAACTTATACATGGTCATTTTTAATTCATCGACAACCTCGCAAACCCAGGTAGTTAAACATCATATTATTATACGATAGAGTGTATACTATGTGTTCCGTCATAACTCGTTACGTTGATTATAAATAACTTATCTTGGACTGTGAACTGCAGTGACATCGGTGGGTATAGGTCGCAGAGGGCGGCACTCACCATGCGCAGCAGGCCCTCGTGCACGGCGACGGGCGCGGCGGCGGCGGTGAGGTTGGTGCGCAGGCGCAGCGCGGACAGCAGCGGTGACATCGGTGGGTATAGGTCGCAGAGGGCGGCACTCACCATGCGCAGCAGGCCCTCGTGCACGGCGACGGGCGCGGCGGCGGCGGTGAGGTTGGTGCGCAGGCGCAGCGCGGACAGCAGCGGCGCGCGCGGCGCCGACGCCCGCAGCCGCAGCCGCGCCACCGCCGCGCGCGCGCCCGGCAACACCACCAGCGGCGCCAGCGACTCCACCTGAGGGCCGCCGCATTACGCTATTACATTATATTGGCACCGTGCCGTGGCCGTGACGCACAAAATAACATCGGTGCCGTCTAACTTACACCTTATTACCTTAGTACGTCGTTGCTTTATTGTGTCTCGACATGAATGACAGCAAGAGATATAAAAATAATTTCAACTCTATGACACGACAAAGTTATGTAATAAATTCTATAGAATTCTCCGAAAGTATTAAAATCTCATGACTCGGCTAAGAGAAGCATTGCCATCGACTATTCGTTATTATAAAATGCTTAGTAACTACTACTAAGCCAAATTACAATATTACGGCCAATTTTTATTTTAACATTATATATTTCATTTTTATAAACACAGTGTAGTAATTCTGGCACGTCAGCATGTTGGCGCAGTCGGAAGCGAACTGAAACGCCAATTTTATTTCTGTGCTCATTGAGGCAATATTTTTTTGAATGTTTTTAAGACGCTGACCCGAAATCTAGTGCAAACTATTTATGATCAAAGTTGACAAACACATTACATACATAAACTCGTGTTCTATAGTTATTTTTTATTTTTATTTTACAAGTCTAAATAGAATTGGAAATAGCGTACAGAAATAAGATACGCAGACGTCAAGTCCCAATGGATGTTATCGTTGAAGCCAGTATGTATTGTATCGGCGCCGGCGTGGTGTAAGAGGTGTAAGAGGTGTAAGAGGTGCAGCCAGCGCGGCACGTACGTGGAAGTAGTCGAGCAGGCCGGGCCCGTAGTCCAGCGCCGCCACCAGCACGGGCAGCGGCAGCTCGTTGCTGGCCGACACGGTGCGCGGCCGCAGCGCCGCCTCGCCCTCCGCCGTCACCACGCTGCGCAAAAACATACATTGTTCTATACGGGCCCTTCAGTGCTCATCTAGTGCCTGCATTTTAATCTTAAATGTAATGATCTCTTATTCAATTAAAGTATTTTTATTTATTACAAGTGTTGACTGAACTGTACGCTCAAAGGTTATCGGTATATATTAAAAACTTTAAAGTGGCACAATTTTGGTATGAGTGGATTGCCGCCAGACGCACCCCCCCCCCCTTCCCCTTACTCTATCTGCGGGGGGCCCAGCGCCAGCGTGCCGGGCAGCAGCCGCACGCTGTACGGCAGCGCGGCGCCGCACGCCAGCAGCCAGCCGCCGCCCCCTCCCCTCCCCCTTACTCTATCTGCGGGGGGCTCAGCGCCAGCGTGCCGGGCAGCAGCCGCACGCTGTACGGCAGCGCGGCGCCGCACGCCAGCAGCCAGCCGCCGCCCCCTCCCCTCCCCCTTACTCTATCTGCGGGGGGCTCAGCGCCAGCGTGCCGGGCAGCAGCCGCACGCTGTACGGCAGCGCGGCGCCGCACGCCAGCAGCCAGCCGCCGCCCCCTCCCCTCCCCCTTACTCTATCTGCGGGGGGCTCAGCGCCAGCGTGCCGGGCAGCAGCCGCACGCTGTACGGCAGCGCGGCGCCGCACGCCAGCAGCCAGCCGCCGCCCCCTCCCCTCCCCCTTACTCTATCTGCGGGGGGCTCAGCGCCAGCGTGCCGGGCAGCAGCCGCACGCTGTACGGCAGCGCGGCGCCGCACGCCAGCAGCCAGCCACCGCACCACGCGCCCTGCTCCTCCCCCCCTCCCGCCTCCGTCGCTCCCCCGGTGCCGTTCTCCCCGTTCGCTTCTCCCTCGTTGCCTTCTCCGTTCTTGTACGACGCCCACAATTTTTCATCTGTCGACAACATATATGAACTCATGTCGATAACTTTTAAATGAGCGTACTCGCCGGCGGGCGCGGCAGTCGGCAGGACTTCTGGCACGTTAATATTGTGCGTGTGTCACTCACCACCTGTCACGCTAAGTGCAGCCACTGCTTGGTGAAGCGCGGACTATGGCAATGGACAGTCCATTGCCATAGTCCTACGGCTATATATATATACTATAGATAGACTGGGCATTGCCCAGTCTGTGACTAAACCTTAGGGGATAATAGTCGTGATTGTATGTGTCTATGCAGCGTGTGTACACTTACAGTCGAGCGTGAGCCGTAGCGTGTCGACAGGTTCCTGGTGTGGCTCCAGCTGTGTCCGCAGTACTGTCACTTGTGCACCGCTCGTTTCTTTGGTACCTAGGGAGTGAGAGTAAAATGAATAAAATAATCAATGTCCATCCAGTGCATGGTGTCGCTTGCAGAGCATGCACGTGTACCTGCCCCGTTGGCGCGGTGCGGCGCGTGCGGCGCGGGGGGTGCGGGGGGCGCGGGCGGCGCGGGCAGGCAGCGCGCGCCCCACACGCGCGCCTCCACGCCCACCGCCGCGCCCAGGCTGTTACCCGCCGACACCTCCCACTGAGGACATACCACACTACGCTATAAACACAATGTACACTAATTACCAATGTCATTTAAACACTCTACGAAAACTCTATCCATAACCCCCGTCAACTCCCCTTGTAACCTTCTTAAATTCCCCCGTAACCCTCGTCAACTCTCTCAGTGACCTCCGTAACCTTCGTAATCTCCCTCCATAACCCCTGTAAATCACCCCGCAACACTCGTAATCTCCCCCCGTAACCCCTGTAAATCACCCCGTAACCCTCGTAGACTCCCCGTGGCACCCTCCGTGGTACTGACCGTGTCGGGCGGGTCCCGTGAGCCGCGCAGCCGCAGCCGCAGCATGGGAGGCAGCAGGTAGCCGCCGGCCGGCACCGGTAACGCCTCCACCCCCACTACCAGTCCGCCCGCGGTCCCACCCACCATGTCGCCCTTTATACTGAACACACAACACATCCGCTAGAGGCATCATCACAATACCGAGAACATTTTCAGAAATGTTTAAAGTACTCTTCAGTGTAAAATTCGACACGGTCTCGAGAAACGTGTGATTCGATGCGTGTGATGTATACCGTATGTATGCGGCGCGCGGCCTGGGCGGGTGGTCGTGGTCGTGCGCGGCGTGCTGGTCGAGCCGCAGCCGCAGCCGCACGAGCGGCCGCCACGTGCGCGCCGGCACGCGCCACGCCTCGCGCGCCGCCGCCGCGCCGCCGCCCGGCAGCCGCAGCGACACCCACGCGCCCGACGAGTACACCTCGCGCACCTGCACACGCACGCACACATACACACTACACGCCCCGCGCGCCGCCGCCGCGCCGCCGCCCGGCAGCCGCAGCGACACCCACGCGCCCGACGAGTACACCTCGCGCACCTGCACACGCACGCACACATACACACTACACGCCTCGCGCGCCGCCGCCGCGCCGCCGCCCGGCAGCCGCAGCGACACCCACGCGCCCGACGAGTACACCTCGCGCACCTGCACACGCACGCACACATACACACTACACGCCTCGCGCGCCGCCGCCGCGCCGCCGCCCGGCAGCCGCAGCGACACCCACGCGCCCGACGAGTACACCTCGCGCACCTGCACACGCACGCACACATACACACTACACGCCTCGCGCGCCGCCGCCGCGCCGCCGCCCGGCAGCCGCAGCGACACCCACGCGCCCGACGAGTACACCTCGCGCACCTGCACACGCACGCACACATACACACTACACGCCTCGCGCGCCGCCGCCGCGCCGCCGCCCGGCAGCCGCAGCGACACCCACGCGCCCGACGAGTACACCTCGCGCACCTGCACACGCACGCACACATACACACTACACGCCTCGCGCGCCGCCGCCGCGCCGCCGCCCGGCAGCCGCAGCGACACCCACGCGCCCGACGAGTACACCTCGCGCACCTGCACACGCACGCACACATACACACTACACGCCTCGCGCGCCGCCGCCGCGCCGCCGCCCGGCAGCCGCAGCGACACCCACGCGCCCGACGAGTACACCTCGCGCACCTGCACACGCACGCACACATACACACTACACGCCTCGCGCGCCGCCGCCGCGCCGCCGCCCGGCAGCCGCAGCGACACCCACGCGCCCGACGAGTACACCTCGCGCACCTGCACACGCACGCACAAACACACACATACACACTACACGCCGACACGACCCTTCTCAACACAGTTAACACACAATTTGAATACAAAAATAGGAACATGATAATAGCACATAATAGCAAAAAACACAGTGCCATCTAGATTCAAATGATTTTTTCCATATTTGGTGGAAAGACCAGATGAAAATTGACCATATTTTTTCACGTTACGGAGCCTCATTTGGCCCAGTGCGCCATTGGCCCCGCCCCCGGCGTGCGGCGGCGTGTACCTGCACGGGCTGCGCGGTGGGGTTGTAGAGCGTGAGCAGCGGCTCCAGCGAGGCGTTGGCGGGCACGCGCAGCCCCACCAGCGGCCACACGCCCCACTCGCTCGCCACGCCCCCCGCTGACACCTGCGCGTGTACCTGCACGGGCTGCGCGGTGGGGTTGTAGAGCGTGAGCAGCGGCTCCAGCGAGGCGTTGGCGGGCACGCGCAGCCCCACCAGCGGCCACACGCCCCACTCGCTCGCCACGCCCTCCGCTGACACCTGCGCGATACAACACCACGCTCACTAATCACCACATTCTTATTTCATACAACGTATTGCTAAACATGTATGCATGTGTATTATATCTTATAGGTACACGTAATTTGAAGGATGAAGTGTGTGTGTATGTGTGTGGCTGACCAGGTACTTGTGGACGCCGAGCGAGGTGTGCAGGTAGAGGTTGGCGGAGACGGGCCCCTCGCGCCGCCCGAGGAACACCACGCTGAAGGTCGTGTTGCCGCGCGGCGGTAGCGTCTGGAATACGGCGCGCAACGAATATAGGTTGTGGTGCTTTCAACAGATGGCTTGTAAATCACTTTTCATCCCACCACCTCGGAAAGTGTAATTTTGCGCTTCGAAATCTGGCTGGAAAATTCTATTTTATTCGCTTGAGCGGCAAAGTAGATTTGAATTTAGAACATCACATATAATGAGTACTCAATATAATTGTAAATTCAAAACGTCATTAAACCTATTTAATGTAACCTCTATGGTGCCAAATTTATGATTAGAACTTTTTAAATTGTGAAAAAATATTTTGTCATTATAAATTGTTTTCTTTTTCATTTTGTCATTTCCTCGCTGAGGTGGGATGAAAAGTTACGTATTGCACTCGAGTGGAAAGATTTTTCACCTTGTGCTCGTTTGTTTCCCTCGCTGACGCTCAGGATTCTAATTTAGAATCACTCGCTGCGCTCGTGATTCAACTTAAGAATCCTTCGCTTGCTCGGTCATCCAAATCGAGCACGCGGTTAAAAAGGAACTTTCCACTCTTGTATAATAAATAACTATTATTTTGTGAGGGTGGTTGATGTCGTTCTTTGTGTCGCTCGACTCCAGTCACCTTTGCCGAGTCAGAGACTTACTCTTATTTAAAGTGAAATGAAATTGCTTTACAGGAAAAAAAGCCATTCACCGTCCTTGCCTACCGCTGGACGAACTTTAATGTACCTATTATAATGTGTTTTTACAATATGATGCAAAAAATATATATTCTTTTTTTTTTTTTTTATACTACCAGAGTGGCAAACAAGCATACGGCCCACACAGATGGGCAGTGGTCACCGTAGCCTATGGACGCCTGCAACACCGAAGGCATCACTAGCGCGTTGCCGACCCTTAAAAAACCTTTTCACGCCCTTTTTGAAGGACTCCATGCTGTAGTCTCTTAGTAGCTGTAGTCTCTATTCAAATAAATTACTTGAATTACTCTTTAAAGTAAAGGATATCAAACCCACAGGAAAATCTTATCGAGACCCATTCATCGACCAACTCAAGATATGCAAAAGGCGTAGCTTATTATAATCACAATAAAGTAAACAAATAAGTATCGATACATTTACGTCTGCAGATAACAAAAATCGTCAGCAAACCAATTGCATAAATGCTATCGAGCCCATCGATCAGCACCACACAAGTGTAATCGAATGTAAACTCCGCTTCAGTTCGTGCTCGTGTGATTGGATTTTCTGATTAGCTATCTTTACATTTGTTTAGTAATTCTAATAATTAGATAACTACAGGTAAAGTAAGTAATTGACACAATCTAACAATATTTTTCTTACAGTCATCCTCTACAAATAACAATCTGCTTTCTTATTTATTTTTAATCATAAATTATATACCTTTAATCATACATTTAATAAACACAAGAAATGGTTAAATCGGATGCAGACGACTAAATGTGAGAGTGGGGCAAAAAGCTTTAGTATGTAGGTATAAATATTACAATTTACAAGTGCGCTTCGATCGTTCGAGGTTAGACTCTATCCGTAGGGATTAAGGACAGTGTTAAGCGCAATCGTGAAATGTAACACCTATACATGGCAGCTGTTGGGCTCCAAGGGGAAATTCGCATCTCTTTTGAAAGAGCCCGCTCTATTAGAATGAGGATACGCTTTGGGAATTCTTTATGTCTGCATAGACGCCTCACATACAATATTATTAATAAGAAAAACATGTTTTATAAATAGATACAATTTTCAAGGTAAAGTTACCAAACATATAACCTCCTATATTATACATACACCTATACAAGCTAAAAGGAATATAATAATCTATCGCTTATTAAGCAAATGAAGCCTTCAAAACACCGTCTTGTCAGCGGGAGGCACCCGCACGCGGCGACGCAGGAAAAGTTCGAGCTTGACTGTAGGCTACGTCAAAATGCGAGCTTTTCCCGCGCCCCCGCGCGCGCCCGCCGCACCCCCGCGCGCGCCCGCCGCACCCCCGCGCGCGCCCGCCGCACACCCGCCGCGCCGTCTGCTGCTCTCGGTTACCGCGCTCTTCTCGCGAGGACATCAGTAGTTGGTACTCGTTCGTTCCCGACCTCCCTCCCTCTCACGGGACCCCAGTGCGGGTTGCGAATGAACGAACACTTACTTCATGTATTTGCAATATTTTTTGTATCACCTAGGCCGCTGCGGCACAAAGTTATACTACAGTTTATACATTTTATTACATAAAAATAAAGCAGTGTAGTTTTTAAGAACGTAGTTAACCTTTTGTGTGTTGAAGCGGCACTATTCGTGCAAGAGGTTCAATATTTTCATACACTTAAAATATCCGAAAATTAAATATTATTGTGTATATGTAGATTAACTATTCAACCTATTCCTTTAATTCCGCCAAATGTATATTTTTATTTCTAATGGAAGTTGAAGTTTAAATAAATTAATACTGGCGATTAATGTATCAATTTATCTGAACATACAAAAACCCTGAAACTTCGATCACATCTAAAAATTGACGAAGGTACTAATGTACCTGCAACTTAAAATTATCTAGTAACTATGTTATTCCAGTATCTAAATAATTAATTAGGTAGGTACATCAATATTATCAAACATGATTCAAAACAACCGCACGTAATTTTACAAGCATACATAATTTCAGTGACTGTCGTTTTTATAAAATGTCATAACATTACACAAATCTTATCTCTCCCTCCCTGATAGCGCATTGTTAAATCCAAGATAGTTAAATACGTTTTAATGCCACAGATTACCTCATACAATCGTTAACGCAGTACCCGCACGCACTTAACAAAAAATCTTTAATACATGCATTCTTAACTTTAGCACACATATTTAAACAAATCAACCGTATCAAAAAAAAATAACCGTGTTGCATTGTGTGTGTTGCGTGTTGCAACTTCGTACAGAACTAAACCAAAGAAAACACTTGACAGTAAAATTTGTCTCCTAGACTAGAGCAATCGGAATCAATAGACTATTTGACTACTATGAAAATATAGATCAAACTGTTGTTAGCTTAAAAGAAAAAAAAATTTAAACCAATTTAGCCAACACATTATTTTATAGTACATTATGATATAAGTGCGGTAAGTTGAAAACTACAGCCGAAGCGATATTGCTATAAGAAGGCAGAGGCTGTAATTATCAAACCGCACGTATGTCATACGACGTTTTATAACACATTTGCGAGGATATAAATAATACTCAGCCATTCCTAAACTAATTTGGAGTATGACTGTATATCAATACAATGTTTTGTTTTTACTGTGCTTTTTAACATTGAATAGAAGCACCACAACGAGCTAGACTTATATTTTTTGGGAAAGTTCCACGAAATAAGCTAAAAGCACACTTTCTGAAAAGGAATTTGCATTTTTGCTTGTTTTCCATGAGATGAAAGTTACGATATGATAAGTTACGATACGCGTGATACGCTTGTAAGAGATTTTCGGTCGATATTTCGGGCAAGAGGCTTAGCGTAGCTTTTTTCGCTGCCTCTGAAACTTCTGGCGGTTTGACACCGCCTAAGAAATTCATCACTACATGACGACATTTTCAAATAAAAACAATACACCGAAAAGAAAAGCGCGCGGAATAATTTAAACTTTTTCACAAATTAGCGATGCGCGCGCATCAGCGCTTTTTTAAAGCAAAGGAACAAATAACAGCCAGTGTTACTAATAAAGTAAATTAATATTTTTGTGCATTTGTTACCGATCCATGGTTGTAAATAGTTGTCAAAATAAATGAAATTAAAGAATTAAATGTTTATTTAGTATATTTCATCTCCCAAAGGTAATTTTATTAAGAAAATGTTGACTTCCTTTCTGACATAAAAACTCTTTGCTAAGATTAGAAAAGGTCTCGTTTGTTTTTAGACGGAACATCACAAACCGTGCGTTTTACTTTACATTATCGCACAAGTACGTAATGTGATAGATAATCATATTGAAATTGGTGAAATAAGAGACCCTTTACGAGCAAATGTGTTATAAAAATATTTACGATTTTCTTAATACATCATTAATCAAGTAACTAATTGTTCATGTTTGACCACGGGATTGAAAACGAACGGTGACGTCGCCTGCTTGCAGGTAAAGTGTTGGCCCTAGATGCTAGACAGCCAGTGCTGCCTACTATCTAGTAGTTGTATACACACAATCACTGATTATTTATCGTTGTTCATAATTTTATTTCCGTTTTATAGCGAAGGCCACCACCAGCTGAAGGCGCTTTTTTGCCAAAAAAAGTTATCACAGTGAAAACCATAAACATTAACCTCAAATTTAGTCCAATGGCTGTATGACCTTGTGACGTGGTGAGTGGATGAAAAATAAAAAAAAATTAAAAACAAGTGGCGTCATGATCACGTGATGTATCGTTTTAACGACTTTCTTGTTAAGTTAAACTTTAATGTTCACTTTCATAGAAAATAGAATTTAAAGGGAACAATCAAATTACGTAAGTATTTTGTTATAGTAAAAAAATTGAGATGCTTTTCTAAAACTTGTCAAATAGCGTATTCCTCGAGACTTATTACCTCATTGTTCAGCACATAATTATCTGTCAATAATGTCAGCAGACTGATAATTTAATAATTTCCAAGTAATATTGGTGCGATTCTGCAATCCCAAAGATATCAAATTGCGTGCGTGTTAGTTAAGTGTAAAATAAACATAAACACATCTGCGCTCGAACAGTAGGAAACGTTTAGTTCGATAAAAAACGCCATTCACGACCAGTCACGCCAACCGACACCTATTAAATATAATGACTTACAAATGAAGTGAAAACGCCTAAATTGATTAGTTGCTATGAGAAATAATGCGGAAAACGCTTCATGTAAAACTCCTAGATCTGGTTCCCTCTCGCAGAGCCACTCTTGCCAATCGATGTTGGACCACGAGGTGCCATTAATTTGAAGGTAAACGATATTGCTTTAACGTCAAACTTAGACAATGGAAAAATGATGTAACAAAATTTTAAAATTGCTTTACGGCACGTGATGGGTTGGATCACCAACTTTAGTAATCGAATCAATTCACTATATCGCTATATAAAACCCTCTTTGGTAGTGATTTAAATTAGTGGAATATTGTTTACTCCAGACGCAGGGAGATGAATCTGGCAAAGGGGCCTAAAAGGGTTTTTCACACAATGGAGCATTCATACAAAGATTACAATACTGGAGCAGCTAGTTAATTACTCCCATTCATTGACGTGTCCATGCATCAAACACACAAAGAGATTCTGTGTTCGTGGCTAGTGCGAACGAAGTGTAAGACTATTCAGTTGAAATACATTGTACGGTAATGAAGTGGAGCCGCGCCCTCCCGGGCCCGCGTCCATTGAAGCACACGTACCGGTAATCACCGCCCTGTAATTAACGGCCGTCTGACAAATGCATATATTACGTCAAATTTTCACCGGAGACGATTACCGCGACTGCTCGATCAATAACACACAATACATGCTAATTTGAATTTGCCACACGCAGAGGATCCCGGAAACACTACACTGAAGGGTTCTTGAATGTCCTGAATAGCGTGTAGAAGAGTTCTGTGTCACTACGAAATATGCACAACTTTTTAAGTGCGGTACACTGAACGTGAGCAGCCGAATTTATTTTAATCAATACAATTGTAATATACTTTAGTTCATAAGTAAATTTATAGAGAACCCAAAGTATTATTTGGTATAAAATTACTTACATCATGTTAAATGTTTTATAACCCATCTGATTAGCAAGATAAAGGATATAATTTACCAAGAAATAGAATCAACCTATGACTCAAACTATTTAATGTTTTAGTCACAGCTTCACAATTATGCGAACATCGTCAGAAAAACCTCGACTCGTCGAACCACATCCCGTTGATATTACGATAGCAAGTCCACTGCTGTTTACGGAGTGATAACCGCCACTAAAAGGGAACTTTGTTCACTAAAAAGAACAAATTTTTATCTATATCATAAATAATGCTCTATGGCCACTGTCTGGCAGGATGTTTCTTAAAAAAGTAGGTAACTCGAAAAACTATCGTATTTAAAGTCCGGTTTGACCGTCTAATAAACTTAGGTTAGAACAGTAAACGCCGGCACACTAAAAGGTTTCATCGAGTGTTTATCGCGGGCATCTAACAAAAGACTGGACCGCGTTATCAGTGCAGCCGGTGCATCACTACTGGCGGCGTGCGGGCCCCGCGCTAGTTCGGCCATCAATTGCATCCGACCCGCCGGTTCAATACTGGGTGCCCGGCGGCGCATGGCTTTATTTACCGCGCGCGCACTCCCGATACGAATGCACTCGCCAACTTACACCAACATGCACAAAACTAGTCATTGTTCTGCGGCTGCTAAGGATCGGTTGCAATTAAGTTTCTTATAATACAATTTGGAACTCCAAAATTCTGTTTCATCTAGGATATATTGGGTTTAACTAACTGTAACTTTAATTTTGGAAAGTTTTGCAGCACTAAACTTCATCGAATTTTCGTACTTATCCCGCGACTTCGTAATTGGAAGATGGAATTTTGAACAGAGTAGTAAAATAGAGGTTTTATAAATTAAATTAAACCTATGGTAATAAATCGGAGACAACTGCATTGAATTCCGTGTAGAGGCATAAACTATTATGCGTGAAACGTACGCGCATTAACATAAAAATATCATTATAACATATATATCAAGCTTCTATCCCCACAGGCGTAGCTGGAGGTGATAACAACACCAGCATTTCTCCTGACATGGTCAGGACCTGAACATGGTCCTGACATCATGAATAGGTAACGCAGCAGGCCAACTTGGCAAACAATATTTAAACTTAGTTTTACGGGCAGGGCGAGCTCTCGCACGACTAACGTCGTTTTTCTCGAGTACAGAAATAAATAAAAAATGAATGACACATTTTTACAAATCTAAATAAATAATAAAATCTTACAGTTATACAGGCTGGCCAATAAGTCATGGATCAAACGAAATAGGTAGACAGGCAGAGTCATTTGTATCAGACAATCCCAAGAAAATAGGGTACAAAAATTTATTCGACAAGAAAGTATGAACAGTTTCAATATTAATAATACACTTAAACTTAATGTTGCCTAATCATAAAGTTAACTCGACTTCACATTACATCAAATTATTGAATTAGTAGGTAATTAGTAGTTGAATTAATATTGGGTCCTTACCTATGAAATTGGTGTTTTTATTCTGTCTTAGCAATTTGTCCGTAACTATTAAGTTTCACAACATTCTTATAAAATAATTGCCTCTTCTAAAAATAGACCATATATTTGAGCTCGTATTATTTAATTTGATAATTTTTTGTAAGTTTAATTGTGTTAAAATTAGATACAAAGACAATTAAGTTTAACTGCCTCCCGAATACATCATTTGATTTGCATTAACATAAAAACGATGAAAATTTTTTATCAAGCGTGTTCACACACATATTGCTAAAGCTTGTCTAATGATACATGCCAAATATTATTATCTCTGGATTTGTCGTTGTGAAGAAAACTGATAAAATGTTAGTATGGAAAATGCAGACATCCCCAAAATCTCCATACAAAACACCAATTTCATAGGTAAGGACCTAATATAAGGGGGTGATTAGGTCTCACTGTCCACATCCATGAAATATTATTTAGGAACTCTCTGCAGTTGATTTTTAAACAAATAAAATCGTATAGTAACGTATGAGTAAATAACAAATACATCAGTGAAAAAGTATCAGTGCTGCGCTAAAATTGGGAATAGGGCCGGTAATTACGATCAGTTGCAAGCGTATAGAGTAGTGTATAGTATAGAGCATACCTTAGACTCGAAGAAGGATGCGTGGAAGTCGCCGGTGGTGCCGGCGACGGAGGCGAGGTGCACGGTGGCGTTGGCGAGGTTGGTGACGGTGACGGCCAGGCGGCGCGCCTCCGCCAGCGGCACGCGCCCGAAGCGCAGCGCCGCCGGCCGCAGCGACAGCGCCTCCGCCGCAGAGCCCTCCCCGCCCTCCCCGCCGCCCCATTCCTGCGACACCACTCGCATTATATATTATATATACCTCAGCCCGAATTACATACACGATCACAGGTGCATTACACACGCAGCCGGTTATTTAATTGGTCCCAACAGGGTCAGTCTACTGCCGTTACCGGGCACTGTAAGAAAAATTCCAAATTTAAACAGCTAGGAGAAAAACTACATACCATAGAATCTCGGCAGTTCCGCATTACTAAACCAAAATCAAGTATGCATGTAGATCTCTACTTCTATCTCTTCTTCTATGTGTAATGTACCTCAAAAACATTTTTTGTTTACTTGAGCAAAGTTACTGTGCGCTACATGGGATTATTCCCATGTAACGGAAGGAAGAAAAGGTGATACCTTTTCTTTACTAACTTAATTCTTATCCTCCCTTATTAACTTAAAAGGAATTGCGATATCTCTTTATCTGCCACTTTAATTGCGACGAATCAAAGCGAGACGGGACATGAGTGACTGAACGAAATCCGTAAACCGACAGTTGAGAACAAGGAAGTTGCCCTCCCATTTCAATTTTCCGAAATCAAGATTCTGTATATCTGCGTCGCCAAGCTTCGCGCTGCTGGGCACAGGCCTTCCTTTTAGAAAAGCACTGACCCTAACATCACAACGGACGGAGGGTAGAAACGGTGGAAATAGCTACCAGGATGAACAGCTTTACCTGTCTTCCAAAGTACGGAGCAACTCGAAATGTCAATGTTATTATTCCGTTTTTGGACCGGCATGACATTGTTTTTAATATCGAAAGCTAAAGCGCACGAGCCACTGGCGAGCTTCTGAATTACTCTATCATTCACCAAAATAATCATAATAATGTTGAAATGGAAAAATCTTGCGATGGCAAAACAATTAACAAAATACCCGTCCTGTTTATTATTAATCTAAGCGAGGCCGGGACGTGACATTAGGAAACATCCGGAAACCGTTAGTTGAGAAGAAAGGCATAGGTATATCATACGCTCAGAACGGATACTGATCACAAGAAGGCAAGATTCCAACCTTACATGTTGCGTCTCATATCCACTATAGAGAGTGTAATCGCGGGCAGGAGCCTAAATAACACTCTAACATAGTTACTATCCTCCTCAATGTATCAAGGATCCGCGTCTTCCAACCGCTCACGGCCTGATCAATACATACTTTACTAAAATACAGGTCCTTACTACCGACCATTTCTTCGTATCTATACACAGCAACCCACATACGCAGCGTATATTGCGTCAGGTCTGAGGCCACCATAAAACCACTAATGGGTCAGCAAGATGGAGGTTAGACATGCTCTCTCAGCATAAACACTTATCTATTGTTTACCATTAGATGGCCCTATAAATATCACTGCAAACTACCTGCAATTCAGTTGCCAATGCTTGCCCATGGGAACGGTTCATGACAAATCATATCTATGGTTCATTTAATTTTTCAATTCAATAATGCGGTATAATATAAAATAAGTGCAAATAGGGAACAATACAAAGCACTTTGCCAAAGGAAGGCCCTGATAATAGTTCAAAAGTCAATACTTTAATTGGTATCGGCCTTGGCTATTAAATATTTATGAAACAAGTCAATTTCCCAATGTACTTATTTTGCAAGATATGTTAGGTCCCCAAGGACCTAACATATCTGGCAAAATGTGGGTGTTTGACACCTCTGCCCACCCCTTCAGGGAAAGAAGCATGAGATATGTTATGTTGTGTGTGTCCTTGAAAATTTGTTAAAATTTTCATTTTCACCAATGTTAGTAGCCAACTACCTATTGCTTATTTTTTTATTATACGGTGTTGGTACCAAAATACATACAATGACACATGTCCTGTGATTTATAGAGCCAATTGAAAATTCAATATAAAACACCATTTCAATAAGTTACTATATTTATTTTTAAAACATTATGTATGTTTTAATTTGCTACCAACACACAATTGAAAAATTAAAGCTATAGGTAAAGATGAAAAACCAAGCTATGACCACAAGAGCTTTATATTCATTTTAAACACATAATAACATAATGTTCAGTTAGTAACTGAATAAAGATAAATGTACAATTTAAATATTTAATGCCATGTAATGTAAAATAAATGTAATAATAGAATCTGGTATGATTATGTTGTGGTTCATATGACAGGAAACATAATAATAATATTATACCAATAATAAATCAGACAAATTCACACATTACTGCACTAGTATGACTTGTTATGTGTCTACTCACATCCCTTAAATCAGAGCGAACATCGGAGCAGTGGAGAGGAGCATCCTTAATTGCCTATTCGATTGCCTTGTGTACCCTCCATTACCCCAATGTCAGGGCAACATTGGGGTAATGGAGGGTTGCACCCTAAATTGGCTCATAGATCACCTGGAAATTTTTAGAATTTTTAGTGTTTAAAGTAGCAGCCTGCACAACCACCCAAAAGCTTATAGCGGCGATGGGCTTACCACCTGTTACACTGAGTGCAGGCACTGTTTGGTGAAGTGTAGGCTATGGCAATTGACTCTTTTTGCGCTGCTTTTGCCTAGTCTCTGACTAACCCTTAGGGGATAATAGTCGTGATTACGTGTAAGTATGTATGTAGAGTAGCAGCCAACTTTAGGACCTAATTAAGGGCCAATTTTAGGATGTCCCTTAATTAGTAAGGGATGTGAGTTACCACTTTACTGCTGACTGATTCAATGTAATGGCTAACATTGCAAAGGGCGGTACAGCCAATTTTTTTTATATAACCCCTTGGGGGTCACTGGTGAACACTGTGAACACCCTCAAGGTTTGAGTTTGGTTTTCTGAACATTAACAGGTTCATTATTATTACATATTTCTTATATTGATTCAACAATAAAGAGTTTATAGGGTGCAATAACAGTTTAAAGTTTATGTTATATGGTATTAGTAAAATAATTTGATCAAACATTCCAAGTGGATACACTTACCCTACAATATGAAAAAAAAAATTATAATCATTATTAGTCTGAATGTACCACATTTTACGGAATGAAAATAATTTAATGCATATACTTTTATACAATTACCTGAAATGTTATTCCTTCGAGGAGGGAATCGTGGACTGTAGTTACATCTGTAAACAAATATTTAATTAAATGTTTTGTGCATAGGTCTTATATTAAACATCTAAGAAACTATAAAGAATTATGTTTTAAATCCTGACCTTATTAAAAAAAAGAACATAAGAAAGTAATAAAATTTATGAGGGTACTCTAGGTACACAATTTGGCTGTATCATACCTATTCATTAGAATTTTACATTAAAACAAATTTATAGATATTATAAATAAATTTTCTATATTATATTGTAGTAAAAATACACTTAGCAGTAATTATTTCATTAAATACCTCGTCTTTACTAAGACGAAAATACCATGTGCATATTATGTACGGTGAAAGAAAATCGACCAACAAGCCCGCGCCTCGGCGGGCAGTCTAAAATAACACTGCGGCGCCCGCGATTACTGCACAACACCAACTTATAACTGCAATTCCAGTTTGCAAGCTTCTTAGGCTTTTTTAAGATCGGATTTAAGAAGGAAAATACAGGGAACTCTTTCAATGTACACTGTTGTACGGACAAACTGCAAATCGATTTTACCATGGCTCTTTCCCTGGGCTGTCAACTTGGTGTTGAGAGATAAATCTAATAAAGTCAATACAAAGATATAACACCACACAGTTTTTTTGTACATTGCAAGTAATTATAGGTAATCATACACGGTTGATTCACATTTCTTTATCGCAATTTCACAAATTCATCAAAATAGCACTTCTTTCCACTCACAAGACTTGCTACATGCGTTCTAAAACGCCTTATGAAACAACCACAGAATAAATATAAATGCAAAGTTTTGACATTTGAAGTTGGTGGATATGGTTTTTAAACGAAATTGCAGTGTATAAAGAAAGCCAAATACAAAAATTTTGGATTTATCTTGGATTAATCCAATAATTTATTGTTATTGTTTTACCTTTCTATAATATTTTTTTTTATTAGAAACTAGTAATCCAGTGAGAAAATTAGTAAAAAAAAACTAAAAATAAAATGTTCTTGTAAAATATTGTAAACATGGCTTTAGCTTTGATTGACAGTTCTAATAAAAACTAGACCCATAAACGAACCTAAACAAAAATAGTCTACTTTCGTTTGCGTCTTTTTATTTCTTTTTATCTTGGATGTAAGTAAATAATTACATTTTTTTTCATTAATGGAAGTAAAAATATAATCTTCACAATTTATTTGATGCCATCGACGTCAATGGTAACTAAATATTTTTTTGCCATCTTTTAGCTATAGCGCTTTGCTTTGTTTTTGACTAAAAGTTAAAAGGAAATTTCTACGCAAAAACCTCCTGGAAACTTTTTATATGTTCATGAGTTGTAAAAGCTACAAGACAAATCTTTTAAACAGCTATATAACGTGGTAAAGTTATAATTTGATTACTTGTTGTTTTTCAAGATATGTTTTTAAGTTTGTAATATATTTAGACATGGCACTAACAAAGCATTGCACTTTGTAATGTGGGTGTTTAACACCTCTGCCTACCCCTTAGGTGAGAGAGTCGTGATGATATGTTATGTTATGCACTAACAACATAGTTAAATGATTCCTGTAAAAACCAACTTATTAGTATATTTTAGTACTAACAATTGCTTGAAATTGTGATTACAAACAATCAAAATCGACAAGTTACTAAATCTAAATTACCTGATCATTAAATAAGTCAATAATTTATTATAAATCAAGGTAAGTACAAATGGAATAATAGTGTCATTAAACCCCATGAGGGTCATCACTAACCACAGGTGTTTGCAAACTAGATATTTCTATTGTGTCAGGTTTTCTGACCATTGAGAGGTTAATAAAGTGAAATAAAAAACAAAAAATGTTAATTACCCTTTCTTCAGCTACATCTTTGAACCGTCAGACCATCTCTTGTCATGTTTTCCTCTTCCCCTCTCTGCCCACTGTCACTATACTTAAGCCCATGGCAGGCACTGCAAACACCGGTATTCACAAACAATAGATGTTTCTATAATGTGTCTCTTTTTGTGTCCGTTGACTAAGTAACTATTTCATTCTGTGATCTCTGACTATGAGGCCAGTCATCTCTTAATGAAAGTATGTAATTGCACTCAGTTCTTATGCTTGCTCCTTGTCAATAATTTTGTAGAATAACAGACCAAACCATGTAAACTCCTTTGGCATAATAATAATTTAAGAATTGAGTGATAAAAATTAAAGACGATCTTGTTATTACAGGTGATAACAACATGGCTGACAGCTTAAATCAAAATATAAATGTGATGGAGGTGGGAGCTGGAGAGCAGGAGGAGAGTGGAGAGTCCAGCAATGAAGAGGAAGAGGCCTTTGATATATCAATCCCAGCGTCTCATTCAGTAAGTTAATGTTGCATAGACAGCTAATATTGAATATTTTTCTTATTTTGTAACAAATATACAATGGAATCACTTTGAACTTTTTATAGAATTAATATTAATTTCTTTGAGTATGTATAGACATCAATTCCTCAGTTTAAATTTGTTTGTATTTTTTATTCTGCAAGAATTGTTTTTTAATCCCTAATACAAGCATTAAAAGATGTGTGTATGTCAAGCCATGGGTAGTTTTAAGGATTTTTGACACAGGACACAAGTGTTAACCCAGAGAGTGTAGTACTGGGCAGCTTTGGGGTCATGTGTCGGGTGGGATCTGGATTATTAAATGGGAATGTAGTGTTGCTGCTGTGTGTTTGGGTGGCGTGTGTGTTGAGTGGCGTGTGCTAGTGCGTGTGTGTTGGGTGGCGTGTGCCAGTGCGTGTGTGTTGGGTGGCGTGTGCCAGTGCGTGTGTCGGGTGGCGTGTGACCGTGCGTGTGTGCAGTACATGGGCGGGTCGATGCGCGCGGTGGCGGGGCGGCGCGCGCTGGCGGCGGGCTGGCGCGGCGCGCTGGCGGTGGCGGCGCACGCCAGCGCCGTGGCCGGGTGGCGTGTGCCAGTGCGTGTGTCGGGTGGCGTGTGACCGTGCGTGTGTGCAGTACATGGGCGGGTCGATGCGCGCGGTGGCGGGGCGGCGCGCGCTGGCGGCGGGCGCGCGGCGCGCTGGCGGTGGCGGCGCACGCCAGCGCCGTGGCCGGGTGGCGTGTGCCAGTGCGTGTGTCGGGTGGCGTGTGACCGTGCGTGTGTGCAGTACATGGGCGGGTCGATGCGCGCGGTGGCGGGGCGGCGCGCGCTGGCGGCGGGCTGGCGCGGCGCGCTGGCGGTGGCGGCGCACGCCAGCGCGCTGTTCCCGGGCGACACGGTGCCGCTGCTGCTGCCGCGCACGCCGCGCATGCAGGCGCTGCTCGACCGCATCGCGAACGACCGCGTCTTCGGTCTCCTCTGCCCCGAGTGAGTGCTTTCACATTCTTATTACAAATTTACACTATCTCCGATTGACTCTCTTACGAATGTCCGTGTTGACGAAGTATCTCGATGGAGCATTATTTATTGTTATCGTCGAGTTCCAAGATGCCGAGTATCCTCGAAAGAAACTTTTGCGATCTTAATATATTAGGTAATCGGCGAGTCCCGGCAGGTACTGTTATGTGGTAAAGCAAGATGTGATGTGTTGTGGCAGCGCGACGGGCTCGCGGCCGTCGGCGCTGGGCGTGGTGTGCGAGGTGCTGGAGGCGGGCGGCGGCGAGCAGGCGGGCTTCAAGGCGCGCGCCGCCTGCCGCTTCCGCCTGTCGCCCGCGCGCGCGCGCGCCCACGTCATACACCTCTACGCCAGGTACGCGCGGTGACGCATACTACTTATACACTCGTACACACCTCAGACAAGCATACACCTCTACGACGAATCAGACGCTCGTTTCTACGGCAAGTGAGACACACGGAATGGTAGTCTATAATCGACATGAAGACGCCTCTAGCAGCAATCAGATACAGGAACACGCCTGCCTTTACGACAAAAATCTAGTATGATTTATGCTTCTGGTAAAACATTTCTTTTTCTGTAACGTTCATTATTTACAAGTATAAAGCACGGTCAGGATTGAACTGTATCATCAAAATATAAAACATAAAGTGCGTGTGTGTGTCGTGTGTGCAGCATGCGCGTGGAGGAGGTGGAGGTGCTGCCGGAGCTGCGGCCGGCGGCGCCGCTGCGGCTGGCGCGCCTCGCCGCGCTCGACGCCCGCCGCCGCCCGTGACTATGCCACTGCCTTACACGCTACACCGCTACACCTGCCTTGCACACGCCACACCGCTATACCACTGCCTCACACACTGTCATTCGCAGTGGAGCAGGTGGAGGTGCCCAACGGCATCTAGCGGCGTGGCGAAAATACCAGCTTACCTTGAATGATGAAATGAAAATATTCTTTCATGTCTTTAATGTTCTATTTCTTGCATTATTATCTACTTGCTCTTTATTTTTTATTACGTCTTTATTACGCCTCACAAAGAAGAATAACTCACTTTTTTTTTATGAATTTAGATTAAACGCGCAAATGCAACGACTAGAAGCGATAGTGTCGCCCTGGCCTGCATTTCTATACCACATGTTCGACTACAAGAGAATCCGACAGGAATTCTGCCAATTCTTCAAGACTCTAGGTTTCGGTAAGTCGACTGAAGAGTTATATTCGCTTCATGTTATATTTTTAAACGATACTGCTTATTTTGAAACTGAAATATCAATATCATTGAACTGGTATGGCGGCTTGGCGGGCGTCATGCGAGTGTATGATGTGCATTTGCTTCAGAGTCGCTGCCGGAGGAGCCGGTGTCGCTGTCGTTCTGGGTGGCGTCCAACCTGGCGCTGTCGCCGCGCGACCACGCGGCGCTGCTGGCGGCGCCCGGCGCGCTGCAGCGGCTCACGCTGGCGCTGCGGCTCATGGCCAACGTGAGCGGCACTGACACACACACACACACTACATATACACTTGCAGCGGCGCTGCTGGCGGCGCCCGGCGCGCTGCAGCGGCTCACGCTGGCGCTGCGGCTCATGGCCAACGTGAGCGGCACTGACACACACACACACACTACATATACACTTGCAGCGGCGCTGCTGGCGGCGCCCGGCGCGCTGCAGCGGCTCACGCTGGCGCTGCGGCTCATGGCCAACGTGAGCGGCACTGACACACACACACACACTACATATACACTTGCAGCGGCGCTGCTGGCGGCGCCCGGCGCGCTGCAGCGGCTCACGCTGGCGCTGCGGCTCATGGCCAACGTGAGCGGCACTGACACACACACACACACTACATATACACTTGCAGCGGCGCTGCTGGCGGCGCCCGGCGCGCTGCAGCGGCTCACGCTGGCGCTGCGGCTCATGGCCAACGTGAGCGGCACTGACACACACACACACACTACATATACACTTGCAGCGGCGCTGCTGGCGGCGCCCGGCGCGCTGCAGCGGCTCACGCTGGCGCTGCGGCTCATGGCCAACGTGAGCGGCACTGACACACACACACACACTACATATACACTTGCAGCGGCGCTGCTGGCGGCGCCCGGCGCGCTGCAGCGGCTCACGCTGGCGCTGCGGCTCATGGCCAACGTGAGCGGCACTGACACACACACACACACTACATATACACTTGCAGCGGCGCTCCTGGCGGCGCCCGGCGCGCTGCAGCGGCTGACGCTGGCGCTGCGGCTCATGGCCAACGTGAGCGGCACTGACACACACACACACACTACATATACACTTGCAGCGGCGCTGCTGGCGGCGCCCGGCGCGCTGCAGCGGCTCACGCTGGCGCTGCGGCTCATGGCCAACGTGAGCGGCACTGACACACACACACACACTACATATACACTTGCAGCGGCGCTGCTGGCGGCGCCCGGCGCGCTGCAGCGGCTCACGCTGGCGCTGCGGCTCATGGCCAACGTGAGCGGCACTGACACACACACACACACTACATATACACTTGCAGCGGCGCTGCTGGCGGCGCCCGGCGCGCTGCAGCGGCTCACGCTGGCGCTGCGGCTCATGGCCAACGTGAGCGGCACTGACACACACACACACACTACATATACACTTGCAGCGGCGCTGCTGGCGGCGCCCGGCGCGCTGCAGCGGCTCACGCTGGCGCTGCGGCTCATGGCCAACGTGAGCGGCACTGACACACACACACACACTACATATACACTTGCAGCGGCGCTGCTGGCGGCGCCCGGCGCGCTGCAGCGGCTCACGCTGGCGCTGCGGCTCATGGCCAACGTGAGCGGCACTGACACACACACACACACTACATATACACTTGCAGCGGCGCTCCTGGCGGCGCCCGGCGCGCTGCAGCGGCTGACGCTGGCGCTGCGGCTCATGGCCAACGTGAGCGGCACTGACACACACACACACACTACATATACACTTGCAGCGGCGCTGCTGGCGGCGCCCGGCGCGCTGCAGCGGCTCACGCTGGCGCTGCGGCTCATGGCCAACGTGAGCGGCACTGACACACACACACACACTACATATACACTTGCAGCGGCGCTGCTGGCGGCGCCCGGCGCGCTGCAGCGGCTCACGCTGGCGCTGCGGCTCATGGCCAACGTGAGCGGCACTGACACACACACACACACTACATATACACTTGCAGCGGCGCTGCTGGCGGCGCCCGGCGCGCTGCAGCGGCTCACGCTGGCGCTGCGGCTCATGGCCAACGTGAGCGGCACTGACACACACACACACACTACATATACACTTGCAGCGGCGCTGCTGGCGGCGCCCGGCGCGCTGCAGCGGCTCACGCTGGCGCTGCGGCTCATGGCCAACGTGAGCGGCACTGACACACACACACACACTACATATACACTTGCAGCGGCGCTGCTGGCGGCGCCCGGCGCGCTGCAGCGGCTCACGCTGGCGCTGCGGCTCATGGCCAACGTGAGCGGCACTGACACACACACACACACTACATATACACTTGCAGCGGCGCTGCTGGCGGCGCCCGGCGCGCTGCAGCGGCTGACGCTGGCGCTGCGGCTCATGGCCAACGTGAGCGGCACTGACACACACACACACACTACATATACACTTGCAGCGGCGCTGCTGGCGGCGCCCGGCGCGCTGCAGCGGCTCACGCTGGCGCTGCGGCTCATGGCCAACGTGAGCGGCACTGACACACACACACACACTACATATACACTTGCAGCGGCGCTGCTGGCGGCGCCCGGCGCGCTGCAGCGGCTCACGCTGGCGCTGCGGCTCATGGCCAACGTGAGCGGCACTGACACACACACACACACTACATATACACTTGCAGCGGCGCTGCTGGCGGCGCCCGGCGCGCTGCAGCGGCTCACGCTGGCGCTGCGGCTCATGGCCAACGTGAGCGGCACTGACACACACACACACACTACATATACACTTGCAGCGGCGCTGCTGGCGGCGCCCGGCGCGCTGCAGCGGCTCACGCTGGCGCTGCGGCTCATGGCCAACGTGAGCGGCACTGACACACACACACACACTACATATACACTTGCAGCGGCGCTGCTGGCGGCGCCCGGCGCGCTGCAGCGGCTCACGCTGGCGCTGCGGCTCATGGCCAACGTGAGCGGCACTGACACACACACACACACTACATATACACTTGCAGCGGCGCTGCTGGCGGCGCCCGGCGCGCTGCAGCGGCTCACGCTGGCGCTGCGGCTCATGGCCAACGTGAGCGGCACTGACACACACACACACACTACATATACACTTGCAGCGGCGCTGCTGGCGGCGCCCGGCGCGCTGCAGCGGCTGACGCTGGCGCTGCGGCTCATGGCCAACGTGAGCGGCACTGACACACACACACACACTACATATACACTTGCAGCGGCGCTGCTGGCGGCGCCCGGCGCGCTGCAGCGGCTCACGCTGGCGCTGCGGCTCATGGCCAACGTGAGCGGCACTGACACACACACACACACTACATATACACTTGCAGCGGCGCTGCTGGCGGCGCCCGGCGCGCTGCAGCGGCTGACGCTGGCGCTGCGGCTCATGGCCAACGTGAGCAGCACTGACACACACACACACACTACATATACACTTGCAGCGGCGCTGCTGGCGGCGCCCGGCGCGCTGCAGCGGCTCACGCTGGCGCTGCGGCTCATGGCCAACGTGAGCGGCACTGACACACACACACACACTACATATACACTTGCAGCGGCGCTGCTGGCGGCGCCCGGCGCGCTGCAGCGGCTGACGCTGGCGCTGCGGCTCATGGCCAACGTGAGCGGCACTGACACACACACACACACTACATATACACTTGCAGCGGCGCTGCTGGCGGCGCCCGGCGCGCTGCAGCGGCTCACGCTGGCGCTGCGGCTCATGGCCAACGTGAGCGGCACTGACACACACACACACACTACATATACACTTGCAGCGGCGCTGCTGGCGGCGCCCGGCGCGCTGCAGCGGCTCACGCTGGCGCTGCGGCTCATGGCCAACGTGAGCGGCACTGACACACACACACACACTACATATACACTTGCAGCGGCGCTGCTGGCGGCGCCCGGCGCGCTGCAGCGGCTCACGCTGGCGCTGCGGCTCATGGCCAACGTGAGCGGCACTGACACACACACACACACTACATATACACTTGCAGCGGCGCTGCTGGCGGCGCCCGGCGCGCTGCAGCGGCTGACGCTGGCGCTGCGGCTCATGGCCAACGTGAGCAGCACTGACACACACACACACACACTACATATACACTTGCAGCGGCGCTTTGACGTATGACTTTGACGTATATTGTTATTTCAGCAGAAGACGGTGCTCTGCTGCACCTCGTGCCGCACCGACATCGCGCTCCGCCACCACATCTTCGCGATGTCAAGCGAGGGTTTGCATTCTAATTACACCAATTTAGGTGAGAACATATGATGATATTCAATGCGGCTTTTCATAAATAAGTTTTTTGCAATTTAATTCCTTCTCATTATCGGTCCAGTAAAAGCCCCTAAAGAACACCAAACAACTCCTGTATATGACAAGTGAAAAATATGAAGAATTCAAGATTCATTAATCTCACTCACATTTCAGGTCCAACTCGCTAGAGACCAATCTCATACGTTTTGTTATGTTCAGTGTAACATAAATATGTTATTTTAGTATCCAGGCGTAGTATGAAAAAGATAAAAGGAAACAATTTTTTCTAGACTGTTTTTAAGCAGGGTGTTTTGGGATGATGTCCCCTAGAAGTTACAATCTGGTACTCATATTAACAGGCTAAACAACCAAAATTCGTTTCCTATCATGGTTTTCATAAAAAGAGCAACGTGTTTTCCTCAAGTGCACCGCATTATTCATAGTAATAGCAAAGTTGTTTGTTGAAAAAACTTTGCTATTACTATGAATATGAAAAGAAAAACTTTATCAAACGCTGAGGCCAATTCGTAAAAGTAACAGAATCGAAGTAGTTTAGTTCCATACCGTCGAGTGTAAAGTACTATAAAGTGAACAATCTTTGTCATCGAAGACTTATCTTCAGCGCTTCCTGATGAATGTCGTAGCCTACCGTATGTCGTACCTTGGAGTCGTTCCGTGTCGGCAGGCGGGTACATGCACGACGTGGTGACGGTGTCGGCGGCGCGCAACACGTCGCTGGAGGGCGCGCCGTCCGCCGAGTACTCGTGGTTCCCGGGATACGCCTGGACCATCGCGCTGTGCGCCGCCTGCGCCGCGCACCTCGGCTGGAGGTACCGCCCCGCCATGCTGGCACACCCGCAGTACTCGTGGTTCCCGGGATACGCCTGGACCATCGCGCTGTGCGCCGCCTGCGCCGCGCACCTCGGCTGGAGGTACCGCCCCGCCATGCTGGCACACCCGCAGTACTCGTGGTTCCCGGGATACGCCTGGACCATCGCGCTGTGCGCCGCCTGCGCCGCGCACCTCGGCTGGAGGTACCGCCCCGCCATGCTGGCACACCCGCAGTACTCGTGGTTCCCGGGATACGCCTGGACCATCGCGCTGTGCGCCGCCTGCGCCGCGCACCTCGGCTGGAGGTACCGCCCCGCCATGCTGGCACACCCGCAGTACTCGTGGTTCCCGGGATACGCCTGGACCATCGCGCTGTGCGCCGCCTGCGCCGCGCACCTCGGCTGGAGGTACCGCCCCGCCATGCTGGCACACCCGCAGTACTCGTGGTTCCCGGGATACGCCTGGACCATCGCGCTGTGCGCCGCCTGCGCCGCGCACCTCGGCTGGAGGTACCGCCCCGCCATGCTGGCACACCCGCAGTACTCGTGGTTCCCGGGATACGCCTGGACCATCGCGCTGTGCGCCGCCTGCGCCGCGCACCTCGGCTGGAGGTACCGCCCCGCCATGCTGGCACACCCGCAGTACTCGTGGTTCCCGGGATACGCCTGGACCATCGCGCTGTGCGCCGCCTGCGCCGCGCACCTCGGCTGGAGGTACCGCCCCGCCATGCTGGCACACCCGCAGTACTCGTGGTTCCCGGGATACGCCTGGACCATCGCGCTGTGCGCCGCCTGCGCCGCGCACCTCGGCTGGAGGTACCGCCCCGCCATGCTGGCACACCCGCAGTACTCGTGGTTCCCGGGGTGCGCTTGCACCGAGAATGTTTATCACGATGTGGTCCCTCAGTGCTTGTCTCAGTGCTGCTGTTGTCGAGGAAATTATGAGTGTGTGAGGAACTCGTCTAGCGCCTGAAAGTGGCGCTGGCTCACGGAAATAAATCAAGATGTTATGTTAAATGTTATATCATTACTAACGAAATAGTGATGATTCACTTTCCTACTTCTGTTTTTTAAGAATTGACGCTGCACATTAAGGCATTTTTGCTCAACCGCTCAAATCGAGACCGTCCGCTTAGCCGTTCTATCTTGAATTAGTTGTGTGCAGTAGCTTTATCACGACATGGTACAGGGTTAAGACCGCAGTCGGTCCAATGAAGTGAATACCGTGTTTTGGCGCAGGTTCGAAGCTCTAAAGCGCAACCTGCAGCCGCAGCAGTTCTACGGGCTGTGCCGCACGAGCGTGACGCCGCGCGCCGCCGACCTCGACCCCGAGGCCGACCTCGACCTCAGCGACCACGACCACGACTACGACCCCGACCCCGACCCCGACCAGCGCGACCCCGACGACGACCACCGCTACGACCCCGACCTCGCGCAGGGCATCGACCTCGTGCTCGGACAACACAACGAGACTTAAACTGTGGGCAACAGAGCCGATCGACGACATTATACTCAACATACAAACATTTCATTGCGGTGTTCCGGGGGTAAGACAGAGGTATTAGCAACCACATTTCGCCCGATATCAAAATTCCGGAGACTTTTTTTTGAACCGGTTATTTATAAGCGAATCAGGAATATAAAAGCGTCAAAATGCTTCCGAAAATGAACTCATATGTACCTACCTACGTATAAATTGATAGTCTGAAATAGCTATATTATACAGCATGGAAAATTTTCATGGGCTCTGAAGAAGAAGTACCATAAATATTTAAAATTGCTTAATTTACTTTAAGAAAACTAACTTTTATTTTTATAAATAAACATAACTCCATTCACAGTTTAAAAAAAAAAGGTTACCCATATCATCATCCCAGTTTGGGATAACAAAATAAATGTTAGATTTCATTACGTTTTACATGTTTAAGACCAACGTTTCATAAAGAAATTTTATTTTCAAGGATTAGTGGAATAAAATCGCGTGGGCATTAACACCTATGCCTGCCTACTGACACGCTATGATATGTGTTATGTTGTTGTTATATTTTGGTTATCATGCTGACTAAACCACATTGTTAGTTAACATATTATATTTTACGTATAAGTAAAAAAATATATTTAATTTTACATTGGACACTTGAGTCTTGTATAGTTATTATTTTGCTACATTGTAAATAGTTAACATTTTCTTGCATCTGTATTATAAAATAGCAAGAGAGTTGCATTTTATTTACCATCATAATATTAGGACATCAAATTTTGTACAGTTCTAAGTCTATTAGGTAGTCGCATTTGACGACATCCAAGGGAAGAGATGGGTTGGTAGTTTTCTTTTAATGAGCCGCTACCACACAAGTTCAAAATGAAATAGAACACAAATCCATAGGCGTGAGATCACACCACACCACAGGCCAGTTCACGGGTAATTGTGCGCTCATCGAATGTTTCCCACAGAACATTGATTTTCGCTATTCAAAACTACGCTCTACAGCATCAGTAACTTCTGTGAGCATTGTCTGGCGTCTTTTTGGATGCGTATTATCAACTAGATTGTGCGTGGTGTGAAAAAGATCCATGGTGCACAGATTAACTAGCTCGGATTATGTCGACCGTAAAATGGACGTAGCGCACGGTTCAATTTGGCGAACTGAACCATGCTTTACAAAATTAATTTACACAATTTGCTAAGCATTGTTCATATGTGTGTTTATTGTGAAACTGGCAAAACGCACTGAACACAAATAAACCACCAACGGTCAAACTTACAATCACTAGAAATAGTGTAACCAATTTAAAAATCAAACAGCAAAAAATCTAATAAATACAAAATATTAACAATTAAAAGATTGTTTATTGAACACTGTCAAGAAATCAACAACAACGTTTCTATAGAGACAAGAGGCAATGTCAACAGGACATGACACGCCTCCGCGGTTATTCATGGCCGGGGCTCTGGTCGCGGTACGCCTGGTGCCGGCAACATCTGGTCTAAGTGCCGCGTCCACGAAGCGCCTTCATCTGTCGTCACGTTGTAATGGAGACGTCCGAGGCGCTGTGTAACAACAGCGAACACCCATTTTTGGTGCAGGTTATTGTAGTTCCTCACTTGAACCCTTTCGCCTAAATGAAACTCCCTTGGTTTGGGTGTACCTGAATGTTTTCGGGAGGGAGCAGTTATTGGTTTGAAGAGCATAACATGCAGCGCCGTCCGAACGGCTCGGCCGAACATTAGCTCATACGGTGACTGACCGTTTGGTCCCGGTGTACGCCTGAGGCGACATTTGATTGTAAATATTTTATCGGATAGATCGCCCCTCTCCCCCTCCATTGCATGAAGTGCTTTTTTAACGGTTTGCACCATGCGCTCTGCTTGACCGTTAGTGGCTGGATGGTAAGGAGCCGTGGTCCTGTGTGTTACACCACAATCTGTGAGAAAATTTTGAAAATCATGGGATACGAATTGTCGGCCATTATCAGATACTAAGGTATGCGGTATTCCAAATGTACAGAATATTTCCTTGAGTTTATGAATACACCATGAGCTAGTGGTCGTTTTAGTAGGAATTATTTCTACCCATTTAGAGAAAGCGTCGACCAATATGAACAAGTAATGGCCCATAATTGGTCCAGCAAAATCTATGTGGGTTCGTTGCCATCGCCAATTAATAAATACAAAATATTAACAATTAAAAGATTGTTTATTGAACACTGTCAAGAAATCAACAACAACGTTTCTAAAGAGACAAGAGGCAATGTCAACAGGACATGACACAATCTTAAAAACCTGATATAAAATCATTATATGAATTAAACACATAACATATCACCACGCCTCTTTCCCCGAAAGGAAGTAGGCAGAGGTGTTAAACACCCACATTTCGCCAGATATGTGAGGTCTCCGTGTAACAGGTGGCGCGCCTGTTGTCATGCACCGGGCACAATGTGAGACAAGCGATATTCACAATGTACATAAGTTTTGAATAAGGTATGAATTAAAGTATATATTGGGTCCTTACCTATGAAATTGGTGTTTTTTTCTCTCTTAGTATTTTGTCTGTAACTATTAAGATTCAGAGTATTCCTAAAAAATTAATTACCTCGTCTAAAAATAGACTATATTTTTGAGCTCTTTTGATTTGTTTTGATAATTTGTTGTAAGTTTAATTGTGTAAAAATTGGACTCGGAGACAACTCTTTTTAAGTGCCTCCCGAATACATAATTTTATTTGCATTCATTTAAAAACGATAAATAATTTTTATGAAGTGTGATATTACACATATTACTAAAGCTTGTCTAATGATAGATGCCAAATATTATTATCTTTGGAATTGTCGTTGTGAAGAAAACTGAGAAAAATTTAGTATGGAAAATGCAGAATTCCCCAAAATCTCCATACAAAACACCAATTTCATAGGTAAGGACCTAATATATTATTCTGTAAAGTGTTGTAGGTATAATCATTAACCATATTCATTGTATTAGCAGTATTCATTTATTGTAATGAGTAAACAGCATAGAACATGGTGTGTGTTGTTTGCAGCAGTTTTTAATAGTTATAAATATTCTATTATAATATCAAATCAGAATTGTAAATAAATCCTATTTGGCTGACGTGATGAACTGATAAAAATTATAAGTAAATAAAGTATAATTTCGTTTGATAATATATTTTATTATTTAATAAACTAGAACAATAACTTAATGAGTATTTAAATCAGTTTTTCTTATCAATATGTTTAGTAGCACAGTGTAGTAAACCGGTCTACAACATGCTGAGATAACATGGCACTCCTTTATATTAATTGCTGGAGATTTATATTGTAGCAGTACTCACTGGTGGTTTGGCTGAAATATAAATAAATACATTTTTGTATTTTTTTATGAGAATAAAATAATTAACTAAACTAAAGGTTCTATTTGAACACTAGTACACTTTTCATCATGTTCCCATTCCACTTTCTTCCCTTTGGCTACTTATATGTATGTCCCATCTCCTTACAGGAGAACTAGAGTATAATTTGATGATAACTGATTACTGTCCATAGTTTTAATGTTCAACAAGGTGTCTATTTGACATACTTACTGTGCTACAAGAATAACTTGGCGATCTAGTGATACCGCCAAATAATGGCTTAAATTACTGGGTTTCAAGACTAGCAATGGGATTGAAATTAGTACGCTTTTTCGCCACTCGACTACATAAGCGCTCCACACAAAGGCGGAAGCGGGACGGCACACATTGGGACGGATTTCGAAAAAAGGGACATTGGAAGTTTTTGTCAAAAATCATTATTATTATTCGCCAATCGATAGATCCCATGAAGGTGATGAGATGGAATTATGATAGTTTTTTGTAAACAGTATATTAAGCGAGAAATATAAAAAAAATGTATGGAACGATATGTGACATGTTCTATAACTTTTAAGTCTTGGCAGGTCTCATCTTGATATTTTGTGGAGATCTATGGGTGTTTATGTATAATGTCCCATAGCATTTCCCCGGACGTGCCCGTTTTCCAGATAAATGAAGCTGATGTTAGGTCCTTTTGTTCATATATCACACGAGTTTAATTTTACAGTATATTTAAAAAGAAATGAAGTAAATGCTTGATTAATCATTATATATTTTAATTTTATGGTTGTCCTCAGCCTGTATACGTCCGTCTGCTGGGCACAGGCCTTCCTCATGCAGAAACACGAGGAGTATGGGCAGTAACACCACCACGCTGGACCAATGCGTGTTGGTGGGTAGAAACAGTCGCAATAGCGACCGGGAACAACGGCTTTACGTGCCTACCGAAGCACGGAGGAGCTCGAGATAACAAAGTTTTGGTCACCCATCCACGGCCTGACCTTGGCGAAGGTAGCTTTGTTTCCAATCGAAAGCCAAAGCATACTAACCACTACGCCAAGGAGCTCCTCATTTTATGATTATTTTTATCGAATTCGTGACGATTTGGTTATTAGTTTTACCCAGTGATTTCGTTCATACTGTATTGTTTCAAAGATAAAGATAACATGCTATCTAGATGTACGTGTCATCAAATTTTTGAAGAAATGGGCCACATTCTTCGTTTGACTATACAGGTGAATTTTTCAAGTGTGCCTTCAAGTAATCGAACACAATGATTTTGAACACAGGTATTGTTACCCTTTTTTCGAAATCCGTCCCACTGTGCGCCAAAAGAGTGACCTGAGTCTTGAGAACAGGGGCAGCTTCTATGTATGTGGCTTGCACTGCAGCAACACAAACGTTGTAGGCAAAAAAAAATCGCGTCGATACCGTATCTCTGTGTGGACCGCTATATACCTGTTAGACAGAAGTGTCATGTGAATGGTCCTGACCTGGGTGTGCGTTGGGATCAGCGCCCCCCGCGCGCCCCGCTGCCCCCGCCCCCCCCGCCAGCACGGCGCGGAGCGTGGAGCGCGGCACCCGCAGCAGGCGCGCGCGCGCCCGCTGCGACAGCGAAGGGTGCGAGCGGAGCGACGACGATATTTCACTACACACGCGCCATCTACACTCGGATTAATTAGATAGTCATGAGTTTTAATTAGCACACACACACACTGACAATTTTAAAAATTGAACACACAGAGACAATTTCTATGTTTAATAAAAGACTTTATTCTCGTAATTATGTTTATCGAGCTAGGTAGCACACTCGTAGCACACCAAGTCTGAATTTTAATGAAACATTATAAAAATACCCTCAACTTAACCAACATTATTTTGACAACAAAAATCTTGGCAAACCAAATAAAAAAACCACAAGAGTGATAATTAAAAACTAAAGGACTTCACAGATGGCCACTATAATGTAGATTAGTGTACGTACATGCTGAATTATTGCCTCACTTAAAATTTAACGCTTAATTATTCTTCAGCTAGCCAAAATATGCAAGGACAAATAAATTCTTAAAGTAGAATAATTACACATTTTCACATTCAACAACCGACTTCAGCAAAAGACGCTGTATAATGTAGATATTTTTCGCATTATTATGAAAGCTTATGAGGTCGGTCAGTTTTTAAAAGTAACGTAAAGTTATGAAAAGCCTGTTAAAAATTATTGTGTCTAAGGTTAAGGTAGGGAAAGAGATTTTTTCTCTCATAAAAGAGTAACTAGTAGGCATTGTGTTAAAAAAGGAACATCCAAGATAAATCGACCCAAAAAAAGTTACAATCATTTAAGGCCATCTCGTCATTGAATCTTAGAAAATAAGAACAAATATTTACTCCAAAACTGCAAAAAAAAAACCCTGTATACATTTCATGTAATGCAGTGTTCAAAAATGTATTGCTAGTTGCATAACTTTAAAAAAAGCTTTATTAAATGACATGATTCAAAATTCCAGACAAGAGAGAACTTTAAAGAAACGGATAAAATTTTTAAAAAGCAACTCACCGATTTACTGGTCTCCCCGGGCGGGGTGCATCACATACGTTGCCAGTAGAGAACAGCTTGCGCTCCCAAGCAAGCAAGGTGTTCTTCGCGGGAGGATGGCGTCCAAATCTTTCACGAAAATCACGTTTAATCTAAAGTTTTAATGCTCAAGATAAATCCAAAAAATCCCTAGTAGTTGATTGTAAATGAATAAAAATAGAATTGAATATAGCAAACATACTTGACTAATTCCAGTGTTCGTCCTCTTCCTCTCGTGCACCCAAACAGCAGCCACTAACCTTTCTTCTATACTAAAATTAGAAGTGTCTGCCGCCGGCTTCTTTGTTGTTTTCACAGTTTTCTGTGGTTTTGCTTGTGCCGGGGCTTTATCTTGTTGTGGACACGGTAAAATTGGTGTATTATGGTCATACTGTGTACTTTTTAAAGGAGTATTGCCGTCTTGATTTCTAATTTCATTAATTATTGGATTTAAAGGACCTTGTTGATATACATCGTGAATATCTTGATGGCATGTGGGTTGAATTATATATTGATGATACATGACAAGAGAAATTGGATTTGAATATTACTTATTTTGAATAATAATAATAAATAATTTTATATTTTCTTCATTTACGTTTTATTTTTATTTTAAATTTAATTTAAATTTTTATTTTGCAACACAAAACATCGCAAAAGGTAAACATAAACAAGGTCACAGACTAAGAACACAGATTAGAGAGATACACAGACTAAGAAGAGATACTACGTGAACAAGGTTATGTCCATAGATTAGAGAGATATGTCTAAAGGTCACAGATTAGAGAGAACACGTCTATTAGTCGATGTTAATTTGAAAAAAATTAAAAAGGCAAAGGGATGTATAGTATGATCAGATCATACCTCAGAGTAAACAGAACTGGAGTAGCCATTAGTCAATTTCTCAAAACATTTTTTTCTGCCATTTCTTGCGGGGGGTGAGGTTACCACTACACTCAAAGCCAGCACAACGCACAACGTTTTTACAAATGCACACATGCATAATTCGACACACAAATTCAAATTTCACGCACACACACGCTTAAAATAGTCACGTGGGGTGTGCGTTTTGACAACGTCACAGCCGCACTCCCCACGAGACTAGCGCTCGAAATTTGAATTCGTAGAATTCTAAAACATGAAATAATGAAGAAAATAATCATGAAATCTTAAAAATTATAATTACAAATAAAAGGTGACACCATCCTTTAGCATACTCGATGTTTTCTATTTATTTTTACAACAAAAAACAGCACAGGCAGGCATTTTTGCGGGAGCTCTGTTCGCCGCAACGTTTACAATGTTATGGCTGTCAAAATGGCGGCTCTACTAGTTTTATTAAACGTGCAAGCATCCGATGCTTGTGCATTTGGCAGAGGGGAATGTTAGACAAAGGCTACTCCAGTTCTGTTTACTCTGAGGAACATACTCATATCTATAATAATGATAAAAAAGCGCAACAGCACTTATCTTTTGAAATCTCATTGTGAGCGTTGTCCCAGCGTTTGATTTACCGTTACTGATGAATAAGGAGTTGCTAATATAGAAAAAAATCAAGAAACATCTAATACGAAATACATTTATTGTATCGATCATCTTATTCTAATGAAATAACAGCTTACAAAAAGAAATAATAAGTGTTACAAAAAGAATGGAATATAACTTTATTATACAGTCTTATCACAGTTAAATAAATAAAGGAACACTCAAAATAATGTATTTATCTACCTACTTCTTAACAGTAAGATGGGAAAATTTTCAGTTACCAAGTAGTCGTCTTCGAAAATGACCGCGATGTTGAGCTCGAATTCTAAAAAAAAAAAGAATCACGTAACGTTATTATCAATCATTTATTGTGGTACAGAAGGCCTAGCACTAAAATCGCATTGCCTCTCGCTTCTTCGTTCGCGCGGAAGCGAGAGGCAACGAGTAATTTTGTATCCGGGGACTTTTTCTCTCCGGCCCGTGCTAGGCCTACAGCTAACAGAAATCTGGGGACAAATGGAAGGCCTCATAGCCGGAGAGAGTGCCTGGAGACAGAACAACTCGTTCCCTCTCGCTTCGCCGCGAACGAATAAGCGAGAAGAAATGAATGTTTATATCTCTGATCTGTACTAAGCAGTACTAAGCACAAATGTGGGATAAGTGAAAGGGGTGTCTACGTTACGTGAGTGCAGCGACCTATCTTGAAGGCGGGCGCGGCGGCGGTGGGGCAGGTGAAGAGTCGCGGCAGCACCATGTGCAGCGGCACGTCCCGCGCGCGCGCCACGTCGCCGGCGCCCACTTGGATGTTCTGGATCTCCGTCGCTGCACAGACCGACGCTCGCGTACAGCAGCCGCCACCAGCGTCCGTGCCGCCTGGCACAGACTGGCACAGACGCGTATAGCACTTCGAGCACCACTCACGCGATAAAAATGGGAAAATAGGTAGGCAAGCTGTGGATGGGTGACCGAAACTTTGTGATCTCGGACTCCTCCGTGCTTTGAAAGGCACGTTAAGCCGTTGGTCCCAGTCGCTGTTGCCACCGTTTCCACTCCCGGCCCGTACTCCTCATGTGTCATGAGATCTGTGGTCAGTAGAGGGACGCGTATAGGTTGAGGACGAGGTAGGTAAATAAATAAATATCCTCAGACATTCACACCTATCAACTAGTCCCATTTTAAGCAACTAAATGCTGCTGGTGTTACGGATAGTAGATGACGGACAAATATATTTAATAGATAAATACATATCATTATTGAGAATATACATAATATAATACATATATAATGAACATCCAAGACTGGAGAACAAATGTCTGAAAATTAATCAAACACTTGCCTCCACTGGGGATCGAACCCAGGACCTCTCGAGATGGCGACGCCTTGAGACCGGCGTACAGACCACTCGGCCACGGAGGTCAAATCTGGAGCTCCAACCTCAATGAAATAGCGCTTCCACATGACAGAAGATTGTGGTGATTTTTAGGTATAGTCAGAACTCACAGAGAAAGTTATTAAATAGGTACTGTTACTCTGATGGAGTGATAGTGCCCATTTCCTGATTTCTGTCGAAATAACGCTTTTTGTTGATTTTTACAGGTGAGCAACACGTGAATGGTGCAGGTGAGCAAAGTACGTCTATCTATAGCAACCTCTTACTGTGAGGCAGTCAATATGCTTGTTTGTTAGCTTATGTAACCATATAAGCAATGAGTCTGACCGTCCCGGGAGTAGCCCTCCGCGCAGCCGCAGGTCTCGACGCGCACCAGCTGCAGCTCGATCGACTTGATGGGCACCGAGCACTCGTCCACGCGGATCTGACACCGATCATACCAATCATAATTATTTTTCAATAAAAACTGCCAGAATTATTTCAAGTAAAGAACGGGCAGACGGCTCACATGATGGTAAGTGATCACCGCCGCCCATAGACATCTGTAACACCGGAAGAGCTGCAGATGCGTTGCGTTACGATGCGTTGTCAGAACTAAACCTTTGGTATCGCCACCGCTTTGACAGTTCAAAGCGACTAATCGTTCGTTTTTGAATGGTCATGCGAGGTTTACAGCAGTTCAGTTAAGTTTCTTAATAGAAAGTGTTTTGTTTCGTATAAAGTCTATAGTAAGTATCGATTGTGGTTTCCTGAAAGATATAAGGCGTTATCTCCCGCACTGGCTGTTGTGGTATGTGCGCGTACCTTGCCGGTGAGCGGGCGGTCGAGCGCGCAGACGGTGGAGTCGATCTCTGCGTAGATCTGGAAGCGCGGCATGAGAGCGCGCGCGCCCCCCCCGGCCCCCCCCGCCGCGCGCACGCTCGCCGGCGTGATCTCGCACCGCACCGGCTTCGAGGGCGCCGCCTCTTGCTGCCGTGCCCACATGTGTTTGAGAACAAGGTGTTTAACTGACGCAGAGCGTAATCATGTAACTGAATTACATTTATTATGAAAACTGAATTACTTGTGCCTTATTTATTTGTCATTCTTTTCAAGCGGCTGTTTGACTTTCAGGGCACGAGATTGGGGTTAGGGAGCCTTTACACTGACCTCAGTTGTTAAGGTGATTGGGTTAAGGTCATAAGTTATTAATGGAGAACTTGTTGCATGTAAGCGAGTACAATATAATTAATAGCTTAATTGAATAGGTACAGTCCATCTGATAGAATTAATAAATAAATTATAGATCCATACATCCATTTTCAATATAAGCATATTTTATAACATTCCTGTTGAGGCAATGTCAAAGGTTAAATAATAAGCCTTCTTACCGGTCTATACTGCACAAAAAACTGGCAGCTAGCATTGACTGGCTTATTCAGGAAGGATCTCTTCATGCCGCACTTGAGGGTGTACATGATGTTGACGAACACCCCATGGTATGTCTCTAGCAGGCCAGGGTAGCCTGGGGACACTGCCTGTCGGGCTCGCAGTGGAATTTCAAATGGTATCTCGGTCACTCCTACTGGAATCTTTCCTGCTGGAGCCAACTCAACATTAGTGCTCACCAGGTTGATTGGCTGAAATAAAAATATTTAATTATAGTAAGTGTGAAATCTGGTGGTATTAAATAATATTGGAATAAGAACACCAGAAAAAAGATTTTCTTTTACATTTGTGTAACATGCATGTGTGCTTTTGCATTGCTTAGAAGATATCGGGTTCAATTAGTAAATACGAACACCTTGGATTGTTGCTTCAGTTGTTGCCGCACACCAGTGGCGTGGCGTGAAAAAAAAAGTTAGGCAAGCCACAGTAAAAATTAGGACCCACAAAAAATGGGTAATTTGTTTGTGTGTCTACAGTGTGCGATAAACAAAGAAAAGTATACCATTTACAATACTTTAACAATACCACGATTATCCCAATTTACACTTTCGTAGTGCCCGCGAAACGCTAATCTTGTTTACCTAAGAGAACAACTGTGTCGAAGCGTTATTAACAGATTTCGATTACGTTCGACTTTGCGGTTATGAGCCTCAAAATTATTGTTAAAATAGTTTTCTATTATACTATTTCCAAATTCATGCAACGCTAAACAACTACGTATATGTTTCTCACTTTGAACATGTTTTTTAGCAGAGTTTGATAAATTATTAACATCAAAAAATCCCTTCGATTACAAACGTTGCTTGAATCAGAAAACAAAAGACACGGAAAACAAAACATTTTTTTAATAAACAACTGCCTGTAAGCCAACTATATTTATCATAAAGAGAACTGTGGAAATGCTTGAAAAAACCGTCTCTACGCTTGTAATCTATTGACATGTTTGGACGAGCTCGACCTAACTGTATGACATATTTTTTATTTTCAAAGGACAACTTTGAAAACTGCTTTCCTTCACTTAGCAAGAAATCGGTAAGACAACAATCTATGTGCATCAAAGCGGCCATTATTGTGCCGAGAGAGAATAAACCAAAATTAATTAAAAACTAAAACCTACCAATTAAATCCCTGCGGTGCGACACAATTCACAATATCACAATACACCTTTAAAACTACAACACACATGTTAGTTAAATTTTACTATTTCACTGAATTACTGCTAAAAATACAATAAAACTAATTGATTACTTTAAGTTTACGAAACAGAATAAACTAAAATATCAGAATGAAATGTCAATATTCAAACACCGGCTATGCAAGACAGAGAAATAACTACAACTCGGCTCGGGATCGGCTAAAAAGAAAGGGATGCATTATACAAAAGCTGCCTGCGTTAGTAAGAGAAGGACGATACAAGCCGGCCCGTGGCAGCTTACGGAGCTCCGCACGGCGCGCGATATTGCGTGCGTTTCCCGAAAGAAATTCCGCCCTTATGGCTATTGTAATAAGATCTAAAATATTTACTTTTGGCTGAACTTTACTTTTGGCTTTCCGCGAAACGTACGTGAGAGTTTATGACTGTATGCGTGTGTCGTAGTGTATCGATGGATAGGCTCGTAGGCCGCAAAAAGCCGGCATGTTAGGCGATCTTTAGGTACTATTTCTCTGTTGCGTGCGCCTATGAGAGACCTACACAGACGTGACAAGGGAACGCTTGTCTGTGTGCGTGTTGTATCGCAGGCGTCTATAACTCGAGATTTTACGAGTTAATTGAAGGAATCTAGAGAGCGGGAGCGATGATGTGTGAGTGATTGGAACATCGCTAGTTCTTTGTATGTACCTATGTTGCGTATTGTTTCGCGCGCGTGTTTTACTGTTATATGATTTTATATTTGTTTAATAAATGGTATTGTACCTGCATTATAGTAATGAAACAAGACAAATTTGTTTTTAGTTAGGTATTTTTTTAAGCTCGCTCGTTTGGTACGGCTGTAAGGAATCGGGTTGTACGGACGCTCCGCCACTGCCGCACACACAGCTAGATATATCAGGGAGAGTTGGTATTCAAAGCCTAGATGAGACGCACCAAACACCCCCCTTCTAATCATCAGTCAATACGTCCACATCATCAGCTAATATCGCAAAACGTACCTTGATGCTGTTAGAGAATGCCTCAAAAATTCCTGCATTTTTGGAGCTGAGTTGCATGTTCACGAAGCCTTCCATCAGCAGCGAGAGACCCTCGTGCCTGACGTCGCCGCCGCTCTCCACTATTACCACGCCTGCTATGGTCTCCTGAAGAGGTTGTGGGTTACAAATAAATTCATAATGTAATGTAAAACATCTACAAACGAAGTCACAAAAAGCACCAAACAATTTTAAATCAATAGAAACACATACCCCCTCGTAATATACTTTGCTGGGTCTCTTTAAACTTATTGTAAGGGTTGTAGACATATTTTAAAATGCAACGTAAAAATATTTTTATTGCAGAAATGAAATTAATGGAAATCAACAACAATAACCCATAGAAGTAATATTAAATTAACAATAACCTCAACCTGTGCAATGTTTTTATTGTCAATGTCATAAAACTGTCAAAATAATTCTAACAAATACCTACAACAAATGTTTACAAAGTAAGTTACAAAAGCAGAAAATCTTATATGGCCTGAAGTTGAAGCTATAACAGGAAACGACAGACGTCAGATGGGCGACGGCCGACGGCAGGCAGACGTCAATTTGAAATCAGTTGAAAAAAGACATTTGTTGTAGCTGGGTTGATGTTAAACTTGGCAAAAAAAACTACGATATTTATTTATTTGTTATGTTTTTAAATATTTGATCGTGTGTTTTTAATAGAGTAGTGTTAGTTTGTTTATTTTGTGCATTTTTTATGAAAATTGCATTATTGTATTATCCTCGAAGATAAACAGGTGATGCCGACGAATACACCCCGAATGGATCGATATCGGTGACTTTAAGTCTGGATTGTTTTCACCAATTATCGGGGTTGGTGGAAGATGGAGAAGTCTGCCCGACCACGTACGGCACTCAACGAGTGCGTAAAGGTGGTCGTGAGATGTCGGCCCCTCTCAGAAAAAGAGAAAATTGAGGGATATGAAGAGGTATGATTTCAGTCATAATAATGTTTGTGTTGGGCGCTAGGGTTGCGCAGACTTGGTGCGTAGACTTCTTTCGGATGTTTTATGTCTAGATTAAATTGTGCTTCATGGTTTGTAGAGTTACACTCGATTCTTGGAACTTTTATCGATTAGATCAATAGTCGCGCACAAACAAAACGTCTTGTTTACCGGACTTTCTAATTAGGATATTAATTTGTTGTATTTATTTACATAGCAATCAAAAATCTAGATTCGCACATTCAGTAAAGCCTACACAAGCCTAAATTATATTCATTGCCATAACATGACTTATTACAAATGCTGAAGAATGTATCAGGACACCAGTGCAATAGTTGCAAAATTATTTGAGAAACTATTATGCCATCTGTTGTTTTCATTAATTTTATTCCCTACCCACTTTACAGAATTGATGAGGTTAAGAATTTTTGCCAGTTTGTTAGGCTATAATTGTTTAACATCTGGTTTTGTTTTTGCAATACAAAGCTTAGTAATATTTAATATTAATTTGACATGAAATTAAAACAATAAATAAAAAAAATTTTGAATTATAAATATTTTCCCAAGAATAGTTACAATTTTATCAAATTAATTAGAGTTCATGCAGGACCACACATTCCCAAGATGAATTATCACGTTGGTGGGCACCGCAAACACTGGGGTTCACAAACAATGGATGTTTCTCTTGTGTCTTGTTTTGTGCCTGTTTACTAGTTAAAAAAAGGGTTTTTGGAATTTATGATAAAATATTTAATCTGCCATTAAAGTAAAACAAAATACAGATAAATTGCAAAAATGGTTATAAACACAAATTCAACCTAAAGATTGAAATTCATTGCAAAAAAAAACTAAATTCAATTTGAAAAAATAAGTAGATAAACCTAACAAATTCTCTTAACTTTAAGTGGATCAAGTTAGGTTCTCACAAATGTTTATAAAAGCAGAAAGAAATTTATCAGTATAACTTAATAAAGAAAATATTTTTTTAAACCTTCCTTGGAAGAAGTAGGCAATGTATTTTTTGCAAAATTATGTCAAAGCTACAAATCAATTACCTACATAATTATAAAATTTATTTTAGAATAACTTAATTCTTAAAATTATTTTTTTATACTTTTCTATAGGATTGAGAAGACAGCTAATTCTCTTCATATAGAAAAGCTACTTGATGACAAATTTTAAACTATTCAAGTACAGTTCGTAAAATAAATCGTGTGTAGTTATGTAATGTAATGCCCTTAAGCGCGTGCGCCGCGCGTCATCTGCTGGATATGCGCGCCCTTCACGTGCGCAATTTAGCCAGGCCGACCGAAGCACGCACTGGCCGCAATACCTACCACACTAAGCGTTATAACGAGTTTTTTTAGTCTAGATCTATGTACCTACCTACCTTGCGTAGATTTACTTGGTTAGGTACCCATAGTTATGGTTAAGTCCACAAATTTATTTACGTAACTTCTTGTAAAGCCATCAAATTAGTAGCACCAGCGTCCAACCCTCTTATCAGAACCCCGCAGTTTGATTTAAATCCGGTTTTATCACGTTCAAATATCAATGTAGAATTAAACATTGTGATTAAAACGTGATAATTATTAATACGCGGTGCCCATGCTCATTAGTTGGGCTATATTTGTCGCAATTTGCAATAAGTATATTGAAAACAACGTTATTGAAAGTCGAAGTCGCTAGTGCTCTCAATACTCAATACAGCGCGATTTTTTTATTTATTGAGAGAGCAATAACGTTGTAAAAAACAAATGAGGTACGTATGTAACCTACAGTGTCTGTTTACTTGTTCACATCGCAACAAAAATAGGAATCACGACATTATTTGCTTTGCTTTTTTATAATAAGAAACTTTTGTCTGTGTTAAGTGGTTTCAGCAAAAAGTACGATTGAACATTTTCCAAACGGAGATCAGCCTTGAATTCCTTTTCACGCTTTTCAGACCAGAAGGTTTCATAAGCGATTAGCAGAGTTATATATTGTACGCTATAATAATAATAATAAAGATCGAATATATGAATATTATACGAAATCCTAATTTAAGTTTCTTCCGCAAAACCTATATTCATACATTTAAAACCTGTTGAAACGTTGTCGTAATCATGGCAACGCCCCGTGCCAATAGGAAGCTTATCAGTTTAGTGTAATAGGGGTGTCGGGGGTTTGAGTAAACATGCATTTGGTAGTCGGTAGTGAGCGTCTCGGTGGTGTGGCATTGATATAACAGCGGCGGGTGCGCGGCGGACGCAGGCGTGACCTAGTGCGGCTGCTTCGGCGGCCTCGGCGGCAGACAGCCTCTAGTACACTTGTACAGGCACACCGATAAAACATCAAAACCATATCAAAACAATTTGTTTAAACTTCACTGTGTAATTTGCATAATGTGCCGATCTGGGACGTATGCTAATGTACAATTTACGTAACTGAAACAATGATTTACACGATAGTAACGGATTGTTTGCCATGAACAGTATAGTCGTTATTGTTCAAAATAAAGAGTGCGGCTGTAAGCTTGGCACACGATCAAGCTTTCTATTGAGTAAAGATCGATATGATATTAGGATCTATCTCCGTAAGATCTCTGTCTGCAATGAATTATCTTCTGTCGACCGGGACTACGTTTAGAACAGATACAAGCTAGGTGGGATTGCCTAGGATTCCGTTATTTATGAATATGAGCTAAGAATAAATTTTTTGTAGCATTATCTCGTTGGTCGTTCTCATCCGATTGTGTTCCTTAGGTGACGAAGCAACGGCCTGAACAAAAATGGTACGAGCGGCTGTCGACAAACACGACAGCGAACAATAAAAAGTGTGACGCCCCCTTGCAGGTCTGGACGCTGTCTAACAATACGGTGCAAATTGGATAAACGGGGCACTAACACCGAGTATCATTAGGCATTTTTAGAGGTGCTTTAAGAGGCAACAACCTCACACGTAGATCCGTCCTAAGAAAACTTTGTAGTCTCTCTGGATGTTGAAATTTAGGACAAACGTAAATGCTGTCAATGAGCGATGTCCTAAATAATCCTTTGTCTAAAAATATAGCCTGACATTTGTCCCAAATGTATTTTGAATTGACAGTCCAAGCTCATCAATCAGAAATCTAACCATAAATCAATGCTCTGAGAGGCTGCAAAGTTTACGTAACCTTTCATGGTGTGGAATCGATTATAGATGTCTTTGTTTATAAACAATGATTTACGAGAGACCGGCGGCACTTCTCTCGGTGATGGTCTCATCTCCACAGGTCAAGGACTGTCGGGTGCTAAATCATGTTATCATTATAATATAACATCCATAGAACGTACTAACAAATTAACAATTAATGGTAGTAGGAATTCTGCAGGGAGCTGATATGATTTCGAACATTAGCCTCGTATTTTTAAGTCATGGTGGTTTTTCATCTTTCATCATTCATTCACCACTTTACTGAAGTTTCCCATTGTTTTTTAATCAAGATTTTGAAACCTCTCTCTCCTCTCCAAAAAATTCCAGAATCTTAAAAACGACAATAACTTAGTACTTAGGTAAAGTAATTATCCTTGGAATATTTAAGTCGATGCTGCTATTATTTTATGTAAAATTTTTGGTATTAAAATGAAAAGAAGGTATATTATATTTGAATTTGGTGATAATACCGGTCACTACACTGTGCTTAACAACCATCACTTCATTACAATTACGGGTTCAATTCTGAAAAGCTTGTTCCAAATACATTTTATAACGGAGACTGCCAACTCTCTTACCGCGTTAAGGCTGAGTCTAAAGTCGAATTATATAAACGCCTCGTGGACTGCAATATATGTACGAACTAACTGACTTAAGTCCTGTTCTAGATTCTAAGAGTTCTAGAGTGGTGGTGTGGTGTAATTTAGTAGTGTGTGGTGTGCGCAGGTGGTGAAGGTGTGCCCCGAGCGCGGCGCGGTGCAGGTGCTCAACCCGAAGGGGCAGGACAAGCTGTTCACGTACGATGCCGCCTACGACAGCGCCGCCGACACGCAGACCATCTACGACGAGATGGTGAGTGCACAACTACAGCAGTTAACTTGATAATGACCATTTTCAACTGTCCAACCAAAGTCTTGATCTCATGATCAGGTCAAGAACCCTTTGCTTCTGCTTAAATAACGTTGACAATTAGTAATGTATTTGAATAGAATTTAGACAAGCAATAGATTATTTCCCATTGTGTAGATTTATATTCTATTAAATTATAAAAAAGAGGAAAAGTTTTTAATAGGTACTGCTAAAAATAGAGCTGCTAATCTACACGAGACACGTCTTCTGATTACTTAAAATGCATGACTGCAGCAGTTAATTAGCAAAATAGGTAAAACATTGACACGTGCGGGCATCATGGCTGCAACACAGAAAGGAAATAACATGTTTTACACCAGAATGCAAGAAAACAATTTTGTTGAAATGCACTCATAGGCAAGTAAAGCCATTAGAAACACAAGAAAAGCTCACCGTGTGTGTTTTATAATACACGAGATAATATTATCCCTCCCTATTAGTTTAACCTATCTTTGTTGGCTCGTTCTTAATTCCTTTAATAACAGACTCATTTCATGTTATGTCTGTTGTTATAAGCTGCGACAAAGCCGTTTCATTCATGTCAAACTTTATGATTTACGTTTAAGGTGGAAGGGAAATATAATTTTAACTTGATAATTTATTTTGTTTTTAAAACAATAAAATGGACAATTTTGGACTGAGGAAAATAGTCGCCGGTCATTGCTCGCCCGTATCACTGCTTGCCTACTATGCATGGGAACGTTTTCAAACCCTCACAGTAACCTAAACATGATCATGATGCGATATAAGTGGAATAACATAATATCTGCATTCCTCTTTGTGGATACAGACATAACCTAACGTTATGTTATAGTTTTTATCCTTCTGTCCCCTTATTCTAAACTATCGGTTCACGGATTCGATTGGGTAAGTTACGTCCCGTCTCGCTCTATACGCTTCAATGAAAAGAGACTTGAGATTCCCTGGTTCGTTTGTTTTCTGACAGTTTAGAATAAGGGGGCTGTCTGTACTCCCTTCGTTATATAGATGATATAACGAAGGGAGTACAGACAGCCCCCTTATTCTAAGGGGCTTAACAATTCTCTCGCTCCGCGTATTCAAACTGCTTGTATAGCGGTCCAAACGAATGAGTGACATTCTTCTCTGCGTATAAATATTATGATAAAAATTAGTACCTACATGTGCATCGTTTGATGGATCATCTTCGGTGCATTGCTCATGCGCCGTGATATAAAGAACATTAATTTTAGCGTGCCGGCGCGCGCGCACTGTTCTTAGTCATTGTATAAAATAGATATCGCCCGCACTTTCTTTTGTGTATTTTCGGATTTTATACATCACAGCTTACCGGCAGACGCTGCTAGAAATATTTAGTGCGATTAAAACTATTCAGGATTTTTTTCAAATTCTGATCCCGAACTTCCAAAATAATCATTATCTTTGTTTTTGTATCTAATAAACACGCCTTCCCTCTCTCGCTGTGCTCAAGCATTGATTGATTCTGGAATACGGGCTTTTATCTTTTCAAGATTCAGGCCAAATGTTTGGCTATAACGCACGAAAAAAAATGGGAAGAAATATAGCTAAGAAACACGCGTGGCGCATTGCGATGCCGCGATTTACGGTGACTTCTTGAGTACTCTTAATCATTGCGTAGTAAGAGGTTCAGGGTATCATACCTACTTAGTGCGTACATCCAGAGCATGGACTCCCTACCGGCGTGTACGTGTATTCGTGTTTCCTCCCTCCATGGATCACTTCAAGACAGGCGCGAAGAAGCACCTAAAGGGCCAGAGAGATGGGAATGGCTACGGTTGCTAATCTCTCCTACTGCTTATCATCAGGTCGTGTTGAGTCAGTAGTTGAGCTTTAAAAAAAAAGAGTCACAGTAACATTACATAATGGTGGGATTCGTCCCACGGAATTGTATGTCTGGCGTCCCTCAGGGGCCTTTCCTGTACCCGATTGTGTTTTTCCTAATGACAATTAAAATAAAGTTTTACTATATACTACTATTAAATACTTATTATGAGCACGTGCGTCGCTGACACCGACTCCAAAATTACCAAACTATCTTGTTCTAAATAACGCAATTACTCAATGTGTCAACAAGAATTTGCTTAAACACCTTTGTTGTCCAACGTGTCGTTTGTACTTTAATATACACAGAATATACACAATGAGAACAACAATGGACGCTAGAACAAAACTGAAAGGAGGAAGCTTCAATGAAATAGCATAAATAAATAGCGCGCGCGCAAAGCATTACTAACTAATGCTATTACAAAAGATGAAATAAAGTCATTGAATTAGGTATAATGAATTAGGTAATTAAAAGTCGAGTGGGTAGTTTGAAATACTTTTGTTGAAATAATATAAACATTCTATAAAACAACGAACTACAGTCAGGTGCTCAAAGTAAAAGTACAGTCAGGTGCAAAATTGTGTACTTAGGTGTACTTTGACAGTAAATCATCACATTATTGAATGTGTATCTATATTTAGGTATTTACCGAACTTTTTGACAGTAGTTAGCGAATTTGTGTGACGTAATACAAGTGAAGCGTCTTCAAATACATGTTGTATAATGTTTTGGCAAAGGTTGCGTTTGCCATATTGTTTTACATTTTCAACGTAACTTATGACATATCCATATACAAAAATAAAATAAAAATATTCAACCTAATGAAGAACATGCGAAATGAGTAAACCATAGGATGTAAGCCATTTGCGCAATATTTGCGCAATAGTCATAATAAATAAATTAATAAATTCTGTTAAAGGATTATCCTTAACCAGAGAAATTTATGGATATGCCCCCAGCCAGACACGCAGCATCATCGGTGACGGCGGGGTGGGTCAATAAGGAAGGTAAAGCACAAAGGTTGAAGCTCTGAGTTATCTCAACCCCGTCATAAGAGTAAAACGAGTTAAGGCAGTGTAATAAATGATTTGCGTGATACACTTACCTACAAACCGGCATGCAGACCGACAAAACATCAAACATCAGACCAAACATCAAATCCTCAAATTTTAATAACTCTGATGTGTAGAGCAGACATCTCCGAGTTAAAAGTATGTAAAGATTAATATTGGATTATTGACGTTAGTTCATTAAGACTGATAAAACCATTCAAAGATTTATTGCTAATAAATTTGATTTTTGAATGCATTTGAAGCTAACTAAACCTGTGAAGTCTTTTGTTCGCTTTGATAATTTAATTTATTATTTAATTCGAACTGAAGTGGAACAAAAAAGCCGATTATATAAATTTGTTTGAAGATCTATAAATAAACTTAAACAAATGACAATTGATACCGCCGCGAGCGCTGCAACAGATGTTCTCTGAGTAAAATATACTGGTTTGAGGGAAACATACGTGTTATATGTTATTGATATTGGTTTGCCATTGTTTGGAATTACGGGCTTTTGTTCACCGAATATAATTGATAGCGGCGCGGCGTGTGCAGTACTCGCGCGCCAAGGCTCCAGCTGCAACCTTTGTCACTCCGTAACTACTAAGTACAAGTTCACAGGCAGGATTATACAAGATAATGTTAACTACATACCTACTAGATATATAGAATTTGAATTTATTCGCAATAGTTGGGGCAGTCAACGATTACCTCCACAGATTAGTTGCTACGATCCTGATACACGTATTTAGCTTACTAACTTCATACATTGCCTTCGAAACGTGGTGGATTTTTTCTAGCACATGAGATTTATCTATCAGCCACCCCTTTTTAGGGTTCCGTGTAAACTAGGAACCCTTATAGTTTTGCCATGTCTGTCTGTCTGTCCGCGGATAATCTCAATGACCGTTAGCACTAGAGGGCTGAAATTTTGAATAAATATGTATATTAATAACGCCGACAAAGTGCACAAATCAAAAGTGGAATAAAATATTAAATTAGGGAGGAAAAAAAATCAGGCCCTACATTACGTGTATGGGCACACGTAATGTAGGGCCTGATTTTTTTTCCTCTGCACCCTAACGTGTGATATATCAAAATGAATAGGGGTTTTCTAACCAAGGGCGGATCCAGCTTTGGCGCCAGTAGGGGGTCACATAGTCGTGGTCAAGTCTATAACTTATAATTTAATTTTGATAACAATAGATACAAGTAAAAATTAGGTATTTTATTAATGTACGTAAGTACTGTACTTAAAAATATTTTTTCTTCATTGTAGTACACTTGAAAAACTTGAGACATTATAACTTTTACATATACACGTACTACATTTTACCATCTTCTCTTGAATAAATCCAGAGAGAAATTTTAGTATTTTAACTTAATTCAACTTTTTGATGCGTTCGTTCCCAAACGTTTGCCATCATACAAAGTTATAATATTAAATTAATTATATATTGAAGGTATAAACATATATATGCTTCCTATTGTGTTGTCATGGGAGATTTCAGCGCAAGGCTAGGTAAACGTAGCGATGATGAGCTGAAAGTGGGGCCATTTGGATTTGGAACCCGGAACTACCGTCATACCGTGGTCAAATGCTAGCCGACTACATGAAGAGGGTGGGACTTTATTTGATGAACTCTGTCTTCAAAAAACGGCTGCATCGAAAATGGACCTGGTGAAGTCCGGATTGTAGGACAAGAAACGAGATCGACTTCATCTTGTCGACTAAGACTCAGATATTAAACACACGGGGAGCGATGGTAAGAGGCACATTAAATCTGAACTTGAAATCCGAGAGGTATCGACTGATGAAGTCCACGCTCCGTCCTGAAGCCTGAAATTCAAAACCCCGAACACTTTCAACTCGAACTGCAAAATCGATTCGATTGCCTGGAGGACTGCACAGATGTGGACACATATAATGACAGGTTCGGGGAAACCTGGGTGAAAAGTTCTATAAGCCCAGTCGCACCAAAAGAGGAAAGAAAATCTCCGAGCCAACACTAAAGCTGATGGCGGAAAGGCGCGAGATGGTTCTGCTGTCATCAGATAATACTCTTCTATGTCGGCAGCTCAAGAAACCGATCTCGAAGTCGCGACATACGCCGATTTCGCAAAGTGTTCGCAAGAGATCTGTCACTTGGACAGAGTCTGCTGACGAAGTTAAAGACAGAGGACGGCAGAACTATTGCATCCCGACCTGAGCTTTTGGCGGAGATTGAAAATTTCTATGGAAAGCTTTATGCGACATCGAGCACTCCTGTCACTTAGGAGCCTAGAGCCAAATTAACCCGACACTACACCGAAGACATCCCGGACGTCACCCTGTACGAGATTAGTTTGGTTCTCAAACAGATTGAGAACAACAAGGCACCGGGTGATGATGGAATTACTTTTAAACTCTGGTGGAAGAGCGATCTAGAAAGCTCTTTTAAAAATCATCGTCAATTTTAGGTTTATTTTAATTTATTTTGTTTTGACTTGTCAAAAGTGTATTTGATGATACCAATTTGATTAAATGACTTTGAGTTTGAATTTGAGCTATATAACTCCATTATACTCGAAGGAAAAACGCCAAAAGCATGGCATGAGGGCATGGTGTCACTGTCCTTCAAGAAGGGTGACGGGGCCCAATTGAAGAACTATAGACCGATTACGCTCCATAGCCATGTTTACAAGCTGTTTTCGAGAGTCTGTATGGTAACAAAACATAGATATAAATAAAATCAGTATTTGCAATTAGTGGTCTACCTAAGTCCTGGAACCAGCTCAGGGGGGGGTCATGACCCCCATGACCCACCCCCTGGATCCGCCGTTGTTTCTAACATCATTTTACGATAAAATTTAGCTCCGAATGTTAAAAAAAAATGTCTAACTTTTGAACCATAAGTTCAAAAGTTAGACCATAAATGTGATTAAACCATAAATGAACCATAAATGTGATTAAAAAAAAAAGGAAAAATTAAATTTGTACACCTTCAAAAGGTAAGCAAAGCTGGACACAATATCTATGTAACAACTACAAACCTTTGTCTTACAAATAAATAAATTATTATTATTATTAAAAAATATGAAAAAAATCTCAAAAGTAGAACTTTATAAGTACTTTCTAGGAAAATTATTTTGAACTTGACGGGTTGAACAGTTATTGATAAATTTTACAAAATTATTTTTGAACGAAATTTGTGACTTATCCATATATGCAAGCATTTTTTTTAATCTCATTTCACATATTTTATGATATATAAAATCGGTTTTCGCAATCAAAATTTCTAATAAAAAACCTAACAGTTTTAAATAACCAGGCACTAATTGTGACGGATGGAAAACTACGGAAATATACTGAGCGTGGCCCGACACGCTCTTGGCCGGTTATGATTTTTTTATTACAAAGTGTGATCATAATGTAAAAATCCGTGACCTTTCGAGTATATTAATATGGTTTCGTTAAACTCTACGCGTTAATCGAATTATTTAAAGGTCATAATTAATAATTTTTAAAAGATAGGGGAAGTAATTAATTTAATGCCTAAAATATAATAAAATAAAGTGCCGAAAAAAATTTGGGCAGCAAACAAATATTTTGTTAGCAATATAATTATTTGTCCCGCAAAATAATTATTTGGTCAGCGGAATAATTAGTTGGGCAGCAAGATAATTAGTTGAGCTGCAAAATAATTCTTTCGGCAGCAATATATAAAATCTAGGAAAATTATCAATGAAGAATCAAAGATCAATTCGTTTTTTATGAGCCTTTAAAACAATATTTGTATCAATAATCTCTTTGTTTAAATTGAGTAGACATTATAAATATAATTTTTTGCGGACCAATTAGAAATATCTGCTGCCCAAAAGTTGCTGCCCAATTAGTTATTTCAGCTAACCAATTGTATTTTTTGATCAAAATTTGAATATTATGTTGACTGCTTAAATAACACCCAAAGATAATAGTAACCTCTTTGATCACATAATTGACAGTTACTGTTTTAGCAAACGTCCAATTTAATTTTATTATACATCAAATCATATCAAACACCGTATCTTTGATATGAATATCTTATCTTTAGATATCTCTGCGCCCTGTATCTGTTTCATAATATATCAACGTTTACGTGTTAAAATATAATTATAGTATTGTTTACGACGAAAAAAAGAAATTAAACAATAGAGAGTTGAAAAAGGATACTCCTTATTGTAGACACCACAAAACATTACACCAACGAATCACTTATATTAAGATGTCACAATTGGCGGTGCTCCCGCTAGACGATGACCTCTTCCAGACAAGTCCTTGTCTGGAAGGGGTCATTGTCTAGTGATGCAAAGATGTAATATAGACTGCAAATGTTGACTCGCAATGGGCTTGCACTTGTACAAAAGGCCAACTGTTTGCTTACATACGATATGTTGTGTTGTGTTGGCAGGTGCGGCCGCTGGTGGCGTCGGTGCTGGACGGGTTCAACGGCTGCGTGTTCGCGTACGGACAGACGGGCACGGGCAAGACGCACACGATGGAGGGCTCGCCCGACCACGAGGGCGTGATCCCGCGCGCCTTCCGCCACATCTGGGCGCACATCGAGACCGGCGCCTCCTCCGACGTCACGCATCTCGTCTCCTGCTCCTACGTCGAGCTTTACCTCGAAGACGTCAGGGATTTGCTGTCGAAAGACTGCAAAAAGCTCACCATTAGGGGACAGGTTAGTTTTTTTTACTGAATGACTTTTCCTCTTGATGGTAAGCAGTAGGAGATAACCAGATAACCATTTGCGGAACAAGCTAGGGCCGCAGAGAACTGTAGCCCTAGTTACTATCATGAATTTCAGGTCAAAATCAAATAGATAAGTCGGAAAATGGTTCAGTATTTTCATAGAGTCTCTCAATTTATCAGAAACTGATGATCTGGTCGTGAGACCAGACCTATTACCATTTTTAGACAGTGAAACCAGACCTATCTCCATTTTATTGTGGACTGAACAAATGACTGCCTTGCCTGATGTCAAGTACGAGTGGAATGCAGATGCAAGGGTAGGTGACGAGGTATAAAAACAGCATCAACCACCATCCCCTGGTCGGTTGTTATTGCACTAGTGCCTTTTCACGTTGCATCCATAAGTTAAATTGATCCAAATAATAGCTTCATATCATAGTAACATATTATCTAAATTCCACCTACATTTTACAAATTAAGTTTATTCTATTCTATTCCTATCATTATTGACAAATACTTCAACTACTTTAGCTACAATTCCAATGACTATGCAGGATTCCAATTCCAATGAATATTTATTAGAAATGAAGTAGAAAATTGAAAATAGATCAATCTCCCGTTTGACGCAAGTGACGCATGTTGCTCTCACGCAGATGTAAAACGTATGCTAGTAATTATTCTACACAGCATATAAAAATACGTTTTGAAATAATACCAAGTTTTCAATGCCGGTCTGAGCGATGGATTTCAGTGAGTCAAGGTTGTAAAATAAATGCAAAAGCAACGGAAGTGGAATCATCCAAATTACCTAACCGGTGGTAAATTACTACCTATTGTTTGTATGTTTGATATTAAATATTACTACGATGTAACCACGACGTAGACATTATTATCCACGTTGATTTTTGCTTCAGCACCCACAACCATAATCGCCTACAAACTCGGGACTAATACTTTTTTACATGGTTCGCGTTGGCTTGAAATTCTTTCTGTACTGTACCCATGTCTCATCATTCTGTGTAAGGTCAGAGAAGAATACCGCCCACATAGATAAAGTAACAAGAAAACAGTAGTAGGTCGATAAAAAATTTGATGCCCAATCAGCGTGCCTTTTGTGTCGCCGCCGAAGGCCTTGCAGACCTAATGGCGCGGCTAACGAGACAAAAACTAACAGTTTGTCGACATCTCGCGACATTGATTTTACACGAACAACCAATATTAGTACAAAATGTATCGAAGTTCCATTTCCGTCCAGCCAACACGTGCTGAAGCCATAAAACATTGTATTTGTTAGTCAAACATGACATCACGTCAAGGTGCTCATTCAATATGCACTTGGATGACACTTGTTTAAAACATCATTGTTTTTCTTTGATTTATAAATATACTGTTTACACAAGCTGAGGCGCTATAGGCTTTAAAGTGCCCATACACTTGTATGGAGGTTCTGAAACACCGATGAACATGGACGAAGCTTGTAAAAGATGATATGACCAAGAAGTGATTGAGTGGTAATAGGGCGAATGGCTGAAGAGGATACATCATGCACCAATTAAATCGAGAACAGAATTAAGGAATAGAAGCTTCATCTTCCATTTCACAAGCGGAGGCTATGACCAAGCAATTTTACTAACCGTTTCAAATAGCAATTAGGTCAATAGAGCCTTCAGAACATTAAAAAATTTAATTGGAAATTTAAAAAACCCCCTACCAAAAAATTATAAAAATCGTCGGGGGTCCGCTGAGTACCTATGTACTTTGCTATGCCCTTGATTGTTAATTATAGATTAATTATAAATTTTTTTGGTCGGGAGTTTTTTAAATTTTTAATTTTTTTATTATTTTATTCTTTTTAAATGGTGTACAAGTTTAATGTGGGTGTTAAACACCTCTGCCTACCCCTTCGGAGAAGGAGGCGGTATGATATGTTATGTTACAAGTTTTTCATTGTCACTTTCCCTGCTCATATCTTTCATATGAACCATAACTAAGAACACTCTCGACCGACTCATCTTTCAAACACAGAAACAGAATCTGTTCATCCTGTCACGCTCTGCCCGTGTTAGGCACGGCCAGAAGGAGCAGAAGATAGAATTGATAAAACCACTAAAATTGTAACAATCAATTTATTACTCTCATCTTTTTGCGGGTTGGGGGGTTTGGGGGTTAAAAAAGCTAAAATTCTTGTAAAATAATGTTCGTTTTTGTTAATTTTTTATCACCTTGACGTAATCGATAATAACCGAGTTTCTTGTACTAGTCGACCTTCAGGATAAGATTGGCAAATGTTTTCATTGGAAGATTAGAACCTATCATGGTTTAGCTGAAAGCACTCCTTTTCCCGAGTTAGTACTAACTCATTATCATAAAACGTTCTGCGATACTACCTGATAAAATACGAATGCCTTTCATCCTTCCCATTTAGTTTCACGGCCACATTATCGATTCTCAATTCATTCGATAAGTGAAAAGCGACATCAGGTACATATTGTACACGCGTTAGCTCGAGTGCTCCTTTACTTTCGTCTGCTCTTGTTTGACGCCAATCAAATATTACGATTACCGCATTTTTGGACGGCTACCAAAATATTTTTGCTCCTTATCTCACAATGAGCACATAATTTTAAAAATAAAAATGCCATCGTTTTATGTATATCTATTTTGCATACTAGGTAGTACAAGAAAACTCAAGAAATTACTAATATAATTCGTTTTTCTTCTATTGATGTAATAACATTCAAAAATAGAAATTTCCTTCTTTATTACAATTAGGCTTGGAATATTATTATATTTCGCAATTAAACACAAATCTTTTACAATGAAACTACAAAGCCCCGAAAACGATTCAGTCAGCAAATTAGTTTTTATAAAAGCTTCTACAATTACCTATACTTATGAACTGTAGACCTACGTTATCGACCGGGCTCGAGTTGACCGGCACTGAGTCACACACCAGCTGGTCATTTAAAGATTTTTACCAAAGAGGCGGCCATCGATCGCGCGAAGGCTGTTCGTCCTTTGGTCCGACTCTCGACCTTCGCGTCATAGATGCAGGCCCTCCCAATAAGGCGGCGGCGATCAGCCATATGTCACCAGCTTTTATGAGAATATCGCGTTCTAGCTTCGTAGGCTGACCGAGCAAGGCTTACACACTATTTATCCATAATTTATGTAGTTGCTTGACGTCATTGCCATGTAACGATATCAAGATTTTATGTCAAGATTTTACTTCTTTACTTAGAAGTTGTCTTCAGAGAATGATTTATTTTGAGTCTTCACAGAAGAATTTGTGCTTGCGGCTCCAGAGCATTTGCTTATTGTTATGGTGAATCAAATTCTTAACTGGACTATCAAACAACGTCAATAGATGCTCAGTGATATTTTACGATGAACGTAACAGCATCGACAGCCGACATTTGCGTGACTGCTGAAGTGGAAGCTATCAGCAGCTACTGTAATTACCTCACGAAAACTACGCATGTGGCTCAAATTGAAATAGTTTGGCAAAATTGCTACATATTCAGTTTTGATGTGCTCAATCTAGACACTACTATAGTATACTATAACTGAAAATACCAAAGAAAAGTAACATCCAACTTAGATAACAATTGTGATGATCAACAAACGTGATAATCAGCAAATAAACAATGTCTGGCATTGTCACGAAAATGACAAATTGAAAACCTATATCTACTATGTCTACTACTACATGGGCCGACCTTCCGCGGACCCTTGTGCGTCACTCTAAATATGGTAGTTATTACACAGCGACCGCAATTTTATTTAAAATGGCGTGTAATTTTTATACTTCATGCCACAAATTGCTATATAATTTCCCAAAAGAACTACAGTTTTGTCTGTAATCCAAACCATTTGACGACTTCTTAATTGATCGGATTATGGTTCGGATCAGCAAGATTCCGCATTGTTTAGCTTTGTTCTATTTATTTATTTCACAAATCTTCCGCAATGTGTAATTTGCAGCAACCTTGCTTAAATGTGGTCTGATGCGTTCGAAAATTGTCGGCGTGCGCGTTGTTTTGCGATTGTGAAAACGATAATGTACGTAATGGCCAGTGTATGATGTATTACGCAATGCCCCGGCTTTATTCAAATAAACCTTCAGCAAAGTGTTCGCAAGTTGATGTTTATGGGGACACGCTGGCTGCCTAATTTGGAGAAGATGAAATCTTGCTTTAAATGTTTCCAATAGCATTGCGGCATCCTATTGTAGGTTTTATGTTCCCGCGTGTGTTTTTCATTGCTTTTTTTTAGATTACATTCGTAATCTAAAAAAAGCAATCCTTATACGATTTACTATTGATAGCTTCCAATTTTAACGGTTTCATTTATTACCGCTAAAGAAAGTGCCTACCGTTTTTATGATTTAATTTAACTGTAGAAAAATATACTATAACAATTTTATAGTTAATTTTATTGGTAACATACACATGGAACAATAATGTCAATAAAAAATTTATGGTTTTCACTCAACTGCTCGTGTCTTCCAATTAAAATTCGTTTTCATCTATTCGCAAACACATTTTGAGGCGTGGAATTTAAAACTAATGTGGTAAAATATATGTAAAGCCTACGGGACTACTCACACTTATTCAGCTTCATTCAGCGTTTTTGTATGTACCTAAAACGTCAATTTTATATGAGATGCTCACGCGGCTGAACAGACGCGTAAAGCTGATCACGCTTCATACAAAACTGACGTTTGTCATAGACTAGAATGAAGAATGGAGCTGAATAAGTCTGAGTAGACCCTACCTCTGCCAGTCTACCTACTACCCCGATTTATACTCGTGTACTAATACTGCTGCGGGGATACGTGTATGATCATAAGTGTTGGCACTCTTCATAATAGTCAGGCTAGTCTATAGTCGTCAAGTTGTTTAATGACGTAAGTTTCTCTTCGTGCGAAAGTCATAAGGAGACAACGTATTATTAATTTTAATAATTAACACAGTCTTGTTAAGATCAAGGTGCTAATTGGCCACAACTTGGCGAAATTACAATTTTAATAAGTTTTATAAAAAAACACATTTACTTTTCCCAAGGTAAAAACTGTTTCTGAGTGTCAACATTTAAACTATAACAACGTTGTTTTTACATTAAAATTGTTGCATTTTTCGTCTGGTGTTAATTGTGACGGCGATGAGGCTGCCTTAATTGGCGCGACACTCAACACATTTTTAATTTGTTTTTCTTTGGCTAAAGTTTCAAGGAATTAGAAGGAAATCATATCTCTCCATCTCTGCGTGCAACATTTTTATCTCTTTACATACACAAAATTTGTCAAGATGACGTCACACATTTTGGCGTTTCCATCGACGCTATTGGTAATTTGACTATTGTGATTCGCAGGTGGGTTGGAAGACATTTCTATTAGGAATAAGCCCTACCTTTTGTACTCAATTACCTGTCTTCTTTGTATTGCATATTGTATTTTTTTAGTGTGTGTACAATAAATTTTTAAATAAATAAATACTATGACTACGGATTAAAAAACTCACCCATAAGAATACAAAAATTTTTTTTACACTTATAACTAATTGAAAGTCACTTGAAATACTAACCTTTTATAATTTTTATTACTATTACAATACAAATGACATTTCCAATTTCGCCTTTTTTGTCGAATAAGTGTTGTATTTTGATATTCAACTATAGGATCAATACCTTGTTAGTTCGGTTAGCTGAATTCGTCTCAAACCCAGGAAGTAATGTGGAAGGTTGAAATGAATAGGTGTCCGAGATGAATGTCTTACATAAAAAAATCATTAGGCGAATGCTTGCAACTTTATGTAAGGTTTAAGATGTTGTCGTTAAGGTCGCAGGAAAGGCGAAACAGCAAGGTTGACTATTAATCATGTTCAAGACATTTGGTGTAATTATTTCGGAAGGACGCCCCGCGACCAGTAGGTACTATATTTAAAATTTTAGTGCTCGAAGAAACAATTAGTTTATCGTTTAGCTTATTATTGTATTAACCAATAAAATTGGTACCTGTCAATCACTTTAGAATGCAATTATATTTATGTACTGGTAGGTGGGTACTTATCTGAAGCACTTTAGTTTTTTATTTGGTACAATGGAACTTATATAATTTTTCCACAGAGACAAACCATCAGTTTAAATGTATTTTTAATATTCATGATCTTAAAAAGTAGCTTATTTAATGTACGTATTACGTCATTGTTAAATTGACATAATACAAAACTAAGTATTATTTTATTTAAAGGTTTAGCTCCAATGACCGTTTAATAACTGTTTAGCGATTATAGACACGACGCGACCATGGCTTAAGGGAGTAAGTAGGCTTCATATTTCATTAAATTTCGATTTATAGCAGCTGTAAATGTGTTCCATTATTTCTTCCCCTAATTCTCGGAACCTATGACATAGTCGTGAAAAGGCACTATAAGGCAGGCCGAGGAGGAAGGGGTAGCTGATGCTTTATTTTACCGTATCCGCTACCCTTGCTTTAGGACCTCACTGTTCTTTAACAATAATTATGTGACATAGATTTGTTTCAACGGTTCTTCAAAATTAAGGTGGATACGATGTGGAATAGTATGAGATGAGAACTACGTATGAGCAGCTCTATTCAAAACGAAGCAATGTCGCCAGGTCTGTCTTAGTATGGGTGACTAAAACAGGCTAGTTTAGCTGTTGGTCCCGGTCGCTTACTCCACATCGGACCAGCCTTGTGATGTTACGGCACATTGTGATGGCCCTGCAGGAAGGCCTGCACCCAGCAGCCGATCTGCTGGTAATGATGATGGATGTTGCAGGAGCTGAACGGATTCTACATTCCGGAGATGACGTCAGTGGTGTGCAAGTCCGCGGCGGACATGGTGCGCGTGATGCGCGCGGGCAACCGCAACCGCGCGTCCGGCCGCACCGACATGAACGAGCACTCCTCGCGCAGCCACGCCGTCTTCCTCGTCACCGTCGAGACTGCGCACCGCCCCACCAACAGGATACGGTGAGTCCCTTGACACTCACAATGATCTATCTTCCAAATTGCCGTGATACATCAGATACTCGGAATCACACTAGTTTTTGCTGCAAATCAACACACAAGAGGGTAGTCTGCTTATACTGTGTTGTAGATATACAATAATGTATGACGCTAAACATAAAGTACCTAATTTCGAAAAAAATTTATACTCCGCATTATCTTCAATATAAAATTTTCAAAGTAGTCATTAAGTTTGTTATTATTGGTTCCTTTGATTTGTGACCCTCGTGTTAGACATCTGGGGAAGCCAAAAGCGCTGTTTTGCAAATTGTTGCTTGTGGTATTAGGTATTATACGCAGGGAGACTTCCATTTCGAATGTTTAGTGTTTTTGTCGAGCATTGCGAAAAAGAATGGGAAAATAATAAAACCTAATTACATGCATTGAACTACACAACGCAAACGAAACTATATTATTTACAAGGAGTTAACAAACAATGTAGTAATTTCAGAAGTGCGTTTACTATATTTATCGGTTCATTTGCCTGTAACTCAAGCCTCTTGAATCGAGTGCTTTATATTTCGATTCGAAAGTGGAAACCTGTTATGTTCTATGTTTAATCTTTCTTGGAGTTCATATAGGAGTAAGATAATGTATTGTTAGATTAGCTGCACTTCCATGAGCAAATCATACACGTATTTAAATGATGAACGTCCGCCCAAACATGAGTTCAGCTAATACATTACTCACCGCGTTTCGTTGAATGACCTCGGTGGCTTCAATCGGTTGCTTCGGGAAAACTACGATTTTCCGATACTACAAACTTTGGATGTTTGCCAAATAAGTCTATCCGAACCTTTGTAAATTATGAATGGAAGTACATTGTTACGAGCAGCCTTGAGCGCTACTTTATTAGTACGCAAGTTTGTAATTCCTGCAACTCTTTAAAGTACATTTGGTGAAACTATTTTTACATTCAATGGAAAATAGAACATCGATTTAAATAGAAGACATAAAGTAGTCTCGTTATTCCCTACACTCGTGCCACTAAGGCGTCAACAAACTTCCACAATAGGGTCAATATGCTTACCAATAGTTTTACGACGAGGGTTTTATATGATTCTCTATTTTTCAATTCTATAATGTCGCGTACGACATCGATTATGTCTCTTTCATTTTTGAGCTATTATTTTTCTCTTACATTTGTTATTTTCCATAAGTCATATTTATCATTTATTTATTTATCATAAGTGAAATTATTATAAACTACGATCAACTTGAATGAAATCTCATTATACCAAGAGTTCATTATTGGCCCAGTCTGGAAGTGCATAGAACGCAGTGCATGGTGGAATTTTTTCTGGACAACTCCTATTTAACATTATCATCACCGGCTCTGTATAAGGTATTGGTCTAGCTTAAGATATTATAATGCAAGGTTCTCTTAGTTTGGACTGGATAGTTGATGTGGGTGTAGAAATATTGTAAAATTATTAAATATCCATGTAAAAGAATTCAATGATGCATCTTTTTAGGTCTGTGTCATATGGTCAGATCCTTGAGTCGTTGATTATTCCTGTTTAAACTGAGGCGTTAGTAATGAATTGAGTTTGTAATTTAGGGCATTAAGAATGGCGTAGGAGGTGATTCTGTGGTCCAATTTGCCCGTGCCCGCATTACGCAGACTCCCGCGCTGACGGCCACTGGCCTGGACCACTATTGTGTATCTATTGCAACAGCAGATTTTTCTAAATGTATTCTTGGGACGAGTGGGACGAAGATCTTCGGTGGAGCTATGAAGACTATGAAAGGTATAGTGGAGCGCGATGCATGTCGTCAAGTCGTCACCGAAGCCATTATTTAAAAATTCACACCAATTATTGCAACTTCGTTGATTCTTTGACTCAGCCATGATTTTTATCCGTATACGCTCATATCGCTCTAGCTTCAGTGTTTATTGTTTGTTTTTTTAATGTAATTCTCTGTCGCCTGCCGTGAACACCGTGTTGTGTTTTCTTCGTTTAAGCACTATGCAGTTCATACCACGAGTATGTCGACGATGTAAACATTGTACCTTATCGTAAAGACGCCGCAGCGAGCTCAAGTACAAGCAAAGAAGGACTATATTATATCTGGGGCTGCAATAAATAGAATTATTCTTTTATGTCCGGTATCAGCCGATGATTGGATTAAATGATTAGACTCTCACAGACACAAGAGCGTGGTGTAGACGCGTTCGATCGCAAATCGCAACCAATGGGCGTGAAATTTTTATCCTAAACGTGAAAACAATACCAGTAATAAAATGCTGTAGGCAAGACTGTTAAAAAATCTTTATAAAAAGAAGTAAGCGCGAATAATGTAAATGTACGTGAGGCAAGTTGAACTTGGAACACTGAAACCAAAATCTTCAGTTTGAACCAAAACAGTAGTAATTTTCTTGCTATTTAGACTTTTTTGTAATAATTTATCTCCTTTAAAGGTAAAGTCAAATAATTTATTCAGTTTGGGTATTTAAATATTTCTATGAATGTCAAATCGTGCCAACCGTTCAGCAGCTACCAGGAGGCCATGTTCTGAGAAGAACGGGTAAGAAAAACTAAGCGAGCTTCCTCTCTTTACAATAAAATCATTACTTTTTCGAAGATTTTATAGTGTGCATTGTCAAGGAAACCAAAAAATTGTTATTGCCAACGTCACACCTTTAATGTTAAGTGGACTCCCAGAAATCATACTGCAGAGCTGATCGCGCAATCCAAAGCACACAGGAACTCGAGATCCAACCAAAAGTTGTTCGGTTTTCAATATCGAAATCAAAACGTCCTAACCACCAAGCTTTAGACCCTGATCTAGAGTGTATGATGAAGAAACCACAATAGCATAGGTACTGCTATTGTCTGCTATCATTGCAGCGAGACAGTGTCTGATAAGTGTATAAGTGTGGCAATCAATTAGTTATTTCGTCCGTAATCGATTAGTCTATTAATTCACGATCATTACCTCGAGTCATCGAAGTTTGTAATTTAATTGTATTATAGCGTTGATGTCCGCCGTACGGTGAATGAGATGAGTAATGTTGAATGAAATTATGTGTCACTACATGTAGTTTGAGGAAGATATGACAATATTCAACTGAAATGCAACATTATTTATTTATCTTCTTTGTGACTAGATAGCTTGTATCTAGAAGGAGGGGAAAAGACAAATATAAGGACGATTTATTTAAATGTCAAAATTTGAAATTAGTTTCATGGCTGTTGATGACCTTGTTATTTAGAAGTGGTTGAATTGTGTCGATTAGGATTTTTTTTTAGTTTTCATTCCCTTCTAGCGTTGATGTTCAAGATCAGTTCCATTAACTGATCTTGAAAGTATAAATGCCACCCCTTATACATTAGGCAGGTGTTTAATTTGGGAACAAAAATATCTACATAATTCAAAACTCGTTAGACAACAACGACAAATTTTGTATTAGGGGTGGAGTAGTTATAGACGGTGATGTCATTGGGAAATTAATTATTAAGTTGTTTGCGGCGTTGTTAGGCGGCGGTAAAAGCGAAGTAATATAATTATGCCCGCTATAGCCGTTCCTTATCAATCGTCGCATTTAATTACTCAATAGTGATGGTGGGCACCGTTGACTCCGAGATGGGTCTCTACTGCATTTTATTCATGCAGTTCGCCCCTGTCATCATCAGCCTATATACGTCCCACTGCTGGGACAGGCCTTCCTCATGGAGAAACACATGAGGAGTGTGGGCCATAACACCACCACGCTGGCCCAATGCGGGTTGGTGGGTAGAAACGGTCACAAATGCGACCGGGACCATCGGCTTAACGTGTCTTCCGAAGCACGAAGGAGCTCGAGATCACAAAGTCTTGGTCACCCATCCACGGCCTGACCATGGCGAAGGTAGCTTTGTTTTTGATCAAAGCCAAAGCGCACTGACCACTACGCCACCGAGTTCGCCCCTGTAGCGGTAAGGTTTTGCCACAGGAAGAAAGCTCTGAAAAGCTGTATGACGTTGTCCGTGGAAAAGAAATGGTCCTTCTTTGCGGAACATTTCCCCGCAATATAAGGCTGTCATGAAGCGCTATCCAACTCAGCCCTACGGATTTATTATATTGGCGTATTCGTCGGTTTAAGTCTATAACCTGAACTTGACATAAACTTTCAAAGCCTTTCCAAGTTTAAAAACACCCTAATATTGAATGACGTATCATGACATATGTAAGATTTTATTTTTAGTTTATATTTTATTGTGTAACATGCAAGAAATGATTAATGTTGTTTTTTTTTCTGTTGTTTTAAGTAATAAGGATTTGTTTTTTTTTTCCTTAAATTCCTTTATAATGAAAGAAAATACTTTTATAACTACTTGCATGTTGTGGTTACCTATGACTGTAAGTGCAGTAAGATCCATTATTTTTTGAACTCACAACACCATTGTAATGCTGTATCTTATGTTGGTGATCCATTAAATAAATAAATAAATATAAGGTATGCTTTCTTGACGTCCTGTACCTAATGCTTACACATGACGTATTCAAATGACGTTTACTGTTCACACAAATATGGAACAACAATAGTTGGACATTCGCGATGAATTATCACTGGCTTTTGACCGAAGAGATGAATAATAATTATATTGGTGACCTGGAGACGTTCGATGCTATAAATATAGGTATGTTTTTAGGTATTTGGTCGCTCAGCCAGAAGCGCGCGCGCCGATGCATCGCTTTGTTCTGAGCTATGAGCATCGGGGCCACTTTTTGTGAGCCATCGCTGCCGATGCCGTGGTCGTTCGGTAACCAACACTATAAACAACACCGCGTTGCCGCCATTACCTATGTTTTTGCCTCTTGTGTAACGGTTTCGTACTTCAAATATTTTGTAATTTTAGATTGATTTATGTTTATTTTTTTAGGCGCAACATGTCTTCTTCTTCCATTCTCTCCTAGCACTCGCCAAGTCAACACTCCCTCCCTCCCTCATCATACATCATTCACACAATCCATCTTTTCTTCGGTCTTCCTCTCCCTGCACACCCATTCACTTTTCAGTTTTTTAAATAACTATTTAGTTGTTGTTGTTATGTTGTTGTTGTTTTTCTTTTACACGCGCGAGCTCGTTTGTTCGTCGTGGTGTATCATAGACGTGTATAATAATAAACAATCTTAAGACAATTGCGGAGGAACAATGCGAAACATTACACAGGTCTACCCTTTGTTTACGGCCGTCAGGGTATTGTGTAGACGCGTCTGAATTATCACTCTTATATTAATAAAGACGAATTACATAATGAAATTAAATGAAATGGGTAAATCAGAATACAGTTTCTTTATTAAGTTAGTAGAACTTAAAATGAGGGTTAGTTTGGACGTGTATGGACATCCAGTGCGTTACGATAGGGCTGTCCATACTTTCGGCGAGCGGCGAACATTCCCGAGGTACTGCCTAATAGCCGAGGAAAACGGCATCGTGTCGTCGTAGATGGTTCAATCCCCACCGTGTCACAATCACAAGGTTTTTAAAACTAAGAACAGTTACTTCAAAATATCATTTTTCTTGCTTGCCTTAGGTACACTATATCGGGCAAGACACCGACCGCCAGCGCTGACACATACTTTATTCTTTAACATTATGTAGATAGGCGAGATGTGGGTGTTATCAGCTTTTCATATAGCTTCCGGAATGCAGACATGATGATCCAAAAAAAAATTACTACTGTCAGGTTTATGAATAATGTACGTTCCTTTTGTTCATGTCATAATCATACTTATACACTATTTTCATAATTCTTGTTTCATTTTAATATTTTATGTAAACAAAAAATTTTTTTTCATATTTTATTTTTGTTAATGCCTCGTAATTTTTTTTTTAATACCGCAGTCGTTTAATTTTTACCTCCACAAATCTGATGTGAGTGTCACATAAGATCAGATAAGCCATGCGCTTACCAGGGATCGTCAACCGCCATAGGTGTTTAACAGAGTTATCTCACGCAGAAATTATCTGCGTGCCGGCGTTTGCGCATGCACTTTTTGATTCATCTGCTTCGAGTGAATCACTTGGCCTACCCGCTATGATAACACTTAAAGTAGATATTAATACCTTCTTATTAGTTCTGATTGTAGGAAAACTATTGTGCTTTTAAAATTATCATTCTTAAGGTTCAATGTTCGAAATTTTGTAAACACAACATAATGACGACAATTTCTCATGAGGCGATTAGCAGCGATCGTAAACCATAATAAGTTTACAACCTAAGTTGGGTAGCAACTTACGACGCTGATAAACGTTTGATAAAATTCTAATGTTTTCCTGAAGTTTGGTCACGCAAACAACGGTAGCAATAAATAAATACATATATTATCAATACTATCCTAAAGCAGCTAACGCGCTTATCTTAGATTCGAACTATACTGAATAAACTTTTATACATCCGTGAATGAACAAATGATTGGCTGGCTATATCTGTCGAAGAACTGATAACTGTTGGGGTTGACGTGTTCTTGAGTGGAGGCAAGATGATTTGCGAAGCGCTAAGGTGGCAGATGCTGGACACGAGCCGAAGACAGTGCCGACCGACGAGCCGGCTAATGTGAGCTGATGATGACACACAAATTTACCACCGCCGGGACTGGAAGCGATGGCGACGCCTTAAAATTGATCTACAAGCCACTCAACCACGGAGCTCGTCATATATTGGGTCCTCACCTATGAAATTGGTGTTTTTTCTCTCTCTTAGTATTTTGTCTGTAACTATTAAGATTCAGAGTATTCCTAAAAAATAATTACCTCGTCTAAAAATAGACTATATTTTTGAGCTGTTTTGATTTGTTTGATAATTTGTTGTAGTTTGATTGTGTTAAAATTGGACACGGAGACAACTCTTTTTAAGTGCCTCCCGAATACATCATTTTATTTGCATTCACTTAAACACGATGAATAATTTTTATGAAGTGTGATATTACACATATTACTAAAACTTGTCTAATTATAGATGCCAAATATTATTAATCTTTGGATTTGTCGTTGTGAAGAAAACTGAAAACATTTTAGTATGGAAAATGCAGAATTCCCCAAAATCTCCAAACAAAACACCAATTTCATAGGTAAGGACCTAATATAAATATTAGATTATGATTATTTATTACACCAGCATTCTACCGGCTGTCATGTATGGTGTATTTAGGCCCAGGCGTGAGTAACGTAGCGTACGCGTGGGCGGCGATCCGCGCTGTTCAATGGGCCTACCTTCCTACATGCGCCAGGGCCGCATTAGGCGTTGGGCCTTGGACATACCTAAATTGTTTATTTCTGTTAACAACTGATTGCTTATTATTATAAGAACAGGCCTTCGTGTGAGTCAATATTGCATGTTCTTGATATTATTAACTAACTGCAAGCTAGAAGATGAGTAATGTTTATATTTTAACGAATACTTTTCACTGTGTTATTATAAATATTCGTCATATAATTTATACTGACATAAATGTATAAGCTTTCATTTTATTTCATCGTTTATTTCACGACTTGGGGTAAGATATTTTTGGGCCATGTGGTTCGCCATGCAGGTTTAAGACAACTTTATTTTACAATTTCTTAAAATATAGCGAATTGTGCAGAGGTAGGTACTAGGAATATCCACCATGTAGCGGTAGAGCGATAGTTGTTCAACTGAAAAACGAGGCTGGCAGATGTAAATCTATCCTTTCCTTGTAATTTGAAGTCCGTTAAAATCATAATTTCCTATAAGCCTACATATATTTGGCACAACCGTCCCACATGTGCAAAAGTACTCCGTATACAACCACACTTCTGCTACCGTTGGTTTATCGGTGTTCCTCGATCCACGCGGCGCGTGGGCTTCGCGCATTAGCAAATACCTCCTAAACAGGCGCTAATCAATGACGAGAAGCGAATACTTCCTTACACGCCACGATATGATCATACTTGTCATCGTGAAGAACTTTAGATCAGCTGTTTCCGCGTTCTTTAACTTCTAAGATTGTCGTCTCCATTCTTAGAATCTATATACGGAAATTTATATAAAATATCGTACATGTATAATGGCATTTATTCATTATGCCGGCCCTGACTTAGACAGCTTTAAGCTGAAATGGTTTGTTATTATCCATTATCTATCCTTTAACACAACGCACCTCTTTTTGTCTATTATCCTTAAAAAAGATGCTTGCTTAACTTCTACCCTGAACCAACACGACAAAAAATGACCTTATACCGGCTGCTTGTGCAACGTTAAAACACACTTCAGTACCTTTAGCTGCGATATTTATATTTTTTGTTGGTGTTAAGTTAACGACACTACTACACAATTTGATAGATGCAATAGACTTTAATAATTGAAATAATAAACTAAGGATATACAAAATTAACTAGTTATACTGTTTTAGAATTTTTAAGTCTGCTACAACCGGACTTGAAAACTTAAAAATTCTGTACAACACGATAAATAACAATTTGTTAATATTAGGTCCTTACCTATGAAATTGGTGTTTTGTATGGAGGTTTGGGGATGTCTGCATTTTACATACTAAAATTTTATCAGTTTTCTTCACAACGACAAATCCAGAGATAATAATATTTGGCATGTATCATTATACAAGCTTTAGCAATATGTGTGTGAACACGCTTGATAAAAATTATTGGTCGTTTTTATGTTAATGCAAATCAAATGATGTATTCGGGAGGCAGTTAAAAATAATTGTCTTTGTGTCTAATTTTAACACAATTAAACTTACAAAAAATTATTAAATTAAATAATACGAGCTCAAATATATGGTCAATTTTTAGAAGAGGCAATTATTTTATAAGAATGTTCTGAAACTTAATAGTTACGGACAAATTGCTAAGACAATGAATAAAAACACCAATTTCATAGGTACGGACCCAATAGACTATAGATAGTTGATATGTCGTCATTATCGATGTACTTCTATTGTTTAACAATAAAGAAATATATTTTTTGGAGTCATAGTCTCATAATAATAAAAGTGATGCATTATGTATGTGCGGTGTGCGCGTGCTAGCGGCGTCGTCACCGGCCCGCGCGCAGCGGATCGGTAGCGACGCGTGTCTCTATCATTTACATTCATGGCAATTAAACCTATAATTATAGTTGAAAGATACTCTCTGTGATTATATCTTAATCAACGATTATTACGTTACTATTAGTGAAAAGGCATTTTTATAAATAATTGCAGATTCTGCGCAAAAGTGCGTGAAACGTGTCGCCCATTCTCCTCTGTCCCACGCCAGAATGTTGATCATTCATTCCCATCCTAGCCATAACCTCATTGCACAATCTATCCATCTCCCTGCGTTACCATCCTTTCTCATATTCACAATCTTCTTGTTACATGCTCATTTTCTCTTCTCAAAATATGACCATACTACCAACGCAACCGCTTTTTCTCAATGACTGGTGCAACTTTCAGACATTCCCTGATATACTCATTCCTCACTCGCAAATCGCTCACAAAAACACACAATTTATTATTATTATAAAATGGAATGAAGTGGTTATATAATAATAGTTTGCAATGTAAGCATTCATTTATTAATTAGTAATACTACAGCAACGTTTCGCAATAATCTTCCGATATTTATACAATTATGTGTTGCATCTACTCGTTAATTATTAATTTGGAGTTCCTAATGAATTTGCGTGAGGTCTTCAACTTCTAAATCCACATGGCATATGCATTCATATTAGTTCGGATACTCATTTTCTATACTTACATCAGTCTATTTAAATAAAAAACCGATCAACACCATCTTTAGTGATCTTTATCATTTGGAGACATAGTTGATAGTTATTTACTATCAGGTAAAGTTATGAAAAAAACAACAACTTATAAGGACATCACATCCAGTCATATATTAGGAATCCAGTGGTTCTTCTTTTATTTTCCATTTGTACGGTTCTCCGAATTCAGTCACTAATTTAAAAATTGTCGTCGAGCCAAGATGCAGGCCGTTCGGCAACTAGACTAAGGACATGCGGTTGCTAGCTGCTTTGGGAAAATATACCTGCTTACCGCAAACTTAAACTGACCTCACTAGTAAATTGATTGAAATTGATATCTATCTCTGAATCTGTCTGCGTCTATGTTGGTTTAGGTGTTAATAACATGACATACATATAGTTAAGTAATTTCGTGAGCGTATCTGGATTGTAAGGTATTTAGGTACATTTATACCCTTATACTATAGCCATTTTACAAATTTTTCACCCATTGTTCAAAGTGCCTAAATTGAGGAAGTGTTGTTGGTGTAAGGAAAGTGAGTAGTCAGATACATGGAATAGAAATATGTCCAAAACAATAACCCACCCACTTATAGACAATAAACGTCTAACAATTCTATCACTGAAAACCAATCGCAAAGTTGACACCAATCAATATTGATAATAGAGGATCATGTGAGTGCATCGAGCTTCGATATGTGTGAACTTGTTAGGAGTGTAAGGAGGAAGCGGCCAATAGAGTGGCGGATGCAGGGCCGACTCTGGTGATGGAAACGCGTGCGAGACACTATTATAGGGATTGGGCTGATACAGGTTCATTTATGGGCTTGCAAATTCGTTACTGCTCTCTAATAGTGTTATTCATAAAAAATATTAAAGGCTTAATAAACCTATTTTAGTTAAAAAGTGATTTGTCACTTTCTTTCTAATTTAGATTTGTGTTTTAAAGAAGAAAACAAAACACTCTGTAACTAAAATAGGTTTATTAAGACTTTATTATTTTTTATGAATAACACAGTAAGTATGTTCTGGGAAAGCCGGACCAAAGTTTCTTTAATATTATGATCTTTATCATTTCCCCGCCTTATTCCTAAGCCTATCGGGATTTGGGGTCGGCGTAGCGTGTCCTCCACCTCCATTCCCTTCTATCACTCAAATTAAAACGTACTGCAGTTATCTAAAATAATTTTTAAATTTTTAACGTTTTATCAAAAATCGATTTATTTATCTAGCTAATTTAAAGAAAGAATCATCAAGATTTTAATGTAAAGAATGCGATATGAAAAAATATACGTCATAAATTTTTCAACGAATAATGCTCGTTTATTTAGAGGTTGTGTGTAATATGGTAACTTAGCAAAAGATTCGTCACCCCTGATGGTAAGCAGTAAATCACCTGCAGTAGCAGGTAGTGGAAGCAATAAAAAATCAGGCCTAGCTTAGGAAAACCTTATGTAACAGCAGCTGCAGAAGACCAGTTTATGACAGTCGACACATGCTGAGGGGCGTCCACTAAACGCGTCAAAGTTGATTTCCTGTCCTGTCATATGTTTAGTATTGTTGCGAATATTGTCACTGCAAGTGTAACAAAATAAATATTATGTCTCGTCCTTTGTCGACGTTTTGTGTATGATGATGATAATCGATGTGGGCTTTGTCTGGTGTCTTCCAGTGTGGGCAAGCTGAACCTGGTGGACCTGGCGGGCAGCGAGCGGCAGCGCAAGACGGGCGCGTCCGCCGACCGCCTGCGCGAGGCCTCGCGCATCAACCAGGCGCTCTCCTCGCTGGGCAACGTCATCTCCGCGCTCGCCGAGAACAGCCCGCACGTGCCCTACAGGTGACGCGCACACACAGACACACACACACTCACACACACACCGACCGCCTGCGCGAGGCCTCGCGCATCAACCAGGCGCTCTCCTCGCTGGGCAACGTCATCTCCGCGCTCGCCGAGAACAGCCCGCACGTGCCCTACAGGTGACGCGCACACACAGACACACACACACTCACACACACACCGACCGCCTGCGCGAGGCCTCGCGCATCAACCAGGCGCTCTCCTCGCTGGGCAACGTCATCTCCGCGCTCGCCGAGAACAGCCCGCACGTGCCCTACAGGTGACGCGCACACACACACACAGATAGAGAGAGAGAGAGATCTTTTGAAACTTTTAAAAGTAAAAAATCTAAAGTTTTTCTAAAACAATACTTTGTGTTTGCAGAGACTCAAAGCTGACGCGCATCCTCCAAGACTCGCTGGGCGGCAACAGCAAGACCATCATGATCGCCAACATCGGGCCCGCCGCCTACAACTACGACGAGACCATCACCACGCTGCGGTACGCGCACCGCGCCAAGGGTACGACCGCACCGAGTCTCGATTAATACTGCAATAACTCTCGTTATTAGATGAAGAGAGCCGCTCGAAGGACCAAAATATCGAGCTCTACCTCGCTGAGTCTCGTCGCCGCCGCTCTACTGTAAAGGCCGTGTGATTCGGAACAATAAGTGGCTATGTAATGAGTAATTAGTATACTGAGTTAGTCGTTACATAGGTACATGGCGATAAGATAGATGTAGTGAATCGTTTGGTCCTTCGAACCCGGAGCTTTGCACTATGAAGTATTTTAAAATTAATAATGTATCATCTCTTTTTGATGTGATGTTGTCGGTGACAGCGATAAAGAACAAGCCGGTCCGAAACGAGGACCCGAAGGACGCCAAGCTGCGCGAGTACCAGGCGGAGATCGAGCGTCTGCGCGCGCTCATCGAGCAGCGCAGGCGCCGCCCGCGCGAGCGCCGCCCGCCCGCCGCCGTCACCCACGACACAGGTCTATGACACTACATACTTGTTGACTGGAGATCGAGCAGCGCAGGCGCCGCCCGCGCGAGCGCCGCCCGCCCGCCGCCGTCACCCACGACACAGGTCTATGACACTACATACTTGTTGACTGGAGATCGAGCAGCGCAGGCGCCGCCCGCGCGAGCGCCGCCCGCCCGCCGCCGTCACCCACGACACAGGTCTATGACACTACATACTTGTTGACTGGAGATCGAGCAGCGCAGGCGCCGCCCGCGCGAGCGCCGCCCGCCCGCCGCCGTCACCCACGACACAGGTCTATGACACTACATACTTGTTGACTGGAGATCGAGCAGCGCAGGCGCCGCCCGCGCGAGCGCCGCCCGCCCGCCGCCGTCACCCACGACACAGGTCTATGACACTACATACTTGTTGACTGGAGATCGAGCAGCGCAGGCGCCGCCCGCGCGAGCGCCGCCCGCCCGCCGCCGTCACCCACGACACAGGTCTATGACACTACATACTTGTTGACTGGAGATCGAGCAGCGCAGGCGCCGCCCGCGCGAGCGCCGCCCGCCCGCCGCCGTCACCCACGACACAGGTCTATGACACTACATACTTGTTGACTGGAGATCGAGCAGCGCAGGCGCCGCCCGCGCGAGCGCCGCCCGCCCGCCGCCGTCACCCACGACACAGGTCTATGACACTACATACTTGTTGACTGGAGATCGAGCAGCGCAGGCGCCGCCCGCGCGAGCGCCGCCCGCCCGCCGCCGTCACCCACGACACAGGTCTATGACACTACATACTTGTTGACTGGAGATCGAGCAGCGCAGGCGCCGCCCGCGCGAGCGCCGCCCGCCCGCCGCCGTCACCCACGACACAGGTCTATGACACTACATACTTGTTGACTGGAGATCGAGCAGCGCAGGCGCCGCCCGCGCGAGCGCCGCCCGCCCGCCGCCGTCACCCACGACACAGGTCTATGACACTACATACTTGTTGACTGGAGATCGAGCAGCGCAGGCGCCGCCCGCGCGAGCGCCGCCCGCCCGCCGCCGTCACCCACGACACAGGTCTATGACACTACATACTTGTTGACTGGAGATCGAGCAGCGCAGGCGCCGCCCGCGCGAGCGCCGCCCGCCCGCCGCCGTCACCCACGACACAGGTCTATGACACTACATACTTGTTGACTGGAGATCGAGCAGCGCAGGCGCCGCCCGCGCGAGCGCCGCCCGCCCGCCGCCGTCACCCACGACACAGGTCAATGACACTACATACTTGTTGACTGGAGATCGAGCAGCGCAGGCGCCGCCCGCGCGAGCGCCGCCCGCCCGCCGCCGTCACCCACGACACAGGTCAATGACACTACATACTTGTTGACTGGAGATCGAGCAGCGCAGGCGCCGCCCGCGCGAGCGCCGCCCGCCCGCCGCCGTCACCCACGACACAGGTCAATGACACTACATAATTGTTGACTGCACGCGCTGCTCTTCTGGTGCGCACTGTGCTGTGGGTAACATAATGTAGGCGGTCAGTAAACGGCCGCGAGCCACGCGTCTCTTATTATTTTGTTCATGAATGTTGATTGATGAAAGAAGCGGAAGATGAGTGTACGAAGTGTGATATGTGAAGGACGAGTGGAAAGTCTTATGCCAACCTCACCTAGAGCGATAAAAAAGGAGATAAAAAGCTTTTTGACAATTCATAATTATTTAAAAAAATTTAATTTGGCTTTGTTTCTTTTTCTTTAGCAGTCGTAGAGGAAGAAACAGACAGCTTAGAGAGCGAACACTTGCTAGCAGAATCATCAATAGAACAAGAGAAATGCAAAACGGAAGAATTAGAGCATCAAATAAGGTCATTAGAGGACCGACTGGTACAGGGCGGCGGAGGCAAGGACCTTCTGAACAACCTGAACGAGAGTCAGATAATCCTGGAGCAGCGGAACATGGAGATAGCGGAGAGGAAGAAGAGGGAAGTGGAGATGCAGCAGAAGATAGACCTCGAGGAGGAGACTGCGACCATAGTTACGAATACGTTTACAACGCTGCAGCAGGAGGTGGACCATAAAACTCAAAGGTGAGTGCCGAAAGATTTATTTTCAATGCTAATACAAAATAGGGGTCAAGTTGTATGTTAACGATAATTTAAATTTTGGGGCCCAAAAGAGAGCCCTGAGGAACGCCATGAAATTTTTTAAGTGCACCTGCATAATAATAAACTAAATATTATTGGATTCCACGAAAGTAAATTGATATGTTTTTAACGGTATGGTTCCATTCGTAACGGATGCTTTATAAAGAGTCTCAAAGTTTGTCGAATGCTTGACTCAGTTCTAAAGAATTGGCTCAATATCTCAGCATTGTTATTACGAGTAATTATCCTTTGTGTGGTTTTCTGATTTTACTATAGGTCTTTTAATCTAACATGTTTAATGTAGATAGATGTCAAATTGATATAAATTTAAAGTTCTTTGCTTCACTTACGTGAAACGGTATTCGTCGAGGGTCATACAGGTATCAATTAAATCAAATCAAAAATACTTTTATTTCTCAAATGCATAACATACAATATTTGGAGACGGCCCTGTGAGTAATGAATACTCGCGTCGGGGCTATCTCGCTCTCGGCTCCCCGAACCTCATTCGAATCTCTCCCGACCCGTGACGAGCGGTGTGGTTGCAGACTAAAGAAGTGCCTGTCCAAGTACATGTGCTTGCGCGAGGAGACCAGCGAGCAGCGCGAGGCGCACGAGGCGGAGCGGCGCGAGCTGGAGGCGCTGCAGGCGGCGCTGGTGGCGGGGCTGCGGCGCCGGCTGCTGCTGGCCGACAGCCTCGTGCCGGCGGGCGGCCGCCTGCCGCGCCTGCACTACGACGAGGACGCCGACCTGTGGCAGCGGCTGCCCCACAGGTACACTGCAGGCGGCGCTGGTGGCGGGGCTGCGGCGCCGGCTGCTGCTGGCCGACAGCCTCGTGCCGGCGGGCGGCCGCCTGCCGCGCCTGCACTACGACGAGGACGCCGACCTGTGGCAGCGGCTGCCCCACAGGTACACTGCAGGCGGCGCTGGTGGCGGGGCTGCGGCGCCGGCTGCTGCTGGCCGACAGCCTCGTGCCGGCGGGCGGCCGCCTGCCGCGCCTGCACTACGACGAGGACGCCGACCTGTGGCAGCGGCTGCCCCACAGGTACACTGCAGGCGGCGCTGGTGGCGGGGCTGCGGCGCCGGCTGCTGCTGGCCGACAGCCTCGTGCCGGCGGGCGGCCGCCTGCCGCGCCTGCACTACGACGAGGACGCCGACCTGTGGCAGCGGCTGCCCCACAGGTACACTGCAGGCGGCGCTGGTGGCGGGGCTGCGGCGCCGGCTGCTGCTGGCCGACAGCCTCGTGCCGGCGGGCGGCCGCCTGCCGCGCCTGCACTACGACGAGGACGCCGACCTGTGGCAGCGGCTGCCCCACAGGTACAGTCACCCGCAAAAATATATGACGATTTTAGTACCTTGTCATTTTAAGGTATAAAGTAAATTATTTGTTTTGCGGACTAAATTCTGGTGATATGATAATGTGACAGAGTACTAAAATCGTCATATATTTTTGCCGGTGACTGTACACTGCAGGCGGCGCACACCTACACACTATGTCACGCTCACTTCACAACATCACGCCTGTAATCCCCGAACAGGTAGGCGGAGTCCAAGGAGCACCGTGTTCCTTGAGACCACATTTAGCCATACAAAAAACGGGTCTGTCAGATGAAAAACTCGTTAAAGAGCTAGTAACAAGTGGCTAGCTCATCGCCTACAAAATCACAGACCCAGTACCAAATACGTTCTTAGTCGCCTTTTACGACATGCTAGGCAAGAAAAGCAGTTGGTACATTCTTTTTGTGTCCCGGTCCAACACGCTCAGTTCAGCTTGCGATTAATAGGTACACGAAGAATCAACGAGCCTAATGCCGATACTATTACAGCATCATAGAAGAGATCACTATACGCCAGGTAGAAGGTATTCACACCCAACCCTTTTGCGGTTACGATAACTACCAATCTTGGAAACCGAAATACGTACTATTTTGAAGATAAAATTCTCAAATACCCATTTACATCTGGATACGTCTGTCATTTTCGACATTAAAGCATTAAATTATGTGTAACAGTGTGGAGCCGCTGCGCGCGCGGCCGCGATCAGTGGCGCCACACACGCGCGACCTGCTGGCGCTGACGCCGCTGCCGCTACCGCCCACCACCCGCCACTACCGCCACCACCAGGTACACCCACACACACGCGCTAGCTACTGGCGCTGACGCCGCTGGCGAGAAATAGTTCTATCTACCCTTCTACAGATCAAAAACGTGATTTTATGTATGTGTTTATAATTGCATTTTGTTGTGTGTAGCCGCAGCCGCAGCCCTCGCCGGCGCCGGTGGAGGTGATGAAGAAGGAGCCGTCGCCGGCGCCCGCCCCCCGCCGCGCCTCCGCCCGCCCGCGCCCGCCCTCCGCGCACCACCGCCTCGGCACCGGCGTGCGGTAGGCCCCGCGCCCCCCGCCCCGCGCACCCCGCGCGCCCCGCGCCCCGCGCCCGCACACAACGACGCCCGACCGCACACGACCGCGCCCGAGTCGGCGCGAGCACCCACGAGTCGGCCACAACGCCAGCCACGAAAGTGTTTGTGGCTTCAGCATTCTACAGTGCCCATCGAGAACAGATGACCTGCGTGCCTCATATAGTGTCAACACTACAATAATCAGTGCTGCAGTAGTTACGAGAATCATAGTCAGTTTCACGAGTGTTCTGTGTCTAAGAGTCAACGCCCAACATCAGAACGATTGGCAGTTTGTTGAGATACCCATTTCGAGCGCATAATAACAAAGGTACTGCCAATCGTTGTTCTGTAAAACGAGTAATCGTGCCTCCAAGTCAAAAGTGTGTCGTCTGATTTAATGCCTACTGGAAGACTAAATACGAGTCTTTATAAGGACGACGAGTCTACGAGTCTCGTCTAGTATATTGATGGCGCCCTGAGTGACACGACAACCTTTTCTTGACAAAGGCATCCTCAGTGTACGGAGCGGCCGCCTCGAGTTCTGATGGAGGGTAATCTTCACATTCTCCTGAATGTTCCCACGCACTACGGTTGGTTGCACACCGAATACACCTGTATATTGATGAATTTTATACTATGTAAAGCCCAGTCCCTCCTGAGAGCATGCCTTCAATTGAGCATGTTTTTAATTGTTATACTTTGATTCGTCGGTGACGCTGTGTAGCATCTAGTGGTCGTGACACCACTCCCCGAGAGTATTTCTATTTGTAACTCTGTAAACTAATGTATTCGTTTAGCGATATTTTTATACGATGCCGAGCTTGGGCGACGCCAAGCGCCCGCGCCGACATATTGCTATGTCACAAATTATACTTGATGATGAGTGAAAATATGTAATTATGATCTCAGTTTTATTATATCCAGTAGCATAGCAGTAGCGCGTTTATGTTTTGTTCTACGCTGTCAATATATACAGACGATAGTCTCCGGGCAGTGTGAAGGCGCTGCCTGGAGAGCCATCGCGAGCCAAACATTTTATATCCCTTTTTGGTTGTTAAGTCAATATAGGATGTCATTTGTTTTGTAGAATTTATTTTACCAATGTTATATTTTTTAAATTTTATTTTGTGCTTCAATAGTGTCCAGTTTGTTGAAGCGAGTGATATTAGGTAGTTTGTTATAATAATTATGTATGTAAATTTTTTTGTATGCTATGTATTGAGGTGGCGAATTTGGAATATTTATAAAATAGGAGAACCCAATCATGTGTAAGATCCTCTGCTAGCATTGGAGAGATCCGCAGGTGTTCGTTCAAACATGTTACCAAAGATGGAAACGATTCATTCCATGGAGCTTGTCTCGCAAGTATTGATATTAACGTGATCATGTTCCTTTATTTATAAATTCATTAGTGCATTGTATTATTTCTAGACACTGTTTCTAGTCAATGAGTCTTGTAAACAAATATTGTAAATAATTAATATATTGTAGGTATTTAAAAAGTAAAATAGTAATAGTGTAGGTAAGTTGCAAAATTCGCACAATACTTTTTGGATACCAGTGATTGGATAACGATTGTCGTTGTATTTGTTTATTCATTTTAATCCTACGCTCATTTAATGCCAAAAAATCATGAAAATCACGGAATAGTATTGTTACCATATAATTTTGTTGATCTAACATGTTTACTCTAATGAAAAAAGCTTTTGTAAAAAACATTCTATGTATTTTCAATTACAAAGAGTTATAAATTATTTGAAATGAAATCATGTGATATATGAATATATTCGAAAGCGCTAGTCAGCTGTGCCGCATACAAGCTTTTACTCACCATTAAAATATTTTAAATTTTCTTGGTTTTTCATTGATGCCTAAATCTTTTGCTAATACCAGATAATGCATCATTTTAAACAGCCCGATCTAGCTATCAGCCTGGGGAGCATGAGCACTACGATATGCAATTTATCACGCGAATCATACAGACGGAATTTGGGCGTAAACACCAGTTCTTTTAGCATGAACACCGGATTATGGTATTATCGTATTTTATCACGTTCAACTGTCAAAATACCAAGGAATTTGACAATTGTGCGTGATTATTATCTATGCCTAATTCGGAGATAGACGAGAGAGATAGAGGCGTAATGATATGATAAGTATGTAGATAATCATTTTACTACGCCCAGCTGTCAAATCATATTGTATTTTGATTCTTGGTATTTTGACTGAACCGTGATAAAAACCTGCTGTGTAAAAACCCGAATTATAGCTGGGGGTTCGATAGGTACTGTCAATGTAAGAATTAACGACAATTCTTAAATTTATTCTTAATAATTATTTCTATTTAAAAAATGTTTTATAGCCTGAAAATTGAGAATTAAAAAACCTGCTACGAGGGCATCTGAAATTTTTTTTGTCATTGCAACACTATGAATACTTTTAAAAAAAAGTAAAATTTCCACAATTGTATATTTTCCAATTAAAATAATAGCAAATTAAGAGAGAATGAAGATTAGAGAAAAAACTTCATAAGATGAATAAAATGCTATAATGTTGTCAATAAAGTAAAGTATAAACCATGGATGTTTGAACAATAAACTCCTTTGTCTATATTTTGTGACAAAATTTACGGGTGTTGTAAGAGGTTGCGATAATGTCAATCGCTTTACCGTTTTAACGGATTTTTGAATATCGAATACTATAATATCGAGTAATTAACTAGTCAAGGGGCACAAGACGTGACGCAATAGAAACATATCTTGTTTGCGAACACCGGTGTTGCGGTGACAACCAAGAGGTTAAAGAAAAAACTTACACAATTTAAAAAAAAATCTTTTCTAAAACATATTTGTATAATTAAATAACTTAGGCAGAGAATAATGATTGTTTGCTATTTAGATGTTACCTCTTTCCAATGACGGAATTTTCCGTAATTAAACGTGGAAATCATGATTTCAAATGTATAAAATACTGGGAAAAAATTAAGGTACTTATTTATATATTTGGACATACATGATATTAAAAATTGTAATTGTAACTCATTTTGTTATTTAGGTTTAAGGAAACAAAATACGACTGAAGAACTTTGTATCCATTGTTATGAATAAAGATTAATAAGAAAAAAACGCCGAAAAGAATGCGACCCCACATTAGAATTTCATAATAAACTTGTGTAATAATTGTCAAAATTTTTCGACTGATGCTCCGCAAATACGTTTTAAAAATAATAAAAATTTTGTGTAGTCCGTATTTCGTATATTACTAAATCTTCACTTTAACTGCAAGAAAAATTACGTTTTGTTCGATGGGCATTAGCAATTTCTTTGCTTTCTTGGCAATTGCACACTGTAAAATCTTAAAAAAAAATAGTATAGGTAGGAAACAACTTGCTGAGTATCTTGCCTGTTCTTCTCAGAACAAGGTCTCCTGGTAGCTAGTGAACGATTGGCATAATTTGACATTCATAAGTGTATGTAAATACTGAAACTGAATAAAATATTTGAGATTGGGTGTTTTACACAGAGATGCGCATAATAAATCTTTTGACGGAACAAAGATTTATAAATCTTTTCAGATAAAAGATTTATATCACTCTTTTAAATCTTTAAATCCTAAATACATCTTTCCATCTGAAGTAAATTTTTACCTGATACATCTTAATCTTTACATAAATTGACTTCGAAATTGATTTATTTTGTGGTTTTTGTCATTTTTGTGAGATTTATTTCTAAAGTATAACTATATTTAAAATTTTACAACGAAGACGATTTAATTAGTTAACTTAGGTTTCGTTTTAGTTCTATAAGTAAGTAAATACGATTTCCCTTCATACTTTAAACAGGCTTAGGACTGTCAACGTATATGTTATAATAGCTATAAAATTTTATATACCTAATCACAGTTTTTCAAAGTTTACTAAATTACAGAGTAAGAACTATTTACACAAAAGTTTATATATATACACACACTTATTAAAACAACTAAATATTATATTCAAATTAAATCAATAATTAATTAGGACAAAACTCAGAGTAAACAGAACTGGAGTAGCCTTTGTCTAACATTCCCCTCTGCCAAATGCACAAGCATCGGATGCTTGCACGTTTAATAAAACTAGTTGGGCCGCCATTTTGACAGCCATAACATTGTAAACGTTGCGGCGAACAGAGCTCCCGCAAAAATGCCTGCCTGTGCTGTTTTTTGTTGTAAAAAGAAATAGAAAACATCGAGTATGCTAAAAGATGGTGTCACCTTTTATTTGTAATTATAATTTTTAAGATTTCATGATTATTTACTTAAATATTTCATGTTTTAGAATTCTACGATTTCAAATTTCGAGCGCTAGTCTCGTGGGGAGTGCGGCTGTGACGTTGTCAAAACGCACACCCCACGTGATTATTTTAAGCGTGTGTGTGCGTGAAATTTAAATTTGTGTGTCGAATTATGCATGTGTGCATTTGTAAAAACGTTGTGCGTTGTACTGGCTTTGAGTGTAGAGGTAACCTCACCCCCCGCAAGAAATGGCAGAATAAAATGTTTGAGAAATTGACTAATGGCTACTCCAGTTCTGTTTACTCTGAGGGACAAAACGATAAATAAATGTTCGAAAGAATACTAAACATTCAAATATTTGCAGTCATTAACAATTCGCGCGCATTTATCTCCTATAAATAAAAATTAAATATTTTTAAATAATTCTAATTGAATTTGATCCCTATCATCTTTACATGTGAGTTAAATTTCCTTTTACTATGTCAATACTCTGATTCATTTACGAACTGTCTTATGACAGATGTTTATAAGTCATGTCATATCAAATACTGGTAAAGTATCTATATGGAATAAGAGTGTTAGAAGTACAACACTACGCTGTTGATGAATAATTGTGTACTTTTTTATAGAATTTACCTACTGTTGTAAAAAAAATATTTATACACTAAATTAATACGAGATATTATGTTCTCAAAAGTGTTATAAGACACTTTGTAAATGAACCTTGTACATGCTTGTACGCATGCGCGAATCTGTCAATCATCTTTCATCCTTTTTCGACTCGGGACATCCCGCAATAGCTGTCTCACTTTACATCTTTTCACGCTTCGTACATCCTAAAAGTGAACCATAGTGCTACTGATTTAAAGATGTATTTTGGAATGTTGGGATTTAAAGAGTGATTCAATCTTTTGCTGGGATATACATCTTTTGATGCATTCACTCAGGAGTTACACATCTCTAGTTTTACATACATTTGGAATGCCTAGTTTAGGGCCTGTCCGGACCCATTCCAAGTACTTCGAATAACCGTCAGGATCGATTGCTATCAAGTAAGTGTTTTTCTTCTTCTATAAGAAGATGAATAAGATGATTTTGGAGATGTGTTTATCGCGTCTATTTTATAGCATGTACTATAAAATTTCCTCGGGGTTGTACTATTTAAAATTGATAGGAAGCTGATAACTTGTGATATCAACTTCAATAGGTATGTATTTAAATACTTGAAATATATGACTTTCAAAAATAAATAGCTAAATAAAATAAATATCTTCAAACATTCACACCTAAATAAACACTTAAATAAAATTTAAAATAAAATTTAGGTGTGTGGGCACCTAAATTTTTCAATATCGCGTATCTTGTGCACATTGTATAATTTTTTTTAACTTGGGCTCATGTGAAGTTATTACCAATTTCAAAACATTCAGTTATAATCGAAAATAAAGTAAAAACAACATTTTATTATAAAAAATATTTTTTTTGCTAAATAAGGTTGTTTTTATAATCGATATTAATAATCAGTTTCTATGTTTAATCGATTATTCTTATATTCAGTACATCACTACAAACGTAACCGTCGTTCATTTCAAAATTTCGTTAGCTTTGTTTCGGTTGCAAAATGTAATAGTTGTAATTAATTATTTAAATTTAATAATAATGACAGAAAAACTGAAAGATTATCAAGTTTTAGACGTATTGAGTGGCGGCACTGTCTATAAAGTGAGACACAAGGTCACCAACAATATATTTGCATGGAAAGCGTACGATTGTTCTGCGTACTCCGACACTTGGATACAAAAGGTTGTCAACGATGTAAAAATAATAAGTAAAGTGGTCTCCGAGCCCCTGCTTCGGTACTACGACACCATCCTGCATGGGCCCTCCAAGACATTGTACTTTGTCCTTGAACACATCCCGTGGCGCAGCTTGCAGGAATTATTGGAGAATTGCAAGGTCACTGATAAATTCTTCGCGGAAAATTTCATCTGGTATTTATTGGTGGAGCTGGCGCGCGTATGTAAGGCCGTGGACGACCTAAAACTGAGTGACATACAAAAATGTATATCTCTGGAGTCAATATTTGTAAACGAGACAGGCGAGCTACGCATCAACTGCTTCGAGCTGGTGCCAGCCGCCGAGCCCGACCTTATGCGGCAGGTCGGAGACGTGGTTCACCAGCTTTGTTATCGGTTCAACGAGAATAATGAAAAAATTAAGGAATATCATTATAGTGATGACCTTAGCGATGTAGTGGCATTTTTGACAGATGACAAGAACACTAACCTGCGCCCAGACGTGGTGCTGTACCACCCCACGGTTCTGGCCAACTTGGAGTCTCAACCTAAGCCAAAATGCTTGGCTGATGTCCTCGTGGCAGCAGATTGTAAACACTTCACTTCAGACGCTAATAAGTGTGACTCCCAGAAGGCTGTTGAGTTGAGCAGAGCTGTTGAGCCGGCTCCCAGAAAGTGCTTGTTTATGGACAGTCCAATATATTATAACATAAGCCCCAAAATAAAGTACAACACAGAAATCGAAGAAGTTAAGTCAAATAGGGGTTCTTTGTCTCCCACTTTGGCTGCTTTGGCATTGGAGCTGCCTGGATTTGTACCGAGAAGCAGGAAACCTTACATTGAGGCTCTGGAGACAGTGAGTTGCCCTCAGCAAGTATCAGAAGAAACACTGAGTACTCAATGGATGTCTCGGTTGATTGCACTCAGACAAAGAGAGGAATCTCTAAACCAAAGAGAAAGAGATCTTATTTCAAAAGAGATTTTGAATAGCCCTGCAGCAAAGATAATACCATTGAGTAATGGTTGTGATGGTAACTGTGAAGAAAGTAATGGGATTACACTGCCTCCAATCATTACTCAGGCGGGCAAAGACAGGAGTGAGTGGGTGTCGCGGCGGCGCCAACGCCATTCTGGATCAGTACGAATGCGGCCGCGTCGCAAGAGCTACGCCTATGAGGACCTGGACAGCTCCCTGTCAGCTGACGCTGGAGATGGAAGCATGATTGTCACTTCTACTAAGTTTACAAAGGAAAACATGCCCCGGCGCACTATATTCCCTGAAGTTGGCACCAAGAAGGTTCACTTTACATCTTCAAATCCATTTGCTGAGAGTGACGAGAGTGTCACCCTGACTTTTTATGAGCTGGAGCATGTTGACCAGGATGGGTATCAGGTGCCACTGCATGAGAATGTTAGCAAAGACATTACAAAGTTTAAGTACTTAAATGTAGAGAAGGTTGCCTCGGAGAAGAGATCAGCAGCGAACTGGAGCCACTCCTCCCCCACAAAGCAAGTGAAGTACACCAAGGGTTTGTTTACAGACATCACTAACACTAGCATTATCAAGAAAACTCCATCAAAGTCGAGTTTGTTGTCAAAATATTCAAATGATTCTAAGTTTTCTGTGTCATCTATGAGGAGTGAGTGGAGCATGGAGTCTTCAGCCAGTATCAGGCATGACGCCATGAGCAAGGTGAGTGATGGCTCGGTGTTGGAGCGCACCCGCTCCAGCACCCGGCAGTCTATGGCCCAGACGCCTGTCGCTCCTCCAGACTTGAAGAAGTCAAAGAGAAAGTCATTGCTTCCATTTAAAACACCTTTTAAATTCAAGTCCTCCAGTAAAGTTTGAATGTGCAATAGAGATAGTTTTATTGATGGTATTTTTGTATGTTTAGTATAGTTCTATCCATTATTTTTAGTGCTTAGATTTTAATTCAAAGTTTTCCTATTTCTTGAAATAATCTAGGTCAGATTATTCAAATGCTTACATTTGTGATTTTATAAGTGATCTCTACAGAGAAAAGTATAAAATGTTTTATACATTTTGTGAGATGTAATGAACTAAAATTATATTGTATAAATGGTTGTGGTTTGCTTAACTTAATGTGTAACTAGTGTTTTATCTAAGCATTGTTTTAGATTATGCAGATTGTGAAGCTTTTCATGTGCACCCTTTAAAGTTTCTATGTATATATCTTGTTTATGTCTGCATTCTCACAAACATTAGATGTCATTGTTGAGTGTATAACCTCGCCTACTAAGCTTGTTTGTGTGTTGGCAGAATAAATGAACATTACATGTTGAAATCAAATGCATGCTTATGATAATAATCTACTTATTTTTATTATTTTGTACATAAAATGAATTACGGACACCAACCCACCCTAATCCTAGCTTGTAGAAAAAACAATGTATAATTGAATTCATCATGAAATTCTAAAAAAGATTGTAAATGTTGCTTTTATTGCATACAATACAGATATAATTTATATATCAATTTTTTTATAGATTGTAAGAGAATCTTAGTCTTTAACTGTCTTCCAACAGAATTTTATTAATATTTTTCAGATCAATAAATAATTGTAATAAGTTTTTATAAATGTTTAATGTACTTTAGAATTTAAGAAATAAGATCTATTAAATTTGTTGCCATATGTAGTGTATTACAAAAACTTCCTTCAATGGGTGATTAAAAAAATATGTAAAATAAAGTAAATTTCTTCAAAAGAGTGTTTATTTTATAATGTCACAGTATCACTTATCTCACATATCAAATTGTTTTTTAATTCAATTCGGTTATCACTTTTTTTTCTTGAGAGCCTTGTCGGCGCCATCCACGTATTTCTTGGGCAAGCCATACTTCTCTATTAGTAGCTTTGCTATGAAGTGGGTCTGGAATAGAAAGTAATTGTTATTTTATCATCATAAATTAAAACCTAGTTGTTCAGAAATTTTGTGTGGTAATAGTTTATAGGTAATTTTAACAAAATGAAGACATGATGATCCTTCAGGATCCAGGTTCAAACAATAAATGTTAATTCTATTCTATTCTGTTTCAGTTAAAAATCAAAATTATCAAGTTTGGGAGATACTTCACCTGATCTTCTATAACACATGTTTGTGTCCCCCCCTTTACCTGGTATTTGAACAGCATGTGTGTGTATCTCCTGCCCTCCTTCATATAGCAGGTGTCTCCATTGTCTCCCAGCAGCATTTTTGTGTGAAGAAACCCTTGTCTTTGTAGTGTGTCAAGTCAAGTACCCACCATCTCCCTATAGTATCTATCCTCCATATAATATCTGTGGGTGTGTGTGTGTATGTGTGTGTACCTATCCTGGACCCCTGCAGCATGAGCTGGTCTGGTGTATCATGAACTCTCCCGTCACCTAGCATCCTGATCTTGTATGTATGCATCCAGTGTATCATATATCCCGAGGGAATTTCCTACGCCATTTGTGAGTGTGTGTGAACCAGCTTCCTTTGCCTAGCCGCCCAAGTGTGTAATGTATCTCCTAGAGATCTGGTGACGGGTCGCCAGATGTGTAAACTGTGTGTGTGATTCTCCGTCACCTGGTCGCCCTGCAGCATGAGCTGGTCGGCGCGGGCGCCGGGCGCTCGCGTGACGCCGCAGGAGGCCGCCACGCCCTGCTGGCAGATGTGACTGAGCGCGGGCAGCCGGAAGCCGAACTGCTCCAGGTTTGACACCAGCGTCACCTAGGGGAATGGACAGTTTTTAATTGGTTTTTAAGGCTGTAACGAGGCGTTATAACTATGTTGGCGACTCTTTGCTGTTACTGCGCTCTTTCCTGGCCATTTTCTCTTGGTTTCTGTTTTGAAATTTATGTTTGTCTCTTTTTAGTTGTTTTTGTTTATTATATATTAATTTTAGTAAGTAAATTTACCTTTATTATATATTTATTCCAGTTGTGCCTTAACTTACTTATAAATAAGTAATAGGTGACGTGACCTCAGCATTCTTATCTATTTCCTCCCCGCCACAAGGCTAATGCTGAATTAAATGTGTAATTTCTCATTTAAATGATGATCTCATCTATATAGTCAACTATTATCGACGATGCTCGCCTCCCTTTTCCCGTTGAGCTGGTACTACACCAGCGAGCCCCGCCTTTTTTTTTTTAATTTCATTTGCTTTTTTTTTTTACCTTTTTGTTCCCGGAGCGGGTGACGACCTGCATGGTGACGGGGTCCAGCTTGGCCTTGACCAGGCGCGGCTCCCCGTTGACCTGGAACTCGGTGGCGGCCGTCAGCCGCGGCAGCACGCCCGCCATCAGCGCCTCCCACCCCACGCACTCCTGCATACACCACACGCGTTACGAGCAACCACACTAGCACCGATTTACTTGTGCGAGCGGGGGACTTGGGCAAATTAAGTTATTCTAAGTGAACACAAAGTGCTCAAGTTCTGGTTGGTGGTAGGGCTTCTAGGCCCACCTGGCTAGCTACCACCGTCTTACCTAAATTTGTCGCCATAATAATTTTAAGCATTATTGTGTTCCGGCAATCAGAGGTAAGATAGCCAGTTGCTCAGTTGTTGAGGATCACAGGTGAAACTCGCTTCCACGGCCTTATCGTCACTTACCATCAGGTGAGATGAAGGCCAAGAGTTTACCTGTCATGTGTAAAAAAAAAAGTAAATTAGAATGAACGATCCATGTCAATAAGCAAACGCCCATTTTGTGGGTGCTTAACACCTCTGCCTACCCCTTCGGGAATAGAGGCGTGATGATATGCTTGTGTGAGGTCAGATATATCGACATTACACCTGAATGTCATGACCGTGCTAGGACCGTGTCAAGCAACATAGATATTCTTTGAATATTGTTCTACGAGTTTTACCATAATTCAATAGATAAATTTTAAACGATTTTACAAGCTTACAATGTACTGTCGTGACATTAGTAAGTATATGTTCCGTTCATACGAAAAGGCAACACGCGCGAGACGCACAGAGCTGAGCACATTCAGAAAACGATATATACCTATTTTTCTATGAAAGTAAAATGTGTCAAATTATTAAAAGTTCTAGAACAAATGTTATTTATGATGTTATCTATAGAGTGTTGCGCGGTTGTTGATTAATTAGAAATATGTCTAAAATATGTTGTATCCTTAAATATGTTGTATATACAATAAAGTATAAATAAATAAATAATAATAATCCTGTATAGTATAGTATGGGGGAGCTCGGTGGCGTGGTCAGTGCGCTTTGGCTTCGATCGAAAACAAAGCTACCTTCGCCATGGTCAGGCCGTGGATGGGTGACCAAGACTTTGTGATCTCGAGCTCCTCCGTGCTACGTACGTTAAGCCGTTGGTCCCTGTCGCATTTGTGACTGTTTCTACCCACCAACCCGCATTGGGCTAGCGCGGTGGTGTTACGGCCCATACTCCTCATGTGTTCTCCATGAGTGATGATGACTGTATATATAGTACCTGGGCCTGCTTGCCGACGATGGCGGCGAGCGTGGCGTCGAGCACGACGCCGCCCCGCCCCCCGGCTGCCCCCGCCACGGCCCCGCCCCCCGCGGCGGCCGGCCCCGCCCCCCGCGCCAGGCCCCGCCCCCGCACGTGCTCGGCCACGCCCGCGCGCACCTCGCTCGCTGTCAGCGCCGTGCCTTTCCTGGGACACGATGGAAACATACATACAATCTCGACTATACTTAAAGGGTTAGTCAGAGACTAGGCAAGAGCACCGCAAAAGCAGTCCACTGCCATAGTCCGCGCTTCACCAAGCAGTGACTGCACTCAGAGTGACAGGTGGTGAGCCCGTCGCCGCTGTAAGCTATTGGATGTTGTGCAATTCTAAGTCCATTGGTCGCCTTTTACGACACCCAAGGGATAAGATGGGTAGGTAGTATTATTTTATTAAGCCGCCACTACACGACTAAAAATAACAATAAATCATCACGGTGAGGTTTATTATTGCATGTACAAATAGGGTACAGATTTGTTGCAGAAGAAAATCAATCCTATTATAATAATTGTCTAGAATAAACCATTTTGAATGTAAAATTATTACACATATGTCTGACAATGTTGAACCAGGAACCAATGTTAAGTATTTTGTTTATAGGTAGTATTTCAATCTATATATTAGTCGAATGCCATTGACACAAGGATTTGAGTTTTATCATCAAAAACCAGAGCATAGATTCTGCAAAATAATTAAAAACATGCAAGTAGGTATGGCTTTTGTAATCTAAAACATATGAAAGGAATGAACTCCGCGAAAGAAGGAATTATTCTTTAGTGTACTGATGTGTGTAGTAATATGTTGTAGTACAAAATGTATGGTATATTAGTACACAATTTTGAACGAAGAAAGATTATTATAATTTATTATTTGTAGCCGAATTGGGACGGACGGGGCACTACTTGGTCGAATGGCCGCGGGAAACGCGGGTTCGATCCCACCGTCGTCTGAACCACTGAGTTTGAATTACATTGTGAATATCGCTTGCCTCACATTGTGCCCGGTGCATGGCAACAGGCTCGCCACCTGTTACACGGGGACTTAACATATCTGGCGAAATGTGGGTGTTTAACACCTCTGCCTTCGAGGAAAGAGGTGTGATGAGTTGTGTGTGTATGTATGTATAATCAGCAGTAAGCGTCAACAAACCTATGCCCAGGGAACAAGGGTTGTACAGCAGCTGTAATACAGTACACCTCCCTGATAACAGGAGGGGTGTAGTCACCCGCAGGCGAGTCCTCCTGGGCCTTGATCTGTTCCTTCACCTCAGCCGGCACCCTGTGTCGTGTAACGGATGGGTGACCGGCGTTCACGGCGACGATGGCTTGTACGCCTTTTTCCACCTCACGAACTTCCAGCAGGCCTTCCTTCAACAATATGTTGTCAATACTGTGTCAATGTTATATGTTTTATTACTTAAAGACTTATAGATATGACACATATTATCGGCAGAAACAAATGGAAAGAAATCTTATTACTTTGGACTTAAGGTAGAATTTAACAATAGCCTAATACACTACCACAGCGTCACGCATTTCTGTAAGATTACTTCACCTGTCCACCAATCTCCCAATACAGACAGTTCTCATACCAGCTTTAAGATATCGAGTATTTAGACTTGGTATTTCTTAAAACCATTCACAACCCTAGAGCAGTAATGTAATGGTACATTACCTGTTGCATTGCTTCCAGAAACTTGCCAACTTTCTTGTAGGAGGACTTTTTGACGTCCAGCGATCGGTCCGCCGGGCATAACGGCATCAGGTGGTTTCTGCAGAACAAATATTTGTCATATTAACCGTGTGGTAGCGGCTCATTAAAAGAATACTACCAACCCATCTCTTTCCTTGGGTGTCGTAAAAGGCGACTAATGTACTTAGAACTGCACAACATTTAATAGCTTATGCAGTCACAGCTAAATCGGACTATGGCAATGGACTGCTTTTGCGGTACTTTTTTTACCTAGTTTCTGACTTACCCTTAGGGGATAATAGTCGTGATTATATGTATGTATGTATATTAACCATTACCAGTGTATGTCCCAGCGGTTTTCTTCGTCCCCAGCCTATATAATAATGTCCTACAGCTGACAGGCCCCACATGGAGAAACACATCATGAGTCTTCATTTATAGATGAAATAATGCGCAGCTATAGTTGGTATAGTGTAGCAGGCGGAAAGAATTTTTGAATTTTAATTCACGACGCGACTGATGTGTTACAGACCATCAGACCTGTGCCAAAGGGGAGGCAGGCGTGTAAACACTCACATTTCACTGTTACGGCCCTGCAAACATTATTATTGCATTTTTTTTCTCTATGGATTCTCCCTTTTAAGGGACGGCAAAGGGACCAAAGCCGAGACATTTGTAATTGTCTTCAGTAATTTATATTGAAATTTCAATGCATCTTGCGAGAGTTTGGCGTCAAACGATCGATGGCATACGCTGTGGCGTTACTTCGATGAGGTGGATTACCACGATAAAAATCCCATCGTCTTTTACACCACTTCACGATTATTTCAATAATCCTCCATATTGCTAGTCAACACAAGAGTTATAACACTTATTACACAAAACTACACTGATTTTCGCAACAAAATAATTGAAATTTAAATCACATTCGCCATAGTTGAATGGCGCCAAAAACTCTTTTTTCTTTTTTGTATGGTCTGGTGAAGGTCGCGGGAAGTGGCTAGACGCGACAGCGCAACCGATCATTGTGGAGATCTTTGGCTGATATTGATAATAATATATTTTTGTACATAGATATTCGATAAATTCATAAACTTATCTGCTGGATAGTGGCTACCCGAAGGTGGTGTAATAGCTTCTCTCGAAGCCTCTAGTAGACTAGTAATGTAAACTCAAACTCAAAGTCATTTAATCAAATTGGTATCATCAAATACACTTTTGACAAGTCAAAAAAAAATAAATTACTATTATCCTAAAATTGACAATACCACTACTTTTTTTTCGGCCTGTTCACTACCGGGAGGCCTTGTCTAGAGAAGATACAGGCGAGAAACTCTGCAAGGGTTCCTCCCTTCCTCCCTTTACATGAATATGTTATACAACCTAATAAAATTTACGTGTATTATACAATACCTTTAGTCACAAATGTCAAAATTGAATTGGAAGGAAAATGCTCCAAAAGCGACGTATCAGAATATACAAGTGATTGTAATAACTATACTTAAGTAGTTAATTAATTGTCATGTCTATTTGGAACACTTTCCTGGCCAAAACAAAAAAATAAAAAATTATATCTAATATAATATGTAGTATGTAAACATCCTCACTTGTACAGTAGGTTGGTCTTGAGCGGTAGGTCCAACCGTTTTCCTTCTAGCCTCAGGAAGCTGAGCAGGCACCACCGCAGCAATCCGTCCATGTCTGTTGGTATACCGTCTTCTTCTACTTGGGAACTGTCTGGAATCAATAGAGTGATATATTAGAGTTATGTACTTTTCTTATTAAGTCCTCTTTGAAAAAATTTGGATGTGGCTGTATGGGTTAAATCCCTTTGCCTTTTCTTGTATATACAGTGTGTAACAGGCGAGTGAAGTCGAAATGAAATAATCAAAAGTGTATCCCACCTGGACTTTATACACGAAATATAAGAATTAAAAAATAACTTTATTTTTATGTGCAATTTTAATTATATTAATTTATTTATTACGTCATCTTTGAACTACAACACTAGCGGGGTCACAAATTCACAGCTTCGAAATATGCGTATTATGATGCTCCTTACCTACTCATGGGCGCCTGGTACTAGCGGCTCTTTAGGCTGCGGCGGCGACGTCAAAGGAGCGGCGCGATAGCGGCGTTTCAATGCCACTATGCCTCGTGCCGGGCGGTTGGCTCAAAGGAACGGGAGTTTGTTAAATGAAAACTTTCGATTTTCTTCTTATCCATTTAGAATAAAGGTGAAAATAGCACAAACACTCAGACTTTGCAATCATAATACACGTGTCGTGTCTAGTAGGTACAAAAAAATAAAAGAAAGGTGTACTAGGAACATACGATCTAAAAGAGGTATAATATGTTCTGCCAGGTCGTTGCCGTCTAACATCTGATTCACCAGTGATGAGACTCCTTTACCTTTAATATCGATAAAATCTTCTAATTTCGATGTCTTATATCTCGACTTCTATTTAACTTATTTTTCTAATATTTTGTAAATAGGGTTCAGGCGGGATACACTTTAGATTTTTTCATTTTGACTTCACTCGCCTGTTATACACTGTATATTGGTTTTTCTACTCACGCATAAGAATCTTTACAACGCCTATGAATCTTTAAATTACGTCATTATAGGCCACTAAGACGTATCTTCTAATGACGTATCTTATTTTATATTTATAAAAATTAAGCTTAAATAATTCAAAATAACTGATGCTAACCCCCGAATACAGAAACGCTACTCAATTTTGAGCACTGCTTATAAAGTTAAGTGGACAATACCTATCAGAATTTGTATGGAAAAACGTAAATTTTGACAATACTTAAATGTTAAGTAGGACTCAAACTTTGAGTAGCGTTTCTGTATTCGGGGTTAAATGTCATTTTAAACTGTCAAATGACTGATTAATAAAAAATTATTGGAGATCGGAAAGTACTGAAATAGTGCTAAATCTCTGCAATGAGGTTGTGTACAGCAAGTATAAAATGATAAATAATTTGTTTTAGTGGTAACTGCATTCATATTGGAACGATTCTGCGAAAGCCAAGTTGAAAGGTACAAGGCGCAAAAAAACAATAATTGAACAGCGTTTTTATGGAGAGAAATCTCACAAATGTTAAGGTTAATAACATGACTCTCCCAGCGCATTATCATAGCGGTGCTGGCCATACCCACTAAAATTCCCCATACACCTGTTATACCATTGGGAGGGATTTACATTTACCTGTTAATAAAGTGTCGTCTAAAGTGGGGTCTTCTTCAGGTGTATCCAGCGGTGGGTCGTCCGCCGCCGCGTCGGGGATCAGCTTGGGCGCGGGGGCGGGGGCGGAGGCGGGGGCGGGGGGCGCGGTCCTGCTGCGCCCGAGGGCGGGCCACTCTTCTTTGAGAGGTTGTACGCTTATCTGGTATATATAATATAAAGAATGATCAATCCAAATATTACAAAATTTAAAAAAATTAACATTCATATACATATATCATCACGCCTCTTCCCTCAGAGTAAACAGAACTGGAGTAGCCTTTGTCTAACATTCCCCTCTGCCAAATGCACAAGCATCGGATGCTTGCACGTTTAATAAAACTAGTTGAGCCGCCATTTTGACAGCCATAACATTGTAATATAAGCCATAGCGTTGCGGCGAACAGAGCTCCCGCAAAAATGCCTGCCTGTGCTATTTTTTTTTGTAAAAATAAATAGAAAACATCGAGTATGCTAAAAGATGGTGTCACCTTTTATTTGGAATTATAATTTTAAAGATTTCATGATTATTTACTTTATTATTTCATGTTTTAGAATTCTACGATTTCAAATTTCGAACGCTAGTCTCGTGGGGAGTGCGGCTGTGACGTTGTCAAAACGCACACCCCACGTGACTATTTTAAGCGTGTGTGTGCGTGAAATTTAAATTTGTGTGTCGAATTATGCATGTGTGCATTTGTAAAAACGGCTGGCTTTAAGTGTAGTGGTAACCTCACCCCCCGCAAGAAATGGCAGAAAAAAATGTTTGAGAAATTGACTAATGGCTACTCCAGTTCTGTTTACTCTGAGCCTCTTCCCCGTATGGGTAGGCAGAGGTGTAAAACATCCACTTTACGCCAGATATGTTACACGGGGGCCTTAATTCTTTTCGTTTGCAAATTATTCACATTTGGTTTCTTATAGTATATTTTGGTGTTTTCTTTGATTACATTACTTGTACCAACGATGTTCATGAAAAGGGAGGATGAAGAGCATGCTGCAGTGGCGCAGCATTCGTAGCATAACCTGATTAAATGAACAAATGACATTTTCCTTTACCTGGTTGAGGTCAGCAGCTAGATCCATGATGTCTTCGTCGGGGTACGAGGCGGGCGGCAACTTTGGTCGCACTATTTTGGCAAACTTGTCGTCTTTGCACAACTGGTCTCCGAATACTTGGATTGTTTCTAAGCATATACCACTGGAATACATATAGTAAATATTTAGTTATATAAAGTATGTAAAAAAATATTTGAAGGGTTTTATTGCTAATATTGTACTCAAAACTAAATAATTCGGTAGGTCCTAACTTCGTCTAATATATTTGTTTTCTATTTCTTGATTAACTAGAGCCCTATATGTAGTTATGAGATAGGGAATCGAATGCTTTATTATAGTCAACAAAGGAAATATAATATGGTTTCCTATATTCATTGTATTTTTCTATTATTTGTTTTACTACATGCATGTGGTCAACTGTTGAAAAATCAGCTCTGAAGCCTGCCTGTTCTCTTGGTTGTTCTGCGTCTAGTCGTTTAGTGAGCCTGCCCAATATAATTTTTGAAAATACTTTATATATATTTGTCATGAGGCTGATGGGTCTATAGTTGTCTTTTTTGTCTTTATCACCCTTTTTGTGTATCAATATTACGGTTGACTTCGTCCATTGTTCTGGTATAAATTCACTATCTAAGATTTCGTTAAAAAGACTTGTAAGTGGTGTGAGTATTACACTCTGTGCCGCTTTTAGCAATTCATTGGTAATTCTATCTTCTCCTGGAGCTTTGTCATTTTTTTGTGATATGTATGGCTTGCCTCGTTTCGCTTTCTAGTATGTACTGAACTTCTTCCTTGTTTGGATTTTCAATTAATATTGGTAATTCGGATGTTTTTTCGATTTCCGATTGTATGCTGTTGAAACGTGTTTCCTTCTTATGGGTTTTTATACTTGATGTTATCTGTTTACTTAATGTTTAAATCTTTTTAATGTTCTTTTTCCTGTCTACAAACAATTGTTCTCTTTCTTTTATCAGGATTCTTGCATTATGTCCTATTTTATCCATTTTGTTTAACTTGCTCATATGCCTCAATTCAGTTCCTAGATTAGTTATTATTTTTCCGAATCTGTTATACTTTTCCTGGATAGAATAATTATTTTTTATTTTTTCCAGCTGCCTTTTTACTTTATTAAGAATGTTTTCTGGAATTGGAATCATTATTTGGTATGATCTGTTTTTTATGTGTTTCCTTGTTCTTTTTTTGTTTGTGATTTCTAAAGTGGCTCTGACCATTGTATGGTTTGTGCTGAAATTTAACTTATTTAATATGCCTACATTATGGAATAATCCTGGAGTGTTAGTTAAAATGAAATCGATTTCATATTTCGTTTTACCATCAGGTGAAATCCATGTACATTTCCTGCTTGGTTTTCTCTTATAATAGGTGTTCATTATCCTTAAATAGTATTCGAGAGCAAGGTCAACGAGTTTTTGTCCATTTTTATTAAGTCTACCTTGACTATAGAGCCCAATGATGTTAGTTTCTCCATTTTGTTGGCTACCTATTTGGCTGTTGAAATAACCCATAACAATTTTATTTTTGTTAGTTTCTTCCATTGTTTCTTCTAGTGATGTATAGAATAGGTTCTTTACTTTATCGTTTGCATTCTCTGTGGGCGCATATACTTGTATTATGGACCATGGCTCTTTTCCATCTTGGATAGTCAAGTCCAAAATGGCAATTCTTTCCGATTTGCTTCTAAATTGTATAATAGCGTCTTTTAGATGTTTTTTGACGATAAAGTCTACACCATGTAACCCCTTTGTTTCGCCCTTGAAGTCTTCGTGCTCTCTTACTTCTTCTCCTAATCGTTGTACTTTGCTCAGTCCTAAAACGTCCCTGTTTATTTGTTGTAATGCATATTCAAGTTCCGCTAGTCTATCCTCTGTTCTGAGTGTCCTTGTATTTAAGGTTGCTATGAATAGTTTGTTTTCATCTTTTCTTTGTGTTGAGTTTAGAAAATATTCAGTTTTTAATATTTTACCCGTTTGTTGCTTATTTTCTAGAGGGTGGTGGTCTAACGTCCCAAGGTGACCAGGCTGGTTGGGTCTTTAGAACATTTTAAATATTGTAATATATTATAGGTTGGTTAATTGTTAGTTAAAAAGGGCTGATGTGAATGGGAAAATTCGAGATGGACGATCTAAGGGAACACACCGCACCTTGAACAGACGCACGTGCACAAAGGCATGAATGAAAGTATATGAAGCGAAAGATGTGTGACAAGATCGTAGCAAGTGGAAGACTATAATGTCTGCCCAGCCCACTGGGATAAGGCTGTGCATATATGTAGGTATGTCTGTAGATGTTAGTTATGAATACTAACGCAACCAAATGCACCATCTCGCGGCTGGAGAGCGCCGCCCTGCCCACGATGGCGGCGGCCTGGTTGTCTTGCGTGCACGCCGCGACGGGTGTCCCCCGACTGAAGGCCGCCCAGCCGCCGCCGCTGGACCCCCGCGCCAGGCCTGGCAGGTACAGCGGGGCTCCACCTAGCACCTGTTACATAGCAGTTACACCTAACACAATACTAAGGGATAGAAGTAGCTAAGGATATAAGCCTTACAACCAAAGTTGATGACATTCTCCAAAAAGTAAAACATCTAAGTGCTCTGGACAGGGACAGGCTATGTGACAAGAGCAAGTAAAACAAAATGGACCAAGATCATAACAGAATGGCATTCATATGATAAAAAGAAGATATGATACAGTCAAGCCAAAAGATGGGAAGATAAATTTAAAATAATTTTTGTTTGTTTGCTTATTTGAATGACTAACCTTCAGACATTCCTAATATCAAACCTACCTAAGAATACCTAAGAAGCCTTACCTAAGAATTTTATCTATCTATCTATCAAACATAATAGGTTGGGGAAAAAGTTTCTTCGCATTTTTTAAGAAAATTCAAAACATTTTTTAATATAGTTTATTTACATTTAACTAAAGTATGTAGGTACCATTTTGTTCGATAACTTTTTGCCATCTTGTAGGTAGGGACATGATCCCATTGCTATAGAAATTTTGGGACTTCTGGTCAAAATACCGCGACAAGTGGTTTTGGCAGTCCTCTCGTGATGTTATCCTGACACTGCCTAAAGAATTCTGAAGAGACCGAAACAGGTGGAAATCTGAAGGTGCAAGGTCAGGACTATACGGCGGATGCATTAACACCTCCCAGCCAAACTCTCTTAATTTTTGCTGAGTGGCTAAAGATGTGTGAGGTCTAGCGTTATCATGATGAAAAACCACACCCCTTCTGTTGATTAATTCCGGCCGCTTTCTCTCAACTTCTAGCTTTAATCTCATCATTTGTTCGCAGTAGAGTTCAGAATCGATGGTCCTGCCTGGTGGTAACAGCTCATAATGAATAATGCCCTTCCAATCCCACCACACACACAGCATCACCTTGTTGCGAGTTTACCCGGGTTTCGCCACAGTCTGTGAAGCCTGACCGGCCTTTGACCACGACCTTTTTCGCACGTTCTTGTCGTATGTGATCCACTTTTCATCACCAGTTATCAGCTTCTTCAAAAATGGTTCGGTTTCATTACGTCGTAATAAAGAATCACAAATGAGTACGCGGTTCATTAGGTTTCTTTCAGTGAGCTCGTGAGGTACCCAAATGTCGAGCTTTTTTGTGTACCCAGTTTTTTTCAAATGCGCCAAAACTGTTTTGTGGTCAATTCCCAGTTCTTCAGCTACGTCGTAACTGACATGCCGATCTTGCTCCACTTTTTCAAAAATGGCATCCATTTTATCTGTAATAGGGCGATCAGAGCGACGTGCATCTTTGACATCAAAATTTCCGGATTGAAAACGCTTAAACCAAATTTGAGATACTCTTACAGACACTGCACTAGGTCCATAAACATCGCAAATTTTTTTCGCGGCTTGCGTTGCATTTTTACCTTTTTTGTAGTAAAATTTTAAAATGTATCGAATTTCTTCATTAGATTCACTCATCTTGGCGGTACGAAAAACAAATGAAAATCACACATTTTCCTAATTTGAATTTGGAATTATGTTCTTTAAAATTTAAACTTTCAATGATACCAAAACCAGCCAGATACAAATAGTATAGCCAAAGAGATTTTATTACAAGTTTATAAATACTATAATGCGAAAAGACTTTTTCCCCAACCTAATATTTACATTACTTTTTGTCACAAATTTTTTAGTTTTATATTTCCACATTTTAACTGAGAATTTTCTATATAAGAGACCCTCGCATCCATCTAGAAGTTACATATGTTACTTACCTTTCTTGGTAAGAAAGGAAAATTGCACAATATTTGTAATTTATATGTGTTTGACTTACCTTTGGTAGCACTGGAGAATGAATTATTAACATAGGAACTATGTTGGGCACCTTCCATAGCGCGCATACCGTCGGCACCAGCCCTTTGTCGTCTTCAATTACTAGGGGCAGCCCGTCTACCACGTACACTCCGACCATGTCCCCCGAATGAAGGATTATTTTCATATAGCTACAATTTGATTTCACTGGCACTAATTCTTTTACATTATCTTCATTAACCCCTGAGAACTCTTCTTGTAACCGCTGAGCCAGATGTTTCCTTAGAAAATCATTACAAAATGTAAAAAATAAGATATATGAGTCGACGCACAAATTGGACAATGAAAATATCTCCATACTTCTCAGAATTCTTTAGGGTGCTGTTAGATTTTAACTTATAACTTTTAGCAAACATTGTGTAAGTTTTTCAGTGTAATAAAATATTAAACTTATTAATTTCTTTACAACAAAACTTTGTTTTTATGCCATGCTCTGCGCGGCTTTTTGGGATTTCTGAGGTGATTGATGAGCTATAACCTGTGGATATCTGTCAGTTGACAGCAAATTGACATTTAAATACCGCTTAGAAATGGAAAATTACTTATGGAGATATTCATTTTAGTTGAGCTATTTCTCATAGTTTTTTTATTATTTATAAAAAATAAACATATTCTTGTATTTTAAATAAGATTTTAATGTACAAATAAATAAATATTTTTTATTTCTTTCTTCCAGCCGACGCAACGTGATGCTTTCTCTCTTGCCGATCTTGTGAATCTGTTTCGAGCGTCCCAGACTAGATGGCGCCATCCCACGCCGCTAGCCGCATATAATGGACTCGTAGCTGGAGTTTGAGTACCTACCTACGTGAAGGCAATAAGCTTGATCATTGGAACTCTACTGGACTTTATTGCTACAATGTGAAGCCAATTTCAGGCTTTGAGTATTCCACCATGGTTCCGCTGCATTACCTTTAGTCCTCTACATTTCCAGATGGCATCTCTTGCATATTATCCAGGTTAGTGGCTTGTGTAGGCTATAGTATATAAACTACACCAAATCGACGACCTCCGTGGTCTCCAGGCGATCACTTCGAGAGGTTCTGGGTTTGATCCTTGATGGGGAAAATTTTTTTGTTGATTAATATTGGCATTTGTTCTCCAGTCTCGGATTTTGATAAATGCATGTAAATGTATATATTCCGAATATTTCTATGTATTTATCAATTAAATATATTTATTCGTCATCTAGTATCCGTAACATACGCAGCATTAGTTGCTTAAAATGGGGCTAATTGATAGGTGTGTCTATGATGTGATGAGAGTGAGATATGATGTGATGTGTTGGGTCGGCCCTTTTCTTAGGGTCAAGCATGGCTTCGGTGCCGATAATATTGCATTTTACTAACGCTCCTTATTAAATAAAGTATCTGATTTTATCACTTTAAAAAGATCGCTGTGTGAGATTGCGGGTAACTGGAACCCTTGAAAAGCTGGAAAAATATATTTAAAAGTAGTATAATATAGCCTGAGTTTTATTGGTTTGCAGCGGAAGATTCTTTGTAATAGAAATGATTATTAAATGAGTAATCACACAAAATTTAGCCCTCGAAGTATTTTATGTAGCGAGTTTACTCATTGCTAACCAAGGGTAGGTACATTATTCTTCTATTTCAGAAGATTTTTTTTAGAGGAAAATGGATATCAATATAGATGTCAGAATATTAAATACTTTGTCAAACTTAAAATTCATGTCAATATACCTAATCATTGATATATTTAAGTTAACATATATGGAATTTCGTTGATGAGGATTATAACCATGAATATAATCATCATCGGCGAAATTCCAATTTGCATTCAAAATGTCAATATAAAATATATCAGCAGACTGTTTATTGTGTATGCGACGTTGGATGTATTGATTTGGCGATGCGTTAGATCTTACTGTTACGTATGGTAAACAAAACATCCGGGCACTATGGTCACTGATAGCAGTGTCGACGGGACTGGCCATCACCTTATCCTCGACACAAGTAACAATTCCGCATTAAATTGATGTACAACTACTTTTGTCAATTTTGTAATAAATATACGGTTTATTTTGAATATCGCTTGCCTTGCAACATTCCTTACCAGGGCCTGATTTACCCACAGGCTGACAAGGCTCGAGCCTAGGGCGCAAAGACCAAGGGGACGCATAGTTCAACAAATATTGAGACGACTTAATACCGACGAATAATTCAAATACCCTTTCATTTATCCATTTAGGAGTGTATAGTTGATGCATATAAAGGTAACCGGTTACAATAACCGCCTCCCCGCACTTACCGCACTTACTGGCAGGCAGTTAATTATTAGTCAATGTTAAGTCGTCCCGATACTTGCTGAACTAAGAGTATACCATGAGAACCCCATGCAGTTGAGGATCGTCGCCTTACTTTGTATAAAAGTTACATTTTCAGTTGAGATACGTTTCATTTCTGTTGGTGTTGGGGACGTTTTGACCGATTGTCCTATATATAGTAAATTTTTAATTCTCAAAGTTGAAGAGCAATTGTTGCAAGGATAAAATTATATATATATATTTTTATTTACTCGTTATATTATTGGGACAAAATAAATAGACTGAAAAAATTTGTACTTATTGGAATTATTTGGTTCCTTTCGTCTTTCTTTTACCTGCTATAACTGACCATTTGATTCAAAGATACGTTAGGTTACGATAATAGCTCTCTTGTATAGGCACTTGTAATTTAATTAGTTACACATGTAAGTGAATTTAAAGTTACGAAAGGACAGGCTACCTTCAATAGTTAGCCTAGGGCGGACAGACCTCTAAATCAGGCTCTGTTCCTTACCTTTACTATAAGATTTTACTACTCAATTTCAGTACTGGTAATATTCTTAGGAAAATTGTTCAATGTGACACACAAGCACGTAACGTAAGGGAGGCGGGGGTGGTAGTACCGGGCGCAGACTAACATCCACAAATACCTAAGTACGTACGTATACGACTCTACGAGAAAAAGTCACAATCCTTATTGCTTCATAAATAATAGGCAATCATATGTGCTTGGATTTTGGACTAGCTTTCTCAAACGTCGACGGCTGAGATTTTGTTATCATACTTATAATCACGACCATTATCCCCTAAGGGTTAGTCAGAGATTAGGCAAAAGCACAGCAATAGTCGTCCACTGCCTTAGTCCGCGCTTCAGCAACCAGTGACTGCCTGCTCATATATTCAGCGTGACAGGTGGTGAGCCCGTCACCGCTATATGCTATTGGATGGCTGTGGAGTTCTAAGTCCATTAGTCGCCATTTTCTTCGTTCTTTTAATGAGCCGACGACTCCACGACACGAATTTTTAGGGTAAGCAAATATTGCTACAATAGGCAAACATTTGCCAACTATCTTGTTGACCTAAAAATGAAGCACAGAAGAGGATCGATAAAGAATAAATCATATTGCGCATATATTAAATCAAAAATTAGCATGGCTTAACGTTGAATTCAATGCAGTATTGATGTTTCTTCCTTCCGTGTTTAGTCTCTGGGTGTGTTTGATACAACGAGCCTTTTTCTGCCAGTTACTTTAATACCAAGCAAGAAAAGGCAGCGGTAGCCGAGTTGGGACGGACGGGGCACTACTGGTTCGGGAAGGCCGCGGGAATCGCGGGTTCGTAACAATGACATGTAATATCATTGTTAATATCGCTTGCCTCACATTGTGCCCGGTGCATGGCAACAGGCTCGCCACCTGTTACATGGGGACTTAACACATCTGGCAAAATGTGGGTGGTAGGTAACGCCTCTGCCTACCACTTCGGGGAAAAAGGCGTAATGATATGTTTGTATGTTTTGTACTTCAACACTGTTCTATTCACTTTTTTACCGCACAAATTTCAATCCATCCTTTCATCCCTCTCATCGGATGATGTGTGTGTATGTCTCATTAAGTAACTATTCATGTACTTTTGTACTAATATAAAAAATTTTGATTCCTGTGGAACGAATACAATGAAATAATTTTAACGTAAAATTTGAAATTTAATTCGATTTTGATCTGTGCTGTTTAAGTTTGAGGTTTATAGCCAACGACCGGAGCAAGTGCACCCGTCGCGTGTCCCCCAATAATTTCCATGAACGTTATTGCTTCGTAAATAAGCTTTGCGATATCGGCGAATACTTACCTACTTAGTGCTGCCTTTTGTTGGGTATGCGGCTGCCAATCTATGTTCAAAAATATTTGAAGAAAATTCTAATTCAGAAACACTTTTTTCATGTCACATTTATTTGCCTATATTATACTATTTACTTATACTGTGTAGACCGAGGACATTATTATTTGGCATATTCAGAGATTAAATTATGAATTACAAAATAAGAATGTGTATTCAAGCAATATTCCTGGACGTGGCTGGACCTCAAATGTGGGCGTTGACAAGGAATTTACAATTTAAATTCAGCTATGTTATGTCGCATTAACTTCTCAAGGCGACAATATTTATAATTGTAATTGCATATGCTGCTATTAATTTTTGTAAAATGAGACGTTGAAGTAAACAGTCCCACACCACCCCCACGCATGCGCGGAAGCGACTGCGCAGCTCTATGTTGATCATAAGCAGATCACAGGCCACCAGTTAAGTGTCAATTAACGCCTACTTCCTACTTATCGGGCGAGGCGATGATGGCATTATGATTATGAAGTCAAACTCAACAAAAGCAGGCGTGGTACGTTTGTCTTGACGGCTGCACGACCCGCGTGAAGTGTGTACTCTACCAAAAGGCCCATGTTCATAGAATGTTAGAAAAAGAAAATAGGATAAGTTCCTAAAGTATTAATGACAACCTACGTGGTCGAGGGGTCTGTACGCCGGTCTCAAGACGTCGCCATCTCGACAGGTTCTGGGTTCGATTCCCGGTGGGGGCAAATGTTTGTGTGAACAGACATTTGTTCTCCAGTCTTGGATGTTTATATATGTATATTATATTCTGAATATTTATATGTATTAATATATTTTTCCGTCATCTGGTGTCCATAACACAGGCATTAGTTGCCTAGTATGGGCTAGTTGATAGGTGTGAATGTCTGAAGATGTTTATTTATTTATATTTAATGGAAGGATTATCAGTGATGACAGTAATGACATAAATAAATTATGTTCCAATAAACACTAATGTAACAGATTTTCTAAAAAAATTGTGTAATTATATGAAATTCTGCAATTTCTGCCTGAACTGCAATTTCATTTATTATTATGTGAGGCACTTAGAGTAGTTTATCGAGTCTAAAATCATTCGATCTCTTTGCTTACATCCAATCCGATAAGAAAAATGTATACTTAATAGAATACATAAATTGACAACATAATTACTTATACAATGAATTGGAAACATTTTTCACTGGACTAAGAGAGGAAAAGCTTTTCAAATGATGTTCCACATTTGAGGTCAGTTTGCGTCCTCTTGAGAAAGGGATCTGCGCCAAATATGGGTCGTTTGCAGAGTCGCCTTTGAGGGTAGTCAGCAAACTGTGCAACCGTGTCAAGAGGCTGCTGAATCGGGAGGTAGTGTTGTATTCAAATTGGCTTCGAGTATTTTACAGATATTGTTAAAATACTAGAACAAAAACCGGGCGTAGTGTCTTCCTTATGTGGCTGATCACCTCAGCCTACCGTTTTAGAGGCGTGGTCATTTTTTTTTATGTAGCGATACTAACTCTCCCAATAGTGCGCATTTCTTGCTGGCTATTTAAAATTTACTAGCAATTTTAGGTAAACTTACCTACCATATAAGGACAATTGTAAATTATATTTATTTATCTTTAAGTAACGTTGTAACCGCCTTTGTAGAGAAATAAACTATTTTATTATTATTATTATTATTATATGACGATCTCGTGGTTGAGTGGTCTTTACGTCGCTCGGTCTCGAGGCGTCGCGATCTCGAGAGGTTCTGGGATGGATCCCGGTGGGGGCAAATGATTGTGTGATGAATACAGGCATTTGTACTCCAGTCAGAATATAAATTATACATATACCTTTTTAGGCTAACATGTGACTTCTATAATAAGTTCACAGATGGAGAGGAAATTGACATATTTTCTGATTCTCTTAATGTTTTTAAACGAAAAATGGGTGAAAACATTTTTGATGTTACTGGAGGGATTTTTATTTCACTATTTACGTATTACGAGTAATATATATATCACTGTCACTTATTGCACATATAATGTTTGTATTTAATTTATGGTACTTTAGGTCTTTTTGTAAACTTTTTTACTATTATTGTTTATATATGACTGTGTGTTACCTGAATAAATAAATAAATATATAAACATCCAAATGTTTTGTATGTATGTATAATTTATATTTAAATGTTTACATGTATTTCTCTATTAAATATATTTATCCGTCATCTAGTATCCGTAACATAAGCAGCGTTAGTTGCTTAAAAGGCAAGTTGATAGGTGTGTATATGTTTAGGATATTTATTTATAATTCCTTTATGTACGTACTGCTGTGGGCAGACTGGGCCGAGGTCCAACCTGGAGCAACTGCAAACACGTAGAGATACGTCGCCTAATAATTTAACAACAAAACCCATAATCAAACAGCTATAGCATCTAAACAAGATTACTTATGTTATTGTAGCCAGCTATGGTAGCTACAGCAGCTAGTGCCTATCACGGATGGTGAGGCACTTGACAATTTTCTGTACCTTTTTTTATAAATTTGTGACGAAGTAGGTGTGACGTCCCTAGAGTCCCCGCGGCCGCACTGCGGGATCTATGACGTAGCACATTACGTATTCCATGAATGCGGACTTCACAAATATTCTGGAATATTTGAGTCCAGTATAAGCCATTACCAGCGTAATCCAATTAGCAGGCATAACCTGTATTGCTTAAGTTGTATGTGCTATTGCGTTAATACTTAGAACTGTGTCTTACGATGTTGGTTATTTACTAATGATTGCATGATTATCTATTGTTATGTTATGATTATTATTCAGTTAGTAATAGATTTGACAAAATTATTATTGTCTAACAGACTTAATGCGAGCAGAATCATTAAAGCACGGCGGACTTACCAACAAACATGGTTCTCTCCCAGTCAACTAGTAGTAAAATTTTGCTGTGAATATTGCTAGCCCCACATCGTGCCCGGTGCATGGTAATAGAGTCTTAAAACATATCTGGCGAAACGTAGGTGTTAAAATCTCTGCCTGCCGCTTCGGGGATGATATGAGTAATAATCTTAAAGATTCATTAAAAAAACGCATCAAGTTCTTAAGCTCGGCAAATTACTACCCGCATATTGTCTGGGCGTGGGAAGGTTCATTAACAAATGAAGCAAGCGGAAGGTGCGGTGAGCGAGTGACGTCACGGGATACACAGGACGTCCGGCCGCGCCCCGTCTGGTTCAACAGGCTCATACGTGTTCCGTGTTGTGGGTAAACACTTGTAACTTTATGTGTTATATGTCGGCAGGTACTAATACTAGGAAGCACATGAGTAAAAGAAGGTAGGAAGGATCTTATGCTGTACCTTCCCGATACTTCGTCGTAAATTAAAAAGCATTTCGTAAAAAAATCGGTTATATTATTTTTAGATTGTATATGAAAATGAAATGAAAAATATTTATCTATTTAGGGTTGGCGCAACATGTTCATGTTAACTAAATCTGCCTATGTTCAGATCATAATTATCAATTGTAATAAACAAGCCCTTTGAGACGTCTGGAGTCGGTAGGTACATTATAATTGAAAAACATCAATTGAAGAAGAGGGTTGAAGTCGGAATCATTTAAAAAAAAATTGTTTATCTGTTTTTGCACATGCACATGTTATACGTAAACTACTTACTGCATGGGATTTTACTTTATAATAGTTTACAGCGATTTTTCGCTATACTTAGATAAGTCAAACTCCATTTTATACGTGAGACAGACTGAGACAGCCGAGAGACATGCTTAATTGATTGCGACTGGCGTTTGGCGGCGTTTAGACCATGCGTAGTAATTGTTTACATGACGCGTTACTACACCAATTTTACGAACACGGCAGACAGCGTTTTTGAGAGATGAATGAACGATGATGATGATGACGATGATGTTTTGCGTTTTTGATGATTATGTTTATTGAACAAGGTATTTTTCGGACCCTTGTACTAAATACTACGCGAATTAAACATTTTTTTCATCACTTTTCATATGAGTCAACTAGACTATAGTAAATAAAGCCACATAGTTAAAGCATTTTATAGTCCTGTGCTGACTCATAAGTTCTCCTTAAATTCCAAAACAGCAATTACAAATGGAGTAGTAAAAAATGTCCAAGTGAGGCGACACATTCCCGACCTCACCTGTTGCGGCTAATCCCATTATCGCAGCTCGCATGCGTGCGTACTCGCTACATCAGAAACCTACACTTAACTCGGTGAATACATAAGCCAATTTGATGTATGTGAAAAAATGCCCCTTTTATTAACATTGTCTTCGTCATAGAGAATGCAATAAAATTTTGCCCTATACTGTCATCGGAGTAATTTTACTTCATTCGTATGTTTTAGAATACGATGTAAAAATTAGAATGTTCAATTACGAATGGCGTCATTGATTACTTTTACATTAATAACACAGTTTATTTAATTTATTTACGTTCCGGTAGGTATCGTAATTTTTGTTTAAAATGTATTATTTTGAAAGAATGAAAGAAAAACAATCATATATGCTTAGTATGTTTTTCCGATTGCCAACTTTACGTACCAAATACGGGTTTGCCGAATGGTATATGTTTGGTATTCGGAATGAAGCTGATCAGCCGAGGCACGTTCTTTTCCTGTAGTCGCTAGCCTATAAATAAGATGCATCTCCATGGAATGCGAATGCAGATATTATAAACTGGCGCGATCGGCCGCAGGGCGCGCCACCCCGCCTGCCCGCCTGGGCGCGACAAAGCCGCCGCCCGCTATACCGTATATTTCTATTGTTGCGAAGTGCTTACAAAGTAACTTGGCTGTTCTATGTATGCACGTATATATGTGCAGTCTGGCGACTGTAAGAAAAATCTGCAGTCTCACTATTTAGGTGCTAACTTTATTTCTGTCCCTAGCTTCTAAAGTCCGGGGATATAATATGTTATAAATTTATTCTAGGTTTTATAGTACATCTATATGTATGTACGAGTATAATGAATGTTTTATCTGTTTGTATGTATTATATGTATAGATTAGGATTAGAATATAGAGTAGGTATATCATTTTTAGTTGCATTATTATTTTCTTTTTCTTTTAACTTATGACTAGTTATTAATGTGTGCATTGGTATTGCTCTTTTTCTACTTTTTCTATTCGTGTTCTCGCACACTTGCGACGGGTTGACTTGGAAGATATCCCTGTTAGAGATTAGTCCTCCTTGCATATTTGTTTTATTTTTTGTATTTCTATTTTGTTTATTGTGTAATAAAAAGTTAATACAGTATGTATAATAATATGAACTGGTATGGTGGAACTGATTGTTACATAACTTTAAATATTTTGTCTTATATTTAAGTATTTCTAAATGTATCCCTGAGATTCAATTATAATTCTAATTAGCTATAATTACGGTAAAGGCTCGCATTTGTTAAAGGCAGCATTTTCAATGCTATTCAAGTGATGCCTTATTGCTTCTAGAAATGTTTAAATAATAATATAACTAAATAAGTACAATACTTAGTTTAAATAATTATGTGCTGCAGTTTCTCGTGAAATTCTCATCCACTTAATGGTATTTACATAAGCCTGCCTTGTCCTGTAACTGTCTCATGCCCACAATGCTGTTCGTTTGCTTTGGTCCAGCTTCCGCTCCCACGGCGCGTGCGCACAATGGCAGATCAAGATCACGCGCATTGTCGTCAACAACCGGACGAGTATGGCCGATCAAGACTGAGATAATGACCGTAATAACTGATACTTACATTTAAACTTTGTAGTTAACTAGATAAGTATGGTGTTGTTCAAGATGAAGGTATAGACAGTACTAGTTAAATTACTCAAGAATTGTAATAGATAAATCTTATCATATCATATCATATCTGAGTCATGACTGGCCTCATTTTGTACTTAGTGTGCCTCATGTAGATAGTATGACTGTTAAGGTCTATTCAATTTTTTTTAAATATATTTGCGTTTCTTTCCTTCATTGTTGTCTAAAGGTACTACTCTACTCTACTCTCATTTGTCTTTATAATTCATAATTAATATTGTTGATTACCTTTAAATTATGCTATGTCCGCTATCTATATTATTCGTCCTAGCTTGTTTTCTAAATATGCCGAATAATCCATGCTACGGCCTTAGATTTTTGAGGGCGAACTGATTGTAATAATTGGTATTTGGTACTTGTGACAAATTAGGACAAATGCAGTGCAGTTTAAAATCTGTTTTGCAATTAAAAAAACAAAACAATTCAGTCATATTTATTAGTGTTAACGTTTTTGTATAGTACCTATATTACTAAATGGTGTTGTTTTTGTGATGCAAATATTAATTTACTATTGTAATAATAATGATCATCATCAGCCTACTCTAATGTACTGCTGTACAGAGGCCTCCCCTAATGCACGCCACCGCTCGCGATTTTATCGTAATAATACGCGGTTTTAATTTCGACAGTTAACATGCACAGAACATAGCTAAATTATTGTGTTAAAAATGATTTCGAACGTACGCCATCTAGCTTGAATATTGTGCTATATTATTTATTCCGAAGATAATATATCAGCTTATATTCAACCTGAGCACTCAAATGTCGCATAAACGCAAAATAATTGACATAATAACAAATATTGTTTAACTTTATTGCTTTACGTAAGTTTATTGAGGTATTTCCGTTAGTAAACTTTTTATTATGCAATACAAAAAGCATAATGAACACGATGAATCATTTTATTATTTTACAGGAAAACACCGAGAAAGCATTTTTTTTTACTAACTTGGCAGTGTCAACCCTGCTAGGTGCATTCATCCGCACAGCCAGCGACGCGGTGCGGGCGTGCGGCGGCGGCCAACGGGCCAAGCAAGGCGGCCATATCGCACGCGACACTCTCGGAGGCCGCACGCACGCTCGAGCTCCCACACACACGCGTATTACGTTCCACGGACTGTTTGCAGATTGTTTATTTAATTATTATTAGTGAGTGAGAGTTTGTGCTAACACTGGAAGTGCAGTTTTTTACGAGGAGGTTCTAACCTGTAATATTTTGGTGAGTTTTTTAAATTTATAAGTTAGTTAACTGGTAAACGTAAGTTTGGTTGGTTGCATTAAGTTGCATGTTGCACATTGTTGACAAATATTTTGTTTTGTCGTAATATTTGTTGTATTTTTTTTATTGACTGGCTAAAATTGATAATATTTTTCTTAGTACTGTACTGTACTGTACTGTATTTAGAAATAATTTGCCTAATAAAAATATTTTTGTTATTTCCTCAAATAACGAGGTATGCCTACCCGCCTCTGAGCTACCCGCATATCCAAATAATTAAGTAGGTAGGTAGGCAAGGCGTCCTAAGTGTAAGTTAGGTCAGGTCAGTTACTTATTTATTTTTTATTTTATCATTTCAAAATCAGTCATAGAATTATGTGATAGTTCTGACGGTTTTGTTGAATTTCAAAACCTCTGACTAAACCAAAGTACGTAAAAATAAGAAAATAAGAAATTTAAAATGCCATTGAAGTCAGTATCGCCGTACCTAAGTGCCGTAACGCAAGAAAACAATAGCAAAGACCGTAATCTGCCGTTATCAGTTTGTTTATGTTTGGGACAAGAATTTGACTGGTGCCGTAAATGACGTAAATCCTACTCTATGTGAGTTCAGAAGTCGATTCGATGGTCAACATATTATTATTATAGGTATAAGTTTACCATGCCCACCCACTGCTGGATATCCGAGCCATACAATGTCTGTCACATCTATACGGTGTATATAGGTTTGTATTGCATATTGGTAGGTATACTGGAAAAAGGCCCTCGTCTTTATTAAAGCAACAGAAGCCAAAACAATTAGTTAATATGTAAAAAAAACAAGCATTATAGTCGTAGCATTTAAATTTGTGTAAAAGATTTGTGTAATGAATGTTTAATTTGTGTCAAATGTGCAAAACTATTGTTATTTTTATTTAATTTTGTTTATATTTTTATTTGTTTTTCTTTGGCATCCACGGAAGACCAGCGTCGTGGCTAATGCCTCGACACATGCTGAGTGGAGATCAATTTGGCATACTTAATGTAAATTTAAAGTTTACTTTGTATTATTGTTATTTTTAATAATTGCCAAATAAACTTCTTTCTTTCTTTCTTTCTTAGTTCTTTATAATTTTTTGCCCTTTGTACAAACGCGCATTACTTACACAAACACCAAAAAATAAACATTCTTGCATCCATGCATCGCTAAAAAAACTACCTACATAACTTTATAACTTAGAAAATTCCATGCAAGCGAATTAGCGTGTAAAAATTCACTCGATGCCCCTGCAGCGACTTTTCATCTTTGTACCGCCATTAGGGTTAAATAATCTGACAAAGATTTATAACTACATAATTTTTACAAAATATTTGACTGATAAAGTTTGCAAGGGCTGACCAATCTCTAAAGGAAATCTCTTCCAGCCAACGAGTAAAATCTACTCGGAGTAGAGTAAATTTTACTGTAGTCCGCTCCAAAATACACCCGAGTGAAACCAAATGTATGGAATTTACTCCAAATTTACTCTGACTAGGGCGATTTTTACCGCTGGAGGTAAATTTTACCCGTTTTGGAACTCGCCATAAGTAGATGATGCGAAAGGGGCTTAAGTTAGATCTGCTTACCCCACAGGAGTAGTGACGGGAAAACAAAACATGTAAAAATAAGATAGACGACATAGTAAAAGAAAAATATTATCATAATCTTGAGATTATCCTAATTACGAAAATGTCAATAAATAAATTAGACTTTCTTTTTAATCGAATTAAGAGTTTCGTAACCTTATATTATCTGCTTGGTGGTTAAAACGTTGATAAACTGGTAGGTATGTGGCACAGAGATAAATTAATCTTGTTTAATTAAGTCATTACTAAATATAAGTCATTGTATTATTTATGAATTGCAAAAGCAATATTTTTAATTATAGAATAATTGCTTTAGGATCATATTTAAGTATTTTCCTGTTTCTACTTCTGACATGTCAAGTTCGGATATGAAAACATTATTTTATTATAAATCCTATTTGAGTTTAGTTTTCATCTAGATATATCATCTCCATTACTTACTATCTTACTAGGAATATATAGTTCATGTTTAGTATTATAACATTTTTAACTATATTACTAGATTAAGTTTAATGAAATATTGTTGGAATGTAATGCGGTTCACAATATACATTGAACTGCAATTAAAAAAAGGGTCGGTTAATGGTTAGAAAATCTTTAATATCTTCAAAAGTACTTAACGCCTTCCTATAACTATGTTCCGGCATTAATTATGTTCCTAGGGATATAACTATATGTAATAAGGCCTCATCTATCTTACTGCGACATAATAGATATTTTGAAAGAGGTCAAGTCTCTGGATCAGGGGTTAATCATGAAATCAAATCATATTGTGCTGTGATTGTTCCACATTTTACATATTCTTGTCTTTATCAAGTAGAGCACTTCTATCCTATCCTTGTGTAATTGAATGGTATTGAACAATCGTTCTTTATTATTATTTCGTGTTTAGCGTTGGAGTGTGCGTGTTGCCTATTTTCTCCCAGCTCTGCAGTGCGAGCATGAAACTTCGACAGTCGCCATATTTCATCGACAAAAGCTTCCGTCCTTTTCACTCTTTATTTAATCGAATTTTTCGACAATTGTCGTCAAATTTGGCTTATCGAAAGTTCTATGCTCGTAGCCCTGTTCTTCGTAGTAATAATTTATTTAATTTTCACAGTTTTCGTAATGTTCCAAATGAGTAGAACGTGTAATTAGTGTGTTACTAGTGTGTGTTGCAAAATTTCAATTTGCTCTAAATTCTTTTCAAGAACCCTTTCTCTTGTGCGCCGCTTGCGAGATGTTACTCACCAGCCTCATCACCGCTCGATAGTTTTCTAGTTTCTTCCTGCACAGATCGTTATGTCACTCGCACTCTAAATTAACGCCCAAAGTATCTTCATTAGGTGCTCGTTTATGTAAGTCTCCGCTAACTTTACTCCCAACTCCTAAATATCTACAGAAATAAATGACTCGCAATTGTTATCTATTATATTTGTTTCAAAAATTATAACATTGAGTAATTAAAGGTGTCCGAATATTAAAGATGCGACACGACAGAGGTTAAAGGCTAGATCTCTCTTAATTATTTCGAAGTTTCCGTAAAAGCTTATTATGTGGTTGAAACTCGAGAGGCCTCTCTTAACATCCTTGCACAGCAGACGGCCGTGGTTTTTGTGCATGGCCGCCATTGTTCACAGATACCGGCATACCGCCTCTATTACAGCCTGGTACTTGAAACAACAATAAAAAAAAGTTTCCTGTCTTTTAACCCTTAACAACCCACAAGTGTCTCGCGGACACATTTTTGAGTTCCTTATACTCCCTATCTAGAAATGCTCGGTGGCAGCATGGCCACCACAGTTGTAAAGAAAGGCTATAAAAGCTACCCCTAGCAGCCATCTATGATGTGGAATATAGTCTGATTAATCATATTTTCGTCTTTCGAACTTAAGTAAAAATTAAGAAGAACCGTCACACTTGTCATTCAAAAATATGCAGGACTTCCAAAGAGCGCTATGATCACAAAGTATGCACTAAACACTCGGTAAAAAAAGTTGTATACAATATTTGTTTATAATTTTTATACACGCCATGGCTATCTCTTTGTCATAATTAATTGTAGGTAAGGTGACCGTTTGCGCAACACTAATAATATTAATTGAATGAATTTGGGATTTTTTCCAAATTCTATTCACAATTTCCGTTTAAATACCAATAGTGTCCATTAGACACTATTGGTAAGTTGTGTTACAAAAGCTTACTGGGTTTTTAAGGGTTAAGCTTGTTATGCTTTTAATTGGTGTTTTTGTAGTTGGTTAACACAGATGTTTGCTTTCGAAAACAGACGTTATTTTCATTATCTAATTTCTAATGATCTGTGTCGGACAACTGAATGGAAGAGGATATAACGTAACCTTAAAGTTGAACTCGATTGAAACACAACAGATAAGATATTTCAGGTTTGATTTTCTCGATGACATTCGCCGCGTCTTAGTCAGTGGTACCAAAACTTTTGCCACTACTTTGCCTCTTTTGATTAGAGATAAAATTGATTTTCTCTTTGCTTGGTTGTTTTAATGCTAACCGTAGAAGTACGAATACAAAGTATGAGACTCTGATTACTAATTAGTGATTCCATATTTTCCCAGGCTTGTCTAGGTGGTCATCTAGGTTCCTCGATGTTCGTTTCGTATTTCGCTGACCCGGCCGCCACCCGCCACCCGCTTGCCTGTCTAGTTCTTATCAACGTAAAGAAACGAGCCAAACTTGAGACAGTATACGCAATTTGTATCTTATGAGATGTACGCCTTAAGAATGTTATTAAAAAAGTCTTAAATAAGTCTTGTAATGTCTCTCAGAGAAAGCTTTGGGCATCGATAACTTGAAGTTGAGAACCAGTGGCCAACATTATCAATAATATCAGCCTTCGAGGTGGTTATTCGCCGTATATGGACAATCGTATTTAAACAGTGAAGTGGCCGCAAATAGCAGGCGGTGATTTTATAAAACTAATTTAGTGTCAGTTCGGCGCAAGGGCCGCCGCCGACCTCATCCATCAAGGGGGACCAAACTGGTTTGGGCCGAACCGATCATATCAATAACTTGTATTCATTCTAATTGAACATTGAATAAGTGTATGTAATTAAATTACTATTTACTTTATAAATGGTTATCATAATTCAGCACCATTATAAAGCAATCAGCATATTGTGGAAGTTTTCGGGCGCAAATAAATGCCGGTAATGGCAGCATTTTTGTAGTAACAACAATATCACGCCGGTATCCCTGAAGAGTTAAATAGGTGTAGGTAAAACACTGATGTTTGAGGTATTCCTCGAAGCGCACCCATTTTGAAGCACACTGAATGAAGCGCATCTTCTAAATTATTCCTCAAAACATCCTTTTAGTTGCGCTCCAGCTGATAGCAATTAAAAAGATTAAGATTAAATATTTCTACAATTATTAAATATGGCTACTAATTGAAACTATCGATAATCAACGATCTAAAAACAATTAAATGAGATTTCTTGATTAATCAATGAGTGGTATTCGCTTTATATTTAAACTCCCTCTGACATCATTTAACTCCACACCTATCTCAACATTCGCAGATTTAACAAAAGTCTAAATTTCCAAAAAGTACCAGGCTGTCATAACTATACAGGAACTACTTTATTTAATACTTTACGCTGAAATGTATTGCTCTTCCCTATTTTTGAATAATTTTGGTGCGCTTCAAAATGGGTGCGCTTCGAAGAATACCTCACTTACTTTTATATTATCGAGTTATACGAGGTCATAAAAAAAAACAAAGTTAAGATCGGACCTGGACCATGAAGTCGTATCAACGACACGTACGTTTTTAATTCGTTGATAATGTTTTCTTAATTGAAATATTACGCCTACCTACTTTCTTTTCATGTGTTTACCTCTTGGTATTGTGTGCTTATCGTTCGGAACATGATATTTAAATTTGCTCAGAGATTTATCGCACTTAAGTTGATAAAGACATTTTTGGACCAACGGATGATTAAAACATAAATCGTTTGTAAATTTTGATAGCCTGGTTTAGATTTTGACAAATACGTTGAACCACTTAGACTGAGTGGTTGATTTTTTTTAATATCCGAGATTTCCCTTAATATCCGTGAATTATTGTTACTTAGATTTTGTGAGTTTATTACAGTACAGTGTAGTGTACTATCATATCAATAACCTTTTGCATGGCTACAAAGTCACCTGCAACATCATTTTTAACCGTAATTAAAATGAACTTGACCGAGAAACAAGTGCAGTTGATTTTGGAGGTTAACTTTGCACAGTGGAATAAGACTTTAACATTATCAGTCTGTGTTGTTTTTATATAGTACGTATTATATTTATTATACACATTTCCATATTCGTATCCTTACTTTGTCTATCCTAACTCCTAATAGGTAGCTTTTGATTATTGCAGAAAATGTCGATTCATCATACATACACAAATCATAAATGTAGTTACTGTTGTCAAACTAGATGTTTTCAGAACCCCCCTTTGGTGAGGGTATTTTGTACCCTTCAATTAACCATAAACATAAAGGCTTAAAATATTCTCCTGTCGTTAGTAAAATATTAGATGTATTAACTTATCAACTTTTTATATCTACGATCCAAAACCAACTCGGATGTCTTTTAAAACATAATTAAGGCTGATAATAAAAAATCTCAAAACGGTTACCCAAAATAGAGACCTATTACTTTGACTTAAGTTTGATTATAGACTGTATTCTGTCCCTCTGATCACTTCAGCAATAACACAGTCTGTATAATTAACTTTTTATCGCGGAAGTGAGTCCTGCATCGACCTATACATCGACGGCTACTGCTCATGTACACTATAAGAGCGCGCGCATCTTTATACGAGTAGTACACTTGCAGTATCAACCGTCAGAAACAAAATTTTTAATATAAATAAATAACTACTGAAATAGATGAGGACATGGCTAGGAAGGGAAAGAGTGTTGATATTGCGATTGATAGAAGATAAGGAAGCGACCCTAAGTCAGGGAAATGATCATTACTTCTGACATTCTCTATCACCTATCAACTAGCCCGGTGCACCCGGGACCTCAGTGATAGTGTCATAAGTTTCATAACAAGCCACAGGAATGGCATACAAACTTTTGTTTTTGAATGCATATCAATTATGGTTATATTCTCTCTAACTTGACAACCTCCGTGGTCGAGTGGTCTGTTCGCCGGTCTCAAGGCGTCGCCATCTCGAGAGGTTCTGGGTTCGATCCCCGGTGGGGGCAAATGTTTGTGTGAACAGGCATTTGTTCTCTAGTCTTGGATGTTTATATAAGTATATTATATTCTGAATATTTATATGTATTTATCTATTAAATATATTTGTCCGTATCTGGTATCCATAACACAGGCATTAGTTGTCTAGTATGGGCCATTTGATAGGTGTGAATGTCTGAAGAAGATGTCTGTCTGTCTGAACTTTCGCCTATATTTTAATAAATGCGTTGTGCTTAGGTTGGTTGCCAAGTTATACACTACGAACATTTGTCACACGCGTGTCACCGGCATAGCTACCGGATGACAAACTGAACTGGCAGTGGGCTGGTGACATAAGCCGCAGAACTGACGGCTGTTGGAGTCTCAAAGTTCTTGAATGGTGGCTGCGACTGGGTAAACGTAATTTGGGACGCCAGTAGTGAACTGAATGAGAACGGCCGAAAATCGAGAGCGGTGGCGTGCATTAGGGGAGGCCAATGTCCAGCAGTGGACGGGAGTAGGCTGATGATGATGACGCGTGTTGTCTTTGCGTTTTCCACAGGCACATATTCAAAGTCCAATTGGGTTATACTTGATTGTTCCTGTTATCTCCATCTCCCAGCCCTATGAAGACCGGCCATTACATATGGATTCCACTTTTTACTTAACAATTTCAGTAATTTCTTGGACTTTATTCATAAAAACATCTGTTTTAATCGCGCTCTATTTTCCATCCTTAAATCATCTGGATATTATTCCAGTTACAATGTGGTTTCGAGTTATAATGTTACATTCAAACAACATTGAGACAGGAAAGACAAGATTATCCGTTACAAAGAAGTATTGTATTCAGATTTTAGTCGAGCTATTCGTGCTAATAGCGGCTTGTGAAATATCTTCAGGGTATAGAAGATCGTAGCCAAGGATGATTGCTTTGCAAGGTCTCTGACGCTGGTGTTCAGAAGTTCCCCAGCCATAGACAGCTCATAACTGTCTTGCAGCAAAAGTGCGGGTTTTTCACTATATTTCAACATACAAGCCTGAATCCCGTTATTATTCTTCTGTGATTTGTCATGACTTTGTTTCGCCATATTTGGAATTAGCATCCAGCATATGGTTTCCTTCTTTCTACACCCCGGGGCCCTTCGCCAGGGCCGTGAAGACACACAATGCTGACAGAAATCTGGAGTTCTTTCAAAATATCAGGCTCTCGCACAGTTCATTACAAATCACTAAGGGAGTTTGGGTGTTCTCCCTTCATACTGGCTCAATACAAGTTGGTGGGGAGCACCAGGGCCTCATCCGTTGGCAGGTTGCAGGTGCAGGTGTTGTCGACTTGGATCCTGTGAGGTTTTTTCGGATCAAGATTTAATTTGTCAGGAAATGCATAAAAAATCGCAAAACATATAATAACAATGTTATTAAATATGATTCTGCTGTCAGTACTTTTGTTGTCTGCCACCGCTCACGTCAATGGACCAGTTTTTGTGCCCTCTGACCAGTTGCGCCGCCATTTCTGGTGACACCGACTTCTCTTCGGCGGAGTTTTTGTATCCTGCGGGAGTTTGCGGTCCATTGATACGATTTTCGCTTCATGATGTAAACATTATGACGTTAATGCGGATATTGTAACGATAAGGAGTAGGAAGTGTAATTATGTAAAAAAACTAAACTGTACACTTTTTCCTCTCGACTATGAGCTTGTGAGCACCTGTCACGCTGAGTGCTGTCATTGCTTGGTTAAGCGCGGACTATGGCAATTAACTGCTTTTGTCTTGATTTTGCTTTTGGTGCTTTTGCTCTGATTAACCCTTAGGGGATAATAGTCGTGATTATATGTTATCGTATGTGAGCTATGGCTGAAACTACCATGACAATTCATTTCCTATTGTGTCTACAAACGTCACAGATGATGAGTTAATTGTTTTTTTTTATTTCCGTTAAGTTATCAGAATTTGTTAAAAACGTTTACAATAAGTGCTCTGTGATATGATGACAACTAAATAATACCAATAATGGCAGTACTTTGCAAAATAATTTAGCTTGCCCTGTCAGAGAAAGACGCGATAGTGAATATAGTTTACATGCGTTTTTCTCTCTTACTTCTTTTATTCCTTTCGCAAATCATCCAGCTTCAAGGGTAAGACAGACGTTGTATGACTGAGCACTGCGACGTATCATCATATCAAGTTAATATTGCGACCTCATTCTGTAGGAGTTGCAAGCAGATTCTTATACAAGTACAGTAGAGTACAAAAATATGTATAAAAATTATAGAGGTGACAGTCTTTTTTCCTTCTATTAAGAGTCATTTGCAGTCAAAAGTGGTTACATATTTTTGGAGTCGACGGTACATATATTCTAGGCGTATGTAGGCAGCCACTTATCATCAGATGAGCAATGACGAGTCTAGATCATCGCTTCCGCGCCATAATCATCGGAAGCATCAGTTTATGTCCACCATGCACCATTTAAATGTTACATTGGACACTTTTGACCTCATGCGTGGGAAAACTCATGCGCAGTCCACCGATGACACTACCATCAAACATAATGATCACGTAGTGTTTTTGTTAGATAATGCGCGTGGGCACGCAGAATGACATTATCACGATTTGAAACCAACAATCTGATCGATGATGGCATAATAATAAATACTTATATTTTGCGAGTCATTGATAATATTTTTCCGATGTAACTTAAGGTAATAATGATTGTATGTAATGATTATTTGGTGAGGTAGGTCGTTATTTTCATCATCATTGAATTTTAATAAAGATGTCACGGTTATTGTTGATTACGCTTTACTTTGACTGTAATTTAATTGAATCAAAAATATGGTGATGTAAGAAATAATGTTTTAAAAAATTCTATGTTCGGGTGGTGTTGTGGTCGTGGTGTTCTTCTTTTGAGTAATCTTTTGTATCGCAGGAACCGCATCAGTGGGGTAGAACTTGGAAGCCTTACTGAGATAAATAAATTTTAAAAAATTTATTTGAGTCCGTCACTTCCATCCGTTTAATTTTATGGCTCACCTTCATTAGCACATTGCCGGGGATACTTGATCCCTATGTAATGTTAGGGCTTCATTTAAATGCCTAACATTTATAGCAATAGATACAAGTTCGGATTGCTTTCGCTAAATGTGTTTGTTACCTATTTCTAATTTAAGAATTATTCATTCATTGAATATATTAAATAACTTACATTTACAAGTATTCATAAGGAAGGTTTATCAGTAATATTTTCTGTTCCCACCCCATTTATAAAAAGATATTTACGGTTGTTCTAAAATCAGAAATAATTTTATTTCACAGGCTAAACTTAGCACTTAAAATCAACATTAGTCAACATTACACATAGTAACATTTATTACACTTAAACTAAATTTTAATAAATAATAGTCTCTATTGTCAATTTTAGACAAAAAAGACTGGTAAAATTCACTGCCGCGAGCGCTCGTAGCAAGTACATCCACATAGCGCTTTGACTGTGGTTGTAATTGATACAAGCGACCGAATTCCGAGAGTAAGGCATTTCATGAGAAGAATCCGGTAAGAAACTCATGAGCCACTTTTTTCAAATAGCCAATCATACAATCTATTAGTCACAGTGTTAATTTTTTTACAATTGTTCTTATATTGTCTCTGATCCACTGTTGCTATGAGGTTGTTCTGGGATAATGTCATATTATTACAATTATTCCATGTCATAGAATCAGTATCAAGGAGCTCGCAGAAGACAAGGTCACAGACAAGCTCGAAGAATGGGTACACACCTATCGCAGAACCGTCGTCCGCTGAGATGTGAGAGACAGACCCCTAATGAATTTAGGACCATTGTTATGGCTACGTCCAACATTGTGTGTCCCCTGGCAGATCGGATGATATTTTGATCCCGGTTTTTATTTGCTATAGGTAATAGAAACAATTATATTTTCTTTTTTAATTCATACTTTTGGCGCAGTTTTATGGACTTTTGCAACAACCTGTATATTGAATTGATTCGGCCCATTACGTATGTTCATTATATTGTCATTATAAAAAGTAATCATTAATTATTCCAAATAACCTCGTTTCGATTAGCTTGGAGCTGTTCATAGAAGTCCACATTTTGTAAAAAAAACAAATAATTGCCATTATTTCATAGTCAGTAATCACTGAATGATGTCCGCCAAACAAGAAGCAATTTGGTTGTAAACATTATAATCCCTTAATATGCGCATACATTGTAACGATTAAAGTATTTAGTCAACCTTGTGGAAAATGATTGCACATTAATAACTTAGGTTATTTAATAGGAGTCACATTGTCATTGTTGATCACCGATTTAATTATTATCACCCGATCACTCAATTAATTGATAACCCATTTAATTATTTGGTCAGCAACAAAATGGTCAGCAGAAAAATCATTATGGCAGCAAACAAATATTTTGACAGCAATATAATTATTTGGTCAGAGGAATTATTATTTAGCCAGCAAAATAATTACTCGAGCTGCAAAATAATTATTTAGGCAGCAATATTTATATGTTACCCGAAGTGTTTAAATCTAGGAAAAATCTATGTAAATGCATTCTGATAGATAGTTAAATAGGTTAAGGTAATTTTTATGATCCTCAAACACACTATGAATTTGTGTCATCAAAACATATAATAACAATTTGACAGCATAATAGGGGTTGATTTTGATATAGGTTAATAAATCCAAATGCTACGACATTCGTCCATTCTATTTTACAACAAAAGATGCGTGCTCTCAAAAGTCCAAATAGTTTTGGTCTGTCTTCGACGGCGTGTACCGCCGACGCAGACAGACCATCTTCCTGGCTGGACACTCGTCGCGCCGCAATTGCCTGAAAGAACAGGAGTCGTCTACAGCATTCAAGATCTGGAACCGGCTGAGAGTCCCGCACACCATCTGCTTCGTTCCCACTAGGTAGAGAGACCAATTAGCGAGCATAAATCTCTGTCTTGTAAGGAGTCAGGAATTTGGATGTCGGTACAGTCTGGTGCAAAAATGTGTGTACACTTTGACAGGTGATAGTCTTTATTCGTCTTAAATTACTAACTATCAAAAGTGTATAATAATATACACATTTTTACATCTTTAAGATTTTTCAGTCATTCCTGTTCCAATATACGTATCGCTAAGTACTTTTAGTGACGTCTTGTTCTTTTGATCTATTAATCTCACTTTCATTTTTCTTCGTAAACATTCACTTCAGCCAGCCAGCGGTTTCCAACTTTAGCCCGAAATAGTGGAAATAGTAAGAAAAGTTCTAATTTTTAATAATTAATTCAAACCTGTAAATTTTTTTTATCGCATGACAGATCCTAGCTTATTAATTTTTGATAGAATTAAATAGTTGTTAATATGAATAAATTAAGATTCATTATAACTTAATGATATACAAGTAGACACTAGCTCTCGTATATTCTATTAGACATTAGAAGGAAAGAAAATGAAAAAAAAAACGCATTTGAGCGTCATTAGCAAACATGTGAAATAAAAAATTCAATTAAATAGTTCATATATTACTTCATCAGGGGTCAGGAGTGCCTTAAAAATGAAATTATTATTGTCTAAATCTTTTCCTAGATCCTGATACGAATATATACGATACGAGTTAGTAAACTAACTATGATAATAATATTTATTCACAGATCACTGAGAGCCGCTTCGCTTATTTATTATTTCTGGTATCAGTAATTTACCTTCAAATAAAACTTAACAACGTAATACAGAAATATTTGTTAACTGAAATGCCAAATTTGACAAAGAACTCAAAGTGGCTTTAAAGAGTCCGTTTCACATACAATTACAGTATTAAGTACATTGTCACTGGGTCGTGTTTTAAAAGAATGATTTTCTCTAACAACTAACTTTCATTCGACATACAGTTCGTGCACTTAGGCCACCACAAGTGACCAGAGATACACAAGTAGCTGTTCGTTTTCTTTTTACAATATAGTATTGTTCTGTACTTAGGTGTGTATTGTATAGAATATATCTCATTAAGGGTCGATTTCTCAATACCCAGATAAAACTATCTGTCAGTAGATTGTTAGCTTTGTCCTTTTCTTTTTATGACTTTAGAAAGTGACAGTGATAATTTTAAATGGCGGATAATTTTATCTGAGGATTGAGAAATCGGGCCTAAGAAGACATAGCTAACTTGATACGTATCTCTCCTATTAGACTTAGACCTATCTCGATTGGTAATAAATAATCTTCAAAAATTAAAATCATCTACTTACTATTGAACACTAGGCGGTCACCATCAGGTGGACCATGAGTCATTTGCTGTCATTTTTTATTCGAACTTTCCGATGTTATAAGGACCTCGAGGACCTCACCCGTTCAGGATCCTAGTTTGATGAAAATGGTTGTGTTTATAATGTCCATAACCTTCAATCTTGAATCTAATGATTCAGTATCGTTCTTCTCCTTATTATAGATACAATGATTTTATGCCTTTCCTTGAATTGTGTACCCTGTGTCCTAGGGGGTAGAGGACGGCCACACAGCATCGCTGGCTATCCTGTCGGTTAGTATTTAGTTCGCGTTTTATTTCGCGCCAAGGGTTGCCTATTTTCTTAGTCTGCGTTGATCGTCCGACGTAGTGTTTATTTAGAGCGGCCTCGTTTACGCTGTCTTTAGAGATTCAAGTCTATGTTTCCAATACCAGGATTTCCATGGTTTTTCTTTCCAACATAAAAATATGTATCTAAAATTATGACAAAATAAAAGACTTGTTTGGAAAGCGCTGACCTTAGTTCACTAATCTAATGTTCTCTCGCCACTATTTGATTAGCTCAGCTGTTACGAATGTGAGCGCAGATTGACGGCTCACTCACGGCCGGACCGTTCATTAACGTTCATTCATTAATAAATAAAATTAAAAGTTTACAGAACCAGAAACTAAGTGCTTACTGATATTTAGTTGACATTTAAAATGGAAATCAGGGGAGTATGAGATATGCAAACGGTCCACCAGATGCAAAGTAGACATCGATAAACACAACACACATACACACACACATATCATGTAATCCATCAACCTCTATGGAAATAAATTCCGCCCCAGTCATTCCTTTTCTCAATTAATTGGCTGATTGATTTTTTGCTATCGATTAAAATATATTTTTTTTATTTATCATAAACACATCAGTGTGTGATATGACATCACAGACATTTATTAGTAAAAAATAAGTATATTATTTGAATATATCCTCACTTTCTCAACGTGCGTCTATTTCGGGAGCACCTTCGTCGGTAAGCGGCGCACGCGCACGCAGGAAGTCGTTATAAAACTGTGGTTCCGCGCATTCTGCTCACATCCGACCGATCAATCTTTGTTTGTTTGTTTTTATAGTAAATTCTAGCTAAGATTTTGAAATGCAAGTGCGTGTCCGACTTTTTATGAATGTATGTATGTACTATATTTGATGTGCATTTCTTTTTATTTGTTCAATAAACATAACAGATACATTTTTTTAGCGATTTTAACCAAAAACTTTGTGCTTATTAATGAACACATGTTTAGATAATATTCAGTGTACCTAAGTACATAATAGAAAAAAAATTAAAAGGGCCTATTATTTATCAATATCAACCGCCAATATTTCATGTCTATTCTGTACAGATCTTCCAAAATACTTTTTTCTTTTGTGTCTATAAATTGCCCTATAGTTTGCCCACTCATCCAGGGCCCTGATCGCGCCAAGTAAGAACGTATTTAACACTCAGAGTAAACAGAACTGGAGTAGCCATTAGTCAATTTCTCAAACATTTTTTTCTGCCATTTCTTGCGGGGGGTGAGGTTACCACTACACTCAAAGCCAGCACAACGCACAACGTTTTTACAAACGCACACATGTATAATTCGACACACAAATTTAAATTTCACGCACACACACGCTTAAAATAGTCACGTGGGGTGTGCGTTTTGACAACGTCACAGCCGCAGTCCCCACGAGACTAGCGCTCGAAATTTGAAATCGTAGAATTCTAAAACAAGAAATAATGAAGTAAATAATCATGAAATCTTAAAAATTATAATTACAAATAAAAGGTGACACCATCTTTTAGCATACTCGATGTTTTCTATTTATTTTTACAACAAAAAACAGCACAGGCAGGCATTTTTGCGGGAGCTCTGTTCGCCGCAACGTTTACAATGTTATGGCTGTCAAAATGGCGGCTCAACTAGTTTTATTAAACGTGCAAGCATCCGATGCTTGTGCATTTGGCAGAGGGGAATGTTAGACAAAGGCTACTCCAGTTCTGTTTACTCTGAGATTTAACACAACCAAATCACGGTCGAAAACGTGGTCCATCCACACTCCACGAGGCGACGCGAGGGAATGCGAGCACGAGAGTATAGAGCATTAGTTCCCAAACTGGTGGACCCCTAGGGGTCCACGGGAGACTCGATTGTTGTCTTCACATCTTCACATTTTTGTCGAGTTTTGGGAATTTGGTAGAAATGTAGCTCCAATTCTGCATTTTCCATACTAACATTTTATGAGTTTTCTTCACAACGACAAATCCAGAGATAATAATATTTGGCATGTATCATTAGACAAGCTTTAGTAATATGTGTAATATTACACTTTTTAAAAATTATTTATCGTTTTTAGGTGAATGCAAATAAAATGATGTATTAAGGCACTTAAAAAGAGTTGTCTCCGTGACCAATTTTAACACAATTAAACTTACAAAAAATTATCAAAACAAATCAAAAGAGCTCAAAAATATAGTCTACTTTTAGACGAGGTAATTATTTTTTAGGAATACTCTGAATCCTAATAGTTACAGACAAAATACTAAGACAGAATAAAAACACCAATTTCATAGGTAAGGACCCAATATTATGCTTGTGACTACCGCAACCAAAACAGCAGAAGTTATCAATAGTATTGATACTGTATTCTCCTTATCGCTGCCAATGACTCAACCTGAACGAAAGCATAGACTATTATAAGGTTATCTCTATTGCTTATTGCAGTGATAATCAGTGAGTGCACGCGGTTCATTGTTTACTTATTATCTATGTCACCAGCTGATACCCGTCTACTGGAGTAACGCCTCGCGTGGGAATAACGCAGCGGGTAATGTCCCATAATGAACCAGATGACTAACATATTGTTCTTTAGTACAGTTAAAGTAAAGTCTGTCGCGTCTGCAATTTATTGGTTTTTTGTTTTTTTTCCAGTTATTAAGAATAGAATTTATTATATGCTCTTATGCTCTTCGATAATATATATCATTTGTTAAACAATATGGTTGGTTTGTAACGTGGTGGACGTGGACCGATGATAAAAATATATGCAGTCGTCACTTATTGCGGTTGTATAATTTTAAGATTAAAGGCACAAAATAGTGCTAGACACTGATAACCCCAAAATCTTGTGGTCTTGTAACATATTTAGGATAAGCTTATAACTTGATTAATACTGTATTAAATACATTAAATAATATTTTAAATTAATGTCGGTGAGTCAACCGCTATACACGCTGACTCTTGTGAGAATGAATTTCGAGAACAAAACAAATAAAAAGAGCTAGACAGTAAATTTAAAACACACACACACACACACACACACACACACACACACTCTCTCTCTCTCTCACACACACACACACACACACACGCACGCACGCACGCACGCACGCACGCACACGCACGCACGCACGTACGCATGCACGCACGCACCCATGCACACACTCACGCACACACACACACACACTTATATTACGCCATCTTTCTATCTTTTCATAACTTATTTCATACGGTTTTTATGGAAGGAATTTATATTTTTTTGGATTTCTTTATACATTTTCACAGAAGAATTTTTGCTATTTAGTAATTGTGATGTATGTATCGTATACATTTTCACCCCTGAATGACAAGACAAGTGATCAAAGCCCCTCCTCCTTTACAAATTTTGAACTTTCATTTAACCTAAAATTGTATTGTTTTATGTATTTTAATACACAGTTTTCATTCTCCCCGCAGCAGACAAGTAAAGTAGAATAGTGGGTTTACCGCTTAGCCCAATTAATTTATTTGGCTTGATTATGAATAACAACAACGCTTCGTCGCGCTGCGCTGTTAAAATTAACCTCAGCGTGGTAGATCACAACCAAGTCTGTCGATCAAACAAGCCGTGAAATCTGTATCCAATAAATTTCTCATCACCACTTTGAGTTGGTCGAGTTCTAAGAATGGTACAGTCGTAATTCCCTTCCAGTAAGAGCCAAACGTCATTTACTGCCAAACGTGCACAAATTTTCTGAACTCGACTGTACAGGGAAACCGCGCAGTCTGACTAAATGGGTCACGACACAAAGTACAATAAGTGTCATATGACACCTGCGCACTCAAAAATGACCCTTAATGGCCAAGAAATAGTGTTTGGTGGCTCTGCCAGCCTGGTGTGCGTGAACAAGTGTCGCCGAACATGTCGTAATCAGATTTAGTTTTGGGAAGCTCGAGTTAAAGAAAACAATGGACATGGTGGCCTATATTATTTGAGCATTGGACCGAGTAAAATTGGACTAAAATACGCAGTAAACATTAATTTAGAAGAAACTAAACAATACCTTATGTTGATATTTCTGATTGTAGAATTCCCCATTAAAGTATACATCGACCTGAGTAGATGATGGATATGTTGCTTGACTTTGCAAGACTCAATGTGGGTACCAAAATCAAAGATTTAAAATTGCCTTGTACCAGACATTCACAGACATTTTAGATTGAAAGAGCTCGATAGGGAGACGGTGCGAGTGTAACGCAAATGTAATTTCCTTACTTAAATTGATGATTGGACTTGTATTTTGATAACTGAAAGTCTGATCAAAGATTTCCTTTGATTCTCAATAATTTTAGTAAATGTAAATATTGTGTTTCTCCAACACATTGAACACAGTCGCTGCTGCCTGTGCGGTCACCACATGGTTAAACAAGAAAACAAGTAAAGCCGAGTGAACCGCATGTCATGTTTACAAAATTAGGCCATTTCCTATTTCGGCCTTGCAGACAAATAAACCGCTTCTATGTTCGAACCACGTTTGTGTTCTGCGTGTGCGCACTTCAGTCAGACAAAGCGTCGTCGGCTTCGTGTGAGTCCACAGTGATCCACTTTTTATGACAATAAAGTCTAAAAATAGGTTTATCTCCAAGCTTTGATTTATTGGGTCGGTCTTTTAATAACTATGGAGGTTTTTTTTATGTGGTTTAAGTATTCATTTAGATTTCCTAGTTTCACTCTTATGAATAAAATACTATCCCATAGATAAAGTTTACATTAGTATTTATATACTACATAATGTACGTCGCGTGTAGTCCCGTTAGTTTAACCTTTATAATACAATGCAACGCGAAAGTTTAAAATCTTATATCCTATAGATCTTTCATCCCATCGCTTTTTTGCAACTAATATTTTAGATCGATTTTGAATGTGATCTGAATTGCAAAATTGTTCGTTGGTCTATCACCTATCATACTATCATGCAGCTTATCGACGCCAGCGAACCAACGTGATTTTTTCAAATAATAAGTCTGTACTTATTATTTGAAAAAATCACGTTGGTTAGATTCAGTGGTTAGATTCACTGTTGAATCTATAGTAAATTTAAAGCTTTCTAAGACATAAAACGCCTGATGTCTCGTAGAGTTGTTTTTGTTAAAACTACTATTCATTCATGCAGAGCTAGGAGTAAGGGCTTGAATTACGACCTCTGAGGTTCTCTTGGACTTTGGAAGAAATTGGGATTACAATGTAAAATAGTGAAACAAACAACGCAACTTATAGATGTATAATTATGTCAGATATAGAATCATAAAAGCGATACGGTGCGAAGCCACTAAAAATATTGCTTCGAAATTCTACAGACGAGAAATTCAACGGTAGTGTGTCAACGTAATTTACAAACAATGATGGATTATTACGTTAAAAATATGGAAGGTCACATACCGAATACGCCAGTTTAGGTGTTTCATAACAAAACAATGGATGAGTAACTAACGTTTGCATATTATACGGGTAACTGTGTAGGAAATTGTGAAATGACTACAATCTACAATACCTTTGACACCAGTAAAGATTATTGTTGAGATGAGGACTGGCGCTTTGATTACAATCAAAGTAGGTTGACCCTATCACGACTTTTACGTGTCGAGGGTATGTTTTGTGTAGATTCTTTAAAAATAACTTCATCAATATAAGTGAGACGCAGCGTAAACTTAGTAACTACTTATCAGATTAAGTATATTCAAGCTTTATTATGTTAAATCACCTTAAAAATGCTTATGCCCTTTTTAATCTATATCTTTTCTTATATTTTTCTAACCGTTCCTAGATCAAAGAACAATAATCAACTTTATTTAGTTCAATGAATGTAAAAACTATGTTGCGAAACTCCAATCTGATTAAAATCATTAATAAGCGTTTACACCACACATAATTCTTAGCTGTTAAAACGATTTGCTTTCGTCGGCTATCAATCAGTATAGTTTCATTAAGAGTTGGATAATGTCTTCTTCTGCGCCCACGCCTCCTACTCGCCAGCTATTGTGTCCGACTACAATGAAATTTTTTTCACAATAGCTGAACTGCAAGTTGCATTAAACTCTAGAATTAGAGATCAGAGTGGCTCACACGACCGCATAAATAAGTTGGTTCAGATGTTGATCAGCATTTTTCTGGTGTGATTAATAGGAACTAGTGTATCTAATTCGTGGGTACTTTCGTAATGTAACGCAATCCTCCGCGTTTATGGTGCCCTGGTAGAAAGCAACAGTTGTTGCCTAACGTACAGATAAAAAGTTGCAATTTACTAATTTACGCTGTCAGTAAACCAAATTAGATAGACGTTTTACGTGTAGGTATACTCGGAATTGGATAGTCTTATTAGTGCCTGCTTTCATGTGTGTATGTGCTTTTGTGATTATTATTTTTATCCCGATCCGAGTGTTCGCTAGCCTCGCTCTTAGAGGTAGGTAGTCAGTTGTAAAGCACAGCGCCCCATTTGTAATAGAGACAGTTAAAGGATTGTCTTTACATTAACTACGACAACTCCAAAATGTTCATAATCAGTTCTGTCTTTTTATTGATACGTATTTTGTGTATAATTTATGATCTGAATGAGTTTCCCACTTCCAACATTAGAATGAAGCTCGTCTTTCAGTTCCCTCCAATTTGTTTGCCATTCCACCGTCTCGTTCCTAATTATACCTGCATGCCGTTCCTCGTCTAATGAAGCCGCCATAAACATGGCGTGGCTCGCTGAAGCGCCGCTGTCGTCGTTGTGTCACTCCGCAGATCTCGTATGATAAATAATATCTGCTATCTGCGTTTGTGCTTGCAGTTTGGTTTTATTTATGTTTATTGGTTCCTCGGCTATTTCGTTAGGGGAATTAGTTACTGGAGCGAAACCGATGGCTTTTGTATTTTTATACTCTATCCACTATATATATACCAATATCTAATGATTTGTCTTGTAAGTTGAATGGTGTAATTTATTATCAATCATAAACTAAAAACTATAAAAATATACATAATATTGAAAGTTTTCAAAATATTTAATCTGCTTAAAATTCTCAACATGAATACATATAATCAAGACTATTATCTCCTAAGGGTTAGGCATAGACTAGGCAAAAGCACCGCAAAAGCAGTCCACTGCCATAGTCCGCGCTTCACCAGTAGTGACTGCATTCAGTGTGACCGGTGGTGAGCCCTTTCTATTGGATGGTTGTGCAGTTCTAAGTCCATTAGTCGCCTTTTACGATACCCAAGGGAAGAGATGGGTTGGTAGTATTCTTTTAATGAGCCGCTGCCACACGGCTCAACACACAACATAAAATATATCACTACGCCTCTTTCCCCGAAGGGGCAGGCAGAGGTGTCAACACCCACAATTCGCCAGATATGTTAAGTCCCCATGTAAGGTGGCGAGCCTGTTGCCATGCACCGGGCACAATGTGGGGCAAGCGATATTCACAATGACATGTACATATGTTTAAAATTCTCAATAAAAATTTTTGGTACATTCCCAATAGAGTTTTATTATGTTTATTAGGATGACATCCCCTTCTTGACATCACAAAGCGTTTTATGCCAAGTCGTCCTTAATTTATAGGGTCGTCACACACAAAAAAAGTTGTTGTTCCACTGAACCATCCTATAACATTTTTCTCGCTTCAGTTGAATTTATAAACATGTTGATTGTAATTCTCCAGTCTGGGGCGAGTAAAGTGAAGTGATATGTAATATTTAAGAGCCCTTTCACCGATCGTAAGCGCTCGACTTTAGGTTTTTAACGTTTTAAGTTTGTGTGCATATTTGACAGCGTAAGTGAGATATAGTCTGCGATATCATCTTGTTTCTTTAAGTAGGATTTTTTTTTGTAATTTGGTTAGTACATTTTTAATGTTTTACCTACCTACTGCCCATATTTCATGATGCGGCCGCGTGGACGGGTGACACAGGTCTTACCTTGATCGCTCGCGCAATACTGAAGAGCGCATAGCTTCGATGCGGAATATATAGTATTTTTAATAATTCATTATAATTACGATTTACAAATTAAAAATAAATTTTAATATACCAAAATATTCCCTGTAAATTAAAGTTTCATAAAATATAAATTTATTTGGTTTAATTGTAGTTATTTGGCTGTTAATGGACGCTGAATCAAGATGTTTTTTGTCTGAAATAGGCTTTCCTCGCGATTTTTTTACGTAGAATGAACGAATTTTAATAAATTCTGTTACCAGATATAACTAGTAAAGTATGCATTATATCTTGAGTATTTTTTTTAAATTACTAGAATTGGTTGTATGATGTGAATTACGGAGTCAAACTTCCATCGACACCAAATTTGCTTGCGATGTTAGTTTGTAAAATATTTATTATAAATTATTTGAATATAAAAATAAAAAAATATGACCAGACATAACAAGAACAAGAAAGGGACTATCGTTTTTTATATCTTGAAAAATTCAATATTGCACAGTTTCTTTGAAAATGAGCATGAAAAAATTGAAATTTGCGCCATTCTGCGCAAATTATGTCAATAAGCTCTTAAGCCAAGTCGTCCTTAATTTATAGGGTCGTCACACTCAAAAAAAGTTGTTGTTCCACTGAACCATCCTATAACATTTTTCTCGCTTCAGTTGAATTGATAAACATGTTGATTGTAATTCTCCAGTAGGTCTTGGGTGAGAAAAGTGAAGTGATATGTAATATTTAAGTAAATATTGAATATTTAAAACTGGAGTGTTTTGACAAAGAAATCCAATTGCAAGATTTTTTCTTTTCTGGTATTTTCTTTATTGGTTGTGGAAAATAGGAAAATAATTTATAATGTGATATGACCTAGAGAGTAGTGAATTTTGAAATGTAGAAGTATAGAAATGAACAAAAAATTACATAGACCCTACAGCTAAGTAAAATGCACCCAAACAAGTCTAGATGATAGGACTCTAATTGATTTAATATGCTCTATTGCTTAATTTTAGGGAATAAATAGACTTGAACAGAATAACCATGCAGTTATTATGAAATGAAATGAAATCATTTATTCTGCAATTAGATTTACATGAAATACTTTTGCACGTCAATATTTTTTTCTACTAGCACTTCGACTTGAATGTCATGTTGTGAAGACAATTCTAACTAAATGATCTGACTAAATGTTTATTTCAAAGCTGTTTTTAACATTGGCTAGATTCCCAAGTATCCAATGTTAGCGTTATTATTGTTACTTTTGAAGGCAAACTTTCTCACGGTGTATTTTGTGTTTCCAGAGAGGTGACGTCACACGCCGCCAATACAGGTTAGTGAGAACTACCATGTTTGATAAACATTTTACTGGAGCAGACGTTATTCCGTCCTTTGAAGCAGCATTGGCTGTAATCCCATATACGCTAAGCAATAACAATTTATGCATCCTATCACTACCAATAAAATGGGTAAGGTACACTTAAGGTAAACTTGAGAGATTCAGAATATAATTTAATTATTTATTTGCTTAAAAAAAGTTTTATTGTTACATTATGTACGTTAAATATTCTTAGTTCGACAATCAAAGATCGAAGTAAAAGAATAACATGCAAAGGTAGTAATGATAGATTAATTAATTATCTTTTCGCTTTATTTTTAAAATAAAGGCATTAGTTACTTTAATATGATTCCGTGAGATACTACATTTGACCATAGTTCTATGTTCTATATACGAAAGATTTTTTAAGAAAATAATGAAAAAGTTTTTACATTACGACCATCCGATAGCAATCCTTGCCATCAGATGGTCGTATAGCCTGAGCCTAATCTATTAAATCTAAATCTTATTTATGGCTGTATAAGGCATATGATACTCTGTGAAATATCTCTGTTAGTCTTCGTAAATATTATTCTAGTTTGCTGCATATTGTAATTATTTTAGCCGTTCGTAGGGCAGTAAATAGCACAAGCTACTTCAGCAGTGCGCGTCCGACCTTACATTACATCGCATATTCAAAGTGAGTCTTAATGCGATAGACAGTTTATTGCCGACCTATAAGCGCTGCGTTTTAAAATTTTTATGACTTCCTACCATTATATTGTATTATTGTATTGCATTGCATTATATTGTATTGCATTTTTTGTCCTGAATAAATAATTGCGTTCTAGTTTTGTAAACATTAAATATTTTATTTAAAATACTAATATCTGAGATGAATGCCTTGCTTCATCCTGGCCGGATCTTTTATAAGAACACTTTATTATAGTTTTTGTAGGGAGTAAAACAGTGCCCGAAATATGAATCTCAGCATAACACCTCGAACCAAGCGTAATGGCATTTTGTTATTTATTGACAACAAGTACACCAACACTAATAAATACCCACTATAAATTAAAAACTAATAATATTTTGACGTTGCTAACTAATCTATATGAGGCAACTATGGAATGATCGAGTTACTCTCACTTAAATTTTCTTATCATCCTTACATAACACATACTAGAAAATAAAAATGCAATGAATGAAGTAGACTCTCAGATTTTTGCATTAATGTAATTAAATTCTACACGATGCTGCCCCCTCCCTTATACAGAGGGCATGCTCGTCGTATTTTACAACTTACTCCATTGTGCTAAAGGTCACATTAGCATAAAAAGTGCAGGCACTGGGAGTCGGTACTTTTACCAAACTCGGGTATCACGCGCACCGGCGCACGCGCAAAAGATGCGCACGCAGAGTCGCAGACCGGTCGGTTATGCACCGCTACTCTGAAACTATCACAGTAATGTATAACTTAATGCTACCAGATAAAACACGAATTTCTCTAGCAGGTGAAGCGCCTTTGAAATTTCAAATGAAATTTTTGTCGCTTTATTATCAGTGGACGAGAGTGCGGCAACCAGGCGGCAACAGTGCCTCGATTATGATCCGACGTACCCGAAATATTTAACTCCGAAAATGTTCGTTCTAAAATTTTTCATTCTAACAAACACAATTACCACGGTTCTGTCATCAATCATCGTAAAGTAAAAATACGCATGCTAATTTAATAAATTTAATCACGAAAATCATTTAGTGGCTTATTAGCTTATTATTGAGTGGCATTTTAGTGGTGTCTACGTATTTTGGAATTGCTTACATCCAGTGATGATAGGTCCTCAACTCTGGCGCAGCCGTTCGTGTTATCTCAAGAAAAGATAATGAAAAAGTTGCAGTTTTTTTTATCTGATTATTTAGTATTCCGAAGAATGAAAAGAAAACAGTTGTAGGTAGCGAAATAGCAAAAATATGCAACGGTAGTGTGCTGATCCCCATGATAGATGACCAAAACTTTGTAATCTCGAGCTCTGTGCTTCGGAAGGCACGTTAAGCCGTTGGTCCCTGTCGCTATTGCCATCGTTTCTACGCACCGACCCAATTGGGCCAGCGTGGTGGTGTTACGGCCCATACTCCTCGTGTATTTCTCCATGAGGATGACCTTGCCCAACAGTTGGAAGACCTATATAGGCTGAGGACTGGACATGTGCACTGACAAATTCGATTTTTTGGGCTTATTTAATATTGTTTGCCGTTTCATAATTGAGTGAGTGTAATTAAAAGAAATGCCACAACATGGTGATGGTATCACTAGACACCGATCTCTTCAAGAAAGATCACAGTAAAGTAAGGAGAACGACACTGCTCGTGCAAGAGTCTCAATTCAATCCACGTCTATGTCACTAGTAGATTTCTCGAAATATAGTTTATGAATATCGCTTGTCTTCAACTGTCCGGTGCATGGCAAAATGACACCAGGCTTGCCCCCTGTTACAAAAGCACTTTAACCATGTTTGACGCTTTGAGGGTGTCATTATTTCTACCTATCTCTTAGGGATATTATTGTATGGTTGATATAGGTATTCTTCTCACGCGCGCAATCCACCGGCTACTTCGTCTGGGGATCTCCGTTTGGCGCAAAGCCCTGGGACACCAGCTCGGAGAATTGCTTCGGCAGACTCCGGGTCGTTCCCACGGAAGGGCACTGAGGGTATACCGCGGAGTATTCTCGGCCGACACACATACCGTCTAGCCAGCGGTAGGTAGGTTCGTAAATATTTTGACCCCGTCAGAAACAAGATGTTGTTAAATCATATCCTGGACGTAGTTTAGCTTTCTAAAACACATTTCAGTGTAGAAACACTGAACATTTTGTGGTCGGTCACGCGTCGGTGTCGGTGCGAGTGACTCTGTATAATTACGTCTGGAGCGACTTCCTCCGCGGAGACCAACGAGGGTAGGACGAGAATAGATCACTGAATGCGGCTTACGTGTGTTGGTTGGCGACTGGCAACTGTAAACAGTCAGTTAGAGATAGGTAAAAGGAGGTATCATTTAACTCATAGATGCTTATACTTTAGCTGTACCAATGGAAGTAGCTATCAAAGCAGGCGCTTTTTTCTCTTTGCTCAGATGTTCAGTATCCGTCGAGAATCCTAAAATGAAAATGCGAATGAAAATGAACTTTCTTTAAATTATTTATGTTTTAGGTTGTTCGCGGATTACGCAAAATCTATTGCGTGAAATTTAATAGGTGCAGTTTCATACATGTAGAAATCCTCCGAAACTAGATATCTTACCTGATTCCAAATTCCACTCGGAATCAAGTAATTATTTGCTTTCATTATTATTATCAACAACCTGTGCTCGTCCAATGATTTTTTATTTATTTATTTCAAAGGCTTACCAACTAAATACATACTAGGACATTCTAATGATTAATGTAACTTATATAGTGTTTAAGTGTGCATCTAAATTAAAGGTATGCTTTACATAATACAATTTCGGTCTATATTAATTGGTTATTGCTTGTACCATCTAGGAAAGGTACTTAAAATCAGGCGTAAACATGTCAAATCTATGAGGTTACTCGCAGACAGTAAGTAAGTATCTCCACTCCCGGCGCAGACGGCGCGGCAACAAAAGGGGGGAGGGGGAACAGGTGTCGCGGTTTTTAATGACACTGGTCTTTTTTTATAACGAACGAACCATATGTTGTCTGCTTTCGTATTCAGTATGTTGGCTAACAAGCAGCCTGACTGATGATGTGATGATCAAGGCTGCAGCATAGATTACTTGTAGATATACATTTTGTTACTTGTCACGTGTTTACCTTTACCTCTCCCTTTACCTTTACCTTTTTACCTTAGGAGAAAGTCGTGATGATTATGTTATGTTAATAATTTCGTCAGCTACCAACGCCAGCAAGGATCGTAGTGTACTGGCTGGCTTTCCACGGTCACGGATGTAAAGTCACAGTACCTTACTAGTATAGATTCACGAAGGCGACTAAATCATTCGAATTTAGACTCTATCTTAAGAGCCACGCTACTCGCCATCATAAAATTCAACAGCTATAACAGTAACCAATTTCACTACCCTTGTAACCGGAACAATAAGAAGCAACTAGCACTGTGCATAGAAAACGGTTGGTAGATGAATGGTAGAGGTGCTCAATGTGCTCATGTCGCGACTCAGTGCAGGCTCTAAAAGTAAAAGTTGCTGTCCATCATGGATCATCATGATTCTTTACCATGTTATTCAAAACTAGTTTTTCCCGGGACTTCATCCGTGGTTAGTGGTTTTTTAACGATCCCACGGGAACCCTTTAATTTTCAGGAATAAAAAATATCTAAGATTGACCAGGGATATAAGATATTACCATACAAAATTTCTTTTAAATCGGTCCAGCCATTTCGGAGATTAGCCCGTTGAAAATATTGCTTTTGTTGTACTTTTCTTTTACATCTACCTGAATTGATTGTAAGAATTTCTTTCTATGTACAGGTATTACACCTATACAGTTTTATTATATGTATAGATTGTAATCAATAATAATCGACAACCTCCGTGGTCGAGTGGTCTGTTCGCCGGTCTCAAGGCGTCGCCATCTCGAGAGGTTCTGGGTTCGATCCCCGGTGGGGGCAAATGTTTGTGTGAACAGGCATTTGTTCTCCAGTCTTGGGTGTTTATATATGTATATTATATTCTGAATATTTATATGTATTTATCTATTAAATATATTTGTCCGTCATCTGGTATCCATAACACAGGCATTAGATGTCTAGTATGGGCCAGTTGATAGGTGTGAATGTCTGAAGATATTTATTATTATTATTATTTATAATCCTCGAAGCGGTGCAACGCCTGATGTTTTAAATACCCACGTGACTGGGGGCGACGGGCCAGCCTGCTGTCGTGTACTGACAGTGGGAGGCAAAATATATTCACATTGAACTGTACTTTAGTTGAAACCCCGTGGTACAGGCGATAGGATCGAACCCACGACCTCTTGAACGAGTAGTAACTCTTTCCCAACACAGCTATCGCTGCCTCAATCAAACACTCGCCTTTCCAATTTCTATCTCTACTTTGTAATGAACTTCCGTCACCTTATTAATAGAAGTCTCGCCCGTCTGAAAATTAGACCGACTCCAATGCGATTTATTAATTTCTTTAATGTGCCTCCCTTTGATGATGTGTGGCCCGTAATGGCCATCTTTCATCTCCGCCTCATTTCCGAAGCAGGCTTAAGAGCTCTTAATTTTGTACTGATTGATTTGATGTACTTACAGAGTAAAAACAACTCTAATTTTGAAATCGATTTTAAAGAGGCTTTAACCAAAAGTTCTTTGAGTTTTTCATGTCTCAAATTGGTTTATCTTTGTAAAAATTGTTTACGTATTTCTGATCTTAGTTCTACTGAATTTCCCTTGGCAGGTTCTTACAGCACAAATCACACATGTGCAGGGCCCTGAGTCTGCTAATTTACTAACGGCACAATAGGATGGCAATGAGATCTCATTGGTCAAAATTTTCACATTATTTAGTCTGATAATCAATTTTCTTCAGCTTAACTAAAGCAATTTCATGGATATTTTTCACATTTCGTGGTCTGAAAATAAATTTTCTTTAGATTTAGACTAAGAAATGTAAAAATTTTGGCCATTGAAATACTATAGCTATTATATTGCCATAGTTGTAAATTAGCAGAATCGGGGCCCAGTAGTGATTTCATAATATCCTTTATCGAGGTCGTTACCAAGGTTTTGCGGCATTTTACATGTGCGCCATTTTACCCTATCCCCGGCCTGCTGTATCCAGCATCTGCCTGCACGCTTCGCAGATCATCACTTCACCTCGCCGGAGGGCGTCTCAAACTACGTTTGCTAAGTCGCGGTCTCCACTCTAGAACACGTTCTCCCCAACGGTTGTGGTAATGGTAATGAAGAGTATAAAAACATTAAAATAAAATAAAAATGTAATTAGTAAGTCTGTTTAAAAGAACCAATAAATATAAAATTAATTATCATTATGCGCAATCATTAATTTCGCAAAAGCTTAAATTATAAAGAAAACATTCTTTTGTATGTTCGGCTACGCGATGAGTCAGTCACTAATATCTTTAATGTAAATATCTACTATTAAATTCTTAGTACCTTGCATCGTATTACACGCGAAACAATATATAAAATAAGCGTAAATTTTGCGCAATAAAAAAAAATAAGGTTATTCCGACTACCTCCAGCTGTGCGCACACACACACAGGACAGATCACTTCCATTACAAATTACTGGAAATGGATAATTTGGCCTTTGTCAAGTTTGATATACGGCCAGACAATAAAGTTGCGTCAGTTAAACATTGACAATAGTTAGTCACCAATTAACGTTTACATTGAAGTTACTGTTATTAAAACATATTACTGTTACGATAACAAGTGCTTTAATACTTTGCAGATAACATATAATTATAACGCATCAGTAATATTAACTTTCGTAAAGAAGTGAGAAATTACTTGTAAAAATTGGGTCCTTACCTATGAAATTGGTGTTTTTTTCTCTCTTAGTATTTTGTCAGAAACTATTATGATTCAGAGTATTCCTAAAAATAATTACCTCGTCTCAAAAAAGACTATATTTTTGAGCTGTTTTGATTTGTTTGATAATTTGTTGTAAGTTTAACTGTGTTAAAATTGGACACGGAGACAACTCTTTTTAAGTGCCTCCCGAATACATCATTTTATTTGCATTGACTTAAAAACGATAAATAATTTTTATGAAGTGTGATATTACACATATTACTAAAGCTTGTCTAATGATAGATGCCAAATATTTATTATCTTTGGATTTGTCGTTGTGAAGAAAACTGAAAAAAAATTAGTATGGAAAATGCAGAATTCACCAAAATCTCCATACAAAATACCAATTTCATAGGTAAGGACCTAATATATTTTTTTGTTTTGATATTGATTTGAACTAAAAATGAACGACTAATTTGTCGTTTAAGCTAAGATTGTCTCAATTATTTAGAGCAGAAAAATTTGGTACAGCGAAATGGTGGCCATGTGTCTCAGTAAAGTTGTAAATACACGTAAACGCTCCCATTACCGCCAGTTGGACCCTTCGGACAATTCCACAAAAATCTAATGTTAGCTTAAATATGACGTAAAGTTTGTAAAGTTTCTTCTTGTACAACTACGAAAGATAGTCCATTTGCGGTGATCGATCCCGGATTAACGAGTTCGTTGAACATGACCTTGCTTTTATTGAAGATTATCCGGAGAACGATTCGTTTGAAAGATTCAGTCAGGCTATTCATCTTGTAAGTCCTGCAGGATTTCAGCCACTTTTCGGCCACAATAAACAAGGGGTTAGTATGGCCATGGAGATGGTGGCTTAGAAATGCCCTCGTTTGCTGAGCATTTTTTTAGAAAATTTTCCGACTATTACCTTGCTGTAAAATGTGATATGAATAGACCCAGCTTAATTTAATTTTTAGCTGTGGGTTGATAATATAAATATGTTTAAGTTTTGATTAACGCCATGGGTCGTTATTGGAAGCAAGCTGCTATCACCGCTCCAATTCATTATGCAATTTACAGCAAAATTAACGGGCAAAACGTAAATATTGGATGATAATCTTGAAAATCAAAGTATTGATTACGAGTATGATTCCTGCGCATAAGAATCTATGTATCCGTATTTTAAGTTATTTTATTTCCTTATGTAAAAATCAGATGTCCTAAATTATTAGGGAGTGCGACAGTATCAAAACTGCGTCCGGTGCGCCCGCGCCTCATTCATTATCGGATTTCTCTTTTTCTTAGTAATTTAGATAACCAAACTTCATTATCTTTGCTGCCTAATAAACACACCTTTAATATTTTAACATTACAATTCTTCTGTAGTAAATATGTTTACAAATAGGAAACATTTAAAACATGGGGCGGTAATAAAGTTAATTTTTAGGGGGTCGTTATTAGAAGCACTTACGTTATTTTATTTGATGCTTTATTGTAAGTTTACGTTATTCATGAACCTACGTTTTGATATTAATATCTCCTGAGTTTGCAGTAGAAGAAACAGTAGAATCCAATTTAGTTTTTGTTGTTGACATGTGCGATGGAAACATTTAAAATAATATTATCTAAAGTTTATATAGTAATTTAAGTTGATACATATATTAACGACCTTGATAATAATGTGTCGCGAATTGGCCGTGGACTTGTGTCGTCGCGTCGTGAGACGAAAACACTTGAATAATCAAAAACTTAACAAACATTACTGGTAAATGTTGAACAGTAGATAATTTATGTTGTACTGAAGAAATAAATTACAATAATTTCGGGGAAGCGTTGAAAACAAATCCTATGATGTATGTATACAGTAATTTTTTGCGTAAGTGTATGGCGAGACATCAGAAGTCCGTCTTTTAAGTTGACGATGTAGCCCCTACATTCCTATGACAACATATGTTTCTCATCTCTCGTGTTTCCTGTCACAGGTCAGATTAGTAACCACGGCCATTCTTTTGTAACGAGGCGCCATAGCTATATTAGCGACTCGTTGCTGTCAGTGCGCTCTTCTCTGGCCATTTTTCTCTTGGTTTCCGTTTTTAAATTTTCTGTCTGTCTCTTTTTATTTGTTTTGTTCTCGAAGCTCATTCTTACCAGAGTCAGCGCGTAGAGCGGTTGACTCCCTTCTAACAATAATTGTAATATATTTATAAAGTGATGATCAATTTTTATAAGCTTAAACAAAAGTTACAACGAACCACATGATCAGTTTCTAATAAATAACGAAGACTATAAGTTTAATTAAGGCACTTATGTAAGTAGCCCTACCCTTTTTATAATATATTTAGTGTTAAATGTGAAATTGTTTTGTGTTCAGTGTAATTTACCTTTCTTTATATAATTGTTTCAGTTGTGCCTTAATTCTTCATTATAAAATATACGATACATAAGTGACGACCCAACTGCATTTTCATTATTCCCGGCTTCACCCCGTCGCACTTTCGTCAGTAGCATTTACCTTGTGACTTTATCTCCTCGTCACATAGTTATGTCCGTGCCATGCTAGTCTATTGCTTTTAAAACAACATCCAAATCAAGGTTACACTAACAGAAGGCCTAGCACGGGCCGGAGAGAAAAAGTCCCCAGAGACAAAAATCGTCATTGCCTCTCGCTTCTTTGTTCGCGGGGAAGCGAGAGGCAATGAGTAATTTTTTCTCCGGGGACTTTTTCTCTCCGGCCCGTGCTAGGCCTACAGGACTACACGCTACGTACCATTATGTAGTACATAAATACTACTTACTGCCCGACGTTTCGGCTGAGTTACATCAACGGTGGTGACGAGCTGACTGGTGCGCGGCGTCATCTTACCTTTATTTACAATGCGAAAGTTTAAAATCTAACATCCAAATCAGTTTGTTAGCCTTAAGTATGAAATCAAACCAAATTTTATCCTACGGTATTCCGATAGTTGAAAAACACATTTCTTGTAAATTTTGGATCTAACTTAACTATCACGTATAAAATAAATAAATAATAATAATAAATAAATATCCTCAGACATTCACACCTATCAACTAGTCCCATTTTAAGCAACTAAATGCTGCTTGTGTTACGGATACTAGATGACGGACAAATATATTTAATACATATAAATATCCTGAATATTATAATATTTTTAACATCCAAGACCGGAGAACAAATGTCTGAAAATTCATCACCCAAACACTTGCCTCCATTGGGGATCGAACCCAGGACCTCTCGAGATGGCGACGCCATGAAACCGGGCGTACAGACCACTCGACCACGGAGGTCGTCAAAAATGTATGTAACTTCTGTGCCTATGTCTGCAGTCCGGCATTATTAATAATACGGCGTTATTCCGGGACCGGGACGCGGCTGGTGCACTGCGGCAGTGGCCCCTACCACGACCCCTGCACGCAAATAGCAAAAGGAAATACAGTCATTCAAGTCGTATTGATATTGGATATGAGGTTTAGAAGCATCTGAATAGATATTGACTGCTTAAATGCTGCTGAAAAAGAATCCAAAGATTAAACAATCTTCAGGAACTTTTACAGACAAATGCAAAATCAATATTGATGACATAATTCTATAAATTTCATATTATATTTCCGCTTTGTATTGTTTTATTATTGCGCACCAACTGTGTGTGACATTTGCATTTTATTAAAAGTTCTTGCAGTGTTCTTGGATCTTCAGATTCGATGGTGCGAAAAGTTAAGGTGTAAACATAGTAATTGCTAAGTAGCAATACTTAGCAATGACTAATTGTACTTGAAATATTTTTTTTGCAATAACTCGGCGTATAGTGACGGCAGAGCAGAAGAGAATGGGTGTCGTAAATGGCGTCTAAGAGATATTCTGTGACACGATCACGAACCAACTACTGCGAACACCAACCCGTCTGCCCAGTGTGGTGATTATAGGCAACGCCTCCAATATTTGGGAGAGGTCTTTAGTCCAGTAGTGGACTGTTATAGGCTGTAAATAAAAATAATAAAAAATGTAGTAAAACAACCAAACCTCTAGAACTCGTGGTAGGGGCTCGTGCCTGCATTTACGCACGTCTAGACGGACCCGGCGCGGCACGTTCACACTTTACGGGAATTTAATGGATCCCCACTTTATTGGTGTTGTTACGGCCCCTATACTGTCTGCTAGTTCAAGCTGTTATTTTAATACCTTATTGAGACTTTCCATGACAAAGCATCCTGTTTGTGGAAGTAAACAGCGTTTATGCATCTCTCGATATTGGTAACCGCAGGGAGTGCATACTTACTTCTGTGCCGACCGAATTAAAATAACACAACCTGTGTTAGGAATTCGGTTTTCCACTCGGTCCACTTTAAACACCTTGGCTTGACTCACTAGCACGGGCTGGAGAGAAAAAGTCCCCGGAAAGAAAATTACTCATTGCCTCTCGCTTCCGCGCCAACGAAGCAATGATGATTTTTTTCCTTTGGTGACTTCTTCTCTCCGGCCCGTGCTAGGCCTTCTGGAGTCTCTGTGCTCGACATATTTTTGTGCATGAGCCGATTGGTCCACTGGTCATGGGCCTCGTGTGCCATTTTACAATGCGGCTAGTCGCATCTTGCATCTTTCAGCAGCGTTTACTTCATCTTATCATCATACATATGTTGTCTCCAAAAACCACAAATCATCCGTCATAATTCGTTTGGCTTTGCACTTTGATCCATCCTTTGAACGCATTCACCACGGTCAATCAATGGTACGTAATTTTTAGGAGCTGTGGAAACTGGATGACGTTGATAACTTTTTTTGTTAGGATTTGTAATATATTTATAAATTATAAATATGTATTGTACCTACTCATTGAATTAATTACTGACACAATTAAATAGGACGATAATAATCCTTTAATAAGGTATTGTCTAGTTATCTATCTACTATCGCACACTGTGTCCAATATAGATTGATCATCTTGTTGTTACACTTCTGCACTAAGTAACATTGTAACAGAAATGCTTTATTTCATTTCAATTCTTATTTGATTTTATTCTAATGCAATATTTATAACACTGTATTCAATAGGAAGGTTAACCAAGTTGCACCAAGTGGCGGTCAGGTCGGCCAGCTGGTCCCTATTAATACCGCTCCTATTTCGGGAGCCTCCCCTCGTGGGGCGCACAGGAATTTTATATCAACCTTGACAGTCGCAGCTATTTCTGGCACTTTGATTTGGTTTTGTAAATAGCTGTTGAAGGAATGCGTTCTGTCTTTTGATTAAAGGATTGCAAGCCTAGAATTGGTTTCCTTTTATGTGCGAAAACTTCGACGCGTATGCACGCCCTATTATACTTGACTTTTTCTGCAGGAGCAGCTAAACCAAAATTATTGGAAATTTTATTAGGTTAATTTTATTAGGTTAATTTTATTAGGTTAATTTTATTAGGCCTTAATTCTGAAGATTGAAAAAGCTATAATGGTTAACACACACAACAACACATTCGTATCTTGCACAAATCTGCTGCGTCTAATCTTTCTTCAAAACCAATTCATGTGAACTGAGAGACATGTCCCGGTGTTCCCACGTCCAATCGATACTCGAGTTCGCTCAAGTGGACTGCATTAATTTTTTTGGTGTAACGACAATGTTCAGATCCCGGTAACCTGTGACATGACGACGTATGGGCTACATGTGTGTACAACATCCCGCGTATTTCTTGTTATTATTCAACACCTCTACAATGTTATTGACGTAAAAATAAAAATTTTATTGGAGATTTTACGACTTTGTTATAACACTTCAGAGGTAGTGAGTGTATTTTTTTTAATTTTAAAATTATTGGCTTTTGATTCTGTGTATATTTGGTTTAAATTAAGCCTTTTTATCAAATGTAATTTTTAGTTGATAATTGTAATTTTTTTACTATATTATTGATGAGCTACCTACATAGTCGCGTCTTGCTACGTATTATATTTCTAATATTTAAAATAAGTTAAATATTATAGGTTTATCCTTCATCTCACTAAGCACACAATCTATTTAAAAAGTTAATAGCTATATCAGAAGTGATTTATTTATTATAATGTCACATGTAATAAATTACAGTTATTACGGCCTATTCTCATTATTTCGCTTCAAACAATACATAAGCTTATATTGATTGTACTGAGGCAATCATTCGTCTGGTAACATAGGGTGGGCTTGCGCTCTGAGGGGTCGTCTGTCCCGCTCACACTGCCGGAGAAAGGGGTGAGAGTGAAAGAAGGAGGTATAGGGAATTGAATGCTGCAGATGCTGTGGTCGGTGAAAGCGAGAGTGAACCAGAGGTTACTTTCCTTTATTTTTCATATTGTGACTAGTGCGGTTCAGGTTTCATTTAATCTTAGTTTTGTTATAAACATATACTCTTTAGATAATTTAGGGCGAGTTCGACCAAATTTGGATTAGTAACACCGGTGTAGTAATACCAAAAATTATTTAACTGTCAAATGCGTACACGGCGAAAAATCGGTTGTGTACGCAGGGCTTCTTTATTACAGAGGATTCGACTAATGGAATTTAAAAATTTATTGTTATCAGAATCCCCCTTTTAGTAACACGGAGTTTGGTCGAATTAGCCCTTAATAGTCTCAAACAACATTATAAATCTCTTTAACCAATTATTGCGAAAGCGAATGTGTTAACAGTTACTATAAAGTCGATTGGTTTCTTAGTTGCTTTTGAAGTAGTATTTCATTTACGTGAATCTGTAAAGTGCAAATATGCTTTTCACCATTTAACACTTCATTCCTAGTGTTCTGTATAAAATTTGCATACACGTTTATGTATGCGAAAGAAATAGAGTATGTTCACGCTACGTCAACATATGCACGGGAGGAGATGTGCGGGCGTACCTTTGAACCTTTATAAATGCCCTACCAAGTTCTCTTTTCTATTTGAGGATGGCTCAGCACGTATTCCTCTTCTTTTCTTTTCTATCATCTACATTGCCATATCAAATCAATTTATCCAATCTATTCCCTTTGGTTTTTTTGTTTTTTTGTTTGTTGTTTCATATTCATAGCTTTACTGATATTATCAATTCAAGTCCATTTCTTTATGCATAATAGAAGATCACTTATCATTAAAGCACATTTTGTTGATATATTTTATAATAATCCCACAAATTGTTTGCCTCTATCCGTATAGTAAACACGAATCCTCTCGTAGTGATCTTGACCTTCTTGGTTCGGTGCTGCGTGCGGCCGTCCGCCGCGTGGTCTCGTCTCGCGTAGTGCCGGCTCGGCGGCCGCGGCGCTCGCTTCGCACGCTCGAAGCGCTCACGTGGCTTCACCTTCAACGAAGGTTGTGATTTTAGTACAAAATATAAATTAGGCTGTAGACATCAGCTTGTTGTTTTGTGGTAAGTTTTTATTTATGTATACTGGGAAATAGAAAGTTAATACTTGGTTAATTATATTATTGATAATTCTAATATGTATAAATTATAAAAATAATTCCAAATAAATAAATTAATGAAGTAATAAAAATTGGAAGAAATTTATTTTTGGAGTCTATGATAATGGTAATTGCTATTTGAATATTGATTTTGTTTTTTATTTTTACTTAGGAGGATAGGAGGTTGCTGTTTTTACTCAACCATACGTCAATCAGTAAAGTCATACAGACCATACATTCACAATCAACAGTACATAATATAGTTTTACACAAACTCAGTGGAACAGGCGGTGAGATCGAACTCGCGACCTTTTGAACGAGTAGTGCGTTTTTCCCAACATGGCTGCCGCTGCCTAATGACGAGGTGGTTCCAATCGACCAATTCCAAGCAAATTAAAACATCTATTTGCGAATTTGGGTTCAAAGAGGTTCCTTGTGCCGTTGACAACGGAGTCATATTATACATACCACCTACTAAATCCCGGTTTTTTGTTTTTGTTATGTTTTATATAAATAATGCAAAGCAAATGAAAAAAAATGAAGACTTTTATTTCATTACAAAATAACTGCAAAGAAAACAAACGAGATGACTTTTATTTGATAAGGTCTGTTATCGGTGTACCACCGGTACTACCATCACCATATCTAGATTCATACCAGCCAGTCTTAACTACTATGTACACAAAGTCGAAAATCGCTTAAAAGTGCATATTTCCATGTGATATCGACAGTACAGTGACGCATTCTGATAACACGTTGATTATAGATTACTGTTTACTTTTCCTGTAGTATCTTTTGTTGAATTATACTCGTAACAAGATGTCGTAATGACGCAAAAGAATTCAAATAATACCTACCTAATACAATAATAATTACCTTTTCATCCCACCACCTCGGAAAGTGTAATTTTGCGCTTCGAAATCTGGCTGGAAAATTCTATTTTATTCGCTTGAGCGGCAAAGTAGATTTGAATTTAGAACATCACATATAATGAGTACTCAATATAATTGTAAATTCAAAACGTCATTAAACCTATTTAATGTAACCTCTATGGTGCCAAATTTATGATTAGAACTTTTTAAATTGTGAAAAAATATTTTGTCATTATAAATTGTTTTCTTTTTCATTTTGTCATTTCCTCGCTGAGGTGGGATGAAAAGTTACGTATTGCACTCGAGTGGAAAGATTTTTCACCTTGTGCTCGTTTGTTTCCCTCGCTGACGCTCAGGATTCTAATTTAGAATCACTCGCTGCGCTCGTGATTCAACTTAAGAATCCTTCGCTTGCTCGGTCATCCAAATCGAGCACGCGGTTAAAAAGGAACTTTCCACTCTTGTATAATAAATAACTATTAAATGCCTGTGATCGTTATGGTATTTATACTGGCGTATGTCATTTATGTGAGCTTCATTATATGTAAAATATAGAAATAACATACAGCTCTTGGCTGAAGGAGAACTTCAAAACAAAATAGAGATTCCGTGTTTTTTATTTTTGTTTTCCGACTGATGGCACATCTATCCATATACCTAATAAAACTTTAGATGTTGAATGTCTGTACATAGAAAAAATGCTTCAAACCAAGTCGGGGCAGATGTAAAAAGAGGGAAAAGAAAAGAAATTTTAATTTATTGCTTCTCTGTCTATTTGTACGGGCTAATCTCCGAAATGGCTGGACCGATTTCAATGAAATTTTGCACCTTATATCCCTGGTCAACATCTTAGATACTTTTTGTTAGCGATGCTCTTTATGTGAACTTTTGTATATGTTTTTTTATCTTTGGTTGCAAACAGGAATAAAATATCAAGTTCTATTATTCATACATTTTTTTATTCAACAAGTTTTATTATTTTTTCTCAATAGGTAAATTCAGCTTATACAGTCCATTCATTTAATTCTTCCACACTTTTTATTACGGAAAATTAAAGGGTTCCCGTCGGATAGTTAAAAAAACCAAAGTAACCGCAGACGAAGTCGCGGGCAACAGCTAGTGTAAAATATAAAAATAAAATACAGCTCTAATTGTAATAAAATAGAGATTCCGTGTTGTTTATTTTTGTTATCCGACTGGTGGTACATATTACATACAAATCACGCCGTTTTCCTAACGCGGTGAGCAGATATTACAGCTCTCCACTTGCTTCGGTCCTGGCACAAATCTTTCGCTTCCTGTACTCTCATTTCACTTTATACCATGGATTTCGGTTTGAGGATACATATTTATTAAAAACTAGCTGTTGCCCGCGACCTCGTTCGCGGTTACTGGTTTTTAAACTATTCCAGGGAAACCCTTTAATTTTCCGGAATAAAAGTATGCGCAGTTTTATTAAAATCGGTCCAGCCATTTCGGAGATTAGCCCGTTACAAACAGACAGAGAAACAATAAATTAATTTTCTTTTTTTCCCCCTGACTTGATTTGAAAGCATTTTTTTTTCTATGTACAAACATTCGACTTGTACAGTTTCATTATATGTATAGATAGATGTTATTGCCTGCTAACCCTACACAAAGAACAGTGTGTTGGTTGTAATCTGAGAAAGCCAGGGTGGTGTTTTGGCCTCGCGCACGTCTACCGCTCGAATAATGACTGAATCGGGAACAATCGCCTGCGCCGTACAAAGGGTTGATCGTGCTCAGGCGCATTGATTCGGCTTCATATTTTGATTGATTTCATTGTTTTGACGCCAACTCCGATATAAAACTAGTGACCTTCGGACTATAGGTAACGTACTTAGGTATACATATAATTATAGTATTTTATGCTTGTAATACAAGTATGCTTTGTTTTGAACACTTTTACTCGGAAAAATTCAATAGCATTTATTTAATTCGCACGGCAAACATTATTGCTTATTGTTTGTAGTATTAGTTTCTTTCATTACTTTCTTTCTTAATAAACCGTTCTTTTATAATAAAAGGTTTATAAAAACCGTAAATGAAGTTTGCCCTTATATCAATCAAAGCCTATTACCGGCACATCAAACAAAAATGTGTCTCATGTGATGTGACGCGGTTTCTCAGTGCGTATAATATGATGAAGAGTAAAGACAACATATTTAATGATAAATCATGTGCACGCGGTGCACAGGTGAAACAAGTGTACTGATAATGATAATACATTAATAAATAATTTTAAATATACTTGCCATCTAATGTCAAAATACTGAGCATGTGCGTTTTCGGTTATCTAAGTCATTAAGCTTAGATTTATATAGAATTCTTTGTTTTTGATCACTGAATAAATTATTTGTCTTTCTTTCTTTAAAAATGTGCATCGACGTACTATCCCTTCACCGTAAAATATAAAACTCTTTAGATATACTTCGTTTTCAACCTATATACGTCCCACTGCTGGGCACAGGCTTTCCTCATAGAGGAAAACACGAGGAGTATGGGCCGTAACACCACCACGCTCTCTGGCCAATGCGGGTTGCAATACCCACCGGGGCCAACGGCTTAGCGTGCCTTCCGAAGCACGGAGGAGTTAGATATCTCGAACTTTTATGTGGATGGGTGACGGTCACCAAAAAATAAATGTGAAAATGTATCTGTATATGACTGTTTCAACGCGCCGCCATCTCTGAGGCTCTTGGTTTGAGTGTCGGTTGGACAACTACAGACCTATGTTTAAATGAGCAGTGGGAGTGTCCATCTATCCATTCGTGGCAGTTATTTCACTTTTTCGAACCAAATGCATCGTGCGAACTCGCGGTTCGAAAAAATAAATTTGGAAAGCGAAATGGAATAAGCTATCTGCGTCCGTGTACACGTGTTTGGGGATTTTCAAGGCAACTAATATTTTTTTTTAAGTTTACGAAAATTTTTCAAAAAAAAACCTTATTTAATAGGGGGCAAGGGGCGACTCTGGTGCTATGCACCACACACAGCACAAGGAATGGATGGAAGTGAGAGCAAATGAGACCACGCACTGATTATCAAATATTACAATTGTTTCTATTAAAAAACCTGACATTCTGAATACAAAAACTAAAATATGACATACTGGGAATTTGGAATGAAGGTCCGAGAAGGTTACGGCTGCTCGCCAACACAGTTTATAAGTTTTGTTCAGTGATAGGGGCTTGAACCCGCGAAAGAAGCGATGCATTGAATGCGTGAAGAATGATATGAGAATAAAAGAAGTGAATGCTGAGCTGGCGAGTGACAGAGGAGTGGAAGAAGAGGACATGTTGTGTCGATCTCACGGGTATGAAGAAGAGAGCTTGAACCTTGAACCCGGGACCTCCTGCACGAATGCTGTTTTTCTTCTTAACTAACGTGTACCTGCACACATTACTTAATACCCTTTTAGGTCAATGGTCAACCACAATATTATCGCCTCACGCTGCGTTAATCGACGTGATATCGATTGGAGTCGCCTCTCGTTTACAGATTAAATATCGATTACTGTCTGATTCAATTTATCTCCTTGCAAAATCGATAATAACCTTAATGCGACTGAATGGCGTGATGACAGATATTTAATAAAAATCACACTTCTTAATATATCATGCGGCGCAATTTGATTAGGAAATGTTCCAGAACAATAATAATATATTGTTGAGTAGCATTTTACAGCAATTTTTATGTTAGAAATGGTTAATGTGTGTTTCGAAATAATTTTATATCTTTAGGAAGTGATTAAGTTTCGAACAATCGGTTAGACTATAGACATAACTTGAAGAGGTTGGTAGCCTAGTATTAAACATCGATTTGGCTTAGATTTTCAAAACAAGACATGGCTGCACTCTCGTTCGGCGATCAGGAATTTCGCTGTGCTTCGGAAGGCATGTTAAACCTTTTGTTTCGTTTGATGTGAAGCCGTTTCTACTCATCAATCTACATTGGTTGGATCAGTATGTTCTTTTTCAGTCCGTACTCCTCATTTCCATGTAGAAAAGCTTACCCTACAAGCAGAGGTGCAATAAACTGGAGGGTAACGATGCGTTTTGTAACTTTGCCTCCGATTCGCCCCACTTTTCAGTCCCACTTCTGGGCCTGTTTCATAACTTGTGGTATTCCGCAATTTCCTTCACCGCTAGTTGTTGGTAATCTACAGTTATTTGTCCTCGTAATAGACGGGGGACCAAAGCACTGAGCATGAAATGTAAAATCATTACGAGTATGATCTGGGAGGAGAGTGCCTCTATTATCAATTGTGCAGTGGTTAACAGTTTTTGACAATTCACGAGAATTACATCCTTCAGCCATGCGGATAGCGTTTACGTAATCGACAATTAAATATACGGCTCGTTTCATATTCTTAATGATACTGGCCATTGTTAAAAAAGAAAATATGTTTTTTTTTGTAATTTCTGATACAGATCATGAATGTGCATTTGCAAATTCATACACGCACTGTCTTTTTTATAAATTTCTATTAATCGCAATATTTTGGATATATATATAATAAAATTGTCCTTCTTGCTACCCTTTTCTCAGCTATTTATGTGGGTTCCCACAGCATGTCTTCCTCTATCATTATCCTCTGTTACGTCAGATCGACTTCCTTTTCTTTTCTTCTCTTATCAAGATGTACACATGTAATACATCGCTTTTTATTTTTCCCCTTATTCTTAGTATGTTCATCCTGTCCACATTTACACTTAGCGATATTTTTGTGACCAAGATATAACCAAACAGAATTATTTGTTTTGTAATGTTAATATTTTCGGTTATATTTGTTATATTTTTGTTTCTTTTATTTCAATTTAAGCTAAAGTTTAGTTTGAGTTTCGGTCTAGTTTGCGTTTCGTTGCGCAAGAGTTTGATAGATAATCTAATAGCGTAAACTTAAATGATCTGAAATATCTCCCTTCTTTGCGCAGCATTTTGAACGTGAAAATGAAGCCATTGTTGTTGTTGAGATTAATGGGTCCTCTTCTGCAAAATTCTATACTAGCTCTTCTTTCAATTAACGTTGATTAAGAAACAATTCCAAAATATTCGGAAGCCGTGTTCCACACGGAAGCGCAGTACTTTCTACGGAGAGCGATGCGCCCGCGCACCCGTGCAACCAATTAACAGCGGGCGGCGGCATAGCGCACGCGCAGATAATAGTGATGCGGGCGATAGCCGCGTGACCAACATATTTGGTGCACATAATATGCCTCGTAGAACATTTTGTCATCGATGAACTAACTAGTCGAAAAGATATTTTTATAATCAGTAGGTATATCATTTTATAGAAGAAGAAAAGAAAGGGCGACTAAGCTTGACTAACCCTTAGGCAATTATATCGTGATATGTATGTATGTATTTGTACACATATATGTCCCTGAAGGGATATTTAGTTGACCTACAATTTCGTCCTTTATCTTGAAACAATATTTTAAATCATTTGATCTACGCTACGAATCTAATGCGATGAGCATCACCATCTACGGCTGGAGAGGTTTCCAATTAACTTTGAAGGTAAAAATGTAAAGTATCTACTACCTACGATCAGTGTCGAAATGTTACTATAACAAATTGTGATTTTGAACTGCTACCGAATCAACTTTAACCTTCAGAGTTACTGGAGATAGACAAGTGGAGCTTTGGAATAATACCGTCAACAACAAAATAAACATTGCCTAATGGCTGACAGCAACTCGTTACTTTGGATGTTACAAAAGTTCGCAACACAATTTTAGGGGAATATTAGGGTTATACCTGTGTAGATTGGTCCCTCTTCATGTCCCATCTACGGAAATGTCAAAACAAGTCTAGTATTAAATAGATAAGTGTATAAGCGAAGAGCCCCAATCAGTAGAGGTTGAAAAACCCTTCTAATAAGAGTAAATTACTGTCAAAAGTATATGTATACATATATTGTACATACACGCGACTGTACTTATTTATAAGTCGAGCATTATAGATATTATAAGTTATAAATAAGTACCATAAAGTGCTTTTATTAGAAGGGGGTCATGACTGTCTCCTGTCAAATGTAAATAAATATATTTGCACGTGACTGTACCTTTACCGAATCCTTGGGGCTCTTCAAGAAGGGCCAGAATAGTCAGTAAAGGATAACGCAAATGATACCTCCCGTATTGCGAGAGGCATACTAGATTGCGTGACCTTAGGAGTAGGTATAAAATACTATAGCCTCAGGATAATATGCTTTTTCTTGTACCAACCAACCAACCAATGTACCAACTGCTTTTCTTGCCTAGCATGTCGTAGAAGGCGACTAAGGGCGTATTGAGTACTGGGTCTGTGATTGTGTAGGCGATGAGCTAGCCACTTGTTACTACTCTTTCACGATTTTTCATCTGACCAAACCCAATTTTTGTATGGCTAAATGTAGTCTTAAGAAACACAGTGCTCCTTGGACTCTGCCGACCCCTTCGGGGATTACAGGCGTGATTGTGTGTATGTTGTACATAATCTTTTTATAGCTAATCAATCCGTAATCAATCCGTGACCATTCCCGTCGCCATGTTACTCAACATCCTGGCCGGTCGTCTCTTTCACGGCCAGTGGCCTATGAAATGGTCCTCCAATTATTATTGTCTCCGTATTTGAATGATTTCGTCACTTCCGTCACTTTCACTGGCCAGTGGCCATTGATCATTGAGCCCTGATCCATGGTACGTGCGTGCAGCTAATCGCATCGCAATGGCAACCGATCGCTGTGACACGTGCGCAGCGAAAATTAAATTAAGTTAGTAATAAATGTAATTTATTTGTACTAACGTAGTCTTGTTTTGTAGTTTGAGACCCACTTGCGCGGTCGAGAGTTAGCACCTAACCCTGCATGAACACCGCATTTTGCTATCTATCGCGTTTTTCTCACGTTCAACTGTCAAATTACCATGGAATTTGACGTGTTAAATATCATATCGCGTTGCTCATGCTACTTAAACTGGGGCAAATATATGGGCAAAGCGTGGATTAGGCGCTAACTCTCGATCGTGAATTTGGCCTTAGAAAACTTGCAATACAGTACATATGTACGATTACCCAAAATTACACAGTATACATGGAAAATCGATACATAATAATTATTATAACAAATTATTGTTTACAACCAATCGAAATCAGAATTGAGTAATTGTTTTATTGTCTATCAGTGAATGACATACAGGGAAAATAAAATTAAATGACATAATTACTTAATAAAAGAAAGGAAATAATTATAATGTCGTGGGGTCATCCATAGCTGAGGTCACGTTTTTATGTTGCGCGCGCAATGTGCTCCCGCGCAGGGGCGCGGCGCGATGTGATAACGACGAAACAGCTGATAACTGATAATACGTGGCATTCTGATAAGAATATGATTAAAAGTTAACAGCTAAGGGCCTAAGGCCATGGGAATGGGAAAGAATAAAAATAGTTTAAAATGCTGAGATGAAAAAGATTCCGGACATAGAAAATGTTATGACAAAACTCACAAGACATAACACTACTGGTTACGCCAACTAATTAAATTACCAAATTAAAAATATATAAATCTGGTACATACTTCTTTCGCCTACCTTGCACGCATTGCCATTAAAAAAAAAATCCCGCCCCGCGCGAGTTGAAAATTACCCTGCTCGCTTTTATAAAATAATATAAATTATTAACCCGCAACCGCATTAATCAGACATTGAGTCATCTCCATTACGCCATCTCCGAAGACATTGCCTGGAGAAGAGGCGGGCCAGCCGATACTTTATTATAATGAAGCGTAGCGAGCTTGGACCAAGGCTCCAGCAGGTCAGTGCGTGCATTAACATTTCTCTTACAGTTGTATGTACCACGCAAAAATCCAGTCCACTTTTTTACCATCGAAGATTCTATAACATATTGGCGCGACCAACTACGTCACTCAGGCCCGTATTACAGAACCAAACTCAAGGGTTGATCTCTGCTTGAGCGCAGTTAAAAAGGGATGGCGCTATGTGGGGTCAATAGCGCCATCCCTTTCTAACAGTGCTCAAGCAGAGATCTACGCTTGAGTTTGGTTCTGTAATACGGGCCTCAGTCACTCACAACAAAATAACAAAATGTCTTTCTACATGGTGAGGTACCTGAAGAGTAGGGGCCGTACAATATTATTCCACGCTGGCCCACTGCGTATTGGTGAGTACCTATGTGTTTCGTGGTGCCTTCCGCAGCACGAGGGAAGTCCAAATCACAAAGCTTTGGTAACCCATCATAGGACCAACCATGATGAAGTCTAATGTTGAAATTAGGTACAGTTCATTGGTTGCAATAACATTTGTGAAGAGAAATACGAGAGCAAATTCTTTGTGTGTCGCGACATAAATATAACAAAATGTACCCACGTTATATTAAATTTAATATTGTATGTATTTGGGATGTTTGGTTTATGAGCATAATAATATACTGCGACAAAATGTAATGTCTCGAACCGTTTTGTTTTCACTCACTGCGCGGGCGCTGCCTGCCACGGTCAAGGCGAGACCACGTTTACTTTGACTCACGACAATTTTCCGATCATTCGTTATTTTTGTGACGTCAAAAATTTTTTATTGAGTAAAGTGGTGGAGAGTTAAATAGTGAAATGAAAATAAAACCTGATTCTTTTTAACTTAATACTACATAGTTCACAAACTTAGCAAATTCAATTGAAAATTCGTTTTAATACATTTATTTAAATGGTTTGTAAAGACATGACAAGTTATTATGTAAGTAGAAGAGTATATCCAAATATTATGTATGCAGATTAATGCTCCTTAATTGAGTTTCTAAGATTATTACTACACCATGTTCTGCAATAATATATTTGCAATTTTTTTTGTTGTATGTTGCTACATTTCATGAGAGTAATTTGTAGAGAACACCAAAAATTATTAATTAAAAAAAACAGCGCAATGCGAACGCGCCCGGTTGTTTGTTTACAATGCCGCCGCGTCCATGTTTCTAATCGGCGGCGCCGGCGCAGGTTAGTTGCTATCACGGTTATGTCAGCGGCACGTGTCACTTTTAGTGTTATTATCAGCGTGTGTCACGTAACACCAGACCAAGTCAAAATTACACAATTTCAATATAAAACACAACTTTTAAGGATTTTCAAATTCTCTAATGGTATTTCATCGAACCCAATGCTTAGATTTTTTTATAAATTACCAGTGAAGTTGTGAATGATAGTAATGGTTGAGTCACTTACCATATAGGTCCACTGCTGGACACCGGACTTCCTAGTTTCTACATGGAGGAACACATGGCCCGTAACCTCGTCACACTGGCCAGAAGTTGATTGGTGGGCCAACACGACTATAGCCTAAGACCATCGGCTTAACCTATCTTCGAAGAACCAAGTAATATAAAGTAAATATCATTTAACCAACATGAAACCTTGGCGAAACTGGTATTGTTTTTAATATCGAAACCAAAGTTCGAAATACTACGTTATTGATCTCCTCAAACCAACAATAGTGAAGACATGTTTATTCGATTCGGTATTTGAATTAAAATTAGATAAAACGAAACCGAAGGCATTGTTTCGATAAGACGACAGCCTTATTTAATCGGGTTCATGTCTCTTTCACGTTTTACCTGTGTTTCTCGCACATTCCTATATTATTTGTAAAAAATTGCAGTAGACATTATTATGTCAATCCGGTAAATTTCTAAAATAAATTGTTTGAAAACAAACGAAAGTCAATCATTAAATATTTACTCACGAGAAACTCCAATATTGCATGACTCAAACAGTGGAATCGCGGAAATCGATAGCAGGAATCGATACTGGGATACCGATATATCACGTATTGAGGATCGATACCGGTGAAAATACCGATTGTGGAGAAAGCTAGATTGCATCGCGGTCGGCTCGAGGTAAACAGATAATGAATCGAGTGACTCGAACCTATTCACTATCTGCGAGGAAATGTAAATTAAGACTACAAATACTACAAATACCTGTGTTTGGTTAATGACTTGAACGGCTGAAGGAGACGTATCATCGTGTTTGATAAACTTTCACAGTACTATCATCTGGTGGCTGGTTCGTTGCTTCTAAGTATACAAGCTCAGAGTACACTTTATGAGCTCGTGCCCTCCAATGTTAATATAGAGTCTAAAAATAATTGATGAACTACTAACAACGTGTAGTCCAACCGCAACACCTATTAACGATTTCGGTGTTGCATTTCATGTTACCAATTTTGTCCGAAATTGTTTAATCCAAAGATAGCAGTAATATAATTTCTATCATTATATTACTGTGTATTCTTCTTCGTCCCCACCTAGAGCAGGAAAGAGAGGCCATTCCCACTCTAGGTAGGGACGGCACAACATGTCTTCTTCCATTTCCCCCTGTCACTCGTCAGCTCAACATTAACTTATTTACTTCTCATAACTCAATGTACCTTGGTCTTCCTCTTGTTCTAGGTCCATCCACTGTCATACTTAGTATAGTATTCTTCTTATTTACTTTCACTCATCCTCATCACATGCCCATACCACGCTAACATGTTACTCCTAATCTTCCCATTTTATAGTAGCTTATGTTAATTTTTATTTAGTTATGTTAATGCCATGAACAGCTGTCCGCGCCTCGTCTTTATTTCCATTAACGCTCAATTGTAGCACGTTATTGCGCAGGAGCTACGCATCTTGTGTACGTTTGTACTCACGTGTGCTTTCTAATATTTTCACGAACGATCATTTGAAATATAACTCACGGATTAACTCGCGTGTGATTATATGTTTACATTTACATTTCACTCAACGCTTTACAGGTGTTGATCACGAAAAGAAAATGTCAACAGTTGTGAAATACTACTATTTAAAGATAAATATTTGTACATTTATCAAATCGAGATTTAATTGCTTTTCTGAGACTACAGTATTTGATTAATTTCTTTTTGGTGTAGGAACTGAAATGTTTTTTGAGGGTAAATGTATGTTTAGACCAGCAAGGTGATGGAGGATAGGCCTTTTCTAGGCAAATTTAGCAATTTGAACTCATCTACTGTATAATAGGTGTAATGTTGAGGTTTAATATTAATATGTACAAAAAATATTTCTGAGAAAATTTTGTGATCCTTTAATAATTTTTTTATTTCAATACTATTTTTAGAATAAAATCTTAAATTAACAAAAACTATTCTTTTGTTACAGTTCGCTGTCGATGATGAGAGATCTGTGTTAAATCGGTGAGTGTTGTGTTAATTCTAGTAATTAGCTGACAATATCGCCATTTTGTCCGCAACCAGCGCCGCAAGTGTCGCGGGACTGCGCGCTGTTTCTTCGACCAAAAACGGAATGATGACGTCAGAGCTGTCTATTTTCTCCCATTTACCTTATTAGCACTTATGTTATTCACTGAGGATCTCTGTTGAGCACTTTTTATCGTATGAATAAGAATGTAAACAACAGCTATTTAATTTTCACTTTGGTAAAGAAATCGCACTTTCCATAATTAAATTTAAAAATAGAGTTACTTGAAAATCAATTGGTTCCTACTAAGGTACTCTTAGTTCTCTTATGTGTAGTTTTTGAATCGTGTCTCGAAGGCGCTGTCACACAGGTACTTTGCTTCCGTTAGCATAAACAGTTTCATTGTTTCCTAATACAAAAACTGTGTGTATCAGTTTCAGTGTTTTATACCACAGTGAAGTATAGTGTGTAGCACTGATTTTCTAGTAAATGTCTTTTTTTAAAAACTTTTATAGGTTGTCAGATGATATAATCGCATACACCAACATTCGGTAATTGCAATAACGTCGCATTAGGTATAAGAATGTGGGTACTTCAAAATAACCTATAAAAATGGCATTTACTAGAAAAACAGTGCTACAGGTGATACTTGTAAAAATATAGTATATCGCATGTAAATGATATCTTACAATTAAAGATAATCAACAAGTAGTCAATACTTGTTGATTATGTTATTTGAAAACGAAAAAGTAGCTTATCAAATATAGAGTGACGACTAATAACGTATTGAAAAAGTTATTATGGGAATCTTAAACTAAGAGAAAGAAATTGGAACATTAGCTGAGATAGCTAAGAAACATAGGAAAGACGAGTAATACGGATATATCGTAAAGTGTTCAAAGTGAGAAAAACTGGCGAGGTGATGGATATACCGTGTGAATGATATACTAGCTAGAAATGGCTCTATATTGAAATAACAAATAAACGAGCTTACAAAACCGGAATATTCTACTACTAGTAAATATCTTTAATGATGATAACAATAATAAATGCCTTACCATTGTTAGTCTTGATTCCTGAATCATAAGAAATAAAACTGAATAATTATAATAAATAAGTCTGATAACTAATAAAATGTCAAGGAACTCAGCTGAACAATACTTTGCAGCAATTTCTCCAGCGCCATTAAATGGCCACAGGGGTTATCTTAATTGTAATCGGTTTTGCAGCGAAGTGGCTGTGACTGGAATAATTTGAGATCGTAATCTGTCGGTATAATTGTGGTCTTATTAAAACATTCCTAGGTATGAGCAAAAGGTAAAAGCTTTTGTACATGTGGCTATGAGGATGGACCACACACGGTGGCGCTTTATACTCCTGCTCAACACCCACAGCTAAAACATTCGCTTCGCACTGCATTCATCAAACATGGTTTTATAGCCCCGGGTCACACTCGCGGCTCACCAGATTTAATTGGGCTAGATAAACATAACATCTTCAAACTTGAAACATAGGCTAAATGGATTGTATACGTTCTAATACAAAGATAATTTTCTTCTAGTTTACATATGTATACATAGTATACATATGGGACTCCCCAGTATTATTCGGATGTCCTCCCTGAGGGCAGCGGGACAATTTTCCGTGATAATTAAACGTCAACACGGTGTGTTAATGGCTGTAAGCTATTGGGACCACCGCCTACGGAGTGGACATCAATTAACATTCGCATACAAAGATATTTATAATTAATCGCGGAATTAATTGAGGTCGGAATGATTTAGTAACTTTCATACAGATGAATTCGGATGATTCGAAGGCTCATTTTTATTGAAGAAGAGGGGGAGGATTTTATGAAGAATCGACTTGAAAAGCAAATATAATTTAAATTTCTTGATACATTATACCTATGAGTCAAATTTTATGTCAATGCATAGGTGAGGATGGATAGTTTATTTCTTTAAAAAACACATGGGATTTGTGTTGACAATTTTTTTTTATATTTCCTTATTCAGGCCGAATGTCTTTCAACCTCAATGTTTGCTTTATCATATTGTCAATCACGTTTTTCACTCAGTAGTCAGTATTGAAGAATACGTAATGCTGTTTTATTTATATTTTTAACATCATCGTCATCTCGACCGATAAGCCTTGAGATCCCCCATGGATGTCTACACCGATGAGTCCTACGTTACCCATACTTATTATCAATTAAATAAGCGCCAGTATTAGGAATGCAGTAAGCTCTGTCACCATTATGTTTCATGTTATTTTTGTCAACACAAAGACAATCAATTTTGTTTCGATAATTAGCCGATATGTAAAGATAACACGTAAGGACCACAAGGCATTTGTAGCATAAAATTTCATTAGTTTTGACCACAATCAAAATAAGCATGAGGTCATAGTTAACATTGGTTAGTTAGTTGCGTAGCATTTTAATGTCAAACTTCATAATCCTATGAAACAAAGTCCTGATTTTACATTAGCATGTTCTTTAATACTTGGTGAAACAGCTTTCATGTAGTGCAACAAGCACACTTTGCGACAAGTTAACTAAAATACCCTCATATATCATGCGATTAGAAAAGCGCGAACAATTACCAAACTTAACCTGAGACAATACAGTGCAAATTGGCTATTGTGCTTTCTAGACGCGCCCTGAATGGCGTAGGCTTATCCTCTTACGATGGCGACAATGGTGGCCGGGCCTTGTACGGGCCGCTCGTGAGGATTAGAGGACTTGACGGACACTTCCTACTCGTTTATGCAAGCCTGGTACATTTGCATCGGCAACTGGAAAAGTGCTTAGATCGCGACTGCTTACAGATGATTTAGGAGCCAGGAAAATAAAAAAAAGTCTTCGTACACAGAGTACAGATGTATGTAGGTACTCTGTGCGCTGTGCTTCATAACACATGTCTTGTATTGATTGATAGGTCGAATGCGAACTTTAACCATGAAAAACATTGTACTGTTTTAATCCACCTCGATAGCCCGTTCTCGCATTTTGGTTTGGAACACGGAATAGATAAAGAAGGTTTAGAACTTGCTTCGGAGTATCTCCCAGAACGAATTTGCGTAGAAATATGAGTAATATGGGTGGTGGTCCCTAGTGGAAAAAAGGGAAATGGTTAAAAAGAGGTTTTCAGATTATTACTGGTGCATATCTAATAGAAGTTAATTTTTCATTTATCTCGAAAGACTGGTGATTTGTGAGCAGATAGATTGAGATTGACTCATAGACGAATTATGATCGTCACACCTGTAAAATTCGCAGATTGAGTAACAAATTGGTTTAGATGAAATGATACCCTTTATAGCAGATAAACTGCTTTAATTGGTCAGCATTCATTACATTTATTTTACTACTTAAATGGCTGTTCAAGAGTATTGTAGTGTGGTTGAGGTGCAGCGTTTACTATAGCCAGTTGGCTGGAGCGACACACTTCGGCGGCAGTCGGCAGATGATCTGGTGACGCAACCATTAGTTCCGCTTTCCGTTCGTACTCGTAGTAACGCACACGCACAACACGCTTTTTAGGATAGATAGTATTACATTTTTTAAATGTATTACAGTGTCTTTTCTTCAAAATTACAAAATTTATCTCACTAACAAAATTCATTTAGTTTGAATGTGGTCCGACGATCTAAGGGCGCAGGATACGGACAGAACCAACAGGTGTGGATCCTTAGAGAAGGCATACTTTACCAATTTTGTCTCTTTTTTTAGGTCCAAGATAATGCCTTCTTTGAGACACTATAGTGATTAAAAGAACTCAGTGTAAACGTGTGGTCGGCCAATCCGTAAATGCACTAGGTGTGATTTACGAGATCTCCAAATTGTATTCTTGTCTATTTAGTTGTTTCTCTGTGTTGGTAAAGTTGCTAAAACATATTCGTGGTAATCAGATGATAGAATCATGTGGTTAGCCATATCGTTAAAAGCAAAAACTTCACTCATACTGTTTTGGGCAGTATATTTCAATTGGTGATTTCATTGTGACTTGGTTTGATTTTTTTAATAGTACACCAGCCAGACAAATCACATAATGCAAGTAAGAGTGGAGTCCAGATGCAAGGTAGTTGGAGCATGAACAAACAGCATAAGCCACCCTCACCTTGTCGGCCCGCATATTGCCTTTTCACACCTCTTTTAAATGACCAAAAAATTATTGCTCGTTGTTCATGTTCATATAAAATATCCTATAACGCTATTTAGTTGTTTTCAATTTAGTTTTGCTCTCCATACCTCAGACTTCATTCATACATATCCATCCAATTCAGCTATTAGATTACACGACAAAATGCAATGGCTCCATTGTAATTATTTTCTAGGGTTAGGGTCTAACTTGGGTCTAACAGCCGAGATCGTTAATTGGCAATCTATGTTTTCGGTGAGGCGGGCCTTTAAAGCGAATGGTACGAGTACCTCTTTGGTATGCCTCGTAAATACCTGTAACAATGAAAGCTTTTGAGGCAATTAAAATAACGTAATTACTTCTAGTAGGCTAATGTTTTATTGTTTTAATTCTACTACACAATTTAATACTTTATTTGTTCCATTAACAACACTCTTATTGTTTTTTGTGTCGCTCAAATGTTAACAATATCTCCAATAGTCATTAATTTGCGCAATAGCCTTATAGTTTAGAATGTACAAGGTGTTTCAAATTGTGTAATTGACTTTGCTTCACCGTATAAAAGTCTATACTCTGATAAAAAATAATTACGAAATATTACAGAGCAATACGGAAGTACAATGTCCATGTCCCAAAAGAAGATCAATATTAATAACAATAAAATTGTGATTGAGTTTACTGATCCATGCGATACGGTCGTCATAAGAAGATTTTAATTGTTACTATACACGTCTTTTGGGAAGTTATAAGCTTTAATGTGCACCCGTTTAATGGTAGCAATATTTACCTTGTTGTTGTTCATATATGTATTTTTATTTAATAAAACTGGAAAACTGCCGACTTGTGCGACTAAGTGGTTGGCTACAGTCTCTCCTCAGCCTATACATATACGTCCTACTGCTGGCACAGGCCTTCCTCATGGTGAAACACATGATTATGGGCCGTAACACCACCACGCTGGCCCAATACCTTAACGTCTTTTCCGAAGCACGGAAGCTACTGCGGGCAACACAGATGTAAAACGCCAATCTGGTGCAGGTCCCAAAGTTGTACCTTTAAATAATATAAAAAAGGATCTTAATTACGAGTAGTTTTATACCCAAAAGGTTCCTCAATCTACAAGCCCTTTATCTTGGTAAAGATCGCGTCCAGAGGAAGTTACAGCACTGTTATCTTAGCAGATCATTTAAGTCGTGTTGGAGGTGACTAATCTAGCCCAAAGGCCAGGACGGAACCACATAATAACAGAAACTAGTGTTGCGTGTAAGGCAAAACATCGATAGTAATATTGTAGTAGATGGATGTTGTAAATGATGAATTGTAAATGATATGGAAAGGATAAACAAACAGAATAGCTAGGCAGAATAGTTTAGGTTTATTTTTTATGGTTCTCTCAGGGTGGTTCGTTTTGTATTTCGGTGACATGAAGCCTATTTTAGATTTTTTTGTTAATATTTCATGATCATTATAACCTTACCTCTGTTAGATTAGTTCAGAATCCGTAGCTCTAAGCGTTATTGAGAACAAGGTGACCAATATCGATTAGAGAGGGCGTAATTAATTTAAATCGATTAATTGATATCGAGCGATTCGTTATTAATCTGCGACAATGGTAGGAGCAAGGTAATGTTTAATAAAAAAATAATTATTTTGGAGCAAATTGCAAACTTGTGTTAATGGTGTTTTAAATACTATACATAAAAATAGTAACTGGCGTGAACTACATACATACATACACACATACATCACATCACAACCAAGTCAATAGATTAGCGGTGGCTCCCCTATTAACTTGGTTGTCATCGAAAAAGGTTTATTAAAAAATCTTTTTAGATGACAAATCTACTTTATGTGTACAGAATCAGAACTCAAAATAATGAAATACTCACTGACAATGACAATATTGTGCTGGTCATCGCTAACATGCCATGTCATACCTACGCTGATAAGTACATTACCTTTTCACATAATGCCAAGGCTAGTTCTATCTCTGCTTCGTTGATTGCTTCATGAAGTGGCACTTTAAATTGTCAATGCTAATTACCGTTATTTCAATTAATTCAGTAATTTTTAATTACAATCCCAAAGCACTGATGCGCTATGGCAGAAGAGAGAATTATAACATCATGGAGTAACAATAAAGTAATTTTCTCTTGCAGAAAATGATTGCACAGAGAAATGTAAATATTTAACCATTTCTAATGTCTTGTTATCGCCGACACACATCTGATTTAATTAAGCTTCGTATATCGTTACCCCTGAGATTAGTGTTGCTATCTGTCGATCGGAACAACGCGCGCGCAGATGTTACTTATTTGAAAGTGTATTTTCGTGTTGAGTTTTCTTGGCAAATTAAATAAGAAATTACATTATTAGTGACGACTAATTTAGTTTGTTCAGCGGAATGTTACAAAAAGGGATATTGAAGAAACTTTTTGAATATAGGAAAATAATTATTAAGTACGTAGGGTGTTTTGTCTGTTTTTTTTAAAGTACGCTATACAGATAAGCAAGTCGAATATCTGTTCATTAGTCTGCCAGGAGGCCTTTTACGTTGCTTTTAGGCTAAAAGTGTTAGGTGTGCCTTCTCACGCCTCTGTTATAATTATCCATAGTACGCAACGAATACGTATAGTTATGGCAAATCAATAAGATTCACACGTTAATTCCATGATAACATATCGATATTGTAAGTTGAAAATGAGCTGCCTAAAGGAAGTACTGAGCACGTCACGCGCGTTACACACGTTACACATGCGTAAGCGCATCTCCCCAGCCACTGTTTACAAGAGCTCAACGCACACAATACAGAACAATCAACTGCATATTACTCATTACACCTAAGCCCAAAATATATACTAATTCAGACTGAATATGTGGTTTTAAGGCGTCAATGTGTCCAGGTTAATCGGTAGTTTATTTACTGTAGGTGCGTTACTGCACATGTTGCTATGGGGTGGGTACCGCGGGTATAAAGATACGAAATTGATTATGTGTGAACATTATGACTGCTATTTTTAATTCACACTGTATGCAGAGTAGACTGTTGCCGAGTGTTGGTAAGTAACTTTCACAAATTGTTAAGGGAAGCTCATTTCATAACCCGAGGGTATGGCAGGAAATTATTTTTAAAAAGCATAGCACGCGTCAATCCTGGTTCATAGGATTTAAAGAAATATAATTGTAAGGTGTGAGGATGAAGGTATATATATCTTATTAAAAAGCTCCAGTGAAAAACCTTTATGGAACAAGTGGAAAAACACATAGAGGCGAAATCTCTGATAACTAATGGCTTAATACCTCTCATGAATTCGGGGATCGTCAACGATCGAACACTTGTCGACTCTGAGAATAATTGACACAGTTTTTCCATTATGTCCTTACTTTACTGGTCATTAGCATTTAAACTTTCTATATGTGCTCGTAAACGATAATAGAATGTTAATAAGAACCTAATAGCCTGATAACACCTTATTTGTCAATTGCCCAACTGCACCAGCACAATCTCAAACACATAAGGTTGATTTCAGCGTAAGTAAAGTAGGCTTTCTTTAATGTATTAATTATGAAGCGAGTCACGTATCTGTCTGGTCGGACGCCCTTGGTCAATAGGTTGTAGACGAATGCACGAAATATTTTATTTATAATTGCATACTTGGAATTAAACCTGTTTACGATGGTCTCAATTTTACATAAAGATTTATTTAAACTTGTTAAAAATATCACAGACCACCAATACAATTTCAGTTAAGAATATTAAGCACAAATGAGTTATGCTTTATTGTAGCGAGATACAATATCATCTATTGTTTTTTTTATTTACTAAAAATTTAATTATTACATCATTTAAAAACAGGGCTTTTAAGTTTTATGTGATTAAATTAAAAGGTGTTCCACAGGGTACCACCTTAGGTCCCTTAAAATATAAATTAATCAATATTTAAAACACTTAAGAACCAGACAATAAATAACGAAGACACAAACCCAAATATGTAACTTTTGATCTTCTACCTACTTACTATAAAGACTACAATGATATTGCGAAACAATAAGGGTACGTGTTGAGTGGAGCGGCGCGGGGCAATAGGTTAGTTGCACGGCCTGCACGCCCGCGCTGCCCGCTACCAGGCGAGCACTGGGTTAATGGAGTCAGCTGTGTAATTATGTTAATTAGCACTGTTATTAAAGCTACGGTAATATAATTACGATTTTACATCTGTTTTCTATTGAAGATTACAGTTTTCTTCCGATAAGATTCACTGATGCGTTTCACGAGTTATAATAACTATGTACATTGGTCGCGGGAAGCAGCTGGATGTGGGCTGTACATGACCAATCTCGACTATGTATATTGATATCTTTTGGGGAGCACTATTTCTAGAAGTGGGTGTGAATAATGATGTTGACTTTGGTAATGTAGCGGCAGAGATAGCTGAATAGGAAAAACGGAATTATGTGCTCGCCCTATTGGAGGGAAACAACTCTGGGCTGTACGAGTGCGATGATTATATTATGTTTAAGTTTAGAAAAGTAACACGTCATGCATTATTTCACTTAAATGTTATTATAATTCCTATGCTTGGAGTATGTTAGAAAAAGAGTGTATTATTTCAGTAGTTACAAATCTTGTTTGTAATAAAGATAACGTATTGTGTAGCTTCCTCTTCACAATTATGAAATACATGTTGCTTATCGGAAGCAAAAAATTACTGATAGTTATCTAGTCAACAATATTAAGTTAACATCCACATCTAGTGACAAGTTACGAAACTTCAAATTTCTCTTCAACTTTAGTCACAATCATAATCACAAAAAGCCAATTACCAGTTCTGTGATTTGTAGTTATGATTAATGCTGATAATTTCCGATGATGATTGTGAGTTGCTGAATTTTGAAGTGGAGAAAGGGAAATTTCAAAAAGAATTCACATATCAAGAAAGATAAGTTTATGGTGTCAATCACTTTATTATTGACGACGACCCGTCAACCGTCAGTTGACACAAAGACCGTTAAGGGGGTAATAAGTTTGATGGCAAAATAATTATGTGCATCGTAATGCACCATATTTAAACTGTACACATACAATCGGCAGCTTAGTATCTAATAGACGAGTTTTTAAATGCTATTTTATTGATTGTAATATTGTAAAGCTTACGGAAGTAAACATATTAAGCAAAAGAAAGCAATTCATTTATTTAATGTCGTTTTCAGTTTAATTTACCTTTTGCTCGTTAAGGAAGCGGCACATTAGGGTAATAGCTGCTCGCATGCTTTACTAATTGCAACAACACGGGCCGATAATATACGCTCCACATAACAGGAACAAAAACTATCATCACGTTAATGAAGGGGTAAGTAGTCAGAGGTGATAGCTTGGATAAGTAACGAGTCGTCACGCTAGCGCAACTCGTCATAAACGCGACTAGTCATTTTTGCAACTCGTCACTTTCGCAGGGCAAGTTTGTTGCCTTGCACAGAGTCACGCCTCTTTCCCCGAAGGGTAGTGTAGTGAAATACGGAGAATACGTGCAATTTTTATATTTAAGCGGAAAAAAGGAAAATTTTTACAATATCACATTACAAATTACATTTGACATCTCTCTAGAAACAAAATCAAGCATGGCTTACTCGATTTACAATATTCTATTTATTTTAATATGACCACCATGAAGGCTGAATCACTACAGTAGGCAGAGGAGTTTCGCAACCCACATTTCGCAAGATATGTTAGGTCCCCATGTAACAGGTGGTGGAATGAGACAAATAATATTCAGATTAAACTGTAGTTAACTACTTTTATAGAGGAGGCAAAGTCGCAACCCCCACGAGGTGGACTGACGATGTCGCGAAGATCGCAGGAAGTCACTGGAAAGGCCTATGTCCAGCAGGGGGTCTCTCGGCTGAATGAGATGACACCGAGGTTACGTTCAAACTGAAAGGGAACTTACAGACTTTTTGGTTTCTTGTCTTTCTCTTTAGCACCTTCAGCTTCAGCTTTCTTCTGACTATGATTAGGATTAAACTAATGATGTTTCGTTGATGTTGCAAGAGAGGTTCCGTTTATTCCAATCACTGCATCTACGCTACCTATGATCCTATTTATTACCACGTTTTTATAAACTCACTTTCTTGTTTGTCTCTTTTTCGTAATATATTAAACAAAGTTATATTATTTAATAAATTATTATTATATTAAAATATATATTTTTATTATGGGATTATTTACTAAATGTTACTATTATCTACAAGAATATTATAATGATAAGAATAATTAAAACTACTTTCAACATAAATGTAATTAAAAAACCGACGTTATCATCCAATCTAATCTATTATTGTTGTGCCAGACAGGGTCCATAGTGATTTTTAATATATTCTAAAGTATGTTAGATTACTTATACACTGTGGTATGCAATAAATTAGGTATTTTTTTTATTATAGTATTAATATTCTTTGTAACAAGCTTGCGAAGTTAAGATCAAAATGGTCCATTACCCTCGTTACGCGCGCTTAGTAAGCGTTCTGCGCGTGCGCACGTGGACCCACAACAAACAACAACTTACTATGGCTTCTGCGTACTAACTGTTGGTAGCAAACGAGAGATTGACATGTATTTTACAATACCGTGTGTGCCCGACGAGGCATTCGACACGTTGAATGGAAGTGAACATAAAGAAATGTGTCATTGTGATGGTTTACAAGATCATAGATTGTTACTTATTGCTTTAGCTAATGCTATGTTTCTCAGAGAGCCTTGAGTATATTCCTATGGCTGGCTCAACAAACTGCGCACGAGCGACATAAATAATATGTAAAGTAAGCAATTATATCACGCATGAGAAGACAACACTAATATTTTCTTAAAAAACTGAAAAACTCCAATTTATCGGAAGAAAACGCCGACATTATTATTGATTAGCTAGCTGTTGCCCGCGACTTCGTCCGTAGTTACTATGGTTTTTTTAACTATCCCACGGGAACCCTTGATTTTCCGGAATAAAAGTATCTAATGTGTTGACCAGAGATATAAGGTAACACCATGCAAAATTTCATTGAAATCGGTCCAGGCATTTCGGAGATTAGCTCGTACAAACAGAAAAACGACAACCTCTTTTTACATCCCCCTGACTTTATTTTAAGCATTTTTTCTATGTATATGTGTTTGACATTCGATCTCTACAGTTTTATTATATTACTAGAGTCATAAACGCTCTTTGACGGACTAAAACCTTTAACATTAGATAAGACGATACTAGAAACTTGATAAAAGACCCGTGTAGAGTTCCGTCAGACCTACTTGAGTTCAACCACAGAGCGTGGGTGTAACGTTCGTACCTCAAGTACCGCACAATGAGTACTTAGCTTTCTCAAGAAAGTAGGCCCTAGTGGTGTGGAATCATGAAGGGCATTGTCATTTATACGACATTTTAATTTCTGAGCTGTTTGATATTTTTCGAAAGATAACTCTTTAAGTTTCTGTCCCTAATATGGAGCCAGGGAATTTTTAAAGATAACCACGTCCTCTATACGCAATTATCGATAAATCAAAAATCACATCAAAACGCGAAATCTCTGTTGGTATATGTTATTTCTTTTATTGTCATATTAAAGCGAGACGGTACGTGACATTTCGAATCACATCCGTGATCTAACAGTTGTGAAGGAGAAGGGCGAACGATTCCCGTGTTAAGAATTTCCTTTTTCTAAAACAACATAACATATTATCATCACGCCTTTTTCCCTGAACGGGTAGGCAGAGGTGTTGCCACCCCACTGTTTTATTCACACTCTGTGGAGGCGGCGGTGGGACTCCAGAGCGGTCTCTTTACTTCTCTGAAAAATAAATTACTCGTAATGAGAAGTATTCTGGACAATATGGTTGCCTATGAAATAAGTGAGTGGTGCTGATTAGGGTTCGAAAAACTGAATTATGTCAAAAAACTTATCTCTGTAACTAAACACAATTAATTATTTCGTAATCCTCGACTTTTTCTCAGTCTTGCAAGCGGTTTACCTACTTAGAATGAACGTTAAATAATTCCGTACACGTGCTTTAAATGTTGTTTAAAAGATGCATTTGCAAAAGTGCCTACTAAGTGTTTTCTTACTGAAATTAGGGCCAGCTGAAATTTCTGTTTATGTTCTTGTGTTGCTTGCATAATCATAAAGTGGCCAGTTTGACCAAGTTATTATTAACAAACGAGTTTAAACTTCTTTCGGTCTAAAAACATAATGGAAAGTTTGAATGGAATTTTAGATGTACTTATTAGATGCAAAATGGTATGTTGGTCTTTATTGGAGCAATAGAAGCAAGTCTTCCAACAATTTATATCATTTTAAAATTATTATTTTTCTTTATTTTCTTTCAACACAACAATCCAAATGCTTAGAATTTTCTGACTTGTTAGTTGTGTACTCGATTTTGTTTGTACGCACATTAATATCACAAAAGCTATTGGAGCTTCATAACTAAACCCCTCATATCCCGGGTGGCATCCCTGCATACCAACGATAGATTTTGTCGTTAAATAGATGTTACTAAAACTCTAAAGGCTCGAGTGCATGTCTGCACTAATTTATCCCATGGACGCACTTATCCTGTTCCACCCTTTGATGTTCCTGCGTCCTGACGAGTGCTATGAGTGCATCCTTTGTTCTACGAGCCTCTTCAAAAGGCTTTGCGTCGTTGGGCTGAAAGGACGATCAGTATTAATCAGGCAGGAGCGGGATTTTGTTAATTATTATATATCCTGCCTCTTTTTAAAGTAATAGCATAATGATTGCTTTATTTGCGAGAGCTTTCTACGTTTTGAATTAAAGTACAGTAGTTAACTACTGTAAGCACTGAGAAATGTAAACCTTTCTTGTTTCAGAATAAAATTTACCGATTCTTGCGATCCTTACTAGCATTCCATACATTTTATTCATGTGCTTAGGTAGTATGCTTGTTGTGTATAAAGAGAATCACTTGTCTTAGATCGCATCTTGAAGTTCATTAGATGGGCAGGGGCCAATTTCCTTCCATAGGAGTGTAAGTTGCCAAGTTAAACTTACTGTCGAGATTTTCTGTGTTGACTGTATAAGTTGTGTGCGACTACAATATACAAATAAAGAGTAATTAATACCATCGTATGAGTAGAGTATTTCATTGATAGGTGTCACGAGCGATGCAGGCGCCCATTGAGCCGCGGAGCCGTCAATGAACCCGGGGGGCGGGGCTTCCGCTCTCTGGAGTGTGGTCCAAGCATCGGGCGCGAGCGGGGAGATTATGATACAAATATTACAGAAAAATTGGAAATATCAATAACTAGCTAAAGTCGTTATATGTTTAACATGGTATAGGTAGTACTATTGCTGTAACTTGGCCTTGCACATTCATGTTTATATCTATTCAATAGGATTGCAAACATGTGTCATAAAGAACGTTGACTTTAAAGTTGTAGTATTCTTAAAAGAAAAAAAGGGGTATCAGAAAAGACCAGCGTTGCCTGTTGGATGTTTCTTACAACCTGGCTGGTTCTTTAGTGTCATATTACGCTCAAGCTCAACCTTAAGAATTGTTTGAAAATTATATACCATAAAATACTTTATTGGGAGTTTTTAAAACAGAAGAAATCTTAGTTGATTTCCAAATCGACTAAAATCAGAAATTACTCTGAAATCACTGGACGAAGTACAGTGCCCATTTGTTACAAACAAAAGTTCACTATGAGATGTGAAGGTAATCTATAAAAGTTGATTAAGTCGACTCAAGTAGACTCGTAGCTTTCGTTGAGCTCAACGAGGTTCTTGTCCATTGAAATGAGGGTGCGTGATGTTTGAGAATTAATAACTTTCGGCTAGTTTCAACATTAACAGTTAAAACTGCTAGTCATACATTGTGATTATTTTCTTCTCTGCATTAGGTACTTATGTATATTGAAGTATAATGTCGATAATTGTGATAGCACACTAACAGTAAATACGTGATCATCATTATAAATACATACACATACATATAATCACGACGATTATCCCCTAAGGGTAAGTCAGATACTAGGCAAACAAAAACAGCCCACTGCCATAGTCCACGTTTCACCAAACAAAAGTGACTGCAAATGCTCAGCGTAAAAGGTGGTCAGCCCGTCGCCACTATAAGCTATTGGATGTTGTGCAGTTCTAAGTCATCATTATGTCGGAAACGATTTTTCTTGTGGCCTGCGCCTCGGCCAAAATAAGTAAGTACACAGTACGCACCAAATATGCGCGTCGTTGTTTGTGCGCAGGGCGCGGTGGCTGCGCCGCGGCGGCGTGGATGCACTCTGTGCGAGCTAGGGTTGTCAACACTTGTTATTACTGACGACCTGCATAGTCCAGAGGTCGACAGTGATGCCCCAAATTTAACGTAACGATAGTGTGACAATGGAGCCAGGTATTGGTAAAATTATCCCACAAACCCTTGCAGCTCCTTGAGGGGATTCGTCAATGCATTTTCCTCCATAAAAAAAGGATTGGTTTGCTCTTCAGTCGCGGTATTGCTATATCTGAGGTATCAGGTTTGAGTGACGATGGGGCAGATGTTGGTAAAATGATCCTGTTAATTGTTATCCAGACATTGTTGTTTATTTTGTTAATTTATTTATTTTTAGTGTTTATGTGAGAAGTATAATTATACGGTAGTTCTTTATATGTAAATGATGATAGTTTAACACTATTATACGGGCACAGTGACACTAGACCACCCACTGCCACGAAGCTTTAGTACCCGACACCATTGCGGCTCCCAGATCCGGGATCTGCGTACGTGTGATGCATTTTTACTACAGTTGCAACCAAAAGCTTTTCACAGGTGGTCTTTCGTTTACGAATGCAATGAAAATTTTATTTAACACAAATTGCATAACAATTTCATTTCCCTATCTCTTAAAGACTATAAATAGGAGAAAGAAGAAATATATGGTAATTTATTTATTTTCATAATTACGGATTACTTATAACAAAGAAAGTTACAAATCTCGTCGCAATCAGCCTATAATACGTCCCACTGCTGGGCACAGGCCTTCCTCATGGAGAAACACATGAGGAGTATGGGCGTAACACCACCACGCTGGCCCAATGTGCGTTGGTGGGTAGAGACGTTTGCTATAGCCTACGGGATCAACGGCTTTATGTGCCTTCCAAAGCACGAAAGAGTTCAAGATCACAAAATTTTGGTCACCCATCTTAGGTCTGACCATGGCGAAGGTAGCTTTGTTTTCACAATCGAAAGTCAACTACGTCACTGAACTCCTCAATTACCACCAAGCTTCTTATTTTCCGAATATTTGAAGATTGTATATACATTAAGAGGGAAATATGAATTTTGTCCAATCATAGGTGGACTGGAAGAAATTTATCTTAGAATAAGCTCTACTATTTGTGCTCTATATCTTCTTTATATATCTTCTTTATTATGTATATTTTTGTGAGCAATAATTGCTGAATAATATTAAGATACGGAACAAGTTTTATCTATATCTTAACATTTCTTGCGTCGCCCCTAGCGCACCAACAGTCGCCAGTAACCAGAAACGGAACAGTTTTTTTCTTTTCAACTATTTTAGGAGTGCGCGAGCGCAGATCGCAGGTAGGATGGAAATAGACGACCGGTATGGTGCGGAACTAGCGGCACTTTCACTTTTGTTAGGAAAAGGCTTGCCTGGACCATTGGATAATATACAGGAATTAGAACCACTCTAAGAATTTGTGAGAGAAAAGAAGAAACGATGTACAATTTCCTATATTAATTAAAAGTTAATTACAAAATTAGAAATTCTGGGTGAAGTTGTTGCATTAATTTACTAAGATATTATTATACAAACATACATACATATCATCACGACTATTATCCCCTAAGGGTTAGTCAGAAACTATGCAAAAGCTCCGCAAAAGCAGTCAATTGCCATAGTCTGCACTTAACCAAGAAGTGACTGCACATTTATGTGTTCAGCGTGACAGGAGGTGAGCCCGTGGCCGCTATAAGCTATTAAATTATATACGGTATTAGCTATTGGTGGATATTACTATACTTGGCCTGAAATATATTTGCTAAAGGATAAAGTAGCTAAAAAATGAGAGTGTCAAAAGAAGCGGTGGATTGAATGTGTGCAAAAAAAAGTAATGTCATTTGAGAAGGAGATGTATGGTTGCTATACTATCTGGTGACTGCGGACAATAGACCCTTCTGGAGTTGGATAAAATACGAAGGGTTTAGAGGGGATAAGAAAGGTTTCTTAATTTACCATGGAATTGGTATCTTAGTGGCGTAGTGGTTAGTACGCTTTGGCTATCAATATCGAAAACAAATCTTCCTTCGGCAAGGTCAGGCCGTGGATGGGTGACCAAAACTTTTTGATCTTGAGCTCCTCCGTGCTTCAGAAGGCACGTTAAGCCGTTCATCCCGGTCGTTATTGCAGTTGTTTCTACCCACATATTTACATCTATATAAATCTGTCTGCGGTGGCGGCATAGTACAACATTGTGCCAGAGTGAATGATTGTACTGTTGTGTGTCAGAGAAAGAAATTTAGATTTTTTTTCTTAATTCTTGCCGAACCTAGGGTTCCGCGGTACACACTCTGATGAGTATGGCTGCTCTAAGTTATTATTACCAGAGTAATATTACATTACAGTTAGTATTAGATATAGTATTGTAGGTTTGAAAGCGACCGCGGTGCCGACATATCCGTAGCTCAACCTCAAAATCAAAAGCGCGGCGACGAATATCTGCGGACTGCGGTGCGCCGGCGCCGACCGTGTCACCGAATACTCGGACTACTAAACATGAGCTATTATGATATTCATACACTATTTACCCATTGGATTATTCCAGTGGTTAGTTATACCCGTCGGGGTATGATTTGTACGCAATCGGAGTAGCTTAGTTTACTTTCTCTGTACAAACTTTGCATCCGACAAACTGTTGCACCAGTTTGGCAGAATTTAAACATGTTTATTTATGTACTTAACTGTATTATTTATTGTGATAATAAATATAAAAAAATATATATTAGTCACCAGCAATGTTCATTTAAAGTGGGGTTCTAAAGCGATGCGGTAAAAATTGTTACAGCCCTCTGAGCATTACATATATAACATCGCATTATATCGGGGTTTTGTTACGTTAACTGTCAATACTGTGCAATTTGTCAATTAGGTATACTGTACAATTAGGTAATTAGATATCATATCACGCTGCTCCTGCTTAGGCAGAAACGCCTACTTAGTGAGGGTTTTCACACTGCTTTTTCGTTTCATTTATTTTGTGGTGGTTATTAGTATTACTTGTGAACAATATCGGATAAAAATCCCGGAGTGGATTGATACTACCAAAATGGCTGCAATTTATTATCAAAGTGCTAGTGTAAATTATAGGTGCTATGAACAATATCTATCGTCAATGAGGCTCATATTTATAATTTTTATACTCTTGCAGCAGTGAGCCGGCGCAGGCGTCGCGGCCCAGCGACCGTTATGGCTCAGTAACCCAATTCACTTCACTGGACCGGGTTCGATGCGCGACACTTATAAAAAATATGTCCTATAACTTGACTGGCATTTAGCGGTCGTTATAGATTTTTTGCTTCTTTTATGAGTTATAGTTCCACAAACCTTCGTTTTTACGAGCATGCTTCGTACAGCATATTATATCGTTAAGTTAGTTAGTAGTATATTTTTAGACAGATTAGATTAATGGAGCTCGTTGGCTTTAGATATCGAAAACAAAGCTAGCGTCACCATGGTCAGGCTTTGGATGGGTGACCAAAAATTTGTGATCTCGAACGTCAAGCCGTTGGTTCCGGTCGCTTCCAACCGTTTCTACCCTCCAACCTGCATTGGGACGTATATAAGCTGAGGACTAAGGTGGCGATTAAATATGAAAGTAAAGTAAATGACATCTTCACCTTAAATCAGTCATATAAGGTCATCGCGGCAGTCCACCGTCAATGAACCACTAGTTGCAATCATTTTAATCGACAGCAACAATGTAACTGTGACAAACTCTCGAGCAATTTTGTACTTTCCGCAAAGAACTTTAAGATTAAAAATACCTTGTGGATAAATCTTTCCTGGCATTATGTCGACTTAAAGAACTATAAAACTCGCATATAAGTACTTGGCAAAACTGTTCTAGTTAACTGACAGTTTAAATGTGCTGGTATTGCGAAACACGCGAGGATATGGAGCTATTCGGGCGAATTATACAATTTACGGCGACAGGATATGTCTGCTCATAATCGGCGAAGGAGTTGCTATACACAGCCTTGGTTGCGATAGCTGACAACAACAACAACACTATGAACTAGCTAATTACTACGGCTTTGCATATAAGCGAAGCAGTCAAATACTCGTAGAAAGGTATACGAAAACAAAAATAGCATCATCTAATAAATTGATAAGGTGAATGATAAGACAGTTTTCAAAAAGTAGATCTTTGCAATCATTACTAACAAACCTAAATGGATATAAACGAAATAATTTTGCATGCCTACTCGATGGACAGGATCATCAGTAAAAATAGTGTGGATTGTGAATTATGATAATTGATGAGGGAGTGAGAGGTGACATGCCGACTGACAGGAGAGAGTTGAAGACGAATACATGTGACGTCGGCCCTTAATGAGATTGGAAACAGCGCAGAACGAAGAAGAAAAAGTAGATATTGGGTCCTTACCTATGAAATTGGTGTTTTTATTCTGTCTTAGTATTTTGTCTGTAACTATTAAAATTCAGAGTATTCCTAAAAAATAATTACCTCGTCTAAAAATACACTATATTATTCAGCTCTTTTGATTTGTTTTGATAATTTATTGTAAGTTTAATTATGTTAAAATTGGACACGGAGACAACTCTTTTTAAGTATCCCGAATACATCATTTTATTTGCATTCACTTAAAAACGATAAATAATTGTTATGAAGTGTGATATTACACATATTACTAGTCTAATGATAGATGCCAAATATTATTATCTTTGGATTTGTCGTTGTGAAGAAAACTGATAAAATGTTAGTATGCAAAATGCAGAATTCCCCAAAATCTCCATACAAAACACCAATTTCATAGGTAAGGAACTAATATTTGCAAAACATATCTCGTAATGGATAAAACCGAAATCATTTTATTTCTAGATAAAAAGAATCAACGAGAAAATGATTTGGCAGTAGAACTTTGAGAAGATTCATCGCAAATCATTGAATTTGTAGAAGAATACGTTCATGTCGTGAGAAATAATTACTCCTCTGAGGTTGTGAGCACCGACGCCGGCGCCAGCAAGTACACGTACTAATAGTAATTATTATTAGTAAAGCTATTTCTTGCTAGAAATCAGTCCCATTATAGTTATATTTTCTCGACCAGCAATCAAGCCACTGGCGAGTTGTTACGCGAAGGAAATGTTTAATTTTCGGAGACAGCAAGGAAGTCGCCACCAGTTCGTTCTAAAATAAGTTTTCTCGCAAATTAAAACATGTAAATATCTTCGTACGTTCACACCATCAACTAGCCCTTTGCGACGCCTTAAGACCGGCGAACCCCTCCACTACGGAGTCAAAATAAAACTGAAATGCAAAATTACGTGTATAAAATCCTCCATTTATTAAAATTTTCACACATGATCCATAAAGCCAGTTTTTAAACTAAGCGCTATAACTTGTTCTTAAGAGTAAGTTATTACTAAGATAATCTCATTATTATTATTATTTATTTTGTATTATTGTTATTTTTTATAATTGCCAAATAAACATTTTTCTTTCTTTCTTCTTTCTTTCTATTAAAATCTACATATTGCACACAAGTAAAGAGTACCGCTGTATTTCTGATATTTCACTTACAACCGGTTTGCCTAAATATAAGTATTAAGTAATATTTTTTCTAACCGTGGTAATTTTATTAAAAATCACTCTCCCAATCCTGTCAACTTGCATTATCACTTGATCATCTCTAAGAGATGTTTCAAAGCCGTTTTCATATCATTCAGTCTACACATTTCATTTTCTAAAGCTCCGATGTTCCGATGTTCCCACTGGTTTAAATTTCAAATAGGCCGGCGATTATCCTGTTAAGGGCCGGGAGCAACGACTCCTGCGCCGGCTGCGGCTGTATGTGCGTGTATGGACACTAGGCACTGAGGAAGTCTTTGTATCGATCTTAGCTCTTACTGAGTTACACGGAGGAGGTTTTTGTAATTTAACTACGCCACTGTTTCTATTTAAGCTTTGTTTTAGTCTGAGGTTGACATCACTCACTCAGCATGGATTCCTATTTTGGTCTTTACTTTGAAATGATAATACAAATGAACTCATAAGTTTCTATACTGGTCCCCAGAACAATGAAATTTAGATCATTTCTAAATTTCAAAATAACCTTCTTTAATTCTACTCTTTTATAGGTAAAGATAATGCATTATTTATTTAATCCCCAATAATACTTACAACGAGAACTGAAGAAAAACTAAGACAGACTCGACACTTTGATTGATAGCTCAATGGGACAAAAAGGCGGTATACCAAGAAGCGACCAATTGGCCTCATTGGAACCACTTAATTAAGGGACTAACTACTCGCGGAGACGGTACTGCAGGCGGGTAACTGGCATCGCACTTACTCTCAGCGGATCTCTTCTATTAGACTACAAGAGCCACCCAACACGTACTATACGTACCTACCTCGGTTGGCTTGTGCATGGCATTATACTGCGAACTTACAAAATAGAAACGATAGATGCAAAGACTTCTCTATTCTAAATGCAAAAGTCATTCAATTCTTACAATAGCTTCATAACTTCGTTTTAAATTTTTAGTTGTATATCAAAAATTTATGATATGTATATTTTAAGGCCTGCCAAGACGCCCAAGACACAATGAATTCTTAATTATATAAGAAGAAATGGATTTATATTAGGTTGGGGAAAAAGTCTTTTCGCATTATAGTATGTATAAACTTGCAATAAAATCTCTTTGGCTATACTATTTGTATCTGGCTGGTTTTGGTATCATAGAAAGTTTAAATTTTAAAGAACATAATTCCAAATTCAAATTAGGAAAATGTGTGATTTTCATTTGTTTTTCGTACCGCCAAGATGAGTGAATCTAATGAAGAAATTCGATACATTTTAAAATTTTACTACAAAAAAGGTAAAAATGCAACGCAAGCCGCGAAAAAAATTTGCGATGTTTATGGACCTAGTGCAGTGACTGTGAGAGTAGCACCAATTTGGTTTAAGCGTTTTCAATCCGGAAATTTTGATATCAAAGATGCACGTCGCTCTGGTCGCCCTATTACAGATAAAATGGATGCCATTTTTGAAAAAGTGGAGCAAGATCGGCATGTCAGTAGTTACGACGTAGCTGAAGAACTGGGAATTGACCACAAAACAGTTTTGGCGCATTTGAAAAAAACTGGGTACACAAAAAAGCTCGACACTTGGGTACCTCACGAGCTCACTGAAAGAAACCTAATGAACCGTGTACTCATTTGTGATTCTTTATTACGACGTAATGAAACTGAACCATTTTTGAAGAAGCTGATAACTGGTCATGAAAAGTGGATCACGTACGACAAGAACGTGCGAAAAAGGTCGTGGTCAAAGGCCGGTCAGGCTTCACAGACTGTGGCGAAACCCGTGTTAACTTGCAACAAGTCCTGACCTTGCACCTTCAGATTTCCACCTGTTTCGGTCTCTTCAGAATTCTGTAGGCAGTGTCAGGTTAACATCACGAGAGGACTGCCAAAACCACTTGTCGCGGTATTTTGACCAGGAGTCCCAAAATTTCTATAGCAATGGGATCATGTCCCTACCTACAAGATGGTAAAAAGTTATCGAACAAAATGGTACCTACATACTTTAGTTAAATGTAAATAAACTATATTAAAAAATGTTTTAAATTTTCTTAAAAAATGCGAAGAAACTTTTTCCCCAACCTATTATAATGAACAATTTTATAGAGTTGATTTGTTTGCCCTAACAATTGCTTCTCTCAAGAAAAATATTGTCAGTATGTTGGAAAAAAAAAGTGTTGTGTGAAAGTGGAAAAGAGTCATTTATAAAAATATATTATTTTAATGCAAAGATATAATATGTTTGTTTATATAAGTATGATATTTATTATATTAGGTTGGGGAAAAAGTCTTTTCGCATTATAGTATGTTTAAACTTGTAATAAAATCTCCTTGGCTATACTATTTGTATCTGGCTGGTTTTGGTATCATAGAAAGTTTAAATTTTAAAGAACATAATTCCAAATTCAAATTAGGAAAATGTGTGATTTTCATTTGTTTTTCGTACCGCCAAGATGAGTGAATCTAATGAAGAAATTCGATACATTTTAAAATTTTACTACAAAAAAGGTAAAAATGCAACGCAAGCCGCGAAAAAAATTTGCGATGTTTATGGACCTAGTGCAGTGTCTGTGAGAGTAGCACAAATTTGGTTTAGGCGTTTTCAATCCGGAAATTTTGATGTCAAAGATGCACGTCGCTCTGGTCGCCCTATTACAGATAAAATGGATGCCATTTTTGAAAAAGTGGAGCAAGATCGGCATGTCAGTAGTAACGACGTAGCTGAAGAACTGGGAATTGACCACAAAACAGTTTTGGCGCATTTGAAAAAAACTGGGTACACAAAAAAGCTCGACATTTGGGTACCTCACGAGCTCACTGAAAGAAACCTAATGAACCGTGTACTCATTTGTGATTCTCTATTACGACGTAATGAAACCGAACCATTTTTGAAGAAGCTGATAACTGGTGATGAAAAGTGGATCACGTACGACAAGAACGTGCGAAAAAGGTCGTGGTCAAATGCCGGTCAGGCTTCACAGACTGTGGCGAAACCCGGGTTAACTCGCAACAAGGTGATGCTGTGTGTGTGGTGGGATTGGAAGGGCATTATTCATTATGAGCTGTTACCACCAGGCAGGACCATCGATTCTGAACTCTACTGCGAACAACTGATGAGATTAAAGCAAGAAGTTGAGAGAAAGCGGCCGGAATTAATCAACAGAAGGGGTGTGGTTTTTCATCATGATAACGCTAGACCTCACACATCTTTAGCCACTCAGCAAAAATTAAGAGAGTTTGGCTGGGAGGTGTTAATGCATCCGCCGTATAGTCCTGACTTTGCACCTTCAGATTTCCACCTGTTTCGGTCTCTTCAGAATTCTTTAGGCAGTGTCAGGTTAACATCACGAGAGGACTTCCAAAACCACTTGTCGCGGTATTTTGACCAGAAGTCCCAAAATTTCTATAGCAATGGGATCATGTCCCTACCTACAAGATGGCAAAAAGTTATCGAACAAAATGGTACCTACATACTTTAGTTAAATGTAAATAAACTATATTAAAAAATGTTTTGAATTTTCTTAAAAAATGCGAAGAAACTTTTTCCCCAACCTATTACTAATAATTTACTGTTAATTGAGTAACTTTCCTCTTATATTTTAAAACGAAACATTTCATGTTAATGTTATCATATTGCAATTAGTCCTTTTATGTAAATACATACGAAACTGTTTTTTTTCGAACCGATATAGCATTATTTGTAAAATTTAGAAGCTTTTATTTAACTTGCAATGTATGTAGGGAATTATGTTGAATCTTGCAACTCAATTTTTAAGCAGAGCTGAAATTTTCCATGCATGTGTAAATCAGATGACAATGCAATATTATTACACTTGAAGCTGATCTGATCATGAGCTGGAAGGTGGCCATAGGAACTCAGGAATCAAACGATACAATGCCATCAAGTTGGGGCTCGTTTGAATCCCCATAACGAGTACTTTTCATAAACACTAAAAAGTTAAAAATAAAATTTTAATAGACAGTTCAGATGAAAAGTTCACATGTAACACGCTTTTATTTAACAAAGTAATAAAAGCTTGTCTTTTAGAAAGATTTTTTAATTTTTTTACTTTATTTTCACTGAAGTTCGTAGAACTGTCATTATGGACCTGTCACCTGTCAAACATCAGTATTGACCCAGCCGTTCGTAATTTGCTGACGGGTGATGTTCTACTCATTGAAGCCGCTCAACTTGACCCGAGCTGCGCGGGCGCACAGACTACTGGAATTTGAAATGTGTTCACTAATCAATATTTATATTATTCACATGCGATTAATGGGGAAATAAATTAATGTAATGAACTCTTTTTTGCTTGAAGTTGGTTAGGACGCTTAATATTCATTAAAGTTTTTAGACTGTGATATGTAATTGAAAAATCATGTAGTGAATATTTGGTTTTAAGTCTCACGACGACGTCCTGTGTGTAATTTAAATAAAATGTCCTCTTATTGATATGGTTACATTGATTTTATAAATTTTAGACTTCAAAATTCGAATACTTACATTAAAGTGTGCCTTCCCCTTGTGTCTTCTTCTTCTTCTGCCCTTTTCCTACTTTTAGTCAGCACAACATGTCGTCCTCTTCCATCCCCCTCTGTCACTCGTCAGCTCAACATCCAATCAACATCCACTTCGTTTCTCTCAGAACCTCTGTCAGAATTCACACATTCAATCCATCGCTTTTTAGCCTTCTCAATCTAACTCCACCTACATCCATACTTAAGTTTTTTCTTTTTATATTCCTTCTTTATAGTATTTATTGCTTTTCTGTAAAGGAGCGACATTCGTGTCGAGTAACCGTAAATACGCCGGCATCATCTTAGATGCGTGAACGTGAAGGAAACTTGACAATGAAATCATTCAATGGACCAATAATGATACGGCTTAAAAGCTTTACTTGATAAGCGAAGACTAATGCGCAACACACTCCGTTAATAACTTAAGGTTCGTTATTGTATAACACGATGCTTCGACCCGCGAACATAAACACTAGAATTTGTAGTGATTCCTCCCCGTAAAGTGGGCCGAATTGCCTGTCTGGTACCTAGCCTTAAAATACGTGGATTTTAGTACTTGTTGCTGCATATCCATACTTATATTACAAATGCGAAAGTAACACTGTTTGTCTGTCTGGCTTTCATGTCAAAACTACTGAATCAATTTAACCGAAATTTGGTACACAGATAGTCTATAGCCTGAGAAAGGACATAGGCTACATTTTATCCCGATATTCAAAAGGAAACGGGTGCCTTACGGGTGAATGTTAGAAAATTTAAATAATGTCTCCCAGAAAAATGAAGGAGAAATTTTACGCCACTATGATCTTTGTTTCTAATATTAGAGTAGGAGTAAATTTAAAAGTCTTTTAGTGTTGAATAGCCTATTTATTGAGGAAGGCTATAGGCTACATCACACTATCTCAAAGTAACTCCGGACGAAGTCGCGGGCAAAATCTAGTACTTTTATATATCTCCATAAGTGTGTTTTTTAGCGTCAATAATAGTTTCGTTTCTGAATACACAATATCTCGTAGTATTAGCCATAAACGTCCACTGCATTGGACACATTGATGAGGGTGGGATTGCGAACCTGCGTGGAAAACACGTGAGGAGATTGGCCCAATGCGGAATGTCGGGAGAATACGACTTTGGTCCCGGTTTATAGAGCCAGTCACTATACCTTGAATAAAAATTATACACAACACAACATAAAATCACGCCGTTTTCCCGATGGGGGGGGGCAGAGATTGCAGATTTCCACTTGATACAATCCTGCTGCATATCCTGGCTCCGTAAAAATTATACATCCATATTTCGCCTGAAATGTTTTTAAACTCACGTACCTAGTGAATGCTCATAAACGAGACTCAACAGAAACATCGCTTGTCAGCGAGCACCGGTGATCGCGGTGCCCGACAAGGGGTTAATTAAAAACAGGCAAGTAAATAACGCGTTTAGGAATATCGCTTGCCTCACATTGTGCCCGATGCATGGCAACAGGCTCGCCACCTGTTACATGGGGACTTAACATATCTGGCGAAATGTGGGTGTTTAACACCTCTGCCTACGCAATAAGGCGTGTTGATATGTTACGTTATGTATGTAATAACAAGGGGCGAGTCTAGTCTTACACCAGGTATAATGTTAGACAAGTGTGAGCGCCCATACACAAAATCACCTCTTGTACAGTCAACTTCAATATGTAACCAGTTTTGACAGAAAATGACTCTTATTCGAAGGAAATAAAGATTGTGCTCTCTAAAATGTGTACATTATATTTGCACTCGACTGTACGTCTTTCTCGACTTGACAACATCTTGAAAATGTGTGCGAAGGCAGTGCCTGCTCACTCGTGCACTCGTGATGGTACCAGTTTTCAGAAATGACAAATACTTGTTGGAATAATGTATGTAGTGTGCATAAATCCTGGATTAAATCTCACCTTTTGGGCTCCGCGCAGTTTGACGGCCGACAAGGAGAGGTGCTGATAGAGATCTTGCTAAATAGTGACAATAAATTACTCGCTTGTTAAAGAGAGTGCACACTGGCCATGGCTTAATTGATTTAATGTTATGTGAAATATATTCGTTCATTTCTATAAAAAAATTCTTTTTTTTGTCTGTTCTAGTGCGGATATGGTATCTGGCGCAGAGGGCAGATATATAAATAATGGGAGAGAGAGAAACAAGTATATATTTTCCTAGAACGTTAGGTCTATGTTCAGCTATCACATGTTACCACACAGTAAATTAGGTAGATGCAGCTGTTACGATTTACAGAACAACTTGCACATTTCGTTTTTCTATTGTTATTACAATTTTGAGGCCCAAAATTGTGCTAAGCGTAAAGAAAGTTTCTTGTCAATAAATAAGAAAAAAATCTTTCGTTGAAAGTAGAACAACCAATAACAACTGGAGCGAGGCCGCGCGGCACTCTTCCCTGAGGGACGATTCACATGTCGTCTCCAGTACCATCACCACGAAATTGAACTTTACTAACCTGACAATAAGGATAAATTTAGATATACCTGAAATAGCAATATCATGGAAAATAGTGTCCCATTTGCAGATCCATTTTTGTCATTACGTTTCCGCATGCGGTGCCTGTCCCGGCCCGGCCCGGGTCAACCCGGGTCGCGTGCATCCGTCGTCTTGAGGGTAATCGGATTATTAATGTTGCGTATTTATTTGCTGGTCTCGTCATTAGTAAACGTATAAACAAGCAGTTCTAAGCATCTTTTCAATTTTCTAAATTACCAGCAGATTTGTTCAAATTACTCGAACATGATGTTCGACTCAAAATATCTTTGGTTGTTGAGGATTACAGGTGAAGCTCGCTTCCACCTTCGGCCTTATCGTCACTTACCATCAGGTGAGATGAAGGCCAAGAGCTTACCTGTCTTGTGTAAAAAATATCGTTATTTATTTCAGTACTATGTATCGGTTTTGGTTCATTGTAGTGCGTTCGTGCGTGTCATATAGCCGTAACCAAACCCGCCTCCAGCGCCACAAGGCACCCGGATCCCCGTAACGGTCCTCGAAGCCCGCATAAGGGCAGCTCTTAATCTAGCCGCCCGCCGTATAGATCTCAAGTTCACTGCCATCACTTAGTTTTGCTTTGAATAGATTTGTACCACAGTATAAATAAGTACTTTGTGTTTGTAAGTACTCTCTCTGTATAGGTTAAATAACGGCCCGTACTCTTCATGTCAGTGAGTGGTTGCGTTGATTTCCTTACTATAATTCAGAGATAAGGTTACCGCGTTGATTATATTTTAATACAAACTGCTAGAATAATGTTCAAATGCATAAATTTTAAAACCTTTATTTAGATGCGCGTGATATCCCGAATATTCCTGCTGAGTGTTTCCGTTTTACAAAATTCGTGAAAGAGAAAAACTACGCATCCAGTTTACAAAATTGCCAGGAGACTGTTATAATAAAAAGGGCCATGAACCAGCTGATTTTTATTCCACGTCTCTAACTTCTGAGAAATCCTTTTAATAATTTAGTACTCTGATATAATTATCTACTCGAATGGTTTCTAAAAAACGTAAACACGTGTCAAAACAAGTTATTATTTCATAATAGGCGTGGGTTTCCACGTCAAGAATGAAAAGGCTTGTGATTCGGATGATCCATCCTTTGTGCCACGTCCCTGTTCCATATTAGCGAACATAATTAGCACTGTTCCATTTTAAAAAATAGCCTGTCATTGGCAAAGCATTTGTATCCTAATCACCTGCTGTCGTACCCTCATCTTCTTTATTCGTTTCTGTGTCTTAGTTAACAGTGAGCCACTTAGACATGTAAATTAGTTTACTAGTTGTAAGCTCGACGTGCCTTCAGCTCCGAAGGTCTCCAACAAAATGTAGCACAACGAATCCTATTAGCGAGGATTGCCTCTGGTGATGTCATCCTCGTAAGAGGCATTAGTACATATTCTTTTACGACGCTACTAACATTATTCGTGTAATAATCGCTTAAATTGCAAGACACTGGCTGGCTGTGGACATGCAATTGGCGCCCACATACGAATTGAATTTTATCATCCCAAACTAACCTGAAGTTATCTAAAGACTGAAATTTGTTTTCCCAAGACTTCGAATACTAACGATCATTTTTCATTGTTTCAGGATTGGGGGCTTAAAATGGCGTTTTATCGGTGTGGGCCGACGGCGATCGGCAACCGCACGTCCTGGGGCCCTGTGTCCTCCCCGGGGCCTATAGACCCTAGCTTCGATCGCCCGCTCAGCGGCAACTTTGACAGAATCTTTAACGCCTTCGAAAGGACAACTGCCTTCGAGTATGTGAAGAGTAACTGCGAGGAGAAGGAGGAGCGCCACGTCGGGCATCAGGACGTGGTTGTCAACAGGAAGATGAGCAGCAGCTTCGAGCGGGCGGACTGCGCGCTGGCCGCGCAGACGCCCTGCTCCGACGACGAGGAGTTCTATAGGGAGAAGATCCTGTACTCGCAGGCGAGGCAGCTGTTCCCGCTACAAGAAGATTTGGCTGACTGGATTAATAAAACAATTGGTAAGTAACTACATCATTATCATAATTTCAACCGGGAGCTGTGCACTGCTGCAAATAGGCCTAATGTTTAAGGATTTCCATAACAATCAGGCACATAAAACTCACAATCTTCACCAGATCATCTATCCGTCTTGTTGGTCTACCTACTACGATTTCCTGTTTTACGTGGTTGTCATTCGAGAACTTTTACTAAATATCATTTTCAAATGTTCTTCAAAATGTACTTAGACTTTGACCCATTGCTGGTAAAAGAAAAACCAAACGTGATTTAATGGTTAAAACTGTATAACAATTTAGTTATGGTGGAGCGTGTTAGCGGATTATGCAGCGGAATGTGGAACGTCGGCTCTTGGAACACTTGATTGATTTGCGGTGAATTTTTACCTTGCCAGCCAACTGAAAACTAATTATGCATGACTTCAAATTATTTTACCTTCACAATCGAACATAGCTGATTATGCTTAGGTATAGATAGTTCTTTTTTGTCTTCTTTTATTATATCTCCTACTTCTTTACCCAAAACCTAACAACAACTTTTGGTTTTGGGTAAAAATGGCCAAACCTTAAAATCTCTGTTTGTCTTAAATATTAACCTTACATTTTCCGAGTTTTTAAAGATGGTTTTCGGCTAACAATCTTATGTTAAATTCAAAGAAAACTAAATGTATAAAATTTTCTCCCCCAAATACGCGCTGTTATGATTTGGAAGTAAACATAGGCGGAAACAGCTTAGAGCTTGTAAAAGATACTGTATTTCTTGGGATACATATTGATTCCAGACTTCAGTGGGGATCCCATATCAAAAGTTTATCAGGAAAGCTTAGCTCGGCTGCTTACGCAATAAAAAAGATAAGACAGTTGACAGACATACCAACAGCTCGCTTAGTCTATTTTGCCTACTTTCATAGTCTTATGTCTTATGCGGTCATTTTGTGGGGATCTGCTGCTGATTTGGAGTCTATATTTATTCTACAAAAGAGGGCTATTCGAAATATATATAAAATGAAGACAAGGGAATCCCTAAGAGAATTGTTAAAAGAGATTAATATTCTTACTTTGCCATGTTTATACATATTTGTAAATATTATGTTTGTTCGCCAACATATTCACAGCTACATTCAGATTAGTCAAGGTCATTGTCTCAATACAAGAAATAAATATAAACTTCGTCTTCCAAGTTACAAGAGAAGTAAAACGAATAAATCTTTCTTAATGAATTCTGTTAGATTTTATAATATGCTACCAATCAATGTTACCCAAATGACCGATACAAAGTTTAAAGAATTTGTAAAAAAACACTCATGAAAAAAGCCTATTACAAAATCAATGATTATTTAAATGATAGTCAAGCATGGGACATATAGATTGCTCCACACTGCAATCTTACATTTGGTCACTTTCATGATTGTATATTGAAATGTTTATTTTTTTATTAAACATTTTGTTTAGCTATCATAAATTCCTTTTTTCCTATTATATTAACACAAAACTTTTTTGTGAAACATAGGTATTATTATTGTATCCATTCATATGAGATATAATTTTTTATTTATATTTTTGTTTTGGCGGAGAGTGTTCCGAATAGACATGACAATTAATTAACTACTTCAGTATAACTATTACAATCACTTGTATATATTGATACGTCGCTTTTGGAGCATTTTCCAATTCAATTTTGACATTTGTGACTAACACCCAGTTGCAGAAACGAACTTTAAAATTTAATGTCGGCATTATCCCTAATGCTCCATTAAATTTATTTATTGAAGTGTCAAAAGAACACCTTAGCGTAGTTTTTACGTTGCACAAAACGACATTAGCACCCTATCAATGCTAAAGAGACATTGAACTATTTTGTGTTCCAATTTTAAATCTAATGAACTTTAAAGTTTTAATGTCTCATTACTAAATGTCGTCTTTAAAAAATCTTTGTGCAACTGAGCGTAAGAGTATTATATATAATAAACGTAAATTTTATTAGGTTGTAGAAAATATTGATGTAAAGGGAGGATGGAACCCTTGCAGAGTATCTTGCCTGTATCTTATCTAGACAAGGCCTCCCGGTAGTGAACAGGCCGAAAAAAAAGGTAATAATATAATAATAATAATAATAATATAATAATAATATCCTCAGACATTCACACCTATCAACTAGCCCCATTTTAAGCAACTAAAGCTGCTTGTGTTACGGACACTAGATGACGGATAAATATATTTAATAGATAAATACATATTAATAATCTGAATATATAGAAATATATATAAACATCCAAGACTGAAGAACAAATGCCTGAAAATTCATCACCCAAACATTTGCCCCCACTGGGGATCGAACCCAGAACCTCTCGAGATGACGACGCCTTGAGACCGGCATACAGACCACTCGACCACGGAGGTCGTCAAAAGGTAGTGGTATTGTCAATTTTAGGATACTTATTTATAATTTATTTTGTTTTGACTTGTCAAAAGTGTATTTGATGATACCAATTTGATTAAATGACATTGAGTTTGAGTTTGATGAAGGAGTTTGAACTAGATATTTTTCATTGGTAATTGTCACAGAACAAGTGTTCAGGATGTTGCGTGGATAATTGTAAATCATGTGTCGATGTTATCTGTTGGGTAATCGGCGCGGGCGCGTGGTAATCGCAATTTTACGAGTTTCTCTGACCTGCATGGACGCACGAGCAGATCGTTAACTCTGATCCTAGCACATTCCTATCGCCGCCATTGTCTCCTTATGTAACGCCAGTAACAGTTCTCCACGACTTTTCCACGTACAAGCGTATTGTCACGTCAAAGGTACACTACTTCTTTAAATCACGGAGGTTTACGGTTATCTTTGCATCGATTTGGTTTTCTTATATCTGGGCACGTTGTGATTTAATTTTCTGTATAAATCTATGCTGTGTATGGCATTTGCTTATGACTTTATGTTCTGTATTTTATTTTCCATAAAGTTTTAATTAATAGCGACGCAATAAACCTTGTTAATTATGATACGTGGGAGTCTCAGTCAGTCACATGGATAATTTATTATCTACAGTTGTATATTGTACAGCCACTTGTATGAGTGAGATTTATTGATCGGCGACTAGGATCTATGGTTCTATATGTCTGCCGAGGTCACATGGTGGACACGGCTTCAGTTTTTGTTAGATGTTTTTGCGATCGAGGGGTATCTGGTACAATTTAAGGCGTTCATCCGCAAAATTATAACAATAGTGCTATGATTGTGAGCCAGTTATTGTGTCATCTGACCATATTCAACGGCGGCGTACGCGCCGCTGCGCACTACTCGTGGGCGATATTCAATCAATGAAATACATAAACAAGTTTTTCTATAACATTAATTGATAAAAAATTTGGAGACAAACGTCAACCAAAGAGTGTCGGAGTCGTGACCGAGATCATTCCAGTCCTGTCGTCTGTGGCACCAATTAGATGAATATTAATTATTTTATTACTTTTTAACATCGCCATCAACGCTTATGTCATTGCTATTAACACTAATTCCTGGTCTCTGATGATAGTTTTATTCATATTTGCTGTAATATTGCGAAATAGCTTTCCTTAAGTTATATGTTGTTCCACATCACATAGGTAATGAATTATTTATAAATACATACTTACCTACAAACAAATCAAATCTTGTCAAATATTTATAAAAGTAGACCATTGAGCCGGAGTCGTAGACTCCATTGAGTTTGAATAAAACAAAAGACAATATTGGTACCATGCCTTACATGTTTCAAGTATATGGCAATGTCAAAAGTCTGGTCCCCTGTTACAGCTTTTATTCCGATTCCGAAAAATTTTAACTTCTGATTGATTTTCCTCTTTCTATTCCGCTAAACAATCAAATAGCATTCAATTTTTTTTTAACACCTACTACCTACACTATCATGGAGAAACATTAAGACTTCGGGACCTAGTGTTTAACTGTTACTATTTGATCCAATATGAAATTGATGACAGATTTTCTGCCTTCATCATAATCATTTGCCTGGCCTTGTCCCAATTTCAATTGTGGTCGGCGCAACGTGTCTTCCTCTTCCATTCTTCTCTGCCACACCCGACATCAACATTCACTCCCATCCTAGCCGTATCCTCATTGACACAATTCAATCCATCTTATCTTCGGTCGTCCCTGCACTACCATCCACTCTCATATTCACAACTCTTCTTGTTACATGCTCATTTTCTTTTCTCAAAATATGAGACAACCGCTGTTCTCTAAATTTTTCTATCTATTAATGGTTCTTCTATGAGACATCCCCTGATATACTCATTCCTCACTCTATCAACCCTCGTCACACATCCACCTTGGATTATTTTTCGGGTTCCGATAAAGCGTCCGTAACATCCCTAGACTGTAAACGGGATCAAAATATGATGCTGAGTCGTTCTTGATAATTCTCTTGTACTTTTACATTTCTTTCAGTTCGCTGTAAAGATTTGATGTTTACTTACACTTTGACTTATCAGAACAGAACGTGCCTCCCGAAGTAAGAACTCGAGATCACAAAAATCATCTATTCTGTTCCAGTGTTGGCGAAAGTGATATTGTTTCCAAAATCGATATTAAAGGCTTCAAATCAATTTCTTTTCATTAATGATAGATCCCATCGGAATCTGACGGCTCAATAGGTTAAATAACAATTTATTGTCATATTTTGATGAATGTGACAATTATTATCATTAAATCGGTCACGCGTGCGCCTACGCCTGTGTCGAAAATCGTTTAAACGCCGTTGGTGTCGATATGTCTAAATGCCTAGGCTCAGTCTACTTAGATTTACGGCTTTTCGATGTGATTGTGTCACAATGCGATTGTGTTAGTCACAATGCGACAAGCTGACAATTTTAATAGGTATGATTTACGGTTCGATCGTGATCATTTATAAAGTCGACATTGCTTTCGTTGATGAAAGCATTATTTCGTAATAGTGTGGTATTTTTCAAAATTTTCAAGATTAGTATTCAAACAGGGATTGCAATTTGTACAAACCTCAAACCTTCATCAGTTCAATCAGCGTCCTTTATTAAGATATCATTTTAAGATAACACATCATAGACTTTTATTGGTCAAGTTACATCCTATATTAACAGGATTATGTTGATCAATCGTACCCCGAGACCGGAAACGGTGACAGCAAAGTTTAAGATCGTGTAAACTTTGGCTACTTCAGAAAAGGTAGTTTTCTGTTTTACGTCCTTCGTGAGTGACAACTCGAGATCTATAGTAAAGACTCGCTAGAGTACATTTTAGGTGCTGACATAATACAGAGATAATTTGAATTTAATAATTCGAACTCAATTCTAAATATTAGGTCCTTACCTATGAAATTGGTGTTTTTTTTCTATCTTAGTATTTTGTCTGTAACTATTAAAATTCAGAGTATTCCTAAAAAATAATTACCTCGTCTAAAAATATACTATATTTTTGAGCTCTTTTGATTTGTTTTGATAATTTGTTGTAAGTTTAATTGTGTTAAAACCGGACACGGAGAAAACTCTTTTTAAGTGCCTCCCGAATACATCATTTTATTTGCATTACCTTAAAAACGATAAATATTTTTTATGAAGTGTGATATTACACATATTACTAAAGCTTTTCTAATGATACATGCCAAATATTATTATCTTTGGAATTGTCGTTGTGAAGAAAACTCAAAAAATGTTAGTATGTAAAATGCAGACATCCCCAAAAACTCCATACAAAACACCAATTTCATAGGTAAGGACCTAATATTACCAATATCTTTTATGTTTAAAGTGCGTAGCTTGACTTATTTTGTTGTTTCTCTATAAATGAATTGCTATATTTCTTCCTTGCGGGAAGGAGAAGGAGGAGCTCGGTGGCGTAGTTATTAGTACGCTTTGGCAATATTGCAAACAAAGCTATCTTCGCCAACGTCAGGCCTTGGATGGGTGACCAAAACATTGTAATCCCGAACTCCTCCATGCTTCGCAAGGCACTTTAAGCCTTTGGTCCCGGTCGCTATTGCAATCGTTATTACCCACCAACCCGCATTGGGCCAGCGTGATGATGTTATGGCTCATACTCCTCATGTGTGTCTTCACGGGGAAGGTCTGTGCCCAGCAGTGGGACTTATATAGGCTGAGCACAATTCTAAACCTTAACCATAACTTCAGTTTAATAAATCAAGTTAAATGAGTTCGTTGACGCGTGTCATTGAATAAAATACATAAAATGTATTTGTAGGTACACTGGCAGCTGGAACTTGGCGATTGGCGTGGAAACCCTGGATATCTTCTGTCACCAGCTCTTTCCTTAATACTTTTTGAAGAATTTTGTTCGAACGCTTTGATTTTGACTTTCAATATTGTCACGGATTGCTGACAAAACTTCACGATTGTGAGATCAAGTTTGTTCGTACTCACGACAATATTAAAGTACACCCACTCGGAGCACCTCACTTATCGTCAAGTCTAAACTTGGTATACGGCTGTTATGGATTCAAGATGACTGATAAACGCAAAGTCAAAGTTTTTATTCTAGTACTAGCTGTTGCCCGCGACTTTGTCCGCAGTTACTATGGTTTTTTGACTATCCCACGGAAACCCTTTTAATTTTCCGGAATAAAAAGAACTTATCTAAGATGTTGACCAGGGTTTTAAGGTAACACCATGCAATATCTTATTGAAATTGGTCCAGCCATTTTGGAGATTAGCTCGTACAAACAGAGACACAGAAGAACAGACAGAAAAACAAAAAATATTAAAAAAGTGTTTTTCCTCTTTTTACATCTTCCTGACTTGGTTTTAAGCATATTGTTTCTATGTACAGATATTCGACCTCTACAGTTTTATTATATGTATAGATGTAACAAGGTACCAACCTTGTATGGTAGGTTTTAACTAATTTTGAGATTATCTCTGTTATTATATTACATAACACTATAAGTTACTTTAGTACTACGCATTACTATAACTACCTAACTCATCAAGTCACACAAAGAAATAGTTTTTTCAACAATACCTCTGTCCTAGTTAGAAATGACTTTTAAAAATGCTTTTCTTTCCTTCCTTCGAAGCAATGATCAACATACATGAAAGTAAGTTAACGACACAAAACTGAAGGAAGGTTACCAGTAATACAACAAATACCATACGACGACGCGGCGATTAGCTGTTCTCACATGTCGCGCCAATATCGCGACATCGCAGATCATTGACTGCTGTAAATGGCTGTAACGCTGTAACCCACACGAAGCGCCCTACCATTGTTGCAAAGATAACATGTGTTATGTTCATAATAAAACCATTTGATTATAATTATACATTTTAATGGCTGACTCCACACTTATTGAATTACATCCAGACAACGACATACAAGACAAGACTCTGTCTGTTGTACCACCGGATAGGGATGTTTCACAACACAGATTATATACTATTACTAAATACAGATAATATATATTATCTACATTAGTATTAGTGTACTGACTCACACAACTCATAAAAAAAATTAATCGCTCAAACAAATAGTAATCCCTCATCAAATAATGGTATTAAAGTAATTAATAATAATAATAATTTTCATTGTTTCAAATTGTGCAATACAACATGCAATTAATTGCTGTTAAAAAGAATTATTTGTATAGAAAAAGCACTATAACTGTCATAACCCTTAGCTACCCGGCACATGTTTTGGTCACACGAGCTCGAGAGGTCTGTGAGACTATAGAAAAATAATAGTGTAGGTAATTTACAAAAAATTACACAGAAAGATTTGATTTTAAATGGAAGCTCCTTCAGAAATATAAATATTTATTAAAAATAAAGGAACATTAAACCCAACAATTAATTTTATTTTATCTCAGATTAGCGTGACGTAGGTTTATTTTAGGCTCAATAAAAGAAGTCTTCGGACATTTTCGTGAGGGGAAAAGGTATAAGAAAGAACAAATCGATTGGAAATTCTGGAGCCGAAATATTCTCGATTGCAATATCTTTAGAGTCTGCCAGACCTATGCCAGGTACTTGAGAGTTAACTTCAGAGTTCCTATGATTACTTACATAAAGTGGTATGGATAGCTTCACAGACATTAGACTGTGACGGCAGCACTCAGAGACGTCATTTAAGCTAATGTTCATTATCGAATTTAAAAATCCTCTTTATGTGTATTGAAATAAGTGTTTAATTATTTTTCTATGTAACCATTAAATTTAATGTAAGACTTAGTGCGACAGTAAGTTCTATAAGTAATTTAACGAATAACCCACAGAAGAGCGCCCAGCAGCCCAGCTGTGGCATGCATAGTGGCTGATGATTCCATGTTCATTTCTTCGATGGACAAGAGACATACAAAAATATTTTTGAATCCGAAAATATTCCATTAAAAACAATAATAAAGTAGTTATTTCATTCAGAGCATACCATTATAAATACAAATATTATTAGTATAGATAAAACGTTTTTGCTGTATAAGCTACTACATTTTCCTGTATATGTGCGAACGATTGTAAAAAGGTTTTTCATTTTCGATGAGGTACATAACTACTTACCTAATACATCTACGGTATTTATTAATACGATGTATTATGTTTAGTATGGTGTGATAAATAATGATGGTAGGGGACTTTGAGTTTTGTACTGAATAATCAACTGTATCTGAATTGAACAGAGTCTAGATTACTACATAACTGTGTTCTCGGTATAAACTTGATCACTTGTCCGCGTTTTTACGCGCCATTGCGTCTTCGGCGGTTTGTGAAAATGCAATCTTGTATGCGATTTAATCTCAAAAGAATATTTATAAGGACATGAGACTTGAATCGTGACGAGCAACGGCAAAATGTGATAACACCGTTACTGTTATATAATTAGTCACAACATAACGCAACACATATCACCACGCCTCTTTCCCCGAAGGGGTAGGCAGAGGTGTTAAACACCCACATTTCGCCAGTTACGTTAGGTCTCCATGTAACAAGTGGCGAGCCTGTTGCCATGCACCGGGCACAATGTGAGGCAAACGTTATTCACAATGAACTGTGACATAAGTTTTATTCAAACTCAGTGGTACTGGCGGCGGGATCGAACCCGCGTTTCCCGCCTCTCGAACGAGAAGATCAATCGATAAGTCATGTTTAGTGTAATTGATATCAATTATTCATAACATTTAGAATTTCGTTCTGCCCGTGAACCTAATAAATGTAATAAATAATAAATAGCCTGCATTACCTAAGTTGGAGCATAGGTTGTTGATGATGATGAAGCTGTAGTAGGTTTAGAACGCGACCCTCTTTCGAGATGAAGTGATGATTTTCGAAATGAACTGACAGATTCTGGTGTGACAGGCCAAAGACAGAGTGAAATAACGCAAATTAGAGGAGATCTATGTCCAGCAGTCACAATGCTGGCTGATTTTGATGATGAAGAAGGTGCTTTTGTTAGCATGACCATTAATCTTCTCTTCTCCAACTCTAGTTATTAAGAGATCTACCAAAGGCGCTTCCTATCTGTACTATACTTGGCACCGGCAACATGTCATTCATCGTCATCGCCGGTCATAAATCCGCGTGACGTGACCGCTAGTTATGTGTGCCAATTATTCGAAAGCTGCTCCAAAACTGCGATCCTAAGTTTGCGGTAACGGTACCAACGCACAGGATCTAGTCCATCAATGGGCAGGCGCGGTAAGCCGACGTTATGTCATGAATATTTAACTGCGTCGTGTGAGGCGAGGGAACCCTCACTGTCGGCAGATTTTTTTATTTTTTTTACATTTGACAGGCAAGCTCTTTGCTTTCATCTCACCTGATGGTGAGTGACGATAAGGCCGAATGTGGAAGCGAGTTTCACCTGTGTTCCTCAAAAACTGAGGAACTGGCTATCTTACCTCTGATTGCCGAAATACAACAATGCTATAACATTGTTATTATGACAGCAGATTTAGGAAGGACGGTGTTGCTAGCCAAGCGGGCTTAGAAGCCCTACCACCAACCAAACCGAGCAGAAAAACTTCTGCCTCCCGTGGGTAATCGAACCCGGACCTCCCGACCTCCCAGTTGTGTGAACCACTAGACCAGAGAGGCGATTGCAAAGTTACACTAATATTGCAGCCAAAGAGAATCGTTTTAGAATTCATTTTAGAAATGTTTTGTTTCGATTTTCTTTGAAGGCTGCATAATGTATTCAATTGTGTATTATGTTGTGTAAATAATGTACCGTTATCAAAACATATAATATTGTCACACAATATATTCTTCCTCTATACTTACCTACTATATCTACATACCACTTTGTATTAAATAGAGCACTACCACTAACAGTTTGAGTGGTAGTGCTCTATTTAAACACGTAAGTTTATTTTACTGAATAAAAATGTTATGTACTCGATATTCAATAGTGCTTTCTCATTAAAGGCGATCACTTTCAATGATAATTTCATACCTATCAATATGCCGTTGGTATTCAACGGCACTAGTTTGAATTGCTGACATACTAGCTGTATTTTAATTTACCCTAAAAATAATGAAGTTTAGGTTTACTGTATCTCAATATTGGTTAGTTTGTTGAGATTCCGTGTAACTTAAAATGGAAACTTGTATAACTGTATCTTCGACCATGAAACTAGATTTTCTGGTAACGTCTGAAGATGGCAGCATGCAAATTGGCATACTAATGGAAAATATTACCGTGCTTATATTCATGAACTTTTAATGCCATTAAAGACAAAACAATATAGTCGAATTTGAATAAAAACTTGTCTGTTATAAAACATACCTAACATCTTTATCTAAACACATTTTTAAGAGTCAAAAATGTTCAACCATTTTTACTTACCTAAATGTGTACAACATACCGTACAACAAAACATTTTTTTTAATAAATGTACAGAACCAGCAGTCGAGCTTAGTCTACTTAATTTTTTTAAGTGGCGCTATAAAATTGATAATTTAATGGCAACACTGGGCCCCAAATGGCACCCTTGCGAATACCGTTACAGGCAAACAGAACACTTAAATGAAATAATTTAACCGACGGACCGTTTGATTCTAATTTTATGTTTAAATTAACTTCATACGGAGACAGTAATACGGTAAAGTGGAAAAAATCGCGTATCGCGGCCGGCAGAAGTATAGAGTTCTCAACTCGAGAGGCTTTTTTTCATTAAACTGCAAATTCGGGACAAGCAGTAGTTATTTTTTAATCACATCCAAAAGACTCATCTTCTACCTGATGACATATCATCATCGGTCTCCTTACCAGGCTTCATGTATGAACTCAACTGTTAGCAGCTAACCGCTGTGTTCATCTGAACACTGATCAAAGAAACAGAATTCACCAGATTAGCAACCTTTCTAATACAAACGTAAATGTTTCACGTCTCTTTCGAAGGAATCCAAGATGTAAGATGGAGAGGAAAATTCTGGAATCGACGACAAGCGGTCAAATAAACAAAAAGAAACAAGGTATCTCTTCTTCAATTTCTATACCTACTTATCTCATAAAAATTTCCAAGGTCCAATATCCGAAAACGGTTTTTATACTTATGCACAGAAAATTCTACAATTTGTTCTAGTAATTACAATTGTAATATCTTTCGTCTGTAAACAACCTGTCTACTTATTTCCAAAGTAAGAACGGCCTTTAAAAGCCTTAAACAATAAACGTTCAACCATGTAATGCGAGCCCATTAATCAGGATCCAGACATGCAAATGTAAACATTTGGACAATTTCCCCGAAGGCCTTCACAACCGGTATATTATTTATTGGCTTTTTTCAACAAAACGAGTAGTGGCGGATGCCTGTAATTATAAAAAACAGATTGTAGTCCTACTGGTGACATTGAGGCAGTGACTAGCGTGAAATGAAGCTAAAAGCGATGGTTGCCCTCCCGGCATTTTACAATGGTATTTGCGGTATTTGCTAATTACAGTATAGAATGTATTGACGTTACGAATACGTTCATGTGTGCTTTACCGGATTTTTTTTTAAATATTTTAGTCCGCCTTCTGTTTTATAAGTATATTGAGATAGACGCAATGAAGGTTTTTTGTTGAATTTGTTGTGTTTTTTGGCGTTGACATGCCATCGTCCTCGATATATATCCATCCTCTATAATCGCTGCCTCTAAAAATGTTTGTAATCGTTGTCATGTCGGTATCAAAGCGGTATCTTTTTGTAGTAAATAAGAAGGCTGCGTACCACACTTTCATACACCTAAATAAATTCTCAAATCCAGACGCTTTACTGTGCGCATACGCAACCACATCGTTACATCGCAACGACTTAACGACCGCATCTAATTGCATGTCGAAATCTTACGCACTAACTTAGTGCTCAGTTTCATCCGATCAGTCTCAGGATGATATTTTAGTACTACTTATCATTAGCGAATTAAAGTCGTCCTTCTGGATATCACTGGGAGTTTTAGACCGTAACAACCATCGCTGGCTTGAACGGGTCGGTGCCCAATCATTATATGTCCATATAACTGATTGTTTTTAAAACTATGCTTAACTCTCATTTCTCTTTAACTAGGTATTACGAATTTAATAAAACATTTTCGATATTCATATCGCGTGTAGCGTATTGTACTCGTATTGACAATACGATACTTTCAGCCCTTATAGTGCAAAGCCTTAGGAAATCTTACCTCACCACACTAGAACTCTACAATTTGTAATTTCAAAATGTACTTTTAAATACTCGTAGTACCTACCCCACCCATATCAATGTACTTTTATACCTTGATCGATAACTATGTTTGCAACGTAATATAATTATGTAGTGCTGAATTTACAGGTATGTAGGAACGCCAGACAAGGAATAGGAATAAGTTTGAAAATATATCGTGATCAATCGCACCGTTTGATACAGACATGGGGTCTGTCAGGTCTGTGTAATTGTTTCATTGTATTGGAGATGGATGGCCTGAATGCGACGCGTCTTATTCTTATACTGATCGATATCGAAATTACATAAATCCGACAAGGGCTGTCGGATTAATTCGACAAATATTTTGTGCCTTTACAATTCGTTCGCAGATGTTCATGAATATAAAAAAATCTATTTGGTTAAATATTCAATGCAATTGAACTTTTAAATCATATTATGGCTAAAATAAAATAAAAAATTCACACACGGTACCTACACCCGTCAGAAGCATGTCGTGTGATATTAATCTATACTCTATAGAATCATGCCATTCATTAACGAAGGACCAAATAAAAAATAACTAGGTACATAAATGGAGTCCTCTTCGTCAACAAAGAAACACCAATCAAAATCTATTCATCTCCCGCACTTTAGAACATCCCCTCGCATCAAATTTATCCCTAAAGAACAGTAGAAAATAAGTCGCATCACTGCGCGCTCCCAAAACTATGATGCGATACGACATTTCTAAGTCGAGTTGCGAATATCGACTGCCTCCTACATAGTACCTTGTAACTGGTTTGGCGCGAGGACTGATTTAATTTACTCCCGAAGGTAGTCGGGAGGACAGCCGCCAGCCGGCGCGGGCGCTGTTCACACGGCTAATTTGTCGCGGATGATGCACGACTCAGACCTCTGTAAAGCAATAAAGAGGTGGCCAGCAAATCCATAGGCTAAACAATCGTAAACTAGAAAAATTTGAAGATTCAGTGAATTTTGTTTTCGTTGCAGTCGTAATTCAATTATCCAATTTAGCAAACGAACTAATAAAAGTAGGTCCCATATACTGGTCAGGTATACTTGGCAGCGAAGAATCCAGACAATACAGATGAAGCTTGCTTCCACCTTCGGCCTTATCGTCACATACCATCAGATGAGATGAAGGCCAAGAGCTTATCTGTCATATGTACAAAAATAAAAACAAAGTATGTTTATATCATAATATGGTTTAAAGTCACGTTATAAATACTATATGCATCGAAATCAACGTAACATTTTATCATCGATGGATATTATTATATATGATTTTTTCCGAAGCGTTTGCAACCCGGCTGATCAGATGTTTGTGATTTTCCTGCTGATATTTATATATTTAAATTCAAAACATATTTATACGTATATACACATACGTTTGTATATCATTCATCAATCAATTCTTTAACACAAGCTGGGTAACTCTTTCATAGGGCTAATTGTGTAAGAATTATTTATTATATCCATGACGCAAGCTTTGTGAAACACCCTCAAGCCGCTAATGAGTTCGTTCCAAGCCTTATATGTCTATAACAGCAGCTATTTATCCTGTAAGATAACACGAGCTCGAACTCGCGACCCCGCCGGACAGGCCCTATCTATCACAGCGATCGATACTGTTTACGCTTATCGATCGATTCGATCTCGACCTGAAATGAGTTTCAAAAGCTGCATTTGTCATTGGGCATTGTCTTAAACATATTATCGAGACTAACTTGTATATTGTATTTATTTTAAATAGTGATCTGTAATTATCTTGAAGTCCTCTCATTTTTTTTTAATGTACTGTTTTTTGGTGTAAGTACTATTTACGTGGATCAGAGTGTTTTTTTTAATCTCGAAACATTAAAATAAAATAGACTATTTAAAATAAAAAAGAAATTGGTAAGTATTTCATCTAAATTAATAGGTTTTTTTATCATTTATTTTTTTTATAAGGGCTTTCTGAGGGGGATCAGACTAGGTTGAATTTTGAATGTTCTGATCATCAACCCAATGAATGTCATAAATAGTCATAATTCAATAGATTACACAACGTATCGTCTCGCCCTTATCCCCGAAAGGGGTAGCCAGAGGTTACTCACATTTCTCATTATTTCTATTATGAGAAAAATAAAAGTTTAAAGACTTTATTTATTTCGTTTGGCTTCGAGTTATAAAACAGAGTAGGTAAATTAATATTAAACAAACACAAGTTATAATCTCCCATAACTTATAACTTCATCAAATGCCTCCATGACAAATCCTATTTTATAATCTGCGTGTTTACACGCAGTTATAAAATAGGATTAGGATTTAGGCCCGCAAAAACTTGTTAGTTTGTTGGCTAATAACCAATTAAGTGATTAAACGGTGCATATTGATCATCATAACAAATCGATACAAAAACTAAAACTAACAACAAGCGGTTGATTCTTCCTAGAGATTGCCTTACGGGCAGCGAGCTCGCTAACGTGTGCTTGTAACGATATTCATTATAAACTAGCTGTTGACCGCGACTTCGTCCTCGGTTACTGGTTTTTTAACTATCTCACGGGAACTCTTATATTTTCCGGAATAAAAGCATCTAAAATGTTGACAAATTTCATTGAAATCGGTCAAGCCATTTTGGATATTAGCCTTTACAACAGAAATCTCTATTTACATCCCCCTGACTTGATTTTAAGCATTTTTTTATGTACAGATATTCGACCTCTACAGATTTATTATATGTATAGATTATCAAGGAATTAAAAAGTCGAAAATAGTTTTCTTTAATAAACATTTAATTCGACCGTGTCTGATAAATTCGACTAGTTATTTGGACCATTTTTAGGGCCGTATATATATGACACCACAGATTAGAGAGCATATTTGACATTGAAATTGCTGCCGAGCTCCATCACTCCCGTAATCCTTTAATAAAGAGCTTAGAATATTGTTATTCACAATAACTTATTACTATACACACAGTTTCTATATAGCGGGAGAATATTGAAAAATATATCTCAAAAGTTAAATTATAAGTTTCATGTCCAGCTCGTTTATCCACGAAGGTATGCGAGAGCCGACGCGTGAACACGCGCGCTGGATAATAGTTGTGCTGATAATTCGCTTCGCTTCGGTCCGCGCCTGCGCCTGCGCGTGTCTTCTTCCATGTAAACAGTAACAGTAGCCGTCGGTAGCCGCTAGCCGTCGCCCATCGATCAAAGTAATGCGTTGGCTCACGCTATTGAATTTATATCACTTTATTTATTAATTCTACGCTTTTTAAATATTTAACTAACCAGGTAAGATTTTTTTTAAGATTTAAAAACTGTGATTTGTAGCTTTCTGTAAATGCAAATGTTAGGTAAATGCAACCTGTAGGGTGGTTACATCTATTAGCTTGTTGTGGTTATTATACCAAACAGTTTTTACACTCTTGTAATATAATTATTGTTAGTTAATTTATAAAATAATTATTGTTATTCTTGTTTTTATTCAATTATTTGAAAAATACATCAGTAGAGGTATGACTTGCTGTATATGCCGCGCAATGCGATGTTCCAATCGTTGCTGCCATACAACCTACAGAAATTATATTCTCTAGGATCCCGCAATTACTGAAAAGGATACTGACCTGACCTTAGAGTCTGACTTGGCCGCGACGCCCTGAGAGTGAGAACCTTCTTGCAGTAGGGCAGAAATGGTTTTATCGGGGAGTTTTAGCGTGGGATGCTAGGGTGACTGGTGAGTCCCGCACGCCTAACTGACAATATTTAAGGTTCGTTATTTCGTAAATAACTTGCTTCTCGTCAAAAAAGTACCAGCGTTGTCCAACTGTTCTCTTAGTCTGGACTGTCCTTTTAGTTAATCTGTAGCCATAATCAACTGTTCACATAATAACTGCTGCATTCTCTTCGTTCCCAGGTACGACGTACCTGACCGGGGAGAACTTCCTGGACGTGCTGGACAACGGCGTGGAGCTGTGCCAGCTGGCCGCCGTCATCCACGACCGCGCCAAGGAGGCCTTTGACCTGGGCCTTTATGTGGGGGTGAGTCAGCCCTCCATATTTATCCTTCTTCATCGGTTCTATTTTTATGGTCTGCTTGGTTGAGAGTAGCAGCCAAGAACTGAATGGCATCCAATGACGTGGAGCAATGATCTGGCGGAGGTAGCAGAGATTTGATGCTGGCAGCGCAGATTGAGGAGGATTGAGCATTGTTGAGGAGATCCTTGGGGAGATCTTGCCCGCGTATTATGTGGAATCAACAAATTACTAGCAAAGTCTGGGTGTATGTGTAATACACCTCTGCCTACCCTTTCGAGGATATAGTGATATTCCTCTGACTGCACGTTTTCCCAAAGTTTCTAAAGCGTCCATGTTGTCGCCCCCAGCCGGTGCCGCAGATCCGCGGGCGCTGCTGGCAGCGCGCGGCGCGGCGCAGCTTCTTCTCGCGCGACAACACAGAGAACTTCATCACTTTCTGCCGCGAGCTCGGCGTGCACGAGAACCTGCTCTTCGAGAGCGATGACTTAGGTGAGCTGATAAACATTACTCTTTATTACACAAGCATTTTTGTTTTACTTACCTGATAAAATCAGGCAGGCAATGCAGACTCTGCCACTTACACTTAAGCATCCACTCAATCCATCGCTACCCAAGGTAACATTGCATGGTATCCAATTTTATATTCAGCGCTATTCTAGTTATTTGGCTTTCATTCCTTCTCATCCACTTACGCCTGGAGCCTTAGGCAGACTAGAATAAAGAATAATAAGCTCGTTTGCGATCTACCTATTTTATTTTTTCACAAATAACAAGTGCTCGAGTGCACATCGATTGAACGAGGAGATCTGCATGAGAAACGCAAGGAACATAGTAAAAAAAATTTGACAACTACCAGCAGTGTGTAGAACACAGTGCTCGCTGATTTTGCATCCGGTGGGTTGAGTCAGTTTTGGTACTGGAAGACGCAACGCAACGGTAATAGGTCGAAGGTAGTTGCTGGATGCGAACAGCGCAGGACTGACCGTTGCGGATATCTTAACGGGAAGAAGTAGCAATCGTCGACTCTAAGCTTAATGATGTAGTATGTCGCCCGCAGTGCTGCACAACCAGCCGCGGCAGGTGATCCTGTGCCTGCTGGAGCTGGCGCGGCTGGCGGCGCGCTGCGGGCTGGAGCCGCCGGGGCTGGTGCAGCTCGAGCGGGAGATAGCGCTCGAGGAGCGGGACTCCGGCCTCGACTCCGCCATGTCCGGCGCCGCCTGGCAGTTCCGCGGGGACACGCCGCCAAACGCTGACAAGTTAGTTACCTCTCTATCATTCGACTGCGCTGCACATTTTGATTTTAAAAAGATAAAGCAAACAAAAACTTATCATGGTAAGTAACCAGAGTTCCAAGGGAGAAAAAGGATCTAGGATTTTCAACGTGTGATCGTCACGTTCGATCGGCTGCGGTAACTATTTACTATTATAAACCCGGCATGCCGGCAGGCTTGCTTGTGTTATCTAAATAAAATGATGACTGTCACACAATATTTTCTTTCTAATAACGAGATACTCGTAGATATCAATATAAAATAATATCTATAAATTTCAGAAAATCATTACGTACATATCATTTTAATATTTTGATATTATTTTCAGAACATTAATCGTGCCGGCCGCAGAACATGACAGTAAGTAGTGTTTGCTCTTTGGTTAATTTAAATAATCAATGCTATCATCAGTTCTCCGACAACAATTTACTGATTTTTCGGCTGAATTTTTTGTTACTGATCAAATAATTAAATGGCTACCCAATTTCATATAAGGTCAGCTCCAAACCTTCCTTAACATTTTAGTATTGTCGTATATATACGACGTCACATTTATATTGTTTCTTTTATACTGATCGATACTCCCCAACTTGCAGGTGAAATATCAGCCGTGGACAACGCGGACGCCGAGAGCACCAAATCTGAAGGCACGGTCGGCAGCACCGACTCCGACGTGCCGCTCAAGCCCACCAACGAGCTAGACAAGAGGGTGAGTTGTGGCCTTATCGCTTTTTGTAGTTTGAATGCATCGTCTCTTCGTCCTCAGACTATACGTCCCACTAATGGACTTAGCGAAACACACGAGGAGTACAGGCTATAACACCACCACGCTGGCCCAATGCGGGTTGGTGAGTAAATGGTTGCAACTGCTTAATTTATAAAGCACAGAGGAAATCGAGATCTCAAATTTTTTTATGTTAGCTATCTACATGTGAAAAAGTCTATGTTCCCAAGCAGATAGCTTCATACTATTCAAAGGGTGGAATTTAAAGGGTATTTGGGAAGATAAGTAAGACACTTAGGGATTTGACACAACAATTATTATTTATTGGGTAATTCTGTTTATATGACATTAAGATATTCAATATCGTTTATTCAATTTAGATGCGTCTTAGCACATGCTTATGAACGTCAAATGCATTTTACAAATCTTCGTTCAATCCGTTCACAAAACTACCAGGAGGTCTTGTTCGTTTCTATCCTCTCTTTACACTTTAAATTGTTTTTCTTTTTTTAAAAATGGAGAAAGAAAAAATAAATAAATATCTAATAATAGAGTATTGACAAGTAAAAGGAAAAAGACTTAGAAAAGGTAAATACACTATAAAATAAGGTCCAATTCGTAACAATACCCTCTCGACTTGTTTGGTTTTTAAGTTATGAATATGATATACAGTAAAGTCAGCTCTACGGCCTCAGACTGTAACACTTACCATCAGTTCAAGTGAACCCTGTGCATTACAATAATCGATTGAAGGTGCAAGGCGTCAGAAGGTAATGTAGTTGAGGCGGCGGTGGCGTTGCAGGTGCAGCTGGTGACGCGTCTGCTGGAGCGCGGCTGCCGCTGCGGCGCCGGCCGCTGCGACAGACTGCTCAAGGTCAAGAAGGTGGGCGAGGGCCGCTACAACATCGCCGGACGGAACGTCTTCATACGGGTACGACGCACACGCACACACACACACACGCACACACACACGCCTCTACAGGGCTCCACTGCCAGAAGTCTGCACTCCCCTTCATTTGGTTCAGCAGTTTTGACGTGAAAGCGAGACAGACAGACAGAGATACTTTCGCATTCATAATATTATAGTACGGATCTTTGATTATTTCTTTGCGTATTATGACAGTTCGTAACTATAAATAAACTAATTAATGTTATTTAAGTCGCGTATCGGTAATCATGCAAAGATTTACAGAATGCGCAAGTATAATAATTTATTAGTACTTCTCTAGTACTTATCCACACGTATTTTCACTTAGCATGATGCTTGCCAATATTTATATGTCGCGTATGTAGTGATGGACGCGCACGTGTCTGGTTGCAGCTGCTGAAGGGGCGCCACATGATGGTGCGCGTGGGCGGCGGCTGGGACACGCTGGAGCACTTCCTGTCGCGCCACGAGCCCTGCCAGGTGCGCCTCGTCACCCCCGGCAAGCGGGCGCGCGCCCTACCGACACCCACCACCCCTCCCGACACCCGCACCATCTCCCCTGTCAGTAAAGCTTCCAGCGGTAAGACTTCACCCGTAGATACGAAACGTAGCTCGCCACAGTCCGCTCGCCGAGGCTCGACTCCTCGCGCTCCCCGCACGGCCCTCTCCCTCCCCCTGAACGCAGACGCTCCTCGGCCGAGGAAACAGTCGGCTCCTCCCAGCTTCAGCACGCCTAGCACTCCGACCGGACGACAGGTGCGAACTCCGGAATATAAGAAGTCATCGACGTCGTCGACGTTGAACGTCCCGAAGAAATCCCGCAGCATGAACCTAGCGAAAGACGACGGATCGTGCGGCACGGACAGACTGAACGCTAGCGCGAAAAAGAACGGACCTGCTCCGACAGTGGACGTCGGGAGGAAGACTCGCAGCCAGAGCCTCGCGACCACTCCCATCAACGAAGTCAGAAAACCCTTCGGGAAGAAGACTAGGAGTATGAGCTTGGCGACCTCGGTGGAGCCCTCTAAGCCGATGACGAAGAGCGTGTCGGTCAACTCTGCGCTCACGCAAGCGGCTATCGAGGCCAGCATAAGGCTGTCGCTGGAGGCGAGTCTCCATGAGCACTCGGACAAGAAGCCATTCCTGCACATAAAGGCCAAGTACCGGAGTCCGCCGCCGCGCGAGGTGCCGCCCAGATAAGCCCATTCCGCTAGTTTTATAGTTTGACTTCGCTAAGCTAGGTTATGCGTCCGCGCGCCGACGTGGGGCCCATGCAGGGGTAGTTTTCGTTGAATACATCACATATTCACAATAGATTAAATAAAAATTATTTTGTCATTCGTGATTTAAGTTAAAAGTCAATCTCAAATGTGTGTTATATAAATTTAATTATTTAATTAAATTGATTATGATAATTTATGTTTTTTAACAAATATTTAAATCTCGGTAGGAACTCGATAGCAAAGTGTTTCTCATTTAGTTTCAAAAATAAAAGTTACTTTTGCACATGGTCGAACCTTGGACAGGTCCAAAACGTTGTGATATCGAGTTCCTATCGAATCGAATTTAATCTAATATTATAATATTATAGTACTGATTAATTTATATTTTTTTATTAATTATAATGACGCTGCGTATGGGGTCCCACTGTAGGTATAGACACAGTTATAAACATTATTTAGGTAGAGTTAAGCAATCTCATTGGTCGCCGACAGCGTAGCCGCTTCCACCCCCCCGAGGGCTAGTCATAATCAATTGTTATAATATAATATAATGATAATCGTTTAATTTAATTGTAATTATGATGGCAATATTGTAAACTATACTACTTATGCAGTGTATAATACTTATTTGAGAAATGGCAGTTTGATTTTCGTTTAAGCTATATTTAATATGCTAGCATAACAAAACCTATTTTATTCATTATATTCATCGCTTTTCAGTCGCCGTAATTTATTTTTAATCAGTGTGTGAAGTAATTTATTTCTTACAGAGTAAATAAACAACCTTTGGTCTTGATTCCTATTTCATAGGTTTTGTTATGCTTGCAACACTTCGTTTTATTTTGTCGCCATTGGTAATTATGGAGAAACTTAGTTGTAATATTATTTTAATTGGATCATGTACAGTTATTCTGGTAGTTATCACGATATGACCTCAAGTCCACGGTACAAATATAATACACACATGGTATATTTTTTTAAAATGAGACATGCGAGTATTTTTGCACTAACTCTAGGTATAGACGCACCAATTACATAGATTAGGCACGAGTTTAGTTCTCATTTCTTGTCACTAGTGATCCAGCTTTGCCAGGCTAAGCATATTTTCCTGATTAAGCTTAAAGCGCAAGCGTATTTTTGGCAATGAGTAAACAACTTTACCATATAACATTTAGTGTTCAAATTACAACAAAGATAACTATAAACACAAGAAATTCGAGTGAAAAACTTTTTAGAGTCACATTTCTTCGAAAAAAGATCATAATAATGAATCATTTTGATTTTAGTGTTAAATTATATAATAAAAATCTTTCGCCTGCCCTGTTACCAACATTACTTGGGGTTGGCGCAACATGTCTTCCCATTACCTACTCAATAAATAATTAAATAAGAATATTCTATAATAATAGTGTCTACTTTTTGTAAATCTTCCAAGAAAAGAGCGTACAACTTTCTAAAGGGACGACAACGCATTTGTGACCCCTCCGGTGCTAATGTCCACGGGCGACGGTAATCACTTCCCATAAGGTAACCGTGTGCTCGATTGCCCTCTATTAAAAAAATATACTAATAGGAGTATGGTATGGAATTGCGAATTTGCGATACAGTCATCGCATTTGTATTAATTCCAGCTTGAATTAAAGTCCAATAAACGGTGTGGTGATTGTGTATCGCAAGCCAGCGATGGGTGTAAGTGCCAAAACTTTAATTCACTAGTGACAAGGGACTAAGTCAAATACTAAGCTGGTGTAACTTATTTAATACAAACGATCTTGAGAAACCTACTTACCTACACTACTTCTATAGGTAGCGTGTAGATTTCCAAACACGAATTTTCCTATCCTATTTTCATTCTGATGTAAACAGATTGTTCTTTAGGCCTCGAGCGAATTTAGTAAACTTATATTGTAATCGACATGTTTTTGAAATGATATTCGATCGATGTCTTCCGACTTGCAAATTTATTTATTTTCAACTTAGATCCTCACTTAGGCTATTTTAAATCCAATTAAACCTCAACGAATTGTATAAATTAAATTTTAAACGCTAATTCCAAAAATATTAATTATTAGTAATGTCATTAAAGTGATTATTAAAGTCTTATGAATAAACAGATCCAACACTCAGACATATCTCGAGCTTGTGTATAATAATGGTGTCGTCACGCCGATCTGCCTGCGTATCGCAATATAGTGCCAACAGTTTTATTAATGTAATGGTTGATAATAAATTTTTAATATTCTGTCATTTATGTTTCATTGCACCTAGTAGATAAGAAGAAATTATTACTTATGCACATAAGCAATAATTTATTGTTATCCTATTTATATTATTGTAAGGCTTACCCCCTTGGCGGGCACCGCTAACACCGGCCTACGCAAACAATCTGAGCAAACAATAGATGTTTTATTGTTTGCGAACGTCAAATTTTTTTCCGTACTATGTCACAAGTACCAAACCTTCCATTATACAGTATATTATGAATTGATTGGTGTGATATGGCAATAAAGAATTAATTTTGCCCACCAAACTGAACATCTATAGCTGTCTGACACAGTACAATTTAAAAAAAAATATAAAAAATATTTCGTTTCTGCATCTTATACAAATATAATGTTAGATAGGTATTATTTTAAGGCCTCGGCCAGACAGAGGCGGTGGCGGTGGCGGTCTACCGCACGCAGGCCGCCACCGCCACACCAGGTCACACAGGCGCGGTAAGGCCGCGCGGCCAGGGTTGCCAAATCTGGTACAAATACGAGATTTTCTGTTACTCTACGAGACAGATTGGCATTTTTTTCGTAATATCACAACAAAATTTTTTTTAGGCAAAAACAAAATGTAAACAACGTTTGATAAGTCACTTGATAGATGACCAAAGAGTATACAGTTGGGGTGGCTTAATGAAAATAATAATTTTATGTTTTTTAAAAATGTCATGAGATTCTGGTAGACCTTTAGGGCCACTTACAGGATATTTTAAACCTCGATTTAGTCATTTTTTGACATAAGAGCCATAGTAAAAATGTCAAAAACTGATAAAATCCAGTTTAAAATCTCGATTTGAATTCCTGCAAGTGGGCCTTAGTTACTTAATTATTGTATTTAATTAGTAAATCGGCAATGGTTTGAACAACATAATATTGTTCAAAATTAAGTTGCAAGATTCCATGACTCTCTGCATGTTAAAAAGGATTGTAATAAAATTGTAATATTTAATTAATTATCTATTCATGTTTTCAATTTATGTTCTTGCTGTTTCATTCTAAAGAGTAGTTCTATATAACTGGGCGAAAATTGATAACCCTAGTGCGATCGCCGAGCTTAGAAACGAAAAGTAGTAAGTACAGTACTTTGTCATCCATGGATGTCAAAGTGACAAGCGGCCGCGGCCGACCGCCTCATGGCCGCGACGCAGGCCGCGCCTGTGTGAATCGATGTTCAGACATCCATACTACGCAACTGACCGCCACCGCCACCGCCACCGCCACCGCGTCTGTCTGGCCGAGGCTTAACACTATTTAAAAATACATAAACGTACAGCCAAGCGCATCCGCATGCATCCGACAGAGGGCGTCAATATCGTTTTCTACAGTTTTCTATTTCGCGTCATTCATTCGCTCTCCTGTTTATTACATAATAATTTAAAGTATAATTTCAGTGTTTCCGTAAAATATGTTAGTAAAATGGGAGAAATAAGAGAAATAATTAATTAATCTACTAAAAATCAAATCAAACGGTTGAAGAAGCGATACATCTCAAAAAAAGCACCGAAACCGTTGGGTACTTTTGAATTGAAGGTTAGTCAGTAACCATTATAAATACTATGTATTCAGATATAAAGCTAAGAATATTCACATTATACTTAGTCTGTTTCAATTTAACTAGATATTTTGTATTTACTGTGATGTTATATTATTATTTGGAATAGTGAGATTTAACATCACCTGTTTTTTTTTCAGTAGATTGGTGGTATGCGTTTTATCAAACTTTCTGAAACTTTAAATGTATCATGTAAGGGTAAATCCTTTTTCAATATAATCTAAAAAAGCTTTAAATCTCGTTCTGAGGGTCAATATCCCACAAAAAACAAGGGCTCAATTAGGAGTAGGTAGGTAAGGTGTTTTTTCTTTTATTATTTTCCATTTCTTTCATATACGTAAAAATCTACGAATGCAGCAATGAAGATTAATATTTGTAGATGTTTACTCAAGGCAGTTCTTTTTACGATAAACGTAAGTGTAAGTAAACAATCTTGTCTCCTGGTAGCTAGCCTAATATTCTTTTCATGAAAGCATTACTTATAACCTACTCTCGGAATCCGGCGGCTTTGTGGTTGTTACTTGCTGCAAGCACTTGCGGTAATAAACTATAATTTAAATAGGTATTGCACTTTTTTATATCTTAACTAATTTTGTAAAATATCTTAAATGTTGACGATTTCCAGTTCCAAGCTTGGCCTATGAATTAAAATTATTTTTGTTTGTTGCTTGTTGGCGAATATGATTGGCATAAAGAATTTTGACGTTCTTAAGAAACCTTCCTAAATACCGAAAACCTCATCCTGGAAATGTACTGAGAAACTACCTCTAGCATCTCCCGTCCAGTTACAATATATAATTAATATTAATGCTTTACAAATGGTATGAATTGGTCAGTCCCCTACCAGAAATAGGAAAATTAATGAATAAATGAATGCATTCCGCGAATTGCTACTTGAGCTCCACCATAATTTACACCGACTTATCGCTGAAACCAATCTATGGGGCAGTATGCACAGTGCTCACTAACATTCAGCTAGTCACAGAGTAACTTGGTAACCATGATCACTAGTTGCGTGTCTCAAACAAATTTCAACCTTAAATTGGACGAATTAAGATTGAAATCGGTTGGGATATCTCAACTGTTTTATTGAAGCAGCTACAGTTTTTTTTCACCACATGAAGCACACGCAAGGCACAAAGTAAGTATCAGAAGCAATTTAGATTTACTAGATAGATATGTAATATTTTTTTACCATTTTGTATTTTCATTATTTGTGCCAAAATTACACTTATTTAGTACCAACATTAGGCACAGCGCGCTTTTAGTTAGGCATCCCAGAGTTCCTTGATTTAAAAAGAGAATTTATTTTGAATTTAATACTTTAATATTTTTTTTATAACATAAGTATTTAACGAATTAAATTTTACTAATAATATAACTAAAATCATCAAATCACCAGTTCTTGATATGCCAAAAGAGTACCGTCACTCAGTTGGGTTAGTAATATTATTTTTATTTTATACACAAAACAGCATATAAACAAAACTTTTTTTCATTTTCTTGGGAACATTTTCCCCTCTAGTGCCGTCGGTCCCAGGCTGCCCCGCGGGTCAACGTGGCGATCCCGGTGCGCGCGTCGGTCACCCCCAACAAGCGGCGCTACACCTACTACAACAAGCTGTTTCGGCCGGTGTCCTACGAGCTGCCCAAGCCGCTCACTATCTCACTCGTCTAGCGGCTCTACAACAGCTGCTACGGCCGTATGCTACGAGCTGCCCAAGCCGCTCTTGTAGCGGCACTACAACAGCTACTCCGGCCGTGTGCTTCGAGCAGCTCATGCCTATTACCATCTCCTTCGATGGTAACGCCGTTCGATGTCAGAGTTGGGAGTTATGTTTACCTACTTCTCTGTCCTGTTGAGGATATCTTTATTACAATATAACGTGCAGATATATCTATTATCTGTGTGTAATAATTATTTAATGTGTACGGGGGATTTACTTTTATAAAAAAGTTTGCTCAAAGTTTGCCACAATAAATATCGAAAGCAGTTTCTTTATTTTGAAATTGTATTATTGTATCATCTGTACTAAAAATATTATAAAGCTAAATACTCTAAGGGGATATAATCATGACTATTATCCTTAGGGAATAATAGTCATGATTATATGTATGTATGCATAGTAATTCCAACCGACATAGATGACATATTTAAATGTATAAATACTAATTACACCATATTTTTTCTGCTTAATAATTTGAGACTCCGCGCCTGTTAAAAATATGTGACATACTCGTAATATATTGATTAATTGGATCCTATTGGATCACAATATGAAAATGTATACTTGTTGATATTCCTGTGAACCAAGTGGCGCGTATTAAGACGTGGCCTTTATTATGACCACGTGTTGATTTTAAAAATGTTTGTTCAAGTGGTTTGATTTGATCTCATTAATGGTACGCAATTATTAGGTCTAACAGTTTAGCAAGTTTAAGTAATTATAAGCACTTGATAAGTAAAATTTCATAGTTAAATAAGACTGTTCAATTTTCAATAATCCAACAATTTTTTTTGCTACTGACTGTTCAAATATTTAGCAGCTTTATTAAATATGTTTAAAAATATTATGTCCATTAAAATTATCTGAAATTTTCTTGTGGGGGTTTTTTCTAGAAAATCTATATTCCAATAAGAAAGCAGTTTGTCTCTTGATGTATACCAATGTGCGGTGTAATGGGTAATATAGGCTTGTTCCATCTGAAGACAGTCCCAAATGTCCCGGTTGCATGTATGTCATTAATAATTTACTTAAACTCAAATACTTGATAGTCGTGTGAGCTCATTGCAATTACGTTTGTGTGCAAGAGCATTTGTTAGGAGATGTTTTTTATTAATATCTATAAAACATTAATAAAAAACTTCTATAAAAATAATGATACTTGTGGTTTTGTGTGTTTTGTCATCCCATGTTGTCACACGTTTGCAGAGTCGTGGTCCCCACTCAAGCACTTTACGACTCCAGCGGCCGTCAGTTTTATGGCTAATGTGACCAGTCAGTATATGTTTATCTATCCGGTAGGCTATGTCGGTGACTGTAGTTCTGTCGGGTCGGATCAGATCATTCTTAATACGAATGATGGGATGACAATATTCGCACTCGTAGGTTGGCTGGATGAGAACTGCCGAAGATCGAGAGCGGTGACGTGCATCCGCAGTGGATGAGCATAGGTTTTCGATGATGATGTTTCAAATATGACCTTACTTACGTAATTACGTATGTACTTTTAGTCATTTAACTCTGATTATATAAGTTTAACTGTATATCTGACATAAAAGGCTGCACAATTTTACAACAATGAATTAACTAAGACATTATATGAAGTATTTATATATATTAATATTAAAATGGTGTTTTGAGGACAATTAAATGAAAAAACATAAGACGACTTCATGATTTTATTAAATACCTCAGTCAAGTAAGTTTATTATTAGAAAATTAAGTATAAAATTACATTTATAACTAGGAATGAAAAAGTAAATGCAAATGGAACGTTCAATTCTGGCATTGTGGAGTTTCACCAATCAAAATAAAGAGAGCAAACATGCGCATGCGCACGCATAACTATGTCGACTGACAATACTAATCCGTCCAGCATACAGAAGCAATACATGTAAATATATTTCAAAAAGTTGACTCTACAATATTCACATCAAGTCTAAGATATTTACTTACTATGTCGATTTAACTAACAAGCGATATCCACGATTTAAAAAATGTTGCTAGTTTAAGTGTTTTTAAAATAGTCTTAATTGAATATTGTAACTTCAACTAAGGTTTTATCTAGTCATTAAATAGTATTATCGTTTTATTACAAGCAATATTTGATCAGTTCACAATAAACTATTTAAACACAACTGTTTAGTTTCATTTGTTAAAACTTACATAATACAATGCTCTCTATGTCACCAATAATTTATAGCATTCAAGGTGGTTAGTGACATAGCCTCTTATTCTAATAATAATAATGTTTGTAAATAATACATCATATAAATATTTATTAATACATTTGGTACACGCTCTTCTAAACAGATTTTGGGGGTTGATAGTGTGAAGTTGTTGGGAACACCTTCATTTAACATAATAATAAAATGTATTTTTTCATTACTCAAAGTAATTCAATGCATGGTGCAAAATGTTATTATTAAGAAGCAGTTGAAGCAGTTGCACCAATATGATCAGTATTAATTTCCAAAAAACGTGTACTACTGCATAGTAAAATGATAATTTTTGTAAGTGAATATAGTAAAATATTTTTTTTCACTCATACAACAAAAAATATAAGTCTAAACACAAAATCTAACAGATTGGCATATTATTATGTGAAATTAAGGTGTTATATAATCTAAGCCACTAAAATCAACCGCCATTTAAAATTTTACACTTCAACTTATTTAAATACAAACACACTTTCAAATTTGTTTATTATATAATTATAAACAGACGAAAGCAAAAATAAAGCATTGTCCTTAGACATGTTTAAATAATTATTATTATGCCTGTCACTGATATTGTTTGAGATAGCGTGTTATTTAATCGGTTAGCAAAATATTCGAATCTTGGTCAGCAACTCGAATGTTTTCTCTGCTTCCAAATTGTGTAATATTATGTTTTAATGACACAAATATTGTTTTTAAGGGTCATAAAAAGATGACCTTTACCTAATATGTATCGGAGTACATTTCCTAGGAACCTTCCTTGATCCTTTTCCTAGATATTAAACATTTCGGGTAACATAAATATTACTTGCTCAAATAATTATTCAGCTGACCAAATTATTATTTTTCTGTCCAAATAACTATTTTTCCACCCAAATAATAATATTTCTGACAAATAATTTCTTTGCTGCCCAAATGATATTTCGGCTGACCTTTTTGTTACTGACCAAATAATTAAATGGCTGCCCAATTAATAACTTCCCTATGAGATATGGAGATCTGACAACTTTGTGCTAAATTTTTTATTATTTTACTTTTTAATGTGTAAAGTGATGAAAAATTCTATTTAAAAATGGCTGACTGATATTTAAAATCTAATTAATATCACTTAATGTGGTGTTAGAATCAAGGTACTTGAATTTGCACTTGATTACAGGGCGGGCCACGTATGGTTTTTTTTATGATAAAAAGTTATGTTTCATCTCTCATGTCGCCCTAATATATTTAACGCCACTGACGAATTAAATGGACTTTGTAACCTTTAAATTCTAAGAAGCTAAGAAAACTTTCACACAGTAACAGGAATTACCAGGTAGATTTATAAAAAATCATCTACAAGCCAGCTAAGTTTAGTAATGTTGACATTTATTTCGTTAATAAATATCTTTCTGATAGTAATATCTTCGTCAGGGGCGCTTAAACTTTCCTAATATACAACACTACTCGTAGGCAATTCTGAACAGCAAGGAATAATGTACAAAAGGGTACCAACTCACCTGACGGTGGGACGCACAAGATGTTTAGGGCAATCAAAAGGTCATTAAATTATATAAGAAATATATGAAAACATACATAAAGTATAAGGAAAATTAGGAAGGTTATGCAGTTAAAAGTTAATTTTCTACTCAGTAAAATTAAAGCCTTTAGAAATTGCCCTATACAGTCGTGCAAAAATATAAATTCACTTTTGAATAGATAAAACTCTCCATTCTCAAGTAAGAGAAGTAAATTACTGTCGACGGTGTATAATTTTACAACACCAATACAGTACTGACATTTTCCGAGGTTCACCTGTGTTTAGTAAATCATGTTGCGATGTTGGGATACATGTTGGGCTTATAACTACCGTCAAGTTTCAAAATGTGAATTAAAATGAGAGTCAATGCTGTAACCAAAATTTTAAAAACTTGAGGTCTAGAGAACTTTCGAAAACTTTACAAATATTAGAGTACCTATAGAAGAGTGGCCGCCATTTTGAATGTAATTGTAACTTGTTACTTCTTCTTGCTCTTGCCGAGCGTGAGCGTGTGGTGCGCGGCGGCGGCGGTCTGCTTGCGGCGGTTGAACTCGATCGTGTCGTCTTCTATCTTCTTGCGCAGTTCTTCTAGACGCTTCTTCTCATCTGTATGGTCCTTTTTGAGACGGTCGAACTTTGCGTGGAGCTGGAAGGTGAAAATTTATGTATGATAGTTACTGTGAACATTAATTTCTGTTACTCTAATCAAAAAACAAATGTTATTGTACGTTTTTTGTTACCGCAAGAGTAGGCAGATGTTTGTAAACACAAAACATGAATGTATAGGGGCGTGGCTTACCAGTTTTTCATTCATATTTCGTGATACATACAGTACACGGGCTTTTTTCTCGTGTCTGTATTTGTCCTGTCCTATACCGCACCCATACGTCTTTAGCTCTGCCCTCTACTTGCCCCGGGTCATCGTCGCCACACACACCTCCAGACGCCTTCTCCTCGCCTCGCGCTATTTGCTTTATGTTCGTCTGCTTCGAGAGGCACGTTTAGCCATTGGTTGGTTGGTTTCTACCCACAAACCCGCATTGGGCCAGAGCATGGTGGTGTAACGGCCCATACTCCTCGAGTGTTTGTTTCTACGAGGGAGGCCTGTGCCCAGCAGTAAAGTATAGGCTGAGGACGACGACCGTACCTCCCCGCACATCCTTCTCCGCGTCCTTGAACTCGGCCTCCTCTTACAACCTTGTCACGAAAATTTGCCACTCTCCGTCTGACGCAAAACAGGCGCAAACTGGACGTAGAGTTGCGGAAGCCGCCCGTATTGATCGATTGAAGATTACCAATCTCCATGCTATATGTCTGTGAACTGTATCTCCTCCTCGCCTCGCGTCATCATCTGCTTAATTCTGTCCCCGTATTCTCATCCCGCCCGCGTCATCATCTGCCTCCCTCTACTTTAAGGCCCGTATTCCAGAATCAAACTAAAGCATAGATCTCTGTTTGAGTACCGTGAGAAAGAAACGGTGCTATTCGACTGCACATAACGCTATCCCTTTCTAGTTCAGCTCAGAAATCTACGCTGGCGTTTCATTTTGGAATATGGGCGATAATCCGCGTCAGTACCTCCTTCTCGGCGTCCTTGAGTTCCGCCTCCTTCTCCTTGACCCTGGTGACGAACATCTGGCGCATCTCGTCCTCCTTCTGCTGCAGCTCCGCCACGTGCGCCGCGCGCTTCTGCTCGAACGTCTGCTGGAACGACACCTGCAACGAGACGACCTTACACTGTACACTGGAAAACGGTGACATGGTCCAATAAAGAAGTCATATACAGTAATAGTCGTGTGGCAGCGGCTCATTAAAAGAGCCAACCCATCTCTTCCATTGTAAAATACTTAGAGCTGCACAACCATCCATAGCTTATAGCGGCGACGGGCTCACCATCTGTCACTGGACTGATTTTGCTTTTACCTAGTCTCTGACTAACCTTCAGGGGATAATAGTCGTAGTATTATATGTATGTATGTGCAGTAAATAGCGACCCGCCCCGGTGACGCACGGGTTGGCTCCGATTTATCCCTTTAGGGATGGTTTAATAAAATCCATTCTAAGCGGATTGGTACACCTTATACGGAACGTCAAGTTTCTAGGTGTTATAATTTCTGAGATTTCGTGATCAATTAGGACATTTCACTTTTCTAAATATTGATCAAAGCTTTAAGGCTCTCGCACATGACATTTTTCACGCGTCGAACTTGCGTTTTCTGCGCTTACTTTATAGTATTAGACAATATCGTTGGCATTAGATTTGTGTCGTCAGCGCGATCAACAAACGTCACACGCAAAGGCCTTAGTCACTGTATGGCTGCCTGAGTAAAATAAGTATTTATATAATTTTGTATTAAATATCTTTGAGAGAGGTGTGTGTGTGCGCACGCGCATGTGTGTATAACTGTCTCTCTCTCTCACCGGCTTGTTGTCCTGGTCGACGTCGCTGAAGCCCATCTGCTGCAGTCTCCTCCTCCTATACAGCTCGTAGTGTCTCGCGTGTGTCTTCTCGCGCATGTCTTCCATGTTGGTGCGGATCAGCATCTCGCGAAGTTTCACGAAGTCACAGTGGGATTCGTTCTCCACTGGAATACGAGATTATAGCAAGATGAATAGGGAAAAGTAATTAGGATGTAATCGTTTTGTTGAACGATACTGAGCAATGTTAATGTAAGCAATGTGTAAAAGCTTCCTTAGTTTTTGCCCATTCTTCTCAGAACAAGGCCTCCTGGTAGCTCCGTAATCGAAGATCTGGTGTGGTCACTTTGTCATGTTGTTATGAAAATACTCTGGGGAAGCCTAATGTCCAACAACTGATATGATGAGGAGTTGCACCATTATCGATTTAAATGCGGATTGATGGGTAAAAACGGCTCTATGTGCCTTCCGAAGCACGGAGGTACAGTCGACCATAAAATTGCGTTACCACCTTGAGAGTTGATGTCGTTGGCATGTCAGAACAACAAGGTCTATTTTTTCATATAATCCAATTTTAGTTCTTTGTGGTTCTCAACATGGAAACTACATAGTTTCTTGTGATTATCTTAGTAGAAATGATTATTTATTGCTATGATCCGATTGGAATATGATCCACCAATGATGTCAATGTCACATACGAACATTAATAATGAGTCTTAGTGAAATTCGTTTTGGATGGAAGTTTTTTGTTGGTAAAACAATTTGATGGTTGACTATACTAAAGAGTCTAAAGTTTGGTTATAATGAAATAAATACAGTTCTTCAAACATTCACACCTATCAACTAGCCCCGTTTTAAGCAACTAATGCTACTTGTGTTACGGATAGTAGATGACGGATATATTTAATAGCTAATATATCCAGAATATATTCATATAAACTTCAGAATATATATACTTATATGAACATCAAAGACTGGAGAACAAATGCATGTATTCATCACACAAACATCTGCCCCCACCGGGGATTGAACCCAGACCCTCTCGAGGTGGCGACGCATTGAGCCCGGCGTGCGGAGCACACGCCCCACGGAGGTTACACATCCAGCCCCCTTATTCTAAACTATCGGAAACTAAGCGAATCACGGAATCTCGGTACCCCAGGGGTACTGGCGCGCGCGCACGGTCTTGTTGTAAGAGGCGGTGTGACTGACCTTGCACGGTGCCCCAGGGGTACTGGCGCGCGCGCACGGTCTTGCTGTAAGAGGCGGTGTGACTGACCTTGCACGGTGCCCCAGGGGTACTGGCGCGCGCGCACGGTCTTGCTGTAAGAGGCGGTGTGACTGACCTTGCACGGTGCCCCAGTGGTACTGGCGCGCGCGCACGGTCTTGCTGTAAGAGGCGGTGTGACTGACCTTGCACGGTGCCCCAGGGGTACTGGCGCGCGCGCACGGTCTTGCTGTAAGAGGCGGTGTGACTGACCTTGCACGGTGCCCCAGGGGTACTGGCGCGCGCGCACGGTCTTGCTGTAAGAGGCGGTGTGACTGACCTTGCACGGTGCCCCAGGGGTACTGGCGCGCGCGCACGGTCTTGCTGTAAGAGGCGGTGTGACTGACCTTGCACGGTGCCCCAGGGGTACTGGCGCGCGCGCACGGTCTTGCTGTAAGAGGCGGTGTGACTGACCTTGCACGGTGCCCCAGGGGTACTGGCGCGCGCGCACGGTCTTGCTGTAAGAGGCGGTGTGACTGACCTTGCACGGTGCCCCAGGGGTACTGGCGCGCGTGCACGGTCTTGCTGTAAGAGGCGGTGTGACTGACCTTGCACGGTGCCCCAGGGGTACTGGCGCGCGCGCACGGTCTTGCTGTAAGAGGCGGTGTGACTGACCTTGCACGGTGCCCCACGGGTACTGGCGCGCGCGCACGGTCTTGCTGTAAGAGGCGGTGTGACTGACCTTGCACGGTGCCCCAGGGGTACTGGCGCGCGCGCACGGTCTTGCTGTAAGAGGCGGTGTGACTGACCTTGCACGGTGCCCCAGGGGTACTGGCGCGCGCGCACGGTCTTGCTGTAAGAGGCGGTGTGACTGACCTTGCACGGTGCCCCAGGGGTACTGGCGCGCGCGCACGGTCTTGCTGTAAGAGGCGGTGTGACTGACCTTGCACGGTGCCCCAGGGGTACTGGCGCGCGCGCACGGTCTTGCTGTAAGAGGCGGTGTGACTGACCTTGCACGGTGCCCCAGGGGTACTGGCGCGCGCGCACGGTCTTGCTGTAAGAGGCGGTGTGACTGACCTTGCACGGTGCCCCAGGGGTACTGGCGCGCGCGCACGGTCTTGTTGCCGATCTTGACGAGGTCGGTGCTGCCCACCACCGCGAACGGGATGTGCGAGTTCATGCTGCCGTTCACCTCCGACACCGACTCGTCGTCCGTCGGGAACTGGTAGATCTCCACGCCGTTCGATTGCAGCTCTTGCATTATCTTAGACTGGAAACGAGAAAAACGCTAATAGAACGTACTACAACATATTATCGTGTGGTAGCGGCTCGTTAAAAGAATACTACCGACCCATCTCTTCCCTTGGGTGTCGTAAAAGGCCACTAATGTACTTAGAACTGCACAACATCCAATAGCTTATAGGGGCGACGCGCTCACCACCTGTCGCGCTGAGTGCAGTCACTGCTTGGTGAAACCGATTTACCTCTTTAGGGATGATTTCTTAAAATCCGTTCTAAGCATGGATGTCCACACCTTATACGGAACGTCAAGCTTTTGCCTAGTCTCTGTCCAATCCTTTGGGGATAATAGTCGTGATTATATTTATGTATATGAATGCCCCTAAAGGAATACGCAAAGGTGTTAGCTTAAAACAAAATTTCTTCTGATATTAAGTCCTCATAAAACAGGTGGCGAGCCTGTTGCCATACGATGTGAGGCAAGCGATTTCCACAATCAATCAATAATCGATCTGTTTTACTATCAAGCGAAATGTGGGTGCTTATGTGGTCAACCTCTTCGGGAGTACAGGCATGTTATGTTATTATTAACACCCTCGGCGAGACATATATACATGCAGTAACATTTCGCCCGATATGATAAATCCTTCTGAAACAGCCTAAAGCCATTACCACGCAAAAACAGGGCATTTTTATTACTATGTTGACAAACAACTAGACAGCCAATATCATGGTAAGTGATGAAGACCACAATGCAATGCTTTACGACAGAAATAGGAAAGATAGAGGCACCTACCTATGCAGAAAAAAAAGAAATATGGCTTTCATAACATAATTCTTTACAAATATCAAAATCCAAGCAAATAGCCCAATATACGCTATACATCGAATTACAGGAACCCATCATTCATACCTTATATATGAGTCTAATATTATTGTTACCTTAAACTTCTGCAGTTCGGTCTTGGAGATGGTGTCAGCCTTCGCGATGATCGGGATGATGTTCACCTTGGTGTCCAGCTTCTTCATGCACACCAGGTCGATGGACTTGAGGCCGTGCCCTGGAATCCCAGCAAAAGTGATTATAATAGAAAATAAATTAACCACATGCATAATGACATATCTTCGCGTTCTACGCAAAACGACACAGGCTTAATAAGGACAATAGTAATAATTTTTGCAATAAATTTTCCTTCCCGTTTTTATATTAATAAAAACGAAACGTCTCTTACAAAGTTTATAGTAGCCTGCCTAATAAGCATGCGCACTGCGATATGATAATTGATAACGTTGTATCACGCCAAATTGTCAAATTCCATAGTACCTACTTTGACAGTTGAACATATCGCGTTGTTCATGCTAAGAGGGCTGGTATTATATTTCAAGTAAGAAAAATATTTAACAATTTATTTATCTATGCTGTGACGTATCGCGTATATGTCATGTCATTACACGTATCTATCATTTTGGGTAGGTATAAAGAAATAATGTAAGTAAATCCAAGGAAATTGCATAAATCTAGACTAATCCCTAGTAATAAGAAGAATGTACCTACACCACGATTTTAGAATTATTTATAATTATATGGCTGTTCATTCTAAGTTTGGCAAGTAGGGAAGTTTAGGAACTATCTATTGAATGTAAACATGCCTAATGTTTGTATTAAAACAATCCTGTGTGCTATAGTTACTACACATCGTTACAACTAAATTAAATCGTTACTTTGTGTTGTCCAAACAATTTTGTAGATAGAAAGATCATGAAGACACCAGGATAATGACAATGAGCTTAAGACACAATAAAAACATCTATTGTTTGTTTTCACGGTGCTCGCGATGGGGTTAATAAAAGTACTGCAACAATATGAATTACAAATTATTACACAAATATATTACTTTTATTTTACTATGAATTATCTAAATTTTGAATCTGCCGAAATTAAAAAGGGAGACAGTCTAAAAAAAGCACAATCACCGAAGCATGATAATAATAGGTATGACAAAGATATTTGTCGCAATTAACGGTCAGAACGTATAGAAATTCAAGAAGGAAGGAAAAGTTGCTAAAAAGTTTGTATATTATGACGTTAAATTTGTTACATATATTCTATTGTGTAACAATAATATATCGATATAATTGTTAAACATTTTCGTACTCCGGTGGTCGTGCTGTGATGCAAAACGATGAAAGTACTTAAAAATTCTGATAAAATTTAAGAAATAACTAAACCGTTGCGTCATAAGCAGGCCAATGTATTATTGATACAAGGCAAGGCCAATGTAAACAATACACACATTCCTATTCCTAAACATTGATAACATGAGCATATCCTCATATCCTGCTTACCAATAAAGTTATTAACCTATGTATAGCGGCCAGCAGAGAGCCGTTATGCGGAACACTATGGGATACTACTAAAGGAGGACAGTTTAGTATGACGCGCGCGCACTGCATACAACACGGCTACTTAACCTGGGTAGTATCAAGGACACCAAAGTTGTATGTCAAAACATAGCGTAGGAGAAAGTAAAACGATATATTAACATTTCACACTTCAAAGAAAGTAGGAAGTAATATGATTTTAGTATTATTTGAGTATTTTTATGTGAAAAACTTTCATTAATATTTTAGATAAATATGATTTACAAAATATAAATTTTGTTATGTTTCTTTGTAGATAGTCTTCTAGTAATTTCTCTACATTATGTTATAGATGGATTTGGAAAGGTAAATTAAATTCTGGAGTTTGTTAAATGATGACCTCCTAATTACTATGTCAAATGTTACATGACTTCTACTAATGACCACTAATTAACATTTTATACTTCACACTGTATTCTAAATGTTTATTACAAGAGAAAATATATTTTATAGTTCTTATGTCCATGCAATAGGATATTAGATGAATCTGTTGATAATTAAAATATATTCTAAGAAAAAGTATATTGAACTTAATTTGAATGAAGATAAAGTAACATTTACTTCAAAGCGAAATAAAAAGTAAAGAATCAATAATGTCACAAGTTAGTTACTGTACAAATACTTAACACGCAGATATGACTTAAGCAATGCAATGTATTTAAACATGCGTTATCTTGTATTCTATTTGTGTAGTAAACATACAAATGGTTGTACACAAGAATGTCAAGTCAATGTGACAATGTACATTTACTGTAGGTATTGAATGGATAGTGATTTACTACAGGACCATGTTACAGCAACATTTAGCGTTGAATAAATTAGTTGATGTAACATTGGTACAAATATGAAATATGATTAAGGAATCTAAACTTAAATCTTGTTAACATTCCAGAGAATACAAAAAGAAAATAAAGGACTATATTAACCCCTGTAAGTATAAAAATTATAAAACCTACTTCAATCTAAATGAATAATAATAATAATGTAAAGCATTGTCCATAAAAACCTGATATCCTACAAGCAACTTGTCCACATTAAATGACAAAAATACTTTAATTTAAACAATTTATTATAATTAAAAATTAAAATAATTAAATTAAATTATAATCAAAATTATTGAACAAGAAATTAGAATACTCTCATCTAATTCAATGCTGACACACAGAATCTTTTTTTTTTTTCATATTTCATAAGTAAAATAAAAAACTCACCAGTAGGGCAGATAAAGTATAGGCACACATGAAGCCTACTATCATGGTACGCTGAGATGGAGCGTTTGATCTTCAGCTCCTCTTGCAAGTACGCCTCGAACTGGGCATCAATGTAGTCCACCACTGCTTTGAAACTATCCTCCTTGTTCACTTGGTCACCGTAGCCCACAGTGTCGCAGATTGTAAGCTAACAAAAGATATACTAAGATTAGTACACATAAAACAAAATAAGTAAGTGTCCAAATAGACACAATAACTATTTAAATATTCTAAACCGATTAATACACTTAACAGCAATGAAAAAAGGGTCTCTTAGATATGAATTTAAGACTTCATTAAAGAATATTTAATGCCGCGTTAAATGTTATATAAAACAATTCTAAAAATGTAAAATAATAATGGTTATTTTTCAATTTTCTATCAAAAATTTCAAATCATTTATTTTTTGTTAAAATTTTTACATGAAAAATGGTATAAATGTGGTGTTTCTAGCTTGCAAATTTTATTTTTCTTTAATCTTTATTGACTTAATCCCTGTAGAATGTGCAGGATCCTAACAGATCCTATGCTATATGCTAGTTTTGTTGTCTTTTTTTTTGTCACCATGTTTGTTGTAACAAAATCTACTCATTTGAAGATATAAATCTTGACCAGCATCCAGAAACCAATTCTCGTATTCTCTACTACAACACAACCTTGAGTTTCTGTGATGTACTTATTTCTACGTTTGGACCATTTGCCAGTCCTAATGTCCTTAAATTTCCTTCAGCTAAACTCCGTACTCGATTTTTTCCATTAACTGATAAATGACGATTTTTTATTTCAAAAACCACAAGAAAGAATTTTTTGATACAAAATTGAAAAACAACCATTATTTTACATTTTCAGTTTTTCTTACAACAATCAAAAAATGAATGGAAATGTTTTTGAACAAATTTTACGCCGCATTAAATATTCTTTAATTCATAAAGCTAGGTCAAGTTCTTTTGAAGATATTGAATATTTTCTAAGTGACCCTTTTTCTAACTTTTTTTTTTGTTATTCAGTGTATTGTTAGATTTTTGTTAATGGTAAAAAATAGTTAAGTACCTAAGTATGTATTGTCAGTTAAGTACCTAATTTACTAAATATAAATCAAAGATAATTATGAATTGCTTTTAGTCCATATCTTCTTCTTCTTCTTCTTCATTACATACCCATTATGTATTGACATTTATAAATAGAGAAATAGCTTCAACCTAACATAAAAAAATATCAGAAATTTATAAAGTCATTTTATTTTAAATACTGACCTTCAAGCGAACATTGCTTTCTTGTAGCTCATATGTGTGAGCCTTTAGCTTGACTGTGGGTAGGTTGTGAGGGCTGGGGGTTGACTCAAAGTTGGTGTTGAACAGCGAGTCCATCAGGGTGGACTTGCCCAGGCCCGTTTCACCTGATAAAACCATGGAGTTTACAATGTTTTTATTACATTACACATCTTATTCAATTAATACAACTAATAATACTACTTGCTACAGATAGGAATATCTCTATTGATAGGTAAATTATTTATTTATTTTGATTGATAGAAGTTCCACACTATGAGTACCAACAATTTGGAATTATTCAAAGTAAACTTCAGCACAAACACAATAAAAAGATAAAAGCCAATGTATCTAAGACAATTCTTATTCACAAATATGATAATATACAATTGAGACCCATTGGACCCTCAAAGGAATATGCAATCGGACAATAATAACAAACTTAAGGATAAAATTAAAATGTATCCTTCACAGATAATTAATTATCACACCCACAGTAGTGTTGTAACATGAGCGAGGAGCATTGATAAGCCTCCACAGTATGTGGGTGATTACTAATAGCTGTATAGTATTTCAAAATGATTACTCACCAATGCATAGTATGTTGAACACAAACCCATTCTGCACACTTTTATTCACCAACTGGTCTGGTAGGCTGTCGAAACCGACATGCCCTGACAGTTTTAGAGTACGCATAACTAACTGCTCCACCTTAAACAACACAAAACTAAGATATGATATGACTTTCTTTAGTCTCGAAACCAACGGAAATTCACACTATGTTAATGTAAAACTGCATTCGATTGCTACAATTACAATGTTTATTGTTGTCATTCCACTGACGGTACGTAAATAATGTTTGTTTTCTGCTACAGATTCAATTACAAGCTAAATGAAACACTTTCCCGACACAAATTCTGTTTGAGGAATAATGGGAGCAACGCCCTCGGCACTAATTTATAGAGAATTAAGTTTAAGATTCACACTATTGAGTAAACATTTTAATAACACAATAATTAAAGTATAATAATAATGATTATAGATGACTATATTATCAGGAAAATATACATAAAATCAATTCACTTACTTTCGGCAATTCGACATCCATCGCCGCCATGATTGAATTTTGACTGACTGATAAACGTGAAGTTGTAGGCGTTTTGTATTTCTATTTCGTCTGTTGCTTCAACTTCACGATCTTTAGCTGCCAACTTAATAATATTAAATGAAGTCAATACATATTATAATTTTTTATAAAATAATGTTATAACCATAATAGCAAATCACAAATTATTAAAATAATTACCTATGCAAAAATTCTTAAAATCCTGAAAATGTAATTTATTTTCTTTGTTTTCATCTAATATTGGCAGCACTGAAATGACGCCACAACGAGGGTTGTCAACAATAAAATATTTTTACCATTGCGAAGGTACCCAAAAATTAGGTTCGCAGTTAAAACAATTTATGGTCGCCAGTATCCTTTCACTCAGGCACAAGTTGAAATACTTATAACTTTATAAATTAAATACATAAAAGGTCACGCCTTTCTTCTATCTATGGGAAACAGAAGTTATTCCCTTCTACTTGCTACAATCTTTACATAATCCTTTCGCTTCATCCACTGTCAGAACGGCCCTCAAAAACGGTCTCAATCATGATAATACTATGCTGATCAACAAACGAAGCTCTGATTCCTTTGGATATCACACTAGACAAGTTTGGTGAGATATGACTAAAGTCCACACCTATTGATTTCGTATTGACGGAGGCTTATGTCCAGCAGTGGTTATCCCCTTGGCTGATAGCTATACCTAGCTGATAGCTGATACCTATGTTGGTAGACAATGCTATTGGATAGGTGGCAATTATCATAAATACTTATCTTCGAATGAGTATGGTGTGGTATATCTGAAAGAAATTAATACTTCCCTACATGGCAGCATATAAAGTTAGCAAATAAAGTTTTAATTTATAACTACGAACAGCTCAACCCTTTCGTTTCCTGATTTGACTAAAGTGCAGTCAATTATCAATAAACAAAATGTAGTGACATTTGCCATCCTTATGGTAAATATTACTTTTGATTTCATGGCAACACTAACCAATTCCAAAATGGCAGATTGCGACTTTGGTGTGTTATCATGTGAGCCGAGGAAATAATATTTTCTTGAATTTTACTATCGCGAGTGAATTTAAAATTTGTGTGCTAGTGAATTGTGACAAAATAAATCATGGCGGACTTAAAGTCGCCGCCGTTCAGTGACATCAAAAGACCTGAGGAAGTGGTGAGGATGACGACGAACGATAGCCTGAAATTTGCAGTTCTTATCGGGCTGATTGAAGTTGAACAGGTGACCAACAGGGAGGTAGTGAACACCGTCCTGCACTTGGTAAGAAATGGGAACATTGCTCTTATCTGTCGTGACATAGTTACTAGTTAGTTACTTATATTTGCACGACTCTTATTGGAATCATCTTGGAAAGGTTATTGTACACATTTCATTTCTTTGAAATATAATGCGAAAGGTGGAACGTATGAATTAAGCAGGGTAAGATGATTTTCAGGTTGTAGATTATGATATAAATAATTAGGCGTTCGCGTGGTGTTGGCGCGTCCAAGTTATTGTTTTTATCGATCGCCTTTGGTCGTGAATCGCGGGTCGTGCGTCGCGCGGCCGGTGTTTGTTTTGATAGAGCCGGCTTGCCAAGACTGTGTTGTAGCACCTTGCAACGTAACGAGAGCGTCACACAATAACACAAACAAAACATTTTTTTATGCGATCATTAATGCAGAAAATTTTGACGAACATGTTACGTTTGACCGTGAAATTACGAGGATGTTTCTATTGGGCTTTCAACAGTTAGGTACTGATAACACAAAATAGATATTTCCTACATAACCTGTCATTAAATTGAAACAATATATAGGTAACGACTTTTATAAAACTTGTCTAAAGCTAAGATATAGTACCAATGTAAATTTCAAAACCACTTTCAAAAAACATTTTTGTTTCAAACTGTCATGCCCATTTCACTAAAAAAAATTCTCACGTTGATGAACACACATTTCTGTCTGAGATTTTTGTGTTTTATCAAATAACAAATAGGTTCTGAATAAAGATAAACAAATCAACCGATTATGAAGTTGTTAACGACATTGATCATGCTGATAACGATATCCATGGTCCGATTGACAAAGTATCATTTTTATATAGTACGTATCTATCTATACTTAATATTAATTATTTTAACGTACCATGATCTTTCGCATGTCAATTTCGAGATTAATAATAATTATTATTTCGCTATTTTATTCTGCACGCAATGAACGGAGGCCTTGTATTTGACGCACCAGAATAGCAGCAAATCATTATTAGCCCACAATCGTCCACTACTGGAGACGGGCCTTCCTTGACTTCCCCACTCGCCTATTCAGAAAATAATTTACTTACCTCCACATATAACCTACCTACCTACTTGCTTACACAGCAACGTAAAAAATATGATTTTAATATAATTAAGTAATCAGCAGTGGGTAGCGTCTATATTCTATAATCTCAAATATTAATGTTTTAAATTGCAATTCAGCTAATAAGGTACAACACTTTGCTTAAAAATTTATCTTAATACCTACCTAAGACTCACGTATTTTAATAGGTACCTACTAGGTACTAGTGTTGCAGGTAATCAAACAAAGTATGTTGTAGGTTGTGAAGGAGTTTATTCCATTTTACTTGATTGACCCCATGTTACGTCAGTTGGTGCCGAACACGTCACTCACACCTACGAATGTCTAAAATAATGATGTACAATTTTATACCTAACTATAAACCATTCTGTGAAAAATATCCGTTGGATTAGTTCTTATTACTTTTGTAATACGATTGAAAATATATCGTTGATCTTATGTCGAGATAATGCTGTCTGATACATTATATGAAACATACCCACATACCTTTATTTATTGTTGTTGACGAGAAGGAATCCATTTTCATACCGTACCTACCGCTGACTGGGGGTAGGCGTGTGTGAAACTCACCAGACACAGTTAGTTAACTCCCCGATATACCCATTCGAACCCTACCGCGGGAACGACTTGGGGTCTGCCGAAGTAATTCTCCGAGCTGTTCCCTGGGTCCCCCGACTTATTCAGACACTAGATCGAAGTTTGCGCCAATGGGGGAACTAGCAACCTACCTAACAGTGAACATTACTATAAGTTGCGGAAACTATGTAGATTACAATTTGAGTGTTTCTTATTGTTTATCGAGGACAGTGTGCTCTTTATTTTGGCCTTGTGCATCGAAGGTTTTCTGACCGGTCTACAGACTAGTTTGTTTCGTGCACCCCTATCAAAGCCTAAATGGCTTGTCGGTAATAAAAGGAAAGACAAATATTATACCGTTAATTTTAATACTAAAGACAATCAATATCTGTAAGAATAACAATTTAAGATTAGCTTTGTCCGAGGCTGTGGTAGTTAGAACCGGTCATCAGTTCGGAATCCGTTCTTTTGGTGGTCATCAATTCCCAGTGTAGTGTTTGTATATAAGAACTAAATATAATACGCTTTCTCACGCACACAAATACGAGGCCTTCTGTCAGTCGTCATCAGTCATATACCAGGGCCCAGATCGGGCTAAATAAGAACGAATTTACCACAACCAAATCACAGTCGAAAACGTCACAACCCATCACACTCCACGAGGCGATGCGAGAGAACGCGAGTATGGAGAGTGGAGTATACGTTTTCTACTGTGATTTGATTGTGGCGGCACGGCGGAACGGATGAACGAGCTGGTGGAACTTCTAGTACTTTCTAATACGCTCGGTGTGTCGGTGAGCCACTTAAACAATACCTTAACTAAATAAGTAGTAATATACATTAATTACACCCAGTACCCCGATTTCCCGCTTCTTTCGGTTCCGGAAAGACCGGTTCTGAACTTCTGATAGCCTAATTTGATAAGATATTAAAAAATCAATTTGCCAATCAATCAATCGATTTCTAAAATGTTTACTGCCACGTTTTTACTATTATAAGTAAACGCTCTAAAAATTTTCAACCTTTTTAACACCCAGGGTCCTTTTTAGGTTAATTTACTAAGGTTATTTCGGGTATGTCGTCACGTCATGTAAATACATATTTCGCTATTTACTTTGACCTCGTCTCCGTAATAATTTTGAACCAATTTGCGTAATCGTTACCTATTGCATGCACACTCGTATTTACTCAAGTCGACGTTATGTCGAGTTAACAATAAAAACTAACATTACACCTAGATCTTCTTAGTATGAGATCATTATGACACCAGGGTGATGTCAATCATGGCATATTATACTGGTTATATAACTAATTAAAATTTCCATACATGAATTGATCTTATTTGATCCTTTTCCTAGATTTAACACATTTCGGGTATATGTCCGATCGGGACAAAATATTTGTTTACTGCCCAAATGATTTTTCGGCTGACCTTTTTGTTGCTGACCAAATAATTATGTGGCCGCCCAATTAATTACTTCCCTGGTTTAAGTTATGTTTTAAAATGTAGGTTGAATTACCAACATTTTATTAATTTATTAACCATTAATTAACAATATGATGAAATTATTGTATAAGTAGCGGCATATAACATTGGTGTTGACTGCGTAGAGGTTATAGCTGCGCATAGGGTTCTGATGTGGCACCAATGACGAAGACGGAATGTGACTGGAGAGCCAATCCGCGCCGCCGCCGATCACAGATGAGATGAGATGCTGAGCGCCGATTGGCTAACGGTCGGAACCAAAGTTATATGCCGCTATTTGTAACATGTTTTGGTTTCACATAAAAAGATATAACAACGCACCTTGTTAAATAAACTTGAGTTATTTGAGAATATTTCTTTGATGCATCAAACAATTTGCTTTTTTGCGAGTCGCTGAACAATGTAAAACAGACGAAAGTTTCGTACCCAACTTCTAGATCTATGAAAACTTATTTTTGTTTATAAAGCGTGAAATGAGCCGCGTGTTGAAGTCATAGATAAGAGTCTCGATATCTTTTAATAATAAATAACACTCATTTAGTCCTCAGCCTATATACGTCCCTCTGCTGGGCACAGGCCTTCCTCATGGAGAAACACATGAGGAGTATGGGCCGTCACACCACCACGCTGGCCAAATGCGGGTGGTAGAAACAGTCGCAATAGCGAATAGGCAGTAATGTTAACACCTATAGTTGGCCAGATATGTTTTAAGTCCCCATGTAAGATCGGGCGAGCCTATTGGAATGCTCCGGGCATAGTGAGCCATGCGATTTGCATCAACCTATACTTTAAGTTTTATTTAAACTCTGTGGTACAGTTCCGTGCAAAAATATGTATACACATTTGACAGTTGACAGTCTTTATTCCCTTCTAATATGAGTCAACAACTGTCTTAAGTGTGTGCCTACATGATAATTTTTTTGGAGGTGACTGTACAGGGCGGTGGCATTGTTCTGGCGACCATTTTACGGAGTAGTGCCGTTCATCTTGACTGGGTTTATACGTCCTTTTACAATATTATTAAATAAAATCGATAAAACTAATTAGCGGCGATGTAAATATGAATCTTCGATGTTTTAATCGACAAGTTGTTCCCGGAAAAGTTAATTACTCCAGTGTTTTGATTTATCTTAGAAAGTTTTAAATTCAGTAGCATTAGGGACGCTTTTTAATTATGGCTTTGAGTGGCGCGGCTATCTCTCCTCGTTATTAATGGCTGTTATAGAGGATGCTGTGCTCTCCAGGTGCAGCACAATTTATTGTTGACCTAATTTGGTGATATCAAATGCTTAAAACAGAATAAGGCCTTTATTAAATCCTTTCTCATTTCAATTGGTCTTTTTCTACAAACATGAGTTTGTAGTCATCATTTTTATTTGGTCGGGTGGAAGTTTATTCATTCTCGTTATAATATTGTCAACGGCCGTTATAGATATTAAAAAACCTAATGTGGTAGGGCCTTTTTAGAGCTGCAAAATCCTTAACAACAGTTTTTACTGTTTTCGTGTTTTTTTTATATGTTTAGGTATATACGAGTCACGCATATAGCCCTATGGAATAGTTTAAATCCAATTACAAATAATAATTATTTTTTATTTTATATTTCATCGTACAGCGGAAAAGAAGATATTCGTGAAGATTAACATAAAATTCTTTTCTACTTTAGAACCTATCCACCATGTCTTGCTTTTCTTAAATATTAAATTCGTCGTCAACAGCTTATATTCGTGCTATATACTGCTGAAATGGGCACAGAAGATGGAAGAACCTACACGGAGAAATACATGACACATGAAGTACGGGTAGTAAGGCCAGCACGGTGTCCAATGCGTGACATGCCTTCCGAAGCACGGCGGAACTCGGGATCACAAATTTTGTCACCCATCCAAGAGCAAAGTATGGCGAAAATAACTTTTCAATATCGAAAGTCATAGCGCAAGAACCACCACGCTATCGATAAATTATAATATTTAACTTTTAGCTCCGTGTACCGATAAATATTTAAACCATTATCGAGTAGACTCTCGGGTGCAGGCAAGATGGATGCCGCCTTAATTAGCACACGCAGTCAGCCGCGAGCTCCCGTTAACAAATAATGCTGCTCCTAACACCGAGGACTCGATAATTAATTGAATTGAAATTAAAATTTCACTAGAGAGACCGCTTTACCAAAGATTGAAAATAAATCCCATTTTAAATCTATTGTAGTGAAGTAATTATATTGAAATATCGTGCGTTCAACTAGTCTGGCTGGGCTAGCTTTCTTAAGTCTGTCTTGACTAGTAAATTATATGATGTTTTGTTAGGATTGGTTAATATTTTATTTAGACTTGTATCATTGTAATTCAGCTTAGCCCGCCCTAAACCACTGCTGGGCAGGACCTTCCAAAGATTTCGATAACGACCGGTTCCGAGCTGCCCGTAACCAGCAACATTTTCCTATAAGTATTTAAAAAAAATCAGTAATTAACTAGGTATATCATTTGAAATCATTCATACATACATATAACGACTTTTATCTCCCAAGGGTTTGTCAGAGACTGGGCAAGAACCGCAAAAGTAATCCACTGCTATAGTCCGCGCTTTACCGAGCAGTGACTGCGCATGTGCTCAGCGTGATAGGTGGTAAGCTTGTAGCCGCTATAAGCTATTGGATGGTTGTGTAGTTCTAAGTCCATTAGTCGCCTTTTACGACACATTTTTTACGGTAGGTAAGAAATGGGTTGATAGTATTCACTTCATGAACCGCTATCACATGACCCAAAATAGTCAATATACTTAAAAAAATAGTCTTCAAATCAAAATAGTCAATTAAGACCCACGGTCATTCAGGTAGTCAAGTGAACTGCCTTGTAAGGCGTTCAAAAAATACTCCTTTGCGAGGGTCGGCACAACATGTCTATCTGTCCTTTCCTCTTTTCTGCTCCAAAACCTCACACACTCAATACATCGCTACCTTGGCTTTCCACTCGCGCTGGGTCTACCATATTTCTCTTGAGCATTTTATTAGCTACAATACAATTAATTGTACCTTCTTAACATATGTCCGTACTACGCTAACCTCCTCAAAAGATTAAAAAGCAATATAGATATATAAATCGTAAACATGATAACGATTATGAATCCCAAAAAATGCGCCATTCATTACACAAATCTACTGGAATTCGAACCCCGGGCTTCTAGCATTGTTCGCGAGGGTCGGCAGCCAATAATTCATATTATGTACCCGTGGTTTATAATAATAAAATTAATCTGAAATTGAGACTAAATTGTGAATAATATCTCTTATTTTACCAGCGTAGCTTTGGACTACGGTCGGAATTAATTTTATACAGGCTTAGTATTATGATTACAAGTAATCGGTTATTGTTATTGTTCTGTCCTAATGATGGCTAATTATATTTGGGCTGGTTAATTTTAATGTTACCTTAATGTTTCGCAAAATGTGGGTGGTAATACCTCTAAACACGAGCATATAATATACCTTTCATATTCATAGCTTATTAAATATGATTTCTTTGCAAACTTGCTACAAAAATTCATTTTTATTTTCCCTAATTTATTTTTCCTAAGCTTGTGGAAAGTCATGTACGAGTGGGAGAACTGCAACGACCAGTAATGCTACGGTGCTAAGCAATGTTATTAAAGTTTTCATCAAAAAATTTCAAAGCATATTAAAATGGAGCGTCTTAAGGTCTGGATAAAAATGTTTTTAGACAAAAATATTTGGGAACTGGACATGTAGAATTTCAAAGTTAGAAACCTTGCTTAAACAGAGAAATCAATAAGGCTTGTCCTTGTCCAGCTGTATTTTTCAACATCTCTTGATATACCTATAGGAATTCAAGAAACACAAAATACTGTTCTAGTTGGTAAGTCTAGGCTTTAAACGTATTTAGAGACAGCAATCATGAACAGTTTATGAAATTGAATAACAAACGTTAAATGTTTGCTCCCCACTTAGATCGTTAGAATCTGAATTTACACAATTACATCGAAGAGGAAATTGAAATTTCTGACCACTGAGCTGGAAACGGTCGAAGGAATAAATGCTTATTAATGTGAACGATCTATTCGAACTCGTTCAACTCGGGATTTTATGAATTTGTTGGCCTTGTAATATCAATAAATCTAGGAAAATATTCTGGATTATACTAGATAGAGGTCTAGTTGAAATTATGTTCACTAGATTGCTATTGCGTTCATCACGATTTTATTTGGGATTATTGGTTTTCCTTTTCGTAGGCATTTTATTGTTGAGCCAGTTTGGGTCTTTCGGGAATACGGTGGATTCGAGATTAGTTTTAGTGTTTTTGCTTCGATGGAAGTAAGGTGTGTAATACCTTTTTTATATTTCCTCGCCGAATAGTTTTTTCTTACAAGATTTTTGTCTTTGTATATATTAGGTCCTTACCTATGAAATTGGTGTTTTGTATGGAGATTTTGGGGATGTCTGCATTTTACATACTAACATTTTATCAGTTTTCTTCACAATGACAAATCCAGAGATAATAATATATGGCATGTATCATTAGACAAGCTTTAGCAATATGTGTGTGAACACGCTTGATAAAAATTATTCATCGTTTTTATGTTAATGCAAATCAAATTATGTATTCGGAAGGCAGTTAAAAATAATTGTCTTTGTGTCTAATTTTAACACAATTAAACATAAAAAAAATTATCAAATTAAATAATACGAGCTCAAATATATGGTCTATTTTTAGAAGAGGCAATTATTTTATAAGAATGTTCTGAAACTTAATAGTTACGGACAAATTGCTAAGACAATAAAAAATTCATAATTTCATAGGTAAGGACCCAATATTTGCAGTAACCTAACTAATAGTGATGATATATCTGACACAATATTTTGCGTACTCATGAATAATAAAGTGTCTAATTGATATTCTTTCCGCAATCTCCCTGTTGCCAACAAATGAAATCTGAATTTAAGAGTAAACAAAATAACTTCACCTATTCTTTGCTCACGGTCTGTGCCGTTTTCTTTCCTAATGAATGACTTTTAGATGCCTCTCGAGTCTCTTAACGAGGGCTGTCCAGTCTGGAAGGACTCTTAAAGCATTGTAGTCCTTTACTCTACGAGTTCATGCTATCATAGTCGTTCAACTTTCCAATTATAATAATCTACAGCATTTTGTTTATATGCTTAAGTAATATTGGCACGGTTGTTGTTAAGATCGTTGTTAGGCGTTTGTGTAGTTAATGCTATTAGTTTCAGTCTAATTATTAAGACTGCTTTTAGTTAAATTTTCATGGCTTTGGATCAGTCTTAATAAAATTTAATGTAAATGTGAGTCGCTTGTTTGTTTTTAGTGTTATAATTTGTACTAGACTTGAATGTGACTTGCAAAATTGCTGAGGTATTTTTTTCAATCTCTGCACTTGGTAGTATTTATTATGGTGGAAGCTTGATTTAAGTGAATTTAATTAATTCCAATAGCTCCATCATAATATAATTTTATTTATTTAAGTAAGTGAAAACCAGCAATCTGTAGATTTTTAAATAAGTTTATAAGGATGACTAGTCGTTCCACTAAACATAATAATAGTGTTTCACTTAAAACTTTTAGTAAAACATTCTTAATATAAATAATTATTTTTTTACCAATTTTTTTTTCACCTTCTTTTTAGGATGTATAGAGATAACGTACTCGTTGCCCTTTTGTCGAATACTCTGATAATGATGTGAGTTATGCATAAACTTTCTGGCTACGGTTTTTTTATTTTTATATTTTAACACATGTTTTTTATCCTGTCAATAATTGGATTTATCATACGCACAAAGGGATTGATTCCATCAAAGAAAAATACGGGTTTCGATACAAGATTAGCCTGCCTTTTGTTTTGACCGGTAATCTGATACACATGATTGTACAGCCACGAATATAATATATTACCATTTTATTACTTTTGTTATATTGACATCACTATTGCCTCGTTCTACGACAGCAATTGTTATACTTAAACCTTAGAATGAAAAGGTACTTAATTGGTTATGTTAATGCTTGTGTGACTGTACAATAGCGGCTATTGCATGTCTCATTGTATAATGACATGACATTACAATGTATGAGCTAAGGTACTTATAATTATGTTCGGTTGTGTGCTGTATGCGCAGTAAACATGCATTTATGCAGCTGTGACCATCGAACGCCGCATCGTATCGCGATAAATCGACTGTACTGTACAGTCAACAACACGTCAGACTATTCAAAATTGACGAATTATGTAATTGACTTTCAACTTTAATATGTTGAAAATAAAGTGCAAAATGGTTGCAAAGACAGTAAAAACAACAATTTTTTCATGTGAAGCCTTTATATGTTTGTTAAAGAAATAACTTTTAATGTTTTTCCTTCACTGCTCAGATATCATAAGAAAATATGGAACCATAATAAAAGTGATACAGTAGCAAGTCTTAGCAGTTGGTTCTTTACTATAACAAGAAAATAAAAAAAAATTATCTTTCGACAACTGCAAAAATAAATCGTACGTAAAAGTAGTATACGTATAACTTTTATAAATACATTATTTTCTATTCTTTTCTACCTGTATCGAGAGTTACCTGTAGCGCTCAACTCCTCAGGGATTATGTTCGTGTATTTTATCGCTAACTTACTCGTGATGAATGTGTGTGTGCGAGCTATTCTTCGAAGTGCACCCATTTTGAAGCGCACCGAATGAAGCGCACCTAAATTATTCCTCAAAGCGCACCCATGTTTACAAATAGGGAAGAGCAATACATTTTAGGGTAAGGCATTAAATAAATTAATAAATATCTTTAAACATTCACACCTATCAACTAGTCCCCATTTTAAGCAACTAATGTTGCTTGTGTTACGGACACTAGATGACGGATAAATATATTTAATAGATAAACAAATGTCATCTATCCTAAATATGTTTATATATATAAACCAAGACTGGATAACGAATGCCCCCACCGGGGATCGAACCGCCTTGAGACCGGCATACAGAGCACTCGACCACAGAGGTCGTAAATAAAAAAGTTCCTATATAGTTACGACAGCATGGTACTTTTTTGGGATTATTGATATTACTCGTATACGCTTACCTATTTGCTAAATCTGAGAATATTGAGATGGATGTGTGGAGTTACCGAAATTATATGAATATGTCAGAGGGAGTTAACCTATGTTTCAAGGGGTGTTATTTAAATGGTAAGCAGAATATTCGAATTTTGGTGAGCAAAAAAATACAATTCGGCAGCTAAAATAACTAATTGGTCAGAAACATATGGGCAGCACATATTTCTAAATTGGTCAGCAACTTAGGGTCAGCAAATATTTGTAAATTGGTCAGCAAAAAAAGTAATTAGGCAGCAACTCAAATGTTTTCTCTGCTGCGAAATTGTTTAATCTATGTTTTGATGACACAAATATTGTTTTTAAGTGTCATAAAAAAATAACCTTAACCTAACATCTATCAGAATACATCACCTAGGAATTTATCCTTTATGCTTCATGGATTCTTTTCCTAGATTTTATACATTTCCGGCAACATATATATTGCTGTGAAAATAATTATTTTGCAGCTCAACTAATTCTTTTGCTGGCCAATTAATTAATCTGCTGACAAAATAATTACTTCTGCTGACCAACTAAATATTTTTCTGACCAAATTATTATTTTGCCGTCCAAATAATTATATTGCTGACAAAATATTTGTTTGCTACCCAAATGATTTTTCGTTTGACCTTTTAGTTGCTGACCAAATAATTAAATGGCAGCCCAATTTATTAATTCCCTGTATCAAGCGAATACCACTCACTGGTTAAACAGAAATCTTACTTAGTTTCTTTTTAGATCGTTGATCATCTATAGTTTAAGTTAGTATCCCCATCTCTATTCAAAAGTTATACAAGGTGCGCTTCGAGGAATAATTTAGGTGCGCTTCATTTGGTGCACTCCAAGATGGGTGTGCTTCGAGGAATACCTCCGGTGTGCCAATTTCCTGGCACTACATGTGTGTTATCGGCATTTATGTTAACACGAGAACTAAACTTCGCAAATCATTTGGTTGCGTTTGTTTAAAGTTTCTCGACTCACTTAATGAGGCTATGTGAATGATGCTCATTTATTTAATTATTCTTGTTAGTGTGAAAGTGAAATGAACAAGTAAAACAAAACTAAATGACGACTTTATTACTTACTTTGTTAGAGTTGGTTATCTGCCTGATATCAACGTATGAATCAGATAAATAAACACAGATTTCGCCTATATCTGACTGAGTAATACATCTGTGGATCAATAGGTTTGTTTTTTGAGAGTAGAACCGTATTTTGGAACAGTAAAATGCTTACTTTCGTTAGACATGGTAGCCTAGCTAATATTAAAATTCAATCCAATGGTGATGCTAAAGTAATTCTGGGGACGGTTTTTATTTAGTAATCTCAGTTTGTGAGTAATAAAAATCTCTTTGGAGCATGTTTACAATGAACACACAGTACTAAGATAAAGTAAAAACAGCGTTAAACTCAATTGTAAACAAAATAATGGCTAAGTTTGAATACTGCTGCTAGATTGCGTTTCGTTTAGAAAACCGTCTAGTACAGAGACGTCATTCGTAGATAAAACGGATTGCAAACAAAATATACACAAAAAGTAATTAGTCGAAGTGGTTTTACTTTGGTTAAACTAAAGCAGAGTGACGTGACAAGGGCATGCATTAGTTAAAATTGTGCATTTTAAAGCGTATAGTTTTAAATATAAATAAAAAATATAAGGCCTATTTAATTTAAAAAGTGATTTGTTACTTTCTTCCTAATTTAGATTTGTGTTTGAAAGAAGAAAACAAAACACTCTGTAACTAAAATAGATTTATCAAGCCTTTAATATTTTTTATGAATAATACGGAAAGTGTATACAGAATTAGTAAGGTGTCAGAAAAGTTATTAAAATGAGAGTGCATCTTTGTTCAGGGAGAGGAGAGGAAGATCGAAGATAAGAATTACTAGGTTTATTTTTTCATTTTTCGTATATACCTACGGATGAGAAACCAATGATGGTCAATATTTTTTACTCGTTTTTTTCTGACACATTCAATTAGTAGTATTGAATCGACTAGGAAACAAAAAGCAATCTAACGCGTTAATTGAAGGTCTAGTGTAGGACAATTACACGCTGGCCGCAACAGCTGACCGTACGCAAGTCATTAGCGGACGCGATCGCGCGTGCTATGGCCTAAGCTATAGTAAGGTCTCATTCAAAGCTATCGTTATAATACTTTAGAAGAATGTTGATAATAAGGTCCAAATACTTTATAGCTATATTTTGAGACAAAAATAAAAAAGTGCACGTTGCAAAAGAGTGTGAGAGATTAGAGAGTAATGGCTTAACTTTCTGTTTTAAAAATAAACTGTTTTAAAATAATAACATATTGAATTACTTGACATCGCACTGCACGTAACAGCTTTAACATTATACTAAAAAATATTAGGTTGGGGAAAAAGTCTTTTCGCATTATAGTATGTATAAACTTGTTATAAAATCTCTTTGGCTATCTGGCTGGTTTTGGTATCATTGAAAGTTTAAATTTTAAAGAACATAATTCCAAATTTAAATTAGGAAAATGTGTGATTTTCATTTGTTTTTCGTACCGCCAAGATGAGTGAATCTAATGAAGAAATTCGATACATTTTAAAATTTTACTACAAAAAAGGTAAACATGCAACGCAAGCCGCGAAAAAAATTTGCGATGTTTATGTTTATTTTTTTTTACGAGGAGAAATCCATTTACGGACCGTACCTACTGGTGGCTAGCCGGTAGGCGTGTGTGGGACTCACCTGCCATGTTGGCACTACCCACTAAAACTCCCCGATATACCCGTTCCTGCCCTTCTGTGGGAGCGACCCGGGGTCTGCCGGAGCAACTCTCCGAGCCGTTCCCAGGGCTTCCCGACCTAGACGGACACTAGGTCGGGGTTTGCGCCAGTGGGAGATTTTCCGGGCATATTCGGAAAATCTCCAGACGTGGCAGCCGGTGATACGCGTGCGTGGAAGCCATCCAACGCACGCAGCTGCTCCCGGGGCAAGTAGAGGGACGGGCTTATGGCGCCTGCCTTCTCCTGCCCACCCGTCTACGCCGGAGAGGAGGCCCTAAAGGATCCTCTTCCCGCTCCCTCTCCGCAGCCTCCTTCTGCAAGAGTACTTTTTCACAGAAGGAGGCGGCAGCCTCCCACACTCTCTTGCTGCCAACCATTGCCCTTATCATAGTTGGCTGCGAGAGGTAACCTCCGCCGAGTACCGCGCGAAGTTCGCGGCGCTCCCGTCGCCAGGCCGGGCACTCCACTAGGGTGTGCTCGGCTGTGTCATCGAGAGAGTTGCAGTGATGACACCGCGGTGACTCCTCCCTCCTGGCAACGCGGTGCAGATAGTGACCGAAACACCCATGTCCGGTCAAAATCTGCACCAGGCGATAGGTGAGGTTGCCGTGCCGGCGCCCAACCCACTCCTCCAACACTGGACGAACCGCGTCGATCGTCCAGTGGCCAGCTGCTGGGAAGACGAGTGCCTCAGCCCATTGGCTTAGAGCCTCCCTCTGAGCTAGGGTACGGACCATCCTCACCTCCTCGAGCATGGGCCGTTCCCCCCGTTCCGTTGCAGCGACTCGGTGTTGACCCGTGCCAGCACGCGGGCATCAACATCCCACGGGGTCGTTCCTGCCAGCACGCAGGCCGCCCCATGACTGACAGTGCGGTACGCCCGCACGGCCCGAGTCGCAATAACCCTCTGCGGCCTCCGCAAGAGGGCCACCGTACGGAGGGAGAGGCACTCCGCCCACACCGGGGCACCGTAGAGTGCCATAGACCGCACCACGCCATGGTATAGTCTGCGACACACAGAGCTGGGTCCCCCGAGGTTGGGGAGGACCCGTCCAAGCGCGGCTGCCGTGGCACACAGTCGAGGAACGAGGAGCTTAAAATGCTCCTCAAAATTCCATCGGGGGTCCAGAGTCAAGCCGAGGTACTTAATGTGAACCTCGACGGGAATCCGGACCCCATCCACTCGCACTCGAAGCCCCGGTGGAATTCTGCGCCGTGGGGCATGGAATATCATGGCCTTCGTTTTGTCGAGGGCCACGTCCAATCCCAGGAGGCGGATGCGTCGGACTATAATGGTGGCACCAACCGACGCAAAATATTCCGCTTCCTCCCACTCCTTTGCTCTTGCCGCGACGAGGGTGTCGTCCGCAAAACAAACGACCTCCATACGGGGCAAGAGTGAGCCGCGCAGAACCCAATTGTACCCCAGGTTCCATAGGAGAGGGCCAAGTACGGAACCCTGAGGTACACCTGCCGCCATGGTCCATCGCTGGATGCGTTCTTCCGCGTCCTCGTAGAGGACCGCCCTCTCGCGAAGGTAATCCGAGACGAGGACGCGGAGATAGAGTGGCACCTTGTGATACTTCAGTGCCTCCTCTATGCATTCGTGGGGGAGGCTGTTGAACGCGTTCGCGATATCCAGAGACACCGCGATTGCAACCTCCCCCTGTGCTGTAGCTGCCTCAGTCCACCTCTTGAGGCGAGCCACTGCGTCCACAGTGGACCGACCCGTGCGGAAACCGTACTGGCAATTCGCCAAGTCCGGCCCGCTACCCTCCAAATGCTCTCAAAAAATTTTCCTGCCTCATCGAGCAACACCACCGGTCTGTAGCCCGAGGGGTGGTCGGCAGGTCGAGATGCCTTTCGCAGAAGGCAAAGTCGACCCACCTTCCATCGTCCTGGGAAACGGCCCCGCGCGATACAGACGTTTAGCACCGCACGGAACCGCTCCTCCAGAGGTCCCAGGGCCAATGCCAAGACCTTGGCGTGAACTCCGTCCGGCCCCGGCGCCTTATTTTTCCGACGGATCCGGTCCCTCCCCATGTCGAACTCAGTGTCCGACACTGGGGGATCCTCCACCCGAACGATGTTTATGGACCTAGTGCAGTGTCTGTGAGAGTAGCACAAATTTGGTTTAAGCGTTTTCAATCCGGAAATTTTGATGTCAAAGATGCACGTCGCTCTGGTCGCCCTATTACAGATAAAATGGATGCCATTTTTGAAAAAGTGGAGCAAGATCGGCATGTCAGTAGTTACGACGTAGCTGAAGAACTGGGAATTGACCACAAAACAGTTTTGGCGCATTTGAAAAAAACTGGGTACACAAAAAAGCTCGACATTTGGGTACCTCACGAGCTCACTGAAAGAAACCTAATGAACCGTGTACTCATTTGTGATTCTTTATTACGACGTAATGAAACCGAACCATTTTTGAAGAAGCTGATAACTGGTGATGAAAAGTGGATCACGTACGACAAGAACGTGCGAAAAAGGTCGTGGTCAAAGGCCGGTCAGGCTTCACAGACTGTGGCGAAACACGGGTTAACTCGCAACAAGGTGATGCTGTGTGGTGGGATTGGAAGGGCATTATTCATTATGAGCTGTTACCACCAGGCAGGACCATCGATTCTGAACTCTACTGCGAACAACTGATGAGATTAAAGCAAGAAGTTGAGAGAAAGCGGCCGGAATTAATCAACAGAAGGGGTGTGGTTTTTCATCATGATAACGCTAGACCTCACACATCTTTAGCCACTCAGCAAAAATTAAGAGAGTTTGGCTGGGAGGTGTTAATGCATCCGCCGTATAGTCCTGACCTTGCACCTTCAGATTTCCACCTGTTTCGGTCTCTTCAGAATTCTTTAGGCAGTGTCAGGTTAACATCACGAGAGGACTGCCAAAACCACTTGTCGCGGTTTTTTGACCAGAAGTCCCAATATTTCTATAGCAATGGGATCATGTCCCTACCTACAAGATGGCAAAAAGTTATCGAACAAAATGGTACCTACATACTTTAGTTAAATGTAAATAAACTATATTAAAAAATGTTTTGAATTTTCTTAAAAAATGCGAAGAAACTTTTTCCCCAACCTATTACATCGAAATGTTTTGATTTATAAAGCGGCTGTGACTGAAAATATCAAGTTTGAATTAACCTTTATAATCGTTCGCGTATCGATTTCACTAAGTGCGAACTTAGGAGAGCGGAAAGAATAATTATGATATGAATGCGCCTGCGTATAATTTACATGTTAATTATTTTTATCTTTTCTTTATTTTAAAGTAACAATTTTGTTACAAGTTATACTTACAATCTTGCAAAGCGAATTATTTTTAAGTTTTATCCTAGAATTAATGTTCCGAAATATTTTTCAGGATAATGAAAAGTTAAAATGAAGTGTGAAAATGACAGAAGTTTTTGAAGTTTGTGGAATATTATAGTAGAAGTTTTTTATGTGAAAATACAACATATTGCAATTGAAGATTTTATAACCAGAATGTATATGTTTATTTTTTAAATACTAATGTATATAGGAAGAATTATTACAATTTTTTTTTAATTATTGTAAAATTACTGCATCTTAGGTATGTTGGTAATCCAATAAAAAAAAAATAATAAACGGAATTTGCTTGTTGTAATAAAATATCCATACAACACGTCACGTAACTATTATGAATCATCATATTTTACTGGTACGACTTAGATAATAGTAACGCTCTATTTTACTTTCCAGTTATCAGTTGTGTAGAATAAGTGGTGACACATTTTTATATCCATTAAATTATTTAGCGTCTTAACTGTAATTACAAGCAATTGTAATGAATAAACTTAATTACCGCTGTTTCCTAATTGTAATGCAATCATTATCAGTGTTATTGAGGTTATAACATTGTCGTGTGGTATGCAGTGCACTGAGGTGGAAAGTTCGTTACAGGCGGTGTTCCAATTCGTAGGACGCATCCCTTTAGCGGTATTATAATACTGCGATACATAAGAATATGTAATTGATTTTTTTCTAAAGGATCGGAAAATTGATGTTTTTTTTTATGTTTAGTTACACATTAAGGTATTTACTGTAATAGGAACATCTTTTTAATATTTATTGCCGGGTGTCTGCTTTCAACTATTTTCATTCGTGCATTAATAAATAAAACCATCTTTTCAATTTCACGTTCAATAAATGTCATGATACATGACATACATGTGTAGGTAGTATTGACAGGTCACAGTGAATATGGATGGACTGGATTTCAATGTATTTTGTAGCGTATTACTAATACATACCATACATATAATCACGACTATTTTCCCCTAAGGGTTAGTCAGAGACTAGGCAAAATCACCACAAGAGCAGTCCACTGGCATAGTCCACATTTCACCAAGCAGTGACTGCACTCAGCGTGACAGGTGGTGAGCCCGTCGCCGCTATAAGCTATTGAAAGATGTGGAATTCTAAGTCCATACTAATACATTTTGATTAAAAATAAGTTGGCAACACAAAAATTTATTCAGGACGTTTGTAATAAATGTGTGAAATATTCTGACTATTCATAAATGTAGAAGAGGCTGATAAGCAACTATCCACCTCTTCTACATCGCTTTGCCATTGCATTTCAACAGCTCACCTACCCTCTTATTCCATAATAGTGGCCTGAATATCGCGGGTAATTTAAAATACGCGCTGGTCGATATGACGAGCGCTCTAGCTCATTAGCGTTAGCGAGGCGAGGCCGTAATTATATTCATTAGCTTTACCTTTTAGCGCGCCTGAACTGTAAGCTGCTGATGTACCCCGCCCGCCCAAACCGTGTAAGGTTCGAGCGATTACCCTGATGAGAATCTGTTACCCTTTAGGATCTAAGATATGAACAGGAGAATTAAAACTGCGATTTTATCATCATCCATAATGCATTCAGCATCTCACTAGTTCAATGTGTTCAATATCAAGAGCAGGCCACTGGATATTTGCATTCATAAATTATACAGATTCAAACAAATATCAAACCTTTTTCTCGTAATTTTGTTTTACTCCCTACAACTAACATCTTATAAGATATATATTTTTTTAAATTAAGGAATTGTTAAAAGTGTACTTGTAAACTTCCCTGTGAAAACATTCTGTTCGCAGGTTTCCAGCTCCAAAAGATGCTACTACTGTTTTCATCGATAAAAAAGTTTTCTCCGTTAAAATCTTCAAATTATTTGACTGTCACTACTCCCTTCTCGTTCCCTCCGCCTGTACCACTGAGTTTGAATAAATCTTATGAACAGTGAATATCGCTTGCCTCAAATTGTGCTCGGTGCATGGCATGCATGTAACAGCATGGTGACTTAACATATCTGGCGTAATGTGGGCGTTAACACCTCTGCCTACCTCTTCGGGGGAAAAGGCGTGATGATATGTTTGTATAATATATTTCATCCGTGCAAAGCGCTACTTCTTTCATATAATTTGATCCTACGATCGCATATATTTTCCTTCCGCTATCGTATTATTTAATTCAATTCATTTATATGTGAATAAAATTTCAATGTTCTCGCCTCGGCGGTAGATCCAGGCATTTGACGAGGTTTATTTTTTAACTTCCTCCACGTATTTGTATGTAAAGGGGACCATTTGTTATGAATAGCTGAGTTGGCTCGACTGATGGCATTGTTATGCGCCGGCTACGCTCACCGTCGCCATAAAATCATGCAAATTTCTAGACGGTTTGATGAGGACAATGATGAGTATTCTTGTGTTTTAACAGGAGAAACGTTTTTAGTTAATTAAGGCCTGTGTTATATGCCCGTTCGTATATACACCAGTCGACGGAGTGGCAATTTATTGGTAATCTTGGTGTGTTCAAAATTTCATAATTGTGTTCAATCCGAACTAATATTGGCTGCAACAAATTGCTTTTCCATAAACACTAGGCAGCAATAAATCACTACGATAGCAATTTTACCGGTAATACTTTTGTATTGTTATGCGTTATCACAATGTCGTATATTTTGTCAACAATCCAATTTCTCTTGCCTTTATTTGATAGATAAATCGATTTTAGATCTATAGAACGGGGATCTCCTTCTTTCTTCATTTTAGATAGACCTGTTTAACTTGTAGCTTTTATTCGTGTACTGTTAAGCAGAAGCTATTGGTACGAGTAACATCTTTTCATTAAGGCGTATTACGCACCGTCTGCGTGACTCTGTCCAGTATTGCGTTTGGAAATTCATTGATTGATGTGGCTGGCGGGTGTGGTCACTGCGGCCTGAACCTACACCCCGAACAAGGCCGAATAATTGATTTGTTTAACGGCGTCTGCCTCGCCTATTACAGGTTAGTTGACGCAACTGACCCCAAAATATGAGGGTGACTAAGGGAATGTTACCGTGTCTAGTTATAGCTGTTTGAAGTAGAGCTGTGATTTCGTTGTGACAAGGTAATTATAAATTCTAAAAAAAGAATCAAACTTAGTGATCATATTGACTATATAGTTGTAAGTCCCAGAAATAGTAAACATTGCAATAAAAAACATCTAGCTCTGATTATTAATGTTATCAATACTCGGGATGTCACCAAAGTATTAACTCCAAGAGATTACCAACAATTTTTAATAGACAAATATACTTTACCGTTGCAAGATGTGGTAGAATCGCTGAGTTAAAATACTGAAAAACTGTGATTGATTGTTCATTGGTTTTTTTGTTGGATTAAGTACTTTTTGGTCTTAGGTTAGATAAGGTAAGGCAGAATGTTTACAATATCTATACAATCGAAAACAGTCTTTAAAATGTTTGCGTAGATAGTTTCCTACACATCTAATACCCCGATGGAACAGATAGTCATACACAAAGGTTTGCAAACTTTGTGAAAGAATATTACGTATGAATATTGGATGCTGATATATCTTGAAAACAAATATGGTTTACGTTGAAATTGTTATGTTCAGTTCTGTTGGGATTAGACTCCCTTCAGTTTATATAACTTTGCCGAGGAGTAGAGAAAAACAAAATTGCATTCAGTTGGGTTATCTAGTCAGCACTTTTATTGGACGCTGATTCTTCCGTATAGCAAAACGTAATATGCACTCGAGGTGAAGCACACGTGTCGGCCGACCGGTCGAGGATCGATATAGGCTCGTGTGGCTTCCATTCCAACCTAGTGTCGCGGCCAGCGAATTCGGCACCCAGTCATTGCTGTCCGCGTCAACACATGCTAAACTTTTCCTATTTTTGCGAAATGTATAATGCCACTTCAATTTTATTGCATTTTATTAGACTGTTTAAGTCGCCCAAGTATCTACAAAAGAAAGCGAATGGAGAGTAAAAATAAATGGCCCGTCACGGCTTCGTATTTTGGTGTTCAATCGCATATGAAAGGAAAATGCCAGGAAAGGTACAAACGTGGTGGGGTGAATTGGCTCATGTATTTAAGGGTTTTATATAGCTCGCTAACGTGTCAAAGAATAGCTGCAGACAATTTGTGTCAGCTGCTAGTCTTTCCAGATAGTTACAGCTACACAGTTCCTTTTCCCCGTCGTATTTCGCCGGTGGCGCGCGTTTTCTCGGGCGAGTTTCAATTGTTTCTTTTTTCCCGACGCTCTCGGGCGCGCTTAAAATGGAAATTGTAATAACAAGAGGGATAATTTTTGTGGCCACTCTGAATGTAGAAATGTGATTTGACTGACAAAGTCGACGGGCTTTTTATGTCCACTGTCTGTTTTAAGCCTATTTTCTCAGAATTTGTAGTCTTTTGTTTCAATGAAGTTCAATGTAAGAGGTTAAGTTGAGTTTACCTTTTTTCTTACCAACTTTATAAGTAGGAGGCGAAAAGTCTCCATATTATAAAGATTTCATTCTGAAATTTTGAATAGTTTGCCTGTTCAAGTCAGTTCAAGTTGAATTAGCAGAATGATGTTATATATAACGCTTAGGGGTTCATAAAACAGTGGTTTGAAGTGGGTTAACCAATTCACAATTAGTACGTAAGACCTCTCGCATAAAGTATTAACTTAATTTGCGGGTAGGTGCTCTGTGTCGATCCGCTGCGGTTCAATGAATATTTTATTTGACCGAGCTGTTGTAAATAAAGCGGCGAGGCGCCTCGCACTCCAGCGTTTATCGCTAATCCTTTTGTCAGAGAAATGGAGCTACAAATACTCAGGGTAATCGTTCGTTCGGGTTTTATTTCTTGCACACTCCATCTGGTCCTCGCCTGGATGTGATGTCATTTTCTTTGTGGCACCTATGTTTCCGCGAATGTTTCTTCACTCGTAATTTTCTGTGTCGGGGTAGAAAAACCATCGCCAGTTTTCAAATTGAATCATGTCAAACATCAGTAATGTAAATGAATACCTTATGAAACTGAATCGCTAATAGCATGACTGCAAACAAAATTATGCTTAATTGTTACGTAATCAAGGATCAAAACAACTTGAATCTTTACATTTAGTTTTATATTTTATAACATGAAACCACATCGATCGTAGGTGAAAATTATGAAGTTGACATGTCATGTAATTAACCGAGCAAACGTCAATGCGACATCGATTAATTTGAAGTGAAATGTTGGCGTGACTGACATTACCTCGTGCAAATATATGTGGGCATTAAGGTGACGGACCTTTACCCCGACTGTACATGCACTACACAAAGACTGGTACTGTATTTGTCATGTACTTATATACTTGTCCTTAGCCTTTTTATGTCCCACTGTTGGGCACAGGCCTTCCTCATGGAAGTATGGGCCGTAACGCCACCACGCTGGCCCAATGCCAGTTGGTTGGATACTTAAATACTTACAAAGTGCAAGTGTTTTATATTTACATCGATTATTCATACTACTCTATAAAAAAAAAATCTTTTACGGATGATGTATATTGTCAGAAATATTATGAAAATGACTATGTAAGACTAGTAGGAAGCATACAAATTTTCCCACGCGTCGCTATCGTTTGAATCGCTGTCCTTTATCCTAATAGTAGGCTTTTTTCCACAGTCATTATTAACAACACAGACAGTTAAATGGCTTTATGGACTTTGAAAGAGCTTATTATAAGCTGTATAAATTTTAGTTCGCTGAGCTCTGTCATACGGCATATTTTACGGCTATGATCCATCCCGGACAGTTTTCAGTATTTGGAAATATCCGGGAGCTCGACTCTCCCGGCCAGCGATCATTAAATGGTCGTCCCGCAAATTTAAAAGGGAATTTTAAGCCGCTTCGTTTGGCCGGTAATATTAGCCCAACAGATTATTCACCAATTAGCCTTTTTGCAGTTAGTCTAGAAAGCTTTTTAAGAAGAAAATCGTTGCTTCATTGTGAAAGATTTTGCTATTTATCCCATTGAAAGCCACGCGAACGCCGGCGTTCGCGAATAATATATGTTTCTAATGTGTCTCGTTTTGTGACCATTGAGAGGTTAATGAAGTTTAGTTCGTTTTAAAGAAAATAAGATATAACATTGATTATAAGTGGCACTGTCTAAAACTACATCTTAATGGAGTTTCGACTTCAGTCCATTTGAATATCCTATAAATGAACGGATCTCATCTTGGGCCCAGTCTGGCAATCGGACCAGTGCGCACCGTGTAATTGCCGGTGTCCAGCTATGGCCATTCAATTAACTAGATATCGCCTGTCGACACTACACGTCCAAGCCACAGCTGTAGCTGGCCCGAAATAGATTTGGTAGAACAAGTGTCATGAAAGGATATTATGTTTGAGGCGAATGAAGTACTAGAGAGCAAATGCTTACACGTCAAAAGTTTTGTTAAAAGTATTTTGAAGAATTTCATTAACATATTAGGTCCTTACCTATGAAATTGGTGTTTTGTATGGAGATTTTGGGGATGTCTGCATTTTACATACTAACATTTTTTCAGATTTCTCCACAACGACAAATCCAGAGATAATAATATTTGGCATGTATCATTAGACAAGCTTTAGCAATTTGTGTGTGAACACGCTTGATAAAAATTATTCATCGTTTTTATGTTAATGCAAAACAAATGATGTATTCGGGAGGCAGTTAAAAATAATTGTCTTTGTGTCTAATTTTAACACAATTAATCTTACAAAAAATTATCAAATTAAATAATATGAGCTCAAATATATGGTCTATTTTTAGAAGAGGTAATTATTTTATAAGAATGTTCTGAAACTTAATAGTTACGGACAAATTGCTAAGACAGAATACAAACACCAATTTCATTTCATCACAGGTAAGGATCCAATATTATTCGTTCTTCTAGGACTCGTCCTTTTTGCCCTTGTAGCTTATGACATCTTAATAGACTTGCTCAGTTTCTTGTGCGTTCATCGCAGGTTCATCGCTAATAAACGGGTGCCATAGTTTTTGACGATCACAAGAATATTGTAAAACATCTATACTGAATAGACGACTTTTTAATTTTGAATTTTTACCAATATATTTTTGTCATACATACTTATTTTGGGAACTTCAGCAAATGATAATGCTTTATTGATCTTTTTTGAATAAAAACTTCGGGTCTCATTATAGTTTTGATAACTACACTAAACAAAAAAAAGGGTCACTTGGAAAATAAAATAAGAATAATACCACACTGTGAAAAGCAATAAAGTATTTGGTATTGAGTAATATAAGTATATTCTTTATTTTACTTACAATATGAGTGATGACAATTCACAATAATGTAGGTAACTATTAGGTTGGGGAAAAAGTCTTTTCGCATTATAGTATGTATAAACTTGTAATAAAATCTCTTTGGCTATACTACACTCGGCGTCAAAAAAATCGCACCTCCACAAAAATAACACTCAAGCGTAATTAACCCTTAAAATACGCATGCACCCCTATTAATATTGATGTCATTAAAAAGCCCAATAAATTAACTTAAAAACGTAACCCATTTGATTTCATTTGATTTCAGCTTGGTACCACGAATATGACTTAAACAAAAAGTTCAATTTGGGCTCGCCGAAACAGGCACTAATTGCGCTACTCCTGAAGGGTATAAAAGGCTCGTTACCGGCCCTACGAGTGTCATTCGTTATCCAGACATCAAAGAGGACACACGGGAAGACTTAAAGCAAGAAAACCAAACTTGAACATGGATACCACAGCTGAAGAAGCCGCCCAAGTGGTTGCACTGCTGCAATCAGGAGTGCGACAGAGTGAAGTCGCTCGGCAATTGAATTTGAGCCGATTTTCGGTTCGAAGGGTGTACCAGAGGTTCTTGGAGACCGGTGGCTACATCCGGAGACATGGTTCTGGTAGACATCGCTGCACCTCGGAGAGAGACGACCGATTCATCGTGTCGAGATCTTTGAGGAATCGGTTCTCTAATGCTGTGGAGTTGCAACACGAGCTCCGGGCAACTCGTAGAAGAACCGTGAGCGTCTCTACGGTTAGAAGAAGATTGAAGGAGAAGAAAATCACACCACGTAGAGCTGCTACGGGCCCAAAGTTGACCGCAGCGCATAGGCAAGCCCGCTTGCAGTTTGCTCGCGAACACGCCGATTGGACCTTGGACCAGTGGAGAGCTGTACTTTTCTCGGATGAGACGAGAGTGAGTCTTTTCTGCAACGATAGACGCAGAAGAGTGTACAGAAGACAGGGAGAACGATTCGCGCAAGCATGCATCCAAGAGACGGTGGAATATGGGGGCGGTTCCTGCATGTTCTGGGGAGGCATGTCAGTCGCCGGCAAAACCGACCTTGTGTGCGTCTCCAGGAGTGGAGGTGCTCGCGGGCAGGGGTCGCTGACTGCTCACCGCTACATCACAGAGATCCTGGAAGAGCATGTGGTCCCCTATGCCGGTTTTGTTGGCGACAGGTTCATCTTAATGCACGACAACGCTCGCGCTCACACTGCAGCAATTGTGCGTGCGTACCTTCAAGAGGTTGGAATCTCTGTGATGAAGTGGCCAGCGAGAAGTCCTGATCTGAACCCGATCGAGCACCTCTGGGATCATCTTAAACGCAAGGTTCGATCCCGAGATCCCGCCCCCACGACTCTCCAGGAGCTCAAAGCTGCAGTATTGGAAGAATGGGCCAGTATCCCTCAAGAACAGATCTTGAAGTTAGTGAGATCCATGAGGGACCGCATGGAAGCTGTAATCAGGGCAAGGGGGGGTAACACTAGGTTTTAGGTTAAGTTTCAGCAATTTTTTGTTCTTTTTTTGTAATTAAACTGTGTTTTATATCAAGCTTAAAATAAAGATTTTCTGTTGTTTTGTAAACTTATTTTTTTTTTAAATTAAATTTAATGTTTAATTTATTTTTTGTTTTTTTTTAATTACTCCTTTTCATTACCCTTTCAATGATACCTAAGATCACCCTCTTAATTAATAAATTGAGTTGTTGGTGAGGTTTAATTGAGGTTGAAATATTTTTTTCAAAAGGTGCGATTTTTTTGACGCCGAGTTTATTTGTATCTGGCTGGTTTTGGTATCATTGAAAGTTTAAATTTTAAAGAACATAATTCCAAATTCAAATTAGGAAAATATGTGATTTTCATTTGTTTTTCGTACCGCCAAGATGAGTGAATCTAATGAAGTAATTCGATACATTTTTAAATTTAACTACAAAAAAGGTAAAAATGCAACGCAAGCCGCGAAAAAAATTTGCGATGTTTATGGACCTAGTGCAGTGTCTGTGAGAGTAGCACAAATTTGGTTTAAGCGTTTTCAATCCGGAAATTTTGATGTCAAAGATGCACGTCGCTCTGGTCGCCCTATTACAGATAAAATGGATGCCATTTTTGAAAAAGTGGAGCAAGATCGGCATGTCAGTAGTTTCGACGTAGCTGAAGAACTGGGAAATGACCACAAAACAGTTTTGGCGCATTTGAAAATAACTGGGTACACAAAATAGCTCGACATTTGGGTACCTCACGAGCTTACTGAAAGAAACCTAATGAACCGTGTACTCATTTGTGATTCTTTATTACGACGTAATGAAACCGAACCATTTTTAAAGAAGCTGATAACTGGTGATGAAAAGTGGATCACGTACGACATGAACGTGCGAAAAAGGTCGTGGTCAAAGGCCGGTCAGGCTTCACAGACTGTGGCGAAACCCGGCTTAACTCGCAACAAGGTGATGCTGTGTGTGTGGTGGGATTGGAAGGGCATTATTCATTATGAGCTGTTACCACCAGGCAGGACCATCGATTCTGAACTCTACTGCGAACAACTGATGAGATTAAATCAAGAAGTTGAGAGAAAGCGGCCGGAATTAATCAACAGAAGGGGTGTGGTTTTTCATCATGATGAAGATAGATGAAGATAACGTTAGACCTCACACATCTTTAGCCACTCAGCAAAAATTAAGATAGTTTGGCTGGGAGGTGTTAATGCATCCGCCGTATAGTCCTGACCTTGCACCTTCAGATTTCCACCTGTTTCGGTCTCTTCAGAATTATTTAGGCAGTGTCAGGTTAACATCACGAGAGGACTGCCAAAACCACTTGTCACGGTATTTTGACCAGAAGTTCCAAAATTTCTATAGCAATGGGATCATGTCCCTACCTACAAGATGGCAAAATGTTATCGAACAAAATGGTACCTACATACTTTAGTTAAATGTAAATAAACTATATTAAAAAATGTTTTGAATTTTCTTAAAAAATGTGAAGAAACTTTTTCCCCAACCTATTATATTGTGAGAGGCTGTTCTTTGCTAAGATAACCTGTATTACAGATAACCAGGCCCCACTTGTTGGAAACGTGTCAGTCACAGAATAAAGTAAGCTCGATACAATAGTGTTCAAGGAATCTACATTTGGAGTGCAAACAATTGTGATAAACTAATATGACAACAATTTAAAACAAACAAGAAAAAAAGTTGTTTTAGATTAAATACCTGTAAACAATGTCAGTGAAGAAGGTAAGGAAACTTGATAAAGGTGTGAGTGTGTGTAGCTGTGTCAATGTCTGTAATTATAATTATGTAAAAGAGATATAGGTATGTTTATTTATACTAAAGCGTTTAGAAAATCCTCTGTATCTTTGTAGGTTAGATTCTGGAACCAACCAACGACCATTTTGCATTTAGATTTAGGTAGTGGAAAAATTAATAACTTTTCATTAATTTTGTTATATAGGTAGGGACCAAGATAATAGAAGAATCTGCGTGAAAAACGTGTTGAGTAGGTAGCGAGTGAACAGATTCTGTTTTGTCGACGTCAGTTTACTGTGAATGTGGGATCATAATTTAACCTTGAGTGTTTTTTTAAATAATGTGAAGAATAAAGAGCTGGCGCACGGTGAAAACATTGCACTTCTCATAGAGGTCAGTAGTTGGATAGAAGAAGGAAAAAGAGTAGCAAACTTTTAGCTGTCTGGGCTCTTTCCAGGTTAATTAAGTAGGACTAAAGAGGAATGAAATTTGCCAGACAGAGACACCGCATTTATAGCATTTTTCATGTAAAAATTAAAAGTAATAGAAAATAAATAATTGTATTTATTGATACAAAATTGTTAAAGTACCATTATTTTACATTTTCAGATTTTCACACAATTATCAAAAATGAATGGAATTTTTTTATATATCATTTTGCGCGGAATAAAATAACTTATTCTAGTCTTTAATCCATAAAGCTAGGTCGAGTAATTTTGAAGATATTGAAGATTTTCTAAGTAACCCTTTTTCTTTGCTGTCCAGTGCATTTACCTAAAAGATTACGTTAGACAGAGGTTGTCTGTCTTTTCATATACCTTGTATCTAAACTCCGCAACGCTACATAATGTGACTTTTGATTCTGAGGCTCTTAAAAGGTCACAATATGTATTAGTCTAATTGAATTAATTTCCTGCATTGATAACCTATTTATATACATCCAATTAATTAACGTAGAAAATGGAACGAATTCCAATTGAAACTTCGAACAAGAAATGCTATGTTAACATTTAAATTTCAACTAGCAAATTGGTCAGTTATTATTGTTAATTTATATTTTTAATGATCTGATGGCCTGATTTTTTTCTAATTTGGTAATAATCGTCGTCGACACATTAATAAGCTATGGGTAAGTAATTCTCATATAATGTTTATTTATTCGATCGACCACGTTGGGCAACAAACTATGTAAGCGATATAATATAACTCTTCAGTGGCGTGGCGTGAAAAAAATAGTTAGGCAAGCCGCAGTAAAAATTAGGACCCACAAAAAATGGGTAATTTGGTCTGTGTATGTAGTGCATGTGTTTGTGTGTGTGGACGGGTCTACAGTGTGCGATAAACAAATAAACACATACCATTTACAATACTTTAACAATACCACGATTATCCGAATATATACTTTCGTCCTGCCCGCGAAACGCTAATTCTTGTTTACCTAAGAGAACAACTGTGTCTTTGAAGCGTTTGAACAGATTTCGATTACGTTCGACTTTGCGGTTATGAGCCTCAAAATTATTGTTAAAATAGTTTTCTATTATACTATTTCCAAATTCATGCAACGCTAAGCAACTACGTATATGTTTCTCACTTTGAACATGTTTTTGGCAGAGTTTGATAAATTATTAACATCAGAAAATCCCGTTCGATTCCAAACGCTGCTTGAATCAGAAAACAAAAAACACGCAAAACAAAACATTTTATTTAATAAGCAACTGCCTGTAAGCCAACTATATTTATCATAAAGAGAACTGTGAAAATGCTTGAAAAAACCGTCTCTACGCTTGTAATCTATTGACATGTTTGGACGAGCTCGACCTAACGAGATTTAGAGAGAGAGTGATACTGACGTACGTTTTTCATACAAATTGACTTTCATAACATAACTAAAAAAGTCACGAGTTTTACAATACCAGGGGTGGTGACGTGAAATAAAAGGGGTGCTGATGGTAAGTGACGAATTACGTAAATATGTACATGTCAGAATTTTATAATTTTAATCTTTAGACGTTTTAGTTCAACTATTAATAGTCAACATTTCCCTACATAAGAGGTACAAATCTTAAGTTAAGCATTTTGTAAAAAAACAATAAATAAAATTATATGTTGATACAAAATGCTATGCAATAGCTTTACCGCGGCAGTCCCCGAGTGCCACACGTCTTTTTTTATTTTCAAAGGACAACTTTGAAAACTGCTTTCCTTCACTTAGCAAGAAATCAGTAAGACAACAATCTATGTGCATCAAAGCGGCCATTATTGTGCCGAGAGAGAATAAACCAAAATTAATTTAAAAATTTCTGGATTCGGTCCCCGCGCTCAAGGCCCGCGATAGAAGCTATGCAATAGCTTAAAAACTAAAACCTACCAATTAAATCCCTGCGGAGCTACACAATTCACAATACACCTTTAAAACAACAACACACAGGCTAGTTAAATTTTACTATTTCACTGAATTACTGCTAAAAATACAATAAAACTAATTAATTACGTTAAGTTTATGTGAGTGCAAGCGGATTTCAAAACAAAATAAACTAATATAATGTCCACTAGGCCAGAAAGAATGAGACGGTAATATACCGGCTAAGTAAGACAGAATATCTACAACTCGGCACGGCATCGGTATAAACCGCAATTTCATACCGAGGCTAGAAAGAGTGATCATTATAAAACTGGCTGAGTTAGAAAGAGAAGGGGGCGATACAAGCCGGTCGGTGGCAGCATTTCAGGCGGCGAACGGTCGCGATATTAAATGAGTTTCACGAAAGAAATTCCGCACTTATGGCTATTGTCATAAGATAAAAAATATTTACTTCTTAAATTTGCATTCGAAACGTATGCGAGAGTTTATTACTAATGTGTGCGTGTGTCGTAGTGTATCGATGGATAGGCTCGTAGGCCGCGAAAAGCCGGCATGTTAGGCAATCTTTAGGTACTATTTCTCTATTGCGTGCATCTATGAGAGACCTACACAGACGTGACAAGAGAACGCTTGTCTGTGTGCGTGTTGTATCGCAGGCGTCCATAACTCGAGATTTTACGAGTTAATTGAAGGAATCTAGAGAGCGGGAGCGATGTGTGAGTGATTGGAACTTGTGCGTATTGTTTCGAGCGCATGTTTTACTGTTACATGATAAGATTTTTTTTTGTTTATAAAATGGTTTTGTACCTGCATTATAGTAATGAAACAAGTCAAATTTGTTTATAGTTAGGTATTTTTTTTATGCTCGCTCGTTTGGTACGGCTGTTGGGAATCGGGTTATACGGACGCTCCGCCACTGTAACTCTTATAAGTATCCATATGTAATTATTTTGTATTTGTTGTGTCCGTTACAGAAAAAAGTAGTAAATGAGTGACTATATTTATTATTAAGATAGGTACGAGAGGTATGTCTTCAGATAATTTCTAAAGCTACAGTCACCGTATCTACGAAGTGTCAGTTTCATAAACCTGTTGTTTAATTAACGTAGATTACAAACAGATATTTCTATTATTAATTTCCCTGGACATAATAGGCCTAATATTTCCATGATAGTGCTCGGCGACCGGGTAAATTGGATGTGGGGCTGTTGGCCCTCACATAACGAAAATAGGAAGAGAAAAATGATCGAGAGGTCAGCGAAACGTATTACGTCCTTTATTGTGTTTTTCCCACCATTAATTGTGCCTTGTGTTCATAGTTTTTGAGCAAAAGTATTCTGACACAAAGTGCTATTATTGAATAAAGGTTATGGCACATTTTGGTAACATTAAATTATTCTTGGAGCTTCTCGGATGGTTATGGTTATGATACACTCTAACCATCGGAGGAGCTCGGTGGCGCAGTGGTCAGTGCGCTTTGGCTTCGATCGAAAACAAAGCTACCTTCGCCATGGTCAGATCGTAGATGGGTGACCAAGACTTTGTGATCTCGAGCTCCTCCGTGCTTCGGAAGGCACGTTAGGCCGTTGGTCCCGGTCGCATTTGTGACCGTTTTTTTACCCACCAACCCGCATTGGGCCAGCGTGGTGGTGTTACGGCCCATACTCCTCATATGTTTCTTCATGAGGAAGGCCTGTTCCAGAAGTGGGACGTATATAGGCTGATGACGAATATACCTACACATACATCCCACTGCTGGGCACTGCCTTCCTTACATTGATAGGAGAGTGGAACACCACTGCCTATTTAGGATACCTTGCTGATGCTTAATGTAGAATCATCAGTATTTTACAAATCAACGACGATGAATCACAAATAATTATTCTTATTTGAGAATCACTTCAATTAAGTATTGTTATTCCAATTGCTGACAGTTATAAATTTGCTGGCTATTAGTATCATTGTGAGAGTCCCCCGGTCGGAAGCTGACAATGCCTTTAAACTTTTCCTTGAAGCATTCCCTGGAGCTTCCGTTTTTTGTTCGCTCGAAATGTAAAGCTAGCTCAATGAAACAGTTTTAAATAGATTATAGATTTGTATAAAATTGTAGTAGGCTGAAGTCTACTTTATTGAGAAAGGACCTAATTTGACTTTTAAGATGACTTTATTCCAATTCAGTAGACATTATTATATTTCATTAACATAACATATCATCACGCCTCTATAGAGTAGGCAGAGGTGTTAAACACCCACATTGACAGATATGTCTAAGTCCCCACGTAACAGGTGGCGAGCCTGTTGCCATGTATCGGGCACAATGTGAGGCGATCGATATACACAATCAACTGTACCTAATATTGTATATTGTCTGTTAAAATAAAACTGATGAAAGTAAAACAAAGCTCAAACGGCTGTAGCAATACTTGCTACATGACGAATACTACGGCGTAGCGTTGTAGCACGCTATGACCGTAACGTGTAACGCTCTATATAATTTTATATGCTGTTAAGAACCTAGCACTGGCTTGACATTGTTAATTTACTAAAGGTATTTTATATCGCTTGTTCTGATTTCCCACGAGTGGATTTTTAGAGCAATCTTTTGGTAACTTAACAAAAGTGAACAATTTAAATATTTAGCTTTTAGCACTGATTCTGAAAAGGAATATTGGCATAGACGCATGGGCAAAGGTATTAAATATTATCACTAGAACCACATCTAGTAAATGACACAAAACGTTATCATTTTATGGAGTACACCTTCAAATCTACTAGTTTCCATTTGTGAAGAGAAGTCAAGTCCGAGTGCTTAATGCATAGATCTTAAAGTTGAAATTGCAATATTGACTTTACAGGTAACTCTCAAAGCATAGTATATAGATACATATAAGTTGGTTAACATGTACCTGAAAGGGACTGGCAAGATGCTCTCAAAGAGCTTTTGTATTCCCATTCAGAGAATACTTTTACAATAACTTAGATACTTCGGAATAAGAAATATTTTTTATTTAAGAGAATGTTTTCTGTAGAAAAAAATTCAGGTCTCGTTTAATATTTCCGTTTTTATAGCACCTTGGCTAATTTATGTAAATTGTTTTACTTCACTTAGTTTTTCCACTGCTGTAAATTTTGCTTTTGGGTGTTGTTTGAAATGACGCCATGAGAACCACCATTCTGCTTTCTATTGATTGAAGATCTGACAGTAACTATTGAAGATTCACATCAATCTGCGTCAGGGGTCTTATGCTGCATATGTACAAGGCGATGTCGAAGTTCTTTCTTGTAATTCAAAAGAACATAACTTCAAGAAGTCGCGCTTATTTTTTTGGAGAAAATTCCCTCTTAATAACCTTATATCTACGGGGCGGTAGGCGTAAAACAGGTCACTTACAAAGCGATAAATTAAATTGTGAAGTTCTCCAATAAAGCTCTATTCAACTACGGGTGGAGCAAAAATAATTATTCGTTTAGAATTAGAACCTTTTAAAAGATATTCTATATGGTAGCAACGTCTAACTCTTTTGGGATGAGGTTCTCGTATGTTAATGCCAATGAGGATTTACTAAATTATCCATATTTTAAAACTAGATAACGCAACAACGCGACCAGACTTTCTCCTCATCGTTTGGATGAGATTGGTAGTTTCCCACAGTTCGATTTTCTAGGAACTTTCTACCTCGCACAACCAAACTGAGGAATGCATCCAGCCAAATCTTCACGAAAAGCTTATTCTCACCTAAAAACCCGGCAACGCACTCGTGACTCCTTTGGTGTATCTGCTCGCTAGGTAACCCATAAAAAAACAAGTAATATGGCGCTGTATCATCGTGAACCTTTATGTTGTAGGTCAATTGCAGTGACTCCCGAAACGTGTAAAATCTATGTTTTTATTTTATTTTATCCTTTTTAATTTTCTAAAACATGGCAAGTACCCAATATCTCCTCGTGACCACGTAACCTGTAAAATGCTCGAAATGTCAGCCTATAATTAAACTGTATAGGTAAAACACTTAAGATAACAATATTGAATTTATATAGAAGTAGGTAGGTAATTTTATGTACCTACTGATACGTTTGTGTAAATAGAACATGTTAGGACATTTCACTAATTAAAATTCGATCAAAACAACGATGTAACAGTAGTCGAATAACTTGATGGCGAGCCTGCTGAAATAAGTAGAGGTGCTAGAAAATCTAAAAGCCACAATCGAAACAGAATACTACAGTAAGAATTTAAGTCCCGGTCTTGTATTAGATGACTTTGCTACTAAGAATTAAACGTGAAAGGAAAGTAGAACTCACAACTCTTATTGACTTTCTTAAGACCGCTTTTGTAAACTGTTATTTGAACATAAAAGACGTAGAGTAATTCTTTGTATTTTCACAGAGCTTAAGTTCTAATTGGCTCTTTATACAAATGGAAAATTAACACGGTTATCTGTATTGTCTGCACAAATTTTCACCTCATTCCTTTATTCATTCACCTTTAACCGGCACGTGTCGTTATTTACTTTGTTCCGTCACAGATTCACTCCGGACAGATTGTACCCCAAACGCTAATGAAGCTGTTAATCTTCCATTTCGTTTCTTTAATTAAAAAAAAATCAAAATCATCCTTATTTGCAAAAATGTGGGTACAAATCATTAAAATCATTATGGTATAGATTTTGAGGTATATAGAGGAGAATATTTTCACGTCTACATTTTTAATTTTTTAACAATTTTGTGCCTAAAGTTAAATAACATATCAAAAATCCCACACATAAGCTGCAACATCCTTGTTGTTGGAAACTCTTTTGTATGTCTATGTTTTTATTAGGGCCTTGCCTATGAAAATGGTGTTTTGTATGGAGATTTTGGGGATGTCTGCATTTTACATACTAACATTTTATCAGTTTTCTTCACAACGACAAATCCAAAGATAATAATATTTGGCATCTATCATTAGACAAGCTTTAGTAATATGTGTAATATCACACTTCATACAAATTATTTATCGTTTTTAAGTGAATGCAAATAAAATGATGTATTCGGGAGGCACTTAAAAAGAGTTGTCTCCGTGTCCAATTTTAACACAATTAAACTTACAACAAATTATCAAAACAAATCAAAGAGCTCAAAAATATAGTCTATTTTTAGACGAGGTAATTATTTGTTTAGGAATACTCTGAATCTTAATAGTTACAGACAAAATACTAAGAGAGAAAGAAAACACCAATTTCATAGGCAAGGACCCAATATTACTTCTTTATAATACGTCATGTTTTTGATACGTCAAATTTCAATAAAAAAGTGATTTACTTGTAACGTTTGCTTGCGCTCTTATTTCTTAGCTTAGCTATCGATTTTGCACACTTGTAATTTTATTATTAGAGGTATTTTTAATAATTATTCCTCTTTTCAGATATTCCGATGTATGTTAATAGACTCGTTGGCGTATTGGTTTACTCTGTCAGCCAATAAGCTTTATGTGAATGAATTAATCGAATAAAGGATTGGAACGTTCATTGAAATTGTATAAATTGAAAAGAAATGTTTCTTTTCACAAAAAATTTAAAGCGAATTTAAGATAAATTGCTTAGATGGTGAAAAAATTGTGTCCGAAAATATAGAAATTTCAGTATGACATGACGAAGGCGATGAATCCTAGTTAAGCGTTAGAGTCGATAAAGTTATCATTAATATTATTCTCAGTCGAGTGAGTAATTTATATTCATCTCGGTTCGCCGTTATTACGTTGAGATTTGACTTGGTAAAGAAGTCTAGATTTATTGATCTCTTTTACCTGAAAAACCCTGCAGTTGTTCGTATGACCGCTAGATTATTTGGTTGTTTAAATTCTACGGTTAGTCGTCTACGGGCCCATGTGGGAATTCTCTTTTTAATTGTAGTCGTTAAAACATTATAGGCATTTAAAATGTATTGTCTAGCGCATAGGAAGCTTTGTATTTGTAAGAGCTTGCTAAGTTAGTCTTTCTTAGAAATCAAATCGATATAATTATTAGCAAGTGTAGTCTTATTTTTCACATAATAGGAGACATGAAGAAAATCCTTTACTTATAAAAAAACTTTTAACGCTTAATGAAAGTAGTCAACGGCGCATGGGATTTTTATTAACTTTTAATACCCATGTCCAAAGTTAAAAGCGAACATATGACGACAACAGCTCTAGGCGTTCCTGAAAAGTATCACACAGTGAAATTTTATTACACACAAACTAATTTAAGCCCTTCGCTCGTAATGCAGGGTTAAAATGACTTCGAAGAGCCCAACTATATGAGAGGGCGCGTTATAAGGCTGTGTTTATTGCGCAGTTCGCGGTCCCCAGCCTGCGAACACTCGTACACATCATTCACACAGGGGAATTGATGGCTTATTCAATCTTCATCTTAAACGCAATATATTTGATTTAGTTGTTGCGATTACTGTCGCCATTTGTTTCGTTCAAAATGTATATTCATTGCTGGTATAGGTATTAGACTTTATGTTTACTGTCCAGGGACGAAAAAGACTGGGTTCTTTGGTACATCTGTGTTTTATGTCAGGTTATGTTACTTAGTTAAGTAAGTATTTCTTTGTGGATAGTATTTTTGACAACCCTCTTTGTGGCGTCCAACAAAATGCCGCCCGTAAAACAGTACTCAAATCTTTTGTACCGTAATTTTTCTAAGTATCCTTTGGGTTGTCATCGTGCCTTTCATTTTGAGGTCAAACAGTAATATTGTTAGAGAATAGGGCCGATTCCGTTTTTACAAACTAGACTAAACTAATCTAAATTGTTTTTCTATCCTTCTCTTCTCCTTAAAGTTATGAAGGATAGAAAGATACCAGAGGTCTTGAAAGTTAAATAGGCACCTTCTGGGAGCTCGATCCATCGTAGACATCATCTCAGTTGTGGCGCAGATTATGGTCAAGAACAATCCCCATAAAATGTGAAAGAAATAAGTTATTTTTGCAGGGACTTTTGACCTTTTGAATAGAAGTCTTCCTCGTTAATAAACATGCACTACATGCCCATTTGCTATTGATATTTATCCATACGATACTCTAGTCAAAAATACTTGATAATAATATACTTACTTACTAATGGCTACAGTTCACTGAACCAATAACAGTTAACGTGAAAATTCAGAGTAAAGTACAAATGGCCGGATCGTTCGTGGACATGATAATGTATAACTAGCACAGAAGATCTCCATTTTATTGCTGCAAATATATTTTCTCTATTTTATTTTATGGTATTAACTTGTGTACCTAATGCTTACGCTTTATGTTTGACATTGAAGCTGCTGCCCAAACTAAAACAGATAGTGTCAGCTACTATTATACTGTCCAATGGGTTTAGAACTTATATTTCGTTGTTTTCTGAATAAAGTCTTAACATGGAATGTAACAATTGGACGTTAAAAATGTACGCCCAATGGTCAAATCACATTGTTGGTACTTTTGTTGTGGTTAAAATATGTTTTTAAGCAATAAATACACCGTGGTTATAATAATCGGTGAATGGAAAAAAATAAGCTTTTGGTATACTGACAGAAAAAACTTTATTCACTTATTTACAATCGTTTTGATATAAAAGTAAAAATAAAAACCATAGATACAAAACAAAGAGGCCCGAACATCCTCCAGGGGCAAAACAAAAAAAAACAATTTACATTATATTATTTTTGAGAACTGCAAACTGTAAAAGCTAACATAAATGTATTTAATTGTCAACATATATATAAAACAAAATAACGCAACTTAACTATGCGAGCATTATTCACTCACATTCGAGCGGATATAGCTTCCTAACTGTTCGTGTTAATATACTTGTAGCCGTTTTTACTGTAGCCACCCTACAAGTACCGTCCTTGCCTGCGTGTAACTCTAATATACGCGCTAACGGCCACCGATAACGTTTTTCCGGAGTTTCAACTAAAACTATGTCACCTACCTTTAACGCATGATTCCCGTCCTTGCCCTTAAGCACTAACAAAGCCAAGTACTCGTTTCGAAAACGTACCTTTAAGTCTTGTCTCAGTTTTTGTAGGTATTTAACACGTACGTTAAGACTCTTGCCATCCACATGATCTAAATCAGCAACCTCCGTGCAACATAAAGGCTGCAAAAAAAATGCTGGTGTAATCGGCTGCAGTAAAATATCCACATCATCAACAACGTAGCTAAGTGGTCGAGAATTAACAATAGCTTCACACTCAACTAAAATCGTCTCCAATTCAACATATGTCAAGGAAGCCCGACCAAGTATACGCCTTAATAATTCCTTTACAGTTCTTATCATGCGCTCGTACCACCCTCCCCACCACGGTGAACCTGGAGGGATGAGTATCCACTTAATACTTCGAATAGTAGCCTCTGACACTACATCCTTCCAATTTATGAGCTTAAACAAATTTCTTGCTCCTACGAAATTCGTACCGTTATCTGAATATATAGTTGTAATTCTACCTCTTCGCGCAATAAACCTTCTAAAAGACATCAAAAAATCGGTAGTACTTAAAGATGTAACCAACTCCAAATGAATTGCTCTGTATACGGCACAGGTATATAATACCATCCACACCTTATCCCCATTACGTAAGAGAAACGGGCCAGCTAAATCTACACCACTGATTTCAAATGGTTTACCAGCCTCCGTCCTATCCTTGGGTAAAGGTACAAGTGGTGTCAAACATGACTTTCCTTTTTGTTTTTTGCAAATGATGCAACTTCTCGATATCTTCTTTGCTAAAAGTCTAACCCCTGTAATCCAAAAATTTTTTCTTAAGTTCGCCAAAAGTGTTTGCATACCAGCATGAAAAAGCTGTCTATGTTTTTGTGTAACCAATCTTTCTACTATCACGTGTGTACCTGGTAAAAGAATAGGGAATCTGTAACTCGACGGGATATCATCAGAAAATAACTTTGTCTTCACACGTATTAGTCCATTTGAATCAAGTGTAGTACTTAAATCCTTGTACGTTTTCTTTTCTCCAAAAGCCTCTTTTTGTATTAATTTAAATAAAATAACTTCAGCTTTATCTATTTCTTCTATTTCTAAGTAATCATGTCTTCGTGTTTCACCCCTCATATTATGATAAAAACGTAGAATCCAGGCTATCATTCTCTTAATTAAATTATACTTAGAAAAATATAAAAAATTATTAGAAAAATTTTCTGTGCACTCTACCACTAAATTATTGCTGTCCATATCCTGTATTGGTGGTAAAGATACATTTTGTTCACCATTAGATAACGTGATTGGCCATTCTTCTTTTCTACGCCTTAACCAGTCTGGACCTTCCCACCATTTTGACTTCAGTAATATGTCCACTTGACAACCTCTGGACGGCAGGTCCGCTGGGTTCAATATGCCTTGGATAAAATGCCAATCGGCTTTGTTTGTTTCGCTGCGAATTTCTTTAACGCGATTTTTCACGAAAACTCCCCAGTCGCCTTCATTTTTAATCCAAGAAAGTACTACGTTAGAGTCTGACCAAAAATAACAATCATGTTTCATACCAAATGCATTCTTGACTTGAACATATAGTCGAGTTCCTATAGTAGCCGCCAGCAGTTCCAGCCGTGGAATTGTAATGGTTTCCTTGCTAGGCGATAACCGAGACTTCGCTGACAGTAATTGTATTGTCACCCTTCCTTTGAACTCGCTGCGCAGAAATACGGCAGCAGCATAAGCTAATATACTCGCATCGCAAAAGATATGGATTGATAGTTTACACTGGCTTATGTCATCCTCCGTTATACGTCTTGGTATGCGCACCTTATCGAGGTAATGAAGTTTTTCAGCCCACTGTAAGAAATTATTACTTAGTTCATGTGGTATTTCATCATCCCAAGAAATATTTGACTCATACAATTGTTTTAGTAATAATTTGGGTATTAATCCAATAGGTGCAGTATATCCTATAGGGTCAAATATTCTATGAGTTAAAGAAAGGATAAGTCTTTTTGAAATCCTCTCACCTTTATATTGCAAAGTTTTTGGATTTACATATAAAGTGTCCTCTTTTGTGTTCCATAAAATACCTAACGCAGAAACTACATTTTCACTATCAGAAGGACCGATAACCCACTCTCTTAACTCCATCTTTGCGAGTGACATTAAAGCCACGGATTCTTGTTGGAATCGTTTAGCATCTTCATGAGACGAACAACTGGTAAGACAGTTGTCTACGTAAAACGAACATTTTAATTTATCAGCTGTATCTTTTAAGTAACTAGGATAATTTCCACTGTCCAAATGGTAGCGAATTGTAGCGTTTAGCAAAAATGGACTAGACGTAACTCCAAAAACAACTCGGCAATGTCTATATGTAATAAGCTCGCTACGTTTGTTATCTGACCACCATAAAAATTGTAAATATTTTCGATCAGAAGCCGCTAAGCTTATTTGTAAGAAAGCCTTTTTTATGTCTGCCGAGATTCCCACTGAATGTTTACGAAAACCGATCAATAATTTTGGTATTAGCTCTAATAAATTTATACCAGGTTCTAACGAACTATTTAAAGACCTCCCGTTAACGTCTCTGGCAGACGCGTCAAAAACAGGTCTTACCCTTGTAGTTAGACTAGATTCCTTGATCACCGCATGATGGGGTAGGTAATGGCCGTAATCGTCACCTTTGACTTCTTCTATGATACCAGTTTGGAGCCATTCTTTTAATGAGGCATCATATTCTCCATAATTCCCGGTAGACTCTAATCTTTTCGTTGTAGAATACAGTCTTTTTAAAGCTAACTCTTTGTTACTTACCAAATTGATATCTTCTTTCCACGGCAAGTTAACTTCATATCTGCCTTCTTCGTTGACTCGAATAGTATCGTTAAAGTAGTTCATGATTTCTCTCTCTAGTACTTCACCTTTTTTGGTTTGCGCTGGATCTTTGATACCAATTGTTTCCAAATCCCAAAGTTGTGCTGTAACATTGAGGCTTGTGGTGAGATTGGAAATAAAAGAAACATGCGTACACGAAGATTGAACATTTCCTTGTAAAACCCAACCAAGCTTGGTATTCAGTGCAACTAAAAAATTGTTTATTTGGAAAACCTCCCCCGTGAATAAGAAACCCAAATGATCCGCGCCTATAAGTAGGTCAATGTCAAAACTATTATTATCGTAATCGCTCAACTTAATATTTTTCTCTAGTAAAAATTTATATAAATTTTCATCATTCAACTTTGGTAAATGACCACAAATTTTGTCTTTGTCTAGTGCCGAAATAATAAATTCAAACTTACCATCGATGTCCTGAACATTACATTTGTATAAATTGTGATTTTCGACGGCTGTTTCGACACCTCCAAAAAGACAATGTGTAACGGAATGATGACTTACCGGTTTAAGGCCTAGCATCGTAGCGACGTGTCTCGAAATATATGAATTTTGTGATCCGCTATCGAATAATGCTCGCACCTTAATACACTTTTCATTATAAATAATATTTACAAAAATGGTTTGTAATAATGTGGTTGAATTCCTGTAACTAATATTTACACACTTTTCATTAGAGTCTCTATTGACAGATAATTCACAATGACAACTTGTGTTTGACAAAATATTGTCACTCGTTTTCTTCTGTGACAATATGTTTCCTTTTTGGTCACGAGTTTGGTTGTAACTTGGACACATCACAAATAGGTGTCTACTTGTACAATGCAAGCATTTGGGATAACTGCGACAGTTGTTTGCATAGTGTCCCACTCTAAGGCAAATCAGACATGCTTTTTTTGTTTTCAGAAATTGCTTCCGGTCCTCTAGTGTCATTTCTTTAGTGCGGATGCACTCTGAACTTTTGTGTGTGATTTTTCCACACCATATGCATGCTAAAGTCTTCTCAGCTGCCGAAGTAGACGCACAATCCGGTTTGTAGTTGAGCTTTCCGAAAGTGATCTTCTTGTCGGTCGCTACTATGCACGCTGTAGGCAACCTATTTAGAGGCTTTATCGCACTACTGAAAGTGTTTCTCGCCATTTGGACTTTTTCTTCGCACTCGACTTCGGATTTTAAAAAGGCCATTAGTTGCTCGAGCTCGTCACGATCAGAACGTTTAACTGATCGTTCCCAAAGTCGCAATGTTTCCTCTGGTATAGCCGACTCGATCAGTGGATATAGCATTGCCGCATATCTATTGCTTGTAACTCCTAATGTCTCAAGACCTCTGAGCTGTGTATTTAGCTTGTCGTACAGTACTCGCAAATCTGTAGCGTCTTTGCTGTGCGTTTGGGTTAGAACCAGATCTAAAAGTTTCCTTACGTAATGCTGTATTATTACCTCATCTCTTGCGAATCTAGTCTTTAAGTCCTCTATGGCTTTGCGATAATTTTCACCACTAGGAGGAAAGCTTTCAACTAAGTCTCTAGCAGGCGTTCCCGGCTCTGTTGCCCTTAGTAAATACTGGAACTTATCCTCGTCGTCAATTGTGATGTCTTGGTCAATTTTCCTGAACTGGCCCCAAAATCCAATCCAGTTTTCTACCTTTCCATCAAATTCTTTTAGATCTAAAGTTGGTAATTTTAGCTTAGTCTTGGAATTCGTTTCCAAAACAGTTTTCTCTTTGTGATTATAATTGAATAAAATGGACTCACTTTTAGCTTTAAGGGTGTTGAAGCGTATCTCACGATCCGTGGTTTCCTCAATGTCTAACAGGAGTAACATTTCTTCTTCTGGTAACTCAGATGATACAACCGTTGTCTTTAATGTTGCATCTAACGGTTGAACGTGATAAAAACCCAATATAAGTAGGTATATCGTAACGCGATGCTTTGACGCAAGGACGATATAAAAACCACAATCACTATGTATCTTTTTATCACAGACCTTTTTATCTATCCTTAGATACTTAAAGCACCGGATAGCGATCAAACGATTGATATTGTACGTCTTTGTTGAGTGCCATCCAAACTTCGCCTCTTATTGTCTTCCCAGATATAAGCCTTATTTACTGCAAAATAGAATCACAAATGGTGTGAAAGTTGAAACATTTAGATACCGCTCGCCGTTATAATAATTAAATAGACCCGGGGACGAGCAAACATTATAAATCGCCATGTGAAGAGCGCCTCAAACTTTCCCGACTTCGAATTTATTTAAAACAACTCTAAACATGTCCGTAATTAAAATTTCGAAATCTAATTTTGTCACGAACGAAACATTTTCAAAGGGTTCCCCGTAGCTTGGTGATAAAAGTCAGCGTTTTGGAGAGTTTAGCAAATTCACTGTTTACGCAGTAAGGATGGCTTCACGTTGATATTTTTTTATTTTATTTTTATTTATTTATCATGCTTGTCACGGTTACATAAGATGGTCAAAATAACAATTGTGCACGTGACACCCTGCAAGGGCACTGCATATTATGGAACTTAAAACTATTTAGAAAATATATATATATTAAGTAGAATGTTAGACAGAGCGCCATATTCATGCATTTTATAAGTTCAAGTTTTCAACAAATAATTATTTAAGTAATGAGTTTATGTTTAAATTTTATAATATAAGTACCTCTATTTTTTCTAGCTACTTAGAGTTAGAGTTTACACAGAGAAAGAGCAGCGTACGGCGCGTTATTTTTGTACAGTCACGATTCTTAAATTGTATAAACTTTTCAGAGTAGAAGGCTTCTATTTCAAGAGAATAAAGTGGTTTTTTGTTTAAAACTGTTCATGTTCATGCTCGTGACTGTACACTGTGTGTACAAACACAGGAGTTAATAACGGTACGATTTTTTTGTAATTCTTCCTTGGATAACAACTTCATAGTCCTAAAAGAGTTGAACACAACTCATTAAACTATATGGCAGCATTTGATTGTAAGGACAATGCTGTCATACCCTGCCTATATACGAGGAGTATGGGCCGTAACACCGCCTCGCTGCTGGCCCAATGCGGGTTGGTGGGTAGAAACAATTGCAATAGCAACCGGGTCCACCGGCTTAACGTGCTTTCCGAAGCATGGAGGATTCGATTACAGTTTTGGTCACCCATCCACGGCCTGACCATGGCGAAGGTAGCTTTGTATTCAACGTCGAAAACCAAAGCGTACTAACCACTACGCTTTGAGGACAATGTATACACACACATTCACATACATATAATCAGGACTATTATTCCTTAAGGGATCACACATTGTTCTTGGTGTGGTAGACAGAGGTAACAGTTTTACTCTAAAAATCAATAAATAAAATTCGATGAACGATGTATCGAGTCCTTAGACGAAATTTAAACGTCGATTTAATTTTCATCTAAGTATTATCATTTCGCTATGTTCTTTGTACCCTCAGTTTTGATATCAGGGAATCCTTTAAAATCATTAGATGAAAGGCCGCGAGTTGGTCCAAGTTGATATTAGTTACTTCAGACATGTTGCCTTTCGAAGGGAACGTTTGATAAAACTTTGAGGGCTTTAAATGTTATGTTTAAATGTCTTTAGAAGCGTAATGTATACACTTCTAAACCAGTAAGATGATACGGACTGTTAATTTTGATAAGATTGAGGACCTCGGTGGCGTAGTGGTCAGTGCGCTTTGGCTTCGATCGAAAACAAAGCTACCTTCGCCATGGTCAGGCCGTGAATGGGTGACCAAAACTTTGTGATCTCGAGCTCCTCCGTGCTTCGAAAGGCACGTTAAGCCGTTGGTCCCGGTCGCATTTGTGACCGTTTCTACCCACCAACCCGCATTGGGCCAGCGTGGTGGTGTTACGGCCCATACTCTTCATGTTCCGTAAACAAACTATTATTATTCAGGGCACAAAAACGTTGTATTCGCTCAATGTATGGACTTAAAACTACAGACAGTTGTGAACCTTATTTTAAAAATTGTAATTTATTGACGTTGCCCTCATTATACATTTTTGAAATGGCTTGTTTTGTAAAATCGAATATGCATTTATTCAAGAGTGTTTCTAGTGTACGGGTTCAACCAATGAGAAAACAATATGAGAAAAAAATCTCAGAATATAAATCCAAAACCGCCTTAGTTCGGAAAAGTGTGCTCGGAATGGCCCCACACATTTATAACAAAATTCCTGATAAATGGAAAGATCTCTCTGTAACATGTTTCAAAAAGAAATTAAAATCATTATTAATACAAAAATGTTATTATACAATTAATGAATTTTTAGATGACCCAGAAATAAATAACAAGTGTGACAGCCTGAAAGTGAATTGTATTTAGCATATTTTTCTGTAACACAATGAAATGCATTTATATTTTATAAAAAATTCTTGACGTTTTAAATTCAAATAACTTTTTCAATAATAAAGAGCATGTAATTCTTTTTTTTTTTTTATAGTAACTGACATAAAAAATATATTGTGCTTAATTGATTTAATTTAAAAAATAAATAAATTTGTATACCCTTGAGGTGAAGCATAGTGATACCTAATTTAAGTTTCTGTAAAATCAATGTTCTGTACCTATGTTATGACAAATAAAGATTATTATTATTATTATTATTATTGTGTTTCCTCATGAGGAAGGCCAGCAGTGGGACGTATACCTATAGGCTGATGACGACGTGTTTTTCTGAGTTTATCCGTTCTTGTTAACAAGGCCTTCTAGGTAGCTTTTTCGGAACTTTATTTTTTAATAAGAACTGGCAGGCAAAGGAACTCAATTGTACGGACAAAATAAAACCAAGTGTTCTGAAAAGAAAAATAAGTATCTCGCGTTAACATGAGATAACATCAACTAAAACCTTTTTTTAATAGAAATGGGCATGCAAGGGGCCAATTTTCACAATTTCTATTTAACTTCACTTAACCTCTGAAGAAGGAAGGCTTAGTCTATCACGAATTAAGTAAAAAGATTTTGGCATCCATAAGCAAGCTCTAAGACGCATCTTATCTCAATAACTATTTTAGAATTTGTCTTATAGTAACGTAACGTGAGCCCGTAAACCTTAGTATGAAACCACGACATTTCTCTCTAGATATTACATGAATATTTTGAACACTGCGGTCGATCCGCGACAACCACAAGTATGTCGTATATTATCTTCCATACAACGAATAAAATGATAATAAGAAATTGCTGCATTCTTATTGGGTAGCTTTTGCCCGCGACTTGTCGGAATTTGGAATTAAATATTTAGTTAGCATGTATGTATTTTAAGTTAGATTAATAAATTTGTGAACATTCTTACCTATTGTTCTTGCGGAAGAAATATAAAAACGTTTTTTTTTTGCTCCTATTAAAAAAAAAAAATGTTCTGTGATGAGTTAATGACACAAGATGTAACCAGCAGTCTTAAAGCTAAGCTACTAAATGACAGACTTCCGTAGACTGTGTCTTTTATAATGTTGTTTCTATTTTATTTGGGACAACGGCATTGTTTGACTGTATTATTTTATAAATTACTTCCACGCTCACAAGCATACTCTCAAGTAGAATGACTAAAAATAGCATCCATTTTGCTGAAGAATCGAAATAAATTTTGCGCGGTTCGACGTTCCATCTCCTCACTAAATTGCAAGTTTTAAGTTAAAACATGTCAAAAGTCTCACATAGAAAATAGATGTAATATCGGGAGTCAAATCGCGGGTAGCGCAATCCGGATGTAGTCAGTCGCGTCAGACAACACCCGGCTTTGGCAGGTGGTCGCTGTTTGTGTATCAAATGCTCAGGCAACGGAGACGCTCTGTGGACATTACATTTGGTCTCTTTAAACCGAGAAAATGTTTTCTTTTTTGTCTAATAAACACACATACATACATATCATCGCGCCTCTTTCCCCGAAGGGATAGGCAGAGCTGTTAAATACCCAAGGCAATAATTAGTTAAGTACAATGAATTAGTTAATTAATATTTTTGTCTATATTTTTTTTGTTTTCTTTCTTAGGTAACGTAATTGTACGAACATATGCAAAAGTAATTAGTCAAATTGTTAGGATATGTGTTAGTTCTACTCTACTTTAACTGAATGACTTTAAGCGGGGGTTGCTATTTGAATGACGTAAATTTTTATTGATATTTTTATAATGATAAATAAAAAAAGAACATAAAAATTTTGCGTCGAATTGATAACCTCCTCCATTTTTGAAGTCGGTTAAATAGAATGATTTTTGTATGGCTCATTGTGGTCATAAGGAACACCGTGCTCCTTGGACTTTGCCTACTCCTTCGGGGAATTGCAGGCGTAATTGTATGTATGTATGTATAAATTGAATTAGAATTTTCACAACAGAATTTCAGAGTAACTAACCTATTAAGTTGTTACCTTTTAGAACCCAGATAAATGAAACCGAATAATATGTTTGTTTAAAAAAAGTACAAATGTTCCTTCCATTTCTAACGGAACTGGAAGCAGCGAAAACAAATACTAGGGAAAAGAACGTCCAATGTTATCTACGTTAAAAGTTTCACTCCAAAAGCCATTTTGAAGCGTCAGCTTTGGCACCATGTCGATTGCGTTTTGCTAGTTTTTATCTTAAAATTTTCATTAAATAATAGTGAGTATAGAAATGGATAGTAATAATACTAATATTAGTGTATAAATACAGTGTTTTAGTGTCTAGTATTATGTAATTTGAACGTTTTCGGCACTTTATGAGCTCGGTGGCGTAGTGATTAGTGCGCTTAGGCTTTCGATACCAAAAGCAAAGCTAGATTCGCCATGGTCAGGCCTTGAATGGGTAACGTTCTTTATCATTATCAGCTTAAGTAGCATGAACAACGCGGTATGATATTTCTCATGTTTTTATCACGTCCAGTAGTCAAATTAGAAAAAAACATTTTTAATTGTAATTTGATTAAATTTATGAAGCAATAGTCACTATAACACCCGTTAGGATTCAATTTAATTCTAAACTTTTCGTATACAATTTACGAAACGTTATTTATTATTATCAGCTAAGGGCGCATTCGACCAAACTGCGTGTTACTGCACGGGGGTTAGGACACCAATAAATGCTAAAATTTTATTGGTAGAATCCGCTATAATGACGGAGTCCTGCGTACACAGCAGATTTTTATCCGTGTACGCATTTGACAGCCAAATAAAGCATTTTTTGTATTACTACGTATGTTTCTTGCGGCACTTCTTCTCAACAGGCCATTCACGTCGAAGTGCTAGTAGGAAAAAAAATATTGACGTGCAAAAGTATTTCATGTAAATCTAATTGCAGAATAAATGATTTCATTTCATTTCATTTACACCGAGCACCGGTGTTACCAATTGAAATATGGTCGAATACGCTCTAAGTAGCATGAATAACGCGGCATGATATTTCTCATGTTTTTATCACGTCCAGTTGTCAAATTACAAAAAACAAATTCCATAGTAATTCGACTTGATTTTGCGATAGATATCAAAACCTGTGTCTTTGGTTCTCTCTCCATCCGATGAATAGAATCACTCCATCCGATGAATAGAATCGCGGTTTGATTGACGGTAGGGCTTCTAAGATAGCCTGGCTAGCTACCACCGTCTTACTTAAATTTGTCGCCATATTAACGGAACGCTATATTACGTTCCGGTATTAGAGATAAGACAACCAGTTCTCACTCATTTCTCTCAGTATAAAAATCCATGACTACAAAAAATATTTGTATCACATAACCATTTATCTCCGCCTGCACCTAGAACTTCTTGATTTGATAATTAGGTTCACTGTCTCCTCAAAGGATCCTCTATCTGTCTCAAGCTGTATATTTCGTCTTTGTCGATTTAACTATAGACAGAAATCATTAATTCAAAAACTATGGGACACGCCACAAAGCACAGTGTTTTGTCCGCCATCTTTACTGATCGGTTTCTTTGTTCTATAAGAAAACTTGTCATCGATCTCTAAATATTTAATTTCTTCTTTTTGTGTGACTTTTTACCGGAAATGCCTCTTGTACCCTTTCGAGTGACAACTTAAATTCTTTGGTAATGGATGTGTGCTTTGTGATTTGTTTAACACTCGGAACTGTGCGAACAATACTGATAAAACAGTCAATCGACTGATAAGAGTTTTCGTTTCAATTATGAAGTATTTACTGCTTATCGCATGATAAATAAATAAAAATAAAATAAAATAAATCTAGAAATGTTTGAAATAGCTTTGTCTATCTACCAAAAGAATATTTCGCTTCATAATATACATTTCATGTAAATTTTATGGAAAAAAAACCTAAGCTTGTTAGATAATGATGTAGAATGTAGTCAAATTAAGATGAAATAAGTAAGTTGATATAATAGGGTCGTTGTATTGATATAAATCATACATCTTAACCGCGTTATTCATAAAAAATATTAAAGGCTTAATAAACCTATTTTAGTGAAAAAGTTATTTGTCACTTTCTTTCTAATTTAGATTTGTGTTTGAAAGAAGAAAACAAAACACTCTGTAACTCAAATAGGTTTATTAAGACTTTATTATTTTTTATGAATAACACGGTTAGTATATAACCAGCCAGACCTGAGACAACCAGAGGTAGTTCTGCAAGGACTGCAAGTGTTTATTATCTCTCATATATTATTCAATTATTCACATGTTGCTAATCCGAATTCTTTGGCCGATCAATATGGCGAAATTAGGCGCTGCATAATAATATGTAAGATATAGGTACAATAGAATATAATAGGCTAAATACCTACGGTAAAATTAATTAGTTTACATTATTGTTCACAGGTCTCTAAGTTCAGAAAAATACAATTATGGATTGTTTTTGTTTTGGCTTCGGAAGTAGATTTTGTCCACATCCAGAATATTATTTGCGTATTGTTTTTGCAATTTCAGTCAAATGACGATATTCAGAATTTAAAAAAGTCAAATTACTAAAAGAATTCCTAACTAAGAGCAACTGACAGCGACAGGCCCTTTGAGAATACTCCGTATCCGATCAGGTTTTTAATGAGCCATTATGGCGGTAGGACGATAAAATCTGCGCACAACAGTTCCAGCATCCAGTAACGATCGTACCACGCGGCACTTGATCACAGCTCTTAAGGTAGCATTCGGATTTATAACGGCCGAGACGCGCGACTATTGCGACCATTGTACGACACGACCATGGACGCCTGTCGTGTGTGTGGATGGATGGCGATGTCGCCATCATCCGCAGTTTCCATGGATGACGGTTATGTTCTATTGCTGTACAATATGTCGGACAATTTATCCGCGCCTAGAAAATAAGTCATTCTACCTCTGGAAAAAAGGTTGAAGATTGAATTATCGCATCGAGAAAAGAAGAGTGGTTGCTATCAAATAGTCATAAAACGACATTTAAGTTATAAAGAAGAAAATTTCAGAAAATATTGTAGGTTAAATCAGTGTTTCTCGCCTGCGTCGCGTGACTGTACTGCCTCCTGATGCGACCGCGTCGCGGTCGCCACGCCGCGTCGCTCCCATAAGTCGCGCGACGCGGTCGCTGAATTTGTTCGGTGTTCCATATAAATCAATTCTTAGCAGTAGACTCGGACGAGGTCGCTGGTTGCGGTCGCGCGTCGCGATCGCTTAGACTCGAATGCTACCTTTTATAGGAAATATGTCTTTGCCACAAACAATGTTTTTTCTTTAGTCATATTTGTGACTAGCCTAGTGGTGTTATCTCTCTCTTGTTTCAAATCCTGTTTCGCCAGATCTATACGTTTAATAAAATAGTAACGCCATCTCTGTCAAGAACCCAATAGAGCCCAAATGAGCAGTTTTTTCAATTATTTCCAAGTTACGCTAAAAGTTGGCTGCACTGATTTCTATTCAAAATTTTAACTAGTGTCTACTATAGTAGGTGCTGATTAAGGATGTCATAATTTATTGAAATAAAAATGTTATGTGAATTGCCTACACTTTGGCAACAAAATATTTTCTTAGTATCAAACAACAATTGTTTGTAAAAACTGTTGGCGGAGCAAGGGCGGGAAGTTGTTTTGTTATTGTAGTGAACGGGGTTGAACTAACTCGCTTGTTTCCGGGATCTTTTGTAAGATATTCTCTTTAAAATAATTCTGTAGGTTTTTACGTCTTATTATACTGTGTGGTTGTTACTTTTCGAAAAGAAGTCACTTTAATTTTTATTGCCTATCGTTTCATAAAGAAATGGAATTGCTAAAGTTAGATAATGGGACTACAGAGACACGAAGACTGACAACGGCTTTATTATGTTGGTCAAATCCAAGTGTGACATTTGAAAAGGGAAAGATATATGATAATGTAAAATCATTATAATAATAAAAACATGTTGGACCTTGTTGGTCTGAAATCAACATTTAAAATGAAAATAAGATATCTGAAATCAATTTTTAGAATGATTTTTCTTTATTGTTTGCCAAATAGTAACTAATTGAGCTCTTAAATGTGTGTATATAATGTGTGTATGTAATGTGTGTGTAGAACTTACCTGTTAAAAGTAAAAAAAACAATTATATCACTCTTCACCCGAAGAATTAACTGATTTATTGAGACGTTCTTTGTGGTCGTTTGACTTCTATGTCAATTTCAAGATTCCAGCCTCGAGTCCTGGGAGGTGCTGATGTTTGTGCAAGCGAAGAGTTTTAATCTCTACCACTACCTACCACTACCTACCTACCTACCTACCTCTCCGGAAAAAATCCCAATTTTAATGTGACTTTAGCTTCCATCGGGGTTTAGACCCGGGACATTTGGTTTTTACGTCGAGATCACATGGCATCCACGTTCACGCATTACTATACCTAGTAAACGTTACAGTTCTGAAGAATTATCGCAGCAGTTACTATTTCGGTTACATTATGAAGTTTCATGAGCATTCGCAAGCTCTGGCTGCTAGACCCCCGTGTTGAACTACGCGACGTTACCGTGAATAATGTAGCACGACATTTTTCTCGTTAACCTATTCCGAGATACGCTCAGTGGAAATTATAGAAGTTAGAAGTAGAACTTCCATCACCATCGAGAGACGGCTTAGACGTCTTTATTGTTTTGACCAAAGACGCAGATGTCCTTTCCAGCAGACAAGAGGTGTCCTGCGTTATCCGGGGTACGGACTCGAACACCGTTTTATGTCGCGCGCTAGAGTGTGTGCTTACATTAGAGACGAGCTCTGTTCTCGTCGTCTCGGTCATTTTGAAGGTAGGGACACCCGGACACATCCATATTGTGGATGCGTGTATGCGTGCCTTTACAGGTTCTATAATGGTAACAATGAAACAGCAGCAGAGTCCTTGTTACAGCAAATTCCCTCGGCAGAAATCGTGATACTAGGCGACTATAATGCGTACCACACCGAATGGCTTGGTTCACGAACTACCGCTCATGCGGGGAAATCTACGAGTTCGGCTTGGCGTATGGTCTGACGCAACTGGTTGATGGAACCACACGTATCCCAGATATAGTTGACCATTCAACCTTCCCTATTGGATCTTCTTCTGACCTTACATCCGGACGGCTATGAGGTATCTGTTGTTGACCGTTTGGGCTAATCAGACCATTGTCTAATCCGAAGTTCGGTGCCACTCATGTGCCCCTTTTATCCGAACCTATGGGAAGTCACCGTGTTTGGCACTACAGGTCGGCAGACAGGGACGGGATGCGTTCATTTTTTGTGTCTTACCTCAGGAGGCTGTTGCCATGCACCGGACTTCATGTGAGGCAAGCGATATTGACAATGAACTATACATAAGTGTTCCTCTCAAACGAATAGTACCCCGTCCGTCCCAACTCAACTACCGCTGTCTTAAGCAAACTGAATACCTAATGGTAAACGGCTACGGGTGCTTAGAATACATGTGGTACCTTTAATTTCATCTGCTAGTAACTCCTACAGGGTTCTCAGTGTACTATTGAGTACAAAACAATTATTGACAATATTTATTTAGTAAGAAAAAAGAAGAAGAAGAAGAAAGAAGAAAAGAAGAAAAAAAAAGAAGAAAAAGGAGAAGAAGAAGTAAGAATTACTGTCAAAAGTGGTTCACATTTTTGGAGTTGATTGTACAATATGTTGCTAAATTTTAAATTAAAATTATTCCGTTTGGTAGCTTGAATTACAGATTGCCCTTCTGCATACTATGAAATATATATGTGTAATAAAATGTATGTATGTAACTTATGTAGTCACAGACTACAGTACCTGGTCCACTAGTGTCACAGGACCGTGTTTGTTAGCCAATATGTTAAACTGCCAACCTCTTAAACTTATTTAGTAGTAGTGGGGTAGGCACAGATTAGATTAGATTAGAGACCTCTACTCTAGCGACGAGCCTTATGTATTGTTCTTACTGTTGAATAATAGTCTTTTTTAAATCGCATTTCACTACATTTCACTTTTTACTTACATTTCAGCAACGTTGTATAAAAGGTGTCAATTTTTTACCGGACATTAGCCGTTTTAGAGCTAGCACCAGTTCGTGACTGATGGCGGCACTTTAGTTTTACGGCGGGCCCACGGACCTGCTCCGCCCGACTAGCACTTAGATTTTATCTCAAATAACTGCAGAGTTGTCTACAATGCCTTTTTCTCAAAAATCTTTGCGATAAAACGGCACACTTCGCTAAAATAATCCCCACTTTAGCCACCGATATTTGTTAAAAATTGAGAAAAATTTGTTCAATATGTTTCTTGCTTATAAACGCAGTAAATGAAACAATCCCTCCCATTCATTGTATGTTACTTGTCAACTCAATACCCACCCAACAAACATTTATGTCACATAACAGCAACTTGATACGGCAACAGGCAATTTAAAGCTTCAAAATATTTGTATTTCAGCTGACGTGAGAGCATTATGTTGAATAACAGAGTTTCTGAACAATAATAATTCTTTAAGCTTGATAATTTCTGTATACGGTTGATAATCTTTATCCAAACTGAATACTGGTCTTAAGTAGTACTGTTAAATAAACTATATTCAAATTGAAGCAAATGAGACAGCTTACATCTGAATAGTAGCTGGAGGTTTCGCATTGCTCTGTTTAACTCCGACAATCATTTCAATTATAAAGATCATTTCTGTATATGCGTTTTGTTGTTTGCTGTAAGTTGCACAACACATTGAATAATTCTTAGTATACAGAAGCTGGATATTTTCTAATTTTTAAGCTTTTATGCAGCAAACGATTGCATAAATTGTAAACGAGTACGGTCTTTTACCTAACTTTCAGCGATAGAAGCGCACAACACCTCTATATCCAGCTTACAGCATTAACATATATTAATTCAAGGTTTTTATGCAGATAGTACCTGATTATTGGAGGAATCAAATGGTTTTATCTAAAACGAGCCAATTATATGTGATTAAATAACACAAAGATTAAATAAAAATGCCTCAAATTCATAGAAAAAAAGAAAAAGAACGGGAGGGATAAGAATAATGTATTTAAAGGAGTACCACATGATAAAAAGTTATATCTGTTCAACAGCAGAAATAAATCTAGCAATAAGTGATACCTATATACCGCGCCCAAGCATGAGTGGAATTAATGAAGAGGGTTCCGTATGTCAATATTTTGAACAAAGCGATTCAAGTTCTAGTGGTAAAAATGTTGTTAAGACATGGAAATAAGCCATTAATGCAAGTTGCAAAAAGGTTTATAGAAAGCAGTGAAGTGGGTTGTTTAAAAAAAATGTAAGGGTACTGGACTCAAAACTAACTACCCAATACTAACAAAAAGTAGACTTTACAATATAGTTAACTTGGAGACATTTATAATTTCATATAAAGATCGTGACAAATATTTTACAGCTACGGAAGGAAATTATAGAAATGGAAGAGATATCTGAAAAAAGTATTAAAGGCTATCCGAAGGTTTTTCAAACTCCTCTAAAATCGTCTTATCTAAATATACTCGTATCCAAGACTTTGATAAAATCAGTCATAAGTTGGTGGTCACCTCATACAAAAATAATCTATATTTTATTCCTCTGTTACATACACTAAAAGTTATAAATTTTCTGCCATTTGACTTAGTAGGTATAGACATCTCTTGGACACGATCGATGTAAAATAAAACGAAGTAAGTATTTATTAAGTATAAGTTTGTTTTATTTGCAATTCTTATAAAATCAAACACTCCAATAAATAAACGAGATATTAAACTTATATGGAATTAGTGGGTATTAAGTATGTATTTTGAAATTTAATATGGTTATGCGCACTTCGTCCCATTCGCACTTCGTCCCGCGTTCGCAGTTGGTCGTTTGATATGTTACTTCGACCGTTGTCATGTGACAGTTCGTGCTATGAGTTTCAAGTAAAGGATGTTCTGTCACTGCACACGTACTTTCGGAATCAATCTGTAATTATACAAAACATTATACAAAGAAAAAACAAATATTCAATACCATAATTTTTCAACATTTAACGGTGAAAGAATTTTCAGTATTGGTCAGGTAGCAATTTCAATTAAATATTAATTCTAAGAATCTAAATTCAAATCATGTTACCATCAATTAACTGTTAGAGGAAGGAACATTCCTCGAAGAATTATCTCATAAGTGACATGGTAACTCAACATGACACGGACATCATGTTTTTTCCAAATGGTCCCCAATAAACTGTGTAAAAGTATCATGTGGGTAATTTTAACTATATTATACCTGAATAAATAAACACAAACGAACTATTACACAGAAATAAGCAAAAAACCACTTGAACGAGCGGATCTTAATCAAGATAAACATATCGCCATTACCTAACCTTTTTTTATAAAAAATAATGCAAAATTACTTATCAAACACATAGATTCCCGAAGTAAAAATACTTTAGGTTACCAACAATATAGCCTCATTATTTTCCTGTACTAAAATTTTAAGAATGCATGGAAAATATTTAACTTATAAAAAATAATAATTAACTTTAAAGTAGTTTATCGTGTGGCCCATGAAAATTTTACAATAAAGTTGTATATATATTCACCGTAAAGTAGCATGCGTTTACAAATTCACTTCTAATTCATGGAATACGTAAAATAAAACTACTAACCAGTTTTCGCTGTTAACTGTTGTAAATTTACTAGAAATCCAAATCACACTCGCAAAACTGTCATTTTCTTAATTTTATTTGCACTATTTCTTTATAAAATTACACTTTACATCTGAAGTCTTAATATAAACTGAATATCTGAGGTCAAATATTACTTACTGGATAATTAAGTTATAGGTGCTGGATTAGAGGTAGTTCAGCATTTATTCAGAAGATATCCAACCTGTTGTACATTTATTCAGATAGTATGTGGCCATTAATCAGCGGTTATCCAAATTAAAGCAAGATAAAATGTGCCCAAACCCTTTGAATATCGTCTCTATAAGCGTTTACACAGACGTTATTACCTCAACCCATGCAGCTTAAAGTCAGTCGAATTGCTTTTATACAAAAATTATTCAGCCAATAAATGTTTGTTGGGCACTTCTTTTCTTCTCATATCAGAATTCAAACAATACATCGCTTCTTTGTTGGAAATTGTTTTGTTTATATGTGTGATGCTATTTATAAGCTCACATAAGAAGGCAGGTATTTACCTGCCTTCTTAACATAACATATCACCACGCCTCTTTCCCCGAAGGGGTAGGCAGAGGTGTTAACCGCCCACATTTCGCCAGATATGTTAGGTCCCCATGTAACAGGTGGCGAGCCTGTTGTCATGCACCGGGCACAATGTGAGGCAAGCGATATTTACAATGAACTGATGTACATAAATTTCTATTCAAACACTGCCTCTGCCTTCTTAAGGTTATTTATAATACTTCTTTGTCTTTTAATTTTTGCCAATTACATAACTCTGTGACAAGAGGCATCGGATGTTGTATTTACCAATCGCTTACGGTTACCGCGCGCGACATATTGCTTTACTCGCTCAGCTTCTGGATATTATATCTTCTATTTCTTTTTTTTTATATTTTTTATTATTTAGATAATACTCCTTATATTTAATTCCTCTTTTCAGGTGTTGCTTCTGCATTTTCTAATATCAAGTACATGTTAACCCTTTTCATAGAGCACAGCTTAAAATGCCTCCATAGGCATTGCATGAAGTTAAATTCTTTCCGTGCTGTTGATTGATCGGCCGACCGTTTTGATTGATCCCCACATGCTCGGCTTCTGAAATATGATATGCTTGCTACATTTTCATCAAATGATTTTTAGCTTTGGTTCCCACGATTGCCAATTGTGTCGTTTTATGTGAAACTGATTATTTTTAGAGTCAGTTTTCGTTGCAAACTTATATGGTGGGCATTGGGCATAGTCCTTCTTACGTGAGGAGTATTACGCCGTCAAACGGTCACGGTAACGCCGCGTAGTTTAGTACGTTAGCCCAATGTAGATTGGTAGCCCGTTTCAGAAGACGTTGGTCTTGACTGCTATAGAAACCATACCCAATGGTTTATTTTAACATCTGTACCACAAAGTATCTCAAGATTACAATGTTTTAGTCACCCATCCATGGTGTACACTTAAGAGATTGTTGATTGGTTTTAAATATCGAATCCAAAACTTATAACATTACACTTTATTTCCGTTGCTGTGTAGTTTTATCTAAATTAATTATTATGATTTTGGCTTCGTTAAGAAAAACCTCATAACACAGCACAGGGCAACCTTTTATGAGAGCTGATCATGTTTTGTTATGAGAAGTACATTAATATGCATGCTTTGGATAAACAAACAAAGAAAAATCATAATAATTAATATTATTATAACGTTTTTTATACTTTCATTATTTTGGATGCTAATACATTTTTACTATGAATTTACAATATCGCATAAAGTCTACATAAAACATTTTTATGTTATGCCTATTTCACCATTTGTGAGATACGTGAGAGACCCCGTTACCTTACAGCATTCACCATTAAGGGAATGAATACTGCCCCATAACGCGCCTTTGTGTATAATGTGAGCAAAAATATTGAAATGGATCACTTTGTATTTTGAAGGAGCTTCACGGATGTTTTTGAGTAACATTTCGTGTATGAGTGGCTATCACAAACATAGGGACATTAGCAATTGTCATTGCAATTGTATGAAATACCCAATATTGTAAATGATCATATCGACTCATCAACTGCTAACAAAAACGTGTTTAAAAAAAAATATTTACTATTAAGTAGTTTAGTTGTAAGTTGTGTATAGTGGGACAAAAGGTTAATGTGTAAATAATTACGGTCTGATCATAATATCCAAACAAGTCATCGACACAGCATACGGTCGTATACTGCCGGCCTAATTCTGGGGCCTATTAACATTTCAGAGTCCCCGAGCATCAGCGCCTGGTGCTTCGCTGCAAGTTGGGCATGCAATATTCAACTTCATCTCTCAGGTTTTATGAGGTTCTGGTACACGCTGTGTATTTGTCGTCGTTCCCGACACTCCCCGGATTGCCAATCCAAATAATGCTTTTATGTATGTTGTTCAATTTGACTCAGCTGTAAATAAAAAAACGGTGTTCTTTGTTCGGTTTGCCTATTTCGTTCAAGCTTTGTTAAAAATTTTTTTGGAACAAGGTGCGACATTTTACTGATATTTTAACAACACACATTTGCTCTGAAGATTATACTTTACCTAATTTCACTGTTTTCCTAAAAATGTATGCTTCCTCTAGCTTCACTTCTTTATTATTACAGTAATTGTGTTATTAGACAATGTTGTAGAGTATTTGTTTTCATCAGAATTGCAGCCATCCAAAACCCCATTGCTAATCTGCTTGAAAATTAAGTTTAAAACATAAAGAATGAATACACAGTAAGAAAAATAGGAACAAAACAGCTCTATTTCAACAGAAAAACAGTAAACTTTACTGAACGTTGTAATTCGTTAAACACCTATTAACTAGCCGAGTATAATATTACAAGCCAATCTGACAGTTCCATTACACGGTGGCCGAGCGCGGTCATTCGTCATTCGGTGCTTCATCCCACTTCTGATGCTCTGGTACTCAATTGTAGGGCGCGTAATTTTGGTTCAATTTATTTATGTTGATTTGTTTCTTTGGTTATTTAATATTTCATCCTAAGATAAATTATCAATTTACTGTTCTTTTTTGTTACCGTCACATCTATTCATTCCAATTTATGTTCTTATAATTTGCTAAACTATAACTAGATAAGAACTAGATAACTAGATATTTCATAAGTTTAAGGGCCTGTTTCACAATCGATAAGTAAAGTCATAATCAGTTACTTGACAAATAATTGACTTCTTAATTAAATCCCTCGAATAGCGTGCTGTACGTTTCACAGATATTGTGGTGATTAGCCTTACTCAGAGATTGTGAAACGCAAGATGGATGTTTACTTAGCAGTTATATTCTATGTAGCTTAATTAGGACTTTACTTACCGACAAATAGTTAGACAAATAGTTTTATTAGCTTTCACAGCATTTCTAGACCTTTAATAATAATAATAAACTCAATGTAAACGAGACTAGCTATAATCGTCTAGAAATAATAACGATTATTTAATACTTTATTAATTACTTAATAGGAGTTACGCCTCTTTGATTGATATTTTATATTAATTATTCTACGTTATGAAATTTTGATTTTTGATTACAGTTTCTATAAAAATAGACAAAAAGTGTTTGTATTGATTGGAAGTTTCCACTCACTTGATTCCCTTAAATTTATACGTTTCGCCGGAAATTGGACCCTGCATAGCGATCGACCCCAAAAATACCACTAATTCGGGCAAAGGAAGAATTTGTTCATGCGAGAGTTATTTAATAGAGGTATTCCTCGAAGTGCACCTATTTTGAAGAACTTTTTTGGAAATATAAATATTATACGCCTTCTTACTAAATCTGCGAATGTTGAGATGGATGTGTGGAGTAATAAAAAATGTAATGACTATGTCAGAGGGAGTTTATTATATATAAAGCGAATGCCACCTACTGATTAATCACTGATTAATCGAAAATGCGCTTCGAAGAATACCTCATCTAAGGTATATTTAATTTAGACACTACTTTGTCCACTACACATTTGCAAAAAAACGGGCGGTTTTGATTTTCATTCATTTTTAAAAAGATACATACATAAAAGGTTTCAATCGTTTGTACACGTTGCTGGCCGGTTTTAAAATTGCCGTGGTATGTAAAAAGTACGTTCTAAATTCAAATTGTCATTTAATGCTCATTTTTACAGAAAACCCCCTTTTTCCTACATTTTTGGCGCGAAGTTCCAGAAGTTAACATCGACTTTCATAACTTTTATACAATTTTCGTCGATTAATTTTATATCCTTGACTGTCAAAGCTTTATTTATTAAAGATACATGGCAAATAAAGCGTGCTTTATGCGCAGGTGGTGTGTAAAATCATGTATTTTTCAATTTATTTGGGTAAGCAAAGAGTTACTTAATAATAATAAATAAGTTACAATTCTGTAACCAACATCGTCTACCACAATTCATTTTACAATACAATAATATAAAAGCATAAATAGGATTCATAGATCACCGTAAGATATAGGATCCGAGGATTTTCCATACAAAATGTATGAAAAAAGTATTTGACGATTTCTTTCATTTTTAGTACTCATACCTTAAATGACCCTATAGTCTTTTGATCCCTATATGAAATAGGATCGATAGGCATAATTTTTTTTTTGCTATCTTTGAATTTTTTTTTCTGCTGACTGTAACTTTTTCCAAAATCTGTGAATGCAGATCGGTATATCTTAAAAAGTTATAGATGGTTGCCCAACAAAGGTTTCTTGTAACTATAATAGTTTATGTACCTGCCCTTCAAATACCATCTCAAAAATCCACCTGTATATTAAAAGAACGTAAAAGCAAACCTAATATTTTTGTACAAAATAAACAAGCAAAATTTTTCTACAAAATATGACTAGTAAACAAACTGAAATCACACCAGGAACGCATGAGTAAGGTAACGGTGAAAATATTCATCGTCCTGAACGACAAACAGTAAATGCCGATGTGCCGATGGCCCGGGTAACACGTGGCTCATAAATCGCACGAGCGCGCCGCCCGTAAACTTCCTCGGTGGTCCTGGGCTCCGGGTGTAAATTGCTCGGTACGGCATCCGTACGTGCGTTTGCTTGGCTGCGGTTGCCGGCGACCTCAGAGAATGTAGATGTTACACGCAGGTTGAGCGGAATAGCATCGTCGATAAAATTTCAAAAAACAATTTGTCTTCTTTCTTTTTGCCACGGGTAGAAAAATATGGTATGATTTTTTTTGTCCACTTTTTTTTTTCACAAGTATTTTTTTCTCTAAATGCTATGTTTTATGATAACTCTTCATTACAGAACTTATTGCAGAAGTCAGGGCTTTTTCTCAAAAACTTCAACTTTAAACTATCACTAGTAAATTGTTCTATGTTTCATTGCTTGCTAAAATTGTTAAGTCAATCGAATAATTTAATGTTAATGGAAAATACATCAATATAGTTAATGACAGAAATACATCAACAAACCAACATACTTTGACCCAAAGAAAACTATCAATCATACCAATGCAGACAATGTCAGTATTTGGAGACAGAAATTAACCGAAGCTACTTTATCTATTGCTAACATTTTTATTGTTATATTGACTTTTGTCGTAAAATATCTTTGATATGTATGGTTATAATACAGTGGTGATAGATAGTTTAGAAACACTACAAGTGGATCGACGAATTGAATCCCTGTTTTTTAAGGGTTTGAATGCAACTTAACTACGGCTTTTACTGTGTGTACGATGATGGTGACTGAAATAAACTTTAAACGCGAGGAATCATACACAATAATGACGAAATGGATTAGTGGTTGTCACAACGCTGCAATACATCCGTGTTGAATGGCAAAAGGTTCGTCCCTTCTTATATAAGGATCTAAAAATGTCTACGAAATACATTTGCAAGTCCTCCTTATATAAGTCACCATTGTCCAGTCTTTGAAATTGTTGTAGAGGCATTACAAAGGTATTCGGAAGGTTTAGGCTAAAGTTGGGTAGGTACTTTATCTTGTTCTTTAAATACTTACAGTATAGGTACAGGTTCTGTTTGTACACTTGAGTCTTATGACTCAGTAGTTTTGTGTTACTATTTTAATGTTCTAATAGGTACATTTATAGAACATTATTATCTTCTTAAAACTCCGTTTTAAAAATAAAGAATAGCTTTTAGCTGTTCTTAATATTACAGAAGTTCTGTCCCTTGTTTACCAAGAGCCATTTATTTCACAGTTATCGTTAAGCTGAAGTGGGTACATGTGCCACGTCAGCAATACGTGAGTACGTGGTCAGAATGAAAACGAAATTATGCGGAAATCTATTTTGAGCCGTATATCGAAGCAAGAAATACTGAATTCAGCATTTAACCGCTGCAATTGGTGGCTGAAGTATATTAAAGAGCATGTAATTGGATATTCGCTAGCATAAAATCTGAGTCGAAAGCGCACGTATCAAAAAAAAAAGAAACAATTATTAAACTTGGTTAAAATACAACTGATAACGGAAAAGCAAATTATAAATTACTATTGGATATATATAGTATTCTTATATTCAGCTAAGGAACACACTGCCACATAAACTGTCTATGTTAGCGTAACGCTCGCTTGAAGTCTCGATAATCTTGCACCTCCCGTAATCCAGTCCTGTATCAATAAAGGGACGTTTCCACCGAAATTCTGCAAAGTAGGGCCTATTTTTTCTGATAACCGGAACAAGATAAGTCACGTGGAATAACAACCAGCACGGGAATTAGCATAGTCTGTTATATGCTGACTAGTGCTGTGGTTGAAAGATAACAAATTTTATTTTGGGGACATCTTGTATTTTGATCCGACCTTTTAAAGCTTTTTAAGGTTAAATAGGTTTACTTTTCTTTAACGTCTTTTGCATCAACATTCCAGAAACTGGATCGAAGCCCAATCTATTGTGATCAAGACAGGTCATCTATTTTAATCTTTAGTCATTCAAATAAATGAGTTTAAAGCGTTGTAAAATGGGTATTTGGTTCGTGAGTTATAAAATTGCCTTGCAAGATTTTGGGATGAATCTCGTAAAGTTGCTTCTGGCCAGTTTCAGGGCATTCGATTTAAGGGGATCTTCCTGTTCGTAACAATGTTACGGCGGTTGTTGGCGCGAGAGGCAATTTGGTGTGTGTTCGTTGCCCGACTACCATATTGCATGCGTTGTTCTGTATCTAAGAGGAAATGTGATTACTGCCTTGTGACTGAACACATGTGTAAATGGACATAGAAATGGAACACACAATGTGTAACATGTATTATTTTGTGTTTAACTTACAAAGTTTTTTGACCAAAGGTGTGCACAGATTTTTGATAAAACCTTTGTTTTTGATAGATATTTACTTTTCTATAGATGTTGTTTTTTTATTTTGTAATTTGTGAGTTGAATTAAAGTGACAACCGAAACCAGTGCCTTTTTATTCCTAATAATTTCTTTGTCAATGAAATAATTGTAAAATAACTGATTTGTACAACTTGATAGAAAGAGCTGCATTTTCATCTACATGTTATTTTTTACCTAAAAAACTTTGTCTGAATCTTTCTGCGGTTTCCAGGAGATAGAAATAGCGCGCCATACTCAAACTCAAACTCAAACTCAAAGTCATTTAATCAAATTGGTATCATCAAATACACTTTTGACAAGTCAAAACAAACAAAATAAATTATAAGTATCCTTAAATTGATAATACCACTACTTTTTTTTCGGCCTGTTCACTACCGGGAGGCCTTGTCTAGAGAAGATACAGGCAAGAAACTCTGCAAGGGTTCCGTCCTCCCTTTACATCAATATATTCTACAACCTAATAAAATTTACGTGTATTATATAATACTCTTAGTCACAAATGTCAAAATTGATTTGGAAGGTAAATGCTCCAAAAGCGACGTATCAATATATACAAGTGATTGTAATAGTTATACTGAAGTAATTAATTAATTGTCATGTCTATTCGGAACACTCTCCTGGCCAAAACAAAAAAAAAAAAAAATTATATATAATATGAATGGATACAATAATAATACCTATGTTTCACAAAAAAGTTTTGTGTTAATATAATAGAAAAAAAAAAGGAATTTATGATAGCTAAACAAAATGTATAATAAAAAAGTAAACATTTCAATATACAATCATGAAAGTGACCAAATGTAAGATTGCAGTGTGGAGCAATCTATATGTCCCATGCTTGACTATCATTTAAATATTCATTGATTTTGTAATAGGCTTTTTTCATGAGGGTTTTTTTTACAAATTCTTTAAACTTTGTATCGGTCATTTGGGTAACATTGATTGGTAGCATATTATAAAATCTAACAGAATTCATTAAGAAAGATTTATTCGTCTTACTTCTCTTGTAACTTGGAAGACGAAGTTTATATTTATTTCTTGTATTGAGACAATGACCTTCACTAATCTGAACGTAGCTGTGAATATGTTGGCGAACAAACATAATATTTACAAATATGTATAAACATGGCAAAGTAAGAATATTAATCTGTTTAAACAATTCTCTTAGGGATTCCCTTGTCTTCATTTTATATATATTTCGAATAGCCCTCTTTTGTAGAATAAATATAGATTCCAAATCAGCAGCAGATCCCCACAAAATGACCGCATAAGACATAAGACTATGAAAGTAGGCAAAATAGACTAAGCGAGCTGTTGGTATGTCTGTCAATTGTCTTATCTTTTTTATTGCGTAAGCAGCCGAGCTAAGCTTTCCCGATAAACTCTTGATATGGGATCCCCACTGAAGTCTGGAATCAATATGTATCCCAAGAAATACAGAATCTTTTACAAGCTCTAAGCTGTTTCCGCCTATGTTTACTTCCAAATCATAACAGCGCGTATTTGGGGGAGAAAATTTTATACATTTAGTTTTCTTTGAATTTAACATAAGATTATTAGCCGAAAACCATTCGCAAACCTTATTCAACGTATTATTTATAACTAGCTCTCCTGTCTTTGCATTATTTCTATTAACCCTAAATAAGAGAGACGTGTCATCCGCGAATAAAACTATGTCAGCCATTTCTGTAACCATGAAAGGAAGGTCATTAATATAGACGAGAAATAGAAATGGTCCTAAAATTGAGCCTTGGGGAACACCCGTTTTTACTATTGATCCCTCAGAGACGGCACCATTAAATCCTACTTTCTGTATACGCTGTGATAAATACGAATAAATAAGATTTAGAGATTTTCCGCGTATACCATAATGATTTAATTTGGAAATTAGTGTTTTGTGCTCCACACAATCGAACGCCTTTGATAGGTCACAAAATACACCTACTGTGTCGTGTGAGTCCTCCCAACTTTCCAATATATACTTCATTAGTTTCGCGCCTGCGTCTGTGGTTGACTTTCCTTTTGTAAAACCAAACTGTTGGTCATGTAATAAGTCATTAGTTCTAAAATGAGCTGCTAATTGTGTATATAAAATGCTCTCAAAAATTTTACTTAATGCAGGAAGTACCGAGACGGGTCGATAATCGGTAGGGTTATGGTGATTGCCTGACTTGAATATAGGCGTTATTTTACTATGTTTCATTAAATTTGGAAAAACACCTGATTCTATACAGTTATTAAAAATCAGTGCCAACATAGGGGCGATAGGTTCAATTATATGTTCTATTACTTTAACAGACACTCCCCATATGTCTTCGGTTTTCTTCTTATTTAAGGTTTTGAATGTTTTCATTATATCCGTATGTGATATGGCTCTAAATTCAAAGACCGGAATATCTTTCATTAAATATTGCTTCAGAAAAATTTCAGCTCGCTCCGTAGAAGAATGAAGATGTCGCGTTGTTTCTATTGGAATATTTTCAAAAAAAGTTTCAAAAGTGCTAGCAATGGCTTTCTTATCTGATATAATATTATTTCCTATTTTCAAATACTGTGTAACTTCTCTTTTGGGTTTCTTTCCTGTTTCAGTATTAATTACATTCCATGTAGTTTTAATTTTATCTTTAGCATCCCGTATTTTGTTACTCAAATATAGAGATTTTGCTTGAATGCATACTTTCTTAAATAGCTTGGAGTATTTTTTCACGTAGTCTTGAAACTCAGAACTAGTGTTGTATGATTTTTGACTGTATAATTCATAGAGCGTATTCCTACTTTTCCTAATACCTTTAGTTGCCCAATGACTAAATACCATTTTCTTCTGAACTACAATTTTACGTTCCGTATAAATATTGTTATACTCACTACTAATAACATTAAATAATCTATCGTATAGTTCATTGGGGTCATCGTGGACCTCAGTTGTAAGTTCAGGCAACTTCTCAATAACACTTTGCCTAAATCGCGTTGACCTTTCGGTAGTCATGGGTCTGAATGTTATTATTTTCTCAACAAGTTTTTTTTGTTTGCATATTACTTCAACTTTTTGACCCATATGATCCGAAGGCAAATCTGTGATCAGGCTTTTAGTGCCAATGTTTGTATCACAGCTAACAATGACATTGTCAATACATGTAGAAGACAAAGTTGTCACTCTAGTGGGTTCTTTGAATAGAAAGTCCAAATTATAACTTTTCAACAGTGTAACAAAGTTATCTCTCTCTAAAGTTGTAGATAATAAATCAATGTTAAAATCGCCACAAATCACAATAGGTTTCTTAACATTAAAAATCTTGTCTAACAATTCTTCTAAAATTATTAAAAATCCTTTAAAGTTTGAAGTTGCAGGTGGCCTATATATGCAAACAATTAAAAATTCCTTTAATTCCACACTAGCAATCTCACAAACGCGATCAACAGAAAGACGGATAATATCATTGCGTTCCTTGTATTTTATTCCATTCTTCATAAAAATAATACAACCGCCCCCAACAGCAGACACTCTGTTGAATACACTGGCCACCTCATAACTCTGGCTTTAGCCACGTTTCAGTTAGACAAAGTATATCTACATTAGTTTTGTCTAGATATAGTTCAATATCAATTATTTTGCAAGAGAAGCGGTTAATGTTTTGATGTAATAAAACTATGCAGTTGTCATTATTCGTCTCTTTTGTCATACTTACATTACTAAAAAAGAATTTGCCCCGGAGCCAGTAGTAAAACTATTGGATACCGTGTTGTTATGATTTATTCTATTTCCTAATAATGCAGCTATATTTTGCCTACATTTCTTGGATAAATACATTTTGTTTTTTGTCAAATAAAATTTATTTACAAAATTATTAGTGTCAAAGAAATGAAATAAATAGCTATGACGACTTATTAAATGATGCAATACTTTATTTAAGGTATAAATCTTGTCATTATTTGTTTTATCTAGGGACTGTGAATAGGGGAATGCACACCAAGTAATTTGCTTACACTTGACATGTTTTGTGAGTTTAGTGAAACTGTCCCTTATATTTTTAGTTTGTACATGTAAACTGCTTCCTACAAAAATTATAATGTCAGAAAAGCTATCAATGTCCGAAGTACAAATATAATCTATTATTTGTTTCAGAGAGGCACCTGGCATACAGTGGTTGGTTACAGATCTTGATGTATGATTGTTGATCAGTGACCCCAAACCAACACCTACCTGATCAGAGAATATATATGTTTGTGATATTTGTTTTATTCCCTTGCAATGTTGGTCAATTTTAGGTTGTTGTGTGGCTATGGTAGGGTCACAGTTTGCTACCTCCAAAGTATACTGTGGATCTGAGTGTTGTATGGATATGGAAGGGACACAGTTTACTACCTCTAATGTATGTTGTGAATCTGTGGTTTCAACATTTACCTTCTGCGAGTTACATAACTGGTTTAATGGCAGTAATTGAGTGTTATTATTACATGAACAATCAACTTTTGTACCCAAGGACTCAAATCTCTCAGCATTGAAGTTGCAAAAGTCTTCCATGTCCTTGGAAGCAAGCAACTGATTCTGTAGTTGTTTTTGTGATATGCTATGAATTTCATTTAACATACATTTTAAGGAGCTCTCTAAATTACTTATTTTGGTTTCCAAATTGGTTGTGAACTGATTATAATCACTATGTTTTGAACTATTTTCTAATTCTTTAATTTTTTTAATTAAATCTATTCGCTCTTTTCTCAATGACATATGGTTTTTTAGTTCTTTGTGCATGTTTATGGAGTTTTTATTTCTATTAATAAATTTATTTACACGAATGTATTTTTTTAATTTTCTTATACTGGTCATACGCATACTACTTTCAACACAGTTAGATTTGTTCATGGTTAAGGATTGTTCTACATTAAAATTACCACTATGAACAGACAACTCACTGAACAAGCTTTGAGAAGGAATATTCACATTTAACTCCTTGTTTTTTTCCTCGAGATACTTCATGTTATTGTACGCCTCACTTAGGCTTATCTCGAGGTCAGTGATTCTACTCAAGGCCCGTTCATGAGTATTGCTGCATTCTTGGAAAGAGTCAATAGTGTCCTGCAACATATTGCACTGTGCTGTTACATCCACATAGTTATTGTGAAGGTCAGCCAATTCACTCTTCAGAAGTTTGTTGCTATTCACCAGTTTCACAAACTCCTCCTCACTTTCTTCACGTTCCTGCATCAATTTGTTGCAGAGATCACGAGATTCCTGCAAATCCTGTAGTGCCTGCTTCAACTTCATATCAGTTTCCTTTGCAGCTGTTTTGCGGGACATCATTGTGAATGTTATTTTACAAGGACCTGGAATATTAAGATACAGAATCAGACACTTTTAATAATGGTCTGGTTTTTATGGTTTATTTACTTTTACACAGATATATTATATATTTTTATGTGGGATATATTATATATTATATAGTTAGATATATTATATAGTTTTACAATTTTTGCTGCCGCGTAATTCCACACTTACTGAAACAAAAAACTTAATAAATGTCTGGCGCCTGGACGGAATTAACTGCGAACAGAATTTTTTATGTAGGAGCTGCGGTTGATATTAATAAGAATTGTTCTAGAGAAATTGCCATTTGTTTTAATAAAAATCCTGCCACTGCCAGTAATTGATAGGGCTTTGCGGAGATAGTAAATGTTTTAGATTTAGCTTAGGACTTATGTTACTATTATATCTACTTACTAACCTTTATCTCTTTTCGTGGATATGATTTGAAATAAAATAATATGATTCACACCATGTAGCAAACAACATGACGTGTTAACATGACGCACAGGGAGAACACAACAAAAGGTCACCTCTCTATTTAGAAAATGGCAAAGGCTTTGTTTTTAATAATGATAACAAAGCTTCTATACCATCGAACTCTGAATGCGATAATACAATAATTATCTTATTCACAGCAAAACGGTAAAAAGTAGTAAGTACAATCTGAAAGTTAATGAAACACGTATAGTTTCGTTCGGCTTTCCCTAACTTTTCTAGTCTTTATAGTTAAGCCGTGTATCCTTTGTAATCCCGCGCTGACTGCGATCCAGTTAGGAGTAGAATCGTTTTTGTTTAACTAGTTTCGCTTCCTTATAGAACCAAATACAAATACCTACTATACTTAATTGTTCAGTGATAACAGGATTGATAACACTTTTCACTTAAGTTGGAAAGACTTGCTGATGCTAATATAATTAAAACAGCTGTCATAGTAAAAGTAAAGTAAGATTTTCGGCAAAATGAGTTATTCGTTAATAAATTATGTGGAGATCTGTCGATAAGCGTAAACTGAAGCAACGTAAGCAACTAAAAATAAACTATTAGAAAGCAAAATGCTTGGCAGATTTATGAAACTTTATGAAAGATTTTCTCAAAGTTTTTCGACAATTGTGACAAGTGTAGGGAACGTGTCAGCGGCGACCGTGTACGCGGAAATAGATTGGTGCGATAACATTTTGTATGTTATATTGAAGTGTTCAAAGGAGTGGCAGCTACCAGCGTACGAGACATGTGCCCACGATGGATTGGTTTTTAGTAGTGTAGGTGAAACACATCTACACTATACTAATTTTCTTAGTCCTGGCAGGGAGCAAGTCTATATTCGTTACCGGGCATTAGGTATAAGGAATCCATAACCACTCTATAATTCAAATCAAAATTACAAGAGTCAGAACAGATGTTTCATACCACTCTAATGAAGCTGCAATCCGAGTTTTTGGTCGTACACAAAAGCGCGTAATGAATTTTGTTTACAATAAACTTGACTTTTCACTCAAATAAAAAACACCAACAGACGACTATCACCAAAATAGACAAACAAATTAACCGTTATCATTATAATTATAGCAATGGCGTAGATGTAACGTGTCAGGCTCGTTTATTCATTTACGAGCACGTACACAGCGCAGCCTTAATTTCCCCAGCGAATGCTGTCCATTCCACGTCGACACCGTGTTGAACAAGGTTCCCATAATATTGCCCAGGCTTGTTAATTTCTTCCCTCTTTCTTAACGTTTTCCAACAATCAACACTGTCGTCAGTAATATGTTCATAGTATTAGTTTAAAGCTAGACTTCCTTAACTACAAGTTCAAAGAATATCGCATGATTTTTGAGTGTTTGCGACCATTTCTGATATTCTAATTAAAACATAATTCCATATATGTCCAGGTGTCAAATCGTTACCTTAGTAAGTATTTAGGTTTTTTATACAGAGCAAAGAATTTGTCTTGGTTTAGGAAGGCGAATATATTTTTGCTGTTAATCAAGTACATTGTATAGGTTTGGTTTATTTTTCCATGTCATTAACATTGCAGTTTGTCTTCATTATCATGTCAAATACATTATCATTGGCACCTTGCTCTATAATGCTTCTTGCGTATTTTGCCAAAACTACTCAAATTGTTAAGCTTTCTTCTAAAATATTTGTTGCAATTACTACTTTAGGCCTTTAGCGGAAGTGTCCTGCTTATCTCTTCAATCTTTCCTGTCCAGAATATTTGTTCGGAAGGAAACAATATAATTGACCCTGTGTGAGTGATGTCACGCTTGTCTGAAAAATTGTACCTATTTACTTACCACTTTTTCCTTATTCCCGCCAGTCTATTTTCCCGGCTGCCGTCGTGGCATTCAAAAGGGTTCAGTTGTTATCACGGTTCGTTACCTAGAGTCCCGCGGGACCTTCTTGACGCAGATTATTCAATATTCCTAATGTTTTCTTAGTCTCGTTGGCGTCTATATGGGTATTACTTTAATAATGTACTCAGAGGTTTGCCTAATAAATTAAAATCACCTAAAATGTCGTGTGCTCCTTATAAAAGGCTGCAAAAGCGTGTGAAACAATATATATATTTATATTGATTTAGTCTTCTCAATGATGGTATATTTTTACAATATATGTATTTTCAAACCTTCTAGATCTATCTCTTCAAAAATTTAAACGGTCTGTATTAGAAAGATTTAAAAGCGTATCCAGACTCAATGGATAGAGCCAGGAGTGTTCAGAACACTTACCTAAAAAGCGTTTCGGTGCTCGCTTCAGTGGTAAGGTATTATCTTTATGCAGCTACTTACGAGAACTTTTAGACACCGTATCCATATTTGTGGTGGTGAAAAATATATTTTGTCTATATATGTCCTTGATCCGCTTCATTCATTTAATTACTGTGTTTGATTTTGGATAAAAGTTAAAATTCAAAATCATGATATTTTTGTTTGAGTCCAGTTGATACTATCGAGTGCTAATGGATAATGTAGATAACAGATTTTGTGAGTTACGTATATTATATAAATAATGCTAGACTCTCCTATGTTTATATTCAGTTATTTAAGATTATTAGCTTTGCAAGTTACCATCTAAAATTAAATTTGCTGCTTTTCAATTTGCGCAGTCTTATGCATCCTTTCTTATTGTGTTCGCCTTTTATTCTATGTATTTTTGTGGTTAATAAAAATGTGCCTCTTACTTTTTTAGAGAAAGAGAGGAAGATGACTGAGCGTCTGCTACTAAACTATTGTGTTTGATGAGGTTATCTCTTTTGTTCTTGTTGTCGAAGACAGACGCCTGGAATTATCTAAAATCAATGATCGACCTGGATTTAATATACTGATTATAGTTAATTCACTGATTTAAAGATAACAGATCACAACAAAGATTTGTCGCTTAGGTGTACTTTTTATCAAATTAAAAATGTTAATATAAGTTGTATATTTAAACAGGCACTTCATCACGTTCGTTCGTTGTCAAAATCAGATATTAAATTCCGGAGCCTCTCTGCGAGAAATTAAGCTAAGAATTATTCATCAGTTACACTACCTTTTGTTCCTATTGATTCAGTAACAACGTCAGTATCAACATCGTATTTCGATTTTTAAGATACTTCGTAATTATTGTTATTCCTTTGAAATGTGTTATATTTTTGCAATAAGGTTTTGAATTGTGAGTTCTGTAGTTCTATTTCACACACAGTGCATAAATGAGTTAAAAAGAGAAAATGAGTTAAAAAGCATTATTAAAATTGGTAAAACGTTCCAGGTGTTGATGTGTTATGAAATCCGTAAATATCGTCCTCAGCCTATATACGTCCTAGTATTGGGCACAGGCCTTCCCCATGAAGAAACACACGAGGAGTATGAGCCGTAACACCACCACACAGGCCCAATGCGGGTTGGGGGTAGAAATGGTCGCGACCGGATCCAACGGCTTCACGTGCCTTCCGAAGCACGGAGGAGATCGAGGCCACAAAGTTTTGGTCACCCATCCACGGCCTGACCATGGCGGTAGCTTAGGAAGATAGCTTTGTTTTCAATCGAAAGATCGATTCGATTTCATATTGAGTACGGTTATGAAATCCGTAAAAATCACAATTAAGTTATTGCATTCTTATAAAACCTTGTGAATTCATTCTAATGTATGTACTCGTATATCTAATGAATGAAATTTTATCATAGAAACAAAGTGATGGACCATCACTCTCTTTATATGCAAAACGTTGATAATGGTGTTGCTTAGGCTTCTAAAGTTGAACATGAAACTGCTGATTTTGTATCTCGGCATCAGTTTTGTCGCCAGTAATGTTTACTTTATATTAACCATTCTATCAGCAATCAAAAGTATATTTATCGTCAGCCGGCTTTCAAATAGTTTACCCAATGCTCTAGGTTATTTACTCTCTCGCTTGACGTGTGCAGTTTCCTTTCGATTTGTTGCTGGTTGTCGATTTTACAACCCAACCGTTTTATGGCTTTATTTCAGTTCAGCCGATTTCTATTTTATGTACAGGTCGATTCGAATAGAAAACCATATTATTGTTTAGGGCAGATTTCAACTTTCAGAAATTATCTGGCAATTTAATCATTACAATAGGTCAAATGTTGTTTATCAAAAGTTTATTTATGTGGCTTACTTCTTAATATGCTCAAGATAATGAAACTAATCAATAATGTTTACAAGGTTACTTATCAATAATTTTGGTGTTTTTAAATAACGCTATTCTGCCATATATATTTTGAAGTTTAAATAAAGTATTTTTAAACCCTAATGTTAAAATAATTTTGCCATTTTAACCTAAAATTTTGCAAGAGTTGTTTCTGTGGGATTTAACTATATGCTAGATCGGGCAGGTTCATTTATGCGAAAAGTTTGCCAATGTTTAGCGATGGACGCTTGATGTTGTACATAATATATTTATTGATTGGAAGCTCTTATGGTTAGGCTTGAGTTTGGGTATACAAATTAAAATTTTTTCGAGACTGTATCATGATTACTAAATTTAACGTTTTGTTTAGTGTCCTGATCCCAAATCAATTCTTTAATCATTGTCAATCTTTATGTTAAATATCTATATTTTTATTATGATGGTAAGTTTAGGTATAATTAATAATTAAGGAATGTAACTTTTATTATTAAAAAATAAAACTGCATTCTCTTTGTTTTTCAAAAAGCTTACCCAAACCTTCTAAATTAATGTTAGATTTCATTACGTTTTACATGTTTAAGAGCTAATGTTTCCCAGAAAAAAAAAATATTCAACAATGACTAAATTGATTAGTAGAAGAAATTTATGAACTTAATGTTTTTTTAATTATTTCCTCATTCGATTCCCGGTTTGAGTAGGCTTTTGAGAAAACTGTTATGTTTCTTTTTCAAAAAAAAAAGTGTTGCCTTTATGTAAATTAAGCTATTCTAAATATTTAAGGTTCTTCCCCTCCAGGGCCCACAACAATTTTCCATCCTGTATATGATAGCATAGTTAACTAGTTACGCTGGAAAATTCATAGAAATATAGCAAAACGTAACTGTGATTTTCTTTAATGTTAAGCATTTTACAGTTTTTGAAAGTCGGAGCAGCAATATAGCTCTTAAAAATTCCACCTTAAGGGTGTCAAGTATATCAGCTGAATAATGTTTGCCACTTGGGAAGTTTGGTGCCGCAGGGCCGCGAACAAAGTTCCTACGAGCCTTTTAATAAGCCTACAGTTATTACATTTCATCGCGGATTTCTAAGAAGTCTTGGCATGGTTTCGTGAGTCGGATAAGGATGTAATATGTTCCGTTATTGGTATCGACATCAAATATTCTTTGTGTTTTCCGCTTACTGCTTTTTGTCTGGATTTCATCTCGGAGGACACTTGGGTTTATGGATTATCTAGACGTCCTAATTCAAGTGACACCTCTTTGCACCTATTTTTAATTCCCTGCAAACCTTCTGTAGTTTTATTTATTCATCATTATTTCCTCGAACTGTCTCTAATTTTATTTGTGGTTGGCGCACCGTGGTTTTCTCTTCAATTCTCCTGTAGCACTAACACTCATCACTCTGTTTTTGGCTATATCATCATTAAGATCTTCCTTTTCCTGCAACACTATCCACTCTCATGGTCATAACTCTTTTGGTCACATGCTCATCCGCTCTTCAGGCGACAAAAGTCACGTTTATTCACATTTTCTGTCACTTGTGTCATTCTAAATATTGCAATAAATGCTGATAAGTCGATTTCCTTATTTACTACCACAGCCATTAATTTCGATAAACCATATCCCATTTGAATATCGCCGACTCATGAGGGCACGACTTTTATGATCCTTGTAGCAATATTATCACCATTTTGCCTAAAAATGTATACTAACGTACTAATTTCGTATAGTCATGTTATAGTTAGATAGAGGCTTGATGATATATTATGTTATAGTTCGTAGTTAGTTATAATTTGAGTTGGTTGTAGATTAAAATTCAACTGATTTTAATTATACAACACATTTGTATATATTCACGGTCGATAGTAGATTACACATTCACAATGCTATTAAAACTACTTTTTAAGTCAGACATTCATAGTAATATAAATGTTTGTGATATGCGCACGCCCTGCTACATAAACGATATATGGTAGAACGGTGGGTCCTATTTTTACCAATATGCCAAGACTAATACTAATTATGTGTGAATTATTCTGATTTAGTCTATTCCTCAAGTGCTTGATGTGTGTGACAGACTATATATTTTGGTGATGGTTAGTTGAGTAGGTGTCTACTTTTGTCACATTTCTTTATTTATTTATTGACATACTACTTGAAGGTTTACAGGTTTCCCTCCAGTGCCTCCAAATGTAGGATTTCTCATTTGTTGAATCATCCTTGAATGTAATATCTGTAACCTTAGCAGGCATTCGGCCTGCTGAGAGCGACTGGTTTTGTCTACTCTGGACTACCAGCTACTTTTGCACCTGGACTCCACTCTAAGTCTCTCTTCTCTTCTTCTAAAACTGGCCGACCGTGGGAAGCCAGCTTATTATTTTGTCAGTTAGGAGATTCATCCTATCTTTTAAATAAATAAAATAAAAAAAAAACGCTTGATAGCGTTAAAATAAATAATAATTTTTCTTTATTCTATTGAAAGCGATCAATGAAGGATCAAGGATCAATTCCTAGGAAATGTATTCTTATAGATATTAGGTTAAGGTTATTTTTTTATGACTCATAAAAGCAATAATTGTGTCATCAAAACTTAAATTAAACAATTTAGCAGTAGAGAAAACATTTGAGGTGCTGCCCAATTACTTATTTTGCTAACAAATTAGAAATATCTGCTGCCCATAAGTTGCTGCTCTATTAGTTATTTTGCTGACCAATATTTGCTGTCCATAAGTGCTGTGACCAATTTGTTATTTTAGCTGCCCAAATGCATTTTTTTGCTGACCAAAATTGGAATATTTTGCTAACGGTTTAAATATTATTTAATAAATATTAACAGAGGAGTTCTCGTAAGAGTTCTAGATTTATTTTAAAAGCTTAACATATATTAAAAGCTTATATTACCTACCGAATAAATTTATTTATTTAAAGAAAAAACCAACAGCGTTTTAGATATAATTAGGATAAACATATAAACTTAGGTAAAGCCAATTACAGGTTTCTATATATAAACTTAAAAGTTATACAATAAATGCACAGAAATAAAACAACATTAAAATTATGTATACTAACTACATAAAACAATATTTTACTATTATATATACTGTATAAATATATTATATATACTGTAAAATAAGTAATATAAAGTAGGTACACGTAAAAAAATGTGAAATCACCAACTTAATTTATACGACAATGGAAACATATTCACTCTGTGTTCATATAAAACTTATATATTGCGAAAATATTTTCTCAATATATTCATGACACTTATCGACCGGATCACAGTGCTGGCACCCTAAAGCCTATCGTAAGACAATAACAATAAGTAATAAATTCCTTTGTACCGAATAATCCCCCGCTTATGTCGCCTCCATGCTAGCTCTGATATTCTTTCCTATAATATCGAGTTACTTAAAAAAGTAATAATGAATTTTCGGATTTTGATTTATTGTGTAGGAAACTTTATAAAATTGGACCTCCGTGGTCGAGTGGTCTGTCTGTACGCCCCGGTTTCAAAGCGTCGTCGCCATCTCGAGATGTTCTGGGTACGATCCCCGGTGGGGGCAAATGCTTGTGTGATGAATACAGTCTTTGATGTTTATATATGTATTGTACGTATTCTGGATATTTATATGTATTTATCTATTATATATTTATCCGTCATCTAGTATCCATAACACAAGCAGCATTAGTTGCTTAATATGGGCTAGCTGATAGGTGTAAATGTGTCGTTTCTGAATTACAAAATATGAGTGAATATTATTGGGAATGATGGGAAGATATAGAAATTAAATAAATTTGGGTGCGAGTCTATCTAGAAAAAAAACCATATAATAATACAAAAGTATGGAAACATACTATACTTATACCAAACTGTAGAGTTAGCAGGAAGAAAAATATGTTATATTTTGTATATACGTGTATTGACGAGAGACAAAGAGACAAGAGAGAGTAATAAACATTCACAATATAAAATTGACGTAAAAACATATAGACAGCCAGGGTGTCCTAAATTAAAAAAGGTTTGATAAACAAACAGGTCGAACACCTCCCCGTAATTTAGTAACACCCTGTATAATAGTTAAATAAAACAATAACAAGGTACGTAACTAAATTAACTTAAGTACTATACACTAATATTAAGAGAACAAAAATAAAAGACAGCTTAACATAAAATATAAATTTAAAAATCAAGTAATACCTAACATTTTACAAAATTTATTTTGTTTCAGTGTTGGTAATGGCTTGGTTAAGATGTCTGCTATCATGTCATTAGTGCTGATGTACTTAATGTAAATGTCTTTACGTGCTAATGACTCGCGTATGAAATGATGACGTATGTCAATGTGTTTCGTGCGAGCATGATATGTGCAATTTTGTGTGAGTTTGAGTGAACTCTGATTATCGGAATGAATGTCAATGGCTGTGTTTATGTCGAAGATTTGACTGATGAGTGATTTGAGGTATATTGCTTCTTTGCAAGCTTCCCCTAATGCCATGTATTCTGCCTCTGTAGTTGAGAGAGCTACGGTCCGTTGTTTTCGGGCCTCCCATGAAATACATGCGCCACTCATAATAAAAACATAGCCAGTGTATGACCGTCTGTCAATGACGTTACTGCCGTAATCTGCGTCAGCAAAACCTACAGGATACTTTTGACCATGCTTGGTGAAAGTCAACTTCCTGTCCTTGGTTGCTTTAAGATATCTGACAATCCTTTTTGCAGCTTTCCAATGCACCTCCCCGTGATGTACATTGAATTGGCTTAGGTAAGACACAGCAAAAGAAATGTCTGGTCTCGTGCCAATGGAAATATACATCAAAGAGCCGATAAGCTGCTGGTAAGGGATGTCAGTTCGTTCGTCTTTGTCAGGTACCGTCAATTTGACACCAGGTTCAAGAGGAGTAGAAACAGGAATTGCTTCAACCATTCCGAACTTTTGAATGATCTTGTCAATGTAATTGCTTTGATCGAGGGAAATGGAGTGAGGAGTTTGAGTAACCCTCATTCCTAAGCAATCACATAGAGTGCCAAGATCTTTGACGACCAACTTTTCACTCAACGCCTTTTTAAAATCGAATTTCATTCCTTGGTCGTTGGAAAAAATGAAAAAATCGTCAACGAAAACTGCGACAACGAGTAACTTTTTATCGTTGCGTTTGAAAAATATACATTCTTCTGATGGGACTTGTGACATGGAGAGAGATGACATGGCTTCACGAACTTTAATGTTCCACTGACGTGGAGCCTGCTTAAGTCCGTAAAGTGATTTTTTCAACCTGCAGACTTTAGACTTAGAGTCAGTTGCGAATCCTTCGGGTTGTTCCATGAAAATCTCTTCGTCCAAGTCACCATGAAGAAATGCAGCTTCCACATCGAGGTGATCTATGTGCAAATCTAATTGCACAGCAAATGCTATCAATAGCCTGATTGTAGAAAGCCTTGTGACTGGAGAAAAAGTTTCGTTGTAGTCTATGCCATGGACTTGAGTGAAACCTTTTGCGACCAGACGAGCTTTGAATTTAACTATTTCTCCGCTCGTGTTTCGCTTGATTTTGTAGACCCACTTGTTCTTTACGACCTTTCGGTCTGAAGGTCGATCAACCAAACACCAAGTATGATGCTTCATTAAACAGTCATACTCAGTAAGCATGGCTTGTCTCCAATTTTCTTCATAAGTGTCCTGAATAGCATCTTTGTAGGTTTCAGGTTCACTATAATACGAAATCATGTAGGATTTCGTAGAACTCTCTGTAGGAGAAAATCTATCAGGAGCTCGTCTTTCCCGTCTTGGATATCGTGGTTCAGTTATGACGTCTACTTGTGTTTCTGATACAGGATCGACAGAAGCACAAGGTTCAGACACTTCTTGTTCAGTCTGACATGGAACTTGAGTTTCTGAAACATCAGGCTGAGCAGAAGTAGAAGGTTCTGAAATATCGGGTAGATTTGAGTCATCTGAAATAGGCTGGGAAGATGTGGTTTGATTTGGTAATGATACTGCCGGGGATGAGGAATCTATGGCGGTTACGTCTTCGAGAAAAATATTGTCGGAGCAGGGGGTATTTTGATTGGAAACTGGAGTTGGTACTCTGTCTTCAATAAATACGACATCTCTCGCGACAATGATCGATCTAGGATTATCGATGCTTACAAGACGATAACCTTTAGTCTCGGTTGAATAACCAACAAATATGCATGTTTGTGTTTTCGGCTGAAGTTTCGTACGCTTCTCTTTTGGAATAAGGGCGTGTGCTTCACATCCGAAAACACGAAGATGAGACAAATTGATTCCTTTTCCGTACCACAGTTCATCTGGAATTTTAAAATTTAATGACTGTGTCGGAGTAATATTTATTAAATATATTGCAGTATTTACCGCTTCGCCCCAATATGCTTTAGGTAAATTAGCATCTTGAAGCATGCATCGAGTTTTCTCGATAATGGTTCTGTTAAGCCTTTCGGCGACACCATTTTGTTGTGGGCAATATGGTACCGAAGTTTGGTGAATTATGCCGTGTTTGTCCATAAAATTGGACATTTCACGATTCACAAATTCACGTCCATTATCCGAGCGAAAAATTTTAATTTTTAGGCCCGTTTGGTTTTCTACCAAATTTTTGAAATGGACGAATTTAGAAAAAACTTCGCTCTTTGCCTTTAGCAGATAACCAAATGTCTTACGAGTATAGTCATCTGTAAAGGTGAGAATGTATAACGCTCCGCCCCACGATTTTGTACTCATAGGACCGCAAAGATCGGAATGAATAAGTTCTAATTTTGAGGTCGAACTAGTTTCCGATTTTTTAAACGGCCTCTTTGATAATTTGCCTTGTAAACAAGGTGTGCATGTAGCATTTAATTTATGACAGCTTTCGTAGGAAATTCCCATAGAGTTTTTCCTTAGAATGTTCATGGTATTGACATTCAAGTGTCCAAGGCGCCTATGCCAAAGTAAAGCAGTGTCTTTGACAACAGTTGTCATGTTAGCCTTTGCATCTTTTTGTAAATTTAATTTGTAAAGGCTTTGATGATTTGAAGCCGAAGCTACAAGTGTGCCTGATACTTTGCACTGGTCTTTCATAAGAATATGGGCACCTTTCGAAGAAAAAACAACTATAAAACCTTTCTGTACTAAACTACTAACTGATAATAAATTAACACCTAATTGTGGTACAAATAAAACATTAGAAATAGAGTGTATATGATTAGAAACTTTTAAAGAAACTGTACCTTTACCTTCGCATAAAACTTTCTCTTTATTTGCCACAGTAACAGTCTCAGACAGACGGGTCATATCCCTAAACATGTCTTTATTGTTACACATGTGAGAAGTTGCACCAGAATCAATATACCAGGTTGAACGTGATGAATGACCTGTAGGAGTTACACTGAAACATGATAAAAGTGTAAAATTTGTTGTATAATTAGATGAATTATTATTTACATTTTTATTTTTGTTTTTAGACTTCCTACACACTTTTGCTTCATGGCCAAACTTTTTGCAATAGGAACACTTCACTTTAACTTTTGTAACGAACGCACTGGTACTGGAACTGGTAGATGAATGACGTTGCTCTTCCTTAAGGAGAACCGAAGCCACGGAGTCGCTGCTAATTTTTGTGCCGGAATTCTCGAAAGCCATGACCATTGGGTTGTAGAATTCCGTTAGGCCTGCCAACATGATGACCCCGATAAACTCATCATCTACAGAGCTGTTGATTTCGACCAGTTGTTGCTGTATTGCTCGTATTTCATTAATGTAATGTTCCATTGACTTGTATGATGATAATCTGGTGTTGAATAATGAACGAAGTAGGCGAAGACGACGTAATAAGCCGTTGTCTGCGTAAGTTTCTTGTAGTTTCTTCCAGGTTGCTTTTGCCGTTGTGGCAGTCATCACAACTGGGTAAACACTGCTATTAAGTGTGAGACAGATTTTAGCCCTTGCCTTTGCGTCCAGTTGGTGGAACTTGTTCTCGTTGAGTGACGCTTGTTGAGCTTCTGGATTCTCAACAAAATCCCAAAGGTCACACACTATTAGGAGATTTTTAATTGCGAAACTCCAGGATGTGTAGTTTTTTGCTCCTTCAAGCTTTTCAATTGTCGGTGCTGATATCATGGACATCGATGGTGTGGGATTCGAAATATCACCAGTTGCCATTTTTACACTTTTAATTGAAATTACCTACACGTTTAATATACACGAAAGATACACTTTATTTTTATATTCCTGGGCCCATAACCTGTAGAGTTAGCAGGAAGAAAAATATGTTATATTTTGTATATACGTGTATTGACGAGAGACAAAGAGACAAGAGAGAGTAATAAACATTCACAATATAAAATTGACGTAAAAACATATAGACAGCCAGGGTGTCCTAAATTAAAAAAGGTTTGATAAACAAACAGGTCGAACACAAACAAATCGCAAAAAATTAGCATCGAATTGAATACAGTATAACCAATGAATAAACACAATATTTTTATTGAGATTATTGAATGAACTCGTATTGCTTGACTGTGTGAAGTAATAAATAATAATCATAATAATGAAATGAAAATTAGTTTTGTTGTTATAATGTGAGTGTGCTCAAGCAATCAAATTACATTTTTCATATTAAGGAACATTACTCTTTGTTTGTTCATTTGTTATGAATGTTTTACACCCTTCCCGGTGCACGGCAAACTGAATCGCCCTTGTTACATCGAGAACTTAACACGTCAAGTTAATCTATACATATGTATAATAATACTGTAGAGGTCGAAAAAAATGCTAAAAACAAGACAGGGGGATGTATAAAAAATGAAAAAAAAAAAAAAAAATTTTTTGTTTCTCTTACTGTTTCGACGGTCTAATCTCCAAAATGTCTAGTCCGATTTCAATGAAATTTTGCATGCTGATACCTTATATCCCTGGTCATCATCTTAAATACTTTTTATATCGGAAAATTAAAGTGTTGCTGTGGGATAGTTAAAATACCCACAGTAACCGCGGACGAATCCGCGGGCAACAGCTAGTGTAGTTAAAAACAGACTGCTAACGAATCGACATGATATGTAATGAGAACGAGTATGTTTTTTGTACTATATACATTACCACTCATATATCATCACGCCTCTTTCCCCGAAGGGGTAGACAGAGGTGTTAAACACCCACTTTTCGCAGGTTTTGTTAGGTCCCCATGTAACAGGTGGCGAGCCTATACAAACACACACTACACATACACGAATTATATATTAATAATCAATAATGAAATTGCCCTACACGAACAGGGTGCTAACGGTAGACACTAGGGAATAACGCCACTACATTAAATTATGATTTTAATTACGAACTACTTCATTAGTGTGTAAATAACTTTAGGTAGGTCATTGACTCTCGCTAAGCGTTCGTGTAAAGCGGAGTCCTTGAAGAAACCCTTACATTAACCAAAACCAAGTCGTTTGAAATTCTTCGTAGATCACGTTTTAAGTTTTCTGTCAATTAAGCTTATATTAGGTTCTTACCTATGAAATTGGTGTTTTGTATGGAGATTTTGGGGAATTCTGCATTTTCCATACTAATTTTTTTTCAGTTTTCTTCACAACGACAAATCCAAAGATAATAATATTGGGCATCTATCATTAGACAAGCTTTAGTAATATGTGTCATATCACACTTCATAAAAATTATTTATCGTTTTTAAGTGAATGCAAATAAAATGATGTATTCGGGAGGCACTTAAAAATAGTTGTCTCCGTGTCCAATTTTAACACAATTAAAGTTACAACAAATTATCAAAACAAATCAAAAGAGCTCAAAAATATAGTCTATTTTTAGACGAGGTAATTATTTTTTAGGAATACTCTGAATCTTAATAGTTACAGACAAAATACTAAGAGATAGAAAAAACACCAATTTCATAGGTAAGAACCCAATATTTGCTAGCCATTGAGATTAGTATCCTCAGTTATTAGACGGTTTTCCGAATGTCTTGCCGAATGACGACCTCCGCCGGTCCCGTTCGCTATTGCAACTGTTTTAACCCACCTGTTGAACCGGTGTTGTGGTGTCACGACCCGTACAACGTACGTGGGAGCAAATTGAGATGTTTCCATGTAGGCGTGTGCCCAGCAGTGGGACGTGTGTCGGCTGGAGATCATCTAATGTTTCGGTATTAGTATATTGTTATGAACGTCAGGTTATGCCCTATCACTGGCGACGAATGTGGACTATCTTACTACAAACCCACTTAAAGTCGAATTAAACGATTTGATAGGTTGTTATGATTCAAAAAAATATAGTGCGCGTATCCACTAGGATCGCCAAAAGCAGTATTACATCAATTGAATTCTTTTTTCTTATGACATTTAAATTAATATTATTATTTAAATTATTTGATTTTACATTAAGTAATCATTTTATTTCATTATATGATGAGACCGAAGATATTCTGATGAGAATAGCTTAACTGTTTGTAAAACGTAATGAGGGCTACTCCTGCTGATCCACTCTCATACAAAACGCATCATTAAATAACCTGACTTACGCTCAGTTGCACAAAGATTTTTTAAAGACGACATTTAGTAATGAGACATTAAAACTTTAAAGTTCATTAAATTTAAAATTGGAACACAAAATAGTTCTAGCTAATGTCTCTTTAGCATTGATAGGGTGCTAATGTCGTTTTGTGCAACGTAAAAACTACGCTAAGGTGTTCTTTTGACACTTCAATCAATAAATTTAATGGAACATTAGGGATAATGCCGACATTAAATTTTAAAGTTCTTTTCTGCAACTGGGTGTTAAACACCTGAGTAGTAATTAACTAAATAGTGAACTTTTCATGGTTAGTTAAACTTTTCATTGAAAATACTAACTACCTGTGGCTATCCTGAGGAACCGAAGCAGGACTTATACCACAAGCAGCAATTATATCCAAATATGTACTTTCAAATCCTCCCAGCATACACTTACACTTATACTCACTTGCACACACACATAAACTCACGCAAACACACACACGCACTCACGCAAACACACACACACACACACACACACACACACACACACACACACACACACACACACACGCACACTTAGGCAAGATAATATAAATTTATACTTTTGATTGTTTAAATATCTATGTTTTATCCATTGAAAAAAAAATGTTTAATTTGATGTTTTACTTAAATTAATAAGGTACCATAAATCCTAGATGTACACCTGTGGATGAAGAGCGAGGCATTCCCATCACAAGTGTCTTTGATTACTTACCGGGAAACCCCGTTACCATAATGTTAAGGATTTTTGTTAATAAAGCATTTTTCATTTCTTTTTTTTTCTGTTGTGACAATTCCCTGAAATTTATTTTATCATTTACATTTGGCATTATTACCATTACATTGTTTAAATAATTTACTATTATTTCTGAATAATTAATTGTATACAGTGTATAAATCTACCTATTTATCAATAGGTAGATTTATATTGGTCTCAGAACGAAAAGTAATATTATTATCTATATAATAATTTAATATGCCACAGTATACAAATGCTAGGTAATCTATTTCTCAATAACTGCAGATGTTCTGCAAACTCGCAAACTCGACCTTATGTCCACTGCAACCCCGGATCGTTTATTTTCGCCGAAGGCCGATCGGATTTCCTTATTAAGATACTCGAGTCCCGCCGTCCCCGGTTTTTGATGTTTAGGTTTATTTTAAATTAAACTTTATTATTAGAGCAATATAGCCGGATTTACACAGATTGGAATTTCCTCTCGAGGTCTATTTTCGGCGTGGAAAGGTTTCTGTTGAAGAATAAAGCTGTTGAAGGCCAACAGCTATACAGTGGATAGCTAGTTAGACTACAAGTTTGCAGTATGAACTGCGGATATTTGACGGTGGCCAGAACTTCCAGGTTAACACTTTAACCTTTTTTTTACGGGAACAAAGCCTAACCTTTTTAGCCCTCTTTTATTTATTTAATTATTTTGATCGTGTGTTAGTATAGCCGTTCGTGTGTTAATATGGCCAACGGCGCCGGTCCCTGGCGTGACTTATAATGTGTGTATCTATAGATAATGAAGTTAGATTTTTTTAACTAATTCTATGTTTTTATTTGCAGGTATGTCTACTGGTTTATTTTCTGAAAATGGCTTCCTACAAGAGACGTGAAATAGTTCAGAAGGCGTCAAAAGTTTTAGCGAATGTAACAAGGTAGGCAAAGATACCTTTCGTTTTAAAATGAGTAGTCATTCTAGTATACTCTAACGGTGTTGTAGACTTTGTACTAAGTACACGCGCACGAAATACAGGACAATACAATTTTTCTAGACCATAGTGTACGGCAGCAACACTAAAGGTGTGTTCAAACAAAACTCGGAACAATCTAACCGAGCTTTGATTGCTCGCGTACCGCGCGCCTTATAACTATGTAATAACAAAACCGGGCCTCGGATATTTATTTATATTAGGTCCTTACCTATGAAATTGGTGTTCTGTATGGAGATTTTGGGGATGTCTGCATTTTCCATACTAACATTTTTTCAGATTTCTCCACAACGACAAATCCAGAGATAATAATATTTGGCATGTATCATTAGACAAGCTTTAGCAATATGTGTGTACACGCTTGATAAAAATTATTCATCGTGTTTATGTTAATGCAAATCAAATGATGTATTCGGGAGGCAGTTAAAAATAATTGTCTTTGTGTCTAATATTAGCACAATAAAAAATTATCAAATTAAATAATACGAGCTCAAATATATGGTCTATTTTTAGAAGAGGCAATTATTTTATAAGAATGTTCTGAAACTTATTAGTTACGGACAAATTGCTAAGACAGAATAAAAACACCAATTTCATAGGTAAGGACCCAATATTAAAGTTCAGAATTATAAACATTTATTTTTCTTTATGTGCAGAAGGTAACGAATACAATTGACTTAAATTTTCGGAACTCGGATCACATCAGTCCTGATACAGTTCTTCAGAGAAACTCCGAGTATAGCACTTTCCATTGCTCGCTGAGTCGACCTTGAGACATTAAGAGATGGGTGACGAGAAGACGTCACGACGCTTACGAAATGCTGTCCTGCCTGGCTGAATTCTTCTTTTGGCGTCTGTCTCGAAGTTGTTCCTACCAAGTTGGAGCGTTTGCCCTAAACATATTCCTGATTTGTTTCATTTCTTATTTTAGAAGCATTTCAAAAAATTATTACCATCTATCCTAGAATTATCCTATTACAATACCTAATATAAAACACCATGACTTATAGGCACATATGCGTGAGTCCAGTCAGTATTCTCTACCAAACAAAGAATATTAATGTGTGGCCTTAGGACGTCATCATATTATAAATGAAGATATATTAATCTTTGCTCCCTCATATACATGTATGAGTTACCTATTTAGCTTTGTTTACTAATGGACAAATATATTGCTAAGTATTTATTATTGATGAAATGTCCATTTTTCATCACTGCAGTAAAATACTTCTAATTCTATTGTACGTGGCACGTTGTATGTTTAGGAATTCTTCGTAGCTAAAATTTAATAGCTTTGTTCTATTTACTTTTTTATATAAATAATTCACCGTACCTACCTAAGAAATGTCGAAAAAAGTTAATGTGGTAAGATACAACATTTTTAAAGTGTGCCAGTTGAAGAATATAATGTGTATTTTTACGGTAAAATGTAAAGCTAAGTTAAGTTATCTTAACTTGTATAGTTCAAATTTAATATAACAAGCAACCACAAGGAACGCAGCGTTTCAAACTATTTGCTTTCAATGTAGCTCTTGAGTTGCGCAGAAATAAAATTAGGAACGAAATGAAATCTTATGAGACGCGGCCCGCATTGTGTAGCTGACGTTGCTGTTGCAATGCTCTTTGTAGTATACAGTGCATCCATTGATGTAACAGTTAATAGACTAATATAGTTACTTCTCAAAAGCCAGCAATGATTTTGAACAACTTTGGGAGCTCCTCAGTACCAGCTTCTCATCCTCTATCGCATTTATTATGGGGAGTGTTCCGAGAAATTATTTTTGATCCCTGCCGCCACTTCCCGCCTTCGTTCAACGCGACACAACTTTCACTCCCATCATCTGGGTGTTTGGTTATATTGGGTCCTTACCTATGAAATTGGTGTTTTATTTCTCTCTTAGTATTTTGTCTGTAACTATTAAGATTCAGAGTATTCCTAAAAAATAATTACCTCGTCTAAAAATAGACTATATTTTTGAGCTCTTTTGATTTGTTTTGATAATTTGTTGTAAGCTTAATTGTGTTAAAATTGAACACGGAGACAACTCTTTTTAAGTGCCTCCCGAATACATCATTTTATTTGCATTCACTTAAAAACGATAAATAATTTTTATGAAGTGTGATATTACACATATTACAAAAGCTTGTCTAATGATAGATGCCAAATACTATTAACTTTGGATTTGTCGCAGAATTTCCCAAAATCTCCATACAAAACACCAATTAAATAGGTAAGGACCTAATATTCCACTCTGCGCTTCTCCAGGAACTTCCTACCTGAACAACTAATCTGTGGAATGAATTGTCGCCCGCGATATTTGCGGACCAGTACGATATGAGAACCTTCAAGAAAAGAGCGTATTCCTACTTAAAAGGCCGGCAACGCACTTGTGTCTCCTTTGGTGTTACGAGTGTCAATGGGTGGCGGTAGTTGTATACCATCAGGTGACCCGTCTGCTCGCTTGCCCCCTATCCCATAAAAGAGTAGGGAAAGTCGCAGAATCGATCAATGTATTTTTTCCAGTTGGTAGGTATGTGTTAAAACTCCTTTGAGTTAGTGGTTTATATTTTTAATTTGAGACAAATTTTTTGACGTTGTCAGTTTTGGTTTTCTCGGTACAAATTTTATGTTCCTTTGAATTATAGTTTGTGTTAACTTTAATTGCGTTTTCTTCAAGTGGCGACCGTGAATAAATAATGGAAGAACAAAAACGTGAACGCACAAACTTGCGGCGCATATTTACACGCAAATGCAATGAGATCAGCAAGCTTTTGGAAAGTCAAGATCCTGAACCCGATAGTATTGCTGCAATGATAGAAGTGTTGGAGCCGAAGGTTCAGGCCATCTTTGATATAGACCAAAAAATATTCGACGATCTTGTTAAAAATGAGTCCAACGAAAAAACAATTGATGACGAATCGGACCAAGCAGATGCCTACAGGATCAAGTGGATTGCTCTGAAAAGGAAAGTAGACAAATTAATTTACAGAGAAAACACGAATACACTACGTAGGCATAAGAACAGTTCATACGGTTCAGAGTTTGAGTCGGTAAGTAGCTGCAACAACCACGACGGCAGCAATTACCGACGGAGCTTCAACTTACCGAGATTAGAATTAAAAAGATTTGATGGCAACGTACGTAATTGGATTGGCTTCTGGGGACAGTTCCAAAAAATTCACAATGACCCTGGCCTTGATGATTACGACAAATTCCAGTATCTTTTACAATCTATGGAAGAAAATACGTCAGCCAGAAGTTTAATAGAAAGCTTTCCCCCAGCTGCTGAAAATTACAAAAAAGCCATTGACCAATTAAGAGAACGCTTCGCGCGAGATAGTATTTTAATTGACGTCTATGTTCGTGACATACTAAGCATAGTTTTATCACAGGCCAAGAAAAGCCAGCAGCTATCCCTGACCACGCTGTACGACAAGCTTACGACGCAGCTACGAGCGTTAGAGACCCTGGGCGTGACGTCGGACAAGTACGCCGCCATGCTCCTGCCGCTGGTGGAATCTGCCCTGCCTGACGACACGCTGAAAGCCTATGAAAGGTATCGTTCGACTGACGCTAACATCGCAACAGATCCAGGTAAATTGTTATCTCATTTACTAACGTTTGTGCAGAAGGAAGTCGAGAGCAATGAACGTTTAGCGGGGGTGTTGATGATGATGTTGAAGTTCCCCGCGTAGGGTTTTGGTGCAGAAGGTGTACAAGAAGAAAACAAGCGTATAGGCAACACAAAGCGCGTAAGCAGGTAGGTATGTGCCGAAGGAAGAGACATACGGTCCGCGTCGCTGATAGGTTCAGACTGGCCGGCGGCGATCGTGCTACGCGCGCCTCTTCTATTCATTGGGACCGGTTTGGGTCGCTAGAATTTAGACAATAGCGGCTCGCAAGGGTGAAGCTACAGTGCGCGCGATATCAGTAATATATCGCGCAACAATTGAATCGACCTCTTGATGCTTACGCTTTATAAATATATATTTTATCCATAATAATGTACATACATAGATATTTAATAATATAAATAATGTTTATATTTACTAGATTTAAGTTTTATATTTATTAATTAGTTAAGTTAGTAATTAAGGTGTAAATATTTATTCATATTATGTTAATTGGATAATAAGTGTAGGTAATAAGTTATTTATATAATGATAAATATAATGTGAGTACACCACATCACTCCCCCCCAGAGACCGTCCTACGGGCGATAAAAATCTGGTAGTCTGACTCGTCTTCCAGAACGTGTAGTTTTTGGTTCCGTGGTATCAGGAGCAACAGGAAGCGACGGATTAGCTGTATTTTCATTGGGATGTTGATCAGATGACAGTATGTAGGCTGGTTTTAGTCGGTCTATGCTTACTGTCACCGGTTTACCTTTTATTTCCAATTTGAAGACTTTATGGCCTCGGTCCAATACTTTATACGGCCCAGTATATGCTGGTTGTAAGCTACCACGCACAGTATCATCTCGTAAAAATACGTGGGAGCTGGTAGACAAATCTTTGTGAATGAAGATTTTACCAGTGAAGTGCCGAGAAGCTGGAGTAGGCTGTAAATTATTCGCGAATGATTTAAGTCGCGCGGAAAAATCTGTAATGTCCGTAGTGGTAATTTGACTACTGTAAAAAAACTCACCGGGAAGTCTTAGAGGTTCGCCGTAAACAAGTTCGGCTGACGAACTGTCCAAGTCTTCCTTGTAGGTGCTTCGAATACCTAAAAGAACCAGTGGAAGGGATTCCGTCCAGTTCATATTTGCGTGACAAGTAATCGCGGCCTTCAGCTGACGATGGAATCGCTCAACGAGACCGTTACATGCTGGATGGTATGCTGTGGTTCTTCGGTGCTCGAAACCAATCATGTGTGACAGAAATTTGAATAATTCAGATTCAAACTGTCTGCCACGATCTGTTACAATGATGGTTGGGCATCCGAAGCGAGAGATCCAGCCTCGTAACAGTGCTTTCGCGACGGTCTCTGCTGATATGTCCGGTATTGGTATTGCTTCAGGCCATCGTGAAAATCGATCGACTGCTGTGAGGCAATATCGGAAACCGTTAGACATAGGGAGCGGTCCAATTAGGTCTATGTGAACGTGCTTAAATCGTCCACGAGGCAAGTTGAACGTACCTAATGGAGCTGATACATGCCTATTGATCTTGGAGCGTTGACAATTTAAACAAGCTCTTGCCCACTCCCTACAATCCTTTCTGACGCCTTGCCAGACATACCTCTGAGATATCAGCTTGGCGGTAGCGTTAGTACCAGGGTGGCTCAAAGAGTGTAAACTGTCGAAAATTTGTCGACGCATGATTTTGGGAATGTACGGTCTGGGAGTCGGTGTACTGGTGTCACAATAAAGTTCATACCGGCTTCCAGGCAGTTTCATTTTTGTTAGTCGAAGAGAAGTGCTATCTTCGAGAAGGTCTTTCAGCTCAATGTCACCATCTTGAGCCTTCGCGAGAGTGTTATAGTCGACGTTCATCTGTAATTCTTCAATGCGCGATAACGTGTCTGCGACAACATTGTTTTTGCCGGCAATGTGTTGTATATCGGTGGAGAATTGAGAGATGAAGTCGAGGTATCGGTATTGCCTGGGAGAACAACTTGACTTCCTTTGGTGAAAGGCAAAGCTGATAGGCTTGTGGTCTGTAAAAATGACAAAGTCTCTTGCCTCAAGCATGTGGCGGAAGTATTTTATAGCCTGGTATATGGCAAGAAGCTCTCTGTCGTAAGGGGAATATTTACGCTGAGAGGGGCTCAACTTGCATGAGTAAAAAGCAAGAGGTTGCCAGGCGCCTTCTTTTTGTTGTTGAAGAACAGCACCTATGGCAATATCGGAAGCGTCAGTCGTAACAGCCAGTCGAGCGTGACAGTCCGGGTATGCCAAGAGTGTAGCATTACAAAGACTACTCTTGCAATCCTGAAAAGCTTTCAGAGCATCGTCGTTGATCACGACTGGGTGGTTGCCTTTAACTGAGCCAGTCAACAGAGCGTTAAGAGGAGCTTGGATTTCGGCTGCACGAGGAATGAACCTCCGGTAGAAATTGAGCATTCCAAGGAACCTCCTAAGCTGTTTGACGGTTGCTGGCTTAGGAAACTCCTTAATGGCCTGTACTTTGTCATCTAAGGGCTTGACACCGTTGGAAGATATCCGGTATCCTAAAAATGTCACTTCCGACGCACCGAAAACGCACTTAGAAATGTTAATTAAGATTCCGTAATCGGACATTTTTGAGAAAAGTTTTCTTAAGTGTGCTTCGTGTGTTGTAGCGTCTGGCGAAAAGACCAAAAAATCGTCCAAATACGGATAAACGAAATCCATGTCCCTAGTAAGCTCGTCTACGAACCTTTGAAAGGTTTGTCCCGCGTTTCTTAAACCAAAGGTCATGAAGGGGAATTCGTAGAGACCGAAAGGGGTGGTAATGGCCGTTTTGGGGATATCGTCTTTAAAGACTGGGATCTGGTTGTATGCTTTCACGAGATCTATCGTCGAAAAGATGTTACAACCAGAGATGTTATAAGTAAAATCATGAATGTGGCGAACTGGATATCTATCCGGGATGGTACGAGCATTCAGCTGGCGGTAATCACCGCACGGACGCCAACCGTCTTTCTTTGGTGCTAAGTGCAGAGGAGAAGACCAGGGGCTGTCCGAGGGTCTCGCTGTACCATTCTGGAGCATCGTGTCAAATTCGTCCTTGGCGATTTTGTATTTGTCTGGCGCTAGTCGCCGAGGTGTGCTGGCTACTGGCGGTCCTGAAGTGGTCCGTATGTAATGCAGTGTACTGTGTACTGTTGTGTGTGGTATACCAGCAGGTCGAGTCAACTGTGGAAACTCACCGAGAATGGCATGGTATTGCGAGTTACCGGACAAAACTTTGACGGATGCTAGTGCACTATACCTTGCTGCTGACACTGCTGACACTTTTAATGTGGTTAAATTGTCAATTAACATTTTATTTCTTACGTCTACAACAAGATTAAAATGTGATAGAAAGTCTACACCTATTATAGCTTTGGTGACATCGGCTATAATAAAACGCCACACAAAGTCACGACGTAACCCTAAATCTAAGCGAAAGCTAGCATAACCGTATGTATGGATAACACTACCGTTCGCTGCACACAGTTCGTAGTCAGTCTTATGTCGCTTTTCTTTTAAACCCGAACGGGGGTAAACGCACAAATCACTCCCGGTGTCCACTAGAAATTGGGTCCTAGAGTGCCGATCGGTGACGAATAAGCGACCGTGGTTTGCTGGGCAATCGTCAGTCGCCATTACCGATCGCCCCGGGAGTTTTCCGACTTGTAATCACACGGCTTGTTGCACTTATTTGCCTTACTGCCAAACTTCGCGTGATACCAGCACGTGGGGTACTTTCGGTAGGTGGCCTGTGATCTGCTGCGACTGCGACTGCGATCTGGCTGGCGGGATGATGTCCTAGGTCTTCTGTTACTTCTCGTGGTCAGGGCGTGGACCTGTTGCGTCAGTCTCTCGATCTGTTTGGCCATCATGTCTATTTTGTCTTCTGACGTTTGGCGAGATGTTGAGGCTGATGCAGAAGCTACATGAGGTGAAGTTGGAGCTATGTCTTGAATCCGGTCAGCTAAGTCTGCGAGGCTATCTAGTGGGGAGTGCAGTTGGGAAGCGATTATAGACTGCATGCTGCTGGGTAAGCGACTGGTCCAGATGGTGCGGACAAAGTCTTCAGGCACATCTGGTCCGGCGAGATGTTGAAGATGCCGTAAGAATTGGGATGGCTTACGGTCGCCGAGTTCCTCGTGGTCCAGCAACTGCTTAACCTTCCTCTCCTTGGACGCTGATAACCGCTTTATAAGTTCGCACTTCAATTTCGCATATTTATCCTCGACTGGAGGCGACTCAATTACATCAGCGACTTCCAACGCATACTGGTGGTCTAACATACCGATTGCGTGGTAGAACTTGGTGGAGTCCGTAGTAATATTCGCGAGTGCGAATTGTCCCTCCAGCATCGAAAACCATAGCGACGGTTTGTCGGGGTAAAATGGTATATTACGGATACCCACGCGATAAACATCGCTCGCATCGCTTGAAGTGTAGTCGCGCCCTTGCGTACCTGTATTTTTGTTGGTGTCCATCTTGTTTATGTGCACTGTTCGGGGTCACCAGTTTAGCGGGGGTGTTGATGATGATGTTGAAGTTCCCCGCGTAGGGTTTTGGTGCAGAAGGTGTACAAGAAGAAAACAAGCGTATAGGCAACACAAAGCGCGTAAGCAGGTAGGTATGTGCCGAAGGAAGAGACATACGGTCCGCGTCGCTGATAGGTTCAGACTGGCCGGCGGCGATCGTGCTACGCGCGCCTCTTCTATTCATTGGGACCGGTTTGGGTCGCTAGAATTTAGACAATAGCGGCTCGCAAGGGTGAAGCTACAGTGCGCGCGATATCAGTAATATATCGCGCAACAATTGAATCGACCTCTTGATGCTTACGCTTTATAAATATATATTTTATCCATAATAATGTACATACATAGATATTTAATAATATAAATAATGTTTATATTTACTAGATTTAAGTTTTATATTTATTAATTAGTTAAGTTAGTAATTAAGGTGTAAATATTTATTCATATTATGTTAATTGGATAATAAGTGTAGGTAATAAGTTATTTATATAATGATAAATATAATGTGAGTACACCACAAACGTATTTACATAGCGAAAAGCACATTTAGAGATGGTCCGCAAACTAATAATGAACCGACAGCTTCTTGTTTGGTAGCAGGGGCATCAGGGGACAAAGTTAGCAACCGTGTGTGTATATGGTGTGATAAGTTAACCCATTCTAGTGCCGAATGTTCTAAGCTAGGGAAATTCACGTACGAAGAAAAAAAGACCATTATTAAAAACAAAAAGGGTTGTAGTATATGTTTACGTTTAGGGCATCATGCTAAAATGTGTAAAATATTTGTCAAGTGCCTTGTTTGTTCGAGACGTCATAATACTGTCATGTGCCCAGACTTAAATAAAAATGAAAAAAGGGAGCTTGCAAAAGAAGATAATGCTCCTCAAAACACTAGCACTGCCATGTCTTCTTCGCAGGTTGATGGTGTAACAATGTTGCAAACCGTGATTGTCAATGTTATTACAAAAAACAACATGAAAACGCCAATACGAGCCCTCATCGACACGGGAGCGCAGCGGTCCTACATTAAGGGGCAAGTTGCTGAACAGCTCGGTTTACAACCAAAGGGTGAGCAATCATTAGTCCATCAAGTGTTTGGTGGCGTAAGCAGAAAAGTGCGTAAACACAATATATACGAAATATGTATTGAGAATTTAGATGAGTCCTTCCGGCTTACTATGACGACCCTAAATGAACCGGAAATATGTGGATTTATACCGTTTATCGACCACACATTATGTAGGAAATTGAAGTCACTCAGTATAAATGTAACAGATTGTGGCGAAATTAAAGATATAGGGTTATTGATCGGGGCTGATTTTGCAAGTTATATTTTTACAGAAGAGTTCATCAAGATTGAAGAGGGCCTTGTTGCGATCAAAACCAAGTTAGGGTGGACCATACAAGGCAAGCAAACTAATGTTTACTGCACCACTACTAATACTGTTTCAGCACTTTTTTCAAAGGTAGACTGGAGCCTGACAGATTTATGGGATCTTGAAACCATTGGAATACACGATTCACCCACAGACCCATGTGAAGAAGGCATACTAGAGAGCTTCAAAGCCAACTTAACTACGAATGCAGAAGGAAGGTACGAAGTAGCCTTACCGTGGAAACACGATCAGAGCATTCTATTTTCTAACAGAGATTTAGCTGAAAAACGGTTACTGTCAACAACGAAACGACTAAAAAAGATAAATAAAATTGGGCCTTACAGTGACGTATTTAAGGAATGGTTACAGTTGGGCATAATAGAAGAGGTAGTGGAAGATGACAAATCTGGTCATTATCTTGCGCACCATGCGGTTATAAAGGAAGCAAGTTTGACGACTAAGATAAGACCCGTGTTCGATGCGTCTGCCAAAAGTAAAAGTCCGTATTCCTTAAATAGTTGCCTAGAGAAAGGAGTAAATTTAATAGAATTGATTCCGAAGCTATTGATCCGTTTCAGAATGCACTCTGTAGGGATATCGGCTGATATCGCTAAAGCGTTTCTACAAATATCGTTAGTGGAAAGAGATAGAAAATATTTGAAGTTCTTATGGTGGAAAGATAGTAACCTGAAAGAGATGATTACGCTGAGACACTGCAGAGTAGTGTTTGGTCTCACCTGTAGCCCATTTCTCCTAGCAGGTACAATAAAATACCACCTACAAAATTACAAGGGTCCAATGAAAGGTACTGCTGAAAAACTGTTAGAATGTTTTTATACTGACAATTGTGTCACAAGCTTAGAAGAAGAAGAAGTGCCGAAGTTCGTTACAGAATCACGAAGCATAATGGCTTTGGGAATGTTTGACTTGAGGAGCTGGGTGACACAGCCAATGGCGAATATTGAACAAGACAGAGAAGTAGTTTCAGTTTTGGGAGTTCGGTGGAACACGTGTAAGGATGAGTTGAGTTGCAATGTGGAAAATTTTAAAGATATTAGAGTAGGAAAAGTCACTAAGCGAACGCTATTATCAATTGCTCACAGTCTTTTTGATCCCATTGGATTTACCGCACCCACGACAATAATACCCAAAATAATCCTACAAAAGGCTTGGAGGAAAAATTATGACTGGGACCAAGAGTTGCCTGAGGACCTAAGTAAGGAGTTTAGGGATTGGTCAAACGGCCTTCAAGTCTTGAGTAACTGTAAGATTCCGCGGCGAATTACTTCGAAAAACATTAAGGAAAGTCAGAGAAGCTTACATATTTTTTGTGATGCAAGCACTTTAGCATACGCTACATGTATATTTTTACGGACAGAGGTTAATCGGCAAATCGATGTAAGACTTGTGATGGCTAAAGCAAGAGTTGCGCCTACTAAACAACAAGTAACCATTCCGAGGTTGGAGTTATTAGCAGCTCTTATTGGTAGTCGAATGAGCCAATTAGTAATTTCATCGTTAAGTCTAGATTGTGACTTGTACTATTGGACAGACTCTAGTGTAGTTCTTACGTGGATACAAAAGGACGCTCAGTGGGACAGATTTGTGAAAAATAGAGTGGATGAAATTAGAAGTATCACAAATACTGGTGATTGGCATCACATTCCAGGTTCACTTAATCCAGCTGACTTTGTCTGTAGAGGTTGTAATCCAGAGGCTCTTGTTCAAACGATGTGGTGGAATGGTCCGAAATGGTTGGCAGATGACAGGAACACTTGGCCTGACACTTCAGTTATAAAGTCTTGTGGTGAAAATATATATGTCAATGCCACAGTAAACGTTGAAAAAAACGCTAATTTCACTGACAACTTTCTGAAATATAGCAACTATTCTCGAATAGTTCGCATAATAGCATATATTTTAAGGTTCTACAACAATTGTAAATTTAGGGCTAATAAAGATGTAAATAAATATATAAATTGCAATAAATATAATAAGGCCGAGTACATATTGTTCATGTTAATCCAAAAAGAAACTTATACAGGAGGCTTATTTTCGGACAAACATATACAGTGTGTCACGGATGAGACTGGGTTAATAAGAATAAAGACAAAGTTGTTATTATCGGATGAGAATGAAGATTATAAAATGCCAATACTTTTACCTAGTAAGCACTTTATAGTAGAACGGCTAGTAAGGTCTTATCATAAAACTTTACTACATGCTGGTGTTCAAACAATAATAGCTAGCTTGAGGCGTAAGCTATGGATTAGTGGCGTCAGAAGATTAGTGAAAAGAGTAGCGACCAGCTGCATCATTTGCAAAAGATTCAGCGCCAAACCAGCTGATTCACCGTGTGTGCCTCTACCGTTGAGAAGAATAAATGCTAACGCTTTGGTGTTTGAAACTACTGGAATCGATTTAGCTGGGCCATTGTTTTTAAAGTCTGGGGAGAGGGTGTACATAGTTTTGTTTACATGCGCTGTGTTTAGGGCTGTGCATTTAGAGCTGGTAGATTCGTTAAGCACGGATGCTTTTCTTCTAGCTCTTGGGCGATTCGTGGCTAGACGGGGACGTATGCACACCATATACACAGACAACGGTACTAATTTTGTTGGGGCCAACAATCTGTTTAAGAGATTGGATTGGGCGAAAATAGAAGCCGAGACGGCAACAAAGAAAATAAAATGGATTTTCAATCCTCCATCAGCGGCATGGTGGGGTGGCTGGTGGGAAAGAATTATAAGAATAATAAAGGATATTCTACGGCGAGTATTAGGCAGGGCGAAATTAAATTATATAGAGTTGTATACTGTTTTGTGCGAAACCGAAGCCGTAATAAATGCTCGCCCACTCACGTACATAGGAGAAGCAGATGCGTTAGATCCATTGACGCCGGCATTGTTTCTGCAGCAGGAATTGCCAGCACAAGAGATGCCTGGGTTAGACTCGATTGGAGCGGGACAGTTACGAATGAGGGTCAATTTTATTCAAAAGGTTCGAGAAGACTTAAAGAATCGCTTTCGAAAGGAATATTTGGTCAATTTGGTTCATCGTGGCCGGAGGGCTGCTCGCATTCTTAAGCAAGGAGACCTTGTTTTGCTGGATGACGGATCCAAACGGGCAATGTGGCCTCTAGCAAGAATTGTGCGACTTGTAGAAGGTGTTGATGGTTGGCCTAGAGTTGCAGAGGTGAAGACGAGAGATGGAACAGTACTCGTTCGACCGGTTCAGCGCCTGTTCCCTCTGGAGTTGGAGGAATGATTTAGTTTTTTTTTTTCTTTTGCTTCGGAAGATTGTTAAAACTCCTTTGAGTTAGTGGTTTATATTTTTAATTTGAGACAAATTTTTTGACGTTGTCAGTTTTGGTTTTCTCGGTACAAATTTTATGTTCCTTTGAATTATAGTTTGTGTTAATTTTAATTGCGTTTTCTTCAGTATGGCTTATCGCTTTTTTGCATTTGCGTCGCTCGTTTCACATTTTATCAGTGCCCCGCTAACGCTGTCAATGCTCTAAGATAATCTAAATAAATTCGAAAAATATACGAGCATTTGTAAATTGCACACCATTTCAATTTTTAAATTCTGTATTTTTTTAAACAGCAAATTACTGAATATAGTTTTTAATGGTGGAGCTTACGTCTATGTTAACATTAATTCAATTTCTGTATTTTCATATGAACGTCTAATAGTGCCAACCGTCCGCTAGCTACCTTAGGCCTTGTTCTGAGATGAACGGGTTACTTTGTTTGTTGTTTCTGCCCTTTATAGAGAAAAATATGTGCCTTGATAGTTTATACTATGCGGGCTCTTCTAACATTAGTCAATAAGTCTCGCAACATATAAAACAAGTTTAAGCTAACAAGTGGGAAAATGTCCAGAAGCGGGTAGGACACACGAACGCGCGCCGTGACGCCATATTTAATTAAAATACTTTTTGTACTGCCCTCCCACTCCTCTTTGACAGGAATGCTCTTGAAACCGATTATATATTGGGTCCTTACCTGTGAAATTGGTGTTTTTATTCTGTCTTAGCAATTTGTCCGAAACTATTAAGTTTCAGAACATTCTTATAAAATAATTGCCTCTTCTAAAAATAGATTTAATTTGTAAATTTTTTGTAAGTTTAATTGTGTTAAAATTAGACACAAAGACAATTATTTTTAACTGCCTCCCGAATACATCATTTGATTTGCATTAACATAAAAACGATGAATAATTCTTATCAAGCGTGTTCACACACATATTGCTAAAGCTTGTCTTATGATACATGCCAAATATTATTATCTCTGGATTTGTCGTTGTGAAGAAAACTGATAAAATGTTAGTATGTAAAATGCAGACATCTCCAAAATCACCATACAAAACACCAATTTCATAGGTAAGGACCTAATATAAAATAGTGCAATGCGAAAGTTTTACACTTGATTCTCAATTTTGACGAAACAGTTTTAGTTGAAGATTTAAGAAAATACAATAGAATCAATGATTTATCCTTTTTATTCGATTATTGGCGGTACGATTATTATTTTGTGCAGGGTACCTAGGACATATATGTTTTTAATTGATTTTTTCTTGTTCTAACGTAAATCTAATAGATGGTCTACGAATTGGCGAATGTCGAGCTGGAGGCAGCGCAGGACCGATCGTTATACAAGAAGACACTATTTGAATTTCAAAAACAATTTAAACTGCATTCATAGATATTTAAATAATTACATGGTTGAACCGGAAATCGAACCGGTTACACGAGTGTACACGAAATTAATTACCCTGTAACTTTATCATACCGATCGAAAGCTTTCATCGTGAGGATTATTTTTTGCTAAGTAACATAGATTCAGAAATAAAATATTTTCGGTACTTTCCCTCCATGTGGCAAAGCTGTGGGACGCCATGTATAGCTTCTTCGAACAGTGATTCCGTCCAGCTGTCTCGACCTGTCTCTGGGCGTCTCGAGGTTGAATTTGTATGAAATCACCCGAATCGCTCGCACTGCTCCCGCCGCTCGCTGCGATTCACGAGGTTTGAAAGCGGTGAAACTTCAGAAGATAAATTTCAGGTGATTCATGTTTGAAATTTATGTCTTTGTTCATGAGTTTTACAGCAACGGAGGCTGTTTAGGTTAGGATCAATAGTTTGTGGGTAGAATTAGAAGGTTTTGCTCTAAAATGTTGTATTTTGAAGGTGTGGGATGTTTCGCAGAATATTGTGTCCTTTATTCAGCTGAAGACCGTGTTGCCGACTCACTGTCTGTAAATTACTGTCCTTATTGGGTATGTGGATGATAAAGTTTCATGGACATGATCACATGGCATAATATTGTTGTAACTCGCTTTTTGCTCTAGTAATTAGTAGTATTAGGTACCAGTTGGGATCTCACTGGAATCGACTGAGAGAGGGACTTTTTTATTTATTAAATCATATGTTTCATTTGTGTAAGCACTTGCTTTTGCCCGCGACTTTGTCCGCGTAGAATAGTTACTTTGAAATAGTGTGATGGTATGTTGCTCAATTAATAGGCTATTCAACACTGAAGGATTTTTTCAAATTGGAACAGTAGCCTCAATTGGTGGAATTGAAAATTTAATCTTACTATTATTAGAAGCAAAGTTCACTGAGGCGTAAATTTGTCCCTTATTTCTCTGGGCGGCGTTGTTTAATTTTTTTAACATTCACCCGCATGGTACCCGTCTCGGAATATCGGGATAAAAGGTACCCAATGTCCTTTCTCAGGCTCTAGAAAATTTGTTACCAAATTTCGGTAAAATTGGTTCAGTAGTTTGGACGTTAATGCGAGACAGACAGACAGAGTTATTTTCGCATTTATAATATTATTATGGATTTCTGCCCAACCTTACAGGGATGAAGGTGTGGTGATACGAGTATGCTGTTGTTGATATTGAAGCACTTATAGCAGTCATAGTTATTGTTAATGCGCGATTCCACAGGCTCCACACAAATACAGCGCTCTGTGTGTGTGAAATGAAAATAAAATACCTATTTATTTGTTCTAATAGTAACCCACATCACCCACGCTCTGAGCCACGCCTTTTTTTAATTCCAGGATTGCCAGCCTGTGTATATTTTTTGTTGAGATGATGTTACTGTTTGTCCTTGTTTGTGTTTATCGATGTTACTGCTTTTATTTCATCTTTCCTTCGCTGTTTGTGAGGTACAAATCCTACAACTCAATTTTGAAACAGATATCTTTAACCGATTGAGCTGAAATGTTGCATGCATGTGTAAATCGGATGGCAATGCAAATTTTTTTTTCTCGTTAACAATAGGTATATAACACACTTGTGTTGTTTATGTTTTGTTATACTAATAACAATTATTCTAAACAAAAGTATCTTTCTGAATGTTTTTAAATAATGTTTAATTAAGTCTGGGACTTTGGTGCTTCACCGCCGACTTATCTCTTATATAAAAATCGTGGCTGTGTAAAATATGTTCACGAATGACTACAGTTCGTCCAGAAATGATTTTTCGATTTAATAAATTCATATATCCATCGCAAGAACATTTTAATTACAATAATATCGAGCGTAACGACGTCAAAGCCGCTTTCTGTGTGGATTATCATTATTAGGGCAAAAGCTTCAGACAACCTTTGATTAACTCCAATACTTACATATTTTACGATCAAGAAGCTAGTATATTCCGCAGTTATACTAGTTGTAAAGCGAGAGCGTAAACTGTGCGACGATATATACACAATCTGTGCCGGCAGCGCAATATTGGCTCGGCTTCTGAAACAATACGTTCATATGAAATTTTGTTTGTTACTGCTGTTGGGAACATGGTGTACTAGGTTAGCTTTTATACGGTGTGCAATGTGTGGAGAAGTTTTGACTTAACACTAGAATGCGATGAACTGAAACCTTATTCAATTCAGTCGAGTGTACAGTAACAACGAGTGCACAGAATAAACTTGTAAACACTTGAACGATAGTAGTAGATTATACATTAAGAGGATCAAGCAGTGCACCAAATACGCGACTAAAACCAACCAAAAAGGACCAAAAGCGACTAAAACAACCAAAAACAGGCAAAAGCAACCAAAACAACAAAATGCGATCAAAATAACAAAAAAGGAACCAAATGCGACTAAAACAACAAAAGATTAGCAAGCCTGAATGAAGATGGCAGAGTTCCCAAAATAGATTAATAAACAGTTGGACCGCAGTCCCCGAGCCGACTTGGCTTGGCGGAAGATCTATCCTTTTCGCTGAGGGTGCGGCTTGCTTTCCCGCAACCCAAAAAAACACTAGAAGCAAAAAAACATGATGTTAAAACACAAAATGAAACAAAAAAATATGCAAATTATAAAGGTTATATACAACATACAAACACATTAGACAGAAAAAAAAACAAAAACAAAATCACGCTTTTAATTCAGTAGCGTGTATTTACATCTTTGCAAAGTAGCCTTAACTTTGTTCTAGAGCCGTGAATACAGAAAATTAAAAAGTAAGAGGCAAAATCAATAAATTTGACAACTGTACCCATACAGTTAATTTTGGTTGTTATTTGCTAAATCAGTACAAATCTTTTCAAGGCAAAAATAGAGATTCCTTTTAATTTTATGTTTATTTTGTTGATACTTTGAAATTCTATATTCAAATTACTTTATTACATTAAATTTGATTACTTTATTTCCCTAGGGAATAAATCTTGCTTTATACCTCGTATACAAGACAAATAAAGCGTGCTTTATGTGCAGGTGGTGTATAAACCTCTTTATTCTGTTGTAGTAGAGGTATTTACTGTGAAAAGTGTATATTATGTTCATGCTCGTGACTGTACTTGAATATTAAATAATGATATTGCGTTTGCGTCGGTGTCTTCTGATTGAACGAATGAATGAGTTGCTACGATTACTCACTACGAAAAGTTCGTAGCACGAGGAGCGCGATGATTCATATGCTACACTCGCTTTGAATATACACCGTGGCTGGCTTCATAGCTTGTAGGTATTGCTTTTTTTGTTTTGATAGTGAATACATACTCGTATATTTATGCACTATTACGCACGTAATGTCACGTCTTTCTCCCGTAACGACCAAACGCGCGCGCGCGCTGATCAAACACGTCACTCTAAAATCAACCTTAATCTTAAAAATAAAATTGGAATATTTACTTTTCTATTTCAATGTGTCTTTTTATTCAATTGTTCCATTTTCTAAATGTTATGCGTTTCTCTCTATCAGCTTTTTGCCAATTAACAAACGTCTGGGATTTTACTTTCGTTCATGTACTAAGATAACAGCGCTACGTAAGAGATATTTGACTATCAAATCTGGGCCCATGAAAATTAACACACGGCTTTTTAAATATGAATAATGTTATCGCTCACTATTCGGCCAGTCAAGTGTTATGTACGCGGATCGTATTAATCAACGCCCTTTGAATTAGGTCGGCGTTTTCGGACAAATCGCTTGCCGATACAGGCTTGTAAAGAATCTATTAACTGTTTTACGATAACTGTCCTAACTTAATTTGGTGCTGCTTGGGTATCGAAGCTTAGATTTGGGATATGTTGACATTGGCTTTAGCGGTGTAATGAGTGTTGTTAATTAATACTACATGTGCTTTATTAGTGACGTCGATTTGGAATCAGTTTTACAGAATATATTACAAAATGACACTAATAAAGACTGTGCAAAATCGATTTTACAGTGATTCATTTTTAAAATTTTAAGCCGAATTGTAAGGTAAAAATCATATATAATTATTTTCATGATAATTACCTTCTTAAAGGTTATTTATAAAAAAACAAATGAGTTGCGATCTTTAGGGTAGGTCATGTCTTTTTCAATCTCTATGGAAAACTGTACTTCATAAAAGTGTGGTAACTTTATAAGCAGTTCGGTGTAACCATATGCTCATTGAACGCGCAAAATATTGCACAAAAGCTTGAAAAGATAATATTATCTATTGACTGGATTTGTGCCGCTCCGGCTTCCGGTGAACTGATTGCGATATCATGTCACAGGAGACAGCGTTCGCTCGATCGTACATCCGTCTAATGTTCAGGGCTTCATTCGAATTAGTTATAAATAAGCTCCTTATGTGAGTACTCTTCAACTGAAAGTTTCAGGTTACACTACATTCTTGGCGAATTTCTTTTTTGATCAAATCTAACGGGCGGATTTAATCTAATCTACTACCGATCTCTTTCATACTTATTTTGCCTTGGTGCTTTTTATTGTACAATATAAAATCGTTTCTGTAGTTTTCGCGTTACTACTTATTTCAAAGTTCTGTTGTAGTAGAAGAGTGATTTTTTGATTAGTTATTTAAAATAGCTAGGTTAAAAAAGACCCTCCATTTTCCCCTAATATGTGGAAGGAAGAAATGAAAAAAAAAATACAATATGAATTTAAACTGTAATGTGAATGTCACATGTGTTCTTATTAGCGTAGAATAAAAAAAATAACGCTACAATGGCCTGATTTATATTTCGTAATATAACTATATTACCTATACTATCTGTTCAATATAAATTACGTTCTAACATAAGGAACTGTGTCACAAAGCGTATAAGGTGCATATTATAATGTTAACTAGATATATACATGTGCTAGATATATATTATGTTTTGGCAGCCATCACCAAGCTTCGAGTTTTTACATCTATAGGCTAGTTGACCCTTTTTTTATTGGGTCCAACTTATTTATTACTGGTAACCATCACCATTAAAACTTACATATTTTTTGAGGTCTATAACACATTAAATTTTTAATTCAGTTTTTGCTTGGCAGTCAAAAACGCCTTCGGCCATTATGGTCTATGAATTATCTGTAAACGTAGCGGTAGCCGACTTCGGACGGACGCACGGAGGGACACGCTCCATACAAGGGCGGTCATAAATAGTTAAAGTCCTGTTACTATCAATACATTGTATTATATTAGTGACTTATAGTTGTAAAAGTGTTTTAGGAACATTAAAATGAAAGAAGTACATGTATTTACGGAATAAAAAACGTTTACTTCAGTAAAAAACAAATATAAACAATAACATACTTTTACCTAAATTTATCATGAACAAACACTTAAAAATTGGAATGTAAAACATATATTTTAAATAAAATAAGAGTCAAAACATTGATAACATTATTTAATTATAATAAAATAATAGAAATAAATAAATTAAAATTAATTAAATACAAAAAAAACAAAACAACTAACAAAATACAAATAAATTATTCTTATTCTAACAATATTAAAAATGTAACAATTCTATAACACTTTGTGACAGAGTATTTTTCTTTTTAGGGGGAAGTTTCCGAAGACTTGTAATATAAGGATCTGAATGTAATAATAGTCGTTGTATTAAATCTTGATTGGTAACTTCACGTGACATTTTTCGAGTGTGACTTCGTCTATAAATTTTGATATACTTATTTGTCGCTTCAGCAGCTTCTTCGGAAAGTTCTCCTATAGATAACAATGCATAACTTATAATATCTGATCCATGTACGAGCACCTTGTGGACAGAAGCAGGAAGACTATACCACGGATATCCCTCGACCAGGCTGTATGCTGTTTGTAATGCATAGCCTTTAAACTTGCATTCATTAATTTTATGTCCAGAAGATAACGTTTGTAATATTACACAACAACGATCTATGAGATCCTTATTCAAACCTGTAATTTCAGCAGATACAGCTGATTCCAAAAAAAACTTCCTGGCCGTGTTTCCGTCGTTAGACGTCCCGCTTCCACCACTACGCGGCTTGTCAACTATTAAACCTAATCGTTCCCTAAACTGGGACTGTACATATTGTTTTTTATTTGATAACAATTGTTTATCACTATCTAGCCTAACTTGCCATTTTTTTATGTCTAATCTATATGAAAGATGAATAAAATATTCGAAGAAACGTATCCAAGAATGTAGTGGTGATAATCCAAATTGGTATCTACTCTCTATTACAGGTTTTTGTAAACATTCGTCCATTTTATTCATCTCTTTAGGGGTAGCATTACATATATAACATCTACTTGTTGATGTTTCACTTAAAGCACTACAAATTTTACCATCTACCATTGAAAGCTGCAACTTATGAGAAACGACCAATTCACGATTGTCGATCTGAATAAAAGTAGGTTGCAAACTTTCAATTTTATCCTTAAAATAAGCTTCCTCTTGCAAAGACACTGCTGTGCTTTCTTTCAAAAATTGAAATCGAATAGGACGGCAGTACCTAGTGGAAGAGGGTCGAGGATTTTTCCATAAAATTTTACAATTATCTTCAGCTAATTTTACAATAATTTGAAGAGGTACATAAGATGTTACAAACAAACTACTATCTTCTAAAGTTGAATCTGAAAAAAATTGTTTGTATTCACTATGTCCAGTGCTGCCATCGAATCCCCATTTCCCAAGTAAAGAGATATTAGACAAACAATCATCAGGAATCTGATCTAAGACCTCTTTTTGAGATTCAAGGATTCGAGAAGCTGTGTGATCAAAAAGACTTTGTAATTCAACTTCAGCTGAAGACTCGGAAACAGTTAAATTAGAAGGGTAACATCTCTGTTTCGCTTTAGTAATTTGTTGGTAACATGGTAATACATTAGGAGAAATCTTACTATTAACAAAGTTTTTAATTAATAAATACTGATGTTTTGTCAACTGAGCATCAGTCACAAGTGACAAGACATCATCAGTGCTAACTCTAGATATACACGAATCGAATGAACAGTCTGAAACATCAAGCAATGCACTCACAGTAGAATCATCAGACTTTGACAAATCAGCTACTCTCCGACGTTTAGTCCTTTTACTACATTGCGTAAAAGGTTTTCGAGGACGACCACGTGAATGACACGGCGACGTTTCAGACGGAGTACATTGCTTATTGTTTTTCACAAGTTGAATTTTTTCAATAACATTAAACCAATCGGAATTCTTATATAAAAGCTTGGTTTTATCCCTATTACATTTTTTCCAGAATCGAGCAATAGCTTTACATAAATTATTAACAATTTTCTCTAAATAATGAATATCAATGTTCTCAGCATCGCGGACGGGCCACTACTCGTTCGAGAGGCTGCGGGAAACGATGGTTCGATCCCACCGCCTGTACCACTGAGTTTGAATAAAACTTATGTACAAAATCAAAAAATCATAATCAAAAATTACTTTATTTCATAGGACAAACTTGGCACTACTTGGTACAGTTCATTGTGAATATCGCTTGCTTCTCATTGTGCCCGGTGCACGGCAACAGGCTCGCCACCTGTTACATGGGGACCTAACATAACTGGCGAAATGTAGGTATTTTAACACCTCTACCTACCTTTTGGGAAAGAGGCGTGATGATGTGTATGTTTTTATTGTAAATTATCTGTTCCGTGAGGTCACGATTTTGGTAAGCAATTCAATACGCATGCATGACACAGATTGACACAGCCGACAGACATGCTTGATTGGTTGTGACTGGCGTTTGACGGAATTTTTTTGACGGACTCCACCAATTTTACGATCTTGGCGGATAGCATTTTTGGCAAATGAAAAAAAAGTTAAAATATAAATTGAATTTCTACTGCAATCCCTTATGGATATTTATTGAACTTGGTTTATTTCGGACCCTTGTACTAAATACTATGTGAATTAAACATTCTTTTCATAACTTTTGATATGAGTCAACTAAGCCCATGTAAGCCATATTGATATACGGCGCGAGATTGCAGTAATAGTTTAGGTCTTGGCACGGCCTCACGTCATACCAATTATTTAGTCAACCAAGCTGGAAAAAGAAGCACTTAAATATGAAAAAGTATTACATAACATTCACGAAGTGTCGGTGTTCATATACGAAAATTGTAACAGGACCGTTGTCTGTATGTATTAAAGAGAAACAAAAAGGAATGTTGTTTTTATAAATGCAATAGAAGCCAAAATAATCGTTATTAGAATGTTTGCCTATCTGTGTATTTATGAGAAATCACAAATTCATTGCTGGGTGAACAAAATATTGTAATTGTTCTTCTGTGCTTTGGAAGTCATATTAACGCGTTGGTTTTCTAGTGAAGTAAGAGATAGCCCACACACAAAGGAACTACCAACGTAAATTTTGGCGTGTATTTAATTTTGAGGGGAAAACTGACAAATTTTTAACAAAATGGTTTGCACTAACGACAGCCCTAACACGAAATACAAAATGCTGTCGACACATCCCAGCGAGGGATGGGTAAATTAACGTTCGGCGCTGTCGGAGATTACGTCGGAAATGTGCCGGCGTTCCCGCGATATCCAGTTACCTAATGAACCCAATAGGCTTGAACGATCATGTCAAAATAGGGATGGCTTTGATAATGTAGCCTGTTTTTGCAGTTATTAAAGTGAGTCGTAAGGTAAGCTCTGAGTATGACTCCCGAAAACAATAATTGTGACAAGGTGGTTTATCGCAATAAACTGTCAAAATATGTAATTAAAGTGATAGTCTGTTAAGGTAAATACTCGTATAGCACCTGTCTACGATAGATATCGCTATCTTTCATTGTTTTTGTCTTCATACTGACCCATTTTCAATTATCACCATAAATATTGGGGAATATAATCTAGTTTTACTCTTATCAAATATATTACGCTTCAAGCACTCAGTTTAATGTAAAAAGTGACTACGAATTATAGATACATAAATAAATTCTACATACCAATTAGCCTATTCCAAAAACCACATGGTTTATGTTACGGGATCTAGGGTCCGTTACTCTCGATCACCCTCAATAGTCTACTCGATAACTTTATTTTGATGTGAATAAAATAGAACAGCCATGACTCAAGTACAGGTTCTCGTTTACAAAACACAAACTTCTGCCTCTATCAAGATTCGAACGTACTCGTTAAATGGTCTTAAGAGCCACTAGTCCACGGAGGTCGTCTTATTATGGCAGAGTTCGTATCAAAACAGATTCCTATAAGCCCTAACTTTCGACTGTAAATCAATAACCTATATACAAGACCTGGTCAACAAACCCTTGTATATCAGGGATATTTATTATACGAGCATTAAGAAAATTTTTGCTTTTGCGTTTACCGTCGCAGTTACATAAGAGAATGGCTGTTGTTTTGAATATATTTTACATCTCTCATGTTCGGTAAGTAGGTCCTTAATACCCCCAGATGCGGGTTGTAAGTGATCAATTACCGCCCTAGGTTAATAATGTAGCTAGAAACGCCCTAGGGCGGTAAGTAATTAAAAAAAAAACTCTTTCAATAAGTTCGCGTACATCTAACCATCTTACTGGCACTAGACATCATGCATTCAGCCCAACAATGACAAAAGGGGTCGCTTCGCTATTTTCATCAATTTTGAATATCGAACGGCGAAGCTAAATTTAGTTCTTGAAAATAAATTTATTTATTCTTGTGACAAAAGAGGTCGCTTCGCTATTTTCATCAATTTTGAATATCGAACGGCGAAGCTAAATTTAGTTCTTGAAAATAAATTTATTTATTCTTGTAATGCCTTTTTTTCCACTTACCTCACAATCGAGATGTAAAGCAGAGTAGTTAGCTCGGGTGTAAGCATCAATTGCACCCTCGAACTATAAGCGCCCTCGCTGCGCTCGTGCGCCTAAATATCTCGGGCTGCAATTGATGCCTTACAGCCCTTGGCTACTAATCTACTATTATTGTCTCATTGGGTAGTTTGGATTTTCTGGCAGTACTTCTTCTGGTTTTATTCTGTAATTGACTTTCGTCCGCAGCTTATATACGTCCCACTGCTAGGCACAGGCCTTCCTCATGGGGAATCACATAAGGAGATTATGGGCCGTAAAACCACCACGCTGGCCCATTGCGGACTGGTGGATGAAAGAAGGTAACTACAGCAATGAGGACCAGCAACTTAGTGTGTCCTCTGAAGCACAGAGAGACTAAATTGTTAAAGTTTGGTCAGGCATACCAGGACCAACGATGGCGAAAGATGCTTTCAATTCAATTGTTTTCAATATAACCAAAGGGCCATTCTAAGCCACAGCTTCTCTCTACGCAATTAATTTTAAAAAATATCATTTTTTTAAACTGAAATTTTCTTAAAGTACCAGGGTCATAGAACTTTAGAAAAGTGAATAATATCAAAAGCTAATGGCGGTGTCAGTGTGTGCCAAAGCCATTACGTAGCTCTACAGGCGTGTCAAGTTGTGTACACACTGGCGTGAGAGGGGAATCGACATTTTAATTTTTACTAAAACAACAGGTACGGCACATTAATAAGACAATTAGGCAAAGGAATTCAATTTCTCAGGGTAATTGCTATGATGAAGGTACGTGAATCTGGAGCGTTCAGCTTACAGCGATATTATTTCGAGTACGTACAGAAATGTTTGTAGATTATTTCAAGCACTGTGTTATTAAAGTATTATTATTAGCAGCTTTTGTACACGTCCAAAATATATTCCCCCTTGTATCTGGATTGCGCTTTATGTAAACACCAGTTGAAACGGTATCATTTGTCTGATCCACTGTAAAAAAACATTCCAATGTTGCTATAGCGACTGAGACCCCCACAATCTTTAAATCTGTGGACAATCCTTGTTTCATGTTATGTGCTTACCCTCAGAGGGTGCTTACCAGGCAACTATGAGCATCAAAGAGTGTGACGTTATGGGGAACAATATTTACCCATTAAATCTACTGTGTATGCAACCGAAGGGATTGCTCGGCGTTTTCTGCACACTTTCAGTTCAAGTAAGCAACACATAATAATCGGTGCGAGGACCAGGCCCAAACATATCCTATTATTGGGCACCGAGCACAGGAAACGTATAACAACAAGTGTACGATGCGGACTGTACCTTTACAAACCAACCCAGATACTGTTATTGTGGTATGCCGTAGTGACTGTGATATAAATAATGTGTGGGTAGAAGAAGAATAACGGGCCCGCCCGAGCAGACGCCGCCGCGCCCCGTCAGCTCGTGACCACGGTTGGTGTAACCCAGCCGAAACGTCGAGCAGTAAGTAGTATCTATATACTACATAATGTACGTCGCGTGTAGTCCCGGTGTTATAACTTTTATATACAATGCAACGCGAAAGTTTTAAATCTTATATAACGTATAACACCACTGTAACACACAGTAACGATTAAATAGCAAACGTATTAGCGATTCTCTGAATTTGGAGACAACAAAAGTTGGTCACCCATCCAAGGTTCAAACATAATTTAGTTATGTTTGAACCTTGGATGGGTGACCAACTTTTATCAAATTTCAAACTACAATCAGTAGTAGATAGTCACTTGTTTATGATTAATAATACAATGTTAATTAGATTATATTTTTACTGCCAGAGGAAGAACGCCTTCTGCTCCATGCTACCTGCTGGGAAACTTTGCACATTGTTGTTGCAGCCGAGTCGTGAATAAATGACAAAAACCCGCCAACTTAACACAAAGGAAGCCGAGTTTACTTGTTCCACTCAAAAACCCGACTTAAAATAATAATTAGGGTCTCAAGTAAAAGATCTTGTCTTCGGACGCTAAAGGAATTTGAGCATAAGCTAATTATGAGGTAGGCTGTCTTAGTGTAAAGAAAGAAATACTTCTTTGTGGTCTTATAATAATAAGGTAGGTGTACTAGATTTTGCCCGTTACTTCGTACCCTACTGTAGAATTTATAATTAAATAATACTAGCTGTTGCCCGCGACTTCGTCCGCGGTTACTATGGCTTTTTAACTATTAGGTTGGGGAAAAAGTCTTTTCGCATTATAGTATGTATAAACTTGTAATAAAATCTCTTTGGCTATACTATTTGTATCTGGCTGGTTTTGGTATCATTGAAAGTTTAAATTTTAAAGAACATAATTCCAAATTCAAATTAGGAAAATGTGTGATTTTCATTTGTTTTTCGTACCGCCATGATGAGTGAATCTAATGAAGAAATTCGATACATTTTAAAATTTTACTACAAAAAAGGTAAAAATGCAACGCAAGCCGCGAAAAAAAATTGCGGTGTTTATGGACCTAGTGCAGTGTCTGTGAGAGTAGCACAAATTTGGTTTAAGCGTTTTCAATCCGGAAATTTTGATGTCAAAGATGCACGTCGCTCTGGTCGCCCTATTACAGATAAAATGGATGCCATTTATGAAAAAGTGGAGCAAGATCGGCATGTCAGTAGTTACGACGTAGCTGAAGAACTGGGAATTGACCACAAAACAGTTTTGGCGCATTTGAAAAAAACTGGGTACACAAAAAAGCTCGACATTTGGGTATCTCACGAGCTCACTGAAAGAAACCTAATGAACCGTGTACTCATTTGTGATTCTTTATTACGACGTAATGAAACCGAACCATTTTTGAAGAAGCTGATAACTGGTGATGAAAAGTGGATCACGTACGACAAGAACGTGCGAAAAAGGTCGTGGTCAAAGGCCGGTCAGGCTTCACAGACTGTGGCGAAACCCGGGTTAACTCGCAACAAGGTGATGCTGTGTGTGTGGTGGGATTGGAAGGGCATTATTCATTATGAGCTGTTACCACCAGGCAGGACCATCGATTCTGAACTCTACTGCGAACAACTGATGAGATTAAAGCAAGAAGTTGAGAGAAAGCGGCCGGAATTAATCAACAGAAGGGGTGTGGTTTTTCATCATGATAACGCTAGACCTCACACATCTTTAGCCACTCAGCAAAAATTAAGAGAGTTTGGCTGGGAGGTGTTAATGCATCCGCCGTATAGTCCTGACCTTGCACCTTCAGATTTCCACCTGTTTCGGTCTCTTCAGAATTCTTTAGGCAGTGTCAGGTTAACATCACGAGAGGACTGCCAAAACCACTTGTCGCGGTATTTTGACCAGAAGTCCCAAAATTTCTATAGCAATGGGATCATGTCCCTACCTACAACATGGCAAAAAGTTATCGAACAAAATGGTACCTACATACTTTAGTTAAATGTAAATAAACTATATTAAAAAATGTTTTGAATTTTCTTAAAAAATGCGAAGAAACTTTTTCCCCAACCTATTATCCCACGGGAAGCCTTTAATTTTCCGAAATAAAAAGTATTCAAGATTTTGACCAGGGATATAAGGAATCACCATGCAAAATTTCATTGAAATCCAGCTATTTCGGAGATTGCGTACACACAGACAAACAGAGAAACAAAAAAATAATAAAAAAAAACATTTTTTGGTATTTTCCCTCTTTTTACATCCCCCTGACTTGGTTTTAAGCATTTATTTTCTATATATTAATAATAGAATTTTTGGTCGTAGAGCTTCATCTGAAGGGTGTATTATATTCTATGCATTTGTGTTTTCGTGATGCGAGCAAAGCACAGAGGTTAAACCACGGTTTTGTTACAAGAACCTACAAGTAGTGTTACAGTTAGCCAATAGGCGATCAGCATCTCATCTCATCCGTGATCGGCGCTGCCGATTGGATCTCCGTCGCATTCCGTCTTCCTCATTCGTGCCACGTCAGGACCATGCGCAGCTATTGGCAGCTATCGCCTGCACGTAACGGCCACGCCCACTCAACACCAAAGATAGATGCCGCTTCAAGCCTTCCGTGTAAATACATATGAACAGAAATCAAACCATTATTAAGGGTGATTAGTTTGAAATACTTTAAGCCAAAGATCGAGTTACGTGCGATACCTAATGTCCAGTAGTGTTATTTATTTATAATAATACAAAAATCTTATACTAATCTTACAAATCAATTCAGTGCAGCAAAAACCAATTAAGGTTTGACTGAACACCGAGTCATTTAACCCTCGATACGTGGTTAAAATATTAATACACAATACAAAATCCACAAACATAATGTATATAAACATAATTTAAGATTGTAAGCTAAGATCACATTGCTGTAAAACCTGGTGTATATTTTTGTCAACTACCTACATTATATTAGTCTCAGTACCTGAGAAACGAGCCACACATAAACTTAACCAACAAAAGACTAATAAGAAACCATGTGGTACCACACGGGGTAACTTTAAATAGTTAATTTAATATGGTATTGACAATTAAATGACAGAAAATGTTTTTTAGGCAATATTTTACATTTAATTTTGTGATTTGAGTCTTAACATTAAAGGGGAATTTGGTATTGCAATGTTTGCTTTCCATAAAGGTTGTTGAATTTAGATACATATAATTTATTACGGTACGAGTTGTTTTACTATGTTGGATGGTTTTCTGGTATTCTTCCGAAAAGAAGTGATCTACTAATAATATATATTTTTTTATGTTGCAATAATGAAAAAGATGGTGATAATCATTCTGGAACTTGTTTTTAATTTTTTTTAGGTACAATAGTTTTTTTCTTTGTAGATGGTATATTGGATTCTTATTTGTAGATGGTATATTGGATCAAGATGACTTTTGCATGTTCTACCATAACTGCCAAGACCATAATATATCGTTGTTTCAACCAAAGCCTTATACAATTGAATAAGCGTACTATATGGAATTTTACTTCTAACTAGCGTAAATTTGGCCAGTAGTGCACGTTAATGTTCGATCATGCCAATTTGTTGTGTTATTTCGATGTCTTGTAAACTTCGTTCTTTATTAATTTCATAAAAATGACTATGCAAAAGGAATAAAAACTGCATTGACCTTTATTGTCGTGCCTTTCGCAAATCCGATGTACTCGTAGCGTTTATTGGATCCTTAACTATAAAATTGGTGTTTTTTTTCTCTCTTAGTATTTTGTCTGTAACTATTAAGATTACAGACAAAATACTAAGACTAAAAAACAATTACCTCGTCTAAAAATAGACTATATTTTTGAGCTCTTTTGATTTGTTTTGATAATTTGTTGTAAGTTTAATTGTGTTAAAATTGGACACGGAGACAACTCTTTTTAAGTGCCTCCCGAATTCATCATTTTATTTGCAGTCACTTAAAACGATAAATAATTTTTATGAAGTGTGATATTACACATATTACTAAAGCTTGTCTAATGATAGATGCCAAATATTATTATCTTTGGATTTGTCGTTGTGAAGAAAACTGAAAAAAATTTAGTATGGAAAATGCAGAATTCCCCAAAATAACCATACAAAACACCAATTTCATAGGTAAGGACCTAATATTTGAGTGGCCGGTGTATACTTTGCACACCGGGCCCTCCCGAGTCCCGCAGCAGCCCTCTGGGACACACCGGCCAACCGGGAAATGTAATTTGCTTTATTTCCTGCCTTGAAAAATACATTGTCGATTCATTAATTTCATGTTTGACTTTGTCGATTTGTACTTGAAGCGTTTTTTGTACGTCTGAAAATGGTTTTTCTGACATTGTCACAATGCTGAAAATCCGGCTTTTAAATGAAATATACAATACATTATTAATCATCCAATCGCTTCCAGGCGACGACTTGACATTTTGCAAACAACGCTACAAGTTTCGAAGCCGAAATTCAGTCAAGGTGACTTTTATTTCGTTGCAGTAAAAGTTATAATGGGTTGTACGAGCTTTATACGAGTGGCATAAGATGGTGTTTGTAAGTTGACGACACTTGGTGACGTTTATCCTTGAAGCGAATGAGGACAATCTGTGGTGTCATCTCGCTAATGACTATTGTTGTCTCTTTCTGGCCCAGGCTCATGCAGGTGCTTTTAATGATTGCGCTTAGGAACTTTGTGTAGTGGTTGTAAGCTGAGTTTATTTAACGAGCGATAACAAAAGTGAAGCTACAATACCATGGTTGCCTCAGGATGGGTGACCGCATTTTGTGCTTGAAAGTTTTGCCACAATGCGTGATATGACAGCCGCTTATTGACCAATGAATGATTCAACTGAATTGATAAGAAATGCAATTTTTTTAAAATGTATTCTTACATAATTCTATCATATTGCTACATTAAGGCATATACCTACCAATCGGCATTAGGCCACACAGGCCTATTGCCGATTGGTTGCTAGAAATGATTACTATAGCGGCCAGGACCAACACCTTAACGTGCCTTCCGAAGCACGTACGAACCCTTGGTCACAAATTTTGGTCACCCATCCATTGACAAACCATGGCGAAGGTAGCATTGTTTCCAATATCGAAAGCCAAAGCGTACCAGTACACCTAGCTCTTCAAACATAGGGTTGGTCTATCGTAACCTAATTAAGTAGGTGTACGGAACGAATGGGCCTCTCGACTGGTTGGTTCTGCCGATGTCGTGGCGCCGCTAACTAATGTAAATTTATTCGATCGCAGCTGTGAGTTACGGGCTCTCTATCGAAGATCGTTTATGGTCCACCTTCGATCTAAAGGGAATTAAGATTAGGGCTGGCTCCACATACCTAATTTACTAGATAATAATTTTAAAAAATGTGATATTAAGCTTCTTGACTTTCAGTGCTACAGATCCACGTCTCCATAACAGGGGGATTCTTACATGATAAGCCATGGTTTTTGTGTTTGTTTATCAGTAAGGTGCGGAGAAACTGTTTGGTTTACTTTATTTTACATACATACATATAATCGCGACCATTTTCCCCTTAGGGTTAGCCAGAGATTAGACAAAAGCACCGCAAAAGCAGTCCACTGCCATAGTCTGCACTGCACTCAGCGTGACAGGTGGTGAGCCCGTCGCCGCTATAAGCTATTGGATGTTGTGCGGCTCTAAGTCCATTAGTCGCCTTTTACGGCCCCCAAGGGAAGAGATGGTTTATACTACCAACCCATCTCTTTTAATAATTTTGTATGTTTTAAACTCGATATCCATCATTAACCGACTTCAATAAAAGGAGCTTCTCAGTTTGACCTGTATGTATGTGTATGTATGCGGTTTTCAGAAAAGTAATAGTTACACTTAATACTCTCTTAATATCCACCACTTAAAAGTAACAAATAAATAAAATCTATTCGGTGCCAACCCAAAAAAAACGACACCGACTTTGACTTCAAAAACTTACTACCTAGTGTATATAAGTTATTTTGTGCTTTTCAGTAGTTCAGATTTTACAAGGCGGTTCCACTTTTTAACCCCCGACGCAAAAAGAGGGGTGTATTAAAATTGAAGTGTGTGTGTGTGCGTACGTGCGTGCGTGTGTGTGTGTGTGTACCCTCCTGTTGCAAACGGCTGGCATAATTTGATATTCAGAAGAGAATGTAAATGCCGAAACTAAATAAATGATTTTGCCTTAGTCTTTGCGAATACTAACTAAAACACCACTATACACCCACGAACTCTTTCCATAGAAAAGCTTTACGAAAAGTCGGTGTTGGGTATGCGATTCGTTTGAACAAAAATGTTATTACGAAAAAAGTATCGATATGTTGACACCCCTAATTAGGCGACTATCGACAGATTTACGAGTGTGCCCGAAGCCGCGCGGCCCGACGGTGACGTCACTACCCTCTGACATTTAATTTTGCTATTTTTCTGCTTATTCCTGTGTCGGGAATTGTGCTGACATTCTATAACGCTATAAATACATTTACTACTTTGCTACGTTAGGTCATGCTTGTCTCAATGGAAGGTTATAAATGAAAATGGTCTGTCTATCGTTTATCGTATCGTATTTCTCTTTATAGCTTATTGGATTCTATCTAGAGTAAACTAGATTTTTTATTTTATACTAGATTAAACAAAATCACTAGAAAATCAATTTACAGCGAACAAAGCAGCTTTTCTTTTGTCTGCGTATGGCTTCTACTCTGTTTTCTTTTAAATTTTATTCTTGGTCTCATTAAGTGATTGCTTTTTGCCATCTTTATTCGAGGAATCTTTAATTTCCTCCATTTTGTAAAATTTTTGACGGGAAGGAATCTTAGACCGTACCTACCGCTGGCAGGTATTAAGTACCCGGTTAGTTTTAATAGGTAACGCCAGCATTACTGGCGAGTCCCACACTCGTTTTCCGCCCAGTCAGCAGTACGTTATGCAAGCAGGTTCTTCAAAATTGTCTTCTATATCTCTGCCCCTAATTTATTGATTCATAATTAAACATGTTATCAGTTTAAACAATCGCAAAGGCAAACAAAGCCGCAGCGTGTAAGAGACAAGAGAAATTCAAGTAAGCTATTCCCGGAGAAGTTGGTCCAAACTCCAAGCGGTATCAGTCGACTTGCCAACTTCCAACTTGAGTTATTTACGACTAAATGCAGTTGGAACACGAGATGATTGGGTTGGGATATGGATTGGGTTTTTGTTTGTAGCTCTGAAGAGATTGACTACTGATTGTAATTTTTGTTTAAAATCAATTTTTTGAAGATCGTAGGAAATCACTGGTTGGAAGCAGCAAACTATCATTGTGAGATGCTTGGGTTCGCCCCATGTTCAGCATCTCAAGGTCAAATAATGATGAAGAAAATTTAATTTTATAAACTTTTCTTCTCGAGTCAGGGATTCGATATGAAGTTGAAAATTTCCTGCCACTCTAACAACATACACTTAACAGAATAGGTGAGCCACTTCTGATGTCCCGAGTTCATTTCCTAGTGGGGGCGGATGTAAAGCTGGCTTGCCACGGTCTTTGATATTGCAGACGGTCTGGTATCTGGCGAAATGTGGAACACCCACCCACAGTTTACACCTATGCCTACCCCTTCGGGGAACAAGACGTGATGGTATTTTTGTTATGTAATATTCTTTTTCTTTATTATAATCCCGTGCTGGTCCGGGACACAAAAAGAATGTACCAACTGCCTTTCTTGCCTAGCATGTCGTAAAAGGCGACTAAGGGCGTATGGGTACTGGGTCTGTGATTGTATAGGCGATAAGCTAGCCATTTGTTACTACTCTTTCACGATTTTTCATCTGACCAAACCCAATTTTTGCATGGCTAAATGTGGTCTTAAGGAACACAGTGTTCCTTGGACTCTGCCTACCCCTACGGGGATTGCAGGCGTGATTGTATGTATGTATGTGTTATTATAATTATTGTTCTTTGCCCGTCATTTAGCACATCGCGTAAGCTCCTTTCTTTTACAGTTAACAGGAATCGTTATTTATTATCGATATATAATAGGTAGGTAGGCTATGAAATTGCCGTTTTTTTTCTCTCAGTATTTTGTCTGTAACTATTAAGTTTCAGAGTATTCTTAAAAAAAAATTACCTCCTCTAAAAACACCATATTTTTGAGCTCTTTTGATTTGTTTTGATAATTTGTTGTTAGTTTAATTTCGTTAAAATTAGAAACGAAGACAACTCTTTTTAAGTACCTCCCGAATACATCATTTTATTTGCATTCACTTAAAAACGATAAAAAATTTTATGAAGTGTTATATCACACATATTGCTAAAGCTTATCTAATGATACATGCCAAATATTATTATTGCCCTGGTCAATATCTTAGATGATTTTATTCCGGAAAATTAAAGGGTTCTCGTGGTATAGTTAAAAAGTCATAGTAACCGCGGACGAACCGCGGGAAACAGCTAGTTATAAATAGATTCTTTGTAAAGTGCTAAGACTCTTAATTAATATTTTCATCAGTCATCAGGAGAGAGTAATTGAAACGACTTGGCCCCAAGAGGAACTTAGCGGCCCTCGCAAAACTCCGCGATGGATCGCTTTATGATGAGTTTAGGCGCGGATTAAACACGATGTTAGCGCTCGCTTACAAGCGAACTTCGCTCGTTCCGCTCGCTTTTTGTACGCGTTATTTGTTAGTGTACACATTATCTGTTAGTGAAGTAATGAATTGTGGCTTCTGGACTCTTGTTTCGAAAGTTTGCTTGTAGCTTTTAATAAAACGGTTGTGAGACGTTGATTAGTTGCTTTTGTTTTATTTTTGTGAAAGAATCAATGTTTCTCGGCGAGGTTCCGTAGCGGTATAAATGCTCTGGTTTCGACATTGAAAACAAAGCAATCTCAGCAGCGGTGACCCCATGGATGGATGACCAAACTTTTGGATTTTTCCTCTAAGCATGTTTATGCACAAATCTGGGACGTAGGTAGTCATAGTGTCAAGATTTTTTTTGTAGACATACTCCGGCAGTTTATTACTGTATCATTACACCGAGTACTAGGAGTTCATAACTTAACAAGAATTCGATGTAATACACTAGTTTCCTCTTGAACAGCCAACTCCTGACTTGCATTAAATAATCTTTCCGGTCCGCCACAATTGGCGAGACAAGCAGAGACTTGTCCTGTTAGCGTTATGAGACATCTTGTTCATTTTAACTATAAATTGATCGAAAGTTGTGGTGTACGTCGGGCGGTGTCTAGGTGTCGTTAACTTGGAAAGCTTGAGTTCGAGCCTCTCTGGGGAAAATTTATTATAAGCTAAGTAAAGGTAATTTCTTTTACGTGTAAATGTCTAAAAGAATATACGCTACTTCGACTACAATCTGGCGAGGATAAAATTGAGTTATATCATAAATTCTGACGGAGAATGTTAGTTGTTACTGAGTCAGTTTTGACAGCGCTTGAACAAAAAATTGTATAAGGGTGAACCTTATAGGTAGAAGGTTATTGGAATACTTTTTATACTTTTACTTGTTAGAATGTTACTAAGGCTTATTTCTAATAATAAGTGCAGACACGAGGCAGCTATTTCCATCAACATATGTAATTTTATTACGTCTAATGTGAACTTTTTAGAAATCTGATGGCGGCACTTCCCTTGGTATTTGAGTAGCATTATCGATGTGTTTGCCCGACTTTGTCCAAATAATATTCATTCCAAGTAACCCACCCATACATGGACTGTTATCGGGCAAACAAATCAAACAATCCTTTTATGTGTGATCAAAAACCGACAAGTGGACGGAAACATATTCGCTATTTGTGTTATTTTCGGACAAATTTAGCAAATACGCGAGCACGATACGCCTAGTGAAGTGGCGCCATAAAACATCAACGATCACATAGAAAAAAATCCAATATTTAATAAACGATTGTCCACTGGTTTACGTTCTTTTATTATGTTTTCAAATTGGTTACAAAATAGAGATAATTTTCATTAAGAGCCACTTATAGGAAATTTTAACCCTAGTTTAAATCTCGATTTTGTAAATTTTTACATAAAAAATAATAATATTGTCAAAAGATGACAAAATCGAGTTTTAAATCTCGATTTGAATTTCCTGCAAGTGGGCCTAAAACTTATTTTAAAACTTAACGCGAAAATGACATAACTGTATTAAAATAAGATCACACACGTCTGCCTACCCCTTCAGGCATAGTGGCGTGATGACAATAATAAGTAAGAATTTGTATTTAAATACGAATTTTATATCATAGATTTCATACGGAAGATATAAAGGTAGTTAACACAAAACTCACTAAGTTAAAAAGAAAATCGTCGTATTATCAGTGACTTAAGAAAGTCACCGCGCGAAGTAGGAGCTGTGAGTAAAGTAAGCTTAATCCAATATAAATAAGATGGGAGAAGTAAAAATAAATGCGGAGTGAACTGGTTAGGGCGGGCGGATCGAGGCTGTCAGGGGAATCCGCCCGCCCGGCCTCTGGGCGGAAATGTCGCGAAAGTAGCTGTGTGAATTTGTTAAATTTCTTGAAGAACTTTTCTTCTTTTAAGATTAGCGTGTAATTGCTGTTAGGTTCCTGGCCTCCTGGTAACTCAACGGGCGATGAGCATAATTTTTGACATTCATAAGAGTACTGTACATACGTCATAACTAGCCGAGCTAGGAAACGGCTGCAGGTGCTAAGAGGGCGCCCGGCTCATTCCTGGTTCAATTACCACTAAAGGAGAATGGTCACGGCCCATACGAAATTTACTAATTTTAAATACGTTGCTCTGCTTTTTCCTCAGGCGTAGTATGATAATGTTATAAGGGAACAAATTTTTCTAGATTGTCCCAATTCCGGGTTATTTGGGATGATGCCCCGGATAGACGTTATCATTTAGTACTTATATTACAGCCCTACCAATAAAAATTCATAACCTATCATCTTTTGTTTAAGAGCACCTGATGATAACTTCTAATGGGGGAAACATCCCAAAACTAGACTTATGCAAAATACCTAAAAAAAAAACTGTCTCAATATTTTTCATACTACGCCGGAGGAAAATACAATGCCTCATATTTATATGCTAGCTACAAATATGTTAAAGAAAATTACATATTTATGTTACATTGAAAATAACAAAAAAAAAACAACTTGGCAACAGGTTCGCCCCTTGTCAGGGACTTCTACATCTCATGCGATATATTTAAATCTGTGCCTACTCCTTCGGGGACATAGGTGTGATGATGTGTTTGTGTATGTCTTATAAAATGATTATAAAGTAGTCATTCCATAGAATACTAGTTGGCTTCCCGCGGTTTCACCCGCGTGGTACCCGTTCCCATAGGAATATCGGGATAAAATGTCTTTTCTCAGGCTCTAGATAGACTAACTGTGTGTAAATTTCGATTAAATCGGTTCAGTAGTTTTGACGTGCATTTATAATATTTGCATGGATAATGCAGATATTATAATACACTCATTCGACACACAAATTTAAGAGATAATGTGTGTAACAAGCTTAATTATCAATTAAAACAAAACCATACCGTTAAAATACCTTTAGTTTGAATGTCACCGGCACCGTTGTCACCGAGTAGTTAAATGATGTCGACGTCCATCTTTTTCAGCTTGACTTCAAAAGCGCAGCGAGCGTGGGTATAAAAGAAAATATGATTTTATTCCATTCTGTGCATTTTACCGGGATGATGTTGAGTGGATTGGGTTAGGGCGGCTGCAAACACAGCGTGAGTCGCGCGGTTACTGCTCTACAGTTTTACCTTTAGTTAGGATTTGATGTGTAAAATGATATTTCGTGGGATCGTAACACACAAAAATCTTTACAGTATCTGGAGATGGACTCCACTCTCACTTAAAAGCAGGCAAGATGAAATAATTAATCAAAATTGGGTTAGCAAATTGATACGTACCAGCACAAGGAAATATTATACCAAGAACACGTTGAGATTAGTTTTCAGTCTATAATTGTAATGATTTTCATTATTTATTGTAAGAACACATTAAATTACACTAGCCGGCTATAATTACAACATAGAGTGATTACTATTTTATATATGTTACATAATATATTATTTGTTTTGTATATGTATATTTTCAATAAATAGTATAATAGATTAAGAAAAAGCGGAGTGAACGGTCAGCCTATCGCCAGAGCAAGTTAAAAAAACACTGCAGTGTCCTTTACCCGACAGATGCCCTTTCGGTGCGCGCAAACAACACAAAGGACCTTTTTAATTTTGAAATTACTCCTTTGTTTGCGATGAGCTTTCACAAGGAACGAATTGGCATCACATTGTGAAAGTCACCCTTTCACAATGTGTTGCCAATTCGTTCCTTGGTTATTAAATAACGTTTCAAAAGAAACATAACAGAAACAGTGTAATTAGTTTGTTTTAATAAGTTTTTGGACAATAAATTACTTCTGTCATTCACACCTATCAATGAACCTAAATTTAGCAAGTTGAACGCTTGTGTTGTAAAAACTGGATAAATAGTGGATGATAAGAATTGTTATATACATTTAAATATTCATTATAAGGATAGGTACTCAAAACCTAAATTTACATAACATAACATATCATAACGCCTCTTTCCCCCAAGGGGTAGTCAGAGGCGTTAAACAACCAAACAAAATTTCCATTTCAGACAATCGAACACATGCCAGTATTTTTCACTGCATTCACACAAGCGCTTGCCCCCACCGGGATTTGAACCCGGACATAGCGATGTCCAATCTTTAAACGACCTCCGTGGCCGTATATGCTGTTTAATATTTTATTGAAAAAAATTTCATCTACAATATTAATCTCATTTCTGTCACACCTGTACATTTATTAAGCCTTTACCAGACCTTCGCGGCCTGCGGTGGTGGCGGCCTGTTTTCTAGAATGAATATCTTGCTAACGTTTAACTTAATCGATACTAATACATTCATATTAGACAACAGACATCTTTTCATGAAAAAATCCAAGATATTCATACTGGCCGCCCCCGCTGTCTGTCTGGTAAAATCTCCCTACATTGTTTTTTCCGCTCGGCAGGCGTTACGTCGACGTTCGCTACGACATAGGACGTAGTTCGTATCTCGCTACGACACGGCTGTTACGAGCATAACTCGTAGCAATCCTACGAATGCATCTACGGCTCAAAGTATAAACTATTCAATACGATATAAAATTGCTTTTTGATTGGTGGACATAAAGAATGTAGCGAGATCATTTAAATCAAAATATCGATAAGATTAATACTATTAACTGTTTCTTAACAATATTCTTTATTACGTTTAATGCAAATTACAATTTATTAATAAAACTAATAAAAAAATCTTTTTTTTTTCATGCAGAAAATAAAATGTTTAAATACTCAGTACTACAAGTTTTACCTAGTTGCAGATGGAACATTTGAATACTTGAAAATTCATAAGTACTATGTAAATATACATTGGCTTTGATATATCAAGCGCCTACACAAAAACTGACTATAATCAAAACTTTGCATAAATGATATATGTTCACACCCGCGAAATGTTTTTTTAATAACATTTGTGCGCTGCCGCGATAAATGTGAAAAAGGGTTTGTGATCCAAAAATACTCGACGTAATTTATAGGCGATCCTTTAGAAATAACGCTTTTGAGCTGAATTTAATGTTTTTGTTTGAAACATTTGTCTTTCGTGTTTGCCTGTATCCTCATATAAATGCTGAATCCTTGGCAGTACATAATTATGGTAGAAACATGCTGCAAAAGTGAGGCTTCTTCTTACTAAACTATACGTTTACTATACCTATTATAACCCTATACTTTTGTTAAATCTACAGTCCATCTTATGAGGATCCTATCATAACAAAGTAAGTATGATACTTTGTTGGTGACTTTATTTCTTCTGAATTTTATGTTTTGCAAAGCAATTCCGCATTTACGTTGTCGATATAGAAATACATTGTATTAAAGTTAGTATGTGATTCCTTTGGCTTTCTCTTATCTGAATGTCACAAAACCTATTGAGCTAGAGCGTGAAGCCAATGTAGACTGTGAAGGCCGGCCGCGGACTAAAAATACAAGGCGACATTTTACAGGCCCGCGCGGACCAAGTTTGCGCAAAGCTTTATTAATGGCCACTGGCCGAGCCTCCGCGGCGTAAGTTACGAGATACGACGATTTTATTTATATTTATTCTAAAGTTATGCTTAAATGTTGCAGTGGTATCCGAGTTGGGAAAAGGACACTCCGTGCAAGAGGTCTTTTTTTTACGTCTGTACCACTTTACTATGCTTGAATGAAGCATAAGTCATGGATATCTCTTTACGTATACTGCTTGGTACATGATATGTACCGAGCATAGTATACTTCGATCAATGATAAATAAGGTATTTGGTGTCAGAATGTGAGTGTTTACAAATCTGATTATTATTCAAAATTCAGGTTTATAAATGTCACTATTGAACAATTTAACGTCATGTTTACATTTTACAATAAGTGATCTTCATGAAGTTTATCAATTTCAATTAAAAAATTTTATAACAGTTTGAAAGTATATCCTAATAGCCTATGCATAGTGTATATGCATAAGGCTTGGAAATCTTTCTGTGCTTGTGCTGTCGCTGATCAGGAGAAATAATGAATGACCTTCTTCAGTACACGACTGATTGATTCACATTATTTTTCAAAACATGTTTGAAGGAGTCTCTCACAACGATATTTGTTATATGTTTTTCACAATCATCATAAGCATGTGCTAAGACGTATATAATCCTTTGAAAGTTTTTTATTTAGCTAAAATTTTTGCCATTTCTCATCAGGCCGCTCGCTTATGCCTCACACCGCATGCGCTGGACGTATAACATTGAAAGTTTGTTTGGTCGCCGCCCGCTGTTCTATGTGACCGTTAACGACAACTTTATGAAAGGCCTGTTTTGTACTTACTAAAATATGCTCTATAGCATAATACGAATAGTGCCAGTCAGTCTGGGGAGATTTCGGTCACCGAAACGTGCCGTGACCTTATACAGACTTTTATACACTTTACTGTCTGCTTGTTCGTAATCTATGATGACGAAACTATTTGAAAATTCAGTAAAATTACCTAAGTTTATAGTAAGCAAAACTGGTATGTTTTAAACAATTATACTATTTTACACATTGTATGAATGAAAAATAATAATAATATAATATATCAGGTATTATCCGCTTACATATGGAGGGTCAGCTTGTGTTAAGCCTTAGTAGGTAGTGGAAGACGGGTTTTATATTAAAGATCAGATAAGGCGAATATCCCTGATAGCCTTTTCATTCAAAAGATTATTCCCTGGCGTATAGTTAAGAACAAAGGTCGTGGAGAAAACAGGTCCACACGATAATATTTTGGCAACTTAAATGTATGTGTAGTAAAATTCATAGTTTGATTACATGTATGCTTCTACTCGAAGCATACATGTAATCAAGAAAAGAAAATGGATGGTGAGCAATTTTTTAGAATCTAAATAATTATGTCATGGATAATAGCTGACTTTCAAAGGTAATCATTTAATAAAATGCATATATATATATGAGCAATGGATCTGCAATTTATGTCAAATGAAAATGTAATCAATCGGGTCTGTTCGCGGGATCCCCGGAGCCGCCTAAAGTACCAGGAGAACATGACCGGAATTTGTTATAACATCAACTCAGAGCAGGACTGCAGGAGTGGGAGGCGTAGTTGGTGTGGGGGCGGTGTTAAACAGAACGATAAAAATAAATGGAAAATGTATCATTAATGTACTTTTTTTATATTTTTTTAAATATTTTCGTTCATTCTATCATTCATAGTCGTTGAGATACAGCTTACTGTACGTCATACATGGCATGAGGCTATTTATTCCCTCTTATATTCGGATCTAAACATGAACGCTTTTGTCTTTTATTTTCATTGGGACGAATTGTGTTGTTCTTTATCAATAATTGTTTTTCTTAAATACTCGTAGGTAGAATTTCCTATATAATTGTCAAAATATTGAGAAATTTATAATTATACCGTGTCCATATTATACACATATTTTTTTAATAATTTCATAATATATTACAAATAAGGTAAGTGAATTCTGAGCAGACAAGTGACAGGCGAGATTGGAAGAAGACATACAGTGTGCCGACTATCCTAGAAGGAGAAATAAAGAAACTAAATATGTACCGTCATTTTCTCAGTTATTTAAGCCAAAACGTTCGAAACACTATTATCCTCTTAGGGTGCGGTTTTTGATCCGTAGTAAAAGTTACCTCAATTGTTAAATTCTAGACCAATAGCGTCAATGGAAACGCCAAAATGTATGACGACAGCTTGACAAATTGTTAAGTTTGCGATGAAAATACGAAGCAATATACATCAGCTGTGCCGCCAGCCGCCATTTATCCAGCATCGTGTTATAGTTAAATGATCTATCGGCCGCACTCACAGACGTCATTTAAGCTAATGTTTCATTAACGAATTTAAAATCGTCTTTATGCGTATTAAAATTAGTGTCAATTTTATTTTAAACAGTTATATTTTAAAATTCGCCTATTGGACAAGCTGTCATATGTCGACATCATATGTTACGTGGCCAACGACATCATACGTTTACGCCATTGATCCATATTTGAACCTATTGGTTAACCTGACCACGGATTAAAAATCTCTTAGCAAGGTAACCTATATTTATTTGCTCATATAAAAATTTGTGCAGTGCACAGTTTAAACGAATCCCTTCAATAGGCTAGTTGACTCATATCAAAAATAATGAAAATAATGTTTAATTCACATAGTATAACCAACTTGCATTGGGCCAGCGTGGTGGTGTTACGGCCCATACTCCTCGTGTGTTTCTCCATGAGGAAGGCCTGTCCCAGCAGTGGGACGCATACATATAGGCTGAGGACGTCACATAGTATTTTATTTACACTTATCTTTAGTACAATAAATTCACATATATTTTTAGTACAAGGGTTCGAAATATTGTATACCAAGTTCAATAAGGAAAAATGGATTATGAATAAGGGATTGCTGTAGACATTAAATATATTTTAGTTTAACTTTTTTTTATCTGCCATAAACGCTATCTACTATGTTCATGAAATTAGTGAAGTAACAAATTACTACGCATGGTCAAAATTCATCAAAAGTCGCAACCAATCAACCAATGTCACGCATGCGTATTGAATTGTTTACAAAAATTTTGACTATACGGCACAGATGATTCATAGAACATCATGGCAGAAGACGTTTTTGGCAGTTAAGCAAAAACTTTATTTAAAAATAATTGTCCTCAAAAAAAAATATATTATTTTTAAAAAGACATGTGTTTCTGTGTGCTGTGCACTGTGTCAGCGCTTCCCTCAAGTCACTATTCAGATTGGTCCCGCCCAAGATATTAGCCCGCGCGGTTGGAGTAGGGCTCACTGCTGATGCGATCCCCTCTGGACCTTCGATGATGAGCGGTTTTGTAAATTATGACCTCAGTTATATGTTTTATGCGAACTACGTGTGAAGATGTGTGCAAGATAAAGTGATCCGTGCTTCGGAAGGCACATGTCCCTAATGTCATCTAAGAACCGCGTTAAATTATTCTTACGTTAAATATAAGCCATTGTACAGTCAACTTCAAAAATATGTAACAAGTTCTGACAGTAAATGACTCTTATTAGAAGGATATAAAGATTGACCTCTCTAAATTGTGTATACTTTTTTTGTACTCGATTGTGCACCTTACAAAAACAAAAAAATAAATTAATTTCTAGAATTAAAAAATAGTTTTTTTTTCTATACCATTCCCGCTAACATAATTTGAAATATTCGCTCGCAAAATCTATCGCCATAAAGCACATTAACCAACCTGTGAAAATAGTCAGAAAACCAGACTTAATAGAAACATCTATCGTATGCAAACACCGGTGTTCGCGCTGACCTTCCAGGGGCTGAGGATAAATGGTGATAATAATACGCACATTGCAATTTATTTTATTTACTAGTTCCTCTGTAACTATATTATTTCGCGCTCTTGTACAGCATTATTTCTCATTCAATCAAATAAATACAAAGCCCTAGCTCCGAGTTACTCACTGCTCCCATCTTAACTGCGTAGTAACTTCATCAATATTTCATTAAACGACCAATAACCCTCCCGTGCCCGTGTATTTTTTGTCTTTTTCCCCCCGGTCGGCTTTGCGGGAGACGGAGAGAGTTATTAAAACAGATTTCCATTTGGAGATGATTGCCGGCTGTTTTCTTTTGACTAAGTAGATGAAAGGATTTTCGTTTCTGCGGTTTTATTAGTAACCGGATTGATTTAATTTTTAGTGCTTTTGCGAGGCTTATTTCTAGTTTTGTCTAGTGGACTAAGTGCAAATACGACAATTTAACTACAACACGGTGCTCGGATTAGTAACATGGAGGCACAGCAGATAAATATATTGTTTTGGATTTTCATCTAATTTGAACAATTTGTCAAGCTGACGTCGCACATTTTAGCGTTTCCATTGACGCTATTGGTCTAGAATTTAACTATTGTGGTTACTATGACAGGGATCAAAGAACTCACCCTAAGTAAATCAAATACCCAAAGGTATGTGCTTAAAACATAGTTGCAAGATATTACAAGCTTTTTCCAAAATCCCACAGTCTTCAGTAATAGTAATGCTTACCCACAAAGGTCCGAGAGACCCGACGAACTGCTATTGACGCCGCGACTTTCAATAGACCCTCATCCGAAAAGTTTTTACAAATGCCCACGGGATCATTTCAGGTTAAGCCGCCGATCTGATACATTCTATACGGTTATGCGAGCCTGGTACACGGGAATTGATAGCGGTGGTTCGGGTTTAGTTTTGTGAACTAATTCGTCTAAGAAAATAGAGTGATTTAATTTATAGAACGTAAGTATTTCAGTTTATTTACGTAATTATTTCATAAAGTAGCGCAAACAAAAATCGATACACTCAAAGATCAATAAAGGACAGCGTGGCACTGTATAATTAATTCAAATTCAAATCATTTATTGCAAGCATAAGAGTTTCTTGTAATAACAATACCATCTTAATTTCCTGGTCCCTATTGATTTTATTTGTATAAAAGGTACTTACTTTTTTGTTGGGGACAAGATCCTGTTTACCTTACTTATCACTGGTTAGGCGATAGGCATGTGGGACTCGTTTGGCTCACCGCTGAGAAAACCCACTAAAAACTCATCGATATACCCACCCCAAACCCTACCACGGGAACGATTCTGGTTCTTCCGAAGCGATAGGTAGTTTAATTATTTCTTTTACATTCCACTAAAATTCCATAAAAAGCGTTGCCTAGTTCATGGCAGCTATACTCTAACAGACATAATCGACCGACGACGTAACGTTGGCATAAAACTTAAAATGAAATAAAGCACTTTAATGCGAAGTTCTCAGTCGTTCTGCATTATTCTTTTGTGTGGCGCGCCGTTGTAATTTGAGTTTTATGCCGCAGCCGTTAAAGGACAATCCTAGTTGGCTAGTATGCAGTTAACAAGCGGTCTTGAGCTCGTGGTTATTGCACTCGAGTGGTCGACTAGTCTTCTCGACTGTACGCGTTAGGGTTGCCAACTTACAAAATAAAATAAACTAAAAAATGTATGAAATTCTCTTATTATATCACTCTTCGCTATACATAAGTAACATGCCGCGTTAGTAAGAATCAAAGAAAAATTGCGTTAAATTGTTGTTTTTGTAAATAACCAAAATGGTATAGGCAACTGGATGAACCTGAATAGTTATACAGTACGTTTCAATCCAAGTTTCCAAAAAGGTAACCAAAACGAAGGTAATGTTTCATCTCTAAAATGGTTTTGTACTGACTATAGGTAATTGAAATCAATTGAAACAGACAACAATTGTTTACCGTTAACTATATTTACGTGCCAATGTCCATGTAAAAAGTGTGATTATTGAATAACAAATTCGGTAAGTCAGCTTTTTTGTTTACTCTTTTGGTAACAAAAAAGCTGAAACTTAAAATAGTCTAGTGATTTTTAGTATTTTTTTTTTTAATTTTATATAAATAAAATATATTTTTTGTGAAAGTCTTTGTTGAGTCGGTGGCAGCCCTAGGCAGCAGGAACCATACCATTCGCCGTATGATTTGTGTTTTACGACTACATTATCTGTAGTCCACGTATATTTTATCTGCAATAATCGTCAGATTCTCTCTCAGCCTTCATGAATGAACGAATGATTGGTTATTTATTTTGTATTTTATTATATTACTGAGCAAGACGTTGTGTGACGATCGAGGAATAAAGCTCTTTAGCTCCTTAAAGGCGTTTTGGAGTCAAATAATTTTGTTTTCCTCATCAGCCTATGGTCAACTATAGTTAATATGCCTAAAAATATTTTTTTTTTTTTAATATTGGGTCCTTACCTATTAAATTGGTGTTTTTTTTTCTCTCTTAGTATTTTGTCTGTAACTATTAAGATTCAGAGTATTCCTAAAAAACAATTACCTCGTCTAAAAATAGACTTTATTTTTGAGCTCTTTTGATTTGTTTTGATAATTTGTTGTAAGTTTAATTGTGTTAAAATTGGACACGGAGACAACTCTTTTTAAGTGCCTCCCGAATACATCATTTAATTTGCATTCACTTAAAAACGATAAATAATTTTTATTAAGTGTGATATTACACATATTACTAAAGCTTGTCTAATAATAGATGCCAAATACTATTATCTTTGGATTTGTCGTTGTGAAGAAAACTGAAAAAAAAATTGTATGGAAAATGCAGAATTCCCCAAAATCTCCATACAAAACACCAATTTCATAGGTAAGGACCTAATAGCCTTAAACATGCTCCTACTAGACCTTAGTGTGTTCTAAAATACATAAATGAAGAAAAAATTTAAGATATAGATTTTTTCCTTTTTTTTTCAAGTTTTCTCTGCTGCACAATTGTTTTATATATGTTTGACGACCTCCGTTGTCGAGTACTCTGTATCGGTCTCAAGGTGTCACCATCTCGAAAGGTTCTGGATTCTATACCCGGTGGAGCAAATGCTTGTATGATGAATTGGCATTTGTTCTCCAGTCTTGAATGATTATACATGTATTGTGTATTTTCTGAGTATTTATATGTATCTATTAAAAATATTTATCCGTCATCTAGTGTCCGTAACATAAGCAGCATTAGTTGCTTAAAATAGGGCTTATTGATAGGTGTGAATGTTTGAAGAATTTTTATTTTAATATTTTTTGATAAACCCATTTATTATTGTTTTTAAGGGTCATAAAAAATAACCTTAACCTTATATTTATCAGAATACATTTCCTAGGAATTGATCCTTAATCCTTCGTTTTTCTTTTCCGTAGATTTTATACATTTCCGGTAACATATAAATTGCCCTCCAACTAAATATTTGCAACTCAACTAATTCCATTGCTGCCCAATTAATTATTCTGCTGACCAGATAATTCTTTTTCCGTACAAATCATTTCATTGCTGACAAATTCTTTTTATGATGATTTTTCGACTGATCTATTTGTTGCTGACCAAATAATTAAGTGGCTGCCCCACTTCCACAATTAATTACTTCCCTTTAAAGAATTGGACTTTCGAATTGATATTGAAACTGTTCTACATAATTTTATTGCAACTCCGCCGTCGTCGGGCCGACACTTGCCGACGAATTTATTTGAATCGGTGCCAGAAATTTGAGCATGAATCATTAAATTTATAGTAAAAACTCGCACAGTAATAACACGGGGATAAATTAAATTTGTACGATTGGTAATCTCGGTTCCTGGGAATATTATCATTCTGAAGTAGATGTAGATTGGTATTCATTGCTTTATTATAATGCTTATGATATCTAAGTTTGTAAGTTATGTGGCTGACAGGTAAGACATTGGTCAGTATATACTGGATTGCAAAAATAGCACTACTGTTCTTAGTTTGTGATATGTTCAGTCATGTCGATGATAGTTTTTGAAGCTTCTATGAAAACATCGCAATTTAAGTTTATAGAAATATAACCGCGTAACCTTTGCTTACAAACATAAGTATTAGCTATAAGATATAAAATGTCACAAAAACAAGCTTTATCTAAGATATTTTAACAAGTTAAAAGTTAAATTGGATATGTTATAGATAATGAAATAAAAATAATCCAAGTACTTTCAAGGTACCTATTTTATTTCGAAAGTTTTTTTTAAATTTTCGTAATACATCTATATCTGATAAATTATTTATTACTTTTTACACATAGAAACGTAAGTTTACTTAAGGTCACTGAACTTGCGCTCCAAAATAAACGAAAATAATCGATATTGTCGGTTTTATGTAAATTACTTGCTACCATAAAAATGTTGTTAAGGGTGTCTCGTATTAATGTAATTATGTTAATTATTACATTAATGAGCTCTGAGTCGCAGTGGCTTATAATAATAAAGACATCGCTACTGTAGTCTTGGTCTGTCCTTGGATGGGTGACCAAACTTTGTGATCTCGAGTTCCGTGCTTCGTAGGTCACAGTCTGATAGTGTGCCACTCGTCAGGTGTTTCTTCATAAAAAGGCCGGTACCCAGCAGTGAGACATAAAGACTGATCTGGTGATGTAAATTTAGTGGAAAAAAGGCTTTTTATAAAAGCGTTAGAATTCGATAGCGGTAGATTATGTGACGCGAATTGTTAAGGAATGGCAGAGCTCTTCAGAATTAACTTCAGAATCGCATGTTGAAAGATATTAATATTTTATCACCCCATCTGTTTTTTTAACATCACACAGTTGATTTATTTATCAGCGATAGTGGACTATGATTAATGGTATCCATTTTTTGGTAACACTCCTTAACTTCTCGCTTATGTTTGATAATGTAAGGGTTTTTCATATCTTGAATTGGATTCGGAAGACTGTATAAATTAGTGAATATCTTCAGACATTCACACCTATTAACTGACCCTATTTTAAGCAACTAATGCTGCTTGTGTTACGGATGCTAGATGACGGTTAAATACATGTAAATATTCAGAATAAAAATTGTACATGTATAAACATCCAAGACTGGAGAACAAATGCTTGTATTCATCACATAAAAATTTGCCCCCACCGGGTTTCGAACCCAGAATCTCTCGAGATGGCGACGCCTTGAGACCGGTGTACAAACTACTCAACCGCGGAGATCGTAGCAAACATACAAGTACACTAGGCCAACAAAGTTGTTGATCACCATAAAGTTGAAAATAATTCATGCGTCATAGAACGACAGGGTTGATTTTCCCTTGTTAAAATATTCTGATAGCTCGAGAGCGGTGGCGTGCATTAGGGGAGGGCTATGTCAAGCAGTGGACGAGCATAGGTTGTTGATGATGATGATCTTCTCATCATCATATTTTCTTCTCATCATCAGTGATCGGAATAGGTAGAGCTATTTTATGTACTTGCCATATGATAGAATAGTATGGATATGAAACAACTAATTATATTCATACAAGAATCAACAATCATTTAACAATTTCATTCCGTGATTGTACACACATATCATATATATTATTATTTATGTCTCAAAAATCGAAGCATGATTGAAAAGAACAAACTATTTGTATTTAACTACAATAAAATCTCAAACAAAATTACCAACACGAAATAATTTACTTATTGAAACAAAAAAATAACCATTTTTATACTAATTGTCAAAATGAATTAAAATAATCGAATCCCGCAGTATTGGTCAGAATCCCGAGGAATATCCATAACTAAATAGCTCTACCTATTCCGATCAGTGCTCATCATCTACATTACTCTACATCATCTCTGTAACACCAATGTGCATAAAAGTATTTTGACTTAAACGTATATCGAAATGTGTCCCTTTAGATTTGCCGACAAACTTCATATCCCAAGGTCATAAGGGTAGGTAGAACAAAGCGCATCAAAAGTACCCAACCCTCGGAGCTCACATCGGCTGGTGTTTGTTCATGAATCGCTACCGCGTCGTCGTCGGTCGCCGCGTGCAACCGCTATTTACCCTGGGATTTTTCATTACGGTTCTCAACACTTCGTACGATTAAGCACTAATGTTAAATTTTTATTCTGTTTCGTGAATTCTAGAGTACAGATGTTTTTAGTTACACTTGCAGCTGTTTATGTTGTTATTTGGGTTTTGTTAATAATATCTCATTTTGATGAATTAAATATCGTAGCAACTTATTGTACCCATCGATATCAGTCAGTGTTTTGGTGTTACGGCCGATACTCCTCATGGCATAATGCTCCATTTAAGAGGGCCTCTGCTAGCTGTGGGACGAACATAGGTTGGTGACGACGTCGATAGCGAGATGTTTATTTTCTTTTTCTTTATGTTGCCCTGGTATCATTCGTAGCGATTTCTAGTGTGGTCAAATTAGAAATGCCTCGTTTTTTTCCTCGTAACATATTTCAAAATACATGTGCGAAGAATTCAATAAATAAGAAATAAATTCATTTCGTATTTATTGAATTCTTCGCAATAATAAGCAGCATGATTAAAGAACTTTTATTAAACGGTTAATAACTGTCATGTGAACCATAGTAGATCTGGGTAATATGCCGGTTATGCCCCGATATCAGTTTGTTCAGGCCGTACAGTGGCGTCATGCGCTAACGACGTCATCAGTCACCCGCAAAGTCTAGCTCGTATGTTATGGCATCCATAGCCGAGTGGGGACGGACAGCACTACTCGTTAAAGAGGTTGCGGGTTCGATCCCACCGCCTGTGCCACCGAGCTTGAATAAAACTTATGTACAGTTGATTGTGAATATCGCGTGTATGACAGACTCGCCCTTTGTTACATCAGGACTTAACACCTCTGTCTACTCGTTATGTGATAGAGGTGTGATGATATGTGTTGTTGTATGTCTGGTATATACAGGCAATGCCCCGCTATCAATTTGTGCATGCCGTAGAGTGACGTCATGCGCTAACGACATCATCATTCGCTCGCATGTGTAGCTCATAGGTTATGGCAGATTCACGGATGATGGATAAATCCTCTGTAATGTTGTGGTTAGTGGCAAGTACGCTTTGGCTTTCGATATAGAAAACAAAGCTACCCTCGGTATGGTCAGGGCTTGGATGGGTGACCAAAACTTTGTGCTTCGGAAGGTTATTGCAACCGTTTCTACCCACCAACCCGCATTGGACCAGGTTTTATGGGCTATACTCCTCATGTGTTTCTCCATGGGGACGGCCTGTGCCCAGCTGTGGGACGTATATAGGCTGAGAACGATGTTGTGGATGTGAATGAACTGGTTTTTGCCTAGTTAGCGAACTTAATGTATATTAAAATGTTATGTTGAAAGCGAAGTGATCCAAAGATCCGCTGTCAAAAACATGATAAAACTTTTTTTTAAAGAGAACTCTTATAGGAGAAATGTGTGTGTTTTGCAAACTTATACGGGGCCCATTGTTTTTATTGGGTAGACTTTCGGATGATTTCCACATAGCTCAAGTTCCTCCCTGGGGCATGGGTACTCATGATGGGTTTGCTTGGAGATAATACAAAAAAAATTAAGCACATTGTGTTGGTAAATGACAAATTTCTTCGTCTCGTAGAAGCAACGGGGACGCTATGGGCTCTTACTAGTCGCGAAAACATAACATAACTGTCATTCATTCGCTTACTCTTTTCCTCTCAGACAGTTTTAACTTGATTTAAATTCCTCGCTGCGACGCTTCCTGTATCTTTTTGACAGTGAAAATATTCCTAAATCTATGTAAAAAACGTGGTCGTGTTTAGTCTTCTGTCATTAGTATGGTAGCTTCCTCTCTGACAACATCGAAAGCCCATTTCTTTTCCTGTGTAGTCTGTCTAATGGATTACAGTACACCTGTAACAGTGTTATTCAGCCGTAATTCAGTCGCATTTCCCGCCGTGTGCGCGGTGTCCGCGGTGATTGATCCCGCCTCTGGTTACTACACGTGCGAGGTATTCGGTTCATTTAATATATTTGCTATCAGAATACCTGGCTCTTGTGTGGTAATACTCGTAAGATATTTATGTTACCCTAGTCTCTGTTTGTACACATGGCATAGATTTATGTGGTAATTATTTTCTTCCGATCACCCTATTTAGCCTAGCAAAAAGTATGCTTGTTAGGGGATGTAAGTTCTCAAAACTTTTGTCTAGGGTAAAGCTATTCTGAAGCAGTAGCAGTTTTCATTATCCGTTATTTTAAAAGAATGAATTCTTGAAAAATCGATGCACTTGCGCGAACACCTTTTTTTTAACAGGGAACTACTATTCTAAAGCTAAAACCCTGTGTCGCATGGCCCGCATGATTTCCCAACGTTAATACCCTTGATGATGTTGAGCTTCCTTATCACAATTAAAACAACTTGAATTTATAATTAGCATAATGTAAAGGAAGGATTAAACTGGCTGAGGTTCTCGTCCATTCGCGGAACAAGACTTCTTGGTAACATACGAACGGTTTGCATAATTTTGACGTTTACAAAAGTGTTGTAAAATGCTCAGCGTGAATAAATGGTGTGTGGGCTACCTATTGCAACTAAGTGGCTATTATTTTCTTTGTCAAGTTTGGAACTTTTTGTCTCAATTCACTTGTAGCTGTATCGAAATTAAAATTCAAAATTGTTTATTCGGATAAGTTGCGTCTTATGGCGAGTTTTTTGATCCGTTGTAATATTCAAACCAATGGTAAAAATCTGGATCAATGGTGTCAATGGAAACACCTAAACGTGTGACGTCAGCTTGACTAATGCTTAAATTTGCGATGCATTCCCGAAACAATATGCATCAGCTTTTTCGCCAGCCGCCATTTTACTAATCCTAGCATCGTGTTGTGGTTAAATTGTCTATTATTGAAATGAAATGATAAATAATAATAATTTTTATTGTACACCAATTTAGTTTACATGTAAAATTTTTCACAGTAGTACATTGAGGCAGCCTATCAATAATTTCAAACTAATAACTACATAAATAGTAATTAACTGACATTTTTACTGGTCAAGCTGACATATCACGACATCACACGCCTACGCCTTTGGTTTATATTTTAACCTACTGGTCGACTTGACACGGTTTAAAAAACCGACCCTCATAGAATGGTTACGAACGTATTTTTTTCAATAAATAGAAAGACTAACTCCGTTCACAAAGTTACCATCACGAATACGCTGCATGGCACCAATCACGCATTGTTGAGTTAAGAATATTTTGCAGTTATAAAGAAAGAATAATTTCTCGTGTATGGACATGTAAGAGGAGGGAGAATCATGTCACCAGGAAAGTTATGGACTTGAAAGTGGATGGGCGTGTGGGGAGAGGAAGATTAAAGAAAAGATGGGTGGATTGTGTGAATGATGATGTGATGAGGATGGTAGTGAGTGTTGACTTGACGAGTAATAGAGGAGAGTGGAAAGCGAAAAATAGAATTGGGAACAGGGCAGGACAAAAAAATCTTCGGGTATGTTCCTCTGTACTTGTATAGGAAAATGTGTATTCCGTCCGTTTATATTATTATTATCTATTGAATACTTACGTCTGTGTCCGCCCACGCTTCTCGCAATGTAGAAAATTATGGGCTCGCGATTATCGCTCAATGTGAATACGGAATTGTCTGTCATTCACGAGCTTGTGCGTGGTACAAGTTATAAGTGAATTATTCTGTGAGAATATTTATTCGCCTACAAATAAAAAATATAATTATTGTTATTAATAATGTACTTCAGTTCTTAAATTATATTAGTAAAAGATAATTTATGTGTTCGGGACACATTAATTATAATTAAATTTTAAATGAAGATTTTTTATTATAAAATTTTAAGTTTGTTCTTAGTAAATTAAAACGGACTAAGGAAGAAACGTATTTATAGTAGTTCCTGATAACTTAATAAACCCAAATTTGCTTAAATTACGTATTACGATTATTAATATTGATTATTCTATTTCAGGATACAAATAAATAGTTCCTGTTGTGATATGCTTTGACATCAACTGCTTATCGAGTGTTGATAAGTTTAAATGATAACCTTTACATCAAAATTTGGTGTCGGTTCACCGAACCCGCTCTGCGTTTTTCCCTCGGGGTGCTGTCTCGCCACCTGCGACGGGTTCGCGGCCCATCCCCGTCTGATGTATCAGCCGGCACGCTCAGATTTGTTCCATCAGCCCTGCGCTGGCATTCCCATCCATGGGAATGGTGCTTGTAAAAGAATTTTATAAGACTTTCCAATTACAAGACCATCTTTTATGCATCAAGCTAAAAGGTTTAGGAAATCATACTTTGCTCGTACATCCAACGCATGGAATTCTCTACCGGCACACGTGTTCCTTTCCTACAGCATGGGTTCCTTCAAAAAAGGCGCGAAAAAGCATCTTATGAGCCAGCAAGGTAAAGATCGCTAGGCCTGCAACATTTGGTGCTGCCCTAGCATCCTTCGCAAATGGACAATAGGCAGAAGCACAGAAGGTCCCTAAGGATCGAAGTGGTTACAGCCCCATCTAAAGATATTAATATCCATGATAAAAATAGTGCCTAAAAATGATTCTGTTACATGTGGCTTATAGGAGTGGGCGTTAATTCAACGAACTGCTTTTTAAACTGCTTTTTCGATGTTAACTAATTAACTGCTTTTTCATTACAGTAATTCTAGTTAAATTTATTAACTACTTCTTTCAACGAACGCGCAGTCCCTAACGTCATCGAACCAGTTAAATCTATGACCTGCTTCTTTCAACGAATGCAAACTAGTTAATAATGTTAACTGCTTGATTAACCGGTTAACTGTTTCAAATTAGCAGTTTCATTTCGTTAACGCAGAAATCGTCAAGGACCCACCACTAGTGGCTAATATATTTTGGCATTGTGTTCTGCTGTCTTTAAAGATATTTGAGGAACACGAGGGGATATTTTACTGACCTGCCTACTTGTTCAATAACTATTGACACGGTAGTGCCAATCACAAGTAGTTATTCAAGTGTAACATCTGCCCAAGACCTGACGAGCGACTCGACTTGGGGCATGACCAGATTTATCTTCTTCACCTAAAGATTGTTTTTTAAATATTGTATCTTATTTCAATATCTTAAATTGTGAGAGTGAAGGAAAATAAGTTTACGTAGTGTTATTTATCCAGTCCACTGGATCGGGTCGCATTCGCCCCATTAGATTCTACGAATGAGCCGTATACGTTAGTTACACCAGGCACCTCATAAATAAATAATTATGTGCCTTCCCGCGCCGCTTATATACTACTGGCCTTATAAATATTTAAACATAGGCTTATATTGTTTATAAATCTACTTGGCTTAATTTTTATTAATATTATAATTTCGAGCGGTACCTTCGTTGCGGTATAAACTAATGAACTAATCAATATTTTTGTCAAGAATAAAAATAAACATCATTATAAGTCCACTGCTGATAGTCAAAACATGCTCCGCCTACAAATTTTTTGGTGGCCGATCTGATATACAACCATGTTGAAATTTTTCTAAAATCTTTATTTTTATTTCAGCTGTTACAAAACTTTACCAGTGGTAGAATATTAAAAAAATTCAAAGGATTCATATTTTTTTTTTATTTATATATTAGGTTGGGGAAAAAGTCTTTTCGCATTATAGTATGTATAAACTTGTAATAAAATCTCTTTGGCTATACTATTTGTATCTGGCTGGTTTTGGTATCATTGAAAGTTTAAATTTTAAAGAACATAATTCCAAATTCAAATTAGGAAAATGTGTGATTTTCATTTGTTGTTCGTACCGCCAAGATGAGTGAATCTAATGAAGAAATTCGATACATTTTAAAATTTTACTACAAAAAAGGTAAAAATGCAACGCAAGCCGTGAAAAAAATTTGCGATGTTTATGGACCTAGTGCAGTGTCTGTGAGAGTAGCACAAATTTGGTTTAAGCGTTTTCAATCCGGAAATGTTGATGTCAAAGATGCACGTTGCTCTGGTCGCCCTATTACAGATAAAATGAAAACATTTTTGAAAAAGTGGAGCAAGATCGGCATGTCAGTAGTTACGACGTAGCTGAAGAACTGGGAATTGACCACAAAACAGTTTTGGCGCATTTGAAAAAAACTGGGTACACAAAAAAGCTCGACATTTGGGTACCTCACGAGCTCACTGAAAGAAAACTAATGAACCGTACTCATTTGTGATTTTTTATTACGACGTAATGAAACCGAACCATTTTTGAAGAAGCTGATAACTGGTGATGAAAAGTGGATCACGTACGACAAGAACGTGCTAAAAAGGTCGTGGTCAAAGGCCGGTCAGGCTTCACAGACTGTGGCGAAACCCGGGTTAACTCGCAACAAGGTGATGCTGTGTGTTTGGTGGGATTGGAAGGGCATTATTCATTATGAGCTGTTACCACCAGGCAGGACCATCGATTCTGAACTCTACTGCGAACAACTGATGAGATTAAAGCAAGACGTTGAGAGAAAGCGGCCGGAATTAATCAACAGAAGGGGTGTGGTTTTTCATCATGATAACGCTAGACCTCACACATCTTTAGCCACTCAGCAAAAATTAAGAGAGTTTGGCTGGGAGGTGTTAATGCATCCGCCGTATAGTCCTGACCTTCAGATTTCCACCTGTTTCGGTCTCTTCAGAATTCTTTAGGCAGTGTCAGGTTAACATCACGAGAGGACTGCCAAAACCACTTGTCGCGGTATTTTGACCAGAAGTCCCAAAATTTCTATAGCAATGGGATCATGTCCCTACCTACAAGATGGCAAAAAGTTATCGAACAAAATGGTACCTACATACTTTAGTTTAATGTAAATAAACTATATTAAAAAATGTTTTGAATTTTTTTTAAAAATGCGACGAAACTTTTTCCCCAACCTAATAATAATTAATTTGTTAAATTATTATAAAAAATGCTAATGAATGTCTACTACTTCTTAATGCGGACAAAGACTCAGACATAGCTTGTAAATTAAACATAATTATAGCACTTATAGCATCACTTTTGACACATTTGCTCATCATCTGGTATCGGAACAATGTACATTTCTTAATTCCGACGCTTAATACGATCAGGGGTTTTTGGTTTACAAATGATCACAGATATTGGGCGGCTGTACCATTAGCAAATTTCGGAATATTTAAGGATCACTTGCTTTAGAAACATTTGACCGCTACCCCATCTTGACGCAAATAAAAATCATCAGTTTTGAATTTCTGACTTTGATCATCTACTTTTAACGCTGACTGCACTGTCGTGTATTCATAATACAAACGTTTTTCTACATACATCTCCCAGCGCTCCTATCGGTAAATGTATGTAATAATACCCACATTTCGCTAGATATATTAAGTCCCCTTGTGCGAGCCTGGTGGTATATGTATGAAGAAAAAAACGTGTGTGGTTGATTGTCGCATTTACTATTAAATCCCATCTTTGATGAACCGTTCTCAGAGAATGACACTTTTAAAGAGATTTGCCCATAGCTTTTAAAACAATGAATAGGTCCGATCTCCGTAAAATCACTAACGCCTGGTGTAGCCGAAATCTAATTTATATTTGATGTAGCTCCCTCGCTGCAGCATCAAGTTACCTACCGTCTTCCTCACTTCAGCGTCTTATTAATCCTCCATCTTTAATAAATTTGATATTACGTTTTTTATTTGGGCTTTGTTTGTTAACAAAAATTGTGTGAACTGCTATGGTTAGTAGGCAATTGTAAGTTTCTATTCATGCTACATTCTGAACGCGTCATTATAAATATTTTTAACATGATTTAATTATAGTATTAATTATTTTTGTAATTTAAGCTTGCATTCGTGAGTAATTTATAATGCCTCTGCTAGGGCGTTCAGCTTACACACAATATTATTTGATTTTCATAGGGAAATCTGTATGCGCCACCTTGTGCTCGTATTTTAAGATATTATACCAGATACTATCTCAGGATAGCGCTAGTTGTCTCAAAATGTTGACGATCTCCGTGGCCAAGTGGTCTGTACGCCGGTCTAAAGGCGTCGCCATCTCGAGGGGCCCTGGGTTCGATCCCCAGCGGAGGCGGCGGAGGAATACTAGGCAAAATGTTTGGTGTTTAGACACTTTTAGCTACTACATTACTCGCCACTCGACTTAAATACAAGCGTAAGTCGGAACATGGCTATACTTTTTTCCCGCTACCCGCAAAATTTTAGTATTCATATTGAAAACCGTACCCGCACGTGATACTTTCTTAAAGTAAAGTAATGTTAAGTATTATGCATTTACCTGGATTGCTAAACTGTTATGAGAACCTGTGCCGGAGTGAATTGTGAAAGGTAGCGAGATGTAGCGAGAGTGCGGACGCCTGTGGTGACAAACATTTAGAGTAAACAACAGTGAATGCGCTGGGTGCGTTGATCCTTCGTTACTTTTTGTTTTGGTGTATATGTGTGATACTTCTATAGTGGTTTATTACGTAATAAAGATGCTGTAGACGATTTAACCGTCCTCAGTTATACTATTAAAAGTATTCCTCACTATTTCCTATTATTTATAGGATTTATATATTAGGTCCTTACCTATGAAATTGTTGTTTTGTATGGAGATTTTGAGGATGTCTGCATTTTACATACTAACATTTTATCAGTTTTCTTCACAACGACAAATCCAGAGATAATAATATTTGGCATGTATCATTAGACAAGCTTTAGCAATATGTGTGTGAACACGCTTGATAAAAATTATTCATCGTTTTTATGTTAATGCAAATCAAATGATGTATTCGGGAGGCAGTTAAAAATAATTGTCTTTGTGTCTAATTTTAACACAATTAAACTTACAAAAGATTATCAAATTAAATAATACGAGCTCAAATATATGGTCTATTTTTAGAAGAGGCAATTATTTTATTAGAATGTTCAGAAACTTAATAGTTACGGACAAATGGCTAAGACAGAATAAAAACACCAATTTCATAGGTAAGGACCCAATATTTCTCCGCCACCTCTTTAACTAAGACATATTTATTGGTTAATTGAGTACTTAAATTATCCATATTTTTTTATTAATAATAAAGGTAGTCATCGCCATAACCTCCCTGTTGTTGAATAGTTTCACAAGCAGCATTTAATTGCTTAAAATGGGACTAGTTGGTAGGTGTGAATGTCTGAGGATATTATTATTATTGTTATCCCGAAAATTTTCAACCGACCTCATATGAACCCACCCAAAAAGCTAACACTGCTATTAACTGTCCCCAAAACAGTTTTAGTAATAAACTCGTAAAGGAATGTTAGCTATAAAATGACCACGCTTCCCTACCGCGTGACCTGAGCCCCAATGATTTCCTGTTCAAATTATAGCCATTGTTTTTCCCGTTTGAATTTATTCAGCTATAAACCCCACTTGTACTATATCTGCGAGTCCCCGAGGGCCGCAGGGACTCCTTCTAGATAAATATTGTTTGAGATCCTCCGATTGCTTAATAAAAGATTTGGGGTCCTTCTACCTGTGAGGATGTTACGCGGTAATAGTTTTATAGTGTTTTGTTGAAACGCTTGTATTTTTTGTTATTGTCATGTGTATTACGTGGGATTCTCTCGATTTAAGATGGATTTTTCCCGTATTTGGAAAAATTCGTTTGATTACACCACTATGAATAGGTATATAGCATCCAGTACTAATTTTAAATAGAAAAAAATTACAAGAGCTGATAAGAGTTTATTCTAAAAAAACGTTAAATTATCTGAAACCCTTTCACCTCCTAGCAGATCGTCACAGCCTAGTACTTGTCATTTATTTTTAAATGGCCACTATTGTGTTTGATCCATCGAGGCAATGACCTTAAATAAACCATGGATTGGGCCCCTCGACCAAAAACAAACCTTAAATATGGCACCGTCTCGGACCGTGACGGTATATCATTAGGTGAAATAAAATAACATCAGTGCTAACTTACACCTTATTACTATAATATAACGTGTGATTTTGTTTGTCTCAACATAAATGACAGAAAGGGATAAAAAATAGAAGTTAATTTTTAGTTCAATGGCTATTCCTTCTAAATTCAACTTTATGTAATAAATTAGAAAGAATTTTTCAAAAGTATTTAAATTTAGAATCTCATGACTCGCCCAACTTATGGAGAAGCATTGATTGGCCAATGTTGGCGCGTAGTTTGGAATCAAAACCGTACAAATGTAATTAAAATTTTGTTAAAGAATTGCCATCAACTATTCTTTAATATCTACTATTGATCAACTATTCATTGTTATTGATCACTGGGCTTGGTTTGAAGAATGGCATACCATTTTATTAACCATCTCCCTATTAAAGTGAATTGCACATTAATTCTATATTAATCACTTTTGTTTATTTATGTTACATAAATGTCATCCTGTCTGTTTTCCCGAAGGACACCCATTGTTAATATAAAGATGATCTAAACTTCCACAATTTGCCTGAAATATTATAAAGGTCCCTTTGAAATGGTTACAATTCATTCTCATTTAAGTTAAATAATGTTACTTTGTTAAAGCCCAAGATAGGATCAGTACCACATCATTCCTCCAATTCATACCTACATATTATATTAAATATCGGAGGATCTCGGTGGGGTTGTGTTTAGTACAGTCGAGTTCAAAAATATGTATGCAGTTTTGACAGATGATAGTCTTTCATCCTCATCGTCATCGTCAGCCTATGGCAGTCCACTGCTGGACGTAGGCCTCCCCAAATTCACGCCACTTCGATCTATTTTCGGCTTCTCGCATCCAGCTCCTGCCAGCCATAGTCATTATTCCCTGCCAATAAGAGCCATTTACTGTCAAACGTGCATACATATTTTTGAACTCGACTCTACCTACGCTTTCGATTTCGATTTGGCTTTCGATCGAAAACAAAGCTACCTTCGCCATGGTCAGTCCGTAGATAGGTGATCAAAACTTTCTACTTACGATTCTAACTACCAACCCGCATTGGGCCAGTGTGGTGGTGTTACGGCCCATACTTCTCATTTGTTTTTCCATGAGGAAGACCTGTGCTCAGCAGTTGGCTGAGGACCCATATTACACATTGCACAAAAATTTTTCACTCAGTAATTTCACAAAAAGAACTAAATGAGTTAGGTCTTAAGATTGAAACATCAGTAACCAGCCGATAAAACTTCCTAATGTTAGACCTTAAATTTTTTTGCTGACCAAATAATTAAATGGCTGCCCAATTAATTACATCCCTTAAAAAATCTAATATTCTAAAACACAAACAGCAGGCAAATAGCACTTTATAATGAAAGTGCCGGCAGCGATCTCCTTAAGTTGTATCGTGTCACATTCAGTAGCTTCAGTTTCTTGCCGTTGTTAATGTCAGTGCTTGTAATTCAAGAACGTTATGTCTTCTGTGGGCGGGTGATCGGTGTAATTGGCGCCTTTGCCCAGAGGCAGATTATTTCCAACTCTATAAGCGTATCAGTTGAGTCCAAATTAGCTGCAAACATCCAGTGGTTTTTGTGTCAACCCGCAATTTGCAAGCTTTGACGTCTACAAGGGTTGTTCAGCCAGTAATTGTAGCCGTATGGTAATAAACTGCACGGACTGGAGACTCATTGATTATTCGAAGTTAGAAGAGGACATTAGAATTTGTGATTGGATTAACTGTATCGGCTAATGAAAGGAAAATCTAACCCTTATTTTATACTGACAGCTTCATTCAACAGCTTTGTCGTCAGCGGCACAGGCCTTCCTCCTGGAGAAACACATGAGGAGTATGGGCCATAACCCCACCACGCTGGCCCAATGCGGGCTTGTGCGTAGAAACGGTTGTAATACGACCGTGGCCAACGGCTTAACGTGTCTTCTAAAGCACGGAGAAGTTCGAGATCACAAACTTTTGGTCACCAATCCATGGCCTGACGGCACTTAGACACCGAGCCTGCTTGTACAAGGACTTAAACATATCAGTTAAATTGTCCGCCTGATCCTTCGGGGATACACGTGTGTGTGATGTGTTTGTTCTTGCAATGTTTATAACATTAAGGAAGTCGCTATTTTAACGTGTAAAATGTACTATATTTACTGGACCTGCATATTTTCTTATAAGCGTTCCTAGGCGAATGTTCCTCGATCAAAATAAAGACGTTCTAGAGAAGCGCCAGGTCAAAAGTACCCGAAATCGCCGAGCATGTATGAGGACTGTAATGAGAGTTGATGAAGAAAATGAAATATGCAGGGATCGTAGCAAGTGGAAGGATGTAATCTCTGCTTACCCCTCTGGGAAAAAGGTGAGACTTTATGTATGTATATTATTTTATATAAGTGAGTACTGAACCTACATTCCTGTTATATAATCTACACCAATATAAAAAAGTAGAGGTAAAATACTTTCTTGACGCGCTGTTCGCGTATTTGCCGAGCGTTCGAGATCGTGTGAGGGTTCCATAAAAAGCGAATTCGAATGTCGGAAATCATCGAATATTCCAAGCCCTTCGCGCCTCGAGTTAGCGCCACAGGCAATGTTTTTAAACATTAAAATCTGCGCAATGTGCGATTTTGGAAAATCAAACGGTGTATGAATACTCAAAACGGTCCCTTATTTCGGTCTATCTGTTTATTTTATAATATCTATGTTGGTTGGGACTGTTTAACTTTTGTTTCTCTACTAATGAACTCTTTTCTGTTTTTACAATTTATTTCAATGGTTTTACAATGTTCTGTCAATACAACTTTTTGCTTATTCATTGTGTTTAGGAATATCGTATTTCTTTTTATGACGCTTTCATACATTTTGTAAATTATTACAAATCTAAAAACATTTGTTTTACTTCCTGATGCTAAGATAAATATTATTTATAATTAAGCTAAGATAATATTATTTATTCGTAAAACGTTTTTCTAGAAAGTAAAAGATTAACAAGCATTGTATATAAAGTTTATCCAGTATATAAGCATTGTGTATAAAAATGTGTTACAATTTTACAAAACTGCTTAATTCGTGAGTAGTGTGGGAGTAAGGATTTATTATTATCAGGCCCATCTCCTCGAAGTCCTCTGTCAAGCTGTGGAACTTCGCAGTTGAAATTATTGAAAATGGAAGTTTTGCGCTTAAGTGACAAAGTTTTTGGTAATTTACTAAGTATTTAGAGTGGGGTGAATCCTCTACATTTACATAATAATATTAAAGTCTAAATGGTGTTTGTCATTCCATTTATGTGTTTATTTTATTTCAAAACCTTCACTTCATCTATCACACTTTTTTCTCTCATTACCTACACGTCTTTTTACACGGACAGACAGGTTGAATTCACCAATAATGACAAAATTTTTGTTTTTTTTGTGCAATTAAGAGTTTTATATTGGGACACTGGATTACACATCGTACAAATATTACAGTTCACGAGGGCGCTTAAATCATTCGGCTTTGGATTATCATATTAATTTAATTATATTTTTTTAGGTAGGTAATAGTAATGATAGTTACAATCAAAAAATCGAGTAAGATTGTTTAGTCTGACGTAGCAGTTTTGCTGCTTTCATTTATTGTCTGTGAAAAGGTGCTTCATCATTAATCCATTGTATTCAGGTGTACCAGAACTGGTTTTTTCGTTCACTGACCACAACCTCATGGCAAATTTGGAAATAAAAATTTGTACATGGGAATACTGGGGAAATAGGACTACACGATCTTGATACTATATAATTTTAATAATTTTTAGTAGTATTTATATGAATGTTATATGCGAGGTTTACACAATTACAAATTTAATACTCTTGATTACATTAACCTTTTGGCGGCCACCGCGAACACCGGTGTTCGTAAACAATAGATGTTTCTATTGTCCCGTTTTGTGCCCGTTGACAAGGAAAAATTAGAAAGGCCATTACAATATGAATATTGCTGGAAATTTTGGTGTCTATAAAAAAATATTATATATTCCGACATTTACCTAGCCCAAATAAAATGGCTTAATGCCACTTGGGTTATGGTGGAGAAACAACAGATAAATCAATGTACATAAACAGAATAGTTATATAAATATTTTGATTCGTGTTAGGTATTTGCACAATCTTATTCATACTATACATACGTAAACATCTCAGACAGAAGAACAAGTAAAAGTATATATCACACAAACATTTACCCCCATTGGAAATTGAACCCAGAACTCGAATAGTGACACGGAGGTAAAGTTGGCAATATGATTATCCTCTCAACCACACTCAACGGTCAGAAAATGACAACAACATGATTAAAAAGATTTATAACTTAAATAAAATAATACATTTGATTATATTTTTATTCCATACAAGTTGAATTAAATGGGTTGTAGTTTATGACATTTTTTAAATTATTCTAATGTAAAGGGAGGGTAGAAGCTTGCTGAGTTTCTTGCCCGTTCTTCTCAGTATAAGGCCTCCTGGTAGTTTTGTGAACGGATGGCGTAGTTTTTCTCTTTCACGAAATATTGTAAAATGCTTATGTCATTTATAAGCATGCGCTAAGACGCATCTGAACTGAATAAGTAAATGCCTTTGAAATAAATGAACAAAATCACCTCTAGAACAAACACAAAACTTAGAGTCGAATCATATGCATCCGCGCGCCAGAGTGAGCGACCGAGCCGCTGCACTGCCAAATATTTTTCGCTTGAGATGGAATGGCGTTTTTTCATATTTTCACAACAACAAAAATTTTATTAGGAAAAAAACAAATTGTAAACAGCATTTGACAAGTCATTTAATACCAATCCAAATACCAAAGACAAGGAGTTGGTGTGGTTATATTAAAATCATTATTTTAGGTTTTTTAAACATCAATCGAGATATTGGTAGACCTATTCCTAATTAGTGATTTTACCAATTCCAACATACTGTCTGATAATGCAAAGAAGACAAGCAAAAATAGCCTTTTATTTCTTAAACAGAAAGCCGAAAGTTCTTTACCTTATTGCACAGAATCTCCAAATGACTAAAAGACTTTAAAACCATGCCACATATGTTTAAATTGCTGTAGCTTATATTCAGATTCCGGTACACTCAAGCCCTATTTAGTATTTATTCTCATCTCCGAGGCAGGTTCGTTGTTGGTGCACATGCGAATTTACATGTTATTCCATATGGAATTAGGTTCAAAGCAGCCTTAGTTGAGGTTCAATTGTTAAGGCCCACTAAGGCAAGAAATTTCAATCCAAGTTTATAACTCGATTTATTCAGTTTTTAAATATTTCACTACGGTTGAAATGTCAAAAAATCATTATATCTAGTTTTAAATCTCGATTTAAAATTCCTGCAAGGGGCTCTTCATCCGCTTAACGTAGGTTACGTAAAATTACATAAAACTGATTTTCATAATGTTTTAATAAGACTTCGTCTAGCTTGTCACAGTTTTTATAGAAACATTTTTAAAATTCGCAAACAGCCATGAAAATATAAAATGAAACATTAATTAATATTGGTTGTCTGAAAAAAAAAAACGCTCTAAGAGATAAGAATGCCTGTTTTTATAATCGTAAACATAAAATCTATGGTTTGCAGTTACAGCAACGGAAATTGTGATATTAAAACGACAAGCTACTAAAATAGCGTCATCATTTTTTTCATGACTTGCATAATAATTAAATTTTTAAGTTATTTTATATAAAGCTTGCTTAAAGTTTTCGCCACATCATTGGACGTACAATTTTGTTTTTTTTTATCAATAACTCGCATCACAGTGTAATTTATTTCAATAGATCTGTCAAAGTTTTAATTAACCATGTGCTTTTTTGTTTCAGGTAAGTCTTCAATCTGTTCATCAATGCAGTGACAAATAGTATGTAGCTATTTGATTAATTAATACCAAAAATAATGAAAAAAAAAACCAGTTCTAGAGTGGGCTGTTCGAATTCATTTCTTACTAGCGCCATCTATGAGATTACGGTCAAACTGCAAGGAAACTCGCAAAGGGGTGGTTGGTTTGGTGGTGGTTGGATTTGTCTTGCGTACAAATAAGCACACCCTTGGGCTTTCACCTGCTATGTAGTTGTGAATATCGCGAAGAGATGGCGCTGTTGTACAAAATCGCCTAAAAATATTCATTTGTTGGTGTTATATTGTAATACATAGTATTTTTTAACAAAAATTTATAAAAAAAATTTTTTTAATGAATAAAATTAAAACGTGCTGTTTTTAGCATAAAATAAATTTTGTATCATTATTTTTATTTTTAATACAGTATAGCGTGTTTAGTTATAAACTTTTATTTTTTCTGATGTTCTACACGAATCTAGATATTTTTGTAATATTAAAATTTTCCCTTTACAATATATTTTCCAAAGCTTGTTTCGCGTGCTTTGCCGTTTCCTTACAAAACAAACAAGCAACCGTGTCTCGCGGAAGGGACACTCGAGTGCACATCACTTTGTTCCCTTTACTCTTTGTCGTGTCTGCTGGCCTGGTACTTCTACCGAGGGCTTGTTACTTTGTGTCCTTGTTCGTTGGCGGCCATGTTTAAGCATGTTTTTTTATTAGTCGTCGGTTTATTAGTACGCGTTACTTGTTTTAAGAGTACCTTATTCACTTTATAAAGTTTTTAACTAGGTCCTTGTTATTCGTTTCCTTTCTATACGGGTGCCCAACATACTATCGCTATAATTTTTTGAAACTTGTAATTTGATTGCAATAATGAGAATATTTGTGAGAAGGTAAACTTCAAGAGTTCAAGCTCTTGAGTTGTAACTCTAAAAGGGGATAGTTTATAACCGTTTTTAGACTAATTTATTCTAATATTATTTGCTTTGAACATTCGTTTGTTTAACTATTTAATACATACCACCTCATTCGTCAACTTTTTCTATAATATCCGTTCCTTAATACGGGTAAAATTAAACGTTATCCCAAAGTAATTCCACGTCGACGAAGTCACGGGCAAAAGCTAGGGTTATTGATAAAACTGTATTTTGTGAACAGACGTCACTAAAATAGTGTGCATAACAAATATCCGTTTTAATAGCCGTGTTTATTTTCACTAATTTATAGTATAAAACTATATTAAATATTGTGGGTAGTGACAGGATTAAGAATATTTACATTTTAATGTTTTATTACGTATGAAGTGATGATTACGGGTCTTCCACTCCTCTTTTTGTCGTTTTAGACGAACAATACATTACTACACAAGACAATATCAATTAGAAATTTCACTTTTCGTTAAAAATCCGAGTATTCTACGTAAATTAGTAAAATATTAGGCCAACATCCTAGGATGATCAAAACATGATACGCTGAACACAGACACTACGCTGTTTCCAAACTTATACTATATTTCTCCTTTACTCACATTACACTTCAATAAAACAGACAGAGATAAACGATGTTATGTAAAAAAATAATTAAAATTCACATTAACATTCGCTATTTATAACATGTAGATTGGAGTCTCCATTTAAGCCTATGGCTCTCTCTAGCGTAATTATATCTCTATATATTTTGACCTACGACTAATACAAAATTCTGCATTATATTTTGATTTCATTGCGTGATTTGTTAAAATGTTTGCTATTCTATTAATCCATTCAAAAGCTAGGATCGTCATAAAACAAATTCAAGTTTCCTAGAATGTGGGAACAGGCGGAAGGGTCAGCGGAATATGCTCGGGGATCACAGCTACCATTAAAATTAGTTTCCGCGACAGAATTCAATTTTGTTCCGAACGGTCCCCAGGGTTTCGCCCCTCGGCCTTCTGCGCTCACCAGATCTTTTTTGCTTGTTAATTTTGATGGGGAATACGGAACCTTTTGTTGCTTGAGTTATTTTATATTAATAGGATAGGATATTCTGTAATTGTAGATAAGGAAAATGAGGAATATTTTCAAACATTATACAATGTCGCTTCTCCAATTGCATTATTTTTTTTACAAACATTACTATTTTGCAATACCTAGTTGTATTAGTATACCTCATTGTTAGATGAATATGCTTTTTTTAAAGTAGAATTTTTCTTAATAAGACAAGGCAAAAGGAACTTGGCCAAAACAGATGCCACTTCGATGAGATGGATTGCCACGATAAATATCTCATCGTTTTTCACAATACACTGACACTTATTATTATGAACTATTCTCCACAGTGCCAATAATATTAAATACAGAAATAAATCTATTGTATTTTTTTTTGATACTATCTTAGCGGTGACACTGCAATTCCTGATGGAAATCAGTTCCGTTCTAATCACCATGACCAATGATAAAATTTTGTTTCTAACTCGATATGGGCGGATCAGTCCTGAAGGATAAGCTGGTTTTGTTTTTCGTTGGCTTTCGGAATCGAATGAATCTGGAAATAGGATTTCAAATTCTAGCGTTTGTGACTGAAGAATTGAGCTTTCCTTCGATTTTGATCAATTGGAAATGTAGGTGGATTATATTGGGTGTCCTTACCTATGAAATTGGTGTTTTTATTCTGTCTTAGTAATTTGTCCGTAACTATTAAGTTTCAGAACATTCTTATAAAATAATTGCCTCTTCTAAAAATAGACCATATATTTGAGCTCGTATTATTTAATTTGATAATTTTTTGTAAGTTTAATTGTGTTAAAATTAGACACAAAGACAATTATTTTTAACTGCCTCCCGAATACATCATTTGATTTGCATTAACATAAAAACGGTGAATAATTTTTATCAAGCGTGTTCACACACATATTGCTAAAGCTTGTCTAAATACATGCCAAATATTATTATCTCTGGATTTGTCGTTGTGAAGTAAACTGATAAAATGTTAGTATGTAAAATGCAGACATCCCCAAAATCTCCATACAAAACACCAATTTCATAGGTAAGGACCTAATATTAAGACTTTTTAAAGGTATCTTTGCTGTCCTACGAGTCAGAAGAGAAAGTAATTGTTTTTTTAATCTCTTAATAGACGGCTAACTTGTTGAGTTTATCATCAGTACTCAGAATGAGGCCTCTTCGTAGTTTTACGAAAAATAACGTAATTTTAGTCTTCTACGAATTTTGTAATCGCTTCTGTTTGGATAAAGCTTACATTTGAAACCCACGTTTCGCCTATTGAGTCCGTTTGTAACAGGTTACCTGGAGGTTAGAGGGGGTTGCAATGCACCAGGCACAGTGTGGGGCATGCTTTTTTTAAATGACACGCGCGGGTATCGAACAGTGGTAAAGTATAAGTAGCGACTTTTACCCATCTGTACTATGGCTGCATTAAAAATAAATGGTTATAATAAAGTTTGGAATAAAAGCTACAACAATAAAAACTAAAAAAAAAACACACGCCTTTGTCACACATTTGAATATGTGGACACGCGGTACCAGGATGTCATGAGTGCAGAAGAGTGGCGTCTCCTTCAAGTGCGAGATGCTTTGTTAGTGACGCTTTTCAGCGCAAATTGGTATAGCGCTGCACCGCTGAGTTATTTCTCATCTCGTATAATTAAGCTTTTGACGTTCCCTAATGATGTTCCGTGCAGCGGCGGTTAACAGAAAATTAAAGCATATTTCTTAATTGATACAATTTATTAAATTATTTGTAAATTGTACGTTTCAATAATTTATAGAAATACAACATTCAAAAGTTTAAAATCCAAGAAAATCTCAATTAATTGAAGTTGATGAAGAGTTTTTAAATGAATAGCGTTTAATGTTTTTTTTTTTCCATGATTTTTGGGACAATAAACAATTACACACATAGATTAAGTGAAACATAACTAATATGTAAACAACTGCATGTGTGTGTTTGTGTGTGTGTGTGTGCGTGTGTGTTCGTGTGCGTGTGTGTGTTTTATATGTAAAAGATTTCACCATCCGACTCCTTCTGACTGCGACAATCCAGAAATCATTTGAAACAGATGATTGTATGTTATGTTATTAATAGGAACATAATGATGTGTAGTTAATGTATGTCAGTGTATTAGGTTTTATATAAAAGTTAATACAACAAACATTCAACTATACGAGTACCCAAAATATATATGGATTAAAATGTGTTGCGAATGTTCTTTCTGTTCATAACATAATCAAAACACGATATACATTGTGTTCTATGAACTAAAGTAATTGTCTTAAAAACATAGGTACATACATACTTTCAAAACATAAAAACAAAATATATCTCATTTCTTCGCCCCTAAGAGGTAGGCAGAGGTATGAATACCCATAATTATTTATATAACTTTACATGTTATTTGCAATTCTTAGGTACTTAATTTTCTATTTGTCTCGACTCAAACGGGGATTTCTTTAAAAAGTAAGAATTTTTATAGATTGAAACATTTGCAAAGGATAAGCCGTTCTGAAAGGGGATCGAATTCAATTTGCCTTCAAGTAGACATTGTTGTGGGCCCCTTATTCTTAACTGTCAGTTCACGGATTCGATTTGCAAAGTCACGTCCGTCTCGCTCTGTTTCGCCGCAATGAAATGAGACAGGTATAGAGATTCCATGATTGGTTTGTTTTCAGATATTTAAAAATTAAGGGGGCAGTTGAGGATGCTACTTATAAATGTGGGTTTGGATTCCTCAACAGTTCTTAGGTATTAATAGTATTTGCGTAATTAAGTTATCGACAAATTTAAATTAGACTTAGCTCTACTTGGAATAATAAGTAGCTTCACTGTTTTTGTAATGATTTGTAGCTTATGGTCTATATCTGATTCAGATTTTCCTATAAAATATATAAATGAAATTTTATGAGCCAATAATATATGAGATAAACTTGTACGAGCAATATTTCTCTATCCTTACAACATATCCTGTTCATTTTATTTTAGTAGACAGTTTTTGCAAAATAAGCCAATTTAAGAATTCATATAAGTAAATAAAAAATAAGCCAATTTAAGAATTCATATAAGTAAATAAATTTTCTCCTCTCTCTTTCCGCCTCTCTGGTCTAGTGGTTCTCACCACCGGGTGTTGATCGGGAGGTCCGGGTTCGATTCCCCATGGGGGCAGAAGTTTTTCTGCTCGGTTTAGTTGGTGGTAGGGCTTCTAAGCTCGCCTGGCTAGCTACCACCGTCTTACCTAAATTTGTCGCCATAATAACAATGTTATAAGCATTGTGTTCCGGCAATCAGAGGTAAGATAGCCAGTTCCTCAGTTGTTGAGGATTACAGGTGAAGCTCGCTTCCACCTTCGGCCCTATCGTCACTTACCATCAGGTGAGATGAAGGTCAAGAGCTTACCAGTCGTATGTAAAAAAAAAAATATGCTATTTTCTATTACTCCATGCATTCTGTGGAAGTTCTGTAGAAGACGCTGACTTTGATGGAAGTGTAGTCGGTAATAACGTACTACTCGTATAAACTTACCCAATTTGTAGGCAGCTGCTTTGTCATTCTTCAGAGTCATCTAGTTGTAATAATGATGGCATAAAATACGTCTCTTTGATACAAGAGTATTCTGTATGCATCTAAAGGTAATTTAATGTTGCTCAAGTAAAGCGAGGTACATTTTGGTTCCTTATGAAATTCAACACAGGATATTTGAGATTTTAATTATTGCAGTACGTTGGTACTATACGATGATTTAGTTTACTATTCAATCAATCTAATAACTAACCCATTAGCATGATCAACCTAACACTAAAATTATGATAAATTGATGAGATGTTTTTGCAGTTTGAACTGTTCGAAATTTGAAATACGAGTAGGTACCAATGTTAAATACCACCATGATAATTTAAAAAAATTTTTTTAAATAAAATTTTAACGTGTTTTAGCAGTTCATTTGTTTATCCCATTCCTGGGCACAGGGCCCAGATATTAACCCTTCGGCGGGTACCGCGAACACCGGTGCTCGCAAACAATAAATAAAATAACTAAATAAATATCCTCAGACATTCACACCTATCAACTAGTCCCATTTTAAGCAACTAAATGCTGCTTGTGTTACGGATGCTAGATGACGGACAAATATATTTAATAGATAAATACATATAATTATTGAGAATATACATAATATAATATATATATAATGAACACCCAAGGCTGGAGAACAAATGTTTGAAAATTCATCACCCAAACACTTGCCCCCACTGGGGATCGAACCCAGGACCTCTCGAGATGGCGACGCCTTGAGACCGGCGTACAGACCACGGAGGAGACTCGGCCACGGAGGTCGTCAATGTTTCTATTGTGTCTTGTTTTGTGCTCGTTGACTAGTTAAAAAAATTGTATTTGCTATACCGGTTCTATATCTACAATTTACTTCTCTGCAGTAATGTTAAATAGGTAAATACTTTCACATTGCTGTAGATACAGACGGAATTATAATTAGTTTAGGGCTCCAATAATTAACTATTTCTTTTTAGAGGCTGAGTATTATTGCTTCTTGGTTCCATAACTTTAATATCAATTAATTATTAAAATAAGCAATGTTTACGTTACTTCGTTAGTAGTCTTAATAGGCAGATAGATAGATATGATTCTTTATTGCTACTTATAAAAACATTTGTATCTCCTCTTATAAAATATGAAAAAATAATATTACTATTCAATTGTGACTGTGAGTGAACACAGGGAATGTTATAATATTCCCAAGATCATTAGGTGACACATTATTCAGTTTCGGAGCGAGCGTATTGCGTCATACTCTATAGAACAGACGGAACCATGCTATGAAAAGGACGTCATCGGACTACATAGTCCGAAATGCCGAATATATAACTTCACTGAAACATGAAATTGAGGGAAATATCGACGTCGATATGCCTCGAAATTGGGAATTCATTGAGTTTTTGTTATTAATAGACACATTCGAATGATGGCTGTCGATGGGGACCAAAACGTAATACATTTACAGATCTGCAAAATTTCCAAGTCACAAGACAATAATATCCACAGTCATTTGCAGTCGCGCCATCTTGAAAAAATGAACCTGTGCCAACTGGGGCAGAAACGTGATCAAAGGAGACACACGTAGACTCCTGCCGAGTTCTGAATGCCTGGTGCCTTGGGGAGCACATTGTGCTGTATATGGGTCACGGGTTCGACCCCTACGTCGAAATGCAACTTTTGATGCTCACTTGCACTTTATTTTGACGTGTTTAGTTTTAAACATTAGCCGTAGACTTCGTACTAATTAAAATTTTAATAGATTTTTTTCTTTTGCTTCAGTAGGCTCTAATCATGATATTCGAAATTCCAGTGGTGGCTGATTTACTGAATGAGGATAGTAAAAATCTTATATTACACATATCTTTAACAAATACCTGTATTACACAAATGATTATCCAGGTTCTCCAAACTAAGCCACATGTCACGTCTACGGCATATCCTATTAATTCCCTTCTTCATTAAATAATATCACACAATCTATACATTTTCTGTCCCTACAAACCTATTAACTATCATATCCATAATATTCCTTGTAATATGCTCATCGTCTGCCTACACTACATATCTATAATAATTATGTGCAATATATTCTTTTAATTACACCCATGCAAAGCTACCTACTCAAACTTGTAGGTATGTCGTACAATTATCGTGTTAAATATGCATTTTACACCTCCGACATTAATATTAATGCACAAATGAATTATACAACGCCTTAACAACATTTAAGTTAGGGTGCGGCGCCGTTGTTCAAAATTAAATTCTCTTCATAGGTACATTAAGTTGATTAATAACGCCACGATATGTATCAGATTGTGAAAACATAATTTTTAAATGAAATTTGCGGTTTACGCAGGCTTTCCGCTTCTACGACACTGATTTACGAATTAGTTATGTTACCAAAGCTTCTCATATATGTTTCTCAATGCCTCAGTGCTTATTAATTCATTAAATACACATTTCCCCTGGCAAAAGCTAGTATTTCATACTTTAATTATCTGACTTAAAGTATGAAATACTAACTTTTGCCTGCGACTTCGTCCGCGTAGAATAGTTACTTTGAGATAGTGTGATGGTATGGCGCCTATAGCCTTCCTCAATAAAGATGCTCAATAAAGATTTTTTTCAAATTAGAACAGTAGCCTTAATTGGTGGAATTTCCTTCCTCGTACGCTTAGGCTGTGGAATTAACTCCCTGGTGAGGCTTTCCCAAGAGACTACAGCATGGAGTCCTTCAAAAAGGGCGTGCAAAGGTTTTTTAAGGGTCGGCAACGCGCTGGTGATGCCCTCGGTGTTGCAGGCCTCCATAGGCTACGGTGACCACTGCCTATCTGTGTGGGCCGTATGCTTGTTTGCCACCCTGGTGGTATAAAAAAAAAATTGAAAATTTACTCCTACTCTATTATTAGAAGCAATGTTAATAGTGGCGTAAATTTGTCCTTCATTTTTCTGGGAGGCTATCTGTTTTGCTGACTGTACATAGAAAGAAGTTGTGTAGTAATATTAATGCATAAATAAGTCTTCGAAGATGTATCAATCACCAGAAACTTAGTCGTCCTTTAATTTACCGAAGTTCTTTTCTCGGTCCAAAAGATCAGCAGTCACCAATCAATATCCAATTTGGAGTCGTTGCATTAATTGCAGAGTTTTTCAAATGTCCCCGCGAATCGCTGGAGAGATCCAATTTAAGTTTGTTCGGCTTTCGGATCGGGCCGTGGGGTAAGCCAGGGGAGGGAGCGGGTAACCGGCTAATACCATTGACGTCTGAAACTCGGAGGTAATTGGAAAACAAAAATAGCCTTACCTTCATTCCCGTTGGGAATTGCATGCATGGAAAATTTCTCGTTTAAAACGACATATTCCTGAAAATCCAATCTCTTCGTTCTGTGTATTTGATTGTGGGCATATGATAGTATCCTCGAGACACCTAATGATATACAATAGATTTTAAAACATCAGCTTCCCAACAGTGCATAACTCTGACATAATATAAATTTATTGTTTCATTTGCAATTGCCATTCTCCTTCATTTTCACATCCTCTCCTTGAAATTTGGAAATAGTGTGTTTGATATTTCGTCAAAATTTACATACGTTCCATTAAAAAGCGGCGCCAAACGGCACCTTAGGAGTGGTCAGATTCCAGATGGCGGGCTAACTCAATTCTTTTATAACCTTTGTCGCATATGGATTCATCAACTTTCCACCAGGTGACGATGAGTAATTTGCTGTTTTTTTATATAATTAAATTCATCTGAACTTAAAGCTTCTACCTTACCCCACACAAGACAAGCATTACCATTGAACGATTCCGCATTGGCTCAGTCCGACTTGTATCAAAGTGGATTTCGCCAACGCGCGGGTAGCATTGGGTAGGGTTGGACCAATATTAGCCAATATCTTAATTTCTTTACAAGGTCAGGAAATAAGCGCTGTAAACAGACCTCCTTTGTACTTTAAAGTTTTCATAGAAGCCTAAAAATAAGCCGAGTATTGTGAAAAGTCAGAGGATTCACTTTGGCTAATTTATAGACGGAGCAGGAGCATCGTAGTTTGTTTGATGATTACCGAGATGAATCGATATTTACAGCATTTATTCAATCGAATGAGCTTGTTTTAATGATGTTAAGCCGTGATGTTCTATTTTCGTAAGTGATCCTTTAGAATGTTGTCGGGATCGTAATGACGTATGTTTGTAGTTAATTAATTAGATAAACAATTAAATAAGTAATGAGTCGACTTTCAACTGAAATTTGACAATTTATTAACTCTCAGCTTGGTCGAGCTCCTTTTATCCTTGTAGCCCACAGTTGGACGTAGGACTCTCGCAATGATATCTATAAAAATCGATTCTGTATTTTTCGCATTGAGTGATGACCTGATTCAGATTATCGGATAACCTTGTGTGTGATTACCAACGCCACTTCTAGTACTTGGGGGCCACTCAAGAACCATTCCGTTCTGGAAGCAATGTGCTATGCCCACTGCAACTTAAGGCTCGTATATCTTAGTAAAACTCAAACAAATCTTGACTCACTAAGATTTAATCTAGCTGGCTTAATAAAGTGCTAAAGGCAGATCAAATAGATACACATGAAAACAGCCAACAACCAAACCAATAACAAGTAATGATTTTCCGTGTACTTCTCCCAAGAGGCCACTTGTGTTGATTCCATTATCCTTTATCAACCATTCTGAGACTTCTATTCCTAATTCTAATTGATTACGTGAAGACAAAGAGTGGTAACGCGTTTATCCCGAACGTGCGGCCGTGAATTAGTTACAGTCGCAAAGGGTACAGCTATTCGCAATTCACGTCGGCATTGTGCCTCGATATTGATTGTCACGGACAATTTGTCCAGGCTTCGTCTAGAAAGTTGTAGAGAATATTTCAGTAAGAATATTAGAAACTGATTGTAGATTTGTAAGCATTTATTTTAAAACGTTAACTTAGAAACTGTTAAATTTTGAAAGTCTGCTAGAATTTGATAATCTTATGAAATAATAGGAATATTTTATTCTATACATTCATTCTGTATGAACTGTTTTCGTAAGTAGACATCCTTAGATATGCCAGTTTTGGTTAGGTATATACAGAAATAAAAAATATATCAAACATTCTTTTGATTCAAAGTTTAAGAGTAATGTTTTTTTAAATGTCCATTTAAGGTGAATATCCTTCTTTATAGTCTTGCTACAATACCCGCCACACATTGAATTCATTCACATTTTTCCCTAATATTGCTTGCGGAATAAATTTTCATATGATATTATTCCAAGATACCTTCTAAAGCCAGACAAAAACCTTCGGATCTAAAAATACATACCTTGTTTATATTTGAAACTAATTTGCTCCGTAAAATTTGAAGGTGTTTTGTTTTGTAAATAACATGATTTGGAGTGACGAACTTTTCTGAGGAGAAGGTTGTTGGTGGAGGTTAAATAAAGCGAACATTGTTGTGTTCTGATACGTGGCGGTTACGGTGAATTGTTTGTTATGTATTACATGTGTAATTTTTCATCTTGCCTCATATAATTCCTGGAAAAGTCAACGAAATGAAATATTACTAGTCATTATTTAATAAAATGGTTGTGAGTTTGTCTTATAAATATTATTAGAGTTCTGCATTGAGTTGTTGTTCTGTTTGAGTTCTGAGTTGTTATACTTTTCTGTATTTTGTGTGATATTATTATATGGTGTTAATTTTCATTTCTAGTTAGTTTTAGAATTACCTCCAGCTATCTTTGTTCTTGAAAAATTAAAATAGAAATTTTAATTTAAACAAGATACTTCGCCAAGTCCAATTCTCAACAAATTGTACGCCACATCTCTAGTTCCTTACGCGTAGTTTCAATTTAATCAACGGCGAGGGTCTGTTCACTGTACCAGTGTCTAATATTCAATTTCGCGGAAATTCAGTGTAACTTTTTGAAGAGCGCAACAGCTTCTTATAATTGTTTTATAAAACTCTTTAACTGGTGTTTTGTTCATATTATTTGTTTCTTTGTTAAGTCTTGGTGGGTTTACTAGTTCGTCTTCTGCTCATTGGTCGCTTCCATTCTGATGTGTCGCATCGACGTTCATATGTATAAGCTGTTTACACTGAATGTACGTTATCTTGCTTAGCTGGTGTTCCCGGTAGTAGTTTCCAAGCTAACTCGCCGCTCCTATAGCTCGCCAAGCCTGTTGCATTGTAAGTTGTAAATTCTATTTAAACATACATTTAGTAATCCAAATGTCACGACTAGCAAACCATAATTCTAACAAATTAAAAAATATATAGTTACTATTTTCGTTTTCTCGTTCAGAAAATATGGTAAGTGTATTAAAATCAATGTAATGTAGCGCACAGTAGTCCGAACGATTCAAATAAACGACTAAACATGTTAGGGCTCGGGTCGGGCTCCCAGATGGACGGATTATAGAGTTTATTCTCCAGACCCTTTGTTATAGTTGCCCGAATTCTTGAATGAGCATTACAGACTCGTATGTGTCTTCCATTTCGTATTACATCTACATTCGCATCAGTTTTGTGAATCCAAACGGAAAGACTTATGAACATGCCTAAGTGAAAATGTAAGCGAAAGAGCTTCAAAATCTTCCTCGACTCGACTGATAGATTGTAATTCTAACGGCGCAAGACTTATTTTCCTTTGTCCTGCCTAGTGCGGCAGATGAACGGTCTATTTGTTAAAAAGTTGGTGAAAAGTGGCCCTTGAATAGCCCTGATTAGTTGAGGGTAGAACGCCCTCAATAGGCTCTGCTTTTAAATTGTTTTGCCAACTGCCTTTGTCGTACTGAGGACTACGCTCTGGTGATGGTCGTAATGTATTAAATTGTAATGGATGGAACTGCTCATCAATTTTAAAATTAATTTCTCTAGTTGTTCGCCTTAATGGATGAGCTATTGAGACTAGTTAATGGAACTGTTCAGACTTTACATAGTTAAATCGTAAAATCGTCTTTGTTGAACTGATAAAGCAATTTCTATCTGTAAATTCTTAATTTTGAATCTCTATAGCTATTAAGATATTAATCCTAAGTATGATGTCGCCGTCTCGCTGTCGTCTACCAATTTCTCGGAGATCTTTTTCTTTAATATTATTTATCATCATTGCCAGCCTGCAAACGTCCCGCTGCAGTGCTGGGCTCAGGCTTTAATTAAGAAATATGGAAGATATTTATTTATTTACTGCATAAATAATGTGGTAGAAAAATAGGTGTTGGTTTGGTCACCCATGCCTCCCAATGTCATGATTGGAAATAAATCAAACATAAATTTCCATGTAAAATTTGTGTGTCATATGACAGTAGTAATAATACATAGTATTCGGTCGTACTTATTCGTACATAAGTTATCGAACACACAATTTTTTTCATCTTTAAGTTTGTTATAAAAAAGGTTTCAACGTTTTAACCTTTCAATAAATATACATTATAACTTACAATGGCTCAGTAAGATCTCAACTCACATCCAAAAAAATGGCAATAAGACTGCTTAAACCAATTACAAAAGTAACGCGATATTGGGCCTTATCTGTTTAAACATAAACACCACGTCTGTTTATCGGATCGCATTTTCAGCTCGGCTGGGATCCCGTTTTGTGATTGTCGGAACGGAAAGGTGTCTTAATATGTTAGCCGTCACCGAGACGTCAACGGGGTAAATATTGTAATTTGGTTTACGCGGAGAGGCGGGTTTGTTAGGTGGAACCAAATATTATTTTTAGTGAAAGGGTGGAATACAGTTGAGGTTTTGTAATGACAGCGTGCCGTAGTGAAATAAAACTGAGGCAAGTACTCGTATTTATGACACAAATTCTACCCAAGCCGGTATAAGAACTAGGAACCTCAGTAATGGCGACATCTTGATACCGGTGAACAAAACCTCAGAAAACCTGTTTAAACCTAAAATATTAGTAAATGAAACTTATATTACATTTTTTTTTTTTGATAATATTTCATAGTTGCAATTTAATGTGTATTATTTACAAGATAACTATAAAAATCCCCTTGATGGCAAATAGGTTAGTAGATGAGTTCATTTGCGAAGGTACTAGATACTAGGACAACAGAATAATATTGTGGGTACCTCCTAGCTAGCTCCACCTTGCTGTCCCATAGGTGCTTTATCATTTTCACGCCTCTCTTGCCGGATACACGTAATAGCGACATCTCCCTTTAAAAAAATCTTCATGACCTCGTGTTTAAAAAGCTATTGCTTTTATTGTTTGTTTGCACTTAGAATTTTTATCTCGAGTCGTTAAAACAGCAATATTTTTCAGTCGCGATTCTTGTTTTTAGAATATTTTTTTTTAACTCTTTTCAATCATTTCAAATCGAATGCTTTCTTTTTTGCTGTGTGTACAGCTACAGTGTACCTAGAAAAATAAAAAAGTTAAATCACTTTATTTTTCAGTATTCAACAAGTATTTTAAATATATTTTAAAATTTACCAAATCCTGAACTTTTATTATCATTTAAGCTGTCGTAAACTGTAATCTCATTGAAATACCGTTTGCAATAACTTTACTATTGTAAAAGATGTAATTTTGACCATCGTGATATAATTTTAAAGTAAAATGGTTTATTAACGTTTTGATTTGTCAAACATAACTTTATTGTGAATATTGCTTACTTTTAGTATATGGGGATGTAAATATATGGGGAAAGGCGTGGTGGTTTTATAGCACATACTCCGCATTTGTTTCTCTGTTTGCGAAGGCTTTTGCCCGAACAACGAATAGCTGATTTAATTAGAATTTGGTCATATATACATACCTACTCGTACCTACGATCACGCCTTTACCGATGAGGTGGGCAGAGATTACAGATTTGCATTTGCTACAATCCTGGTACACATCGTTCCTTTCTCTCATTTCTAACTTCATTCCGGCCCTTTGGTTTGCGGTGGATTTGACGTTGCCCTTTTCAGAACGACGTTGGTCAAGGCACGTTCGCCGGCCGTCCACCTCAAACTTTCCCATTCACATCTGCCTTTTATACCTGCCTCGTCAGAGTTTGGCTATAGATTTATTTTACTCTCCATTATCTCGTAACTGACTCTAGATTACGGATTGATAGCAATTAATTCTGATTCAATTCAAATTTTATAATTTTTAGTCTCCGAGTTCTGTAGTGTGGTCCGGTTCGACTCGGTTTGCACCGGCTCGCTCCGGTTCGCCGCGGTTTTACTCCGGTTCGCGCCGGTTTTGTGCGAACGATTTATGCGTTCGCGGTCGTTAAGTCTTTAGTTTAATCGCCAAGTATAACTTACTAGGGTTGTCTCTTGGGCACTCTTCGTACTTTGATAGTACTTAAGTTAATATTCGTAATTCCTGTTTCTGGCTTCCTGTTCCTAGAATAGTCGTTGTGTTCTGTTTATGTGTTATGTATGACGGGAATTTAAATGTTCTATTTGAATAATGTAGTCTCAGAGAATTATTTATTATGATGAATCGACATTTTAAACGTCACACTGATTTGTGAATTAAGAAGTCCATGTTTGGATGATGAAATTTTTTCTCTAGTAAGGTTAAATTTTTATTTACTTTGTATTTTATCTTATGTAGTCATGACGCGTCAGTTTTTTTTTGTATGATACAGTTCTCCATACATACACATTCTTACACTCTCTTCGATTGGAAGTATACCATTTGTTAATTCATAAAATAAATGGATGGTCATCATCCAATATTAATTGTAACGTACGTGTGACAATAAAAGCTATTTTACGAGGTGCTGCTACTAATGGAAACTGGCTAAGACCTGACTGAAATTCGGCCATTCGAAAATTGGTGGGATCTAACAAAAAGTAATTTAAAACGACATGGTCGTCGCGTGTTCGCCATTACGAGGTATTCCTGCCGGTAAAATGTATTGTGTGATATAATAATCAGACAATAGTTTTGAACCTTGCTGGTATTTGTACGCTTTGGCAAGTAAATATGTTATTTGTTTAAGGTTGTAAAAAGGAAAGTCACACTGGAGATAGAACTGGAGAAGTAAAATCGTCTTCAGCCTATATACGTCCCACTGCTGGGCCTGGCCTTCCTCATGGAGAAACACAGGAGGAGTATGTGCCCAAACCCCACCACGCTGGCTGACTGGTCCAATGAGGGTTGGTTGGAGAAGCGGTTGCAATAGCGACCAGGGCAATCAAATCAAATCAAATCAAATCAAAAATAATTATATTTCATAGGTCAAGTTTGACACTTAAAATCGTCAATGGCCTAACGTTCCTTCCGAAGCGCGGAGGAGTTCGAGATCACAAAGTTTTGGGCACACATCAAAGGCCTGACCATGGCGAAGGTAGCTTTGTTTTCGATATTTGTTTCGATATGAAAGCCAAAACGTACTACCACCTACTCCACCGAGTTCCTCAACGAAAAAATTGTATCCAATTTTTAAAGGGTTGTAAAGAAATTTAGTCATTCTTTATTACATAATGTTTCAAGAGAAGCAGAGACAGTCGTAATTCATAACTTATCATTACGCCTACCTATATCCCAGAAGGCGTGAGGTAGGCAGAGGTGCTGATGCAAGGACTGACCATGTGGGTCCTTGGATGGGTGACCAAAACTTTGTGATGCCCATTTCCTTTGTGCTTCGGAAGGTTATGCTGTTGGTCGTATATAGGCTGGCCGTAAATACAACGATGCTGTTCTTCTATTGTTGTGGTATACGCAGGGATTGAACCCACAACCACTTGCACGGGTTATACCGTTTTCTCAACTCTACTATCAGTGCTGACATCGAATATTCCGGAGTTAAATGTGTGCGTCTTAATATACAGATAGGTATACCATTTATGAGAACGACAGACCTGTCCCCGAAGTAAATATTGATGACTCTAGAATTAAGTAACCGGTTCTTGAAGTTAGTACGAGTATTTAGTTTGTAGAATAAACAGAAGTGCCTTTGGTAGGGCTGGTTCTAGGTTATACTGACGGCGAGTTGAAATATCAAATTTTACGGATTAAAATATTTGCCATTTGATTCCGTGCTTGGCGTCGCCGTTTCTTTAGTTATTGACTAGCTTTTGCCCGCGAATAGTTAATAAATAGGCTATTCAACATTGTAAGTTTTTTTCAAATGGGAACAGTAGCCTCAATTGGTGTAATTGAAAATTTCCTCCTACTCTATTATTAGAAGCAATGTTCACTGAGGCGTAAATTTGTCCTTCATTTTTCTGCTGGGAGGCATTATTTCAATTTTATAACATTCACCCGCATGGCACCCGTTCCCATGGGAATATCGGGAAAAAAGGTCCCATGGGAATATAGGGATAAAAGGCAATATCCTTTCTCAGGCTCTAGCTAGACTATCTGTGTACAAAGTTTCGGTTTGACGTGAAAGCGAGACAGACAGAGTTACTTTCGCATTTATAATATTAGTATGGATTTGTAATTTTAAATATTGGACATTGATTGATAGGCTATGTAAAGCAAATATATCCATACTTCCATACTAATATTATAAATGCGAAAGTAGCTCTGTCTTTCTGTCTATCGGTCTCACTTTCACGTCAAAACTACTGAACCGATTAAATCAAAATTTGGTACCTACACAGATAGTCTAGAACCTGAGAAAGGACATAGGATAGTTTTAATCCCGATATTCCCATGGAAATAGGTACCGCGCGGGTGAAACCGCGGGGAGTCATTAGTTGGATTTAATACAATAATTTATTTTATTTATTTATTTAAGCTTTAATGTCCATTACAAAAAAATGTACACATGGCGGACTTAACGACTAATATCGCTCTCTAACAGTCAACCATCAGGCAATGCAGGAATAATTGTTTGAATTCATTTGAAAACAATAAAGATTTATATGTTAATTATTATTTCTATTGCATTCCATATTTCCATGTTATGTGTTATGTTCAGAATAAAAGTGATTTACTTTATTAAATTTTAAGTAGGATTTGTATTGACGCAAGTATAGGGAACTAAGTACAGACTCGCCCCCATTAAATGGGGACATATCAGCACCTCTGCCTACGGGGATAGAGATGTGATGATAATGTGATATGATAAGTGTTAATTGTGTTATATCTGAATAAATCTGATTAAATATATAAATAATAATATCTTGAAGAAGGCCGATCGTAACAGGCCGATCGTTTTAAAATGTATTGAGTTTTATATTTTATGTATTTGTTGCTAGTCAACGGGCACAAAACTAGGCACAATAGAAACATCAATTGTTTGCGAACATATTGGATCGCGGTGCCCGCCAAGGAGCTAGAAAATAGTCCCAAGGAAATATACGAGGACCGCAGCAAGTGGAAAGAAGTAATTTCTGCTTACCCCTATGGGAGAGAGAAAGAAGAAACTCCAAAAACTGACGTCACTATATTTATTATAATTATATCAAGGCACACTGGAACAATTATACACAAAAGGTAAGTTTCACAAATCACACAAATTCAATTTCACATTATAAAACTTAAAGATAATTATAATCAAGGGAAGGGCTACTTACAATAGTGGCTTTCGTAAATTTATAAACTTTATAAATATAGTTAACTCGTACTATGTAACAACTCTTCAGCAAATATTAATATACTCAACAACACTTAGTAGTTATAATATTAAAATATTAGGTCCGTACCTATGAAATTGGTGTTTTGTATGAAGATTTTGGTGAATTCTGCATTTTCCATACTAAAATTTAAGTTTTCTTCACAACGACAAATCCAAAGATAATAATATTTGGCATCTATCATTAGACTAGCTTTAGTAATATGTGTAATATCACACTTCATAAAAATAATTTATCGTTTTTACGTGAATGCAAATAAAATGATGTATTCGGGAGGCACTTAAAAAGAGTTGTCTCCGTGTCCAATTTTAACACAATTAAACTTACAACAAATTATCAAAACAAATCAAAAGAGCTCAAAAATATAGTCTATTTTTAGACGAGGTAATTATTTTTTAGGAATACTCTGAATAGTTACAGACAAAATACTAAGAGTGAAAAAAAAACACCAATTTCATAGGTATGGACCCAATATTAATAGTATTTTAAATAGCTGACTCTGATTGTAATGAATTTCGAGAACAAAAAAACGAAAGATAAAAGAAGACAGACAGTCAATTTTAAAACAGAAACTCGTTACAATAAAGACCCGCATAGCCGTATACACTAGTGACGTGTGCTGGTTGTCCCGGAGCTTATTTGTAAAGAGCAAATGAAGAGGTTAAGGAAGTACCGGAGTCGGTAATTATTCGGCTCCGTGCCCCTGCTTGTAATTACCGGATCAACCGGGTTTCTTCAGCGCTTGTAGTTCATAGACTGCGGTAACTTTAGATGGTCAGTTGATTAATGGTCACGGAGCTATTGGCTTGGTTTCTAAAGGGAGATTTTGGGGAGTTATCTTTATGGATGTGTAGTCTGAGAGCCTGTGACATTTTTTTTTCTTTCAATACTTCAATGACGTTATGTTTGCCATGAGATAAATTAAAACAACGCCGTTCGATCTCGTTGGTTACCTACAGTTGAGTAACATTATAATGAAGCAAAAAGTACCTTCTGTCCACTAAATACAATTTAAAAAAATATTCCAAGATCTACGGAATACCTCAGCAACCTGGTACCGTCAGCAAAAGTAATTTAATTTGTAAGTCCCTATTACCTTAAGTAACTAAATACCTATTAATTCTAAACACTGTGATGTTTAAATTAATACACTTTTGGCGAAAATTGTGTGTAATAACAGTGGTAATTTGTGAGGAGCGTAACCGCCGGTAAGTGACTCATTCTGACAATTTGTAATTAATAATCATTGTTATCCCTTCATTCGAATAAATACATAATTCCAAATAGTATGTAATAAGTTAATAACCGCTTTTATTCGTATGTTTTTGATAATGGAAGGATAGTGTCAACCTACGGTTTTGAACTGGTTATACTTTTTATTGGTTTTATTTTGATTTCTTTTATTTTTAATCATTATGATGACTCACAGAGCCTTTTCTCGCTAGGATGATTAATAACTGGTTTTGCAAGATCTTAGGGCCTACAAGGAGTTCATAAAACAGTTGGATAGGGAAAGGGATGACAATGAAAAGGAACTATTGGATGTGCTCAACAAAAATAGTAAATTAAAAGAGGAAACGGAGATCAAATTCAAATTTGAATTTGATCTCCATACACAAATATTAGTTCTAAGTAATGACAGAGAAATATCAAAAGAATTTAATGATATAATACTCAGTGATTTTTTCCGCTAAATTCGTTTAAGCATTTTTTATTTTTATGGAAAGAATATTTGAAAATTACAATACTGAAATAAAATCTATTTATTGTTCTAATTGTATACAATTATTGTGTTAGGGACATTTTATAAAAATAACAAACTAAAATGTTAGATAGCTTATTGTGAGATCAAATTATTTCAGTATACAACATTTGCACACATAGGTGTCTTTCAGGAAATTTTAAATCTAGCTTAAATCTCTCTAAAGATTTTGTCTTGTTTTACCATTTTCCCAAAACAAAATTTTCAATGAATTACTAGTCTAGGTTTGAATCTCGATTTAAATTTCCTGCAAGACGCCGTTAGTACACCAATGAAATATTAATATTGATGTTTTGTAAACTTCATTAACTGTCGAGTCATGTTTGTATATGTATATCAAAGCGTGTTTCTGTACGTACACACAGTATATTATATATCGTGTCGGTTATCGTTACCATAGCAACTAGCCCACAAATTACAAGGGTGTGTTACTATTGGTTTGATATTAGTCGTGTTTGAATATCATTAATGTATGTTATAATATTAACTATGTAAAGATTAGAAATGTAGGCATGGATAATTTAAAGCATATCAGATGAATTTTAACAAACAAAAACAACACGCTTGTAACTGTAAACCATCAAGTTAACGAAAATAAAATCAAATAAATATGCAAATTTTACAATCGTAATAAATCACCATCATCATCTCTTCATAATTTGAACAGAGGTACAGTTTGCGACAAAAGTGATTTAAATAACATAAAATAACATCCCGCCTTTTTCTCCCAAGGGTGAAGACGTGTTAACTAATATATCATTTAAATCTAAAATAATTAACTGGTTAGAGGCTAATAATCTTAAAATTTATATTGACAGAACCAAATACATAAAATTTAGCACAAAATCAAATAACGTTGACACAAACATTGACATTAGACTTAACAATAACGAAATTGGAGAAGTGACTATGTCAAAATTGCATGGAATGTCTTACCCTGTGCCCGGTGCGTGGCAACAGGCTTACCCCCCATTACTGAAGGTCTTACATGATATCGGGCGAAATGAGGATGTGGCCTTTGCCTACTCGCTCTGAAATTGCTAGATATATCCATCTTGCGATATTTTAGATTCCCCTTCAATTGGCCAATTTGGTGCACTATGTTGGTGACTTGAGTTCTAATACGAATTTTCCAAGATAATCGGAACAAATCCCTTTCCATATCTTGCCGAGTCACTTTCATGAATCTTGTTCGTCTAATAATTCAAATATTTTGCCACTTTTGATGCTAACTGTACGTACGGTACCAAAATACCTGTGCTAATACATTTTAAGTACTACTTTGCGATTTCCGTCAAATATTATCGTATTTTGGTTATATTGTATTATCGATTATATTGTTGTTTGGGGTGGTGTATTGTACAATATAGTCTTCGGCTTAAAACTTTCGATTGCTCAAATATTTAATGGAAACATAACTTTGTTCTATGGACTTCTTAATTATACACATAATTTTTAGGCAAATGAAGCGTAAATGATAATAGATAGATAATTATTTCTTGTGTTCACAGGAAAAAAAATAATTAACAACAATAATAATAATGTTTCGATAATATTGTTTCGCTTCCTTTCTGTACAGAATATTATTATAAAATACCTGAAACTACACGTGTCATTGAAAATTGTTATGATACTTGCTGCAGTGTAGTTTCATATTATTCTTCTAACTCTCTGTATCTCATGTAACCTTGGTAATGTGAGCGTTTTCAAAATAGATGAGGATACTATCATCGGTCTCAAGCTTTATTCAATCAATGATGAGATAATGCATCTTTGGGAAGACGGCTCTTCTCGTTGAAGAGGTCGTTGATTCAACCTCCGTTTGTAATAGTAATTTAAGAGCAGATTATTATGAATATTTCATGTCTTACAATGTGCCCAGTGTAGACAACTACTCGCCCACTGTTAATTCGGGATGTTAGGTGAAATGTGGCTGTAATTTCCTTTGCTACCTCTTCAGGGAAAAAGGCGTCTTTACATACAATGTAAATTACAGAATTTATCCATTATGATAGGTTAAGTAAACCAACAGATTGGCTGTATGGCGTTTCAGCCAATATCCAATCTTGCATGGGCGAGTAAATTACTCTTCAACACACATATTAAGTACTTGGGTACATTTTGATTATTGCGAGGTCGGGATTACGCACCGCTAATTGCCAGTGCCCATGATGCGGCCGAGGCTGTATTTTTAAATTGTATAGACAACAGGGATGGCTCTCGTCTCATTAGCTTTCCCAATAAAATAATTGAGAGTTCCTGCGGGATGCGGGGCGGGTGCTCCCGGGCCGGCCCAGTGATCCGCCGCCCGCCCCGGCGAACGCACGCGTTCGGGACCTCACCTCACGGTGGTTTGAGTCAGTATACTCGAAACATCAGTGGCCTTAGGCGATCGGCCCGTGATGAGCCGATAGGCGCTTTAACCTCCTTCATTGTTATAATACCCTAGTGTCGAGTGTGGTTTCATGAGGATTTCTTGTTCGGATGTTGTGTTCTACATGGTTTGTTACGTATTGAATTTACAGGTCCCTTATCAATTTTATCAATTACAATTTTATCAAAAACACGTTTCCCTTCTATATTGTCATTCATAGAGAGTGGAACTCCTTGCCTCATTTAATATATTCCTGATCGATACAAATGTGTTCTGACATCTTTACTGGCAAGTCCTCGACCTCTACTGTGGTCATTGTAGAAGTCTCAGCTTACCTGCAACTGCTAATAGCTATCACTCTGTATTTAAGGCGAATGTAGCTAATTACCATGTGGTAGGCAGACTGCTGCCAATTCCGTTGAATAATAGAATTGTTATTTCTAATTTTCATGATATGGCGGACCACATATTTAGAGACCACTATATTGCGATATAAAACGATAGCGACACGCACCGGCTTTGCACAGGAGCAATTCTTCTACCAAACATGACATGTAAACCTTCCTCTTGAATTACTCTATTTAAAAAAAACCTCATCAAAATCCGTTTTTTAAATTTCTAAGCATACCCTATGTATATAAGACAGACAGCGTAGTCATATTATACTATGTAGTAATGACATTAATATTACCATATAACACATAATTATGACTAGGAAAATCAAAAACACAAATCACAGAGACATAAGACGGGGTGTATTTTTAATGATTTAATTTAGTAGAAAAAAATATACTATAGACTAATTAAATGTACAAAAAGGCAGCGCTGAAATATTCTCTGAAATCTTGTGTATCTGTGTAGATAATTTAATTATTTCTCCTTAACATCTGACGCGCTCTCGTACAAAATTCATTATAGTATAAAACTTCCAATATATGGAAGTATGTACATTTCGCTTCGCTGCCTGAAAGGAGCGCTTCGCCAAATTAAAACATTGAATCTCGATTGAATTACACATTCCCTTTTTTCATGAAATCGGACGCCGATTTGAGGGTATTCGGTAAAATTCTATTCGGACAGGGGAGTTTTAGAATAGAATAGCATCAGACTTAATTTTGTTATATCTGAAAAGGTTTTTAGCTGGCGGGCTATTTATATATTACTTATTATCTGGGCTATGATGCTACAGCTTAAAATATATTGTCCTATACTATATTATTATTGAAAAGAAAAAGAGTACAGTAAAGGGCATTCATAGAAGTCTTTTTTTCAATTTTGAACAAAGAATTATTCTATCTTACTGAATGTCAATAGTATAAAATGAATGTGAATGAATAGTTAAGTAATAAATTACATAGCATCCCACATCACGTTTTCTGAATCGCGATTTTCACTCAAGACCTTTACGACCCCGATGGTCGTCAGTTCTCCGGCTAAAGTATTTGTCATAATAACCATCAAAAGAATAATATTATTGATCTACAATTAAGAATCGTGTCTCTGTACTACTATAACCACCGTAGTCTAAACTTGGTCTATATTTTTTATTTTATTTTATTTGCATAAGTACAATAACAGAAAACAGACTAACACATTAATATAGATTAAGACTAAGCACACAGCAATCATGTTAAATCTATATTCAAATAACAATTGTACACGGCTTCTTTAATATAATATTACAAACGTATTGAATCATTAAAAGCCCGCTAAAAAAAAACAAATTTCAACAATCAGTATAAACTACTTCCCAAAACGCAACTATCAAAAAGCCCACTCAGTATGAGAGAACAAATAGGTTCTTTACCTTCGATTCGGTACCTTTATGAGAACCTTACTCATATGTGTAGAGCTCTTCGTAATTTTTTTTTAATGTGATAGGTAAGTTCTTGGCCTTCATCTCACCTGATCGTAAGTGACGATAAGGCCGAAGGTGGAAGCGAGCTTCACCTGTAATCCTCAAAAACCGAGGAACTGGAAAAACCGAGGATCTTACCTCTGATTGCCGTAACATAACAATGCTTATAACATTGTTATCATGGCGACAAATTTGGGTAAGACGGTGGTTGCTAGCCAGGCGGGCTTAGAAGCCCTATCACCAATCAAACCGAGCAGAAAAACCCCTGCCCCCGTGGGGAATCGAACCACGGACCTCCCGATCTATACCCGGTGGTGTCAACCACTGGACCAGAGAGGCGGTTAAAAAAGAAAAACATTCTCTGTTTATAATAAGAACTTATTTCAAAGTTACAGTAATTCCTCGTACTTCGAATAAGTCTTGGAAGAAAGATCCAAACTTAAGAGCATATAAAGTGTTCGGTAACATGATATGTTAGCACTTTAGGAGGTACTTAACATGTATATCTATATGTTTGTGCTTTCTAGAGATCACTAGGGTAACAATGATAGTACTTTATAATAGGCTAATGTAATGTTTCTGAATCTTGCCTTCGCGCCTGTACGAATAGTGCCTGGTGCATGCCATCAGGCTCATCGCTGTTACAAAGGAACGCATTATTTTCCTCCTCCTCTGGGGAAACAGGCGTGATGATGTGTGTTGTATCAGCTGGTTTATGAGATTTTAAATGTTACTACTTAAAAAAGGCTTAGGTGGGGTAACTAAGACCGAGCTTAATTTTATTGTAAACGTTATGATGAAATAAACAATCTTTGTTTATTAAAACATAGCCTAATCCCTAATTTGAATTCAGAAAAATGTTTTTCATACGCATTAACTTAATGCTTCCATCACTCAGTTTGCAAATTTTTTGCATTGAAATTCCTAGAGTTAATCTAAGATTGGTAAGAAGATTTATACGGCTCATTTATCTAGCGGTGGCAATCAGCAGGGTCGAGGGGGTGATTTGTATCTTAGCTGGTCGTATTAAGGGTCATTTTTGTTGATGTAGTGTGACGTTTTTTATGTCGCTCACTGTAGGGCCGTTTGGCAAATCGTCGGCCTACGTTCAGCTTTATTCGCGAAACGATTTAAATGGTATCATGTATCTAAGGGACCCAATAAGGCAAGGTTCTGAGGGTCCGACGGATTAATGCATGATTTTTGTCAGATTACGATCTTGATTTACTAGTAACATTACTCGTGCTCGCTAGCTTAAATTTTTTGAGGAACTTAAAATTGACAAACGGGCAATTGCACTATATAGGTGTAGGGCTTAGATACAACGCAGACGACACACTTTGTGCGATTGAGTCTGCGGCATACAAAATGTCTGTATAGTGCGTAAAAGATCCTTCGCGGATTTTTTGCACGTGAAGTCTGTCGTCTGCGCTGTATCTCATTGAGGCTTACAGTCAAGCAAATAGTAAAAAATCGAAAGAGATAGGTATTAAAAAAATTCGTATTGTAAAATTTTTACAGGGAGAACTCAGCAAAGAGACCACCTAAGAATATCCGTACCGATGAGATATCACGCGATCTTTAGCGATATAGAGTAATCTGCTTACATGGATCCTGGATGGATTACGAGTACTGTACAAGTGGGGCTGTACGACTTATCAAATAGTATTACTGTTTTCTCTTAATATTGGGTCCTTACCTATGAAATTAGAGTTTTTATTCTGTCTTAGCAATTTGTCCGTAACTATTAAGTTTCAGAACATTCTTTTAAAATAATTGCCTCTTCTAAAAAAAGACCATATATTTGAGCTCGAATTTAATTATAGAATTTGATAATTTTGTGTATGTTTAATGGTGTTAAAATTAGACACAAAGACAATTATTTTTAACTGCCTTCCGAATACATCATTTGATTTGCATTAACATAAAAACGATGAATAATTTTTATCAAGTGTGTTCACACACATATTGCTAAAGCTTGTCTTATGATACATGCCAAATATTATTATCTCTGGATTTGTCGTTGTGAAGAATACTGATAAAATGTTAGTATGTAAAATGCAGACATCCCCAAAATCTCCATACAAAACACCAATTTCACAGGTAAGGACCTAATAATATTATAATGTGTAAATTTTTATTACAGCATACCCATACCCAGTTCCCGCATTCGTCTGATGTGTTTTCGTTTTGTTTTTAATATAGCTGATGTGTAAATCCGTTTGACATGATTGTAAATCCCTCGCACAAGGTTCGGGTGAATAAATAATATGTATCCGGCTTGCGCGGCCCAGCCGAAATAAACTTTAGTCTATTATTTAATTACCGTCCGCGTTCGGCGACAGTTCGCCATGTTATTGCGCTGCGGAAAAGAGCAATTTTTCGGGAAATATTTAAAACATTGAGGAATACCATGACATAAATATATTTGAACTAACTGTACCCGCAACTTCGTTCGTGGCATAGTGATTAAACCCCATTTTACACAGCAAAACATATCTTAAATATTGACCACGCCAAATTTAATTTAAATCCGTCGCGTAGTTTTTGCGTGACGCGTGCACAAACATACAAACACAAAAAATATGGAGTTCTTAGTCAGGTCAACTATAAAAACAAATGCTGGGTAAATATTTATAGGACAGTGAGATAATACGAGTATGTTCTGAATTTATATTTATTTTTATTATCTTGTAGAAATATTTTTAAAACGTTTTGTCCAGAAGGGAAAATTATCATATTTTACATGTTACGTACCAATCCCTAGCGTGCTATAGTATCCTGAATATTTTATGTCTGAGAGTGTTACTCTATGTTCATATTGTACTTGGAAAAACTTATAAGACAAAATACGTGCTTCAAAAGTTATGAGAGCTGTAATGAGATCCGGCGACGTCTCTATTTCTATAAATAAAATAAGTGGTAACGTAAGTTCCTAGATAGAGTAGGTAAACAACTCAACCTAAATTCGATATCGATTTGTTTCTCCAGGAATCCAGTGATCCTTAAGTATCAATTTTAACATTTTGAGCACGTAAATAATATGAAAATACGCACAATTAGATTAAATTAAAAAAAAATAAAGAGTAAAGTATTTATTTTTTCAATCTGAAGTACCTACCAGGCTTCCATAACAATGCAAGAGATTTTTCGCATATCTTTACCCAATTATTTTTAAAAAAGGAAACCAAAAGGAATTTATTGAAAAATATGTAGATTTCATAGTTAGTTTTAAATAAGATAAATATTTTCCATACACCTACATGGTACTTTTAATTTATTCAGAATGTAATGCGGCAGTTGTTCGGAACAAGTGATAAGTACATTCGTTCTGTTTACGGTACAAGTGGAGCCTGGAATTAATTATCTGAAGAGCTACTTGGGAAAATTTAATTTTGTTTGTGTGGAGCGAAATTTTGGTGGACGGACGTGGGTCGGCTCTCTGTTCACTTCATGATGAATAAAATTATTATCTTTAAACCAAAACGAGGCGTAATTATGGTCCATTTTGTGGTTCTGTGGATTGCTGAATATTTTAAAAAGTACCGCTAGTTTAGACATGATTTGTACTTAGGTGGGTTAGCAGTTTGTCTGTAGTGTTGGATTGAGTGTGATATTAATGAATTGAATTCGTATCTATGTGGCGGAAAAGTGTGGAAAAGAAAGACATATTGGGCCAAGATTTGAAAACTTTGTATGGAAAACAGGCAGGGACTGAATAAGAGAATTTTGAGAATTTCTCGCAAAAAGAAAAAATCTATAATGAAACGACAATGCACGTCAGCATTCCTAATTTCCCTCACGAAACTTTAAATCATATTATTCGACAATCCAGCAAAAATAACACGTCATAAATCGTTGCAATTTTCCCCAAAAACTTCTCAATTTGTCAGCTTTCAATAAAATTATTTAATCATACACGAACATCTGGAGTTGTTGGCGGCTGTCATTCGTGACAGAAGTATAATTACGAACGGAAAGCTCCGGCGGTGAGGCTCGAAAATCCACGGCGAGTGTTATTTATCCCCCTTTTGGCAGCTGGCGCTTCGCGGCATTCGGATGTGCTTAAGTCCGCCTGGAACTGACTTTTTATTGGGATTTTCATCCTAAGGCAGGGGGAATAAGATTTGGAATTATTGTCAACGGATTTAGACGGATATATTTTTTTGGGGGTAATTTTCTTTCGTAACCTAAGTTGTAAAGTTATGGTTGTATATATATATCTGAAAATTTTGTGTATGTCGATAAATAAATGAAGCAAACATGAAATTGCAAAAAACCATGATAGAAAAAGATCGAGAATATCTACAATCGAAATACAGACGGACATATGACCAACTACGCTACGCTGTCTACAGTATAGAATTCGCTCGTTATCTTGGTTATATTTTATGGACCACTCGATTAGTTTGACATCACAGGCGCTTAAATTCTTCTTTACTGCGATGACTGATTTACAGTTCCTATAATGTGTTACTGGAGAATTTTCTGCACTTAATCGTCTACACGATGCCATTCTCTCCATCTTACCACTTCAATATATTGATTTTGATATTCATAAGGGTGGAGTGTGATTCTCAATTGTTGGCGACTATTGTCTCAATTAACAGAGTACGTTCCTATAAAGATGAAGTATGGGTATATCATACAATTGGACGTTGTGCCCGGTGCATATAAACAGGCTCGCCATCTGGTATCCGCGGTCTGCGGTCGAAATAAAAACACCTTTGCTCCCCTTTCGGGTATATATGCGTCATGATAATTGTATACATTAATGTTTTTAATCTTTAAGACTGTGAGATTTTTAATAGTTATTGTTTTTTCACAAATTAACTACGCACGTTAGACGGTGGAGGTAAACGAGAGGGTATATCATAAAACATTCATAAATACTATCACTGCTTTTTCACGATGGAGTCGGCTGAGATTACAGATCTACAGTACAATCCTGACACACGTAACTTCTCACTTTATTAAATAGTTGAAATCTATTTCAGTATCTTAACCTGTCAATGCCCATGCCTTTGTATTCGGCGGCCGTGCGCGCCGCCTATAATTAGAGCGGGGCACGTAGTGCGTTGATTGCGCGCGTTCACAGCGGTGGCGGGTTCAGGGCCGGACTCCAGCCAAGCGAAGCGAGCGGAGCGGAGATGTGTTTTAAATTAAACAATTTAGTGACCGCAACGAGACGCAATAATTAAGTTACATGCAATACTATGATGTTTCGATATTCGAGGGACTTACACCACCGGTTCACACCACCGGTTCACACCACCGGTTATTCATCGGGAGGTTCAGGGTTCGATTTCCCATGGGAGCAGAAGTATTTCTGTTTTGTTGGTGGTAGGGGACTTCTAAGCTCGCCTGGCTAGCTATCACCGTCTTACTTTAAACTGTCGCCATAATAACAATATTATAAGCATTGTTGTGTTCCAGCAATTAAGGGTAAGATAGTCAGTTCCTCAGTTGTTGAAGCTCGCTTCCACTTCGGCCTTATCGTCACTTGCCATCTAGTGAGATGAGGCCAAAAAACATGCTTGTCATATTATGTCAAAAGAAAACATCTCTTCTTGTCTGCACTTCGCATATCTCGGTGGTGGAGCGCGGGCCTGGCCTCGTCTGAATTCACGGCGCGTGCCCGTTTGACGCCGGCCCTGCTGCTAGCTCATTGTACAATCGATTTATACACTACAGATGCCAGTAGGTCTTTACAGGTACTGACTCGGGTGAATAATTTGGTCGTAATTTTTTTAATGATCTTTCATTTGTGTTGAATTTTTATGTCAAAACAAATGAAACATTCATAGCGGTAACAATTAATTTATTTGATGACTTCCGTAACCCAGATATTTTTATACGCCTGTTACAATCTCTATGGTTGTGGGTTTTAGTCTCGGGGTAGTGGCAGATGTCTATGTTTTTGTGGCGACTGTGAATTCTTTTTTGTCCTGCCCTGTTCCCAATTCTATTTGGGGTCGCCGCAACATGTCTCCTTCTTCCACTATCTTCTATCACTTGTCAAGTCAACACTCACTCCCATCCTCATCATATCGTCATTCACACAATCCACCCATCTTCTCTTTGGTCTTCCTCACCCCAAACGCCCATCCACTATCAAATCCAACTTTCCTGGTGACATGATCATTCTCCCTTCTCATTACATGTCCTTACCAAGAATGTCGTTTTTCTCTTAGTTCCTCAGCAATCGGGGTATCTTGCAGACTTCCCCTAATATATTCATTCCTCACTCTATCCATTCTCGTCACACCACACATCCACCTCAATATTCGCATTTCAGCTACATGCAATTTTAGTTCATCCATCCGCTTTTCCGATCCATACATGACGAAAGCTTTATTAACAAATTTATAAATTTTTCCCTTCAATCTTTGGGAAGTACGCCATTTCATCCATCCTTAGCTAATCCTTCGCTTGACGTCTCGGTCAACAACTCCATCCTGCTGAAACAGAGATCCTAGGTTACGAAATTCTGAATTAAATAGGTATATTTCCATCAAAAATATTCACAATTATGTATCATATTAAAGATGTCTCTCATTGCTTACCCTGTAATATTACATAATTGGCTGATTGGTGTGGAAGTAGTAATAATAATAATAATAATAGTAGTAATAATAAGTAGGTAATATTAATTTTATGTTCGTCCACTGTAAAATGGACATTATCATAGCTTTCATGTCATCGCTGCCTAATATTATTATTATCCTTACCATATCAGACGGGCGTCTTTCCCAAAATATTGCCTGTTTATTTTAAAAAGAGATTCCAACACCTTCTAAAAGTAATCATATTTATTTTCACCTAAATTAGGTTCGCGATTCTGTAATATTTATATTTCGTTCCACAATAAGCGTTTTGCGGCTTCGCGCGCAGCCAAAGTGAGAGTTAACAATAGCCATTTAACATACATGTTTAATACTATATGAATTCATTAATTTCGAGACGTAAGAATAGGTTTTCTTTGTCGCGTGGAGATAATACGTGTAAGTCATATGTAATCTCCAAGGGCGGGTAATTCTGTTTAATATACTGTCTCGCTAGAATATTATGATAAACTCACAATATGGCCGTAATAATGTGCTACGAAAAGTGCTACGACGTAGCAGACGTGTAGCGATATGACTACGGCGGTTGTGTGATGTTGACTACGGTTTTACTGTTATATATTATTTAATAACTCAAAGTATTTGTATTAAGCAGCATTTTGAGTTATTAATAATTGAATATCATAAAGAAACGAGATAGTGTTGTATCGTGTAAATATACAGAGAATTGCCTATTTTCACAAGATTTTACCAACCAATTGCTAGATTTCTCTAGCTTGTTTATCTCCCCAAAGCATACCAAACGTAATATTAGTAAAACTTCACTTTTAATAAGTCTTAATCATAAACTTTCATATAAACAGATATGACTTGAATATTATTACAATTATTCACAGTTTGCTAAACTTTACAGGTAGAAGTTTGACGGCAGTAATGCTCGTGTACATTTTAGATTCAGAACAGGTATAATGTTTAATTAGGGATTCACTTAAATCGATATTAGTTCCAGATTCTCATAGATATAGCAATAGATAATGATGTAAATTTATTTCAACAAACCTCGAACTATTTTAAGTTTTTAAAGAATACGTAAAAAGTATGCTACATATCTATACACTGTGTCATTGCGGTCCGCATTATGCACTTACCGCCAGTTTGGATATTAAAAATAGTTCACATCGCGAGCGCTGCGGCCGGGGATAATGTTTCGATATTGACGAGTCTGTACGAGTGCTTTGTTATAATAATACATCCATCCGAATTTTGCTATAATTTAAACTGAAACTAGCTGAATGATGTCAATTTTTGTATCGTAGTTTCAACGAAAATAATTTGAATTTAATCCTCGGTCCTCAGCTTATAGACGTCCCACTGCTGTGCACAGTCCTTCCTCATGGAGAAACACATGAGGAGTTTGGGCCGTTACACCACCACGCTAGCCCAATGTGGGTTGGTGGGTAGAAACGGTCGCAATGGCTTTACGTGCCTTCCGAAGCACGGAGGGGCTCGAGATCACAAAGTTTTGGTCATCCATCCACGGCCTGACTGGCGAAGGTAGCTTTGTTTTCCATACATACATATTATTATCACACCTGTTTCCCCGAAGGGGTAAGCAAAGTTGCATTGCGCCCACTCTACCAGTAATTTTGTTTGCCTCACGAAATAGGGGTGAGCCGATAATCGCATAACCGTGGGTAGGTAATAGTCTGATATAATGTATAATACAATTATAATAATATGATAATCAACTGACGCTGAAACAACATCGGTCCATTTTATGATTTACATGATAAGGTATAAATTTTGTAAGAGTTAAAACACAGCGATACCCTTACTAAAAGACTGGAGAACTGCGTTATTATTGCAAGAGGTCCCTGGTGCTGGTTTTGTTACACTCAAATTTCCTCTCGAGATGCCATCCGCGATTTAATGGTAAACGTCATTTGTACCATTGTATGGATAAAACTTAAGTAAAATACTATACAAAGCTACATTCGCATTAGTTTACATGGTCAGGTTTAGAATGGGTGACCAAAACTTTGTGATCTCGAACTCCTCCGTGCTTCGGAAGGCATCTACAGCCGATGCCTTCCGAAGCACGGATGCGCAACCGATTATACCCACCAACCCGCATTTGGTGGTGTTACGGCCAATTCTCCTCATGTCTTTCTCCGTGAGGAGGGCCTCTGCCCAGCAGTGAGACGTAGGCAGGACGTAGGATAGCAGCATAGGCTGAGGACGATACTATGACAACAAGTTAGCCCCGTGTTCCACGAGAACTTAATATTCTGTATAATTTATTATAGTAATAAAGTGTCTCAGCTTTACCACAAGTAACTTTGGTACATTAATATTAATGCTTATGCTGGCTTGTCCTCAAAAACAGCAGCGCGAAGAGAAACTACTAACGAGCTATAAGTCGAACTTTTAACTTCGTATGACACCGTTATTTAGTTGCATTTTTAGTTTCCATAAAAGGTTGCGCATTTCTGTTGTAAAATCTTGAGTTAGTATTAAAAAAAAATATTTTTGTGCTCAATAGTCATTTTAAAACAGTCTTGTTCGGATTACGCTAATATTTTAGTGGAGTTGCGAGTAATTTAATAGCTAAAACTATCGCAACTGTCCAAAAATCGTTCGCACTTAACTGTTTTACTTAACTACTAGACTAAAATGTTTGGTATTCAGACATGTTTAGCTACTGAATTACTTGTCACTCGACTAAATTACTAGCGTAGTCCGAACAAGACTTTAGGCAGCGGTAGCCGACTTGGGAAAGACCCACTACTCGTTCGAGAGGTCTCGGGTCGATTCCACCGCCTGTACCACTGGGTTTTATTCCAAACTTAAGTACAGTTGATTGTGAATTTTGCTTGCCTCGCATTGTGTCTGGCACCTGTTACATGTGGACTGAATATATCTGGCGAAATATGGGTGCTTACACCTCTGCTACCCCTTCAGGGGGAAGAGGTGTGATGATATTTTTTTATCTTTAAAAAATTCTACAAGAATCTCTGTGGTTATAATAAAGATTGAGAACCCCTGGAGATAAACTTCCAGCGGTGTACAACTTTGTGTTTTAAGAGTTGACTCTAAGTAGCAGTTCCGCAGCGATTTTTTCCGAGAATGTTCTGAACTCCTTCACTCCCGTAATTAACTTTTAAATCTCTCGCCGGTGGACGGCAGTGATTAGGATGCGGATTTTTTTTTGTATGTTTTAGGACAATAATATCTTTGCTGAAACAATTTAACATAGAAGTATAATGTGTATTGTATCGTGCAGTGTTGTTTGAATGGCTGTGTTACGTGTTTTCGACTGATTTAATGAGACTTAATATATTTTCAAGATCCATGTGTCTTAAGATAGTGGAAGAAATAATCATATTACTCTTTCCATAAATGGAATGAATGATGACATTACTTAATTTCAATATTCTATTTGATATTATAATATACTCTTGTAGAATTTGTGTTCAGGTTGTGTCTAGCATTAGTAAATTGCTACGCTGGTGCTACATCGTAGCATGACTACGAATATGCTACGAGAATGGTGTATTTTACTATTGAATCTGTTGAGCGATTGCGTTTGAACATTGAACGCTATAGATGTATTGCATATAGAATTAAGCGAAAATCAGATTGTGTATAAAAATATTTGCATTAAATATGTATTCTACATACACTTAATAGCGTTTTATGTATTTTTATTTTATTTTAAACGTTTGCTAACCATGAATTCACGGTGACCCTTTTGTGACGAATAAAGAGGTACAATCGGTCACTTATTGTGCGCACATCAAAAGCATGGAATCCCAACTGGCTCACGAATTATTTTCGTCCTACAACAAGAGATTCTTCAAAAAAGGCTATTGAGCTACATGGTTGAGTTTAGTCCGTATATCGTTTATATATATATATATATTTGTCATTTACGCATAATATAGATTGCGCTACTGCACCCGTAGACGGTTATAAAATGTTATAAAACAATCTCATGGCATTGATATCCGACTTAGAAAAAAGTCTTCGTGAGAGGTTTCCACTACTGTTTTACTGCATAATGAAATCATATATACGTCACATGACATGTCATTAATAATTTTCCGCCTATACCGATACAGATCGGACATATTATCTTCTCTTTCGGCAAATGATGAAAAATAACCTTTCCGTTTAAACGTAGGTAGGTACACATAATCAAACTGAGAAAAAAACCTCCCGCTAAGGGCCCTTTAAGAAGTAATTTATCTCGGCGTGTGTTCCCACACGAGTGGGATTGTTCCCGAGAGCCATTTCTAGTGGAAAATAAACAAAAACAGCGCCACCAGCCGATTAGATAGATAACGGCAAGGCGGATTGCAGGGGAATGTTTTACTGGGTATGTGTCTTTATTTCTTTATGTTGTTGCGAGAACTAAAGATGTTTTAGTTTAAAATTTACTATCGAGGAAATGGCTTAATAACACCGGTAATAAATCATTATATTATAAGTAAACAAATACAGGACAAGGATGAAACATTGAGTTCAGTAGATATGTAGATATCGATAGGTATAAATTAAAATGAACACTTTTAATGGCCACATTGATTCCCGCCTGTTTTGGATAAAACTATACACTATATAACTATAGTTTGTACAGTTTTTTTATGAATATCGCATGCCTTATATTGCTTTTACACCTAAAACTGTTAAAATAAGTTACGTGAATCCTTTTCTTACATGAGGCTGATTGCTTTTTTTTATGCTGTAATACCTGCCAAAGTGCTCCGTAGTAATAGTTACCTCAATACCTAGTTAAAATCTTGGAAACGCCAAAATTTATGACGTCTGCTTGACAAATTGATAAGCTTGCGATGAAATTGTCTGTGTTATGCAAAAAGTAGCCAGGCAATTTTTAATAGAACAGAGTTTTACGAATTAAATTTGCTGTTAGTAAATAAATCGGAAATACATCGGATGTTTAGTTTATCCATCTGTTAAGATGCATTACATAAGATTTGTTTGGAAATCTGAGATACTGCCAGACAACTTTAAAAAACTAAAAGTGCTTAGAGCAAGCAATCTGTGTATTCCCACAAGTAAATGCTTTTCACGACATTATGCGTTTTCACCATTGGTCCATATTTTAAAGTGACGGTAACCTGCAACGGTAGCCGAGTTGAAACGGACCATCGCACCGCCTGTACCACTGAGTTTGAATAAAACCTAAGTACAGTTCAATGTGAACATCGCTTGCCTCACATTGTGCCCGGTGCATGGCAACAGGCTCGCCACCTGTTACATGGGGACCTAACATATCTGGCGAATAGTGGGTGCTTAACACCTCTGCCTACACCTTCGGGGAAAGAGGTGTGATGATATGTTTTTGGTCAACCTGACGACAGATCAATAAACTGACACTTAAGTGTCTATTTCCTCCATAGTTTAAATCGTTAAGATCTAGTAGCTAGAGGAAATCGCTCGGGAACTCTTGTTAACTTAACTTAAATGCCGGCACAGTCGGCCAGGTTCGAATTTGACTTGCTAGAACTTTCAATAGTAAAGTGAGGGTAAGTTACAAGCGAGGCTCTGTTCTCTAGGTGATTATGCTTGGAAATTGGGCCAAGAATAATGGCTGAACCGTCTATGCTTTAATATTTTTATCTACACTCGTGTTAAAATGTTCGAATTAAGAACTCAGGCCCGTATTACAGAACTAAGCTCAAGCGTAGATCTCTGCTTGAGCGCAGTTAAAAAGGGATGGCGCTATGTGGGATCTATAGCGCCATCCCTCTCTAACAGTGCTCAAGCAGAGATATATGCTTGAGTTTAATTCCGTAATACGGGCCTCAGACTCGAACTCATAATGACATACTTTTTAACACTGATGATAAAAACGAAAATTTAAAAATAGAATCTTTAACATTATGACCATTATGCAACAGGTTGGACTCATTATGCAACACTTATTTTTCTTAAAAGAAGTAATTGAATTACAGGTGTCAATAAAAACGTCGAAAAATTAAGACAACAACATAAAGGTGAAAATTTTTGGACTTATTTAACTATAATTGACGATATCTTCGAAACTATTCGTTTTGGACCACATAACGTAGGGCATTTTTTAATCTTTTTAACTATAGAATATTACCTTAAAGTTATGGTACATCAACAGGAACACTTTGTATATATGAATTTTAAATATGCATAATCAAATCATATAACAGATTTAGTGGATAGACTTAGAATAAGAGAAAGACCATAGAAGCCCAGCTGGTTTGAATGCGTGAATCGTTACATGAGAAACAAGGAGTGGATGTGGTGGTGATGAGTAACAGAAGATGATGGAACAAATGAGATAAGGACAGGAAAAATATCAAGGCAATGACAAAAAAATGCCATCTGTGGTGTACTCACATTATATTTATTATTATATAAATAACTTATTACCTACACTTTTTAAACTCTTTATTACACCAACAAAAAGAAACAAAACAGTGAAAAATACAAGTTTGCAAGGGAGAACTTATCCTATTATCCAGAGATCTCTTCCAGTCAACCCGACACAGATGTGTACAGAGATGTGACAGATTTCATAGTGACAGAAACAACACCAGTGCAAAAAATAGTTTTAACTAGAATAAAAAATAAATAAAAATAATATATATATATAAAAATAAATGAAATATAAGCTTATTATCTGATTAACATAATAAGAATAAATATTTACACCTTAATTACTAACTTAACTAATTAATAAATATAAAACTTAAATCTAGTAAATATAAACATTATTTATAATATTAAATATGTATGTACATTATTATGGATAAAATATATATTTATAAAGCGTAAGCATCAAGAGGTCGGTTCAATTGTTGCGCGATATATTACTAATATCGCGCGCACTGTAGCTTCACCCTCGCGAGCCGCTATTGTCTAAACTCTAGCGACCAAAACCGGCCCCATGAATAGAAGAGGCACGCGTAGCACGGCGTAGCCGCCGGCCAGTCTGAATCTATCAGCGACGCGGACTGTATGTCTCTTCCTTCGGCACATACCTACCTGCTTACGCGCTTTGTGTCGCCTATACGCTTGTTTTTTTCTTATACACCTTCTGCACCATAACCCTACGCGGGGAATATCAACATCATCATCAACACCCCCACCAAACATCTTATACTTTTTATTCCGTTTATTTATTAATATACCTCCGAGTCGAAGCTAGTTGTGGAAAGTATCTTATCTAAGTAATCTCTTAAAGTTAGGTGTGCTGTAGATGCATTAATGCTTTCGATAAGCTTTTGAATCAATGAATAATTATTAGAAAAAAAAAATATAAAACGAAAAAAAGTTTTATAATGAATGTTTTTTTTTGGTTGTTCTCTTCTAGAAACCATGATTGGCTTGTTCGACGCATGTTTACAACTGACCGATCGGCTAAATACATAGACACATCTCTAATACGTATATGTAGTGATTTATGTCAATCAGTATTACAAGATAGTCTATATATAGAAAGAAAATGGGGACGCCCCATCGTTCCCTTGATTTTCCTTGATCTTAGTAGTGGTGGACAAGTCATTTATAGATTACAATGTATAGTCACAAGCAAAAAGATGTGCCTGTTCTGCATCATTAAGGTTTTAGGTTTTGGAGTTCAAGACATTAGTGATGTCAATAAGAACAAGTAGAAAAATAGTAACATCTTTTTGCTTGCTACTGTACAAAAGTTCATTTGTTGTCATTATATAAAAGGACAAAATTCGAGAATTTTCTTAACAGTATTTACGTATACTTCAAAAAAAACTTCTACTTAGAAACCGTAACTGAAATCTAAAATTTTAAAGTCTTGCATTACCATTTTTTGAAATAAAATCAAATTGATTTATGGTTTTTCCTACTAGAGTTGACATTGATTCTTACCCTCCTTGAATGGACTTCAAATTGAAATCTAAGAGATTATTGTGAAAGCAGCTATAACTCGAATACAGAGTGAAGTATCCTTCTTCACTCTGTACCCGAGTTTTAGCTGCTTTAAGGTTGAGATAAAGTTGAGATAAGGCTGTGGGTCAAAGTGCATTGCAAAGATTCACAGCTTGATAAATTACGAGAATGTAATGGAGGTGTTAATTGACCTGGTATCAAGTAATGTTTTTCTTCAAATTGGTATTGATATTTCTTATCTTAATTCTCTATAACTAAAAGACACCTACTGCAGTACAAAGAATTTCTTCAAGAATATTCAAGACCATAGATCCTGCGCATTACAGTAATCATCATATATTTTTTCTTTAATAATGGTCTAAATATTTTTGGGCATTCCCATATTTATTGTTTGTTAGTAATCTGAAGTACCATGATGCAACCGACTGTATAATATTACTTTTTATGAGATATATAGTATTGAGTGCTGACCTGACGAGACTGGTGGATAGATAAATGATAAATCATTTTATATCGACATTACTTTTTCCCAACCCTAAAGCCGAAGTCAAATAGAAACCGCTTGAGATTGATAGAGCAGCGCTAAGAACTAACGCTGCTCTCTCGATCAAATGAAGATCGGACCAGATTACGAGAGACTAAAGTAACAGTTTTCAGATCGACTCAGATTTAAAGAGATCAGGAAAAGGTATTCATTTTCAATACAAAAACGCGTTTAACGGCTAGAAATTTCTTCGGTTTTAAATTAATGTGTACTATTTCAGTATGATTTACGTAACTGATGATTATAGAAAAGCTGATATAGTTGGGTGCTTTTCTTAGAGCTACAAAAGGTTCAGATGTGCGCCTTTTGTGGCTTGTCAACAAAATTCTCCAAACAATGTTTAATGCGTGTTCAAGGCGACTCCGCTACACGATTTACGTTTTACGTGTTTTACTACCTTTTATTATTTTTCCTTTTGTGCCTTTATGTACCCAAGGTTTTCCTTAAAAGTATTTGATCTTGAATTCCCCCAAACGTCCCTAATACTAAATCAGACGAAAGCTCCCGACAAATTGACAAAACAAACGCCATACTAGAATGGGGCCTGAATCAATTCGTAAAAGTTTGATGGTAGCTGAAGATTTTCTAAAACGCTTCCGAGTATAGAAAGGCTGATAAACGAAGTCCAAAAGTTTTGGGTCCTGAAACCCTCTGGAAGTGTTTGGAATTCTGTCAGCCGCTGGCATATTTTTCTTTGTATTGGAAAATAATCGTGTTGGTGGCTGGTGTCGATTATCGCTGTCTTGTGGAAGTTTTATGGAATAATTTAGTATCTGGAAGTGGTTTGTGTATTAGTTTTTATGTTTTTTGGTTGTGTAGCGAGTGAGCGTTATATATCGAAATTAGCACACTAGCATGACACTATCATACTTCCGTAGTTTCTCTCCGATTCCCTAGATTTTAATTCCTTTTTAAGCTAAAAAAAACTTGCTTAATACTAATATTCTGTAACTTAATTACAATAACACATTACGTCCTAAGAACATTCGTTGTTTCTTGCCCTTCCTTCATGGAAGCTGAATGGTTGGAATATTTTGATGTTCATACATGTAAATACCAAATGAATGAACGATATGACTATATTAGAATAAATTGGTATTATTGTGATCAAAAGTCATTGCTGTCAGAGAAAATAACAAGGAAAATGTTTCAGTCCTTAAATTCCGTATTATTTCGTATTACACAAAAAATACTTAGCAAGGAAACATATCTGAGTTACTCATGAATTGTATAAGCATGGATTTAAAAAGAAAATGTGTCACCACTGGGGATGGATTGCTAATGAACGTTATTTTGTATGGGAACCGCGCGCGCCAATCTTGCGGGGAGAGACGCGGGAGGTTAATGTTACGTCTTTATTTTGCGGCTCTGTCACTCAGATCGCAAAAGTATATATTAGAAAGAGGTGACAATGTTTTGGTAGTCCTCAGCCTCTATACGTGCCACTGCTGGGCACAGACCTTCCTTATGGACAAACACATGAGGAGTATGGGCCGTTTTGGTAAAGTACGTCATAATTTTCTCCATGCCCATCAAAAATTTTGTTAAATTGAAATAAGAACATGACTGAAAACCGATTTGATATTATAAGGGCTTGTTTCACAATCGATTAGTAAGTTCTGAATAGCTTACTTGGCAGTTTAATTGACATGAATTTCATATTACAACTGTCAAATGATCTGCCTAATAAGCTACTCAGAACTTACTCATCGATTGTGAAACAGGCCCTTAGAATTCGAAATTTGATTTCGATTAGTTGTGTAGTATATACTCGTAGTGCGTTTTGTGTTTGTAGTTTCAAAGGAATTCATAAACTACATATTTATAAGCAATTATTTGCTAAGAAAGAAATTACATTAAATTTCGGAACATACTACATACACATTTACTTGTTTTATAAATTTAAGTATAGTATGAAGAACAGAATAGGACAACCTGCTTTCTGTAGAAAAATAGTTTAGGTTAGAATAAACGTTAGAGCTAAAAAAGATTGCGGAAGAATCATTTTAGAAATATTCAGTCAGATGCCAAGTCAACGCTGTAAGTCTACATCATGTTGTCGCCCACGCAGAAACTTTTATATTACTAACACGGTAGTTTTTTTTTAACAATATTTTATATTGTACGACACAAATTTTAATATGAAAGAAAAAATATATAAATATGGAGTCAGTAACATGCTGTGCTTTCTAGTTACCATAAGAGGTCGTTGCCTATCGAATCGTTATTTTTCAATATGTTGTGTAGGCACTGTTATTAAACAAACAACGTAGGTAATATTTAGTTATTGTGTGTAAATTATAAAATCAATAAATAATGTTATCGATATTCTTTTTTACCTCACTATCACTCAGATTGTATGCAGATTCTGTTGATCAAATTACATCGGTTTTATGCATTATTTTGTTAATAGGAAAAATTTGTCATGTTCGGGGACTGGGATTTTTCTTTTTGGAATTGATTTTTTAGGATTTTACAGCTTTTTTAATATTACATGGGAGATGTTTCATTGCTGATTTCTAAAGTAAGAATAATGTGACAAGCAAGCCAAATTTTTTACGCATGAATTTTGTCAACAAATTTTGTTAACGGTGATTTCCGTGAATGTTAGTCATTAGCACTCCATAAGGGGGACGTTGCTACCTTCACGGTTATAAGGTTTTCTTAGCAATTCCGTTGAAAGGAAATAAAGGAAACAGAGAAAATAGGGATGTAATATCAGTGTTATGTTAGGGCGCGAACGTTGGTCCCACGCTTGCGACCCGGAATGCAGGGTTCGGTTACTGAATGGATGAGTACTTTTAATAGAATAACGGACCCTATACCTATAGTCTTACGCACTCAGAGACGTCATTTAAGCTTTTTTTCATTAAAGAATTTAAAGATCGTCTTTATGTGTATAATTTTTTATATGTTTTTGTTCTATGTACCATAAAAGTTAATGAAAGACTGAGTGCAGTGTGTACTAACTAAATTAATACTACTTGATTGTCGCTTTTTAGTTCGTCCTATAGTTGCAGTTTCTAAATATTATGTCATGGAAAGTAAAGTAACGATAGCCAAGTGGCACTTATACATGAATTTGCGGGTTCATTGCCTGTTTGTACCATTGAGTTAATCTTGCCCTACATTTGACCGGTTCATGCAACAGGCGCCGCCCCAATTCGTTATATCCAATAACTAAACTAAAAACGTACAAGGCGAACGATTAAAACTGCTCTCCCTTCGCGCATACAGGCGCTTATTGCACCAGGAGCTTATAGGATGCTGGAAGTCATGCCGACCCTCAACGAAAAGCGATGATATTTCGCCAAGCCAGGTGTACGCTCGGGGACCGCGGTCCAACTGTTATTCGTCGGAAATTGTATATATCAATCTGTCTTGGAATTTTTTGTCATCGCGATCAGGTCTGTTAATCTTCTATATTCCTATTGCTGTAGCCAGTAGGTCTAGTATCTATTTGACTCCAATGTTATCATTCACTATCGTATTTTTTTCTGATCAACCATTTCTCGGTTAGTTAATATCGTAGCGCGCTATGACGTAGCCGCTACAATCTCATGAACTAAGAGGCAGTCAATATTAAAATGTGATACAATGCCAAACAAGCTTATAATAGTCATAAGAAAAATTCTGCCGTAAAGTAAGAATTCTAAAAACAGCATTCGTTAACTGTTATGAATTACTAATAGGCTAAGCTTCCACGGAAATTTTCCTCTTACTTGTAATAATAATGTTCTTTCGTGTATTTTATTTGGTATGGAGATGTTTTTGAGAAGGATCCACGGTTATCATCGTCGATGAAAATTAAAATTACAATAATGTTAATTTATTTAACATCTCATTATTTTTTACTTGCTTTTTAACGTAGTAAGCGTAAAATCACATTCATGTACTGAAATAGTCTTATTTAAAGTTAGATCTCTAATAATGCCTTGGTTAAAACAGTATTCCATGCAATACTGTAGGTGACATTGTATAAGCGGATTAAGCGGTGACATTTTGAAACGCATAATGTTTATTTTCACAATGTATTATGTATAAACATACACACAGATAAATATTCTGCAAATACTTGTGAAAAAAAAAAGATTTGGGTTCTGCTGCAGAACTGACAAATATTACGGTCCCTTATCAGAAACACTCTGATATAAAATAATTCAGGAGATGTTTAGCTCAGATTGAGTATTCTCATACTATCTTGTTTCTGTCATGTAAGTCTTACTCAATTATTTATTACGATTATTTTCTATGCCAATGTCAGTACCTATAGTCAAAGAGTCTTTACCAAGGAAACATAAATTAAGAAGGGTTGTTGTTGAGTCGAGTATGAGAAGACCTCCCTTAAAACAATACATAATGTTACTACCAATGCGCAGCACTACCCCGCAGCCGGCAAGGCGCGTTCTGAACAATGCACCGATACAATTTCCCGCTAAACGGTCTTTTGAGGTCTGCGCCGGCCTTTAATTATGTGTTCAGCTTCTGAATGTAGGTCGGAGTGCTGGCTCGACATAGGGCTGGCAACGGTTGGATTTTTTAACATTACCTTCATAAGGTGAGCTTTCGTAACACCCTTCCCCCCCTTACATAAATAATCTCAAAGGCACGCAGTGTATGAGTGTACGGCAACAGGCTCATGAATTCGGTGAAGTAGATGTGATGATATGTGTTATGTAAAAGTCAAGTTGTCAACCAGCGTGATGTCATCCACATCTCGCCTGTATCGCCGTAGGGGTAGGCGGAGTTGCATTACACCCGGTGGGGGCAATGTCTGTGTGATGAATACAGGCATTTGTTCTCCAGTCTTGGATGTTTATATGTATTGTATATATTCTGAATATTTATGTGTATTTATCTATGAAATATATTTATCCGTCATCTATTATCCGCAACACAAGCAGCATTAGTTGCTTAAAATGGGGCTAGTTGATAGGTAGGTGAATGTCTGAAGATATATATTTTTTATTATTTTATAAAAAAAAGTCCATAGCCATTCTGTAATGTCAACTAATGTATATTATATACATAAGCATTTGCTAAAGTCGACAACCCTATTGACAGTTTAGTTATGACGCAAGTAAAACAGCCGACTTAAAACGATGGAGTGGTTTAAATATGTAATCTATCATTTGTGTAGGGATTCATGTAGAAAGAAATGTGCAGTTCAATTCAAAAGGCCAGGAATTTGTAGGTCTACGCAAACAGTAATAGGTAGGCAACTAATTTGTGTATCCGAAAAGTCGATAATCAATATATCACAAATTCATCAAATCCCTTTTAGACCTACGAAGTATAGTAATAAGGCAGTAACAATCTAACAAGACCTGAATCACGATTACAGAGTTTTCATTTAGATTAGGATATATGCAAGGTCCGAAGAAGTTCAATTACACCGCGATCGCCAAATGCGTTACTGTTTGGTGGAATACCTTCCCTTTCACTGGTGATGCAGAATGCCTTTACTGTCTAAACATTGAATTATACCTCCTTCTCTCTTTACGATCTGTTCTGTGCATCCTTCACTAGGTCGTTGGTCCCCTTTTTTGGAGGTCTCTTTCGATTCTGTGTTTTCAGATTACGTTCGCCACTTGGGGATAATTCAACTCATTCGATCATCGTTCGTGCAATGTGTCCTATGCACTGTCGTTTATAGATAGCAGCTTTAACAATGTCACTGTCTCTTGTGCGCAATCGGATCTTTTCGAATCCTTAGAATTATTATTACGCTGAATCGATATTTCCTTAGAGCGCCAAACCTATAATATATATTAAAATCTGTAATCTTTACATTCTCAATCGAGACGACCCCGTGACTTGAACCAGACCCCGTGACTTGAAGCACTTGGCATGAGGCACTTGACATGTTAATAAAAAACTGAATGTTTTTTCACACAATTTCGTCCCAAAATTTTCTTAAATACATTTATGCATGAAGGTTAGAGTGAGACAGCACTACCCTTGAATGTGCCTCGAGACTACAAAATGAATTATGCGTTTGAGGATAACCTTTTCCTTGTAAGTGGGGCATTCGTGCCACAACATAATGTGCCCAAAATAAACACCCTGTGCCGTGTGGCGCGCCCGCAAATATTGAGACGTACTCGGCGGAACTACAGAATAACAATGCACTGGTCTGTTTTCGTATGCTGTTTATTTTTATATGCCTGTTTAAATATTGTTTTACCCCACAAAATTTTTAAAAAGGCTTATCTGAGATATTTTTAATAAAGACGACAATATGAAAACAATATGGATTCCTTCAAAAGAGGCGTGATAAAGCATTTTTTGGGCCGGCAAAGTGAGGGTGGCTAGGGCAGTATGTCAGTATGCTGCTCTAGCTATCTTCACATATGGGCTCCTCTACTGCTTATCATCTGGTAGTGTGGAGTCATTTGTTGAGCTTCTAATATAAAAAAGACAAGGTTTGGGCTTGATGGCTTCACTCGCTGAAGAGGTCCCTGATGTTGCCTGTGCCACAGCTTAAACATAAATCAAAATCAAAAATAATTTTATTTCGTAGGCCAAACTTGGTTCTTAAAATCGTCAACATTTTACTTAACTTACAATATAAACTAACAACACAATTCACCCAGCCCCGTATAAAGAATTTCTCTATGTAGCAGGAGGAGCCCTGTGGCCTCTCACCGGGAAAAATGCATGGCAAGCAATATTAAAAAAATCTGTGTTTATTAAAATTCTTGTATGAACAGGGATTGCAACGACACGTTCTTGCACGAGAATTTTTCCCACGCAGGCATAGCATTAAACATAAGTTTGTACTACTCTGCGTTTGTACAGTCGACACAGGCTAAGGCAATGAAACACTACAAAGGAAAAATAAAAATACACATCAGTCAACCTCCACCATTTGTCACTCGACTCCCCGCGTCTGCGAGTCGCAGTAAAATTAAAAACTCAATTTTCACCTCACACTGAAGTCAAATAAAAAAGTTTTTAAACGACTACCAAGCATGTTTCTTGAGCGGAGTATACCCACAGTCGGCCATCGATTGTGAGGTTAAATTGGGGCAGAAATGGGGACATTTGGGACTATTGGTCCGAGGGTTGGGTCCGAGATAGAATTTTATTGAACTACCCACGCTTTGTCGAAGATAACATTAACCGTTCAATCTTTAATATTTCTGGTAAAGTAAATGTTGTTTTAATCGCATCTTTAATAAATGTTAAGATAGATTTTTAAATGTTTAAGACAAAAATAGACTCTATTGTGTTCTCTAAAGGTATACATTTAAACACAGTAACCTGGTCATTATCTTCTGTAATTATAGTGCCATTGTGTAAATTGTCTGAACATTTTTCTTCCACCCCATTTCCATATTCGCCATTAATTCTTATAGCGTAATGCTTATTTCTTTTCGAGTAAAAGAAAAATATTTTTAATTAAACTTGTTTAATATTGTGTTTCAATTATTTATGTATGTTGAGAATTGTTCCTCATAGAATTGTTCTAAAGATATTTTTTGCGCTCTAGATCCATTTATTTACAATTCCGTTTGTGATTTGCGAACTTAAGACCCAGCACACGCCGTCTGTTCGCATCTCACGGCAGTTTTGCATATTTCGGTATAAACAAATCTTGAACCGTTTACCCTGGGCGAAATGGAAATGTACAGTCGACGGTACATCATGATCACACAGCTGAGCTAAAGAGGGGCTTATGAAGTTAACCAAAAGGATTGTTTTACAATAGATTGCTTTTACCCGCTAATTGGAAGTTTGTGAAAATTTCGAATCATTCAAACTTGAATTCCGTCTTACTAAGGTTAAAATTTAATTATGTATTCCTATTGATGCTATCAAAGTTCTGATTAAAAAACGTCTTGATACCAGTAATGTTTAAGACACATATCTTCTGATGAAACAATATTTTAAATGTTTTTAACATTTATACTAAAATGTTGCAAAACATTTAAAATATTGTTTCATTTTGCTAGTCTGGCAATATCAGAACCATTGACAAAGCATTCTTAAATTCCTCTGAGAGCATCGCTCGCTAATACAATATCCGACATTCGCAGGAAAAAGCAATTGTTATATTTGCTTCCGTCACAAAAAGCGCGCAATTAAACAGCCTGGTGTGGTTTTCGGTATATTGAACGTGAAAAACAGTGTTCAGGGGATTGAAGAAATTCGTCATTTTTGCAATGTTGCGTCTAATGTTTTTATAATGTTATACAGCTTCGTTCCGTAACAAGCTCTGCCATCTTTTATGTTTATTTTGTAAGCAGTGTGAGAGAAAATTGAAATTGTGTTTAAGACCGCATTTTGATACACACGTGTGCCGTATTACATTCCTGATGCTATTACACTGTAGGCAGTTTCATATATATAGGTTTATTTGATTTGAAATATGTATTATTAATTTTTAAAGCACTACATTTTTATCAAGCATACATAGCACGGTTACTAATATTTCAAATTCAATAAATACTTACCGTTTCCAATAGGTCCAAAATATTACAAATATACATTCGCTACTCAAGTAAATTATTGGCAATAACAATGTTAAAGACCTTTAATTGTACATTTAAGTTAATCACCAATGTTAAGGACTTGTTCTTGAATTTGTCTCCAAAATAGAGACCCAAAGGTCTCTCAACATGACTCTTGTATTAAGAAAATATAGAATTAATAACGCTTTTAGACCGAAAGTAATGGTTATGATAACAATTTCACAGTCCACATAACAATACATTGTTTGTATATAGCAAATCTGAGTAACATGTTTTCGAATGGAATTCAAGCGTTATTAACAAAGCATTTGTAATGAACGCTCCGAAAGTCAAATGGAACTATGAACCCAAATATTTGCTTAATTTTGATCCCATCAGCGAGTTGTCTTTGACCGTAAGTTCACAGAGTTTAAATTGGAAATGTATATTTGTCGTCCGGACCCGTTTAGTCATTAGGAAATATTCTAAAAGACGAACGGATAATGAATTATCAATATTATTTGTTCACAGAAGTAGTTTTGAGTAAAATTTACCAACGCACATATAAAAAAATGGGGAATATTTTCCACAAAAATTCTTAAAAAATTCAGTAGTATAAGCAATGGAAGAATTAGTCGAGAATTAGATATGATATTTTTCATCAATTCTTATCAAAACCAACAAGTTTGAATACTTATGAATCCACGAAATCAATCATTTTGTTTGCGTCTCTGAATTTGCGATTCTTGTAAAATTATTATATGATAAATTAATGACTGATCAATAAAATTATTTATACAGAACGCACTTTTCAAGAGATTGAAAAATCTTTTGTAAATAAAAGGTCAATTTATTTGCCTTAATTCATTTTCTATCTATGCTTTGTCTATGTTAATGAGATTTTTAGTAGTAATTGATCGATTAAATCCGTCGTGATTGAATCGGAATGAGGATAAACTGAAGCCCTACAATGAACTCAATCACTCGACGATACCTCGATTTCAGACATCGTATCAGTTACTCGATTCGATTGCTGCCTTCCGAATTCCGATCGTTTGATAATGACTGTTCTTGTGATATTCATTTGAAACTCTATGGATCGTTTCGCATCGTTTGTCGGATACAGGACCCATCAACGTACGTTCTTCTGCAATCATGACGTCCTGGTAGTTTTCGGATTCGTTTTTGTAGTTTTCTTTAGGTTTTTTATATTTTTGGATAATTATAATAATAGCTATACCCTAAGCATACGCTAGGATACATTTAGCTGTACTCGTGTTATTTACCCATAAACCTAACGAGGTTGTTTTCTTAGGGACTTTAAGTCAATACGTAATCTCAATAACCTCAGCAACTGGATTATACTAGTATGTTTATTGTGGGTACTTGTTTACGTCTGTAGGTACTTCCACTGAAATGTCAACTTTTTTACCATGTGTTCAGGAATATTTTTATAAGTTCGACGGGTGTTGGCTACAGCTTGTTTTATTACGTTGGTCCAGTTTTTCCGGTCACCGCCGTACCAGGCGTCCACAATTATTTTATTATTTTGAAGCGTCCACGCGTAGCACGTAAATCATCGGCTCTACACGTGTTGCCGGTCGCTGACAATCGCAAGCAAATTATTAACATCCATATTTTAAGTAACCAATAAGCCACTGATGTTTCGTGTGCTAATTTAGTGAATTTCCAGGTGCCAATAATGTGCCAAATTAGATAATGCATAATGGAAATATACATAATAGTGGGAATGGCAGTGTTGATCTATACGTTCGTCACGCTGCTGTTGAACAGCGACTGTTGGAGCGCGGACCACCAGAAGTGTCAGTGTGAGGAGTGCAAAAGCTTGTGCCAGTATCGTCCGAGATCTTCGGTTTTGTCGGTGTCGTCCCGTGTTGACGTTATCGTTGGACCCTAAAGCACTAAAGTGTCTGTGTCTGTGTGATATTGGATTTTGGTGGGGACAAGCGATGGCGTAAGGGATGGACCCGCTGGCTCGGTTGATGGAAGGAGCGCCGCTGCCGGGCGTGCTGGGCGCGACGCGCGACGCGCGCCCGCGGGGTGCGCTCGTGCACGCCAGCCTGGCCGCCGCGCCCGCGCTCGGCGACAAGAAGGGCAGGCACCTCACGGGCACCTTCTGCCTCACTGGCGACACTATGGAAGGCATTATACAGTGCCTCGTTTTCCTCAAAGCTTTTTCGGTGAGTTTAGTCTTTGATTTTTTTTATAAAAAGCACAGCAATAGCAAGCATAGCTAACTGTCGCAGGTCACAAGAAGTGACCTGCGGATCGGTCATTGTGGAGATCTTTGTCCAGCAATGAGCGTTACTGTGCTGAATGATGACGATGACGACATTAAATTACTTAACATCACCTTATGCTAAGCAATAGAAGAGTCCATTTGCAAAAATCGAGGGCCTCAGAACTGAAAGCCACCACTCCCTTACTGGCCCATTAGGTGCCTTTTCACGTCTCTCATGGAGGAACCCATGAGGGAGAACAGACTGAACACGTATGCAGGAGGGGAATTCTATTTCTTTAATGTTTTTAGATTTAAATTCTACAAGAATATTGTCAGCCCCATCGATTCTATTCATTGTTAACAGGGAGGAATTCATTTACGAATCCTATCGCTACACGACAGTTGGTATCTTGCTACACACTTGACATTAGTAATGGCCTTGATCGCCGGAGCTTAGCTTATGTTATTAATTAAATTAATTCATCTAAATTCCATTAATGTGTAGGTATAATTAATAATTTTTTTTAAAGCTATTAAATTGAATATTATGTATTAATACTTGTATTACCTCGACGAAATCTGAGGGATTTCCCCTGCATCCTGAGGGGGTACAACTTTGAACGCACGTTACTCTAGGGACCTGTCATCAATTTATCCATCCAGCATTATCTAAACCCTTTAGTCCGTGGTCAACCTCACCAAAGCCATCGCTACTGCAAACATTGATAGGTATCATAACATGTATTAGGCCTATTTTAAATAAAAATGTAAACGTGTTTCAGGAGAATGATTGTTATTGAGCAAATAAACATAATACTTATATTTGAATCAATAATTATTTTAGAAGAGGAAAAGAACTTTTCTAATTATGTTATTGTTATGAACGTCGTTAATAACAATAACATAATTAGTTAAGCTATATATATAGCTATATAACTCTCGTTTTTAATAGGCCCCTTATTGAAAATGGTGCTAAAATTAACATCTGACGTAATTTTCCTCTGCGTATATTATAATAAGAATTGGCTTATTTGGTGTAAAAGTGACGATCGTCTCTTGACTAAATTCATATTTCTTTTCTCATATAAGTTTTTCATTCGATAGAGAACCAGGTAGGATGCCTCTGGACTCCCACGGGATAGATAAGACGGCAACGATCAATGTCAACTAAATTGCGACGTGTTTGGTTCTCGCGGAGGACATCAACCTTAAATCAATTTGGAATGAGAAAATTTTTTAAGCGGGGAAATTTAGACAATTTATATTTTTGTAATGTTTGCGTATTTTTAAAGAGTTGAGTTCTTACTGATTCTCGAGTTCCTCTGTACTTTGGAAAGCCTGTTAAACCAGTCAGATTGTTGCGATTTTCTATTTCTACCCACTTATCTGTATTCGGCCAGTATTATATTACTGTGACCGTGCACCTCATGTTCCCGACGTAGGAAGGCATGTGGGTTTCTAGCAATTATAGTTGGCTATAAATTATAATGGTCTCCTCCAATTAACACCAGATATTTTTGCCCCAAAAGCGTACCAGCAATTTACCCTGTCCACTACCACGTTGTTAGTGACCGCAGGTTTTGCGAATCTCTTAGATTCTATTGGAAGTTTCTTGTAGGAGAGATGCTCCACAGCTTATCGTCCTAAAGCGGTGAGAGGGCAAGAAATAACGGTTGAAAAGTACGTAATATGAGCTTACTAATAAAGAGTGATCCTCTGCGCCCTCTCCATGCCCGTTGAGTGCCTTTAAGCCTTCTTAAGAGCCCCATTGTAACTGTATTAATCCACCTTATTAGACATAGGAGGGGAAAAAATGCATAACGGTTTTTGTGGAAAATCTTAAATATTTGCATGTTTATTTTAACATTATTTAACATTGATGTCGGCCAGATTAACATAGCTCTCGGACAACTTAAAAACAACAAAGCTCCAGGGGAGGATGGCATTACAACCGAATTATTACGAGCAGGTGGGAGACCGGTCCTAAAAGAGCTCCAAAAGCTGTTTAATGCTGTTCTTCAGAACGGGGCAACACCAGAGGTGTGGAACAGGAGTGTGGTGATTTTGTTCCATAAAAATGGAGATAAAACACTTCTCAAGAACTATACACCAATTTTACTCCTGACCTACATATAAAGTTGTTTTCGAGGGTTATCACGAACCGTCTCGCCCAAAGATTCTTCCAGCCACCGGAACAAGCCGGGATTCGAAAAGGCTACAGTACCGTAGATCACATTCACACAGTGCGGCAAATTAAACAAAAAACAAAGGAGTATAACCAACCTCTGTGTCTTGCATTTGTGGACTACGAGAAAGCCTTCAATTCCATCGAAACATGGGCGGTTCTGGAATCTTTGCAGCGATGCCAGGTTGACTATCGCTACATTGAGGTGCTAAGGTGTCTTTATAACGCTGCGACGATGACTTTCCAAGTACAGGACCAGGAGAGTCGCCCTATCCAGCTGCGACGAGGTGTCAGACAGGGAGACGTCATATCTCCTAAACTGTTCACCAATGCATTGGAGGATGTTTTTAAAACCCTAGATTGGAACGGACGAGGCATCAATATCAACGGCGAATACATCTCTCACCTCCGATTCGCAGATGACATTGTCATTATGTCGGGATCGCTGCAAGACCTAGCAGAGATGCTGAACAGCCTCAATGAGGCCTCTCGACGGGTAGGGTTGGGAATAAATTTGGACAAGACGAAAGTCATGCTCAACGAACATGTTATTCCGGAACCTCTATTTGTTGGAGATTCGGCCCTCGAAGTTGTTCAAGAGTATGTCTACCTGGGGAAAATTATTCAGCTAGGTAGAAACAATTTCGACAAAGAAGCCGATAGGAGGTTTCAGTTGGGCTGGGCGGCGTTTGGGAAGCTTCGTTATGTCTTTGCATCAGCAAGGTTTATAATCAGTGCGTCCTACCAGTAATGACCTACGCTGCGGAAACATGGACACTCACCAAAAAATTGGTCCACAAGTATAAAGTCGCTCAGCGCGCCATGGAGAGGGCTATGCTCGGTATCTAATTAAGAGATCGCATTAAAAATGAGCACATTCGGCATAAGACCAAAGTTATCGACAGTGGGCCGGACATGTCTGCCGTAGGACCGACAATCGTTGGAGCAAGCGTGTCTTGGAGTGGAGACCGCGTTTAGGTAAGCGTGGCGTGGGACGCCCTATGGCCCGATGGGTCGACGATCTCAAGAGGGCTGCTGGCAGTGGTTGGATGAGGGAAGCCCAGAACCGAGCTTTGTGGCGTGACATGAAGAAGGCCTACGTTCAGCAGTGGACGGAGTGTGGATGTTGATTGATTGGTTGATTGATTGATTTAACATTATGTCATATAATTTGTATTTACGTATTTTCTTTAAATTAACTAAAGGAAAAGTATTTAACTAGGCAGCCATTTAATTATTGGACCAGCAACATAAAGCGCAGCCTGAAAATCATTTGGGCAGCAAAAAAATATTTTGTCAGCGATAAAATGATTTGGGCGGCAAAATAATTATTTAGTCAGCAGAATAATGAATTGGACAACAAGATAATTTTAAGTAACAAAATAACAATATAATATGTTACCGGAAATGTTTAATATCTAGAAAAGGCATCAATTCCTAGGAAATGAATTGTGATAGATTTTAGGTGAAGGTAATTTTTTATGACCCTTAAAAACAATAATTTGTGTCATCAAAACATAATATCAAACAATTTGGCAGCAGTGAAAACATTTGAGTTGCTGCCCAATTAGTTATTTTGCTTACAAATTGGAAATATCTGCGGCCCATAAGTTGTTGCCCATTCAGTTATTTTGAAAACCAAATTAGACATATTTGCTGTTCATATGCTGACCAATTAGTTATTTAGCATTGCTGATCAATTGTATTTTATTTGCTGACCAAAATTCGAATATTTTGTTAACCGTTTAAAAAACATCTCAACTTAAGTGCGTAAACCTCCTTAGAACCCTTCTCCAATATAAGTTACACAAGTAACTACTGTGTGTACTAAGTAATGAAGACGAATTTGGTACAGCCGCTTGGGACTTGCTCCTCAGCTACCAGGGGCTTAGCGCAAGCAAGGAGCTTTGTCAGATATTAATGAACGGAGAAATTACGGCAGGAATTCACTTCGCCTATTTAGACATTGTATTAAATTATCTCTTAGTCTATGATAGATTTATGTTATGTACTTATTGATAAGGATTTCCGAGTCTTGTATGATTTATGTCGATGTGATCCGATATTGGATATTATTATAGTTTGTTCATTTTATTGGCACAAAAGGTGTTGAAGATAAGATAAATCATTGTCTATAATATCCAGGTTTCTTACAATTTAATAAAGCTGCTATTAGGGCTATGCCGTTAAAGTTATGAAAGATATTGAAATTTAAATTTTGGCATAAATCCAGTATACTTTTAATCTTTTTAGATGGCTAGAATAAAAATAAATTGTATTATGAATGTGGGCAAGCGAGCATGAAGCCGAGACGTCTCGACGCTCAAGCAAAACGCCGTAATTAAGTTTTGCTCTTCAAGAGTTCTACTCGTCTGGTTCCCAGCCTTTTAGCATATTTTCGTACCAAAAGAAAGATGCCGTGGCAAGAAAAGAAACATTTACCAGTATAGAGTAGGTATAATTTAAAAAAATAATAAATATGCACAGAGAAATCTAAAGATAAAAAAATATTTGGTCACACATCCTTAGCCCAGACACGACAAAGGTACTTTTTAATTCATAATTATCCAAGCTAAAGTGTTCAAACCACTACGCCAGTTCAGGCTGATTAACCAATTAAGGGCGAATTTGACCAAATTGAGATTAGTAACACGGGAATAGTAATACCAATCTGAGCTGCAACGATTGGTCGAATCTGCCCTATGTCAAACGAGACATTGACACATTCGTGCGCGAAAAACTGCGTACTTCGTTAAAATAATATTACTCGCGTGTAGCCAAACTTGAAAAAACTAGGATAGCTAATCGGCTCCGCCCTTAGGGCAGATTAGACCAATTGTTTCAGCTCAGTTTGGTATTACTATTCCCGTGTTACTAATCTCAATTTGGTCGAATTTGCTCTAAAAGTAATAGGGTAAAATGTAAAAAAAATTAATGAATGAACATTTATTTTGTACACTCACGGACAAAAATAAAAATATTTATACAATTTTGACACAGTGACTCTTTTAGAAGCAAATAATGACTATCACCTGTCAAACTTTTATACACATTTTGGCACGTTACTACATACATACCTATTTTAGGTTTTCTAATTTAAAACGGGTGTTATTTAAATGGTTAGCAGAATATTAAAAAAATTCAATTGGCCAGTTAAAATAGCTAATTGGTCAGCAACTTATGGGCAGCAAATATATCTAAATTGGTCAGCAAAATAACTAATTGATCATCAACTTATGGGCAGCAGATATATATTATATAATTTGTCAGCAAAAAAAACGTATTGGGCAGCAACTCAAATGTTTTCTTCTCTGCTGCGAATTGTTTAATATATTATAATGTCATAAAAAATAACCTTATCCTAACATCTATCAGAATACATTTTCAAGGAATTGATCCTTAATTTATTGATCCTTTTCCTAGACTTAATACATTTCCGGTAACATAGATATTGCTGTCAAAATAATTATTTTGCAGCTCTACTAATTATTTTGCTGCCCAATAAATTATTCTGTAGACCCAATAATTATTTTGCTGCCCAAATGAATTTTCGGCTGACCTTTTTGTTTCTGACCAAATAATTAAGTGGCTGTCTAATTAATTACTTCCCATTTAAAACATCTGAAATACAAATTCCTTCAACATAAATAAAAAAAGACAATGTCAGCCAATCCACCAAATTATTTCATTTTCAAAATGGTGCCGTTGTTTATCAAAATATTCTTCATTTTCCCTAAAGGTTGTGTTTTGCAACGCACACTGGGAAACGTCAGTTCGCTTCCGTGTAAGTCGACAGCTGAACAGCAAATCTATTTGGTGACATGACGGCTCGAGTTGGGGACTCGCATTACTTTGTTTTTACTGTTTTGTTGTCACAGTCTAAGCCGAAAGGAAAATTTTATACACGACGCTAGAATCCCTTGTTTGAAGCGATTTTATACTATGTATCTTTTACATTGTTTTCATTTCATAACGATGTGAATTCTTAAGACAAGAAAGTTTTACAACATTTTTTAATGTAAAAATAGTTGTTAGCTGTCGTGAAACAAGCGTACAACGACTGTAGCTGTTTATTTATGCTGTAAGTAATAAGACGTGCCCGTTTCGAAATATTTCATAGCTTCGCTCGACTCATACCCGCCCGGTAGTAACCGTTTATAATTTATAATGGGGTCCACATATTACGGCTCTAGCAGGAAGACTAAGTTCAGCTGCGCATGCAGTTAGAAAAATAAGGCAGCTCACTGATGTTGAAACGGCGAGATTAGTTTATTTTAGCTATTTTCACAGCGTAATGTCGTATGGTCTACTGTTGTGGGGCTCCGCTGCTGACATTCAGACTATCTTTGTACTTCAAAAGAGAGCCATTCGTGCCATATACAACCTTAGACCACGTGACTCGCTCAAGGAATTATTTAAGGAAATAGATATATTAACTGTGGCGTCTCAATACATCTTTGATTGTATTATGTATGTACGTAAACACTATGATACTTTCCTTAAAAATTCTGACTGCCATAGCCTCAACACCAGAAATAAGCATAAGCTCGCCGTTCCAAGCCTCAGACTTCACAAGACTGTTAAATGTTTTATAGGAATCAGCATAAGAATGTATAATAGGCTGCCACAAAGTTTTATTGACTTGCCCCTGCATAAATTTAAATCAACTGTTAAAAGCTGTTTAATGAAAAAGGGGTATTATAAGATAGAAGATTATTTTACAGATAAAAATTCGTGGCTACTATAATTTGCTCCTCTGCACATACTTATTTTACAATATTTAAAATGTTCTATATTCCTTTTGTTATTATGGCTGTTTAAAAAAGGCTCACTGTTGAGTTTCTTGCGGCACTTCTTCTCAACAGGCCATTCACGTCGAAGTGCTAGTAGGAAAAAAAAATATTGACGTGCAAAAGTATTTCATGTAAATCTAATTGCAGAATAAATGATTTCATTTCATTTCATTTCATTACTGTTTAACTGGTTATCTATAAAAATAAATTTTTAAAAATACGATTTTTACAATTTTTCGCTTTTATACGAAAGATTTTTGGCGAATTCGTATTGCTTACGAGTAATTAATGAAATGTTCAATATTTCAAATGTGAATTTTGGTGGTAGGGTAGTTATAGGGGAAGAAAAGGTCATTGGGCACTTTAGTATGAAAACCATAATCACGGCGAACACCAACGGAATATGGCATAATGTATAATAATATATATGTCGCAGATTAACCATGGCATTAGTCCCATTAATGCGAGCCACGGGAATCTCGAGAAGTTCAAATCTTATCCACTATCTGGAAGATTAAAGCTAATTAGTTAAAATATTTTTTATTTATTGCCATTTTCACAATATACGTCCCAATGCTGGGCATAGGTCTTCCTACTTAAAGAAAAACATGAGGAGTACTTACGGGCCGTAACACCACCACTCTGACCCAATGCAGATTAGTGAGTAGAAACGGTTGCAATTTGCAATAGCTAACCAGGATGAATATCTTAACATGCCTTCCGATCGACCAAAAATGTCGAGATCGCAATGTTTTGGTCCCATCCCTTCACTGACCATGGCGAAAGTGGCCATGAACCACTACTCCACCAAACTCTTTAACCAGCTCCTGGAACAATTCAATTTCATTCAAATTGAAACTGAAATGGTGTGATTTTATTTTTTTCTAAACGAGTCTGTACACGTTTCTCCATAGATTTAAAAAATAATTATATGGGATGAATGGTCATGATATTCCCCTTAGTATAAAACCATTTTGGTTCATGTTTGCCACTCTTCATAAAGCGGGTAAGAAACGCCCAATGACCTTTCTGCATTACAATTTCGTATTTTAAAAACAGTTGTGCTTACTGTTTCAATGATACCTTTATAGTACGCTTTTTAAGGTTTAAAAGGCGAAATGTGTTTAGTCGGGTCATAAGTAACCTCTCCTTATTTATTTTATTTATTTAATAATTTATTGTACACAATAAAGAAAGAAATATACAATGAAGAAATAAAATTATTATAAGCATAATAAATTATATTAGGATGATGAAAATAACAGAAAGTTAGTCTTAATGAAAGATAAATAAATATTTATAAAAACAAGTTAAGGATAAATAATATTCTTTTAGCCTCTTTTTGAATTGAGTGAGTGTCTGACAGTCTAATTGACGACGGTTTCCATTCCTTTTACAGTTTCCATATGACAAAGGTACTACAGTCCAAGATCAATTGTAAATAAGCAGTCCGCTAATTCCTAAGTTGGTTCAAATTCACTCGGACAGTGCCGCAATGGGCTCACAAAATCTGTTTTTGGAGTTTTCACTAAGATCATGAATAAAACATTAGTCGCGAAGCGGGGACCACTCAAGAATTATCCGAAGACGCCAAATAATAAGCGGGAGAGATAAATTATAATAAAATGTTTTTGCTGAATTTGTAATGACGTCTTAAGTACCCGATTATGAGAGTAAAACAAATGGGCTTATTCCGGAAACACAGTCGACTTGATTTACTCGTCGACGCGTCGCTAGGACAGCATTTTCTTTTTGCAATAATTGAGATAACCTCTGAAAACATGACTTTAGTTAATAAGCGCAACTAAACTGTTGATTGTACATTCATGGCCCAACCAGCCATGAATGTACTTTCGATTAGGGATGTTACGGAAGTGAGTTGAGTTTATCGTAACCGGAGTCGGATTCGAAGTCCGAGTCCGAGCCAAAATATGGGTAGAAGAGAGGTTGTGTTGAGCAACTTACATTTCGCTAAAACTAAAACGCGTCTTATACAAATTAAACATATGAAAGCGGAGATGCGGCTATGAAGGGAATACAAATACATTTTTATTGCAGACCAAGTGTAGATACAAAGATGTTAATGTAAAACACTACCTCGGCAACCACTGAAAACTTGAAAGCGCGCGCTCTGACAACTTTCTTTATAAATCCGACTCAATTTTATCAGAACCGACATCGGAATCGAAGGTGTAAAATCTGTCGAAACTTCCGACTTCACTTTCGATAGTTCAACAAATTGGAATAGGAGCATACTCATTTTTTTGGAGTTCAAATTACAACCAGATAAAAATAAACCGCAAAGCGAAATAAACCGAAAATCTTTCATTATTATCAAACATTTTAATATTAAAATTTTTTTATCGATCTCCAGTACTAGATCTTTTTTTATCGATGCGGACGAGACATCTTGTTTGTAAAAGTAAACTCCACGTCGTTATTCCGTATTCCGCAGATAGGATCTAATTCCTATGGTGAGGCGGCCATGTTGAATATGGAGGACATTGCTCTTGTTCTAGATTTTTCTTATACTTGTTGTCCCATGTCCGAGCGTGCCCACAGAGAAAGTCTTGTTCATATTTTGTTGCGTTCGGTATTGAAATGATCGCTGATTGGACTACGCCCAACGTTGGAACAATGGATGTAAAAATGACATTGGATATCGAAAAAAAAACTTGTGTGCTATGGGTACTGATTGTGATAATTCTAAATTCCTTTGTTTATTGTAAGAAATTTATTATGTTATAAGTACGATTTAATCAGTTTTAGCGAAGACATCGTTAAATTATTATGTTACAAGGCAAAACTCAAAAATTTGTTATTTTGGATTCTGTAGCTGTTTTCAATTTCCGACATGTTTCGAGAGGTGCTGACAGATATACAAGCAATATAATGCAACTATGACCGATCGTGCAATCTTATCTAAAACTAATCCGATAAAATCACACCGCTCCTTATTTTAAAGAAAAATCTCATCTACCCTCGAATCTTATTAAAAGTTGATGTAATTTTGACATAATAATTCCAATTTGAAGTTTCGCCGCGGATTCGGTGAATCGTCCGTCAGATGGAGACTTATTAATCCCATTTTATAGGGGGTTCGGGGCACGGCGTCTGATCGGGGAATCTGTGTTGTGTTGGATCCGAGGAAAATAAGGTCGTAAAACCTTTCGCATAAGTTAGATAACGCTGTATATTTTGAGCTTTTTAGAACATGTAAATGGCGTGAATGTGAGGAAGCTTTGAAAGAACTTAAATAAACTTTTTGTTTTTAATACAGTATCAAAAATTTTTTGTATGTAATTGGAGAAAATTCTATATTTTCTTCTATGCGATTATGCGATTTTATTCAATAGAGTTTCCCTCATAAAATAGTAATAAACTTTCTAAAAAGTCAAAACTTTACAATACTATCAACATTTCTCAATAGATTAACTTTAAAATATTAAGTACAAAATGTATAAATCGTTATTGTAAATAAAAAATAATAACTTTTACCGACCTGACTTAAAAAAGTCGTCGTAAGAGACAAATTAGACACCTTTTGTGTAGCTTAACGCCTTGTTGCTTGTACATATTAGTGGTATTCGAATCTCGCAACATGCCTACTTTTTAATGTCCCAGTTAATATAACTTAAGCCGGGCACAAGCGATGCCGTCGTAAAACGATGAAAAAGCCTGTTTACCGCAGTAATTGAATCACACCACGTGGAGTGAGAGCGCCGGTAATGTGACGACGGTTTTTTATAAAGTTATTACGGTAACTGCTTTTGGTGGAATCATAATTATAGAGAGATTACCGTTGAGCTGAAGCGTAGTGGTACTTGTGTTACAGCTGAAAAGGCCATCTTACCTTAAAAAAGGGAAATGTGGGGTTTTCTATCAACCGTACATACTGTAGAGAAGAGATTCTTATTTTTCTCATAGACCACTTTCAAAGTTTATCTGGTTCCTGTGGACCTTCTGCAGCTACATTTCTACCATATTCCTAAAACTCGAGGAAAATGTGAAGACGTGAAGACAACAAGGCCCCTATCGAGTCTCCCGTGGACCACTTTGGGAACTAACGTTGTAGAGTATTGCAATAGCACTTACGGTACATTTCTAAGCACGCATGAACTCGAAATCGAGAAGTTATGGTGAACTAAACCAGGTTTTTCTTTGGTGATATTTCCTTTGGTTTGAATATCGAGACCGAATCATTTACACTCTTCCAAACTACTTCCTTGAAACACATACATCTTTCATTTAAAAAAGTATCAATATCTACTATTTATCTAAAAGTTAACTAAACATGAAAAAGAATGTAAGAGGGAAACATGATGTTCTTTTTCTTGTTAAATGATCTTTACTTTTAGTATATTTAATATAAAATTATAATGATGTATCATGTCCATGCTCCATCATATTACTGCTAATGAGCTACCGTTGCATTATGAACCTGAAAAGTAAAAGGTTACGTATAACAAATAAAATACCCCAATAGAAAAAAGAAACGTTGATGGACAGAGGTTCGTATTAATGCCAATGAGGATCACACGATCGGATGATCCCTTTCAAGTCCGTCTGGAGCTACCTCGGTAATCTTATTTGGGACAGGATTCTACTTGACTTACAAACATTCATTTCGCTTATACAAATGACTGTCGTTGCAAGTATTTGGTTTGATTCTCGGTATTTTTACTTTTAATAGAGTTGATTGGAAGAACTAAGAATTAGTTGGACATTTTTCTGGTTAAAAGGATTTCGCACCATACTCATATTGTGTCTGTCTTCGTTTGTCATTCTCTTTAATATAATCAACTAATATATTTAAACAAACTAAAATATCAGAGGGGCATTGATAACAGGCAGAATGCTTAAAAATTACTGTGGTGATCCACACGAAGCATTTTGCCACCTCATCATCAGGCTACATCAAAACATGAGATGTGTATTGTGCATCACGCCACGTAGATCCAAGATTGGTGAAGTATCGAGTCCTATTACTGAATGAAAAAATAAAAGAAACCGTGACCTTGAGCTGTGCAGTGCTGAGTCAGAGAAAAAAAAAGGTTACAACACGGAAACTGGTTGTAATGTTTGTGCTAGTGAATACTTGGAAGCTGCACAAATGAGTGTAGCCAATGCACATTAAGAACCTGCAGAATTGAGTGTAGCCAGTGCGGCCTAAGAACCTGCACTTTTTAGTATAGCCAACGCACACTAAGAACCTGCAGAATTGAGTGCAGCCAGTGCGGCCTAAGAACCTGCACTTTTTAGTATAGCCAACGCACACTAAGAACCTGCAGAATTGAGTGCTTCCAGGGCGGCCTAAGAACCTGCACTTTTGAGTATAGTCAATGCACACTAAGAACCTGCAGAATTGAGTGCAGCCAGTGCGGCCTAAGAACCTGCACTTTTGAGTATAGCCAACGCACACTAAGAACCTGCAGAATTGAGTGCAGCCAGTGCGGCCTGCAACCTGCAGAATTGAGTGTAGCCATCGCAGCTTAAGAACCAAAACAAATGAGTGTAGCCAGCGTAGACTTAGAACCTTCACGAATGATTTCAGCCAGCGCAGACTAAGAATACCACAAATGAGTGTAGCAAGGGCAGACTAAGAACCTACACAAATAGTGTAGCCAGCGCCAATCCCTGTGTCGAGCTACAAATAGATATTCCCGCTATAAATCCCGCCGCGGCATTGCCGCCATTAATTAGGGAACAGGCTGGATCACTACACATTTGTACATTCGTGCTGCTGTATAATAGGTATCGTTGTTTCCCCTTTCCAAATTCTGATAATGTTACAGTTGTTATTTTAATATGATTTGGAAGTTATGTCTTTAATGTTTCTTGGTGTTAAGGATAATGTTGACGACTATTTTAGAGGGAGATGTCATCATCATCATCATTCCTTATTGTTAAATTATCTTTAGAGGCATATATTAGAGGTACATATTCATTCTTTAAAGGAATTTAAATGACACCGTTCTGAAAAAACGTTAGTAAATTAGTTCTTTATCTAAAAATGCAAATTTTTACTTATAGAAGAATTAACTTACAGCGTTCTGCTGATGAGAACTAAAAGATTTTAACTTTTCCTCTTCAAATGTCACCTACATTTTCGTCCCGCGTTCAGCTTAACATATTTGGGGGAACTCTCAATTGCGTTTTCTATGTTCCTCTATTCTTTGCCTTTTCCACAAGCTCGCATCCCGCACTCTATTTTTGTATTCTGAGCTGTAATTCTCAATTGTACACGCAGCCTTTGAGATATATGTCGGTGCCCGGAATCGGTCGGCTGTTGAAGTGGCGATAATTCCGGCGATAGAAATCGAATTACCGCGGGTCCTTCCGATGATTGTCGGCGAGAGGCGAACGCCGTCTGATTGGGTATTGATTCCAAGGCTACCGGAGATCTTGTAAAATTTAGGCATTACGTAACTCGCTAGGTGGTTTGCCAATAATAGAAATATAGGTACATTAATTTTAAGTTTGGTTGAAGGAGGTAAAAATATTTATTTGAACAGTAAGCAACAATGGTCCATGATTGCCTAAAAATTATTTCAACCTTAATTTGTCGCTCTTAAGGCTCTTATTTTAACAAAATATTGAACTGTAAATTTACTATTGTGATTTGTGGAATAATATTAACATATTGTCTATGGTCTTTTGTAGCTGACCGTACATTGAGTAATAAAAATATTGTAATTTATATTACTTGAGGGTCTTCAAATCTTTAAGGTAACAAAACAAAATCATAGTAACAAAATCAACTCATTGACAAAAACGAGCTCATAATCTATTTTTAGATTTATACTGTTATTACACTGGCAACCCTATTGCGTATTCTTTATCTTAAAAATCATGGTTCGCATTTCGCAAGCGTGCTAACGACTTATTAATTAGTTTTCTTAATTTGTTTGAAATTAAGATTAAATTAGTCAACCAATTTAAATTTTTTTGTTAGTTTTTCTATCCTTAGAAATGATAATGATATTGCCGTTAAAACGTCCCTTGCACGAAACTTCTATTAGGTACAAATTATTCGATCTAACATTTCTAAAGTCAAAAAGTTTTAATTATACTTTTAGCACTTTTTTTATGCTATGGACATAATTATGATATAGAGGGATGCATGTGACATCAATCTATGTAATTGTATATAGAATGAGAAGGATACCATACGAATAAAAAAACCATATTCTGCTTGTTGAAGATTATAAACTAATTATTTGTATTTTTCTTTACAGGTAAGTTTGCTTGGTCTCCTCTGGAAGCTGCGATGGTATATTTTATTATACAATTTTAACATTGTTTTAGAAATAAAATTGCATTTATCTAACTTAAATTCATTCGTAACCTTCTTCCACTACGAAAGTCTCACAAGACCCGTAGACTAGATGATTTTTTAAACATTTTACTGAATGAAATATGTTCAGTCTCCGTTTGACATTGGTTTGACGATATCAATGGCGATTATCAAAATGCAACTTGTTTTCATGCCCAGCATAAGTAGCATGAACAGCGTAGTATGATGGGTTAACACGTTTTATCACGCCCACTTGACAAATTTCATAGTACTTTGACAGTTGAATGTGATAAAAACCCGATATATCCGATATTAGAGAGTGAAAGTAGTCGGTAAATCCGCCATTAGTACATTTTAATGCACATTGAAACTAAAATGTATTCTTTAATTTTAACCAATCTTTTAATGAATTTTTTTGTTTTTTTTACAAATATAAAATACTTAAATCCACGGGCATAAGTTAGTAGATAGTAGTAATTATTTTCATACACGATATAGTAAAATCAATGTTCCTGCCGATCGCATTCAATAGTGCGCTATTTTCCGAGCCGTTACTTTACAGACAGCTCTCGAGTGGAGTGCGCGTTCGATACCCGCGAGTTATGTTCTCTTGTGTTGCCAGTTAGAAATATTCTAACCGCTCCGGGCCGGAATTCCGGTAAAGCTCAGCGCCGATATCGGACACCAGACTAAAAGTGTATACGGTTTTATTTATAGAATTTTGCTTCATTATTAGCTGTCAGGATAAGATTCATAATGTAAAAGATAAAAATTCGTGTTGATTTAATACTATTACCGTTTTATACACACTCACTGGAAAAAAATGAGCAATTTTACAAGCTTTTATTCATTTGTTACATACCAATCAAATGAACAGCTACTTTTAACGCTGACTGTACAGGCACTGACTATTTAACTGAGTACTGCAAATACATAACATGTAGTCGACTGTGCAAAAACATGGCGGACTCCACAGTACATTTATACTAATAAGTTTAATTTACTTTGTATTGGTTTAGCACTCGCGTATATTAAAAGCCGCACTTGAACAAAATGTTTGCGGATGAATCCAATAATATTCCTGACACGAAAACTAACCGAGGTTTGTATTTTATTTGATGGGAGTGACCAATCACTTAGCGAAGTGGTTTTGTAAAACGGGTCCGTGTTTGGCAGTCGTGTGTAATGCTCCAATACGAAATGGTAATCATGAAAAAGTTTATCTCTATCATAAATAGTACAGTAATAAAAATGTGAAGAATGGTTGTGGATGTAATTAGTGAATACGTAAATGTCTAAACAGTGATAAAGGCCCTTCACACACGGCGGTGTAGCGTAAGCTTATCGTGCGTCCAACGAGATTAATACGAGCGCGTACGTTTTCTAACAAGTCCGCACATGAGTCGGTGTTGTAGCGAATCGTATGAGATGCATAATGCTTAAGCCGGGTCCAGACGTGCGTAACGCGTAATCTAAGATTACGTGTAATTTAGCGTCAACAGTGAGGACGGCACACGAACTCAAAGTGAATTGTGTACGCGAATCTATTTCAAGAGCGGTTTCCAATAGTTGCTACGAACATGCCGAATAGGAAGGTCGTGATAGCTGGTGCTGCTTTTATGTACACACTACACAACCGTCACGAACGCCGTCCAAACGAGCACTACGAGCGCCTTTGCGTTCGCACAAAAAACCGACAGCCGATGGATCAGCCCGAACGTCAGCGCGAGCGTTACATGTAATGCTCGTAGTGCCGTCCACACGTGGAATTCGCATTACATTACACGGCGGATTACATTACGCGTTACACACGTCTGGACCCTGCTTTACGTTTATGCCTCGTATGCGAAGGGCCTATAGTTAGTAGTGAAGTTTATATTAAAAACTAGCTGTCGCCCGCGGCTCCGCCAGCGTTGTTGTCCGTTACCGCTGCAAAAAGCCTACCCAGGAAAGACACGGTCAGCACAATGATTCCCAGGTCAATTCACAGACACTCTGAAAAAAGAATTTTGCGTAGGTGTAGTTTTAAGAACGAAATCTAAAAAGAAACGCACGAAAATTATTTCACTTCGCGCACGACCACTGCGTAGGGAGCCGACCTCGCGTCCGAGCCGTGCGGGTTACTCATAGATCTAAGCTCCTCTCCCGCCTTGGTGACGCTCACTTCGCAACGGGCAAAACCATTTATTTTGTTAAGGATGTTAAGCATGAGTAAAATAAATGCGTTTAAATGTAGTCCAAAAAATATTCAAGATTTTTAAATAAAAAAATGGTTGTTGTGCCTTACTCAACATAGATAGATATAGTGTGTCGCGGGCTTTTTTGTAGATATTTATAAGATCTACAATCAATTTGAACATTTTATGGTTCTATCTTTTGTAGGCAGCGTACGCAAAATAAGTAACTTTTCTGGTTGATTTTTTACACTTTGTGACCGAAAACCCCAAACATCTTACGGAACCCTATTTTTTCCAAAATAAAATTCAGCCAATGTTACTCGTGGATAATGTAGCTTTCGAATGGTGAATGAATTTTAAAAAACGGTCCAGTAGTTTTTGAGCCTATTCATTACAAACAAACAAAGTTTTCCTCTTTATAATATTAGTGTAGATAAAAATTATATAGAGTGGGGAACGGTAAAATCTGGTAATGTAAAAAGTAGCCCTAATACAATGTAAAGTTATCAATTTGTCCAATCCAAATAGAACAATTTATAGGTAAACGCGCTTATGAAGGCAGTATGAGACGAAAATACATAATAGGCAAAACATTGCACGACGTATTGCTATGACCACCATTCCAATCCAGGAAGAAATTAAAAAAAAATCTTTTTTGTCGCTTTAAATGAACTTCAAAACAGAAGTTAAAAATCACTATGCAGACAAGACAAGGATTTTTAGATCCGCTTTTGCTTCTTTTTTCGAATTCCTCGAACATATATGAGGACTGTAATGAGAGATGATGTAGCGAAAGAAATATGCAAGGATCGTATCAAGTGGAAATATGTAATCTCTGCCAACCCCTGAGGGAAAAGGGCGTGATAAAATTTATATATTTGCTATTGAACTCCACACATATTTAACATCATTTGATGTGGAATTATTTGTCTGGTCTGTTATAAAAAAGGACGTTATATATACATAATTTTCATGTGCCAAATTGTTACGGATTGCGGTCACACGTTGTCACAAAAAATATTCAGACAAGACAGATATTGATGAAATCCTTATTTACACAATCATACATGAACCAACTAAAATTGCCCAATGTAATTTTCCCAATCAATCCACAAAAGACCATAACTACCAATCTCTCTCTATCTAATTATTTGATGTTCAGTCTCCGTCTAATTCGATGTAACGGCAGAAAATCAGAGCTTAATTTGCGAAATTGCCTGATGATCAAAATGACTCAATTAAAGGACAATTTTATTGATCGTGCCATCATTTTGATGGTCTATAGAAGACGGAACGTTCCCGAAGAGAACACATATTTTACTGCCGCAGAATATTTTCTGGGCAGAGATTAATAATGATTGCTGTCTAGATTGGATTTCCCAGAAATTCCCAGTTTTGAATTTATTTCTTTGAAAGTGGCTACCTGGAGCTGGTGAAACCTTTTTTTATTTATTTAAACGAGGTAGGTTGTATGGACGTGCTAAAAGAGCTAACGTCAATTTTTCATACAAAAACCTCCCGCTGCGAATCAATATCCTGCAAAGAAATGTATGCTTCGATGAGGACGCCAGGAAATTGTAGAGGTATATTGGATCCGTGGAAATTAGTTTGAAATTATTGAATTCGTTTCCTGTGGCACCATATTTGTTCATGGCTCGAGATTTAGGGGTAACTGTTTGCTGTGCTTATACAAATGTGGAAACATATTGGCAAGCTGTACACCATTTATATTGTTGAGGGTAGATTAATATAGTTGATATTAATCTAGCCTCTTTTTTCTGTAAAAACATATTCTTCTAATCTTTTGTTTCATGGTTACTCCAAAATGTATAGGTTTGGAATATTCTGGTTTAAAATCTATTTCATTTTGTTATAATATTCATAGCAGGTACATAATTTTATTTCCTCTGTTACCTTCAATTAAATTTTCAATTCCAATGTTCGCAGGTTTCTCAGCGTCGTCCTCGTCCTATTTCTATTGTAGCTTTTATACAGAATGTAATATTCTTTAAAGTTGGCAGTAACTTGCCGAAATGCAAAAGTATTCTCAGAAACACCAAACTCCTATTGCAACTGAATGAAATTACTTTGAGGGACAATTATCCTCATGTGTAATTATGATCCATTACCAAGCACTGCATTAATCTGATCTCATGCTGAACGTGAGATTGTGCAGTAATTATATTCTAACAGAGGTTCTAAGAAATCGTTCAGAGTATAGAATTTAATGATCTAGTGAGAAATCCCACTGGAATTTGTGGGTATCTTTGTGGCTAGGTGAGCATGTTCCTAATCTGTCGTGACGCCTAAATGTTAGAGAGTATTTCAGACTATATTGTATTATCTTTATTTCGTATTCTACTGAAGAGTTTGTAAAGTTCCATTTCCATCGCTCAAATTGTCACGGCCATTCTGCCCTAGTTAAACGCTACAAAATGTCCAGCAAAATCTGCGGCCCCATTGCGCCATTTTATTATTTCCAATTTGTCCAAATTGGGTGTCCTTTCCTCTGAGATGAAGGAGTAGCTAAAGTTTAATAATTATTTTGCAAGCGAATAAATTGTTTCGAAATGTCCCTGATTGACAAACTTGCTTTTGTCTTAATTCTTAAGTGCTGTTCTAAGTTTGTTAAAAGGATCCGGTGAACTTTACGTATTTCCGACGCCTACGTCAGATCTAGCGTAGTTACGCCTAATATCGTTTTTAATTAACTCTGTAACGAGCAAGTCCGAACAGAAACTCAAATCCCTCGGAAATCCGCGGTAGTAAAACAGTTAGTTAGGCAAATTCAGTGAAATTTTCACAAACGGTCGAAACCAGTCAGTTTTCGTACGGGGATTGTCCAATTTGGCAAGTTTTAACGTCAGTGGGTACCAGGGGGGCAGGAGTGCACTGCAAATTGAATCTTGGCGTTAGCGATTCGTTAGGGCATGTTCACGGTACTTCATGAGGTCTGCTTACAAAGCACTGAAATATATCTGGGAAACATCTTGTTTTGAATACCTACTCTTAGATAACACAATAATACTTAAATTGTAACATATGTGACTAAAATTAAATTAGGATGAATTTTACAAACTTAAATAAACTTATTATGAAGAATTAAGATTAATGAAAAAGAATACACAGAACTTCCTTTTCACAGAATTTCTTCTGTTTAGCTCATAAAATTTGCTTGAAAACGAGTACGTAACAGAATGGGATCATATACCGCTATGATCTCCACACCAGCACGACATAAATAGTCTGGAGGCTCTTGCAATAAATTGTGAGCAAGGCTTTACTTTGGCTGGTTGCCGGGCCGTCAGATCCAAGGGGCTAAATGGGAGCAGGGAGCGATTGGGAAAAAACTGATTTTTATTTGCTGAGACTGGGATTTTCAGAATGCCATCCTAAAACTTTACAACTCGGGCGAATCCACTTTGATCGATCAGATAATTTGGATTTTATTTACTTTTTTAATTTATGTTGAAACTTTCGGAGGTTATGATTACTACACGAAAAATAAATACACGCCCAACGACGCTTATAACTAAGATTTGGAATCGATTTAGAAGTGAATTATCTGATGTTTCATTCCAGTGATATTTGTAAATGAAATTCGCTATCAGCACCTATGTTCCATCTTTATTCAGGCCTTGGTTCTTCATAGAAGGCGTTACGAGGCACAACGATTATGCATATCTTCAGCGCGAGGTTACCTGCAGTGCGAGCATAGAACTTGACAGTCGACAAATTTGTCGATCGACAAACGCATGTAATTTACCGAATCGAGTCGATAACCGCTAGCATAGAAGTCGGATCGACAAAGCATTGATAATTTTATCGACTCGATAACAAGTGTCAAATTATGTCGATCATTTGTTCTTCATTCATTCTTATTTTCTTAAATATGACATATTAAAAATAAAAACTTCGGCAAAGGGATCTTGAATATAAAGATTGTTAAATTTTATAAAATTTATTACTAGTATTTTTAAAAATCTTTACGAAATCCAGTAAAAACATGAGAGTTGAGATAGCTAAATATAGTAAATAATGTCAATAAACATTTAACAATGCAGTGAACATGTGTTGGTAAAAAAGATGTTGGCATGAAAAAATGATTGTTTTCCTTTTCCCATGTATTCCTAATATTTAAGCTCGACTAGACCTTCCTTTTTATTTATTTTACCTCTGTTGAAAATGGCGAATGCTTATTTGAAATTGAAATAAGTAGAAAAGTAACAAATCAAGCGAACAATGTCAAAAGCGAAATAAATAATATAAACACCAAAAAAATTACATCATCATAAGAATTTTTATATTCCAAAATCAACAATAACATAATTTAAAGCCAAGAATAGCAAATAAGGTTATCAAAATCTTTACGTAATTATAGTAAGTAGTAAATATTTATTTCATTACCTAATATACCCTCTAAGTAAAATAAATACATAATACAAACAATACTCCCATCTAAAATAATTAATAAAGCCGAAATTCATCATAATAATCAATACAATTTGTCGAAATAACTTTATCGAGGTTGAAACGATAAAAATTCGACAAATTAAACGATATTTTATCTATTCAATATGTTAAAAAAAGATCCATGCTACGTTTTGTCGACATATCTCGATAAATTCGGTATTTTTGTCGATCCTTATCTACAGATCGATAAATCAAGATCTATGCTACCGACATCGATAATTTGTCGAATAATGTCAGATTTGTCGATATTCACTGTCAAGTTTAGCTTGTCGAAAGTTCTATGCTTGCACTGCTGATTCGTTTATTATTATAATAAAAATATACACACAGTGAAACATGCAACCTTCTTTCTGAGGTCGGTTTAAATACAATATAAAATTAGTTATACAATTCCTTATGTAACAATTTCATGTTATTTTTCTTTTTTATGAGAAATAAATGATGATGATTATTTAACTGTCACATAATATAGGTTGATAAAACACGAGCCTCGGCGAGTTTTTTAACAGTATCACGCGAGTGTTTTAATACCGAGTTATTTGCACTTAATAAAGTGAATAAACCAAAAAATTAATTAATTTTATTTATTGTTTGCTGTCTTGAAAACATTTGCCATAGTTTTGTGCGTTTTTAAGAACAATAAGTGTTGCATAATGAGTCCAACCTGTTGCATTATGTTACAGTTTACATTTTTAAATGTTCGTTTTTATCATCTGTGTTAAAAAGTATGTCATTATGAGTTTGAGTCTGAGTTCATAATTCGAACATTTATTTATTTAACAATTTATTGTACACAAAAAAACATAACAACGAAAGGACAAATTACATATACAGAAATATATATATATAGAAAAACACACCTGATTTGATTAATGTTAACATATATGTAATTTCATAATAACCTTTTAAAAAAATTTTAAGAGTTGTTTACTGTTGATAAGGTAGGTTTTCGGGGTTGAACAGAACTCAGTCCGAGAGGCCATCCGTCACATCCCCTATTTAGAAATGACCATGACGGATGACCGACCGTCTTCCACGAAACCATCCAAATGAATACGAGAAGATAATATTGGAAATATAGCAACTGGTTCAGAAAATATGTACTCCTACATGTTCAAAAGGTGCAGTGTCTAAATACCGCATCGTAAGTTAGGTACTAGGGGACAATAAAACAGTAAGCTGCATATTGCTAAAGTTTTGTACACTGACACTCGTCAAAATGGTTCCACGTTTGTATCTTCCCTTCTCCTCTTAGGTTATCCAAAAATATTTGATTTTCTCATGTAGTAAAACAAAAAATCTTGCCAATTATTTACTGTAGCGAAACTAGGCTACCATACCAAAGTTGTAATTAAAACATTCCCGAATATGCTACCGATACTCGAAGTCAAACTAAAGGTACGTCCACTAATAAATGTAAATACATAGTTCCATTGCGTGTTGTAAATTTAGCCTGGTTTTTCCTGGCTTGCAAACTTTGCTGTGACCTGTGCCGGCCAGTTGTTTGTTTGTCGTATTGACAGATTTTGTTTAGCGAGTTGTTTATCCCTAGTTCAAATTGTTTTCGCTAATAGGATTAAACGGGCTAGTCTGGACTTTTTCAATTAATTAATAGTTGATTGCTGGTCTCATAAATTGATACGTTTTATTGGATTATAAGTTAATCAATCAGTTGTTAGGGTCGGTTTTTTGTTCCGTGTTCAGGTTGACCAAATGACAAAAATATTGACTAATGGCTTAAACGTATGTTGCCTGTCACAATACGTCAGCTTGACCAATCGTTACATTTTCAGCTATTAGTATAGTTGAATAATCATAGATAATTTAACCTCTACACGTTGCTGCTTTGAGTACAATGGCGGCTGACGGCACATTTGATAATTGCATCGTAAATGGCAATGTTTTCATCGTAAATTTAACCATTGGTCAAGCTGGCGTCACAGATGTTTGTGTTTCCATTGACGACATTATTCTAGATTTTGACCATAAGATTAATTATTTCAAGTACTCAAATAACTGCCCCTAGTCCAATCGGATCTTCTTGAAACTCTTGTCACATGTCACTCTCGGCTCTTAAGGTTACGGTCGGATAGATAGACACATGTAAAATTTGTGACATGTTTTGACGTGTTCGCTCTCAGCTGCGCAGCCACTTAGCGGAATGCGTAATGTCGATAAAGTTCGCGCGTTGGCTGACAACCGCCGCTTTGATGGATGTGTCAGCCTAATGCGGCTGTCTGAGCGCCGACAATTATTGATGCCTCACCACAATATGCCCCGGTTTTGGCTGACGTATCAGTTTGTCATTGCTCATGTCATATCATCAGCATGGCGAGACGAAATGTTTTCTAATTTATTGTTGCATTTTCATAAGGAAGTTGTGATAAACCGAACCTGGCGTTCCATGGTTAGCGTGTCCTGTAACACGAGATTTTTAACCAAAGCGTTACCTAAAAGAACTTTTTGACCTAAAAGCGATGAATTGTCTTGATTGGTATGTAATGATTACTTAAACTGTAAATCGGTCAATCTCGCTCTATCATCAAACGTCTGCAGCTTCGCAACTATAGAATAAATTACTTCTGAAAATTAGAGCTGAGAGCAAAACAACGCTTTTGTAAAAATAATTGACAATATAATTGTAGCAGAAAAGTAAAAACATTAATGTATTTTGTACCGTCGACGTTTCTTAATTCTGCGATTCCAACTCCTTTGCTAAGATTGCCTGAATTTAATTCAAAAGACATTTTCATTAATTTATCAGATTTGCTGCAGAAATATCCAAAGTGTTTCAGATTTTTTTTTAGAATTTTCAAATTGTTAGTATGTTTGGATATTTGATTCTAATCGCAATGTTTTTTCTTTGTTTCATTTTTTTGCTGATTTGTTTAATCCTATTACGTTGGCGATGGCAGAAAAAAATGGAGCCGGCACTCCCGTTAAATAAACAAACGGTGGTAAGGGTAAAAACAGAATGAAGACAAATGCGTTCGTCAATATACAGGGTAGGGGGAATCGGGAAGTGACGGCGATGACTGGTAATCTATCTCCGCTCTGTTCCCTCAGGACGTCATTTTGGAGCAACGGACTACCGTAAAGATTAGTAGTGTCTCCTTGAGGAGATGATACAGCGATGGATTCCACAGACCCATTTGAAAGGGATGTGCGAGAATTAATACATGATTATTTGTCTTTAACGCTGAAGAGGCTTAACTTTGCGTCAATTTTGGAACAAGCGTCTGTAGTATTTCTACTGTATCATAGTTTGAGAGGTTGTGGAAGACCAAAAATCTATTATAAAGATAACTCTTTAAAAGAGATGTTTGATAATAGACTGAATTGGCATGTTTTTATAACCTACCAGTTTATAAAAACATGCCAATTCAGTCGTTCGTCCTCATTAATGTAGCAACTCTTTCTAGAGTAAACTCTCGAGTGTTTAATCCAAACCGTGTAACTTCTCGGCATTGGGACGGACGGGTGATGATTATTGTAATATCTTCTCAATTTACAAATATAATGTTTCTCAGGGATGATTGGAATTTTAAAGTTATGAGATCTTAGCCGCAACTAAAACTATAGCTCCGCGTATAATAAGTTCGCCACTATCGTTTCATCATCATCATCAACCTATGCTCGCCCACTGCTGGACATAGGGCTCCCCTAATGCACGCCACCGCTCTTGATTTTCGGCCGTTCTCATCCAGCTCACTCCATCCAACATACGAATATCGTCATCCTATCTACGAGTATTAATCAATATCTTAGTCACAACATTAAGGAACATTTAGTTGTTATAATTATTACATAACTCAGATTATCAAGTAAATGCTGTTTGAAGTTTATAATACCTTTGAAATTATGCTTAAAGGCATTTTGAATTTGGAGATACCTATTTAGAGTTTGGCATGTTTATGTATAAAGAGGCAATTGTACATTTCTATGGGAATATTGTGCTCAAGAGCGGTCTGTAAATAAACTTCTAATGCTTTAGGCAAAGAGAATTGGAACTTTCAAAATTATTTTTGTTAAATTTCCTTTGCTTAATATCCTAGACCCCGTTCCACTTTTCTTTTGAAATATTTTGTTTTCGTTGGTCGTGACTGATGGTATTTTAGGGTTTGACATTTTTAAGACACAGTTATAATAGAAGTTTATGTAACTGTCACATAATATAGGTTATTAAAACACGAGAGTGGTTTTAAAAAACGAGCCTTGGTGAGTTCTTTAATAGTATCACGCGAGTGTTTTAATACCGAGTTATGTGCAGTTACATACACTACTTTATCTACAATCATTATTTAAAGAAATAAAACAAAAAATTTTTGGCTGTCTGGAAAACATTTGCCTTAGTTTTGTGCGTTTTTAAGAAAAATAAGTGTTGCATAATGAGGCCAACCTGTTGCATAATGGTCATTATGTTACAGTTTCCATTTTTAAAATTTCGTTTTAATCTTCTGTGTTAAAAAGTATGTCATTATGAGTGAGTCTGAGTTTATAAATCAAACATTTATTATTATCTATTTTTATTTTACCTTGTTTAATTCAGAATCAAGAAATATTTCTATATTATTAGAGGCTTTAACTATATATTCGATTTAGAAACTGTAAGCCCCAATTGCACGATCGAGAGTTAGCGCCTAACCTAAACTTGCTAAACTAACCTAAACCTAACTTGCCTATATATTTGCCCCAGGGTTAGGTGCTAACTCTCGATCGTACAATTGGGCCTTAGTAACTAATATGATATTATTAAATTGCATTTTTAAGTATTCTTTCTATCTCTGTTGCCGTCTCGTTCTCACTATGAAGTAATTTGTGAGAAATATCATACAAAAATAGTTCGAAAGCAATGTACGAAATAAAAATATTTCATTGTGTCAGAATTCTGGTAACGCCATTGTACCATCGTCCCTTTGCATTATAGAAGCCATAAAAATTGCTAGAAAGCCGTGCGCTATACCGGAATCTCATAAGCTAGAGAAGGTAGAGATGAATGTTATTCATAACACGAGTGCCCCCTGATTACTGCGTGGCTTTTATTCTCATTGACGAGGGTTTTTTGATATGGGACCGGGCATGTATGTAATTTACGCACAAACCTACGGATTTCTAATACCCTGGTATCAAGATAATCAGATCACGCGTAAGGTGGCGCTTTTTGAATTAAATTTAGATTGCTTCATTGTGGACTCGCAAATCCTTCGGGATTTCTTTGTATTACGAGATTTATGTTCGGAATACAAATCGCTGTTCGTATTATCAGGTGCCAGTGAGAATATTCTAATCGGCGAAGTTTGGTTACTCGTATCATCCCGTCACTCGAATTTAGTTTTCTACGTTATAATAATTTTTGAGAGATGTACAAAAAAACACGAAGAAAACATGTACAACATGTTATTGTTGTTGATATATAACAGTTTTCTCAGTGTAGCGCTATGGCGCTCACACAACTCCCAACCCTGAGTTCTATCTGTAATGTCATTTTCCTGCCAAATAAATTATTACACGACCCATTTAAATATTCAACGCTATTCCCAAATTAACAGACGTGACTAATGATGATTTCTTGCGAATGAAAGTTGCTTGGATATAAGAGGAGGCACATATTCAATTCCATTAATATTAATCCGCCTTGATTATCTCGAGCTCCCGGCGTCACTGCTGTATGACGTCACTCACACATAATATGTCTTGACACGTGGTTTTAGGGTATTGGAGGTATTCCTAATAGAGAATAAGTTTGAGGAGCACTGGCAAACTAGTTTCAATATAGTTTCTGAAAAAGACGACTGCTACCTAAAAATTGAGGATTAAATAAAAAGAAACTATAATGAAAATGCTAAAAAAGCTACAAATATCCAAACCAAACCAACATTAAAAACCACCAAAAACTCACACAATCACAAGAATTTAATGTAATTTTTATACCAATTATTTAGGTTTACAACTTTAAAACTACCTGACCTCGAGTTTCTTTACTTGTTGATTTTCTTGCCCGTTCTTCTCAGAACGTAGTTTGTCTCTTTCTCGAAATTTTGTAAAATGTTTTTGACATTTATAAGCATGTGCTAAGAGTTAATAATTTTTAAATTTTGATTATTCGGTAAGCGCAGTGTTGGAGCTCCCATTCCTCATGACTTGTTTCCATGTAGGATGTAGCCCAACAGTAGGACATGTTAGTATTGTTTTGCCTAAAAGCAAATATTTGTCCTTCAAAACAATAATCTATGGAGTTCGGTACGGTACAAAAAAGGGTGTTATTTAATCGGTTGGCAAAATATTCGAATTTTGGTCAGCAAATACAATTGATCGGCTAAAACAAATAATTCGTCAGCAACTCATGGACAGCAAATATTTTTAAATTGGTCAGTAAGTTATGAGCAGCAGATATTTCTAATTTGCCTGCAAAATAACTAATTGGGCAGCCACTCAAATGTTTTCTCTGCTGCCAAATTGTTATCACACGTATTGTTTTTAAGGGTCATAAAAAGCCGTGTGGTAGCGGCTCATTAAAAGAATATTACCAACCCATCACTTCCCTTGGATGTCGTAAAAGGCGACTAATGGACTTAGAACTACACAACCATCCAATAGCTAATAGCGGCGACGGGCTCACCACCTGTCACGCCGAAAGCAGTCACAGCAAAAGCGGACTATGGCACTGGTCTGCTTTTGCGGTGCTTTTGCCTAGTCTATGACTAACCCTTAAGGGAGAATAGTCGTGATTAAAAAAAACGTTATATGTATGTACGTGTATGTATGTTTAAAAAAAACTAACCTTAACCTAATATCGCGCAGAATATATTTCCTAGGAATAGATCCTTGATCATTCATTTCCGGTAAAAACTGATTATTTTGCTGCTCCAACAATTATCTTGCTACCCAATTAATTATTCTCCTGACCAACTAATTATTTTTCTGACCAAATAATTATATTGCTGACAAAATATTTGTTTGCTGTCCAAATGATAAAATGGCTGCCTAATGAAATACTTCCCATAAAAATATATTTAATACTTTAATTAGTGCATCCTTTATTTAGTAATTACTTTATTTGTAGGTTGTCTCTTAGACATTGCTGTCTAACAATAAGACCGCCAATTGTGTCATCTAGTTTATTTTGTATTTTTTCTTTTTGGTGTACGCATTTAAGTCTTTTATTATAAATGATATACAAATAGTCCTAAACCTCTCTTTTCACCTCGGCTCGGAAGTTACTATGGATACCTTTCCAGGGCATTTTAATGGCTATCGGCAGTAAAAGATAACGGCTTAAGGGCTCGAACATGCGCTCTCACATTATCTTTTGATCTCAATGTACCCTCGAGGGCAAGCCCCAAATTCCGGGTAGGACATTAAAATTTGTTTAAAATAATTTAACACTAATTCCGCTGTCGTTGTCGTCGGTACTACGAACTATGTTTGGGAATTGCTCTAATAGACACAGTGTTGTCAACAAAAGTATCGATAATTTTAAGTCTGTTCAAATAAACTTAGGTAGCCAGCTATTTTATGGGTAACTGCTTTTGCGGTGCTTTTGCTTGTTCTTTGACTAACCGTTATGGGATAATAGACGTGATTATATGTATGTTTGTATGTATGTATGTACCTAAGTTACTTTAGGGTTGAGAAACTGCTCTTTGACATCAGCATATCAAGACTATCTCTCAGTTTCATAGTGATTTTTTACGTTCCTTATCCGATTAAGAAGAGAAACTTTCAATTAGGTGAACCGTCTGCCAGTCTGCCTCCTATCATATAAAATAAATCCCGACCATTCATAGTATGACTTGACTTACATAAGAAGAGGTTATTATAAAATAATGCTCAGTGGTGATATGCTATGATTAAACGGGAAAGTTCATATACAACATTCGCAGATAACCATCGTTAAAAATGGCAGCCCTAACCAACCTCTTGCCGGTATTACGTCAAACACAATTGCCCCTAAATACTGCCCCAAATCTACGCCGGACCCTGTTCTGGCTAATACTAGGTGCTTAACTGACGTTGATAAATGTCTTTCTGAAGGTTCGTGTATGACCTATTCTCTATCTGTTCGCCCAAAAAGGATCCCTCATAGAATAAGATGCGTAATTCAAATGTGCGGTTTTTTGTTCAGACTTGACTTACAGGCTTGGATATTGAAACTTACTATTTTTCTTTTTTTTGTACCGTTTAATCATTGAGGTTGACGGGTGTTGTTAGAAAAGGTGTTTTTATTTCATTGACATTTTATGCTGGGACCTATTAACAATTCATCTTCTTCGAACAACGACCTGTCACAATTTCTCTTGTCGCCCTTCAAATGCAAGTAGAATGATCCTCTCATTTAAAAAATGTATACAAATAATCCATTATTTTTTTAATGCCGAAATCAAGAGATAATGAAATACTCGAATGAATAAGGATCCTAACAAACACCCTGTCAAATACAACCGAACTACCAGGGTTTCATAAATAGACGGCGTTATTTCGTTGTTAGAGAGCGTACGCGGTGAGCGCTCGCATGATAGCTGACGGCAGTTCATCAATATCGGCTCGGCTCGGATTACTGCCGCTTGTTCGAGTGGGTTGTACTCGATGCGATTAGTGCTCGCTTTCATTTATCAGTTGTATCTCAATGCTGATCTCTATACACAAAATCGTTAGTTACTACGCGATTTATGATCTCTTGGTGTTTAGAATTTCTTTTTCATTGCGTTGTATATTGGAAAGTCTGGAAAGCTCTTCAACGTATACATCGTTGATATCGACAACTAATATATTGAAAGCAGTCGATGTCTATTGAAAAAATCCATTATGGATATCTTTATCGTAGTAAAGAAAGCCGAAATAGAAGTTTTGATGTATTACCTATTCAATACTATTTTGTTCATTTATTGATTGTTTATGTAATTGTAATGTTATAATTAAAAATTATATAAATTCTTATCTTTCAGGTAAGTCTCCATTTTGCTACGCTACCTGTGAGTATTACATATATTTTACATCTCGGTTTGGGTTTAGATTAATTATGAAAATAGTATATTTTATATCCTTTTGTATTGCATCCCATAGCTGGGAAAAAATCTGCAAATTTTATAGAAAGCTTAAAAGTGTTAAAATAGCTCTTGTGTAGGAAACGAAATTAAAATGAATTACACAACGTACCAGGAACGAATAGTTGTATAAGGAGTACGCATGTCCCAAGATAATTTATTAAAGCATAATTAATATTCTAGCAGTAGCTACCGCGTTTCGTCCGCAGTGCCTTGATGCTGTATTTATTTATTCATCAGCAGAATGGCGGTCTTTAAGAGGCGTTAAAGGCAGCACGATGCAGTATTAGGCTGTGGCTCGTTTGGCGCACACTTAGATAATCCTAACGACACCGCACGTAATCGCTTTAACTATGGACCGAGTTATTGTGTAGAACTGACTGGTTTTTAATTCGAATTTTAAATGTATTCAGCATGTTATAGGATAATGTTAAAATAAAGTTAGTGCCTTATTGATTTGTCATGATAAATATAATTTCAAGAAGTCCAGACATTTGAGTTCTACTTAGCATTTCTACAGCAACTGAACTCCCTATGTTACATAATGCCTTAAACATATCAGGTGAAATATAGGTGTATTTTACACCGGTTCTTACTTCTATAGGGACTTTTATTGATTTCTACACAGTCAACACGCCGGACTTTACAAAACCCTTCAGTAAAAAAAATAAATAATCTATGTCAAACAATCAATTTTTTATAGAACAGTTTCTAATTCTAGGTAACAGAAATTTTAAGTAAGTGCTACGAAGTGCTCAGTGTATTATTTATATGACATTGGAATATTGAAGTGAGCCGTCCTGGTAACAAGAGCCAAATTATTATTAGATCACGATATTCGGGCGTTTCGTGAAATATTCATGGGTCTGGCAGTTTTTGTGATTCATTCATAAACAAGGAGCTGCCTGACAGCATAATCGTGGCTCCCCGGAGACGTGGAAACATGCTAATGGAGAATGGATCGGTGTTAGAATTTTTTTTTGTTCAGCCTCGCGAGTGTGCTTTTCAATAAATTATAATGCTCTAATATTTTCTTGTGTCTATGGTGTAAAATGAAAATGTTAGTGTATAACGAAAATTCTAGTTTTATTGCAACTTTTAAATGTAACTGAAATAATGTCTGTAATCACTTGCTTCATATGCGTCTCACTGCTGGGCATAAGCTGCATCTCGTTCATCTTAAGGTTTTTTTAATTCTCAATACTGAGGTATACCGCAATAAGAACATTTTTCCTTCAACATATTTTAATCATCATTTATATTTAGTGAGGAGCATGCACAGTTTTCCTTGTTTTCTTGTGTAGTCTTGTTCGAAGTACGAGGGATGAATTTTGGACTTTAAAGTTTTCTTTAACGAGGCCAGTGTTAAATAACGTTCATAAGTTTAATTTGATTCTCATTATTAAAGGGCTTTTGCCCTCTAGTTTGACCCTTATTAAAGAAATAGGGAAGAAATAAAATAAAGAATAGGGAAGAAATAAAAGAAATAGGGAGGATAAACAGCCACGTGCGATTGTGGTGAAATTCAGGACAGTGAGGTGTAGAGACGAATTCTATTCGGCTGTCTGTAAATTTAATAAATCCAACCCGAACAATAAATTGAACACTTCTTTGCTGGGATACGGTACTGAAAAAAGACCCGTCTTCGTATCCGAACATCTGTCGCCTGCTAACAAGGCATTGCACGCCGTGACACGAATAAAAGCCAAGGTGAAAGGCTACCAGTTTGTGTGGGTTCGAGGAGGCCGCATCTACGCCAGGAAAAGCACAGGATCTCAGCATATTCTAGTAAGGCGTAAGGAGGACTTAGAATTGCTAAAGTAACTTAGTATTTTTTGTAGTTTACAGTCTATTTGTGTTAAATATCCATTTTGTTTTCATTCTTGTATGGTTATTTCTATATATTATCAAAACGTTCGCGGTCTCAACAGCAAAACTAATCAAATTTATAATGAAATATTGAACCATAATTATGACATTGTTTGCTTTAGTGAAACATGGTTAACTGGGTCTGTTTTATCTAGTGAGATATTTGATGACCGATATTCTGTTTTCCGCAGGGATAGGGATGAGTCATTTTTGAAAAGATATAATAAAAAACATGGTGGCGGTGTTCTCGTTGCTGTATGCAAAAAACTTAATGTTGATGTCAAGCTCAGTTGGCAGTCCTCGTCAATTGAGGATATTTGGATTAGTATAGCCTTTGGTAGGGATTTCATGCTAAATATTTGTATTGTGTATCTACCCAACTACATTCCTGTTCAAGCTCTTTCAGACTTTGTAAACAAAATAAGTGGGACTGTATCCATTGATCATAAATCGAAAACATTGATATTAGGTGATTTTAATTTACCTGACGTCATTTGGTGTAATGAAACTATCGCTCCTCTCAGTACCTCTTGCGAAAAGTCAGAAATTATGTCCAATGTCGTTAATGAATTATCGTTAAGGCAACTAAATAATGTGAAAAACTTTAATAACAGGATACTTGATCTCGCTTTGACTGACTATCAGGGTTCTGTGAGACTGTATTCGGCAGCGCCATTAACTCCTATGGATCCTCATCATCCTCCTTTTGAGGTGCATATTGACTACGGTGGTATACTTGGAGAGGCACATAGGATTGATAAATTATGTTTTAGAAAAACTGATTACACAAATTGCATAAGAGAATTGAAAAATATCGATTGGATCGAAGAGGCCAAATCCGTCGAATGTAATCAACTTGTAAATCGATTTTATACAGTCTTATATGAAATAATTGGAAAATACACACCTAAAACTAAACAATCAAGTCGTTCGTATCCATGTTGGTTCTCAAGAGACCTAATAAGAATCTTCCGCGTTAAGGATAAATACCATAGTAGATACAAGCGCTTTGGGAACCCTCGTGATTATGACACGTTCAATATGTGGAGATCCAGGGCTAAATCTCTTAGTAAATTATGTTTTCGGCAGTACATTGCCAATATAGAGGAGGATCTAACTAAAAATCTAAAGTCTTTCTGGCGTTATACCAAGAGTAAAAGATTAACAAATGACATCCCTGGAAGCATTTGCTATGGAAATCGTACTGCCAATAATGGTACAGACATCGCTAATCTTTTCTCAGAATACTTCTCATCAGTTTACGGGGACCAAAGTACTGACAACTATATTGCTGAATTTCCCGCGGCAAGCTCTTCGATCTCAGATATTTCTATAAATGAAGAGGCGATCCTAAAACGTCTAAAGACGTTAGATATATCTAAGGGAGCGGGCCCTGATGGAATACCACCAGTGTTTGTTAGACTCTGTACACCCGGACTAGTTCGACCCTTGACCACGATATTTAATAAATCTTTAAAGTGTGGAAAATTTCCATCTGTATGGAAAACTGCAAAAATTTGCCCCATTTTCAAATCCGGTGACAAAAAAGACGTAACTAATTACCGACCAATAAGTATACTCAGCTGTTTTGCTAAGTTGTTTGAAGGCTTGATATACTCATTCCTTTCGTGCCACTTAATCTCTCGAATAAGTCCAAAACAACACGGTTTCATTACAGGTCGCTCAACGTCATCAAATCTCCTAGAGTATACGTCTTACTTGTGTGACTCGTTTAATGCTGGAAAACAGGTAGATGCGATCTACACTGACTTCTCAAAAGCCTTCGATCGTGTCAGTCATAGTATCCTCTTAAAGAAGGCATGTCGACTGGGAATACATGGCGATCTACTTCGGTGGCTGGCATCCTATCTAATAAATAGATCGCAAGTTGTGGCTGTGTATGGCTATGAATCTTCTCCATATATTGCAATGTCTGGAGTACCACAGGGATCTAACCTGGGACCTTTGCTATTCCTGCTTTTTATTAACGACTTATTACTAAAAATTAACAGTGAAAGTCTAGCCTATGCTGATGATATAAAAATATACCGTAGAATCAACAGCGAGATGGATTGTGAAGGTCTGCAACATGATATTGAATTGATTCAGGACTGGTGTTTAAGGAATGCAATGCAGCTCAATGTATCGAAGTGCCAGGTTATAACTTTTACAAAGAAAAAACGAGTTATCGATTTTGATTATAAAATAGGTGAACTTATACTTAACCGTGTAAATGTTGTTCGTGACCTCGGCGTTTTCTTTGATGCTGCATTGTCATTTCGTTATCATTACGAATACGTCGTTGGTAAGGCAAAAAGAGCTCTAGGTTTTGTGCTTCGCACTGCAAAACCATTCAAAAATCCAAGATCCTTGATAATTCTTTACAATGCCTTAGTTCGTAGCATCTTGGAGTATGGTTCCTCGGTCTGGTTTCCTATTTACAAATGTCACAGCGATAGAATAGAGTCATTACAGCAAAGATTTGTAAGAGTCCTATGCATTAAACTGGGGCTGAGGCGCAGCCTCCCAGAATATGTTGACCGGCTTAAGCAATTCAACATGCAGAGTTTGTCTACTCGGAGGCGTCTAAATGACTTAATTCTGTTGCATAAAATTGTTAATGGATGCTTGGGAGAGGCAGTTTTGAATAGGGTTTATATTAGGGTTCCAAATCGTTCTGTCCGTAAACCTCGACTCTTCGAGGTGCCTGTATCAGGTAACAACGTGTCCCGCAACAATCCAGTTAACCGGATGTGTGAATATTACAACACTATTTGTGCAGACAATGACATATTTCACTTCTCCTACCAAAGTTTCAAAAGTAGACTTAGAACCTATTTGTCATAAGACGATAAGAGATTGCGATTCGAAGTATATTGTTTACGATTCAGAAATATTATAAATTATGTAATTTCTTAAATAATTTGCCAAAGCTGTGTACAATTGTTATTGGAACTCAGATTTAAGATGATTTTATGTGCTAATTGTTATTTTATTTAAATGTGTTAATCTGTTTTCTGTTATTGTACCTATGCAAATAAAATAAAAATAAAAAAAAATAAAATTATTATTTTAATGAGGGTGATAACACCTCTAACCAGCCCTTCGGGATACAGGCATGATGATTTTATTAAGTTATACAAGTTATTACATTAGTAAATGTACTAATTATTTGCGTGACAAGTGTTTATCCAATTTGTTCATAAACATGATCTTGTGTAACTCAATTAATTAAACTTTATGAACATAAATAATTCAAATAGAAAAAAAAAGTAAAAATAATTTATTTCTTTGTGTAGATGTATTGCTAAAAATGTTCTACAAGGCGAGCATAATTTCGAACCGAAGCTCTTTGTAATTGCTTAGTACATCATTGTCCACGTCGCAAACCTCTCGATGTTTGCACAGCAGCATCGTTATGAGAACTCGATATTTTTTGTCCAGCACTATTGTATTCGGATTCAATAGTGCGCATCCTACGAAACGTATCCGAATAAAGTCGAACGTGTAACGTATTGTTCGCACTGAAAGAGATTCCTGCTACTTTTATTAGACAATTCCCTTTGTAAGGTCTAGCAACAATTGAGGCGGAATTTAATTAGTGCAGTCGTATTTCTCAGATTTACCTTACTGTTGTATTAAAAGTGTGCTCTTTGATTCTTCTATGTGCGGTTAATCAGTTCAGTATCAGTATCATATTTGTGTTCCTAATCCTAAAATACTTGTACAAAATACGTTCGTATTTAGCGCGATCGGGGCCCTGAACAGCATAAATATGCAGTACCGTACCCAGTATGATCATCACAATGTGAAATGTAATAAACAACAATCACACTACATTTAATAACGGATGAAGAAGGCGACAAGCAAGGCAATTATGTCTACGAACGGTTAGTGCGAACTCATTTAGCGGACATGCAATGCTTGCAGTAAGCTAGCATGAAGCCAGTGACGTTTATTACCAGAGAAATAACACACAAAATGAAACGAAACCTCTGCTCCGAAATAAGCGGGTCGTTTAGCAAACAAGTTGAATGCGTTTTTAATACTCTGCAACATTCATAAGTCCCTGGTACTAACAAATTAATGTTACCAATTCTTTGCCGGAAAGCTGGTGACGAATAAATACATAAACTTTCATATTTATGTACCCTGGTACTTAGTTTACAAATAAATATGAGACATAATTAATTGGGCAGCCGTTTAATTATTTCGTCAGCAACAAAAAGGTCAGCTGAAAAATTATTTCGGCAGCAAACAAATATTAGTCAGCTATATAATTATTTGGGCGGCAAAATATTATGTTAGCAGAAATGTATAAAACTAGGAAAAGGATCAATGAAGGATCAAGGATATCCTAGGAAATGTATTCTAGTAGATACTCGTATTAGGTTAAGATTGTTTTATTATTTTATAACCCTTAAAAACAATACTTGTGTCATCAAAACATAAATATGAAACAATTTGGCAGCAGAGAAAACATTTGAGTTGCTGCTCAATTAGTTGTTTTAGCTGACCCATTGTATTTTTTGCTGACCAAAATTAAATAATTTTCTAACCGTTTAAATAACATACACTCATTTACATATAATCACGACTATTATCCCCTAAGGGTTAGTCAGACTCTAGGCAAAAGGACCGCAAAAGCATTCCATTGCCATTGTCCGCGCTTCACCAAGCAGTGACTGCACTCAGCGTGACAAGTGGTGAGCTCGTCGCCGCTATAAGCTATTGGATGGTTGTGCAGTACTATGTCCATTAGTTGCCTTTTACGACATCTAAGGGTAGTGTAAGGGGAGGGTTGGTAATATTCTTATAATGAGCCGCACGGCTCAAATTTTAATTCATGGTTTAAATAATACCCAATAAATATTTACCAATTCTATGAAGGTTTTCGTTTTCAGGAAAAAAATCACTTCTTTGTTTGAGGTAGTTAAAATCATCTATTCTTCATATTGTTTAAAATCTTTGGGCGAAGGCCGTCCGAATCGGTTATGCCATTAAAATTACTTGTAAGTCCGGTCTGAGTATTCTGATTGCTCATCACCCGCCAATTACACATGACGATATCCGAACATCACGCAAACTCAGTAAATGAAGACCACGCCAGATTAGCATGGCGAGTATTTAAGTCTCGGAGATGGGCAGAGGCTGACAGATCTCGACGGATAAGCGGGCCCTCCAGTGGAGAGGCCTCGGCCTAATTGGCCTTGAGCGGCCTTGAGCGCTGTTGACTTTGATACAAGCGCTTGGAGGGCCTAATTTACCACCACGCGACTCGGGACGCCTACCAGATAATAGTACCGTTAATAGCTCGGCCGGGTTTGAGGAAAATTTTTTAAGGTTAGCTGACAAACATTTGACAAAACGCTCGATAGCTCGAGTTTACTTTTTATATGTTTTTTTTGAGTCGTTTTTTGAGCTCATTGAATGAATACGACCAACACATTTCTTCAGAACTGCACAACCATTCATATGCGTAGCGGCGACGGGCTCACCAGTCAATGTTTGGTGAAGCGCAGACTATGACAGTGGACTGCTTTTGCGGTGCTTTTGTCTAGTCTTTGACTAACCCTTAGGGGATAATAGTCGTGATTATATGTGTTAAATCTCCTCTACTTTACCAGTAATAAGTAACTACATCGACCCCTTCTCCTTAAAAGTGAAGGTTCGTTCGAAATCATATAACATAAAATTGCTAGATTAGTAAAGAGTTTCTTGCCTATTCTTCTCAGAACAAGGCCGGGTGAGTAATGGTAGTTTTTGATGTTTACAAGTGTTCTGTCGTTCTTTCGACATAAAGCTTTTGATAATTAGCTATAGACATAATTCTCAATATCTTTCCTTTTTCCTCCGGTGATATTGCGTTTCTCTTTCACAACTTATTAAAACAAGACAGCTTATTGTTTGGGCGGTCGGCTCTTGTTTAACTTGCTCCTACTATAGAGGCTTCTTGGCAGCCAAACGCCGGACATGAGAGCTCTTAGCTGGCGATCTCGCCAGCTACTTTGTGGCACGAATTCAAAATATTTATATTAGGTCCTTACCTATGCAATTGGTGTTTTGTATGGAGATTTTGGGGAATTCTGCATTTTCCATACTAAATTTTTTTCAGTTTTCTTCACAACGACAAATCCAAAGATAATAATATTTGGCATCTATCATTAGACAAGCTTTAGTAATATGTGTAATATCACACTTCATAAAAATTATTTATCGTTTTTAAGTGAATGCAAATAAAATGATGTATTCGGGAGGCACTTAAAAAGAGTCATCTCCGTGTCCAATTTTAACACAATTAAACTTACAACAAATTATCAAAACAAATCAAAAGAGCTCAAAAATATAGTCTATTTTTAGACGAGGTAATTATTTTTTAGGAATACTCTGAATCTTAATAGTTACAGACAAAATACTAAGAGAGAGAAAAAATACCAATTTCATAGGTAAGGACCCAATATTACTGGTCCTCCTCGCTTGAACTGCTCGCCTGGTAGCACTGCGGCAAGAAATATAGATTTTTATGGACTTTGATTTTCTCAATTTAACTTTTATTAAATGATATTTTCATTTTAAAGTAAAGTTTTTAAACACTTGAAATCTTTTTATGATGAAATACTTTTTATGATTTTTTAAACTTTACTACCGATCATGCTTATACGCGGTTACAGGAATTAGAAATATAGTTCCTGTGCACACATTCGTTTTACAAAGTGTATATTGTAAAAAATAGTTTGTATGTCTCGGCGAAATAACAAAAACCTACTTACTGACAGTCTGAGATAAACACATCTCGGATACAAATAATATTTCACGTAAATCCACAAAGATATCATTGGCGACTTAAATGCAACCGATTAACGTCGGTGGCGACAACAAAGACTGAGAGACAGCAGGAGGCATACCAAACTCTGTAATAGATGGGCTACAGCCACTGCAGTATCATACATTAGCCGGTACACATTTATTTCAAAAATAGGTTCTATCGTAGCATTAGCGATCGGGACCAACGACTTAAGAGTGTACCGAGGTTTTAGCACTATATTTGTTTTCATTACTAAAGCTAAAGTATGTAATGCATGTGAGCATGATATTTAAGGATTTTCTCACCATCTCCAAAAGGAAGGTACTTCTTCAATAAAAAAACCGTCTACTTTTTAATACCCTTATACTCAATTGTTGTAGTTTTTCCCTAATCAGCTTTTGAATAATAACAAAACTACATGTTTTCCATAACGTATATTGCCTATTTTAATAATATGAACGATAACATTTACGCTAGTGCCAGAAGCTCGGTGCACTCTTAACCTGCCTTCCAAAGCACGTAGGAGTTTGAGATTGATTTATTTTCCAACATTTCAACATTACTTGTAGGTTTTAATATATTACTATCTTCTACTAATACTGTAAGTTCGTAGGTTCGTTTCTGTAAGTAAGAACCCGTAAGTTCGTTGCTTCTAGAAATAATTAGTCAACCTTTTCCTTGTCCGATCTCCATGCAGCAATCAACCCTGCTAAATTCCGCCCATAACGCGTCTCGAACAAATCCCGTGTACATTATGCTTATTGCTGGACCTCCGTGCCTCTGATACGGGACCCTCATTTGTGGTCCCGCCAAACTTACCCCCGATTTACCCACGACCTTATTACCAAGTGATTGAGATGAATTTACAATGTTTTCCAGGTGAAATTAGTTTGTCTTGCCCCGGTTCGTGTCGACAAGAGGCTCCTACATGAATATTTCATTATTAATGCGGGTTGTTTTTTGGAAGTTTCTGATGGATTGACCGGTACGTTTGGCAGGTGGAGCGTGTTTAATTTTTCCTGTGATACCTACGGTTGAATAAGTTTGTTGTTCAATTATTTTCAATACCGGTTCGTCTCTATCCCCGAAGGGGGAAGGATAATTGTCAAATACCCGCATTTCGCCTGATAGTCGTACTTAGTCTCTATCTCGTCCAATAAGTTCGGTATTCAATTGTCTTTTCAAATCAAAATGTATATTTGTATGTTTTTGACCGAAGCACGGAGCATTCACTGGAAATTTCAATGTTATATGATCACATACAAGGTTCAACCATGGTGAGAGTTACTTTGTTTTAAATATCTAATTCAAAGTTTACCGAAATCCACAAATTAATGAAAAATGAATTATGACAATCAAGTTATGCCTTTATTAACTTGATTAAGTTACTAGTCGAAATTTTATAGAAAACTAATTTATTATGTCTCGAAACGAACTAACTCACACAGTAAACAAAACTATTATTGCAATAGCAATTTGAATTCATTATGCTAAGTAATTATTCTTGTTCAAGAGGCGAGTAGACTGTGGAATGGACCATCAAAAACACTGCGAAAATTAACCATTGTTTTTCCAGATAGGTTTTTTAAATTGCTTTTAACGTTTGTTTACATTTAGATCTTTATGATTTTTGTGATAGAGAATTATGTGGTTGACCAAAGACTTTTACTCTTTACTTTTAAAAAGCAGCAATTAGTCAAAATGAATGAGGCAGAAAAAAAAAAAGAAAACTTCGTCATCATTTTGTTTCTGCCTTAGTTTCCCTTTTAATGGGGACTGTACAACATGTCCTCCCGTTCTATTCCCCTCTATCAGCTCAGCATCATCTTTTATTCCTTTTATATCATCCAGTTTATCTTCATTCTTTTTTCTGGTATTCTTAGTGTTTCGGTCTTTTTACTGTTTTACTGAGACCAAAGTGACGTATTTTGGTATCTATTTGTTTTCTGACAAGTTGATGGTTTTTAACGCTTAAACAATTAGTCTAGTCCAAAACATATTATATTTATTGACAGACATGACTCGTGCACATGTTTGTATTCATCACAGAAACTATCAGAACTATTTTAGAAAATCGACGTAATACCTAACCTCGGTAATTACAGGTTAAACCTGAAACTTAATCAAAACGTGTACTTAGTAAAGATATTATACATAACATCGCTAAGTTATATACAAACTTGGCCATAACCATGATTGGCTACCTTCTGGGAACGAGAGTTCTGGGAATTACTGGCTCATATCAAATGGCTAAGTTCCCGTCAGGATAACTTCAATTAACTAACAATCGGATATCGTCCGATAACCAATCAACGATAACATAACGCACGAGTAATTAGTATATGTAACAGGCACATGTCTGAAGTTAGACATTGAAATTAAATTACTGTGTACTTAAAATGAAGTTTTCACCGAATCTATTGCTATGCTGGCAATCCATCTTAAAATATTGGATTTTTTTACTACTGGATTCAACATTTTGTCACAATAATAATATACGTCACAAAAATAAAATAAGTCATTTCCTTTGTTATAAGAGCCTGGTACACATAAACACCTATTAGTAGAAAACGCTCTTTTTCTCCTGTATAATTTGTATGTAGACGACTCTTCGGCTTTATTTGATGTCGGCGGCTGTTCAATTTTCTGCTTTTTAGTTTTGCATATTGAATGAATTTTACTTTAAGTAAATATAACAGCAAAGAAGTCATATGCATTATAAGACACATAATATCCATAAGACATCAATTAGATTATTTCACTGTGTGCTAGATGTGTATTTTGGGATGGTTAATTCGTTATTTCAGGTTAAGATAATCAATATAAATTTAATTAAAAACTCGAAAGCCTCTAATAGTCCTAAAGATAATACAGTAATTCCATTTTAACAGAAAGAAAATACACCTCCAATACAATAAAAGGACGACAATGTTGAATATCCTCTGTCGTTTTGTGAGCCTGGTACATACTAACATCCGATACTTGTATTTATTTAAAATCTTGTTTGTCCATCCGTCCGTAAAGGAAAAGGAGCCTTTAATGAAGCTTCATCCTCCATCTCACTCCAGCAAAATGGCGGCGTTGCTGCCGGTAATTGCTTCGTTACTTTTTGAGACGTTTATTTTTCGGAGGTTCTCTCTTATTGACAATGGTGTGCCTGTTGCAAGGCATTCCGTTTTTAGGTAACTTTTTTGGTTTGTATAGCCTATTTCAACTTATAGACTGTGTTTACGAGTATTCTATTTATATTCCAATATTTCAAAACTCTTTTAAGTAATCTACAATGTTGTAGAAACACTCTCCAGAGGCATACTGTGTTTTTTTTACTTCGTGGTCTAAGCGCATACAAGAATTGACAAATCCTATCCATCCATTCACTTACCACCTATTAAGTGACATTGCTCTGACTGGACTAAACGAACGAAGTAGAAACTAGCTTAGTAAGTTTTGACTGTCCCATTTACACCGTTCAGAAAATGACATAAACTATTCAATTAAAGTTGTAAAAATATTGTTTTTTTATTATAAATATAGCTTTTGTGTAATTTTTTGTTAATTACCAAATAATCTACTACCAATATTATATCCTATGACGAGGAAAAACACACAATATCCGAAGCAACAGAAATTACTTCAGAACACCATTTTCATTATTTCTTCCGCTATAACTGCTTCCAGAGAGCTTACGAAGTTGTTTATTTTTCCGGATATCCATCATGGTATATTGAATATTAATGTAGCTAACAGCCCATGAGGGATGAGAAGGGGGTGAAGGGGGGTTAATGGGAGGGTCAGAATAATGATGACGTTAATGATCCTTGTTTTATAATTATTACTTAAGCCACTCAATCTTGCTTCATCTTTATAAAAATTTGTTTGATTCGGGTAATATCATGTCTTCACTTGTTCGCTTGCGTCACATTATGCGTGGTGTATCAGTGTGTCAACAGGCTCTTCACCTGTTACATGGGGTCCTAACATGTCTGGCCAAACGTGGGTGTTAAAACCTCTTCCTACACCTTCAGAGAAAGAGGCGGGCTGATATGTTATGTTGTGTTCACTTGTACTTTTACTTAGTGCAAATCACGCACCACCTGATGGTTTGTGGTGGTTTAGTCTTAATACGAAGATAGCAAGGATAACAGGAAAATCCCGGTTAGCAATCTCCACCTTGCTTTCCCTAAGGTGCCTTATCAAGTATCTTTTAAAGGACACCATGATGTGTGACAACGGAAGGAATAATTTCTTAAATTTTTTCCGCAATCCATGAGAACTGTCAGTATTTCATAAAAAATTATCATCGTTAGCAGACCGAAGTTTTGGCGAAATTCGCAGGGAGTTGCAAGAACAGTTCGATAGTTGTATGTAGATCATGGAAGAAGGCCTATGCTCAGCAGTCTGTAAAATTAATGATAGTGATAATGACTGCCATCCTATACTATCAAAAAGATACCAGCACACGTATGTCCTTCAACTACCTACTCCACATCGTCCACTTTTCCTTACAATTCATCAAAAGACGCGTGAAAGGGCATCTTTTTAACCCATTACAATTTATTATGTGTGGATGTGTAAGGGTTACCTCTTGGTATTAAATAAATTCTGTCATAGTTTTGGCTTATCTGGTCATGGAGGCCCACCGAAACAATTATGCAAAACTCGGCTTTGCTGTCGGACTGATCAACTCAGCGATCGGTTCTAGGGCCTTCAACTAGTTTAACGGAAAATAACATTTCTTTTATAAGGCTAAGAGCTTAGTTTACAGAATGCACCAACAAGTTTTCAAGGTCAATTTTACGTGAACAATTTAACCCCACGCTTGCTCGTAATTATTTTAAGTTCTGTCTTTTCTCTCGCTTTCATAAACGTTGAATGGACAAAGTTCTTGAATCGAGTTTGTCTAAGACTGACTCGATTTCTATAATTATGTGTATTTTTGTTTTATAAATAATAGATATAAAATAAATCTAATGGCTAAATATTGGTGTACTTTAGTTATATTTGTGTTACGATTATTTGTCAAAAGTATATTAATGTAATAATTTATTTGGGCGAACGCCATAATTTACATTTTGACAGCCCTGCGGCTTGAGCAAACTTGATAGTGTCTCTGCCGGCTGTAAATGGGACATAATGACCGTAAACCCAGGGTCGGAGCGACCCGCGCGTAAAGCAGCTCGAGCGGTGGATCCGCGCGTGATAACAGCGTTAAAGTTTATGGGTTTGTGTTGATTTATTGGATTTGTTGATATTTTTTTTAATTTCGTGTAACAATAAAGATAGATAAGGAATAAATAGCTGCGTCAGAGATTGCGAATCCATTAGTATCAAGAAAAATTGTATACCTAGCAGCAGGCGGGTCGATTCACGCCGCCCCTGTACCACTGAGTTTGAATGAAACTTATGTACAGTTTATTGTGAATATCGCTTTGCCTCACATTGTGCCCGGTGCAGGACAACAAGCTCGCCATGTTACATGGGAATTCAAATATATGAGACGAAATGTGGGTGTTATGTCTACCCCTTGTTCTCTAGATTGAGAAAATTGTTGCGCTATCAATGCAAAAATCCGTCAATTTCGTCTCAACCGGTCCAGTCGTCCCACCTCCGCGTCGAACGGGTTTATCGGCCGACACTCGGACGTTTCACACGGTATTTCCATTTGTCAGTATGAAGAGGTTATTCGATGCGAAAATTCGCGACGGAAGGGTATAATGGGGTATGATTGTTCTTAATTTGATTGAGTGTGTTGTTGGATACTGTTCAGTGGTACAGTTACTTTTATTTATATTCGTACTGGATTGTGGAAGCGAAATGTTAAGATATTTGAGACTTATGTTCGGATACAAATACAACGCATGTTCATAAACAACACATCAATATCAATATGCCTGTCTCTGGACCTAATGTTATGTTTCCTTATCGCGAAATCTAAGACGATATTATTGTTATAAAACTGTGTATAGAGAATTGTTATTTCCCTAAATTCTAAAAATAAATTCGCACACTTGAGTGAATTGAGCATAAAATGTTAAAAAACTTCGTTCACACTTTCAATATAAATATCACAATGTGCGCCTAAAATTATGCAAATAATATTTCTGATTTCTGCTTTTAACATTTGATAATTCTCCCAAAGCTTTTATTTAAAAAGTAAACCGTTTCAAGACGCTAAAATTTGTTTATATTACATACGCGGGATGACAGCGCCAGATCTGACAAAGATTTCACTCGTTCATTCATCTTTCGGCGGCAAATAGACTAAATTCCTGCGCCCTTTGACTGCGCTCAAAGAACGGCGATATGAGATAATGGCAGAGTAATGTTGTGACTGCCAAGTATTTTTCAAGATTTTTTTATATAAGCTTGTATTTATGTAAAGGTTTGAAAATCAAATAACAAGTACCACATATAAATAAGAAAGTTGCATTATGGAATTTTCTAAGTTTATGGAAAACGTTATAATTCTTTAGTTAAAGAAGCAATGTCATATCACATAGCGTACTAAATTATCTTGTTTTACTCAAAAGTCGATCCTTATTAACAAATCTACCGAATGGTGTAATAATATGAGATTTTTTTTCAAAATCCAATGATGCCGTTTTGTTTTCATCAACATTGGGGTCGCTCCTTTAAGCATTTTTAAATATTCCTTATAGTTAAGGATTTGGCCCTAAAGGCCTACTTGAAAGATTCACCCTGTAAACTACTTATATATAACTTTTTACGACCTCCGTAGTCGAGTGGTCTGTATGCCGGTCTCAAGGCGTCGCCATCTCGAGAGGTTCTGGGTTCGATCCCCAGTGGGGGCAAATGTTTGGGTGATGAATTTTCAGGCATTTGTTCTCCAGTCTTGGATGTTTATATATATTTCTATATATTCAGGTTATTTATATGTATTTATCTATTAAATATATTTATCCGTCATCTAGTGTCCGTAACACAAGCAGCATAAGTTGCTTAAAATGGTGCTAGTTGATAGGTGTTACTATTTAAATACTATATAACTATTTAAATATAACTATTTAACTATTTTATATAACTATTTAACTATTTAAATACTATATATATATATAATATGTACCTCTCTTTCTGTTCTTTGTCAGTCAATTGTGTGGTTAGGTTCGCTTGTATTTATCTATTTGCAGCTGACTTATTGCTTGGTCCATGGATAGGTGACTTTAACATAACTTTCATGCTCAGGTCACGTATTACGTCGTTGATCCCGATTTTTATCCATCAACCGTAATGAGTAAGCGTGGTGATTCGTCTTCCCGCTCCCTCTCCGCTGCCTCTTTCTGCAAGAGGACGTTCTCACAGAAGGAGGCGGTAGCCTCCCAAACTCTCTAGCTGTCAACCATGGCTCTCACCAAGGTTGGCAGCGAGAGGTATCCCCCGGCGAGCACCGCGCAAAGTTTGCAGCGCTCGATGTGTAAGAAGACCTAGGATTTTAGATGAAAATGTAACATAACATAGTAACATCGCATTACGGCTTTTCCCCCGAAGGGGTAGGCAGAGGTGTTAACTAGTCAACCGGTGTTTGTCATGCCCCCCAATAGGATAACACCCAAATTTCGCCACATAAGTCCCCAGGTGGCGAGCCTGCTGCCATGCAGCGGGCACAATGTCAGGCAAGCGATATTCACAATTAACTGTATATAAGTTTTATTCAAACTCAAAATGTAGTCGCTAAGATATTCGATAAGTAACATTAGGATATATTATGGTAACTTAATAAGTTCAAAAGAATCAAAGAAAACCACTTATGCTAATATCGATCGATATTCTTTCCATAAAGAGTAACGTTTCTACTCTCCCTTGAGACTTTTCCTCAGTATTAACGTAACAGCTTACCGTAACTGCATATAACGTGATTAAACGAGATAAAATTCCTCAACATGGCTATCAGATTTTTAAAAAATTGGAAAAGTTTCCACCGGTCTTGGTTGGCGCCCTAACAGGGACCGCTTATCTCTTTATTGCGTCGTCAGTAACGGTTATACCCCTTTTAGGGTGAACAGAAGTTTGGAGTTCAATTCTTTGTTGCTTTTAATCAGAAGAAGCTTTATTTAAGTGGAATCTGAGTACTTTTGAATTTTTTTTTCTTCTCCCGCCGTCCGTTTTATGAATATAGTTTTATGAATATACATTCAATTAAATACCCTTTCTAACGCAAGCTTTGAATCTTTGAAGACGTACTTTGCCAAGATCTTCGTTTATTCTTATCTTGAAACTAAGAAATTTTTGAATAAGATTTTGCGAAGCACGCTATATTTTAATCACAATTAATTTTGATATTTAATACAACAAATCTTGATCTCAAAAGAGAAATAAATGTTGTTATAAGAGAAACAAATAACGAAACGTTTAAATCGAGCTATTAGAAAGTATTGCCCTCGACGCTCGCATCTCGAATTTAATAAAAACCATTCTACTTCTATTAATAAAAAATACTCGTGCTTTACGTTTTTCATCGGAGTCCAATCAAAGTTGTCCGTAAATCCGTAGCTCTGTTATAATTAGATTTATTAAAACCTTTTGTCTGTAAGTCGCTGACAGCGCTTTAATTAATTGCACACCAATTTTCACATTCAGCTGAGTATTGCTGCCCAGATTTTTTATTAGTCCTACTTTGGTGATGGACGCTGATTTAGTAAATAAGGTAAACCGCAAGCGTTTTTTATTAATTGATGTACGCGTCATTGGTTTTGTTTGAAATAATCGCAAATTACTCCACATCTGTTTAAATCTGTTTTGTTAGTCAAAGAATGGTTTTTTATGCAAGAAAGAAATAAAGTTCTTTATTTTTGTCTGCCCGTCTTGAATACATACATACATATAATACCATCACGCCTCCTTCCCCGAAGGTGTAGGCAGAGGTGGTGGTGGTAGGTGGAGGAGATCTTAAATAGCAATTCTGCATTTCTATGCTCTTTATTTTAGGATATGAGAGTATGCGAATTCTTAAGGCAAGTTTATAGAAGTAAGAAATGTTGTACTTAAGAGACAAAATTCGAATAGGGGATTTGCATGTTAGCCTTCAGATATTTGGCAAACTGGCCATTTTTCGAAAAGCATAGGAATTCTTCTTAACCTCGACCATTCCCTTTGTCTCCCAGAATATTGTTCAGTAAGATGTTCTTACATCAGTGTCACAAACATCGTCACCTCCAAATTACATGACCCAGTCTATTCAGAAATATTGAGGAAAACGTGGTCACAGCAAGCTCCTTAATAATTGTCTGCACCGGAAAATACAAAGAGAACTGTACCAGCGCTGTTAATTGTACGAACAATAATGGGACCAGCTAATTTAGACGATGTTGTCGTACCCGTGTTTTATGGTACAATGTGTCTAATTGAAATGGCAAGATGTTGAAAATTGAAATGGTTTATTTTTGGATACTGGTAGGTTATGTAATAATGTATGGAAGTGTTCCAATAGTTTCTCAACAAAGAGGCTAGCGGCAAGCTGCCATCTAACAATATATTATAATTTAGGTTTTTCGCATAGTATGGAACGTATTTTTCATTCGCTTTCGTTGTCACTGTTTGACACAAAGCTACCTTCTCCATGGTCAGGCCGTGGATGGGTGACCAAGACTTTGTGATCTCGAGCTCCTCCGTGCTTCGGAAGGCACGTTAAGCCGTTGGTTCCGGTCGCATTTATGACGGTTTCTACCCACCAACCCGCATTGGGCCAGCGTGGTGGTATTACGGCCCATACTACTCATGTGTTTCTCCATGAGGAAGGCCTGTCCCAGCAGTGGGACGTATATAGGCTGATGACGAGGGCAGCCTTTTTATTCTTTGTCGCAATATCCACTACCTTAAGTTTTGAGCAGTAAAAATCCTTTACGAAGCCCGGTAAAGTTGACTATCTTGTTATATTGCCGCATCAGCTACTGTTACGTTTGGCCTCCGCCCTTATCCAACATTAAATTATACGAACTCTTGTACATTCAAGAAAAAACCTCTAGCTCGTGGCATGAGAATTGCTTTGGAAAAACTTGACTGAACAATTTGTACGAAGTATATGTTTCTCATGTCCTTTTCTCTCCTTTGGCCTTAAACTTTATATCGCTGCTTTAAAATTATGCCTTCCTTGCAACTGGCGACATAAAATGAAAGTCTCTCTGGTAAAGTCATATTTCCTTGTAGATAAGGTAAAGGCTTTTAAAATTCTTGTCATAAACATATTTAATAAGACTTTATCATAATAATATTATTATTCAAAATGTTTACATGTATTCACAACGCGGTGCAGAGTAATTTTACTTGTGAATGGAGCAGATGTTATCGAAATATTCGTATCCATTGATAGCACATTTAAGTATCACGTATTGAGCGCCGGCAATGGTTGGTCTGCTATATGAAAGCAATGAAAAATTCTATATTGAAAGCTTGAGAACTAGTTCAACATGAAAATAAAATAATAATATGTCCGTTCCTCCTTCTGTCTCCTCATGATTATGTTTCTTGATGTGCCCAGTTGTGGGACGTATACAGACTGACGAAGTCTTTTCTTATTTTTAAGCTATTGCATAGCTTCTATCGCGGGCCTTGAGCGCGGGGACCGAATCCAGAAATTCCGTAACGAAAAAACCTCACGCTCCCCACTCCGATGCGCAAGGAGGTGTGGCTTGAAGGCCGTGCATGTTAAAACCCAAGGTGGTTACCAAAATGAAACACCGTGTCCAAGGCGAATACAAATTTTAATTAACATCGGTTTGACCATATAAGTCTATGAGAGTAAACAATAGTGCGTTTTAAAGGATAGGTGGCGCCATCTAGTGATACAACAAAGAACTAATTTTAACAAAGACGCCACTTTGGTTTTATTTATAAGCTAACTATTACACATTGTTTATTATGAGTTTTGTTATTTTATTAATTAGTTTATTAACATTTATTTTAGATAATTATTTTATGATTTAATTTACTTATAAGTGATCCGAACGAAATAATGTATATGCAAACTACCAACAGTTTATAACATTTGTTTTCTTATCGGTCACCACGCTCAAAAAGTGTAACTTGAATTAATATCAAAGAAAAAGAAATACTGCATGAATAAAATAAATAAATAAAATTATAATTGCATAAGTTGATACAAAATGCTATGCAATAGCTTTACCGCGGCAGTCCCCGAGTGCTACACGTCTTTTTTTATTTTAACGAACCCATTTATCGAATGAATTGCTTGTGAACTCAATGGTAAAAAATAAAAATCATTATAATTTGTAAAATTTTGCATATTATGTGTATATATTACGGTTCACAAAGTTTGTTTACGTGATAAACTCGAGGGGCCCCTAATCCGATTTATGATATCATGTCTTTTGGACACCCCTGAATGCCTCTGATCCATCTTTATCCACACCTGCGACTGGTAATCCGGGTCAAATGGAAGGCTTTCACATCATTTGAGTTAGCTTATCCGCCCACGAGGAGCGAAGAGCTTGTTGTTTTCGATATTGAAATCAAAGCTACTTTCGCTACGGCCAGTCCTTGGATGGGTGACCGTAAACTTGTTGAATTCGAGATTCTTCGTGCTTCTGAGGACACGTAAAGCCTAGCTCCTGGTTTCTATTGCAAACAGTTACACATACTGATTTGCATTGAATGACGTGGAGGTTTTCTTAAAATATGGAGGCTTTTTAACTTTTAGTAAAACTAAATCGTATTTAAATTATTTCAGTTTCGCGTTGCCTGTTTTATATTTCCTGCAATGCGCAATAATTGTAACCAAATTGTTATTATAAATTCGATTCCGGTCAGCTGGTGGTCGAATGACCCGAATATAGGTCACGAGGGGCGCGGGTCACCTCTCTTTATTTATTTATGTCAGGATTATGTGGCTGTCAGGGGATGACTAGTACGGAGTGGTCTTGTATAGATGGTTGTCATTGACATCCAAGATAGCTTCTTCTTTTTCCCCTTTTCCAACTCTAAGTGGGGTCAGCACACCATGTTTTCTTCTTTCATTCTTCACGCACTCAATCCACGCTTCGTTGGTCTTCCTGTCACTCTACGTCCACATCCATGCTCAGCATCCTTCTTGTAATGTGACATTCACCCCTCCTCATCACATGTACATACCACGCTAACCTATTGCTCCTAAAGTTTTCAGTCACTGGCGCTACTTTCAAACTTCCTCTAATATACTCATTCCTGATCTTGTCCATTCTCACACATCCATCGCAACATTCGCATCTTTGGTGAGTGCAGTTTTCTTGCATCCATCGCTTTCGTTGCCCAACATGACATCCAAGATACCTGTGAATAAAAAAATGTATGGTAATATTTTCTGTTAATATTTTTTTTTGTGTCAGAAAAGTCATCATTTTGATTCTGTCCACTACTGTACCTTTATTCAGAACTGAATCAATTAAACGGATCACTGATTCTTTGGCTATACGTGATACTTTTTATTGTGGAAAATCGGAGACTTTATGAGACTTTTCGAATCTAAAGACCGAGGCAGAAAATAAGCCGACCTTCACAAGATCTGCGGTCTACTTCGTGGGGCTATATTAAATTATTTTATTGTATTCCATTACTGATATTTAAAGACATTGGAAAATAGCAAATATTCTTTTTTTATTCTCTTGATCATACCGAAGGTTAGGTTGGCTGGAAGCGCAAAGCTCAACCGACGACTGAATGTATATCGTGTTTGACGCATGCCCGGATACGGACCTGTAATTGGCTTAAATTTGCAATTAGCTGACGTGTAAGCTGCTCCGAGATTATATGCCACCGGTCTTGGTAACTGATCAAACGGACTTGTCAAGTATGTGTGACGATTACGGGCGCTCGGACAGCAGATATACTACTTAGTGGTATGTCACCTGTCCTGCCTGTTGGAATTATGGTTTGAATTACACACATACATACATACATACACATACATATAATCACGACTATTATCCCCTAAGGGTTAGACGACTAGACTAGGCAAAAGCACCGAAAAAGCAGTCCATTGCCATAGTCCGCACTTCACAAGCAGTGACTGCACTCAGCGTGACTGGTGGTGAGCCCGTCGCCGCTATGAGCTATTGGATGGTTGTGCAGTTCTAAGTCCATTAGTCCAAAGGGAGAGATGGGTTGGTGTATTCTTTTAATGAGCCGCTACCACACGACACAGAAAGTCACAGTGAATTACAGTGTTTATGTATTTGGTATAGTGCCCGGGAACAGCAATATACTAGTTCCAGACAATTTTTGGGTGTGTAAGATTCAAAATCTTACTTGTCTGCAGACTCACAGTAAGTGGGGACGCCTAAAAGAGAAATCGACCAGTTGTGACTTGTCGTATAAGCTTGAAGACTTATATGCTTTGTTCGATAAAGCTGTAACACTGGTGATCGCAAACAATTGATGTTTCTACTGTGTCTCGTTTTGTGCCTCTTGACTAGTTAAGAAGATATACACTCAGTTGCACAAAGATTTTTTAAAGACGACATTTAGTAATGAGACATTAAAACTTTAAAGTTCATTAAATTTAAAATTGGAACACAAAATAGTTCTAGCTAATGTCTCTTTAGCATTGATAGGGTGCTAATGTCGTTTTGTGCAACGTAAAAACTACGCTAAGGTGTTCTTTTGACACTTCAATAATTAAATTTAATGGAGCATTAGGGATAATGCCGACATTAAATTTTAAAGTTCGTTTCTGCAACTGGGTGATAAACTTGTAACGAGACGCTATATCAGTATTAGCGACTCTTTGCTGTTTTTGCGCTCTTCTCTGGCCATTTTCTCGTTCTGTTTTTAAATTAAGAAACGCTCTTTTTAATTTTTTTTTTGGTCTCCAATTTCATTCGTATCAGAGTAAGTTTGGAGCGGTCGACGCCTAAATAAATTATATTAATAGTTAACTATCATGATAGAATTATAAATATACTAAAATCTCGTAATACAAATATAGCTCATAGAACAGTATTTAAGAAAGAACCTAAATATCTTTTCAAGGCACTATTCTCTGCCTTAAGTTTTAAAATATACAAGAAATGACATGAAGCAGGTTTTATTTTAACATCGGCATCCACCACGTCTCAAACTTACTAACGTCGTTAGTCGTCGTCGTTCGTTGTTAAATTGACCAATCCATTACGACCCATATTTCTCATCATTCCTTGTAAGAAGTCCTGCTAGTTCCGGTATGTATGAGTAAACATAATTTACGAGTATATATAATTTAGGCTTAATGTTTTATAGAAGAAATACCTCACAAATGGGAGAATAGAATTTGTCCAAACAAGTTAAAACTCATATGTTTACTATCGCGGCGCAGGATATTGGAAGAAGTCCAACGACAGAAGTCGTAAACTTCAACCACCTCCGCTTTTCTATAGTACCTTTCTTTAGTACTGGGCATGACTTTCGGAGATAACATAATATAACATATCATCACGTCTCTTTCCCTGAAGGGGTAGACAGTGGTGCTTTCGGAGACGAAAACTTAAAATTAAAAGGAAATTCTTTGATTAACTTTTAAGAAAGTATCTTGTTGAATTTTTTTTTTGATTTAATGGTTATTAAATACATTATATATGAACTCTTCATTATTATTAGTAAGCTAGGTACGAGTTGGTAAAATAGGTTAGTTATTATGTAATTTTTCTGACACCTAAAATAAGTGTTTAATTCTAAGTCTCTATGTATTCTATTACTGTTTAGGATAAAATTGAAATACGTTATTTGCTTGTAAGTTTGCCAGAGTCGAAATAAAATTGTAAAAGACATTAACGTATCTAACGCTGTCGGATTAAAATGATTTGGTTAGTTTTATTGACTGGTTTTCAAGTACAATTTGATACCCAGACATTTTGCAAATTTGATATTCTGAGACTTAAAGAACTAAACGCTGCAGAAAAAGGATAAACTATTTTATTATGATATCAGTTCCAACACACAACGGAAAAAGTACCTAGATATTTTAGCACAACAATATTTGACCCTTAATATTAAACCCTCCACATTGGATAATACTCGTAATAAAAAAGAGGTTCTGCAAAATCGTCTCGTCAGCCTGACAGTAAACACGTTATCCTTCAAACAGCAGTTCTCAAACTTAAACCGTGTCCCGTTAATCTAAGTTGTCTGTCACTAGAAAGTTGCGGACAAAAGGAAAATATTCGAGCATTTCACGTGGAATTTTATCGAATTATTCACATCTGTGCGCAGCGCGCGCGCCGCGAAGTTAGATGAGTTTTGTGCCGTTACGACGAATAATTGGCTATTGCCTGTTTCGGAGATACCACAATATCGAGGTTGGAGTTTGTAGGTATGTTAGGCCAAGTGTGGTATATCAGATGTGGGGTACGACGGTTTACCGCTTTGGAGATGTTATGATAAACTTTTTCAAATCATCATAAAAAAATATATAAGAATGATCATGTCACCAAGAAAGTAATGGATTTGAAAGTGGGTGGACGTGCTGGGAGGGGCAGACCGAAGAAAAGATGGATGGATTGTGTGAATGACGATATATCAAGGAGGAGGGGAGTGAGTGTTGACTTGGCGAGTGATAGAAGAGAGTGGAAGAAGAAGACATGTTGCGCTACTAACAGAATTGGGAATAGGGCAGGACAAAAAAGAAAGATGAAGATCATTAAATTTTTATGTAAATTATTCTAGATAAATGTATAAACACATTTCTGTTTTTGATAAAAGCTTAATTTATTAAACATCCTCAAATTAACCAATTTTTTGCTATGTCTAATTTTGGTATATGTTTCTATATGTGGAATGGTATTTAAAATTAAAGAAATATCCGAATCAGAACATGTCATATTTCCCAAAACATTTTTAGGGCTAATGCGAATAAAACAAAGTGTTATCATAATTTGAGTACATGCCGTTACTTATGTGTGTGTAATTTTGGTAAATTTCTTGGAGTTGAGATAATAAGGAGTTATCTTCAGCCCGTAATATCCCTGGGTTATTAAGATACGAGGATATTACTTCAGACTTAACTTGCGGCTTGTCAGATTATACTTTTGTTATTAGGAATGTTTAGACATGACAAAGATGTAAAATGTTGATAATGGAGTATTAGTGGTAGTATGAGAAGTCTTCTAGCTAACCTTAGAATGATCCTGGGCGACTTAGATAAGTCATAAGATTTATTCAGTTTTAGTGTTAACACACATATCAAAGTAAAAAGTAATGTCATCTGTCACATATATATTAGGACGCCTTGTTTTGAGAAAGACGATTCTCAATACACTCATTCGAAAACTCACCGCATAAAATCATTTTACAAAAGTTTAGACGGTCATATTGGTATACATTTAAATGTGTCACAATAATTCACAGTAAAAATCATGAGACAAGTTGCAACATGTCTTTTTTTATTTTATTTATTAGTATTCTATTTATATTCGTGCATGTTAACACCTCTGCCTACCTTTTAGTGGATGTGCGCGTTAATCTATAAAACTTTAATCGTAGTTCTATTTTATTCTCGTCCGTTTTTTTATACAGAATTGGATAATCTCTATGCAGGCAGAGATAATAAATGAAATTCTAAGCAGATCCTGTGCCGGCATCTGGTGGTGAATGAATCGATTAGAGAGCGGGCACGCGACGTGGAGCATTTATTTTCAGCATTGCAATCAGACCAGAGTCATTGTTGTGCACTACTGGATGTCGAAATGTTCCTTACTGTATTTTTATATTGTCAAATTCCTATTTATAGTATTACAAAGTGATTGAATAGTTTCGGAGAATATAGTCAGTAATATAAAGAATATATGATTTAACACTACGGTTTGTGTATAAAATTTGTGTAAGCAAGCATAATATGTAAGCAAATTATTATGTGTAATATATCGGGATGTTTCTCAGGACCTTTAAGAGTAATGGATGATATTAAACATTTTAACATACATGCCATCTCGCCTGTAAAGGGTTGTACGATACATTTCACATATTTAAAAAACCTAAGGGTGCGAGCTGAGCCTGAAAATATTGTCACAAAAAATTGTACGCACAGCTAACGTATTTAAATTCACGTCATATAAAATCAAATCTGCCTACGTCATGTATTAATATGACAACCGCAATTTTTTACCAAGAAGACATAATTAAGAACCCGTCAACGCTACCCGGGAATCATGAGTGTCGAGAAGATTCGGCAATATCTCGGCGAGGGCACGTAGCGACCCTTGTCACGCCGCGTGACGCCGGCTCAGCGCGCTACAAACACGCGTCCGCAAAGGATATTGGGTGCACGCGAACGTTTACACTAAAGTTACGTTACACAGAACTTCTTTACCGTTAGCTTACAATAATTGTAGCTTATGTAATTGATTACGAATAATACATATTGTATTATTATTATCACATCTATATCCCCGATGGGGGTAAGCAGGGGTGCATGACAAATCCACATTTTGCTAGTAATTTGTTGGTCCCACGTAATAGGAGGCAAACCTTTTGCACTATAGAGCTCTTAACGTCCTCGGCCTAATAAATATGTAGAAATTAGGGTGGGTCAAGGATTCTGTTGCGGAAATAATAGGCGCTTTGAATATTAAAGTTAATTTATTGTAAAAGGCGTTGCACATAGGTGCAACTCAGAAGACAGAAGTGGTTGCCATAGAGCAAAAATAATTAAATACACAAATAGTTGCCATTGTAAATAACATTGAAATAATATTTTTAACATTTAAATTATTAAATAGACAAATTAAAATATATTTATACATAAAACTTAACAACTAAATAAAATCATTTCATAAAAATAAATATTTATGTTCAGTACAAATGATGTACTGAACATAAGTTCCACGGGCCAGAATGCCAGAATTTCATTTAAAATCTATAAAAATACAATGCAACACTAAAAAACACAAATTCATATTAAATTATCATTATTTCATCTTATATCTAACTTCATAGAATTTTTTCAGTACATGACATAAATATAATTCATTATAATCTAAAATACATATACTAATTATTCAAAAATCTAAAAATTGCCCTCTTTTATTTCATAAAATTACTTAATATATATAGTTAAATAAAATTTTAACTTTCTTAAAATAAAACAAAAAAACATAAATTACATTAGTCATCATTAATAGGTAAAGGACATAAATTTTTATAAGACCGAATAAAAGTATTTTTGTTAGACCCCATTTTGATTTCTGCCACTCTCACTCTTCCATCTGGACCAGGGAATGTTTTGACAATTCGTGCCATGGGCCAGTGAAGGGGTGAGAGGTCTTTATTCTTAACAATTACTAAATCACCCACCTTTAGGTTGGCTATTGAATTTCTCCATTTGGGTCTATTCTGTAAAAGCGTCAAATAGTCTTGAGACCAGACCTTCCAGAAATCTTGCTTAATTTTAGAACAGATATCCCAAAATTTCAATCTGTTGATGCTCCTTTCTGTAAGGTCAGGCTCTGGAAAACTAGTCATTGGTTCCCCTATTAGGAAATGACCTGGAGTTAAATAATTAACATCTGAGATGTCACTGGTCATTGCTAGTAGTGGTCTTGAATTCAAAATTGCCTCAATTTGAGACAAAATGGTATACAGCTCTTCGAAGGTTAATGAAACAGTCCCTACCACCCTCTTAATGTGATATTTTATACTCTTAACCCCCGCCTCCCAGAGCCCTCCAAACTCTGGCGAGTAACTAGGAATATACTTAAATTCTATTTTATTTAATGAGCAAAAATATCCTACTTTATCAATATGACAGTTAGAAGAATGTAGTTCATATAGCTCTTTTAGCTGATTAGAAGCCCCTTTAAAAGTCTTAGCGTTGTCACAGTAGATATGCGACGGTATTCCCCGCCTAGCTATGAACCGTTGAAGACACGCTAAAAAGGCTGGTGTTGTCAAATCGCTTACTAGCTCTATATGAATTGCTTTGGTTGCAAAGCAAACAAAAACTGCTACATAAGACTTTTTATTGATAGGCCTTCTAATCCTAGCAACCTTAGTATCAAATGGACCGCAAAAATCAATACCAGTGATTTGAAATGGTCTACTCATCTCTACTCTGTGTGATGGAAGTGACCCCATTAATTGTTTAGCAGCTCTAGCTTTATTTCTGAAACACGTAATGCATTTGTATAGAACTTTCTTTACTTCTCGTATGCCATTTATGATCCAAAATTTTTGTGATAATGAGCTTAAAGTTAACTTGGAGCCTGCATGTAATAATCTACCATGTTCGTACCTAATAAGCATATGTACAATATTATTTGATTTAGGTAAAATTATAGGATGCTTTTTATCATACAACATATTAGCTGCATTAGTTAGACGACCACCTACTCTAAGAATGCTATTACTATCTAAAAAGGGAAATAAACTACCTAAATGCGTTTTTATTTGAAGACCTTTAAGTAAGGTATCTATTTCACAACTAAAATGCTGCCTTTGCACATATCTTATAATAACTAACTCAGCATTTAGTAACTCTTGTGGTGTTAAACCGCCATAAAGCTTTGCACTACAATGTAAACAATTATACCTAAATCTTAAAATTAATGCAACTATTCTCAAGAGTTTATTAAAATTTGAATATTTTTCAAATATATGCAATTTCTCTTGTGTTTGTAAATTGCAAACATTGGTATGTGAATCCAGAGACATAGGCTCTTTTTCCATCTGTAAGGGAAAATGGATCCTATTATTATCAACATAATGTTGAAATTGCATGTCTGATAGATAGTTAGGGCCATGCCACCATAGCTGGCTAGCCTGTAACTTATGTGGATCAATTCCTCTAGATAAAAGGTCTGCAGGATTATCAGAGCTCTTAACATAAGACCAAACAAAGTCCTTTGTAAGGGCCTTTATATCCCTAACCCGATTGGACACATAGATTCCCTTGGGATTTTTAGAATTTAACCATGCCAAGACAATCTGTGCATCACTATATAAAAATACCTTTAAAGCAGGAAACCTAATATTTAAAGTTTTGTACACCCTAGAAGCTAATTGAGCAAGAAGAAGAGCACTATTAAGCTCTAGATTTGGTATAGTGAGTGTCTTATTGAGAGGAGCCACTCTGGACTTAGAACAAAGTAAGTTTACATTTATCTTACCACATGTATCTACCATACGCATATATATACAACACCCTACAGCGTTAAAGGAAGCATCACAATACCCAATTAACTCAACTTTATTTACATCTGTACAAGCAACCATTCTTGAAGTTTGAATGGTTTTTATGGAATCTAATTTATAAATAAAATCTTTCCAATATTCTATTTGTTTTTCTGGTAATGTACAATCCCAATCAACCTTTAGATTCCATAACTCCTGCATGAACAATTTTGCCTTGACTACTATGGGACCTATCAAACCTAAAGGATCAAACATGCGCCCTATAAAACTTAATATTTCCCTTTTAGTTTTAAGCTCTTTTTCAGCTATTTCTGGACAAGAAAACATCAATGAATCAGTAAGTACATTATATTTTAAGCCTAAAGTTTTGATTATGTTATCTTTATTTAAATCAATTTGTTCAAAATATTTTCTATTTTCAGGTACATCACTCAACACATTGGGAGAGCTTGAGCACCATTTGTGCAAGTGAAAGCTGCCTAACTTCATTAGTTCTATAAGCTCTTTTTTCAGGTCATTAAGCTGTTCAAGACTGTCAGCACCGCAGATAACATCATCAATGTAAGTACTGAATTTAATAGCCTCTGAAGCCAATGGGTACCTGTGCCCATACCTATTTACTAATTCTAACAGACATCTAGTACTCAAAAAGGTTGATGACTTTAGACCATATGTCACTGTTTGAAGTTGCAAACATTGGATGGGACTATTAGGACTATCCCTCCACAATATATTTTGCAATGGTCTATATTTTTCATTTATCAAACAGCATCTGAACATTTTCTCAATATCACACATAAGGGTATAACGGTAAGTACGGAAAAGAATAAGTATATTAAACAATTCATTTTGAACAATAGGCCCATTAAGCATAAAATCATTAATAGAATGGCCATTTCTAGACTTCATATTGCCTGTAAAAACAACACGCAGTTTTGTAGTTTTACTACTAGTATTAATCACAGCAAGGTGTGCCAAAAAATAAACTGGATCATTATAGACATCATACTGGCCAATATCAACAATTTTGGCATGACCTAGATTCACAAATTCATCAATTAAAAATTTTGTATTTACAGAAGAAATCAGGATGAGACCTAAACTTTTTTTCTAAATTGTGAAACCGCTGTAAAGCTACTGTAAAAGAATCTCCAATATTTAACTCTTGTAATGAGCATGTTAATGGTATGTCCATAGAGAACTTATTATTTTCTAATGTCACTGAACTCATAAAGCAATCTTCAGCCTTTTGGAACTCTATAATAGATTTACTCATCTTTTGTTCAGGTAACTTTTCTGATAGCCAAAAGTTTTGCATAATATTATTTAATTCATTATCCTTCGCTACTATTACATTATTTGTGACCAAACTAGCATTAGAGCAGCGGGACATGACTGATGTGCAATGTAAAGATCCACCCACAACATACCCAAATAAGGTATTTTGCAAAGTTATACCACTAATTTTAATATGATTATCCAATAATATTTTAAAATAAAAATCTGCACCTAACAATAATGTAATTTTTGATGGTACATTAAAGTCTAAATCAGCAAGATTTATGTTACTTGGGATATTTAAATTATTTTTGCATATAAAATTTTGTGGTAAAAAGGTTGTAATACTATCAGCAACATGACATTTTACATTGAACTGCACATTGTATACCAATGACTTTATATTAATATTTACAGAATAGTTCAACTTATTTACATTATTTCCGACACCGACAACATTGGTGAGTTCATTATACTGAATTAAATTTAACCTATTTACTAAACTACTTTCTATAAGAGACACTTGACTGCCACTGTCAAGCAAGGCCTTTACATAAAAATCCTGACCATATTTATCAAGCATCTTAACTTTTATGGTTGGCAATAATATCTCAGTGTGAAAACTGTTATTAGTATGCAATGATATTGCCTCATTTTGCTCCTCTAAGTGCAATAAGGAGTTATGATTCCCTTTACATATTTTACATTTAAAACTATATTTACATTTATCTACATGAGATCTTAAACATATATTACAAAGTTTATGTACACCAACAAAATTCATTCTATCTTTAATACTACTAGATTTAAAGCTAGGGCACATAAATAATAAATGACTATTTTTACAAAATATGCAGACTATTTCCGTCTTGCTGGGCTTTGAAATAATATTATTCACATTATTAATTTTGTAATTATGTTTTTTATTGCCCTCATGGGAGGTTATATGAGGTAAACTATCCTCCAGTGCAATAGCCCTCCTCTCAAGAAAATCTAAAAACTCCTCCATTGTGGGAAGCCTATCAGGACTATTCCTGTCTAAATGATATGCTCTATGAGTATATGAGTCTAACTTGCGTGATAAAATTGAAATTAAAAGCATATCCCATTCCTCTACCGGTTGTCCTAAATTTTTAAGGGCATGGAGCTGTTGCCTTATATCGGAAATGAAAGTTCTAATAGTTGTTGCTGTACCCTTTTGCATAGTCGGTATATCCAAGAGAAAGGAAACATGATTTGCAATAATTCTTGTGGTGTTATTGTACCTCTTATTTAGTAGATTAATGGCATCAACATAAGACTCACTAGTAAGTGGCAAATTCACTATAACAGCGAGAGCTTCATCCTTTAAATATTTTCTAAGATAAAAAAGTTTATGTATGTTTGTAATTGAGTTGTTGGTACCAATTAATGCACTAAATAATTCAATAAAAGGTTTATATTTAGCAAAATCCCTGCCATCAAAATATGGTATTTCTACGGAGGGTAAGCTAGAATTAAAACTAGGTGAGTGGGTATTATTCCTAGGGGTAACTTTTATGCACTCTTTTAATTTTGCTATGGTTGAAAAGTAGGTGGATTCTATTACACTAACCTCCTCAGTGTCCTTTTCATCAAGATTCATAATAGAAATGTTCACCTCCTCATATTTTTCATAAGTAGAGATAAGTTTCTCCAATCTGACTTGGAGTGCTTCCACGCCGGCCAACTCCATAGCTGTTGTATCGGTGACAAACTTTTGTATGCGCGTCATAGTCGCTTTTAAAACGCCGCGCCTGGAACGTAACTTTTGCAGCTCGGATTCCATTTTGCTTATACTCTTAAAACTACACTAAAACACTAAAAAAAAACACTAAAACACAATTATTTACACTTGCTGGGGCAATGTTGATATTTACACTTTTGACGTTTGACCATAGACTGCTCGGCTGCGCGCGCACTCGAAAGCAAATATGGCTGCCGCTGTCAAGAAGAAGCCGCGTTTGCCGCCAAAGTCAAACTTCGAAGCCGCCAAAATGAAAATTTTTTCGTCAATGACAACCAAAATATTAATTTTGGTTCTTTAATTTGCCCAATGGAATTTCAGTGTGCCCTTTTTGTGCATGGGACAAATTAGAGCACAATCTTCATGGGGTTCGCCGCCGCCAAATTCAAAAAACGCCTTCTATGGCAAGTCGTTGCAACTTGAAAACCGACGAACACTCACTTCTAGTCCAGTCAAAATAATTTAAAAGTCACATTAAATCCTACACACAAAATTTATTTTTCTGAGCATTCTTTGCGGAATTTGGAAGTCCACCTTGCAGTTTTCCCCCCTCCCCCTGTTGAGCGTTGTAAGGAAACGGGCCCAAAACCCTCGTTCCCTATAACTCCTGCTGATAAAATTCTACAGTGGAGATTTAAGTAGTATTTAATTTGTTTAACTATCCTTAGCTTTAGACTCAAAAATCACCATAAAATTTTTGGAGCTTTCGGAGAAAAACAATTTTGAACGTTTTTTTTTCTTTAAGCTCCTAAAATGCAAGTTAAAAAATCGTACTTTTGGTGAAAATTTCAGAATATATTCCTAATGTATATCCGAATGCCTTAGTAAGTTTTCACCCCGGTGACTAAAGAAAAACTAATTAATTTTATGTTTTTTTTCTTTTTTATGCTGTACATAATTGGTACATTAATTCTACACAAATTTTTTTTGGGTTTCTACAATTATCACCTTAATTAGCATGCGCCACAAAAAAGTCACCATTTTTTATGAAGAGCTTCCCATGAAATTTTACTTTAAGCAAATTTCATAGGTGTTACTCGTTCCCAGTCGCCCGCGTCTCACTGAGTTTGAATATGTTATAAATATCGCTTGCCTCTCAATGCGCTCTTTGCATGCAAAAGTCTCGCCCTTGTTAATATTTTTGGGCGAAATGTGAGTGACACCTCTGCCTATCCCCTCGGAGATAGAGGCCTGATGGTATGTGAATTGCTTAAAATTATTTAAAAATACTTCGATTACGCGAACTCAGAGTAAATCAAGTAAAAACGACTATTCAGACAATATTTTTAAAGTATTTTAAAAAATTATTATTATTATTTTATTACTTACTTACTTATTTTCGCACTTCTTAAGTAAAAAATGGGTATAAAGACAAAAATCTGATCGTTACCGATTACTGGTGTTGACAGAAAATGCCCTGTATAATATATATAATATTAGCCTGTGCATAATTTTAAATAAAATTTTAATTTTGGTTTATGAAATTTTACGATAAATAAAACTTCGAAAATTAAATTTGAAGATATTGCAATTTACGAGTATGCTACAATCATTTGAATTAATATTCTATTTTAGGGCAATAAGAGCGAAGCCAACCGCAGTCATAAAATGCAACAATATGACATAAAAGTTTATGCACAAGATTTCAGTGAGTCGCCTACAAGCAAATTTTTTTTATTATATTGAATTTAATTGTATTGGTCATTAGTTTCTTTATCGCAATCACGTATACAAGGCCGTGTCAATAAACACGTTTATTGTATAAAAAAAACAATAAAACTAACAACAAATTATATAACGATAGAACTTAACATACATACATACCATAACGCCAGTAATCCCCCCCGCCTGTATCTATATTACGGCTTTATCCATCTTACTGCGACATATATACAGCAACGATATTTATGTCTTAATAATGATTCCTGCTCGTTTTGTAAAAATAGTATTTTAAACAATTGCACACAAATTCGGAAATCTTAAAGCTCTTTGATTCTGATAAACCCGTTTGTTATAATTTGGAGAATCTACTTTGAAATATAGGTGTTTCGTTTTTTTTATTATACACATTAAAGTATCTTATATTGTCAACAATTGAGAAAATATAGAAAAACAAAAAAATTTTCATGTTCCATAAAAATTCTAAATCGTAATAAATATGGATTATAAAGCGCTGGTAATATCGACACTGTACCATAATTTTAACCGTAATTTTTTAGAAAACAATGTACATATTTTTTTCTTCCAATAGCAAAATTTTAATTTTTAATATTTACTTATAATATTGGGTCCTTACCTATGAAATTGGTGTTTTTATTCTGTCTTAACAATTTGTCCGTAACTATTAAGTTTCAGAACATTCTTATAAAATAATTGCCTCTTCTAAAAATATACCATATATTTGAGCCCGTATTATTTAATTTGATAATTTTTTATAAGTTTAATTGTGTTAAAATTAGACACAAAGACAATTATTTTTAACTGGCTCCCGAATACATCATTTGATTTGCATTAACATAAAAACAATGAATAATTTTTATCAAGCGTGTTCACACACATATTGCTAAAGCTTGTCTAATGATACATGCCAAATATTATTATCTCTGGATTTGTCGTTGTGAAGAAAACTGATAAAATGTTAGTGTGTAAAATGCAGACATCCCCAAAATCTCCATACAAAACACCAATTTCATAGGTAAGGACCTAATATTATAGGTACGAACTTTTAATATAAAAATAATAAAATAAAACTTGAAGCGGCTTTTGCTTGATTTTGATTGATGACCATAAAAATAGGTAATTTTAATATTTATTATATGGCAATAGTAACACAGTTAGAAATGTTCAAAGTATTTCCAGTTTATTAATTCTATAATCTACAATGACGGACTCATAAACTGCATCAAAGATCAGGATTACTTTAAAATGAATTTTTATAATAAGTATACAAACTTTTTAGATTAAATTATATAAATATGGAAAGACTGGCTCTTAATCTCAAAAAAAAAAGAAAAATTTAAAAATTGAACTGCAGTTAAACGAATGAATATAGGCGGGAAAAGAAAATTTACTCGTAGTATCAGATTTGCGTGTTATTTATAGCAAAGTTTTAAATTGATTCTCATTGATTTTTTATTCTTTTGTCAATTGAATTATTGTTACCAGCAGAATTATTTGGTTTGTTTTTTAACTCATCGAGAGTTTTTGAATCATAATATGGATGCTTCGTCCGAACAAGCGGCTCAAATTGTAACATTGGTGCGGGATTTCCAAAAAAAAAAATCTTAAAATTTTTGTATTTTCTTCAAAAAGTCGTTAGATCGTCGTCCGTCGTTAGACCGTCGTTTGACCAGTTGTAATGTATGGATCTGAATGTTGGGCAACGAAAGCGATGGATGAAAGAAAGCTGCACTCAGCAGAGATGCGAATGTTGCGATGGATGTGTTACAAGAATGGACAAGATCAGGAATGAATACATTAGAGGAAGTTTGAAAGTAGCGCCAGTGACAGAAAAGATTAGGAGCAATAGGTTAGCGTGGTATGGACATGTGATGAGGAGGGATGAATGTCACATTACAAGAAGGATGCTGAGCATGGATGTGGACGGACCTAGAGTTAGAGGAAGACCAACGAAGCGATGGATTGAATGCGTGAAGAATGATATGAGGATAAAAGTAGTGAATGCTGAGCTGACGAGTGACAGAGGAGAATGGAAGAAGAAGACATGTTGTGCCGACCCCACCTAGAGTGGGAAAAGGGCAAGAAGAAGATTTTCTTCAAAAAGTCTTAAGGTCCTTTCCAGTACCCAAACTTAAACTTAAGGATATGACCCTACGCTGTTTTAAAGTTCACGAACCAATCTAGAGCTTTCAATTTAAATCTGTATAGAAAGATTGCATACATGGGAAAAAATAGTTATTTCAAAGTCGTCTATTACATTGATGCAGTTCATGTGTCCGTCAGTTTATATTGAAAACTTCCAAAGTTGCTGGTAATTTTGGAAGTTATTAAGAAAACTTCCGATAGTTTTCCTGACATATTTAAAAAATTTGGAAACATTCCAATGTTTTCACATCTAATTATAATCGTCATTATAATAATATTGTTTTCATAATAATAGTAATAATTAAATCTTTAAACTGCTCCATTCATCCTGTGTGATTTTCATGATGTTAAATGAAAAGTATGAGCGCAAAATACTAAATGTGTAGAAATATATTAAAATTGTCACAAAACTTTTTTGAAGTATTCGGTATAGTAGGCGGGGGGCCATCTAAAAAGATTTTTTTGACAGCCGGCTCTTAAGAAATCGGTTCGACCCTAGATGTGTGTATCAGCTTTCGATGTTTTTGTATTAAACTTGTAATTTCTCGGTAAAATTATTAATTAATTCCTGTTACTAAAATATACACACTTACTTTACCTTAAACTGAAGAAATATTTTATATAAATATAAGCTAGCCACTAAGCTAAATATCTAACTCATTTTGAGAAAAATTAAATTTATTTGTACATACAAAATTCTTTATTTCGTTTTTTTTTATTTGAAATAATTCACACATAAACCTGCTTATTGGATCCGCAACAATATTTACATTTTATCACATGTCTTATAAGTAGTCGCGCCATTCCCCGCCCACCCACTGAATTTTGCATATTAGAAAAAATGCTCCAATAATTCCTTGGGGATTTTTAAAAATTTAATATCTAATAAATTAAGACAATACATGCCGAAAAACTCTTTAGTGTAGAATTAATGCGCGGGGTCCAAAAACACAAAAATGTTCATAAAAAAAAACTATTGAAGTCACCATGGTGAATATTTCTATTAATACTTGTAGACATATAAGACATATTATAATGTAAAATCACCATTTGTTTATTTTTTGTTTTGTTGTTATTCTTGTTTTTTCTTAACATATTTTTTTTTCCAAACCCTTTGCCACCACGGGGGTGACTTTTTAAATATCGTGTTTATTGAATAAAAGGAACACTTACATAAAAAATCACCCATGTAGAATTTAATGTTTTTATAATAGACGTGCTATAAGTTTAAAACCTTTTTTTTTTAATAAGCTCCAATAAAATTTTGGGGAAAACTAAAAAATTATTATTGCATTCTTATTTCTAATCAATAATTAAAATAAATTTCTGTGTAGGAATTAATGTGATTTTTTCGAACAAACGAATTTTCCTTGCCTAGACTATTCTTATTTTCTTTCCACGGGCTTACTATGCTCGAAGGACCACTAAAACGCCTATGTTGCGGAAATAATAGGCGCTTTGAATATTAAAGTTAATTTATTGTAAAAGGCGTTGCACATAGGTGCAACTCAGAAGACAGAAGTGGTTGCCATAGAGCAAAAATAATTAAATACACAAATAGTTGCCATTGTAAATAACATTGAAATAATATTTTTAACATTTAAATTATTAAATAGACAAATTAAAATATATTTATACATAAAACTTAACAACTAAATAAAATCATTTCATAAAAATAAATATTTATGTTCAGTACAAATGATGTACTGAACAGATTCCTTGATCGTTTGGCACAAAATTTGAATTTCTTGAAGTAAATATGTAAATAACCAAACTAAATAAATGATATTATTATGATAACGTTGAATATTAGTGTCCTAGAGTTACCTGGGATAGGAATAGGGCGTAGTAGGTTAAAATTACATGTCTTTTCGTTATCACTCGTATTGTGTCAATGTTACGATTTGTTTGCGTTTTCGGTCATAATCGAATACTTAAGAATATGAGTCTTATTATAAGGGTGTTATTTGAACGGTTAGCAAAATATTCGAATTTTGGTTATCAAAAAAATACAATAGATCAACTAAAATAACTTATGGGCAGCAACTTAATGTTTTCTCTGCTGCCAAATTGTTTGGTATATTATGTTTCATATATATATTTAAAAGGGTCAAATGCAATGCTACAATCCATTATGATGTCATAATCGCACAATTCAATTCAATCATCAAAGTAAACATATACATATTTTTATTTAAAAACTGTCCTCTATATAAACAGGTCGTAAAGGCAAGTAAAACTGCTCCCATTTTGTCTGAAATATTAAAGTATTGTTGTGTCAAAACGGCGGGTACGCTCTGTGGGCATTGCAATAAAAATGCTGTAAACACATCGAGAGGCGGCGCGTGAAATGAAAAAAGTACATTCCGTCCGACACTCGTAAAGTCTTGCCGTATTAATTTCTGTGTCGTAAAATAAACGGAGCCATTTTATTAATAATGAGGACGCGCCATTTTGGCATAACCTCCTCCCAAAATTCCTCCCCAATATCTGAGATCCTTGCCATTCATGATGTCCTAGTAATTCAAACGTGAAAGCACATAAAAATCTGTAATGAAATTTAATGAATGAGTTTTAATGGCTCATTTTCATTCGATACTGATTTTTCGTTGCTGTTTCCAAAAATATGTTGCGAATGCGGACAGGAAAAGCGTCACTTTTCGAGTGGTCGCAGGTTCAATACTCTGTACCTAAGATAATTATGCAAGCACACGGCCCGTATTATGGTTTACCGTAGCGTATATAATAGACGCCCGTAGTATGTTAGTTAGCCAGTTCTCTGCCTACCTTGTAATAATCAAGAGAATGCGTTTTGTTAACAGCTTAGGAGGAGAGCCAACTACCAAATGCTTCCAACATAATGCCCCCTTAATGAGCTCTGTCGCAAACACATCACTACAAAAGTTTAATAGTAGTGATTTTATTTGGCGTTATTTACTATGGATGATGACTGAAAAAGTTAAAAACTAAAGTGTGAGAACTATAATAAGAATGGAAGTAGATTTTGAGCTGACGGGTGACAGAGAACACTCATACACACATAAGAAGAAAGGAAAAGAATGTAAAGAAAGAAAGAAAATAGATTTATTCGTCAACAGACACGTAACAATAAAAAAAAATACTTTCATTATCTTTAACACTCATTTCAATACATATACAGACAATTTTTAAATTCGATAATGAACATGGTTAAATGACGTCTCTGAGTGCGGCAGTAAAGACCCTTTAGGCTCATTAGGCTATATACTGTCTAATACTCTTTATTGCACTTGAAAATACATAGTATATAGTATAGAAGCATAGTATATAGTTCCTGTTGCAGGCGTAAAGCACAGAAATTAGTGGTACTTTATAATAATCATGACATAATTGTATGAGATAATATCTAACTACTCATGAATACACGCATTTTGACTGCATACGGTCGTGTCACATTTTTTTACTAAGGTGAACGAAAAATGTTCAATATTCCAGCAACAAAGGTAAAAAACCTGAAATTGTATTATGAAGTGATGTGAAGCAGCGATGAATTTCCTTTGTTTTTGACTACGGAAAATAAAAGCGAAAAGAGTTCAATTACAATTAAAAATAATTTTCCTGTATGGCAATGATTAGGTATTTTGTTGTTGTTGTTTGTTGTTTTTGTACAATAAAGTGTTAATCTATCTATGTATCTATTTTTATTGAAGTTTAGACATTCAAAGCTCCTGTAAAGCTAGGTGGAGCTTTTTGTTATTACCATGCTTTGAGATCTTTTTGGAAGCTAAGAACAACTGCATACTCTTTCAAAGATACAGAACATGTCTTAATTTTATTTTTTAAAGTTTAAAATCTCGTTTTAAGAAAATTCGGAACGAAATGGCGCATGGCGCACCGATTCGACAAGTTCAAAGGTGGGGTTGCAAACTTTTTACGAGAAAAATAACGGTGCTCGGACATTCTGGCCGCACTGCAGTACTGTTACGTGATTCTGCTGTCCTGGTGCTGCATAAGTGCGGTGAATTAGTGTTATAGCAGCCGGAATTTGGCACACCACCCTGTTAAAATATGGAGATCCATCTAGTGGTTTGCGTTTTACACCTAATTTTAGTTATCAATATACAAATAAATACAATTTACTTTCTTATGACAAAACAGCAACGTAGTTTATGTCTATAAATTTCTCAGTATAAATCGGATCGGATCAATAAAAGTCTTTGTCAATATTGATTTGTGGGTTATTTATGTAGCTTGTTAATCTATCTATCTATCTACCTATCTTGTTTATAGAAAACCTATGTAAGATTCGTGGTAATTTGACGATAGTTCGATAATTTTTTTGAAAAAAAAAAAATATAATAATACATACTTACATATAATCACGACTATTATCCCCTAAGGGTTGGCTAGAGACTAGGTAAAAGCACCGCAAAAGCAGTCCATTGCCATAGTCCGCGCTTCACCAAGCAGTGACTGAACTCAGCGTGATAGGTGCTGAGCCCGTCGGCGTCGCCGCTATAAGCTATTGGATGTTGTGTAGTTCTATGTCCTTAGTCGCCTTTTACGACACCCAAAGGAAGCGATGGGTTGGTTGTATTCTTTTAATGAGTCTCTACCGCATGGCTAATAATAATAAATCAATTTCCTTTTTTTTCAGGTAAGTGAAGCAATGAACTTGCCGCCTTCGAGGAGATAGGCAAGTTAAGTGAACTGTAGTATTTTACGAGGCGATTGCAATATCAACAGAAATTGCAGTTTCGCAATAAAGGTCGACCCGCACTGCGTAGTATTAGTAATAGTGACCTGCCTTTGATAGGGTTGGGGCCTTTTGATGTAAAAAAAATCCGTTTAATGTTGTTATAGAGTATGATACCCTTATTTGTGTACGTATTTGTATACTCCAGCATCTTTATGTAAAATATTTATTGCAGGAAATAACTGTTTATGATTCTGGCACGCATCTTTCGCCTCCCAGGCCCTCATTAAAGTCCTTAAAATGAAAACAAATTAAAGTTTCGGCCACAAATACCTATTTTACACCTCTAAGAGATACGTGGCCCCCTAGCGTGACAAACGGAACACAATATCGTAAAACAATAACTCTTTGCAACACAAAGTGTCAGAAAAACCATAGACATACCCGCCATCCTTAAAATCTTTTCTTCACGTATTACATAGCGATAAACTGCTTTATCATATCGTCTTTCGGTGACCATGCAAGGCTCAATTTTGGTTGCCAGTCATAAAAATTTCTATGTAAAACTAATGTTTTTAAATCTATCAACCTTCTGTGGCGAGGAGCTCGCTGGCGTAGTGGTTAGTACGCTTTGGCTTTCGATCGAAAACAAAGCTACCTTCACCGTGGTCAGGCTGTGGATGGGTGACCAAAACTTAGTGATTTCGATCTCCTCCGTGCTTCTGAAAGCACAATAAGCCGTTGGTCCCGGTCACTATTGCAACCATTTCTACCTACCAACCCGCATTGGGCCAGCGTTGGAGGTGTTATGGCCTATTCTCATGTATTTTTCCATGAGGAAGGCCTGAGCCCAGCAGTAGGACGTATGGGTGAGGGTGATGACGTCGATAGGCTCATGAAAAGCCTTACTCTTGGAATCCGGTCGCTTGTATCGATTACAACCACAGTCAAAGCGCTCTGTGGATGTACTTGTTACAAGCGCTCGCCACAGTGTATTTTATTAGGTTTTTTTATTATTAAAATCTACTTTAAAACAGATATGACCCTGTATTATGTTGGTGATTTTAAATGCTAAGTTTAGCCTATAAAATAAATTTATTATTGATTTTGATTTTTTTTCTGACGTATCTTACCGCCTCACCGCTTAGTCGTGCCTAGTACATATCGAGTTAATTTCGCCGGCACTCTAACGAATACACCTATTTTCATTTTTCTACGCTGCCGGCGGCGCCATATGGCGTGACATTCGAGAGGCAATACGAATTTCTTCTCCCTATTTTTTTGATGCAGAATATTAATCAAACCTATACATAATTCAGCGTGTTTTTTCTACAGTAAGTTGCTTAGCAGAGTTGCGTTTGATATTAAAATGAGGCTGGTTTGTTTCAGTTGTAAGTACTAAGTATTTTTTTACCTATTATATGAAAGATGACTTTGCTGCGAAATCGCTGAAAATACCTAAATTAATCACTTAGGTCTAGTGTTTTATTTCACCTGTCGCTTCCCAATTATATTTATTTATAAGGGTAGACAATATTATGTTGTCGCCTTCCATTCTGTCGTTCATACCTCCCGCTAAATCACTCACAAAACGATTCCATATTTTTTTGTTTTTTTTACCTACCACCTGTAGGCCTAGCACGGGCCGGAGAGAAAAAGTCCCCGGAGACAAAATTACTCATTGCCTCTCGCTTCCGCGCGAACGAAGAAGCGAGAGGCAATGACGATTTTTGTCTCTGGGGACTTTTTCTCTCCGGCCCGTGCTAGGCCTTCTGGTAGTTTTTTTGTAGTAACGCTGAAACATGATTTATTTGCTTGTAGCTTGTATCCATTTTTTAAAGTCAACTTGTAAAAAGTGAGTATCAAGTTTTTAGATTAATCTGTAGTTCAGGTGGAAATTGCAATGTTTTCCAGATAGTTTTTGTTTTATGCGTGTACATACAAATCTAGAAAAAATATAGGAAAATCAAAAGTTTTTAGGAACTTTCAAGCTTATTCTATTATTTTTATTAATACCTCAAATTACGCCGTGTTACAATTTTAACATTCCAATTGGCAAGCAGCGAAAACGTATTGCGTCGATCTTAATTAGAATCTTAAGAGCAAATAAAAGCGTTGATGATGATTCCGTTTGCTCATGCTCTTACAAATATTCATCATGTAATCCAATTACACTTGTAATTTGCGGCTCTCTATTGACCGTTATAATCATTCGTAGGAAAAACTCAATAAAGCAAACACAATACTCTTTTAACGACACCGAATTAATGCTGATTATGCTCTAAATAACCTCCCGTTATCTAAACGAGGCTTGGCATCAGCGAGCAGGAGCCGACATAATTATTTATCTGGCAATAAACCGGACCGTCCGGCCCGTCCGGTCCGGTGACGTATGTCCGGACCCGTATCTCGGTGACGTAATTGCGGGCGCGCGGAGACAAATACTAGGTTATCAGAGAGAAAAAGAGTCGTTTTTGTCTTGTTCTGTTTTTCACTTCGATACAGGTGGGCAACTCAGACAAATTAGGTGGGCGGATATTGAGACAAATACCCTAATGGTTCTCAGAGAAAAAAAGAGCCTGTGTGTTTTTTTCTTCTTTCGTTTTGAACTTCGATACAAGTGTGGTCAATCAGCAGATTTGAGACAAATAAATACTAGAGGTTATCAAAGCAAAAAGTTTTTTCTTTTCCTGTTTTAACTTTGATACGACAGGTGTGGTAAAGTTAGATAAGTCCGTCGGAATTCAGCTTTTTCTATTCTGCCTTTCCTTCAAATTGTTATTACTTTTCTGTTTTATCTTGAGACGGACTGTTCAGTACAAAATTAGTACTCAACACAAATCTTTATTTAAAACAAAATAATCAGTTGTAAACTTATTATATATGTTAATTAATTTAATTGTGTCGTGCAAAGTAATGGTTTTATTATTGCAACACCAATGTAATTTAATATATTTTTGTCCTATGGCAACACTCTTCTGAGATGCACCTATGTGCAACACTTTGTGAAAATATATTTTTTTAATATTCAGAGCGTCTATTATAAACTGCAACTTAGGCGTTTGAGTGGTCCTTCGAGTTACAGTAAACCAGTGCAGTTAAGTATGTTAAAATTCGCGAATGTTCGTCGTTTTGGGTGCTACAACGACTTTCCATACAAGTCGTATTTTGGATAACCGGCGGCGAAACCTCAGGAAAGTGCCTTATTTCATCCTATGTACCAATTAGATACACCAATACATCTACTGGATAAGCTTCAGCACCGAAATCCATGTCCATCCAAGGTTTGGATTTGGCGGCAATCTCGGCGTACATTGACAGCAGAAGCCATTAACTGTGCGCGCGCGGCAGTCTATGGTCGACCAACGTCAAAAGTTGTAAACAAAAACATTCTGTTTTTTAGTGTTCAGTGTAGATGTATGTTAGTGTAAATATGGAAAGCGATTTGAAAATCTTGCGGTCCAAACGCGCCGTCCCAAAGGCTACCATATCAAGATTGCAGAAGTTAATCTTTGACCCAACTGCTATGGAGTTGGCCGGCGTGGAAGCTCTCCAGTTAAGATTGGATAAAATTGTAAGCACTTAGGAAAAGAACGAAGAGGTGCACGTTAATATAATTACCCTTGATAACAACGATAGCGAGGATTTTAGCTTGATAGAATCTTGCTAGTTTTCAACATTAGCGAAGCTCAAAGAGTAAATTAAAGTTACACCTCAAAATAGCTACTCTCATAGTTTCAGTTCACTCTTGCCTTTTGTAGAGATACCATATTTTACCGGCAAAGTCTTTATCAAATATAAAGAGTTTATTGAATTGTAAATAAAATTGTAAATAATTTAGTATTAAAATTTACCCCTTATAAATGATTCTTATATTGTAGCTATAATTTTATTAGTTAAACGGCTTAACAATAGAACCACGATAATACGAGTATTTCACCATATCTCCATTCTCTTAGATATATTCATAGAGGGACTGCAGTAGCTATAAGACCATTTAGGACAGAAATTAGGCAGCAGTTGCAAGCATTAAGAAATTTAGAGCAGCTCATAGATCGCTGGGATATGCTTTTAGTATCAATTTTGTCTCGTAAGTTGGATAGACAAAATATTAGCTCTTTACCTAGTATTGATATCTTTTTAGACTTTATAGAAAAGAGGACTATTACTCTGGAGTATACCTAGTTAGCCTTCAACATATACCTGCAATTAATGTGATTTAATAAATAAACATAGTCTAAATTAAAAAGAGTTGTCTGTTGTAAAGTCTAAAAGTGTTTGTTATGGTGAAACGTGGGTAAAACACCTCGGCCTACCCCTTCGGGGAAAGAGGCGTGATGCTATGTTTTTGTTTGAGAAAACCTAAATTAAAAAAAACAAGTTTGTGATTTTTTACAGGTTGATTCGTTATTGGATGATGTCGCCCGTAGTACTGTAGATTGTCGGTTGTGAGCAAAAACTTTGTGAGAAAATATTTATTTCCCGGAAATACATACAAGCCGAAAATAGATCGAAGTGGCGTGAATTTGGGGAGGCCTACGTCCAGCAGTGGACTGCCATAGGCTGACGACGACGACGACGACGACATCCGTTCTCGGCCGCCACCGTGGATCGAGAGGGTATGACCTTAGTCTTTCAAATTGTAGGTGAACCGAAGTTATATAATTTTATTCGGTTATTTTTACCTTTTTTCCACTTGTGATGAGGAGGACCCACCAACCCGCATACTGACGTGGTACGTATATAGGCTGAGGACATGAGGAGGAGCTCGGTGGCGTAGTGATTCGTAGGATTTGGCTTTCGAAATCGAAAACAAGGTACTTTTGCTCGGCCAGTCCTGGGATGGGTGCCCGAAACTCGTTGTAATCTCGAGTTCGTCAATGTTTCGGAAGCTCGTTAAGTCGTTGATTCCGGTCGCTATTGCAACCGTTTCGTCCCACCAACCCGCATTGGGCCAGAGTAAGTCTGTCTCGCTCTCACATCGAACCTACTGAACTGATTTAACTAAAATTAGGTACACCGTCTCAAGCATGAGAAAGGCCTTAGGTTACTTTTTATGTACCGCGCGGGTAAGACCGCGGGAAGCCACTAGTTGACTATAACGACAATTAACAAATTTCCATTGCTAATATCTAAAATCTAATTTCCATACTATCGTAAGCTAATCAATTAAGGTGCTGCCATATTTTGCGCGGTAAGTCTAAAAAGCTTGCCCCATTTATTATTGACGGGACCTTCAAGGTGAAAAGCCTTTTATCTAGTTAATTATGGACAAGTTTGAAAGCGGCAAATGTCCAAATTGACTGCAAATAAAGACTCTTTAGAGGTGCCGCCTTGTAGACGTTTGATTTAGTTTATAATTAAGAGATTTTGCAAATTATTCATTAATTGGCTTTAATATTGCAAAGATTTTTAGTTGATAAGTTGAGCGTGCGTCAAAGTCAAAACAATTATAGGGTTAGTGAAGATGCCACTCTATTTGAAATTAAACATTTCACGCTTTCTAAATATAACAGGCCGATTTCAAATGTCAAAATGGACTGTCTTTATGTAATAAAATGATATCTTTAATATGTTAACTAAAGTCTAGCTATTAAAAAATCTCTGTCTCTTTGGCCATGCTTACATGAAATTTATTGCAATCATTCCATCAAGCTTATCACTATAGAGATCATAAAATATGCGCTTCATTATCTATTTAATTTCAAATACAACGGTTATACATTCGCAAGGAAAACGCTACGTTAGTGATATAAAAATGAAGTACTTTTTCCGTTAAGCGTCTTTCCGAGCCAGTAAAGTTGTTGATGGTAAAATAATGCAGCGGCAGTAACGGGCCGGAGCTGGTTCGAAATGGCCCGAAACGGCCGTCCCAAGGTGGCTCATCATGACGTAAAATTTAAATGTGTTCTCGACCTCTGTTCATTAAAATTCAGCCGCTCCCCGCCGTAAAACCGCGCGAAAAGCACTCGGTATACAGATGTACTCGTATACCCAGTTATTTATTTATTGGTGTTCTTGCACCTATTTATTGTGGAATTATATTCAAAGGCAAAGGAATTGAAGAATATGCAGTGAAAATCTGCGGGCTTTCCATACTAATTCGTGTTATTTTTTTTATTAATATCACTCACCTTTCATTATACTATGTTTATGAACAGGCTCGTCCCTTCTTACATTGGGACTTAAATATGTCAATCGAAATGTGGAGCTTTAACACTACTACACCTTTTCAGGGACACGCTTCCGAGTATTTCCGAGACGCTGCGTCTCGTAACATTGGGTTGTGTGTAACCTTAGATCTCCTAAAGATCTCTTCGTTCCTGATCACGCAGTGAAACTAAGCCAGTTTGGCGGTGTACTCATGTGTTTCTCCATGTAGTTCTCTATATCTCTAAATTTCCGTCCCCTCCGTAAAACAAGCGCGTAATTTGCACTTATCCTGATCTAGATAGTGACAGCGATAGAAACTACAAGGCCATAAACTTATCTGACCCGGTCTATCATTTATTTAAATATCAACTAACTAGTTAGATCCTCGCAATCACATTTACAGTCCGTAAGAAAACATGGTAGACCTTCAGCGTATGTTTTTGTTTCACTAAGCGCCCGCCGCAGCGCCAAAAAATGATTTTAAGACTAAAAAGATCATTAATGTAGCTAGCTGGGATCATTTTAGATACAGAGCTTGTGTGCCGGATCTTTAAATATGAAAATCCGATGATATGGACATGAAAATATGGATCCGGTTACGGTACCTCCGTTTACATTCTGTTGAGTTGGTGTCCGTGATATTTTTGCGTATATTTTATTTGGATTTTTTATAACTGTTTTACTTCTATTATAGTACGGCTGTTTGACGAAGAAAAATGTATTAACATCCCAAAAGTAATGTCGCAATCAGTGTAGGAAGTGTAGCTGTTGGAAAACAAACGCGAAGAGTTTTCGTGGCGCCTCAGCCATAGGTTTTTCATTCTATCAAAAACAAATAAATAATTATTTATTTACAATATTTGTAAATAAATAATCACGCCTTTTTCCATAGGGTCAGGCAGATATGAGTTCTTTCCACGGATAAGAATATTATCACGTCATAAGGTGCAAAGACGTATGATTTTTCAATATTGATTGCGCATAACATTTCACGTTTTAATTCTGGATGGGTGGCCAAAACTTTGTGATTTTAAGGTTGGCAGTAAAACTCAAGCTGCAGAGCTCGAATTCCAATTGGTCAGATATTTTTACATTTAGGATATTAATTATTTCTTTACCAGGAATGTTTTTATCTCTATATAGTTTGTATCTTTATGTATCTAGTGGTTACTTCTTATATTAATAATTTTATTATGCTTAAGTATACTTTCTCCATCATTCAGAATCGTAACATAAGAACGTAAGCTTATTATTATTTTAGGCCAGTTGATGAGAGTGTCAGAAGTTATTCCTCTCATATTTATTTTATCTACCCTGTCAGTGTATGTGTAGCCAATATTTCTATAAGGTAAAAAAGGATCAACATTTTCTTGACCGGACCACCGAATAATTGACTTCCCGTGCCCGTAACCATGGGAACTAATCACCCAGCTATCCCCTATTCATCAGGCAGGCAGCGCCCTGCTCCCTCGGGCCTATAGGTCCTATTTAAAATTCTACGCCCCATTTTGTGAGAGATTACTTATCTGAGAGCTGATTACTCTAGGTTTAATGTATTTAGATATTTACGTGGGTTTTTCAGAGAGCAGTATTAGTGTACTAAAATCTCGCCCGTGTCGTTGTTCCAATGTGTATTCAAATGTAATTTTTTTCAGGAATAAATACGGTGTTGTTAAATTGATTCGAAGTGGGATCAGTGATTAAGGGATTTGATGTTTCTACAATTTAGAATTCAAAGGTATTTTGTGATCAACAATACAGCGCTTGAACGACTTCTTACTGTTTTTAGAGAATTAAAAACTTGTTATACATATTAAAACTTACGTCTTTCGTTTGTATGCTAGTTTAAATTACTGTCTTTTATTATTTTTCTTGAGTTTACCGTGGAACCGTGTGTGGTAGCGGCTCATTAAAAGAATACTACCAACCCATCTCTTCCCTTGCGTGTCGTAAAAGGCGACTAATGGACTTAGAACTGCACAACCATCCAATAGCTTATAGCGGCGACGGGCTCACCACCTGTCACGCTGAGTGCAGTCACTGCTCGATGAAGCGCGGACTTTAGCAATGGACTGCTTTTGCGGTGCTTTTGCCTAGTCTCTGACTAAGCCTTAGGGGATTAAAGTCGTGATAATATGTATGTATGTGTGCTGATTTTACAATCATGCATGATATTTTACATTTTTGGAGATACCACGTAAATCAAATGTGCAAAAGATAATATTTAATCCCAGATCAAAGAGCTATTCTTGTTGCCACATTGACAGCGATATCGATTGTTGAAAAATGAGTGACGTATGCGATGGCTTTCAGTCATAAACGAGCCCCGGCCCTGAATCGAAGGAACCACCATTATTTACCGCCGCAAAATCTGATTGAATCTACAAAATCCGCGTTGATTCCTATTTATCCGCTGTGAGATTTATATTTAAATTCTACGAGTGCGGTCGCCGGCGACGGGAATTTTAATTAGAAATCGGGAGATTTGCATATTGCTGTCTTTCTTTATTGTTGTGCTAATGCAGTAGAACAACAACAATAGTTGTTTGTGCATTTCCGTATACCTGAATTTGCTAAAGCTTCTCGAAATCGTGGAGGGTTTTGATAACAGTCGTGTGGTCTGTACAAAGCCACTGTCAAATATCCAATTAGTGAGAGCGTTATCTGGCTTTCAGGGATGTCTTGAAGGCATTTTTGTATCGTCTTATAAAATGGACGGTTAAAAATATTTTATCAAAATCGCCATAGAAATAGTGTCTTATTTTGTTTATTTAAAATATAGATTTTTTTATCTATTTTTTGTTTGTTTAAGATCAAATAAAAATCCACATTAGAAATATGAATGGAATTAAATTATAACACAAGACCTCATTATCGTTACCATTTTCAAACAAATAAACTATTCTTATTCTTCTTATTGTTGGCCAGCGTGGTTGTGTCCGTGATTGGGTGTACTGCGCGTGCTCCTCGTGTGTTTCTCCATGTAAGATGGTTTGTGCCCAGCAGTAAAGTGTATTTAAGCCGGTGATGAGAAACTTTACTAATACTAGTTCGGATTTTACGAAATACAATCATACAATCAAGCCTATATCCCCGCAGGGGTAAGCAGAGGTGCATTATGCACCTAAACTACTCCAGACAACAGATTATTATTTGTAAAGATCAACATTGTGATCATAAGACTTTTTGTAGTTTTTTAGATTTTTGACCTTTTATGACCTCTTTATTCGTGATTTATGGGTAATTATTTAGTGACAACCCTACCGATATTAGCTCTGAAATATAACCCCTGTATATTACGAACGAGCGGAATGGCCATTTGTTTGTTTTGATTGCATGTTTGACCATGCCTTTCAATACCCGCGCGTTGCTCGCCTCCCGAATTTGCCATTAAACCCAGAAGCTCTATTTTACATTTTGAAATATTTAGGAGAAATTCTTGGAACGAGTTACATTACCAAAATATAGCTGCATGTATTAATAATTCTGCATTGGGAAAATTGAATTTGGAATTGGATTCCCAAGCTCTTCTTAATGTTTTGTACAATTTACGTAGTTGGGTGGGTAACTATATGTTTTCTTTTATTAACATTATGTCGAAGATTTCTCCATCGATACCAGGACTATAGAAGTTCAAAGGGAATATCCTAACCCCAATCAAAGAAAAATATTCTTGTCACGATCCGGCATACGCTTATAGCGATATTACTTCTGGGTTTTCAAATCACACCCTTGCATTTCGCCGTGTAGAGGCGTAACCTCACTGGAAGGGTAAGGTAAATCAATTTGGGTAGCTCGGGGTCTTAAATTCGATTCTGGCCCGAGGCGGCGGGCTCGCTTTCGGAAACCTCGGTTAAACAGCATTATATCTTCCATCGACACGTCGCAAATTCGATAAGTGCTCGCGGGAATTTTTCATATTTCTGAGTAACGGTTCAATGTTCTTTGTTATTTTTACGGTGGGGACATTTTTGGATATTTCCTCTTCTTGGAGATTTAGAAATTGTAAACCGGATTTTGTACTCCGAAAAAATCAATAATTGTTTTTTTTCTCATATCTTATCTTTATCACTTGCAAAGCAACAGTGCTTGGCTATGTTCAGGTTTGAAGAGTAAAACTGTGAAATCAAGTGCTTAAATATGTATCTAAACACACGTGTCAAAACTATATATCAATGAAAGTTTATTAAGAAAGTATCTAATCTAACTGTCGTAAATATGTTTGCAGAAATTGATCAAAAACATGTATTCATTAAAGGACAATTTGTTTTGTATTGAGTTTTTTCGTTTGTTCGAGAAATTTTGCAGTATTTACTTTGGTTATGTAGCTCAATGCTTTATCATTTGTTTCCAAGAAACAATTGTCAACATTTACTAGAAAAGAAATTCAAAATATAAATTAATGTCAATAGTGTAAAAATAAAAAGAATATTTACTTTTTTTTATTGGCTCATCTATCTATACAGACCTTTTTTTATCGACATGCTCACTTAGTTGACATATTTTTGAAACAAAATCGAAGACATAATACCAACATAATACGAATAGAAAGTGTCACATATTTTATGATATCTTAAATACATGTTATTGCAATGGTTTTAAAAAACCATATTTATGCACTTGGCGATAGATATATATTATTGCTCACTTAGTTACTTACATATTTATGGAACAAAAGCGAAGACATAATAACGATGAGACAAGTGTCACATAGTTCGTGAATCCTTAAATACATACATGATATTGTAATGGTTTTCAAGATATATATTTATGCACTTGACTGTACACTGCAGTCACAACCAGTAGAAGTTGCAAATATAATGCAAAACTAACAATCTGACCCGCTCGTGTTTTGAGAACCTAATATTGGGTCCTTACCTATGAAATTGGTGTTTTTTTTCTCTCTTAGTATTTTGGTCTGTAAGATTTAGAGTATTCCTAAAACATAATTACCTCGTCTAAAAATAGACTATATTTTTGAACTCTTTTGATTTGTTTTGATAATTTGTTGTAAGTTTAATTGTGTTAAAATTGGACACGGAGACAACTCTTTTTAAGTGCCTCCCGAATACATCATTTTATTTGCATTCACATAAAAACGATAAATAATTTTTATGAAGTGTGATATTACACATATCACTAAAACTTGTCTAATGATAGATGCCAAATATCTATATCTTTGGATTTGTCGTTGTGGAGAAAACTGAAAAAAGTTTAGTATGGAAAATGCAGAATTCCCCAAAATCTCCATACAAAACACCAATTTCATAGGTAAGGACCTAATATTATGTAACATTAACATAAAAACGCAGCTAAAGAATCTGTACTATCTGATGGTAGGCTGTAACTGAGATAGTTATGGCTGCAAATAACAGCAGGTTTAGTCATCTCAATCTTGCTGACCATTAGGTGCCTCTTCACGCCTCTTGAAGGAACCCGTAACAGGTCGAGAGCAATGCGTGTATCGAGAATATCAGTGCCATAAAGTGCGCACCGAGAATGACTGTGTTAACCTCTTTGTTCGTGACGACAATAATACGTGACCTACCTATTGATATGTTACACTACTATTGTACCCTTAGAGTAAAATAAAATACTGACATAATACTTGCTAGTGTTTGCAGTATATAGAAAAGCTTACCTAATGATGGAAGCATAATCGAATGGTAACAAAAGGAAAGTAAAGCTCCTCGTGTACAGAGTTCCATTGTACTAGGCTGGTAGCAACTTGAAGGAGCTGTACAAAGGGCGAGTCAGTGGCTGGCTACGCACACACAATACAAAAGGCTCGAACACCCTATTCAAATTAAATGACTCGAACCCTCGTGTTTGGTATTCGTTTTACTGCTCCGGAATCTGCGGTTTGTATATGTCACGCTCGTAAGTTAACTCTTGCTTAGTTCTGTTATTCTGATAGTGGGTATCATTTTCGATACACTCGATCTGCATATATTCGTGTAGTAACTTTACAGTATGGCAAATTGCTATTAGCAACTGCGTGTCTCCAGCATCCTTTGATCAACGTTTGGACATTTTTCGAAGAAAGACATTCTTAGATTCATATATTTGAAAGCATCATCATACATTTGTTCAAAGGGAGAATATTGCATAGACGTTTGGCAGTCCTCGACATCGGGAAACAAAGAGCACGATATTTTATTAATCTTCAAAGATGGAATAGGCGCGGCGTTACGTAAAATCTAATCGCAAGATAAAAGCATTTTTCCTTTACAGTGAATAGTCAAACAAGTTTGACGTCCCGGCTGTTCAAGGGAGCTCTGTCGGCTCTAATTCGACAGGAACAAGGGACCTTCGATAAGCCGATGTCTATGCTCGATGATTAATATTGTAACACAAGGCTGCTCTTGTATAGATTTTACACAGAGGAAACATTTTGAAAATGAAATTCTGTTTTACTTCCTAGTATGCTAGCATTCCTAGTATGTGAGCTACTGGTAGATAGTTTTAAAATAAAGTACAAGCAAAACAATTCGGTGGAATGTGGTAGATTACCCCTTGAGGGGAATAGGCTCGTAAGGGCTTGATGATGTTTTTTAATGTTATGTATAGATGAGCGTTTCACTACTATTTGCTCAGAAAATTGTTCCATTTGCTCAGAAAATTATTCCATCAGGAAACACTGACTCGGCCAAGGAATTTCACTCCGTATCTGTGGTACATCCAACAAATCGTTTGGTACATCCACTGTGAAGCGGTGGAGGTTGTGCACATCTGGTTTTTCTGTGTAAGAACAATTTGTAGCGTAAGGCTGAGGTCGCGGCGGTGTCTATCGATATATTATTTATTATAGAGTTATGGTTTTTATTTTGTATAATGCATGTTTCATTATAGAAAATGTTCTATTTCCTAAGGGATAGGGTATTGTTTGCGTGAAATTAGGATAATCTCCTCAGGGCGTGCTCTTCGTAAAATAGGGTCCCGAATAATGTATTTGAACTTTATTTACATAATTTTTGTCTGACATGTAATGTTGCGAATAAAGAGGTCCACGTCTTTCTGAAACTGAACACTCTTTTCTTTTCAGTGTTAAAAGATCTTAACACTTTTGAGAGGTATAGGAGGTTGTTTTGTTTTATATTATTTCTATGAAAAAAAAAAATTTCAAATTTTCCTAAATAAAATTATTGTTTGTTTTGTTTGTCTCATTTTGGGCTAGGTATTGTACAGTACTCTGTAAAATAGGGACTTTTATGAGGATTCTCAAAAAAATCTAAATAATTTGATGTTTCTTAGGTCCTTACCTATGAAATTGGTGTTTTGTATGGAGATTTTGGGGATGTCTGCATTTTACATACTAACATTTTATCAGTTTTCTTTACAACGACAAATCCAGAGATAATAATATTTGGCATGTATCATTAGACAAGCTTTAGCAATATGTGTGTGAACACGCTTGATAAAAATTATTTATCGTTTTTATGTTAATGCAAATTAAATGATGTATTCGGGAGGCAGTTAAAAATAATTGTCTTTGTGTCTAATTTTAACACAATTAAACTTACAAAAAATTATCAAATTAAATAATACGAGCTCAAATATATGGTCTATTTTTAGAAGAGGCAATTATTTTATAAGAATGTTCTGAAACGTAATAGTTACGGACAAATTGCTAAGATAGAATAAAAACACCAATTTCATAGGTAAGGACCCAATATTTAACACTAATACACACACAACTATTAGTTCTTTTTTTTCAACACCACTAGTCGATCAACTTAATTCAATTCTGTGAACGGCACTACCTCTCAGGCAGAAATCTATTGCAGCACTGCTAGAAGTCGACTGGATAATACCTTGGACCGCGGTCTTCTTATTAATTTCCAACGCAGGCTCCCAATGTGCAGAGCATGTAAGTTAGGTAGGTCATCATACTGTCGTATCTAATGTCATTATAAAGTAAGTTCAGCATGTGAAACTGTGCAAATGCATTGACTATTTTGAAATTGAATGACTGTCAGTCTAAATCGTGAATCTTAGATTTAACTCAAAAAATGCTATCTATTGCTCACCGAGTTGTTCACGATGTTTGTTTACTTACAACAATAAACTTCAAACTGACATTGAGCAAGAGGTCGCCCTATATTAACTTTGCAATGTCAGTAAATTTAATAAAATGCTTTGTGACACAAAATAAAGCAAATTTATCAAAATAACAGGACAGGTAACAATTTCCTAATTGACTATGTATAATGCATAGCCCACACTCCATACGATATTGAAACATATCCTTTTAAAAGTTTAACGAGCCAAATTTCTGTAGGTACTCGGTGCAATGGCAATGCAATGGTACCGTTATATTGTATAACCCTTGAGAAGGAGAAAACTTACATGTATGTTTTGAAACATTAAATATCGGGTGATAAATTCAGATAACAAACATTCCAAGAAATAATGGATAACCAAAATTGACAATTACCTAAGTACAATAAAAGTCTGCGAAGAGAAACATAAGGTGCCTTTGTTTCGGCACTATTGAATGTTCCCGAAGTGGAATGAGACAACTAAATGTAATATTCTTGGTAATGAAAAGAAGAATTACGTTTATTATATACAATAATATCTGACGCACAATGTGGCTTTGGCCCGTAATAAATTGGTTGTGTATTGTAAAGAGTCTAATATGGTTGCAGTAATAGATTTATTATCGATTTCAGCTTTGCTTTGACGATGATTCAGTTTGCGTAATTTGATAATTTCGTTTATTTGTAATTGATCAAGTAAATTGTAACGTCTTCATTATGGAGCTTAGCGATGCTTTGATCACACTGTTCAAGAGCTGTACATCTTCGGTTATAAAACAAGCTTGAGAGCCCTGATCTATTAAGGCCCGAGTTCACCAACATTTTAAACAACTGATTATAAGATAAACAGCTGTTTAAATTAGTTTTTGTGTTCACCACACGTTAACCATCGATTACAGCTTTTAACCAACCGATCAACTTAACCGAGCCTGACAGCAACGTTTAACCTCCGTTTAACTTACATTTACTACATATTGACATCAAAAGTGTTACGAAAATTTATGGTTATTTTCGATTAATAGGTTGTTTTAGTAATAAATGATAAATGGTAGATAATTATCACGACCACTACCTGGGACTTCTTGAAAATCTTGAATATTTGGAAAGAAATACAGGGTGGACGAGAAAGATTTGCGAATTTGAAAAAATAATAATAAAAAAACTAAATACAATGCAAATACAACTTTTTATTTCAATTAAAATTGACATCTGGGAAATTAATTTCTTAAAAATAACATCATCTAAATGTGCACCATCGCGCTGCAAACATTCCTCGAATCTGAACCTCAAATTAGTAAGAACTAGCTGACACATTGCGGGGGGAATAGCTGCCATTTCTTCTCGGATATTAGTCTTCAACTGGTTAATCGTAGCTGGGTTATTGGAGTAGACCCTACTTTTCAGGTATCCCCACATAAAAAAGTCCGGTGGCTTTAGATCCGAACTTCTAGGCGGCCATGCAATGCCACCTCGGCGCGATATCAGTTTCTCAGCAAACATTTCGTTTACGACCGCCAAAGAGGCATTAAATTGTGTCTTCCGTTCTTGCTGACCTTGGGCATCCCGGAGGCTTCTTGAGAACCGAACCAATTGCTTCGAACTTTCTGACCCACGATCGAATCACACTTTCCGTCGGACACTAGGTCATGTAATCCAAACACACGCCGAAATAAACGTGTGCAGTACTGCTTGGTGAAGCGCGGATTATGGCAATGAAATCCTTTTGCGGTCCATGATAATAGTCGTGATTTTATATAAGTAAACAAATCAACATGAATTTCTTTTTGACATTGACAATTTGACAGTAACCGTTAGTTACGAAAGTTGTTATCCGACCAAAATTAGAACAACGTCGTAGTAAAACGTTCTTATCACGTCATTGCACTTTACAAATTGGAAGAATTTTACGTTATGATACAAAATTTAGATGTCGACGTATATTGCGTCCGTTTAAGATGACAGAGCTGCTTCGAAAATAAGTATCCTTATAACATTCGTTCATTCATTCTAAACCATCGTTAAACAGCCGATTTCGTAACCATGGTAAAAATGTTTGCGGTGAACAGTAAAAATTTGAATAGTTGTTTAAACGATGTTTAGGAATTGAACGGCTGATCACTAAAACGTTGGTTAAACAATTATTGGTGAACTCGGGCCTAACGGTTCCAGTTCATGTAATCTAAGTTTTATTGAGAACAGAAGAACCCTTTTCTCACACAAAGTATTTTCTGACCTTTTTTTTGAGGAGAGTACTTGGGAAACAAGGTTGACAAATTTCTGCTCTCCAATAATTTTTTTTTTTATTCTTAACATTTTATATGTCGAATTTATAGCGCTTACCCGCCAAACATTATCTCCTATATAGTACAGTACATTAAAGTATTCATTCGGTTATGGTTTTCAAAGTTTCATAAAAATATCAAAGATAACTGGTATTTTTGTCCCGGTTTGCAACCATTGAAACGGTTTTTTTAAATGTTAAAGAATTAACATTTCACAGAATGTTTTTAATTTTGATCCTCATCCATGGGGGAAAAGTCATGTGCTTAAGTATCGAAATATTTAATAGGGTGTTATTAAAACAGTCAGCCAAATAATAAAAATTTTGATCAACAAAATAACTAATTGGTCCACTACTTATGGGCAACAGATATTTCTAATTGGTCAGCAAAATAATTAATTGGGCAGTAATGTTTTTTGTTGATGACCAAATAATTAAATGGGTCCCCTTTTTTTCCATTATACTATCTATTACTGTTTACTAATTGCTGTTTTTTTGTTTGTTTCAGGTATGTGGCTGTTACTGATGGTTCTCTACGAAAAGTTTTCACACATAATATGTGTCTAGATTTTTAAACAATTAATAATAATTTATTATAAATATTAATAACAATGAAACACATTTCTATACAGTCTTGTTATTGCGGCCTTAAAAACGTTTAAAATTACAATAATTGTTATTATTACATATATCGTGCGTCACGCACCAGGCTCCCATGAGGCATTAGCTAATATGTTTTAGTAAACATATTTTCCCTCAGACAAGTTTGCTTAGGACCGAATGCCAAATTAAGTAAAAGTTTGCCGGAGCAAAAACAAGAATTTGATTAACATATAAACCAATTGAATGCCTTGGCGGCGTTCTGCAAATGATAATGTGATTTGATAACCTACATTTTATTGTTTGTTTTATTCTGACAGGCAAATTGTCGACCTCCGTGGTTGAGTGTTCTGTATGCCGGTCTCAAGGTGTCGCCATCACGAGAGGTTCTGGGTTCGATCCCCGGTGGGGGCCAATGTTTGTGTGATGAATACAGGCATTTGTTCACCAGTCTTGGATGTTCATATATGTATTGTATATATTCTGAATATTTATATGTATTTATCTATGAAATATATTTTTCCGTCGCCTAGTATCTGTAACACAATCAGTATTAGTTGCTTAAAATGGGGCTAGTTGATAGGTGTGAGTGACTAAAAAAATCCGTTATGATTTGGATAAAAAAATCTAATTATTCTGCAAAATTGTAATCGTTTTGCTTAATGCTGCTTGCGTAATTATACGTACATGTAATTTTATTAACTTTTCACGAAATGAAGAAAACGTAGTATTTCTATCCTCTTTTCTCATTTAATTTAATTTTATACAACATTGGCGATTTGTACGGACCTAAAGTGCAAAATTTTCTGAACGTGTATTTCTTAAATAAACTTTATTTTCGTCAAGGTGTCATGTACCTACATGATAATGGCTACATTATCATAATGGTACTTTGTAGAAGAGGTGGAGATGGGAAGATATTTCGCCGACGACACAAATATTTACAGCAAAATTGCTAAAGAATTAGATTGAACCCACCTCCTTTGTTTTCATTGTGTCCTGGTATTTCCGCGACATAACTATGTGATTTCTTCGGCAAACATGCGAGCAAATTCCGCCAAGTTAGCAAGAGCTTGGCGAAACTCGCGAGTAGGAATTTTTATCAACTGGCACATTGTTTGGCAAACTCCGTGTCGAACCCAAGTTTGCAAGAGAATTTCGCGAGCGTTGTCTGGCTTGGTTGTTCGAATATGCATATCTTTAAAAAGTAGATGTGGTTTGATTGTTTGCCAGTTTTAAGTCAATTTGGAACTTCAACCCCCTTTTCATAAACGCTATTTAAGTTTTCGTCATCAGCCTATATACGTCCCACTGCTGGGACTTCCTCATGGAGAAACACATGAGGAGTATGGGCCGTAACACCACCACGCTGGCCCAATGCGGGTTGGTGGGTAAAAACGGTCACAAATGCGACTGGGACCAACGGCTTAACGTGCCTTCCGAAGTACGGAGGAGCTCGAGATCACAAAGTCTTGGTCACCCATCCACGGCCTGCCCATGGCGAAGGTTGCTTTGTTTTCGATCGAAGCCAAAGCGCACTGACCACTACGCCACCGAGCTCCTACTTTTTAAGTTTTAGCAAGACTTAAAACAATGTTTAAGAAAATTTGACTTCAAAAATTTAAACATATCTTTTAAATTAAATTACCTCAGGAAAAGTGTGATAAATAACAAAATGGGGGACGATAAACGGCTGTAATTTTTTGACGTAATTTCTACCAAACGGGCTGTTAAAGTGAAAGGTAAATACTAATAAAAACTCTTTTATGAATAAGGAAATCTTATGCATTGCTTAAAACTTAGTTAGTTACATACACACATACATAATATAATCACGACTATTATCCGCTAAGGGTTAGTCAGAGACTAGGCAAAAGCACCGCAAAAGCAGTCGATTGCCATAGTCCGCGCTTCACCGAGCAGTGACTGCACTCAGCGTGACAGGTGGTGAGCTCGTCGCCGCTATAAGCTATTGGATGTTGTGCAGTTCTAAGTTCATTAGTAGCCTTTTACGACACCCAAAAGGAAAGAGATGGGTTGGTAGTATTCTTTTAATGAGCCACTACCACACGACTCACTGATTTGGTTGATTAGCTAAATAATGTTGATGTAGTTAATTAATATGTTTTTATGAATAAGCGTATAAATGTTTCAAATATTAAGCTGTTTGATCGATGATAACATAGAGATTACGTCATCGATTCGAAATAGGATCTTGGGTCCTCCATGTTTCGCAAGGCAAGTAAAGGTGTTGGTCCTGATTGCTGCCTATTGCAACTGTTTCTTTCGCATTGGGCCAGCGTGGTGATGTGAGCAGTGGGCTTGTAAAAAGCTCTTTAATTTAAAAAATCCGTGATCATTGTCCAGAGAAAAAGTATCGTAGCAATTTTATTTTCTATTTAACTACTTCGATAATTAATAATATTATACATGTATTTGTGTATTATGATATACAGTACCACAAACTTAATTCAATTACCGACTACAATAATATGTTGTTAATTCTCTGTAAAACGTATTCTGCGAGTTTTATTATTAAATAAAAACCACACTTGATTAAATCAATTACATTGAAAATAAATATACATTTTGAAAGTCGGTTATGAAAGACTCGTATGATAATATTATATGTGAAATATAACTGGATATTCACTGTATAAATATAGGCAGTATATATGTTATTGAAAAATTGCGTCAGCCATGACAAAAATACTTCGAATATGCGCCGCCAAAAGTCTTCAAATATGTTAGCTATTTTCCCAATTTATTTACGCCATAAATTTTCGTGGGTTCAGAGGTTGCGAGGGATTATCGAATAAAACTATTTGAATTTTTACAACCTTTATTAAAATCGTAATTCTTTTTCGGGTTGCACCGTGATGTAAGGCGTGTTGAGTTATTGATATATTTTGCGGAAGACCTAAGCTAATATTTCTCAGCAATTTGAGAAGGGCTAGGTCAAAAGTGCCCAAATCACCGAATATGTATGAGAACTGTAATGAAAGTAGATGAAGCTATTGAAATTTGCAAGGATTGTAGCAAGTGAGAAAAAGTAATCTCAGTGTACACCCCTGTGGGATAATACGTGACAGTAGGTATATACATAGAGTCACGTATTCTCTTATACACGTAACATAGGTATGATAGATGTATAAATATTTTTTTATGTTATACACGATTGCGATGCGTGCTCTGTATGAGATTTTTATTATTAGTGACTAGCATTTGCTATATCTGAGTTGGCAGGGCATATTGCTTGTTACGGCTGTTCAGGTAGAAAGGTTGTATTGGAGTCTTTAAAGGTAGGAGGCCTTCAATGAGTTCACTCATAACACTTTGTCAGTCTTGGTAACCTATCCCAGAGTCAAGTAAGGGTAATACAGATAACTTGTCACGGAATCCAAAGAGCCCGGAAGAGCTGAAGGTCCCTATTTATACGTACGCTTATAAGCGCTATTAAAGCGAAGCCATCAGGGCACAAACGGTCCCGCTTTGGGACAGAAGTAAATTGCCCCATAATGTTATTAGTTTAAGATTTACGGTAATGCCAGGATTCCTGCGAGTCGTCGCTATCGATTCGGATGACTGTACACAGTGCAATAGAAATGCCTAAGTAGTGTAATTTTACAATTACGAAGATTTTATTTGTGCTATCTCTACACGAAAACTAATATGATCAACAAAACGCTAACACCCTTATTCATAAACGCTATTTAAGTTTTAATCAAGTCTATTTAAAAAAGTATGTATTAAATAAATGCTGTAAAACGCTAAACTATATTTATAAAATGTGTAATTACGTGTCAAATTAAACAACCTCAGGAAAAGTACGCAAAGGTAACTCTATGTAAATATCAAAATGGGGAACGATAAACAGCTGTTATTTGTCAGACAATCTAATTCAATTTCTATCAAAGTGAAATAACTTAAATGAGCTTGCAGTTTTATTTAAAACTGTTTTAGGAATGAAGAAAATTTAAGCATTAATTAAATTAGTTGATTGACTTAGGCCCGATTTCTCAATCCTCAGATAAAACTATCTGTCAGTCAAATGTTAGCTCTGACCCTTTTTTTTTTATGACTTTAGAAAGTGACAGTGATAGTTTTAAATGGCGGATAATTTTATCTGAGGATTGAAAAATCGGGCCCTAGTCAAATAAATAATGTTTATAGAGCTGTTTATCGTGTTTTTATGAATGAGAGTACAAACGATTTTTTTTTAAATATAATTTTCAAAATAACCATGGACTTAGCCGTTTATAATTTTGAATAGCCGTTTATAATTTTAAATTTTGCATGAATGTGCCTATCTTACCTTTCTTTTAATACAAATCAATATTTGTTTTTTTTGTGTACAGGCAGTTAAATTACAGTGAATAAAATAAGATCTTATGGCCACACCAACCTCTTGATTTTAACCGAAACACGAGAGATGCGTGCGGATCCTATGACTGCACCAACGGCACTTTGTGCGCACAATTCTTGACTACAAATTATTTATGTCCACCACGTCTTGGTGTACTCACCTCGAGTATTTACTACATTACGTTAAATGCCCAATACGAAACAAAAATACCAATCCAAGGAAAGCCTGTTGATATCGCTGACCAAGGCCGTTTGTGTAAACTGCACACTCGGCCCATATCCCGGGCCTCACTGGATCACGGGGTTTTTGGAAAAATCGAAGCTTCGCAATTCTTGGATGGTTTATTATGAACTTTACGACAAGAGGCGATTGCTGACCATTTTATTACAGCCAACTTTATATTTTTGAACAATACAATGGCTTTTTATGATGGGTCTGTCCATATTAATAAACTTGACAATATGATATGAAGGTAGAAGATCAAAATTGACTTTGATCAGACCTAGATGTTGAGTTTATAAACGAAATGGTACTCCACTCGGGAGGGCCAATTGCCAAGAACTAGTTCGAAGTGACAAAGTTCTATAATAGTCCTAAACTGCGTCTTGGTTGCAGCCTTTGAATAGTAAGATGTGATTACTGTCTTCGAATGGTTATAAGGTTATTCGATTGTGAGTTGGGAATTAGACCAATATGCTTTTCATTTACATACATAGGTATTCTGCTTCTAGGGTAGAAGCGATGGTGTTACTAATACAACTTATACCTACCAGGGCCATGGATGTATTAACATACTATATCGCCAGGTGTGTTTATGTAACGGAGGCCAACCTGGTAGCAATTATCGTCGAATAACATAAAATTAGTAAATCGAAGAGTTAAGATGTTCTTTCTCCTGCTCTGGTCCCAATCTGATCGGTGCATAATTCTCACAATTTATTTATTTATTTATTTGACACAGTTACAAGATACAAAACATGACATTTGTTACAAAATACCTCATAAGTGTAAATACTTACTATAAATTTTAAATTTATATCCTATGTGTGGCCTATATTAAAGCAAGACACATTGTTAAATTAAAGTAAAAAAGAAGTACATTATTGTTGACTAAATATTCACAAATGCGTTGAGAAATAATTAAGAATTACAAGTCTATGTTGTTAGTTTCCTTTCTTCAAGTTGAATCAAGTAAAAAAATGAAATAGATCTTTATTATGAAGAAATTCATTATAAAAGTTACAGAAATCTCATGGCGAGGGCTCTTATGTTTGAACGCTCTTGAACTCCGCTGAATAACCACGCAGCGTTTAGCTTGCTGCCTTAGCTCGAGCCATATTTATGGGCTGGCCGTAAACACCGCTTTTTAAGCATCTATGCACATCAAATGACCATTTAACCCAGTTATATATTTAAGAAAATCATTAAAAACATTTTTTGCCACAATTAGATTTATACAGTGAAATTGTTTGAACTAGATAACAAAAGATAGAAAGGTTTTACATAACTTTCAAGCTCGGATGCAGGTCAAGGCAATAAGAATTATTAGAACTATCAGGATAAAGTAAAGTCCTCACTCAATTTATATAATATTTGATAGCAGTGAAGATGTTCAGTACTATCTGAAAATTGATTATTCCTTGTGACTTCTGCAGACCTAGTAACTGGAGTTTAGAGACTTTCTCAGCAAATACACCTTTGGCAACATCTGGCATCCCTATTTCTCGCAATTTCACCTCTCTAAAGATAACTTGAAAATTCAATATAACCTTTCCCCTCTTTCCCTTAATTTAATGAGGTATAAAGTTGTTTGCTCCGAAGATTAGGCCGCTGCAGATTCACTTCGCTCGCTAAGATTAAATACATCTAAAACGTTATCAACTTTTAGAAAGGTCTCGAACGGTCCTCATTTGTCACTGCAGCCTCTCAAATTCCGACGTTTGGTATAAATCATCCCGGTGACACTATTTATGGAGATAACTTACATCCTCCGACGTTCATTTTGGAAATGAACGGTAATTTTCTTTGTTTTTTTTATCGTCCGGCCTTAGTCTGGTGATATCGTTCGGATGAGGAATATCGCTACGATAGACAAAACGAGGATGATCTGCGTTAGCGTTAGTAATATACGACTCAGCAACTAGCCGAGGTGGATTCTAGCGGGGCGTGAAAAATTCGCTCTAGTAAATCATCGTTTGGTGTAACGAAATGAAGGTTTCCGTGAAACGCCACTTTTTGCCGACTCGGTGTTTGCCGCCTCTTTGTGAGCGAGTCAACTTCGAGCTGAGTTTGTTTCAATTAGGACGCGTGAATCGGTGCTTAGTTTCTTACTTCCAACTTCTGAGAAAAGTGCAATATAGCGAATCCGTATTCTCTTGCAACTTCAATTCTATAATTGAATGGTGGTTCACTTTGCTCGCTGAAAAGAAGCCTTAAAAAGGTACATTGGTCACGAAATGTAGCAGGCTTGAAGGAATCTGGAACACGTAATGCGTGCGAAGGGCGTACGGTATTATTTATTAGGGCTTTTCACCTGGCAGTAGCGGCAACTTCCTCGTAGTTTCTGTGATCCTGGTGAAATAAACATTTTTACAACCTCTCCGTACTTAAAAGTAGATTTACTCAGCCATGAAGTTTCATTACAAGTGGTAATTTGGTAAAATTATCCCGGAATGACTTAGTAGTTAGTATTGTGGGGTTTCAGTCTAGTGTAAACCATTGCGAGCGTTAGAGTTATATTTTCCTTTTATATGGTTTAACTGGACATTTTCAGTGAACACGTTATCGGACAATGTGATAAAACATTGTCCGATAACCTGTTTCGTGTAAACCTCTTCGAGGTAAACTAAGTGCAAGAAGCACTTAGAGTAAACATTTGTAGCTTGAGTTACAAAATATGATACAGTAATGTAAATAAGAAAGTTTATTGCCCCATACATTAGTTAGATGAAGAGTAAACGTATCTTCTTATAAGATTGTCTGTATTGTTTAGTGGTTACCGTTGTCTACATTTTAGAGTATAAGTAAGTTCTCGATGCTTTTTTCTAATAGCTTCTTTTGATGACATTAGGAAATTTATCTTACTAGCCTCCTACGGCTTTTTAACGTTTCAACTTGCGGGTAAAAAAAGTTTTTTATACGAAGTAAATTAAATGACCAAATAACGAATAAATATTTGTAAACATGAGCTGATCGTATGCTCCTTAAAATGTTCATGTTAAGTTCGTTTGTTGCCTGGTTCGTCGTCTTACTAGTATGGTTCCTAATGAAGTGTCTATAATTTTGATTAGAGCAAGCCTTGATCACTGATTACAGCGCAGCAAGTTAGTTTGTAAGTAAACATATCTAATTAAATATGTTATACGGGCTTTGATTTACTCTTATGCTGCAACAGTCATGATTAAAACCATGCTATTTATGTATGGTTTCCCTCTTCTAACTAGATTGCATGTTCATGCAAGAGAAGACCTATAAAATATTGTTACAAGAAAAAGATTTTCTAAGATTCAGCTTCAATGGGCAACAAGATCCATTTTATAGAAATACAGTAACACTTTTGAACTGTGACGCAGTATGGCTGCTTCGATTCCAGATTGTGACTGAAGTTAAAGTGTTTTACGAATTTCAAACTACATGTTCCTTGGAGGTATTTTTGTGTTTGAACCTAACGTTAGATGGACGGCTACAGAGTTCTCAAACTTGCAACGATCAATTGGGTGATTCTGCGACTCTTTGTTGTTTTTTTTTTCGTCAAAAAATAGACTATATTTTTGAGCTCTTTTGATTTGTTGTGATAATTTGTTGTAAGTTTAATTGTGTTAAAATTGGACACGGAGACAACTCTTTTTATGTGCCTCCCGAATACATCATTTTATTTGCATTCACTTAAAAACGAAATTACTAAAGCCAATATGCTTTGGTGAACTCCCACTTCCACGGCGAATTCTTTACTAAGACCGGCCGGGCTTCTAACTTTAGTGTGGATGTTGCGGTACATATCTTGGACCAGGAGTATGTAGTCTTCAGGGATTGGTTGTTCTCGCATTGCTTGCCACACAAGTCTTCTCGGAACTCGATCGAACGCTTTTTCGAGATCAATAAATGCGAAATGAAGGTCATCTTTGTTCACACGATGCTTTTCCATGAGTATTCTTACTGCCTGAATGGTATCTGTTGTTGTCCTGGATGGTGTGAAACCAAACTGGTTAGGTGTTATTTCGCAGCTGTCCAAGAAGCGTCTATTTAGGATACGCTCCCACAGTTTCAGGGTATGTGAGGTTAGTTTTATGCCCCTGTAATTACTACACAGAGTAATGTCACCCTTGTTTTTATAAAAGGGTACAAGGTAGCTTTGCCGCTAGGACTCTGGAATCGTTTTGCTTCTCATTATCGCGTTAAAGAGACGTGTGAGCCATACGCGATGGGCCCAAGAGCTTTCCAAAGATCTGCAGGAATTTCGTCAGGGCCCAGCGCTTTTCGATTTTTCATTTTCTGAACGGCCTCCTTTACTTCATGTATTGTAACTTCATGAATTGGTCCCTGTGCTGGTGTCGAGGGCTTGAGGGTTTGGCTGGGGAATTCTTCATTAAACAGCGCCTTGTAGTATTCATGCCATCTGTTATTAATGTCTTCATGTGTGGTGAGTAGCATGTTGTCTTTGTTCTTTATAAATTTATTGGACTTAATGTCAAGACTAGACCTGTGTCTATTTTTTGCTAATCTGAAGACATCGACATCTGTAGCTGCGCCATTCAGTTTAGAAGTTTTCCCGTGACTGCGCTCTGGACTGCGCCACACATCTTTTGATTTTCTTTTTGGCCTCTTTGTACAGTTCCCGATCATTTTATAATCCAGAGCATTGCCAAGTCTTGAAAAGATTCTTTTTGTTTTTAACGGCCTCTTTCACTTCTTTGTCCCACCATGTAGGGTCTTTGCCTGTACTGACACCTCCTTTCGAAACCCCAAGAGTGGCACTACGCTTCTGCATTGCGCCTCTAATTTAGACCACATTCTCGTTCCAGGTAGTCTCGGATACTATTGATAAGAAGTTCACCCTTCGGGCCAGAGAGTTCTTTCCATTTTATTCTAGGTGTTCTTTCCGTTTGCGTCTAGATGGGTTTAGGCAGTCTGAGCACCGCCACTGCCGCCGTCTGTGCTGCGATATCAATGGTTCACCCGGTATTACTTTGCAATCCCTGAAGCCGCGTTTTGTTTCGCCGTCTGTAAGTATGAGGTCTATCTGCGAATATTTTCCTCCACTAGTGTACGTAATTAAATGTGTGTCTTTCTTTTTGAATAATGTGTTGACAGATCGTGTCTGGAAGCAAATTCTAATATTTGGTTCCCTTCCTTATTTGGAATGCTATATCCGTATCCTCCATGAAAACCCCCGTACGTACTGCTGGAAACACCCACGTGCCCGTTTAAGTCTCCCATAAGGATTTTGGTCTCGTTTTCGGGTATATTTACCATCAGCTCATCTAAGTCCTCCCAAAAGGCTTCTTTGTTAACATCGCTACAACCCACTTGGGGTGCATAGGCACTCACAATTTTATCGTTATGATACGGTCTGTCCTTCTCTCGATATTAACAATTCTGTTTCTAAAGTGGCCATCCAGAACAATACCGACACCATTTTGTTTGTTATCCTTGCCGTGGTAGACCAGTTGGTACCCTAAGCCTAGGTCTTTAGATTTGGAACCCTTCCATCTCGTTTCTTGTACGCAGCAGATATTTCTCCTTTTAAGGGTCTCTGCTAGTTCTTGACTGCGTCCGGTGAGGGAACCAAGATTCCACGTCGCTAATCTAATATTCTGATGTGTATATTGATGCGAATGACTGTTCTTGTCCGTGCCGTCGCTTGCGGGGACGCCCTTGTATGTTTTGCATTCATCGCATTTGCGTCGCTTCGGGGGTACTCCCTAGTATTATTGCCATTTTCTTTTCCGTTTACTTTCATGATAAGGAGAATTTGTTGTTGGCTATATAGTTTTCCGGCCGGTTGCCACCTGACGCCAAGGCTGTGACCGTTGCTGGCCGGGGAGCCGCCGTTGGCCTTTTACAGGCTCATCCGCCGCCATCCCTACTGAGCGCTCCAACCTAAACGCCCAGCACACCAACAACCTCTGCTTCAGATATTCCAAAGAAGCCTGGCGGTGGGGTTTTTTAACGGAGTTTCCTTCTCCGGCCTTGTGGGTCCGCGGGAGGTATTTTATTTCCCTCCTGCCCATCAGTCGTAAGCATCCGCTGTAGATGCTCCCAACCTCCGAGCACTCCCCTATCCGCCACCTGGGGACGCGGTCTCTAGGGAATAAGGCTACCCTGAGACTAATTTTCATCTAATCATCATCAGTATATCTGACTGTAGTTAAACTTCCGAAAGAATCTCCGGTTTCGAAACGGCAATTTTTCCGTTCGCTTTGGTCAGCTTCGTCAGATGGCTTCTCTCCAAGCTGTATGAAGACATCGGACCCCCAATTTAGCTCTATTGCTATCTGAATTGATAGTGTATTAGAGCATGGGACATCACACCTTACCAGCGAAGTGACAGACGGATCATTTCGACGCTTGTCCAGTAGATTCAGAGTCTCTTCGAAAGCTTAGACCTTTTACCCTTATGTTGCGACTCGCAAAACTTTCACACTCTCGTCCCGAAGGATGTCTACCACTTGGTCAAGATCCTTGTGGATGTCAACGTCAATTGTGGTTTCCAAGGCAGCAAATCGATTTTCCAGTTTCAGCTGGAATGTTTCCGAACCGACGACTGATTGGAGCAGATTTGGACTTCGTCAATCGGGAAATTCCGAGCTTAAAATTGATATTCAGATGCCTCATACGAGTCGGTAATCGTTTCCGGTTTTGAACCTATTGATCACTAAGACATCTTAGAATATGTGCTTTTAGTCCGATATGAAAAAGTCAATCTCATTTTTGGTCATACGTAGTATCGGGGCTCTGCCGTGTCTATTTCCTCTGGGGCTGTTTCTCAAATAATGAGTTTATTAAGAAAACCCCCTTTTTATCTAATGATGGTTCTGATTCTGTCACAATTATCATCATCAGAGCTTCGTACCGGATTTAAGAATCGACGACCAGACGACCGTTCAAGACATTCTCGTGTCTCGTTAATTAGTATCGATTTCCAATATCGCAAATTCAATTAGTGCTATATGATCTGTGCGGTGTTCGACATAGTCGTGGTGCTGGCTGTTGCCAATTAAGATTATCCACGAGTGAAGTTACTTTTTCTAGAAAGCTATTTTCTTTTGTTTCTTTTAAATGAAGTTTGTTTTTTCTATCTCCGATGAGAAGTAAAATCAAATGCAAATATCTTTATGTGCCTTAACTAGGGTATACAAATGGTGGAATTTAGGTACAAAAAAAGCATAATCTTTCTAGCCATCTCAAACAGCATACCAACATGAAAACTAAAATTAATATGTTAAGTAGGTACACACTATAGAGACAAAAAGAAAGTTTAACAAATAAACTCACAACCGTACATCTGTGCTCAGGACACATCTATTTATCTATACCTATCAACCACAAACCCTTTTTGATTAATTCTTATTTTCATATCTTAAGTATTCATCAATTGAGTAGAATGACTTGCCTATGAACCATTTGCTCAACAATGATTTAAAACGACGACAAACCGATTGTATGTTGTTGTAACGAGCATCTTTGTGGCTGTTGGGTTATATGGGCTATTTATCATAAATAATTCCGCACATAGCATAGGATTCGCCATATAATAATAAAAAAACAGTCCACTAATATTTACCGCCTCTCTGGTCTAGTGGTTCACACCACCGGGTGTTGATCGGGAGGTTCGGGTTCGATTCCCCATGGGGGCAGAAGTTTTTCTGCTCGGTTTGGTTGGTGGTAGGGCTTCTGAGCACGCCTGGCTAGCTACCACCGTCTTACTTAAATTTGTCGCCATAATAACAATGTTATAAGCATTGTTGTGTTCCGGCAATCAGACGTAAGATAGCCAGTTCCTCAGTTATTGAGGATTACAGGTGAAGCTCGCTTCCACCTTCGGCCTTATCGTCACTTACCATAAGGTGAGATCAAGGCCAAGAGCTTACCTGTATGTAAAAAAAAAACAAAATTAATACCAGCACCTCGTGGTGCAAGTAATTATTTGATGCACCGTCATTATGTTTGATGAATGCCAGTCTTGTAAATTAGATACCTATATATTTGCTCCTGCAGTAATACTGATTTCAAAAGGACAAAACACTAAAATTATAATCTTTTTTTGCTCATGTGTCAGTAATGTCGAGAATAGCATTTCGTCACCTTTCGTCCGACAGTGGTGTCATCGCGATATGTATCGGGTTCAATCCATTACTTGCGTCGCCTCGCCGAATCAAGTTGATTACACATAACTGTGTCGCCAGGAATATGTTCTGGATATTCGATTTTATTTTATGTATGACGAACCTGGCTGCATCATTTCTGATATGGAAATTTGGCTCTATTGTTTATCGGTAACAATAGACTACTACGTGTATTTATGATATTCTTTTAATGATTTTTATGATTAAAATACGTCACTTCTCGACTCCCAAGAACAAACAAAATGTCGCAGGTATATTAACTCGCACATTTCGCTGGACTTCAGCCTCCTCCAAGAGACTCCTTAAAGATCGGTCCTGCATATCCCACGTCTAGCAAGTTCTTGCGACCTATGGCAGCCCACACCTGGCACCCTGGTTTTCATAGATAAGAATAATAGGCCAAAACCTCCACAACGTTGGGCCAATACGAATTAGTATATAATAACAATTATTTATCATAAAAATATAACGTATGAATATAATACCTGTACAGGAACACATTCTGTTTTCTTCAGTCAAAATTTTCCTCGAACACAATGCGATGTTATTGTCAGTACATTTGAAATAGATGTCGCGTCGCGCCAACTCGGAACTTCGGAAGCGGCCCGCTTGATTTATGGGCGGCGCGCAAATAATAATATAGCTCTTATTAAATCTCAATATAAATGTCCCAGTTTGGGAACTAGTTTTTAAGATCTTAAAAAGTGTGATTAAAGAAAAGTTATGTGTGAGAAGCGGTTTTCGCAAATACAAAAGTTTTGATTTTATGTATTCTCTAGTATCAAGGTAATTCAAATTAGACGGACGGACGACTTTACTATTGGACGGTTACGTAAGGAGAGTTAGTGAAGACCAAGGAAAAGATGGATTAACTGTGTGAACGCGGACATGGCAAGGAAAAGAGTGACTATTGATATTGCGAGTGATTTACCTTGCTATATCACTACTTATTGTCAAAATAATGATTACCACCTTTTTTTCTATTTCATGTAAATTTATTTTCTAATCTATTTTCTTGCCACACGTCGCTCATACACATACTTCATTTCTAGAAAACGTGAGCGTATTACAAAACGTCGCGAAAGCCATATCTGCTATCATCTCGGCTTTCCGTAATCCGCACTCGACGTCGCAGCAATAACAAAAAGACCGTTTCATTTTGAGCGGGAAACTCTTCGAGTATAGTTTGGACAAAGAAACTAAATTATTTCTTAGCGCTCAACGAATCAGCCGACTCTGTATCCGAACGTGGCTATGGACGCGATAATTAAAAAAGTTTCAAGATTATTTTTGTTGGCTATCTCCTTCTGTTCTCTGCGATCCTAGTAATTGCTCGGTGAAACTTAGACTGGACAAACCTGGGTAGACTTAACTGAGCTTACTGGGTAGGCTTACCTGAGCCTACCTGGCGTACCGAATTTAGGCTGCTTACCAGCAGATAAACATGAATTTAAATTAATTTTATTACGTTTGTTAAATTTTAAAAATAACTTTTATTTTTGGAATATCTAGCTATGATCCATGTCACGTATTTCGGCAAAAGTCACCAGAGACTCATAAAATAATCAGCACGAGCTGAGTGGCCCGGGCGCTTTTTACTGTACAAACAAACTTGTAAGTGCTTTTCCCTCGTATGTATTGTACGTAGATTCTTGCGCTGACAATATTTCCCCACGAATTCTCGGTTATTCATAATTCGTATTCTGCAATAAAATCATTATTAGAAGATAAAAGTTTTAAATTCGATTTCCATTTTGTTGGCAATAAATTAAGCAACTAATTGACTGGCTGAAAGCGGTCTCTTATATTTTTTTAGAGAAAAGAAAGTATTTTAGTATATACAGGGAGTAGCCTGCAATAAGAGGAATTTTAATCACAACCTTTGACCTTATAATACTCTAAAGTGCTTAAATTCAGAGATATAGTAATTCAGAGCTGCTATTCTTATTCAATGAATTTCAACATCGCCAAATTCGATAACGGTCGATACGATGCGGTACAAGTCATTTTTTTTATATTGAGGCGACCGTTTCCTAGTACGGTCGCGGTCAGAAAATGTTTATCAGTTTTCGAATCCGATTCTTTATCACTGTTTTCAATAAAGTCTACGACATATCAAACTACTTTTTACCCTTTGAGAATTAATAAACAATATGAAGTATGGAAAAGACAAATAAAGAAATGTCAGTTATCAAAAATGATTGTTTGAACGTCATTCGGACAAAAGTGAAATTATAATCAGAAATTTTAAAAATAAGATGACAAATTTGTATTTAATAAAATAAAGATAAATATAAACTGATATATTAAATAAAAGTTTTCTTTAAAAAGGTATCGATACTCGTCTCGTCGATGGATTGGATGGATGGATCTTGTGTTATTAAAAAATATAGGTATAATCTTTGGGTATTTTCTATGATCAATCAAATTCATACGAAATTAATAGACATTTCGTGATTTCTACTTTTTTGACTTCAATGTATGCAAGCAATTTTGATACTTAGGGTGGTAAACATTATCTGACCGCGACTGTAGAATAAGTAGCAAATACTGACTAAACCCTTGTTGTTGTACATAACTGGCTCGATTATATTTTGTTTAAAAAAAAAGTAAACATATTTCTCATTTTAATAAATTAAAACAAATTATATGATGAAAAAAATCCGTCTTTAGGTCTTAAAATTAAAAATCCATAGGACAATATCACCCCTATATTCCCATAAATACAATCAAATTCTGACTTTAGTTTAATATTCAACATAAACATACTTTTTAAATTATATTTTGTTTTTTATGCGTTTTTTAATACCTATATTTATTATGTTTCAACAATATTGGGACTATAAAGTGTAATAAAAAGAAAATAAAATATTATTATGTGATAAAATTGTCTCTGCATGATTTTATCCATCGCTGGGAATGTGCCAGGATGGCTGGCTGCATACCTTTCTGAATAGCGATGCTTATTTGAGCGAAAAAATACCGCAATGTAAATAAATAATGTAATAAAATATAACATCAAATTTAATGAATTAATCCTACGCGAATGATAATAAATCGTTCCTAACTAGTTTTCAATGCAATAGATTTCTTTGCAGTAAATTATCGGGATTCTCAGTACAATTTAATAGGAGAAGTTTGTCTCAGGTGGCGCCAGTATATTGAACGTTCATGTTAACTCGGTCCATCAGTTTTTGCACCTGTATCTTCCACTTCGGGAAACTACAGACACATTTTTTTTAATATAACTATAATAAGTTGTAAGTGTTTTGTGCAATAGTAAAATTAATTAACTAAGTCGCAGATATACTCAGTTATGTGGTTATAAATAGGGCGAATTGATAATTATTTAAATGTCATAATTTCCAAATAGATTGCTTCTAACACACCTAACATTTCTAGGACATATCAATGTACCGAACAATAATGCGACACCATAAACTACTTTATACAGAACAGCTTAAAACTTCGAGATATATCTCTCCAACACAAAGTTGGGTGTAACCGGGGGCGAGTCTGTGACGTCACGGGCGCCCGCCGCGCCGTCGCGGCGCCTAAGACCCTAGGTTAACATGCTCGGCACACAGCTAGGATTTTACTTGTCTTGAATATGCAGTAGACTAAATCCCTGATGCGTTATATAATCCTAGTATTTTGAATCGTTACCCGCTTTAAAATTAAAGATTTTTTTGTAAACTTTTTATAACAATAAATAATGTTGATACGTGAAAATAACATGGTATGGAAAAATTTAATTCTTTTAAATTAATAATTTTCAAATACTGATCAGCATCTATTTATGAAGTATGAAGAATGCTGAGTATGGATGTGGAGATGTGGATGGGCCTAGAATGAGAGGAAGACCAAAGAAGCGATGGGATGAATGCGAGAAGAAAAAAAAGAAGGGGTTGCTAAGCTGATCAGTGACAAAGGAGAATGGAAAAGAAAGACACGTGGTGCCGACAACTAGTTTGGGAAAAGGGCATAAAGAGACTAGCACCCATTCGCTAACAAGGCTTATTCGATATTAACGTTTTATATCAATGACACATCAATATTCGTTGAATTCTAGCTGGGCTAGTATTTATATTTTGCAAATTTACTGGATTCAGTATTACTATTTTGGACGATTATATTTAACTTTTTAGTCATATTCTCTTCAAGTTAGTAATTTAATTAGTATTGTTCTGAACATAAATATAAAACGAATGTACTACTATGTTGTTTTCTCTATTGTGCCGTTACTACATGTACTAAACATATATGCCCAGCCACATCTGTATCTTAACGAATTAGGTTAAGCTTTCGCTTAACTTATATCGCTGGATTACTGGGAACGCTCAGCTGAATGAAGGCTATTGGTAATTATGTCTCTATCTTAAGCTTGCTTTTGATTTTTTTCTGCAAACTAACATTGAATCGCTAGATTTGATTAGATCTGTGATAGTTTATAACAAATAAATATCTTCAGACATTCACATCTATCAATTAGCCTGGTAATGCTGCTTGTGTTACGGATACTAAATGACCGATAAATATATTTAATAGATATATATAATAAATACACATAATATATAATAAATACACATAAATATCCAGAATATAGTCGTGTGGTAGCGGCTAATTAAAAGAATACCTACTACCAACACATCTCTTCCCTTGGGTGTCGTAAAAGGCGACTAACGGACTTAGAACTGCACACGCACAGCCGTCCAATAGCTGTGAATAGCTTATAGCGGCGACGGGCTCACTACCTGTCAAGCTGAGTGCAGTCACTGCTTGGTGAAGTGAGGACTATGCGAATGGACTGCTTTTGCTGTGCTTTTGCCTAGTCTTTGACAAACCCCTAGAGGATAATAGTCGTGATTATATGTATTTACGTATATCCAGAATATATACAATACATTAAAAACATCCAAGACTGGAGAACAAAAGGACAGGTTGTCTGGAACAGATCGCTTGCTAGCGATTGTTACATTTAGCCTTAAGATTTCCGCTCAAATCAAAATTTTTATGATGTCGAAAACAATGAGTTATCGATCTAAACTTAGTAGTTAAGTATGTGATGGAATATATTCTATATTTAAAAATATCCTGTAAGTTTCGATCTTGTGATTTATTATCTCAAGTTTATGTAAATAGGTCAAGTATTAACCAAAGGATATGCCCTGGGGAACGCCATTATTTACTGGCGTTATTTACAAACACTCCCAAAATATATTGAATTGCTTAAATATGAAGTCGACACGTTTTCTGTGGTACGTTAATAGAGAAATGACACTGTAAAACATATCGTATTTTACTTGCAAGATATTATAATAAGCTTGAGCTAGTTCTGAACAGGTCAAAGTGCACGCTGCCGCCAGAACAGAAGCGCCTTTGCTCTGTAAACCAATTTAAACTTTATAATCTGCGCGGAACGAGGCGTCGCGAACAATACGATGGAAAATTTAATCTTTAGGCCTGACGTACTGTGTGATGTCTGAGAGCTCATAAAGAAGGCAAAGTCCACGATGCCGCATATAAATAATTGAATGGACTGACTGATAGAATATTAGGTAGGAACTACGCTCTATTGAAATCTGTTAACCCCTTGGCGTTCACCGCGAACACCGGTGATCGCAAAGAATAGATGTTTCTATTGTGTCTCGTTATGACCATTGACTAGATAACCTGCTAAATCATAATAATATATTCAATTTTGGTAGCTAAATTGATTAATACACTTGTCAAATCAATAGCACTAGGTTTAGATGCAAAGCTCAAAGCTAAAACTTCAGTCTTCATGCAATGCTCAAAGATTTATTCTAACGTGTAGGATTAAATCTTTAGAAACTCGAAGCTTAAGCAGTACAAGTTCCGAGATCCAGGAATGTATATTAAGATAACGTCTATAGCATCCCATAAAGCGTAAAGCCAGAGTCATCGCTTAGCTTGCTCAAGCACTGAGATATCTGCTCTCACACGACACGTAAGGAATTCAGGCGTATAATCATCCACCCTTCCCCCCCAAATCGCGAGACAAGCCTGTCTATTAACGTTTTACATGGTATACCTTCCCACGCTGGCCACATCTCCCTGCATCAGATACATAATTCATGCTTCTGAACAGATCTAGCGAGCAACCTCTTTTATGATTTACACTGATTCGTTATTAAAACTGATTACGTTTCGGTATTCCCTGTGTTTTTGGTATCTCCCAGTATTGTGCATAATTCAGCTAGTCGAACTCCAGAGGGATCTATTAGAGATACAGAATATGTGTTTGCGATACAGACAAAGGAAATTAAAAATGAACTTGCACTGAAGTCAAACATTTATATAAACCTCGAAGGTTTTTAGATGGTAGTAAAATAAAAAAATATATTTATATTCCTGGAATCGAATGCAATAGGTATTGGAATGAGTCCCCCTCTCTCCTAATTTGCTGTGCCCGACAAGGTCCATAATGTACTAATATGCAAATAAAGTATTGAGTATTGAATTGTTTCTATTTAAAACACAGTCTAGGTTTTCCATCTTTTACTAACCGTGATAAGTTCAAAAGGCTCGTATTATCATAAACTCATTTTATTTCATTAAACAAGTATGAAAAGTCAAAGTTCGCAGCAGCTTTATTTTTGTACGAAATGTTCTGATATTTATTTCGACGTAAATTTAAGATTGTCAATAAAAGATTATGGCTAAGGCATATCGGAATAATATATGTGATTCCCTGTAACATGAATTTACTACATATTGAAGTGTTTCTCAGACGACGGTCTAGCTTCGTCTGTTTTGTCTTTTCTCCGAGAATGTCTCAAATCCTTTTGACCTTTTCAGATGCTTTACAGTTCAATTTATAGGTCAATTCGATTGTCGATGCATTTAATGTTTGCATTTACGAGTAATGTGAATTGCTTGAATGAACTGGACAAGAAAAATCAACAATACCTATAAAACCCATTGAAATTTATTTCAATATCATAGAATAGTAATGTAACGCTAAAGTAAGCTGGCGTTATCATTACAAGTTTGATTTTATTACATAGATGAGATCCTTAAAGTTTTATTTCCTTTTTAACACCAATCTATAGTTACGCAGAAAACTAGAGGAACTTTTATGAGGGTCTCATCGAACCTGAGCAATTAGTCTTAATTGGGATTGGTTTACACTCGACTCTATGCAAAGGCAACTTTCACAGATATTCTGTGGATTAATCTTTATTTATTAAAGTTTGAAGACAAACATCGTTATAACTTGTTCAGTTCTTGAACATTCTCTAATAAGTTTCGCGCGTCAATGTTCGTGTTTTTGTTTCGATATCAAAACATGATTGTGACTCGATACAAAGGATTTCGCAAACAGGTTGAGACTCTTGAACTAAATACTGAACGGATAAAATATCAGATGTATCACTACATACTTAGTGTGAAACAATAGTCTCTTCCCGCTATATGTCTATCCCTTTAATATGTATGCTTAGATCGAAGTTACGCAAAAAAATTTAATTCTGTTGTAATAGATTTATGGCCACTTGCAGGAAATTTTAAACCTAGTTTAAATCTCGATTTTGTCAGATTTGACAATTTTGCTATGGCTGAAATGTCAAAAAATCACTAAATCTAGTTTTAAATCTCGATTTAAATTTCCTGAAAGTGGCCCATAGAGATTAAAAGGTTTAAACGAAGGTTTAAATTATAATAATATAATACATTAATCAGCATCGCACCCATGTTAAGCCGTTTATAATAAAGTCCATTGAGTTTTGATGTTAGAAAAAAAAGTTTTTCAAAGAAAGTATTTGGTTGAAGAACAAAAACATATTACCTCAATTCAATACTTATCACATGTAGCTGCATCAGATCACATTCCATATGTTCAAAGCATCATTGCCAGTGTCCAAGATACACATCTTTTCAGAAGCAATTTCTCTAAAAACCTACCTAAAATGGCTGGCGTCGACGAGATTCCATCTGAACAGATAACTCGTATCCTCACGTATCCCTTTGAAGGGTCCTTTAAATATCCCAGATATCGCTTCTCGATTCTTATTTTCTCGTAACTTTATGTGCCCTTCAGTAACAGTAATATGAATAAATATTATTGACACTGTTGTATTTAATATAGTACCCATGTTGCGAATGTCGGTGAAATAAATGATACATTTTATTCGATATCGATACATTTGCTGTTTGAATCAACATTTTATTATTTCTGATTTGTATGTTGTGAGATATTTGGACTCAAACAAACAAGATAGAATGCCGAATAGTTAACTAAAGATATAATAGAATATTCCACAATAAATCATCTGCCAAAAACGCTATGCGACATGTCCGTTAAATTGGTGAAGTAACGCGTCATGTAAACAATTACTACGCACGATCAAAATCCGTCAAATGCCAGTCGCATTCAATCAAATGTCTGTTGGCTGTGTCAGCCTGTGTCACGCATGCGTTTTGATTATTTTCCAAAATCATGACCTAACGGCACAGATAATTCATAGACTGTCATGGCCGACAGCGTTTTTGCCTCTCAAGCAATGGTGATGGTTAACAGTAATGAATCATTTGGGGCCCAATAAAAAAAGGGTCAACAGCCTATGGCCGTAGTAAGATGAATTCATATAGCATTTTGATTGAAATTGCGGTATTCTTTTATGCACATATGTAGTTTCTCAAAGTCGAAGTGCATACGAGCATATGTCACAATTTTATTACTTTGTCGTTTTGACATTACTAGTGCCTAGTGCCACAACAGCAAACGTTTGAACAAAACCTTAAAATGGCAAAGTATCCGCCATCCTATTTTAGTGTAACTTCTAGCAAAAAGTTCCGCCAAGCTATTATGATCTGTTATTCTGTATTCCACAAATTGTCGGGACAACGAAACAACAAAATGCGACCGATACATATTTACGGCGATTTATGGAAGGAATTACCATTTCCATGTGGGCGCAAAAACGGCAGCGGTGAAACTCATAAATTTGGAGGAGAACGGGTGACCTGCGCACGAATTCCCTCTCAAGAAATCATTTAGGTACAGATGGGAAACGTCCGCCATTTTGCATTATTTGTGGTGAGATTTATTTAGGGGGCGCTGGTTACATTATAAATCTCTGTTTTTAACCAAAAATGGCATCACATAATGGAATTAAATATTATTTTTAATCAAGCTTATATATAAATTGTATTTATGACAGTCTGTCATCGATCTGTGTTTCATTGGAAGTAACAAACAAACAAGGAAGAATAATTTGTTCGAATCGTAGTACCCAATTCTTGTTTCTATGAAACATTTTTTCTAGAACTAGAAAATCCGTTAAATACTGCTGAAAATTTCCACTTAATCTTTTTAAACTTCTTATCAAAATCGTAGCCTGGGGTACCTTCTAACTGCAAACATTCTTTGTTGTCAAGATCCAATCAAAAGCACTCAAATCGCTTCCACTGAATGAATAAAATCATTCCTTTGTTTTAATATTTAATATAGGCTCCTTAGCATCCCTTGTCCAAATTCCATAATAAAAGTTAAATAAAGGATCACCGATTCTTTCCTGTAATAAAATATTTAAGCGTTGAATTAATTAAAAAGTTTTCTGCGACTTATTACGGGCCGCAAAGGGCGATGAAAAAAGGGCTGATGTACCGGCGGTAATCTGCTTAAACCATTCAGCCTCTTTCTTGTTTTGATGGAAGTTGTGTCTGAAGTTGCTGGCTTGCAACTGGGCACAAGTCTTTAACATCCACTTAAGTGAGGTAAACGTTTATTTTCCCAACTTGAAAAGCTTAGAAAAAATCCGTCTTAATTTTTGGAACAAATTTGTAGGCACTTGGCTTATATTATTCTACATTACTGATTAAATCAAGACAAGCATTTCCACGTATAGTTACAGGTCTATTAAAATGCTTAAATCATTCAACTGGCTCTGTCGCATATTAAACACAATGCCTAGTTGGTGTCCATGTGCTTTAATTCTTAAATCTTATCTGGGCATGTCATTGACCTCTGTTAGATAATACTATGAAAGGAAAGATACTCTAAGCTCGCGAAGCATCTAAGTAAATCATTATGCATTTGCTCATCCTTCTACATTTTCTAAAATTATTTGAGTTGCACTCGTAAATACAATAAGTAAATTATCTGCATGCAAAAGCATCGAGTGTGGCTTGTATTTATTCATCCCGGCACACTATGAAAAAGGTCTATACTATAATACTAGCAGTGTGTCAGTAGGCATACTTCCTAAAATACGTAACTGGGTGACCCCATTTTCCATTTCATTATTTATTTAACTAAGTGGGAACATTAATATTGAACCCCAAAATTTAAACGCGGTACCAGACAAGTATGTGACGCCGGGAGGTGATTGAGGCAATATCCTTGGCATTACGCGGCTGACAGTACCAAATTAAATTACCATGCGGAGCACAATGACGCAGGAACGTAATTCAAGACGCTTGTCATGCCAATCTGTAAACGGTTATTGGTTCCTTGTACTTAAGGTTTACAAAAGACGTAATCTCAGCTCGAAATCGGGAATAAATAACGTAAATTTTTAGGTGTGGTTTCTAGTTTGAGTTTACTGTTCAAGTGTTGTTGGACTTTTATACGTTTAAGTTTCACTTAGATAGCTGCTAACTGATGAATTTTGTATTCATTTGTAACAGTATCGCTTGCCTGACTTTGCCTCCACCTTCATGTTTCCTCTTTCATTGCTCTTGTCATTCGTCAGTTAAACATGCACTTTTCTTCCTCTCGTATAAGAATCTACCCATTCAATTCAATCTTTATTTGTTCTTTTCATTTCATTTTTCATTTTCATTTCATTTTCACATCTACATTTGCCTCCTCACCTACTACATCTCTTAAGGCATAAATGCCTTTCCGTAGAACTATTTGTATTCTACCGAGTTATTGAGCCTAACCATTCTTACTCATTATAAAAGCCTCGAAATATTAAGGTTTTAGATGCATTTGCATCCACAGAGTCAATGTCTTCCACGTTTGATTTCTCTTTGTTTCGTTCACTCGTTTCTACACCTTTAAATAAGAAAAAATCTTCTGATCTCTGATTTATTCAGTCACATAATCTCTAAAATATGTCATAGTCAAACCTCCAGGAATCATAAGAAAAATTTGCGACTGTCATTGGAATTTGCGTTGATAGAGTGCTCAGTGAAATTGAATCATAAATAACGGAGGTTTGAGGAGATCGCTCACTTCTGGCTAAACGTAGACAAAAACAGTGTCAACTGCTACTGATACCGGTTTGCTCTTGACAAGAGATATTTTAGAGAAGCAATAGGAACGCCTCCGTATTTAGAAAAACTGCTGAATCTCTGAGCTGAATCGCTGGACCATTAGCCTCACAAAATTTTTGTAATACATTTTGTTTTAAAGGGGGCCACAAACTTTTTTAACAGTAAAGTTACTTTATACAACATAGTAACTTTTGTGGTAACTTCTTCGCTATACTCGGACTGTAGCAATTTTAAGTAATATCTGCCCTGGCTGTTAGAATTTGGTTAGAATTACAGAGTGCTCGTGGATTTTATATAATGCCCTGTGTAGCAAGGAATGGGGATTGTCTCATTTTTTTAAATTGTTATAAAATGAAAACCATTTCGAGGGATAAGGTTGCTGATCGTAGCCTAATAGTTAGAATGCGAAAATAATCATGGATTATTAATATTTTAGCCTTTAAATGAATAACCTTCATTTGCCCTTCAAATGACGTCACTGTTGGCTGAATATCAGTAATGTGTTTGCTATGACAGCAATGACAGAAATGACATTTACAAACACAAGTGTCATAAGTCACAAACAACAAATTATAACCTTTCATTGTAAGGTAAATACGATTTGTTCTCATTGTTTTAATAAACAAACGTTTAATAATTATGGAATATAGAAAGTGCTTTGTTCCTACCTGTAAGGTAATTATTACCAATGTAAGTTAATGAACCAAGAACTCAAACTCATAGCGTCGGCTTCACTTCGTAAAATTGCTCAAGATGCAAGCGAAGACTGTTCAGAATTGAACAAGTTACTTGATCAACCTACAAGCAGTAGCAGACCATTGAAAAGAAAACGTGAGGAAATAGTAATGCCCAGTACTTCTACGTGTCCTACCATGCCGAAAAAGGTAAAGTATATTTTACTGAGAAAAACAATGCTAAAGAAACAGTATAATTAATAGTCGCGAAGATATTTTTATATCTCTATATTATTGATAAATAACATCAACGTTTGTTTTACAGATGAATGTTGCAACACAGTATGAAATAAAAATGGTGCATAAGAGCACTAACTATATAAGTAGAAAACCGCTAACTAATATTGCTACAGTTGAAGTGATATCTTCACCTGACACATCATCTGTGACCACTCCTTTGTTTGGATGTACAACAGAGACTGAGGAATCTATCTACAGTGCATGAATCAACTAAGAGAATCTTCCCGTCTAGAAAAATTATGTTAGACACAGTATTTAAGAAACCAAAAATGTATGTTCATGTAGAGAGTTATTAGACGTGTAAGAGAGTATGCTTTATTTAAACCTCGCTATGTAGTGAACTATCAGTTTGTACCAATTTGAATGAAATAGTCATGATAGTAAGTGGACTAATCAATTTACAAGGAGAAATAATAAAAAGTTATTGAGTAAAAATTTTTTTATTAACACACTTTCTTTTTTCTCTTTCTAGATAGAAAATATTTTAAAAGATGTTCATTTTTTAACACTATCAAGTTATTCAAAAAATAAATAATAATATGTAGGCTTCATTGTAATCCACCCAAACAATATGGATGTTCTTGGTGGTTTCAAATAAAGGATCAGAAACACAAAATAACCCCTCATTTTTATTACAAGTCGTCATTTAACACATGACTTGTGTTCTAATTTATCCGTTATTTCCTCATTTTTCATGTATGTGCTAACAACTTTCTCTGAAGCTATTCTGTACTGTTCACTTGAAGTTTTTGGCTCCTCTTATTTCAGCAAGGTTATGTTGGTTATTTGTAGACATATATTCCAAAATCATAACATTCTCTCCTTTCGGCAGATTCCGTGAGTCCGCTTTGACAAAATTATTTCACGACATAGTAGTTTTTTCACGAAATAATAAGAAAACTGTTAATTCGCGTCGCTTGTGGTATTTTTACAGTAAAAAAAATAAAAGAATGAGTGACACATGAGTGTTGACATTTGTTTGACGGCATTCTTTTTTTCCTTGAAGCAAAGGACTTACACAATGTTACGCCAACAGTGACGTCATCGTGATAAAACGATCACGTTTTTTCAAAATTCCGTATAAAAGTTATTACTTTAAAAATAACAAAAATATTGAAATTAGTTTCTCAAATTGATCTATTTTATCCATTTCAACTATAAAAACAGCATGTCGAAAATATTAGACAATCCCCATTATCACACCCGATATCGTTTCTCTTCCAGCTCTGAGTTGCGGCGTAATGTCAACTGTATGGAAACAATCGCTTGTGGTTCCTATCTTCAAAAGTAGGGTCAAACACAATTTTTCTTATTACAGGTGTATATCAAAATTATCAATAATTCCAAAACTTTTTGAGATTTTCGATTCTCTGTTTTTTGCTGTAAGGCCGTTTCTTATATCCCAACAACACGGTTTTATCCATAAACGGTCTACTGAAACTAATCTTTGCGAATTTTTGGACAATGTACTCCGCGGCATGGATGCCCTGTTCACCAACTATTCAAAGTGTTTCGATAAAATCCGCACCAAACCTCACTATTATTTAATCCATCGCTATGCAATACAATTATTTGAAATATTTCAGCGATTGATCAATTCCGAGGCAACGTAAGAAAATCATGAAAATAACATTATTGATTTTATCAAAACATAGTTGTCAGTTTGGACGTCATGACTTAACGTCTTTTTTATATTTTTATTTTGATGCAAAAAGAGTTTTGTTTTTTAAATGTCTCTATGTAATATATTGGAAATAATAACATAATAGATTGTTAACAAAGGTCAAATGTGTGACGGTGTCGGTCGTTCAATAGTAGATGCTAGTCTGCTTTGAAACGATTTTATCCTAAATCCTGTTTCAAAGATTGTTTTTCGTGCAAATCATCTAGTCACAGTTACCCTTGTAAACCTTTCGAGTAGATAATAAAATATTCGAATACACATGAGAAGCCCCTTGTCAATATTATTTCAAATCAGAACGATTTGTTAAAGGTTCCCTTTTGATGTTATGATTAATTTGCCAGTGTATTGGTATAACGCTATTGAAACGGTACTTCAGAATTTGTGATCCGATTTCAATCAAGAAATCACAAATGTAAATTTTATTGGTGTGTTATATGAGTCAGTTATTAAAACAACACTAAATCATGTTATCAAGGACGTTACTCATACGCGGTTTTCGGGTGCTAATACCTCCTGCGGTCTATAGGGTCCATAGGGACCAGGGCTACATAGGTAACAGTGACAGTCGAATACTGAAACGCCTTAGCAGCTCTTAAACTCAAATTTTGCATACCTACTCAAATTTAGTAAATGAATAGGTGACAATAGTTAACAGCATCTCAAATTAACATAACATAGCATCACGCCTCTTTCTCCGAAGGGGCAGGCAGAATTGTGGCAGAAAACACCCACGTTACCCACCCCCCTTATTTCAAATTAAGTCGTACTTAAACATCACTCAATTGAAAAATCTAATGCCAAAACGCAACTCAACGCTAACTGTCACTCAATTCAACTGTCAAATGGTTTTTACTTTGAGTGTGGTCGCGAGGTGTCTTTCTTAAGTGTACAAAAGTATCTAATAAAGTCCGCGTCATCCTAATCTTCTCTTTCGGATGACGAGGAAACACCTGGAGAGCGTCGCAGGAACGATTTTACGCTGAATGCGTATAAAAATACAAAAATTTCGAGCGCATTTCCGTTTGATTAATAAATTGTTGTTTAAACTTGATTGAGTCACAAGAAAATGATGATAATGTTACATTAGCGTTCGCGATATTTTTCGCATACCTCTGTTAGAGGTTTTCGTACAGGTGGCGAAGTTGTTGCCATGTTCGTGAGCCACTCACAGCAACAATTTATTGCTGACAAACAGAGACCTACGTCTCCCGCTTTTTTGGATCATATGTGCGTTCGTTTCTTTGTTTTGCTGATATCTGAAAGTATAAAATGATACATAGACAATAAAATAAGTTTTGCATTGTACTTTGTGACTGAAAGTTTGACTTGGGCTATGTGTGTTACATCGTTGGAAAGCTGAATAAAAGTTACAATGGCGCCTACTTCTAAATATTGATCCGTAATTCTTTTTTAAACATAGCATTAAAGCCTTCCAATAGCCATGAAGGTTTTAAGTATGAGAGTGTATTTTAATTGCTGTTGTATTTTGTTTCAGGTATGTAGCTGCCACTGTTACGTGTCTACTGAAAAGTTCACGGATACGGTGCAACGTAGACGACACTTTATGTGCGATTGAGTCTGCGGCACACAAAATGTCTGTATAACGAGCAAAAGATCCTTCGTGGATTTTTTGCACGCCATGTGCATTACTGTATATTAACTATATATAATGCACATGATATAACTGATCTTTTTTAACATACTAAAAACTCTGTCACGCATAGTCTGTCGTCTGCGCTGCACCTTAGAGTTTTTTTAACGGCAAGGCGTAGCATAAGAGTCCGCTGCCCTGGTAAGTGTCATTTTAATTGTGTTGCCCACGGAAGAGACAAAACAACATTACATGTGTTACTGATCTTTGAAAGGAATGGCTTAGGAAATATAGCGGGTGTGCAGGACTGTACACCTTTTTATATTATTTATGTTTTTATACTTTTTTATTTATAACTTTGTGACTTTTGACATTATTATTGATTACAACTCTTGAACTTGTCACGGTCTTTTTCATCTCCTAGTTTCCACTCCCTCACAGCGGGATAATCAAAATTATATATGAATTAATTAGTTAGTTATTAATAACAGTATACCAAACGATCCAGTCCTTTGCGTTACGTGATCTCCATCACAAAGATTTACATGCTCACGCAAAGCTGATACACTCAGTGTTAGTTTACTGACTAATACCACTAGTTATTTCAACGCCACCATCAGATGCATCTGATAGCGTATTATGCCAGTGCCAACTCAATATAGATAGTGGACCGCAATGCATTACAAGTGGCATTAACAATAAACACGGCTATTCGCTAATATACATTGACAGGAGTGTTAACATGAACATGGCACAAGATTTCGAGCAATAATTATTAAGTACCTATCTTGATTACAGTGGATAGTACATATTAGACCTTCCATTCGTTCAGTCACAAGCATTGATAATTGCATTCATTACTGACACTGACTTTTATTGTTAATATAAGGTCCTTACCTATGAAATTGGTGTTTTGTATGGAGATTTGGGAGAATTCTGCATTTTCCATACTAAAATTTTTTCAGTTATCTTCACACCGACAAATCCAAAGATAATAATATTTGGCATCTATCATTAGACAAGCTTTATTAATATGTGTAATATCACACTTCATAAAAATTATTTATCGTTTTTAAGTGAATGCAAATAAAATTATGTATTCGGGAGGCACTTAAAAAGAGTTGTCTCCGTGTCCAATTTTAACACAATTAAACTTACAACAAATTATCAAAACAAATCAAAAGAGCTCAAAAATATAGTCTATTTTTAGACGAGGTAGTTATTTTTTAGGAATACTCTGAATCTTAATAGTTACAGACAAAATACTAAGAGAAAAAAAACACCAATTTCATAGGTAAGGACCCAATATATTAAGGGCGTCTTCCAAGAAATTTAAATCGAAATTTAGAACTAGATTTAGTAATTTTTTGACATTATTACTATGGCCTTGTCCAAAATGTACAAAATCGAGACTTAAACTAGATTTAAATTTTCCTGCAAGTGGGCCTAAAGGTTTAATTTATTTTTTACTAATTCATCTTTAGTCTTTCCCTATGACTCGGTATAGTCGACTAATGAAATAACCGCACGAAAGATAGAAACAAGCCGAATAACATTTATTTTGTCGTTAAGCATCTCTACTCTAAAAAGATAAGGTGTGATTACCATGCTTGTAAACAAAATGTACAACTTAATTGATATTTGAATACACTCCAAATGCAGTATGGCGATGTAAGGCATGGAATGTTCGACATTTGTCACCTCTCCCGTGGAATTTCTCGAAATCTCAGTACTTAGTTATCTTCGACATTCGCACTATCCAGTAATTCGATTACAGAATACCAGGCATTTATAAATGACAAGGGATAAGGCGTAATGGCAGGTGTTTCGCCGCGGGTTTGCGGTTTGTGGTCGCCACTGTCTGGCTGACGAGCGCTTTATCCTGCCGGGTTACGCTCGGTCTTTATGTGGTCCTGGTTGTAAGGACTGCTTTGAGGAGTTTATTCACTGGAGTGCGTACGCAAAATGAGATTGGGTATTTTGCTTTGTTAAAGATCATTGTATTGTCTGTTAACGTAGGCTTTCAGTACCTGTTATTTAGCCATTCTTTGTTCGTTTTTTGGCATACTGCTGTATGGGATACATATAGGTATATAAAGAAAAATACCACTGCTAATTAGTCAAGAAATTTCAGGAACGAGTCGACGTGGTGGTCATAGAACGACAAAGTTGAAAATAATTCAGGCGTCATAGAACGACAGGGTTGATTTTCTCTTGTAAAAAAATTGTGATAGCTACTAATAACTGACAGCTTTCTTTATTTTACCACGTTTTTATTAACTCACTTTCTTGTTTGTCTTTTTGTCTCTTTGTTTGTCCGGTTGGTTTTTTGTATCTTAATTTTGAGGCACTTAAGAACTAGTTATCGGACTGAAACTTTGTCAATAGTTCAGAACCCGGGGCCCGGGGACAATGCAACTTGCAACAATTTTCAACTTCATACGAGCACTTTTAGGTCGAAATTTCAACAACTATCAGGTTCTGTATTGAGAGACTACACACAGCGCCATCTATTGATTGGTGTTAAATCACCAATTAATAGATGGCGCTATGCGTAGCTTAAATAATAAAATAATGATATTAGATAAAAAACTTAAAATCCCACTTTTTTTTCATAAAAAGGAGCTTAGCACTTTTGCTAATTGTTTCTTATATATAAAAGTTACACTATCGGGACTACACGCGACGTAAATAATGTAGTATATAGATACTACTTACTGCTCGACGTTTCGGCTGGGTTATACCAACAGTGGTCACGAGCTGACGGGGCGCGGCGGCGTCTGCTCGGGCGGGCCCGTGAATCTTCTTCTACCCGCACATTATGAATATTGCAGTCACTTCGGCATACCACACTCACAGTATCTGGGTTGGTTTGTAAAGGTACAGTCCGCGGCGTACACTTGTTAATCACTGGATTCCACGCTGATGACAATTTAAACCCGTCCTCCCGATTGTGAGCATTAAACCTATTGGTTTAAGACTCAAGGGCAGGTAGCGATATTAAAACTAGAAACACAAGGCAGTGTTGCTTGGCGTTATAATAATAATAATATGTTACGAAAATACCCGAAAAATACATTAATGATGAGAGACTATTTAGTCTCTCGTCATTAATGTATTTTTCGGGTATTTCGAAGTTCGTTCGAAGCCATAAAACATTAATAAAATACAAATGTAAAAATCCCACGTTTTTAAAAAGAGCATAACAAACATGAGGAATTGAATAAGGGATGAGTCACTCAAAACGTGCGGGCGCATCTTTGTAACTTATACTTACGATGTATACATGCCACGTATTTTATTAAAATCCCTCTATTATTATTATTTTGATCAAAATATACTTGACAGTTTGGACATGTTGACTGGACGTCTTTTTTATGTTTTTATTTCGATGCAAAAAGTGTTTTTTTAAGAACTCACTATGCAATAGCTTAAATCGTTAGTTGGAAAGTTATTACAAAGTTATTACTTTGTAAACAAAGGTCAAATTCAAACATCAATAGCAAATAATGTGTCTTATATGTTCTTTGTTAAAAAGGTGATAAATCCACGAGTTTCTTTCCTTTAGCACTTTTAGGTTCAATCTTATCGCTTTTTTGCTGACATATAAAATTCTGTCAAAAGTGGTTAACCGTTTATTAAAATTACAATTAAATGTTAGTAATATATTTTATCGGTTTATAGTTTTAATTTATATTGCTTTTTAAAACAAATAATTAGGAAGATCTATTTTTACGCCCATTAAAATTAATTATGAATCTTTCATTGTAGGAAAATTCTCTTTATTCAGACGTCATAAGAATATATTACGCTTAACTGAGCAGACTGGATAGCGGTAATATTGACGATGTAAATGAGATGTAAGCTGTACTAAACAGCCTCCTGCCTTAATTAAGGTGTGCCTTGTTTGTCTGCGGCCGGCGATAACTTGTAATGGCCCCAGTACGCCGCTTCAGAACCTCTTTAAACCTGCTATTGTACCGGTGAAAAAAGTATCTATTAGGTCCTTACCTATAAAATTGGTATTTTGTATGGAGATTTTGGGGATGTCTGCATTTTACATACTAACATTTTATCAGTTTTCTTCACAACGGACAAATCCAGAGATAATAATATTTGCATGTATCATTAGACAAGCTTTAGCAATATGTGTGTGAACACGCTTGATAAAAATTATTCATCGTTTTTATGTTAATGCAAATCAAATGATGTATTCGGGAGGCAGTTAAAAATAATTGTCTTTGTGTCTAATTTTAACACCATTAAACTTACACAAAATTATCAAATAAAATAATACGAGCTCAACTATATGGTCTATTTTTAGAAGAGGCAATTATTTTATAAGAATGTTCTGAACTTAATAGTTACGGACAAATTGCTAAGACAGAATAAAAACACCAATTTCAAAGGTAAGGACCCAATATATAACTTGACTTCTAGGACTTATCTCTATCGATCGATCGGCTATGCTATTAATGCCTAGTATGACAACGGAAACACAACAATGATACAAATAACATAAAAGAGTTCATGAATTATCATAATAAGATTATTTTATTTAAAATTTTATTGACATTTATAAATAATTAATCAAATTCTTTTTTCTTTTTGACTGTACACTATGTAATCATATTTTATTAATATTGGGACATTTCTAATTTTAAAATTAAGTTTAAATCTCGTGTACAGTGCCGTTAGCTCTATCGGAAAATCTATATTAGAACTTATTAGAACTTAAGTTAATATGTAATGCAAAAACTTCTGTGATTATCGTATGGTTTACTCTCAAAATTAATACTATGTGCACAGTTTACTCGGAATATTGTTAGACAGACCCTCCCCATGGTTTGTTCCACAGGTTCATAGATAACGCACGGTATAACGATTTACATAGAAACCAAGCGTGGCAACTTTTTAACGTCTACTGTGACGTCACAGCTGTAACTTAGAGACTGAAGATCGAAACTGATTGAAAAATACCAATTTTTTAGTTTTAACAGCCATTCGGACGCGCACAGACCAGTTAGCAGCGGGCCAACCCTAACGTTTGGTCGGGGTTTTAGAACACGAGCAGTGATGTACTTGCGGCATCTACGTAAATGTACATCTTTGTTGTGTTGTACTGGGAGAATTTATTTACTCCGAAACAAGATCTGCATCTGTTTTCAAAGAACCCCTATTGAATGGTTATAAGAACTTTTAATAAATTACCTTATGACTTTAAAGTCTTGATATTTAATAAATTTAAGTTGAAATTATTTATTAAACAAAATGTATTACACAATTGGTGAATTTTTAAATAATGAATTGTGACATTACTAATTAATACCATTTTTTTATTTGACGTTATAATTACTATTCTCAGTTGACATTAGATATTTTTTAAATAGATTTTTTTTTATCTTATTTATAAAATGGACTTTTATGAAATAGATTATCTTAGCCATTACCATCTGGACATTGTTATTATTCATAATTATTATTTAATTGACATGATAATTATTTAATTGGAATTGGCACTAACTTCTGCGATGACTGATTGTATAAATTAAGGACATGTTCATCCTCATTTTGATTTTTATAAATTGTATCCAAATTTTTTGCACACTAATTTTCAGTAGAATATGTTGGTAAATTTCTATTTGTAAGATCATTGTTACCATATTCTGGCAAATAAACAATTATTATTATTTTATTCCTTGCTACAGAAGATCTGAGTATATCAGACAAAATGTGTTGAAACCTCTACCTGCCCCTACAAAGTAATAAAACTGATGTGTTGTATGAAAAAAATGTTACTGAAATAAATCCTTCACAGACAGAATATGTCCAACAGATTTTTTATTAACGGATTTACAGAATTGTAAACTGCATAAAGCTGGAACTTTTACACCTCCATATAAAAAGTTTTTAATAGTCGAAATGGACAGACAGAACAGACAGACACATGAGTTGCAATAAAGTTTTTCCATTAGCGCTGGTGAATTTCCACATTATAACAATGCTCTGCAGAATTTTATTCAGATATAAATTTCAAAATTATCTTCTATTGTAGAGTTTAATATTATACAGTCACATCGTTTCATCATTTGGTGGATTAAGAATAATTGTCTCAATATTCAACCCGAAGTTCTAGCCCCGGAATATCACACTATTGTCAACGACTCCACCTGGACCTGCGTGTGAGTTAGTTTAAACTATAGATTTGACGTTATCAGTCGCGTACGGAAGCACTACGCGCGGTTCGAGACTTCTTCAACTTGCACAAGATCATCGTGCTGGTCACTGATGTTGGCAAGGTTATATTTTATTTTACTTGTGTGTACAAGTACGAGTGTTGTCTACGGGTTGGAGACGTGTTTGACTTGTAGGTCTAACATGACCAATGAAACACGATATTATAAAAAGATATATCGTCCTAAATTGATAAAGATACGTTTGTCAACTTATCGCATTTGCTCAGTGTACGCGTCTCGTGAGATTCTTTCTTTTCATTCAGAATTCTTTATCTGAACATGCAGTTATAATTTTTACTGCTTTTATTTCAACTTCAAATTTTGCAACTCAATTTTGAAGCAGATATCTTTAGCCTATTGAGCTGAAATCTATCATGCATGTGTTAATCGGATGACAATGCAATATTATTATGACTTGGAACATCTTTTGCAATCACAATGTAACACGCTTTTATTTACAATGTGAAGATGTGTAATTGCATTATGTTAGGCGCACTACCAACACTTGCAAACAGAAATTAAAAATTATAATACTTCAGAAGACCAGTAATGAGTCTTGCAATCGGCAACCATTGCATCGCATGCTAGCTTTTATCTTCGAGTAACGCGACCTGCGGTGTCGTCATGCTTGCCTGGTATCCGAAACCTCCGAGGGTCGTCTGTCCGGGTTTGAACCGGACATGCTATCGATCCGGACGCGCAAACAATGTCATCCGAGTCTCCAGCTAATGGAGTCTGCGGTTGTAACTCGGATAGAACGCAAACTTGTATGGGATTTAGACTGTTTGAGTTTACGACACAGGAAACTGTTTAGAACTATCGGCGGCATTCGGATTATGGTTGGCTTAGCTTTTGTTGCGACTCAAAAGTTAGATGTTCGATGGGTTTTTGTTATAGTTGTTGTAAAATTCTCCCATGTAGGGAAGGCAAAGGGAACGGAGCCCATACAGCCAAGTCTTCAGTATATATTTCTTCAGTATTTGCATTGAAATGCAAGTGTAATACATTTCAATGCATTCTTGGGAGAGTTTGGCGCCAAACGATCGATGGCAGATACTGTGGTGCTACTTGGATGAGGTGGATTAAAAATCTCATCACTTTTCACACCACTTGACGTTTATTTCGATAATCCTCCACATTGCACATCATCACAGACACTTATTACACAAAACTACACTGATTTTACGTAACAATATCCACTCCGTACAATATTACAATCATCGAAATAAAAATCACGTCCGCCATAGTTGAATGCCGCCAAAAACTCTTTTTTTCTCTTTATAGTTTTAAAAACAGGTTTGTTAGCGTTATATCTTAGAGGCAAGGAAAACTCGAGTGGACGGCCGGTGGTTCAAACCACGCCTATACTTACTAAACTTAAGGCACCACCATATTGATTGTAATATTTAACATCTCGGATAATCCACAGCTTAGCGTGCCTTCGAAGATGATACATTTTTGCTCGCCATCGTCTAACAATGACAAAGGTTGCTTTGTTTTTAATATCATTTCCAAAGCGTCGGAAAATGAACAAATTTCATTACAATGAATTAGCGTAATAATAGTGTAATTTCAAACCTTATCAGTATCGCAATAAGATAGCCTTTAATTCATTCCTTTTTTAGCCTATTTCAATAACATGGAAATAATATGCAGTCATAAATAATAACTGACAAACATAAATCTCCATTGAAATAACAGCTTTGATGTTTATTCATTGAATAAAATGTACCATTTGATGAAGAGGATATTAAAATGACGACAAATAGTTTGGAAACTGTTATTTCACACACAGATACAATAGTTATATAGATTTTTCCTGCTGCGGTAGGCAGAGACTTAATAAACAGCAGCTCTTCACTTGCTACGATGCTCGTATCTTTGCAACTCCCTATGGTTTATTATTTCTAATTTCTAATATATTATTTCTTATGAGCCTTTCTACTTGTGGTGGTTTTCTTGAAAAGGTTGTAGAGAAAAGACAAGTGTCTCTGTTCGTTATTTGTAAGATTTTTGATAAAACAAGAGACCGAAATTAACCATATAATACAAAAAATATCTCGTTTAGCCTTCATCACGTTTTTTTACGTGAAATAAGCCAGTTGTCAGTCAGGGTTTTCTGAAAACAGACTTTTGAATATTAGGAGTACACGACCGCAGCAGAGGTCTGTTGTTGACATTTGTTAAAGGGTTTGTAAAAAGGGTGAATACAGGTGGCCAATGCTCGTCTGGTTGCTCCGCCAAAAGATTTTACGCCCGACGGACAACAGCACTTTCAATCCGGTAAAACTCGACAACGAACCGATTGCCTTTGCCCCTACTATGTGTTTTTGCGTTACCTTTGATCTTTACGAAATTACTTTACAGAACTCATTTACGAGTGCGAGACGCATTTTGTAATATCAAAGCAATTGCGAGATTCAAAAAGCAAATATGATTGGGTCGAAAAATATGAGATAATCTTCATTTCAATTTTGTTAGCATAAACAGAATAAAAACACAATGATTGCATTTAATAATATAGGTTTTTCCATATTGTTAGAAGCCTGATTTTGTGCAATGCTAAAATTTGTGTTCTATCTAGGTGAATGTCGACCAAGCATGGGCAATGGCAAGGGAACTTCGAAAATCAATGTTTACTTTCGTTGTTAGCCATCAAACAGCATTTTTTTGTTCATTTCAATTCCAGAAGATATTAAAAATTCAAACTATTAATATTTATTTTCCTTTATTAATGAAATATAAATGTTCTATATTTTTTTTCGAAATTCCTTTGCTCGCTAAAAACAAGGAAACTGCTAGAAAATTGATAGCTTTGGTACAGTAAAGATTCTATTGCAAATGGTTATTTACATGTTTTTTGCGAAGTGTTCTATTTTAGAGTTCTCAGGAAGAGAAATTTATGTTTGGCAGATAAATCATTCTTTATTATGTACAGTCGAGTACAAAAACATATACACATTTAAGAGGTGAAAATCTTTATTTCTTTCTTATATATAAGACTTTTCTGTCAAAAGTGGTTACATAATTTTGGAGTCGACTGCACCTACATCAGATCGGAATATGTACATAATTATTTTTTCAGCTAGACAGTGCTCTTTCAGACTACCTGTCGATACTCCATCGACAGGTAGTCTGTATAAGTGTAAGTAAGTAAAGATACGGATACAAAATACACATTCACAACATATGTTCTGCAAACCATTCTAGCAAATATGTAAAGCATCCACTTATAAATATAGAGTTTGAAATCATCTTAAAGTAAAGCAAACGCTGTTCTCAAAGAAAATCCACGAGATAAAATGGAAATACGTTCTGAAACTATGCGCCAAGCGCGTCCTGCCAGCCTTTGATAGTAGTGGAGGGCGCGGGAATAGCCGCTGGAGTGACTCGGGTAATGCAAGTACGCACTTGTAAACACATTTTCAATTTTGAAATTAACTTAAAGTTTAGTTTAAATACCTGTCGCCACGAACAAAGATATTTAAACCTTTGGCGGGCACCGCGAACACCGTGCTCGCAAACAATAGATGCTTCTATTGTGCTTCGTTTTTGCCCGTTGACTAGCTACAGAGGCATGTGATTCTTTGTGCAAATTCCCTTTGTGGCATGCGTATTCCCTCGTCCTCAAATATGGGTTACTTCAAGAAAGGCGTGAAAAGACTCCTAATAGGCCGCAAGAAGGAGATGGCTAGGCCTACCGTTCTCTATAATAGCCTAGCTATTTGAGTATTTCCGCTGCGCAAATAGCTAGGGCATTGGATTCCTCTACTGCTTACGTTGGTGTAGTAATTACCTATATTTTAAAAAACAATTAATAATCCAGTAAACAGTTTTATCACAAAAAGACATTTTAGAACATCGTTAAAGTTACACTTAATAATAAAAAGAATGCTCGAAAAAAGGAGAGTTCTTTGGCCCTGTAATAATATTTTTTTTATTTATTTGCTACCCCATGAAATATAAAAATACCAAGAGCCCAGAAAGTGCAAGGAAGGCTTTTTATCACTCGATTCCGCCGTTACGTCCAACTATTTGTTCCCTTTCACCGTAAATTGGTGTTCATTTCGGAAGTACAAGATATAAATGAACCGTCATCATTTGTGCCGACACCAATCACACGTCGATAAAAATGGGCACCGAACAAAAAAATGATGGTAAATTGCACGTCCGAGCGACATGAGGAACTGAGGGTGGAAGCCTACTGATGATTATTTAAATGAATACTTCCTTGTAATGTAATGTTTACATCTGACATCTTTGTTGTCACCAGGTGAATAACATAGGTCAATAACATAACGTAACCTATTCCCCGAAGGGGTAGGCAGAGGTGTTAAACACTCACTTTTCGCCAGATATGTTAGGTCCCCATGTAACAGGTGTTGAGCCTGTTGCCATGCACCGGGCACAACGTGAGGCAAGCGATATTCCCATTGAACTGTACTTAAGTTTTAATCAAACAGTGGCGGCGGCGGTGGGATCGAAGCCGCGTTTCCCGCGGCCTCTCAAACGAGTAGTGCCCCGTCCGTCCCAATTCGGCTACGCGCGAGCTGTACCTCCGGTTTTGCAAACTACAAATTTTACGACGTCCACTAACCATGTGGGCCCTGTGCTTGCTTGCCGCGTTAGTGGTATAAGAAAAAGATGAAAAATCGTCAATAAAATGTATATTAATCAAGGAAACTGTAAAGTTTTTTAAAAATTAACATTATGATTTGTTTTTAGCTGTGGCCAATTACTGTACACGATAGTACAGTGTAGCATAGCGCGCTACGATAACAAGTAACCGAGATATGGTTGAGCAGCTAAAAGTACGATAGTGAATGTAACATTGGAGTCAAATAGATACTAGACCTACTGGCTACAACAATAAGGACTATAGAAGATTAATAAACCTGAATCACCGCGGTCCCCGAGCGTACACCTGGCTCGGCGGAAGATCTTCCCTTTTCGCTGAGGGTGCGGCATGCCCTTCCCGCAACCCACAATCGCATGGCCAATTACTATAGTTTTGAGGTCAATTACTGTATTTTCCACTTTTTCACTTTTAAGTAAATGTTATTCCTAAAATATACAAAGTTATTATCTATAAGGTATCCTAATTAATAAAAAAACTATGAACCATAGGACAAAATTTTTATTTACTTCTGAGTTTTATATTTAATCTAAGACGACATTTTTTATAAATCGCTTAAGTGGCCAATAACTATACAATTTCCCCTATATTCATTTAATTAATTCAAGCACATGCTACCTTTTTAAACTGTGTAACGGACGAGGCTGCTCTAATGTAATGTAATGTAAAATTATACCTGTGTGACAGTTAAGTTTAAATTTACTTAGACTAATTTCCTTGACTAACTTTCTATTTGGGGTCGGCGCAACATGTCTTCTTCTTCCACTCTTTTCTATTACTCTTCAAGTCAACACTCACATCCATCGTCATCATATGATCATTCACACAATCTATCCTCTTTCTCTGGTCTTCCTCTCCCCACACGCCCATCCACTATCAAATCCATATTTTTACTGGTGACAATCATTCTCTCTCCTCATTACATGTCCATACCAAGAAAATCGTTTTTCTCTCAGTTTATCAGCAATCGGGGCAACTTTCAGACTTCCCGTAATGTTGGGTCCTTACCTATGAAATTGGTGTTTTTTTTCTCTCTTAGTATTTTGTCTGTAACTATTAAGATTCAGAGTATTCCTAATTAATAATTACCTCGTCTAAAAACAGACTACATTTTTAAGCTCTTTTGATTTGTTTTGATAATTTGTTGTAAGTTTAATTGTGTTAAAATTGGACACGGTGACAACTCTTTTTAAGTGCCTCCCGAATACATCATTTTAATTGCATTCACTTAAAAACGATAAATAATTTGAATGAAGTGTGATATTACACATATTACTTAAGCTTGTCTAATAATAGATGCTAAATATTATTATCTTTGGATTTGTCGTTGTGAAGAAAACTGAAAAAAATTTAGTATGGAAAATGCAGAATTCCCCAAAATCTCCATACAAAACACCAATTTCATAGGTAAGGACCTAATATATTCATTCCTCACTCTATCCATTCTCGTCACACCACACATCAACCTCAACATTCGCATTTCAGCCACATGCAATCTTTGTTCATCCATCCGCTTTACAAGCCAAACGACCAATATATTTTTTAAATAACTTAAATAAACTTTTTGCCATATTCCCCCGGGAACTTAGCCGTGGAGGCCGCTGCATATAATCTAGTCTGGTATATTTATCATGAACTCAGCCTAAGCAAATAGTGAAGTCACACAACAGATTTGTTCAGCTCATCAAATACAGTGTGCCACCGAGCGTATTCCCCCATGTAATCAGTAAGATTGCTTGTTATTAAGCATATTATACGATGTCCCTCGGCTGGGCCACACGAGACGAAAGTACTTCAAAGTAAGATGTTAAATTTAATGAAATGCTAATCGAATCCTAAGGACCAGGATAACCAGGTTAACAATAATCTAACACAAACACTTGAACAAACCTTGTGGTGTATAGTGACTATTATAGAATATCAGACGACAGTTTCAGCTAATACCTTAAACCGGATGCGGCTTAGTCGCCATATTGAGGGCTGAGACGCGCTGCGGAAGTACGCGCTCTGATAGGGCGGCATTACCTCTTGAGCAGTTGTGTTGTCCTGGTACTGAGTTTACTTGGAATCAAGTTTATTTTTAAACGATCGATCCTGTTTGCTCTTAACTTAATTTCATGTTGTTTATTTACTCCGTTCATAAAATTGGTATTCCAATCGTTTTATTATTATGTGGACAGGACCTTTGTTTGGTAAAAATATAGGTGACATTTTGTTTTCCACTCGCAGTATTAAAAATCCCTAAAAATCCCTTTTTTAACTATATATAGGTCTTAGTATACAGGTACAATTCCAGGTAAACTTGACTGCGGTAGAATTGTTCAAGATGTTTACCGGTCGCTATACCTCTATCTAGAACCTCAAAGAAATCTAGAAAGAAATCAAAAACATGCCCAGGATATATGATAACTGCTGAATGTTTACTTAATAAATTTTGCTAGCTCTTGTTATTTATTACTTCTTAAATTAACTAATTATTTAATGATTAGTAAAATATGTTAAAAGTTTAAAATAGGCAGACGTTCTGATTTACTCTAGCCGAGAGAACCAAAGAGGGCGTCTTAAATTTTTGCCCTTTGAAAATCTTGTTATGAAATATAAGGATTGTTTATCACTCCATTGTCTGTCTATCAAACAGACATTTGTAGACAGGCACAGATCTTCCGAGCAGCTATTTTCCGTCATCAGCCCCGGAAGCGGTGGTGCGCCATATTGGCGACCGGAGGCGCACCGCCGGCCACCGCCCGCGCCGGATGCAGCCCTAGTCCCTTTGTGCGACAGACACTAAACGCTGGTACACAATGGAGGGGACAAATGGACCACGTTTTGGGTCCATACCGGGACATTACGGTACATTAACTTGCTAGTTATAGATGACCTTTTAAGGTGCGTAGTTTAAGTATTCGTTAAAAAATGCCAATTTTACGGGCAAGTAGGTTTCTTTTGTAAAGGTCATTTTATTCAAATGGTCATTTCATTAACAGCGGTATATACCATCCTTTTGTTGATCATTCAGTGTGACCGTCTATTGTGAATATATATTGCATTGTGTAATCCCGGCTTTAAGCCCCATGTATGTAATACCAGTGTGTAGCAGTTTTTATCGTAATAGCGACTGCACTTAAACAAAGCCAATCCGTCAGACTAGAAATGAAAATTAAATTGTGCTGATTTTCGGAAATGATTATGCGGATATTATAACACCTTATTCCTTAGAATTAGGACATTATACCTTGGAATGCTAGTTGAGCAATAAAATTATATTCTCAACAGAATATGTTGTATATCGTAACGAATTTGAAAGCGAGAATCAGTTTATTCCAGCAATTGCTTAGATCTATTTACCCTTATCACATCATCACGTTGACGTTACGAGCAAAACTTTGTACCCTTAGTGTACAAACTTATCTCATAACATAATATATTTAAAATTATCGTCAATTCATGAACAATAAATTCAATGTTAAATTTTAGCGAGATATTGAGTTGAAGCCTTTTAACAGATTGTATATAGGAGAGGGGAGCTTACGAATTGTAAACTTAACAGACATTTAAAGGATTTAAATTTTGAGTTTATAATGACTTTTAGAAATTTAATTGGTCGCGGTAATGAACTGCTAAGTGTCCGTCGTCGTTTCGGGTTTGAATTGAAAGGATATTTAACTTCTGTTTTTGTTAGTTGATGTAGAGGAAGTTACAAACGAAACAATTAAAATTAAAGGCAATTTGGTATTTGCTGCAAACTCGAAAACTTTACAAACGCTCAAACGAGTAGACGCGTCGCAAGCGCTTGGGCAAATGTTGATGTTTGGCAAGCGTGTGGACGCCGCATTATGTTCAACACCTCCCATCATAGGCCCGCATTGTCGAGTAAATATTCAAAGTCTTCGTCCATAGTTTGCAACCAGTGAAATACATGTAAGCGCTTCAACAGCTCGCGCGGCACTGTGGTGTGGCCACCGCACGCCCCGCCTGCCGCGCTAGCAACAGGCTCTAGTCGCCGCGCAAACCAGGATTGAAGATATAACCTTTAGTGGGCTTTCTGTTTGAATTAAACATTAGGTCGATGCCCTTTATACCCGTCGAGGCTACCAGTCAATCGAAGACATCGAGCTATTTCATACTCAAATAACAAAGGATGGAGCGATTTTTTTCAAAATATCGATAATGCATTAGATTCCTAATTCTTTATAGTTCTTCTTCTTCTTGCCCTTTTTCCCACTCTAGATGGGGTCGGCACAAGATGTCTTCTTCTTTAGATATTTCTATAGATAACAATCCTTTTAGTGCCGTCTTCAGGGAGTGTTTTTCATTTGATTCAATATTTTTACGTTAATTATATGTTAATGAGTATAATCGAAGTAATTTTTTTTATGTACTTTAGGTATAGTAGATTCTGTTCTAATCTATGCTTTTCATCTTACTACATTTGGTAACAAAGTAAATTATAATTTGGAATTAAACATTTATTTTATAGTAAAAATATATAAGCAGAATTAAAACAGTACAAAATGTAAAACTTAAACTGACAAGACAATTTCGAACTAACATGGAAGTCAACCAAAGACTTGCGGCCAATTATTGGGCAACCTGCAACAATAATGGTTCATTCTATAGTTTGGATGTCTATGTCGATATTGCACCAAAGTAAAGCTCATCCTTGTAAATCTGCAGGCATCTGCCGTGAGCACCGCTTTGTGCAGTTTCAGTGTAATCTTCGATGTAATGTAGTGTTCAGCCGAATGTACACTTTCTTCATTTGGAACTTTGATTCCAGTATTCTTACTTGGCTTATTACTATTTTCTGAAATTTTCGAAGATAAAATTATTGGAAAATTTTATAGACAGCGTAGGTTACGCGGTCTTTATAATCAAGTAACTTGCTAAAATAAATGTTTGTTAGAGATCCGAGAGTTGTTTTTTGTATGAAAAGCCTGTTCATCCTAACTTGTCCTATTTTCTTGATTATTTACTGTCTGTAGTTACCAGTGAATTATGACCTGATTTTCATGAACGTTGCGTTGCAGTTGCGTCCTATATGCTATACGCGTCGTCCTACGCGTTCAAAAGACGTGGTGTGAAAAGGTTACCATTGTTGCTACCAAATAAGACACTAAGGCCCGATATTTCAATCCTCAGATTAAATTATCCGCCATTTAAAACTATCATTGTCACTTTCTTAAGTCATGAAAAGAAAAGGGACAGAGCTAACATATGACTGACAGATAGTTTTATCTGAGGATTGAAAAATCGGGCCTTACTTACTTTTTTCTGGGCCTTAGATTTTTTAATTCCTTAAAAGTTTGTATAAAATAATTATTGCAACAAACAATTTATTATTCACCTAGGTACATTAAAACATTTAAAGTTTTATTTCACCCCAATTTTATAATCTTCAAACATAATCGTGTTATTGACGTGCCAGATAAATATTGAAATAACTAATTTGTCAGTTGGAAATGAGTGTTATACGGCGTGGGGCCGCCGAGCCTTCATAAATCAGTATTGCAGACGGTGTCCCGGGTCGGTTAGGGCTCACGTGCACTTGAGATTATTAAAGTAAAAATATATCGAAAAGTATCTTTTCAAATACTGAGTTTTGCTGGGCTATAATTACATTTGTATAACTTGTAATTCAGTTTACGAATGAAATTTAAAATTTGCGTTTGCGATAGTTAATAATATAGTTTTTATAGGGTTGTAAGTATTGTAAAGGACAATGACAATGTTTCTATGCAATCTGGATCCACTTCCAATAGCTATGTGCGATACATTGTTGCATAGGTATTTTTGAGCTGAATAAAAGTTAAAATCATTTATTATAAAATAATTATAGTATTTTCTTAGAAAGCTCTTATCTATGGATCCTATTATTTTAGTGCAAATTTACATTAAATCGACCTGCTTAGAATATGTTTGTATAGTCTCAACAATAATTATTGTATAAGACTTGTAGAAGGCGAAGAAGTAATTAAGAATTAAATTCGATACATAACTAGAATCTTTTTTTGTTTTTAATGAGGTATCGTTATCGCCATAGGTCAGCCTGTATGTGTGTCAACGCCCTAAGGGTCGCTAGCTGGCTCGGGGAGGCCGCCTGGCGCATCAATATTGCACACTGTCGCCCGCAGAACAGCGCATCTTCTCGTAATGCTGCGGCCCTGGTACCGCAACCTTTTAAACTTACCTTATTTATGCCATAAACACCCAGCGTGCGTCTCCTCTTAATGGCGTCTTGTTTTTCTAATCTCTTGCGTCACTGCCCCGCCCCTTACGTTATATTTTAAAAATTTTATATAAATGTTTAGTTTATGTAAATTTTATGTAATAGCTTTTTTGTTGTTACATTTCAAACGGCATATTTAATAGTAGATTAGTAGCCAAGGGCTGTAAGGCATCAATTGCAGCCCGAGATATTTAGGCGCACGAGCGCAGCGAGGGCGCTTATAGTTCGAGGGTGCAATTGATGCTTACACCCGAGCTAACTACTCTGCTTTACATCTCGATTGTGAGGTAAGTGGAAAAAAGGCATTACAAGAATAAATAAATTTATTTTCAAGAACTAAATTTAGCTTCGCCGTTCGATATTCAAAATTGATGAAAATAGCGAAGCGACCTCTTTTGTCACAAGAATAAATAAATTTATTTTCAAGAACTAAATTTAGCTTGTTGTAGTAAAATTCTCCCATGCAGGGAAGGCAAAGGGAACGGAGCCCATACAGCCAAGTCTTCAGTATACATTTCTTCAGTAGTTTGCATTGAAATGCTAGTGTAATGCATTTCAATGCATCTTGGGAGAGTTTGGCGTCAAACGATCGATGGCAGACACTGTGGTGCTACTTGGATGAGGTGGATTACCACGATAAAAAACTCATCACTTTTCACACCACTTGACGTTTATTTCGATTATCCTCCACATTGCACATCATCACAGACACTTATTACACAAAACTACACTGATTTTACGTAACAATATCCACTCCGTACAATATTACAATAATCGAAATAAAAATCACGTCCGCCATAGTTGAATGCCGCCAAAAACTCCTAAATTTAGCTTCGCCGTTCGATATTCGAAATTGATGAAAATAGCGAAGCGACCTCTTTTGTCATTGGGCTGAATGCATGATGTCTAGTGCCAGTAAGATGGTTAGATGTACGCGAACTTTTTGAAAGAGTTTTTTTTTAATTAATTACCGCCCTAGGGCGTTTCTAGCTACATTATTAACCTATGGCCGTAATTGATCACTTACAACCCGCATCTGGGGGTATTAAGGACCTACTTACCGAATATGAGAGATGTAAATGATATTTATTTTGCGTGCTTTAAAACACAGGCCATTCCGCCAGCGAGCAGGCGAGCGCGTGAGCGAGGCGGGCTGGCGATGTGAAAGAAGGGAACTTCACAAACTATTGGCAAGCTAACTATGGAGTTCACACTGAGGGTTTACACCAAAAACTACGAATGGGCCAGCGAGCGGGCGGAGCGGGTAGAGCGGGCGGGAGAGTGAGTGGATAGCATTCTGTTTATTATCACTCAAGATGATAGCACTCATTGTCACTCATTATTGCAAGCAAAGAGAGTATGTAATTTCCTACGGAGAAGAGACAGGACTCAATTTTTTTTGGGCAGGCGAATTATGAATCGCTATCGTAGCTTAGCTCGGTAGTTCACGGTGTGAACAGATGATGTTTGCCCGCCTAGCTCACTCGCCCTCTGGTGGTCGCTCTCTGGCGGTGTAGCCTGCGCTGATACTCATGCCTTGTCGAGATCTTGGATTATTGGATTTTGGGACAACATTGGAACAAAGGTATAGGAATAAAACTAACACTTTTTTAAATAAACCGTAATTTTTGCTACAATATAATTAAATATAATTGTTATTTGGTTTTTTAAAATATGTGATTGGACGGACATGTTTACAGTGAATTTTTAAATTTACACACCCATTTGGTTAAAACACTGGCATGTTTTTATACTGACATAGTATTTTATTGTAATCGAAATTTATATTGACGTTCTATCCTTTACTTTTAAATAAAATTCATAAACAAAAAGAAGTATTAATTACATAATCACAACAAAACGTTTATCAGCACGAATTTTGTATACGTTTAAAAGTTTTTATTTTTGTTGTGAATATTTTTCGTGAAGTCTAAATGAGGTATACATTTTTGCAAAAGAGAGAGGTGATATTTCGGGTAGACCTAATTCGTTGTCATCACTTCCACCCTTTATACTACGAGGTAAGGAAAGTTACCCCATTTGGAAATTTAAAATGCGGTACTACCTAATTCACAAAGATTTGTGGGAAACCATTAAAGGCTATCTTTAGGTGAGATGACAGCCACAAGCATTAAGGTACCGAACGACAGGAAAGCTCTTTCAAAAACTTGCTTGACCTTTAGGGTACTATAAACTATTGTTTGCGTTATACTAAGAACAGTGATGTCTTAGAGGGTTGAGCGGACGCGGATTGGGCAAACTGTAAGATAGATAGATGGTCTTACACAGGATATTGTTTTAAATTAGCTAGAAAACAACCCACTGTAGCGCTGTCATCCGCAGAAGCCGAATACATACATAAAATCACGCCTGTAGTCCCCGAAGGGGTTGGCAGAGGCCAAGGAGCACTGTGTTCCTTAAGACCACATTTAGCCATACAAAAATTGGGTTTGGGCAGATGAAAAATCGTGAAAGAGAAGTAACAAGTGGCTAGCTCATCGCCTACACAATCACAGACCCAGTACCCAATACGCCCTTAGTCGCCTTTTATGACATGCTAGGCGAGCAAAGCAGTTGGTAAAATCTTTTCGAATATATGGCATTATTGCTGTAAAGAAGCATTGTATTTAAAATGTTTTATTAACGAAGTTACTGATAAATTAGGTATGTAAGACTGTGTAAATATAGCTTCTGATAGAGTGCACTTAAATTTGCCTTCAACACAGAACAGGACGAAGCATATAGATACTAGATATCATTTTGTGAGAGAAAAGGAGTCTGATAAATCTCTCTTACTTAGACTCCAATCAAATGCCGGCTGATGTGCTGACAAAAAGTCTGCAAGGTACAGCACATAAGCGATGCTGTAATATCTACCTTGGGCTTGGTAACATAGTCTTGTTGTACATAATAAGATGTTATGTTATATAAGGATATAAGTCAATGTTGTATTTTGATTATGGAGGCGTGTAAAAATGTCTGGCATGTTTTTATAATGACATGGTATTTTATTGTAATCTAAATTATTATTGACAATTCTGTCCTTTGTTTCAAAATAAAATTATTTAAAAAAAGACGTATTATTTAAAAAATCACAACACATTTAAATGATTTCCACAACAAACGCACCACACGATAGAACGTAAAGTAAAATAAGCTCGCACAAATTCTACCTGCTTTTAAAATAAGACTGCAAATGAAATAGAGAGGTAATTTTCCAGCTCTCGTCCTTGTTAGAGAACATTTTAGAGAGATAGACATTTTAAATACCTCCTGTGAATGCTGTTAAGTGGGCGCGGGGATGCGCGACGTACCAGGCTGGCATAGTTGAGAGGACATCTGAGGAGGGGTTTTAAATGAATCTCTAGGCTGTGCTAATTGTCTTCTCTTGGATGAAGGTTCCGTATCTATAGGTATTAATATTTTTTCAATGCAATGTTTCTACATTTCTTATAATGGTTTTTTTATTTGAACTAAATGCTTTTTTGTTTTAATAGAACACAGAATATTGATAGTATTGATTAGTGCTTGTTAGAAAAGCTAGACTGCGGCTACAGAGATATGTTTACTTAAATGACGTAAATGCAGACACTGCGCGTGTTCGAAATCCCGACCAAACGTCGGGGATGACCGCTGCTAGGAGCAGTATCCGCGCCTCCAAACGGCTGCAAATTTAAAAAAAAATCCTCGTTGTGTCGTAACAATTGGCGGATGGGCATCGGCGGCATCGCCATCTTTCAATCAATTTGGATTTCCAGTCACTAAATTACGGCTTTGACCTCACAGTAAGCATTAAAAAGTTAACACGCTTGGTTTGGTAACAATATAAATCGCTTGTACTTGCGTTATCTACGTCTATGTATATCTGTGACTGCGGCCATTGCGCTTTTCGAACTAACCGTGGCTGTTTACTGCATTTTCGAGTGGCCAATTCATGCGGACGCATAAACAATGTAGCTGCGATTATGTCGGGAACGCAACCATTTTGTTTTCATAAAGCAAATGTACACTAAATGTACACTAGGAATTTATGATTGATATTGGTTCGGTTTTTAAAATAATGTGCGCGAGCAATTTCGAACGCATGGTATTTTGAATAAAACAGTAAAATTAAAGCAAACACTTTAAATGTTAGTTTTTTAGCAATACATCGGGAAAATCTGGATTCAATTTCATGTCAGAGTTTTTCCGTGGTGAAATGCAGACATACCTTTTTAAAGGCAGCCGCTGTGGATTGGCTTCGGTGGCTCTACTATAGAGCATTTTTAAATTTTAATAGTTTCTTCATATTTTGTAATATTTGTAACGCACATATTGACGTGGCAACAAGTAAAAAAAACATAACAAGCAATGTGTTGAAATACTATTTTCGGAACCTACGTCTGGCATTACAAATAAGTAATATATAGTCAAAGTTGGAGAACGATTTTATTTCTTTTTAAAACAAACAAGGACTTCCCAGCTAATAATGAAGGCGAGCTCTCCTGTATGAATAAAGAAGGCTCGTACCTAAGGTGACGCAGCGTTCTAGGAATTGATAAGCAATGTGCTGAGTCTGCCGGCTCTAATCTAAGGCTGTGAGGGGGTTCCATAAATATATTCTAAAGTAGTGAATTGTTATTATTAAAAACACTTTTCTGATTTTGTTATAAATTGAACTTTAAATTCTGTAAACATCACGAATGATTATGTGATCGAATTTATTCGATGTAACCAGTAATGTATTAAAGTAATAAGTCACACAATAAATCAATATCGGATTAAAATCAGACACAAAAATGAGATTTAGAATGCTTTACCCTGTTCCTGTCGCAGCCGTATGGTAGCATACATACAATCACGCCTGTAATCCCCGAAGGGGTCGGCAGAGTCCAAGGAGCACTGTGTCCCTTAAGACCACATTTAGCCATACAAAAATTGGGTTTGGCTAGATGGAAAATCGTGAAATAGTAGTAACAAGTGGCTACCTCATCGCCTACACAATCACAGACCCAGTCAGTACCCAATACGTGTGGTACGTGTGGTAGCGCCTCATTAAAAGAACTATCAACCCATATCTTTCCTTGGGTGTCGTAAGAGGCCACTTATGGACTTAGAACTGCACAACCATCCAATTGCTTATAGCGGCGACGGCTCACCACCTGTCACGCTGAGTGCAGTCACTGCTCGGTGAAGCGCTGACTATGGCAGTGGACTGCTTTTGCGGTGCTCTTGCCTAGTCTCTGACTAACCCTTATATTGTATTGACTCTACCATTAGTAGTGCAGACTAACTGTGGTTAAAAACTGGCTTTTATAAAAAATAAATAACAATATTTTGTGTCTGTGTGCGATTTGACATCCCTAGACACTAATAGGGATGTGTGCATTTCGATTCGCAACGTAAACACGGAATGTGAAACAGACGAACGAACCTGTACCTTATTGGCCTAATGACCGAAATTTGGTGTGATCAACACAGCATAATCATGTATGAGGAATTTCAATTCTTAATTAGCTTAAGGCTACTAATTAACTTGGTTGTATAAATAAATTGTTTTAAGTCGGCATAGCGTAGGACGGAAAAACTTAAGCAAATTACTTACAATAAAAATGTATTTTTTTTTTAAAAGACTAGCTGCACTTATTTTTTATTAAGTAGAAGCTATAACGTTCATAATTTCCTTGGAGATGTATTGTAGTAATTACTTTCATTGCAAGCAGCTTGTTGTATGACTCCCATACATATGTGAGGTTCTAAATTAAAAAGTGCCTCCTCAATCTCTATTGATATTTGTGACGACCGCCGCTTTATCTTGACGATCGCCATATGTGTACATTCATATCCGGGGTACCATTATGTGACGTTACGTCAACATTCTCTATATTGTCTCCACTTAATTTTATATCCGTTTTATTTTAATATTACTATAGACTGCTATAGCAGAATGAAAGAGCTGAATAAAGCTATAGCAGACATAATATAATATAAACACACCAGATGTGTTAACACCTGTAACTCTAAAACATTCGAAATAAAGATTTTTTTCTGCCGTAAAGTTGCTCCTTTAATAATTTTAACATAAAGCAAAAACTGTGTTCAAATCCAAACAAAAATAATCTAAAAATTGTTTTTTTGCCTTTTGCTAGTGCGCTCAAATTTTTTCTCAGCTTGTATAATTATATTTCATGTCATGAATACAATAAATTACGAATGCAAAAGTCTTTATCATGTAACGGCGGCACTTCACTTGGCTTAGCGTATTCGCGTACCGTTATCGTTGTGTTTGCGCGACTTTGCCCAAATAATAAAATCATTCCAAATAACCCACCTACGCAAGGACTGTTATCGGGCAAACAACTGAAAGAATCCTTTGATGTATGATCAAAAGCCGACAAGTGGACAGAAACGCACGTTTGCTATTTGCGTCGTTTACACCTTGCATCGTGCAAATACTCAAATGGACCGGTCCACACGAGGCCGTTTTCGGACAAACATAGCAAATACGCGAACACGGTATACCAAGTGAAGTGTCGGCATAAAGGTTTTACTGCCAAATATTTGACTTGACCCTACTCTGTATTACTTGTGTATATACTTAATTTACATAACAATGCCCTTGTTCTCAAACTGTTTGTCGATTCAGTTATGTTTTAAATTTGTTGTTTATGTTTATTGTCCGGTGCTAAGCTAATTTGTCAAAATGACACGGAATTGTGTATTTTATTATGTCTGTACTTAGAGAATTAACGGGTGTCTAAAATCGTGCGTACAGGGCATAGACTTATAAATTACCACTGCGCTACCATTTCTTGACTCTAGATAACTTATCTATTCAGTTGAAAGCACATAAAATTAAATTATTACCATATTTGGCTAACGACACCTAATTATTTTCTTGTTTAAAACAATAATAATATTCAATTTCTTGACCGTACTCACACAAGATAGCCATGTCTTATTTTGTGTGCACGTTTCAGCTTCACATTTCAATAAACATACACATAAGCATAAAATGCAAGTTGAACCCTTTTTTGATGCACTGCTTAGACTGGTTATGCGGTCCCCCGTTTTAGTTGTTTCTCTCTTTCTACTAAACTCCGCCCTTTTGTCCCTTTTGAATTTCGTGCGTTCCATAGTTTGGTATGCATTGAGCTGTTTGTATTTTATAACATCCTGGTACACGCCAAGAAATGTCACTATTTCTTTTTTTAGTTTGGTTGGCGAGGTGTGAATTAAATTGAGTTCTGCAATAATTCTAAAAATAGTTTGTATATTTACAAAATAAAAGGCCTCCACTGGCTGAATCGATACGCCCGCGCCGCTTGGTCAGTTAGTGGAAAAGAACAAAATAACAAAAAATGTTTTTTGTCTTGTTCGCTCTTGTGCATTCGTAAGAGAGACCAATGAACATAAGCCATCGCCGGCGGCGCCCCGTGTTCAATCCCATTATTTACAAAAGAATTTTGTGCGGATCCAACCCTCTCTATAAAGTTAACTGTATTTGGTGTAGCTACTACAAGGTTATGTTTTCCTGGTACTGGCCAAGGAATATCAGCGTTGATCTTTTGTTTCCTAATTTCCTTAAGACGGATGACACAAAAAGGCGACAGGTACTTGCATTCACTACTTTATTTTGCGTTTGTCTAAAATGAAACTAATGGCTATTGTATGTATAGTGTTAAATAAAATAAACAATATAATTATATAATCCAAAAAATATGTAGGTACTACTTACAAATATATTTTTTTCTTTGAAAACTTACCTGTCTACCTTACACACATTTCTTTCGTCTCTATGTTATCCTGGTATCTTAAGCGCATTATAACTAAACTTTTCCCACGGCTCACGGATGTTGTTTGGGTAAATCGTCGGCCATATATATTATAATAACCGGCTATAGTCGTTACAGTATCCCAATGAAAAAAGTTTATAAGTAGTAACTCGTGTTCGTGTGAACCCTTTTCATGTTGTTGCCAATATAATAGATATTTTGTTTATCCCTTACATTTTTACAATATACCAAAATTAAATGAAAAGCTGCTTGTATTCGATCACTTTATCATAAAATGTTAATTTGATTGTTTTACTAACTTACTCCTCATCAAAATCCTCTGCGTACTTTTAAAGGTACAAGCATCCATAGAGCACACAGCGAGAAGTGACCTTTTTATAATATTTAGCCTCTACATTAAATTTATAGGCTACAATAATTGTCTCTTGATATCTTTTTTCTATACATTTTATATATAAAGCATTTGTTTTGTTGTGTTTCACGTATAAATATTTAGCAAAATAAATAGTCGAATAATTAAACCGTAGCTGGAACACTTAATAATTGCGTGGCTTCCGAGTAGATCAGTGAGCGGCGGTAATTAGGCACCTCGTACGCTCTAATTAAACATCTTTGTTACCGCGAGCGTACCCGTTTGGTGCCCAAATTAAATTATCGTAAATCCGAATCATTGGCCGAGAGTACATGGTGTGGGGTAACTATGCGCGTGATTTTGTGAGGAATGTCTCACGGCTTCCAGTGAAAGGGTAAATAAATAGCTGTAAGAAATTTAGTTTGTGTACTAAGGTATGTTAGACTGATAGACTTTTTGTTAAGTAGATACTGGAATGATAATTTTTTATGTTATGTGTTGTTATTATATGTTGAGGTTTTGACGTACTGGGAGATTTAATATTAGTTAGGCCGCCTCAAATCGACGGCGAGGATCTGGCGAAGGTCTGATCGTTGTGGTCTTGGTCCTTGGTTGGAGCAGTAGGCGTTTTCGTGTTTAAAATAACTATGATACTGAAGGAATTCGAGAACTTTTTTAAAACGGTCTTTAAATGATTGATTGTGATGATGGTCACAAATTACACATTTGAGACTTAAAATGGTATCACCCATTCGCTCCGAAGAGCAATCACTATGTTTCTGTCTAGGGTTCATGTCAAGATAAATGTACATATTTTCTTTCCTCCTCATAATTATGCTCCTTTCACCTGTTCGTGTTGCCCTTGATCTGCACTTTGCTCTTCCCAAATACGGCAACGATAGAGCCGTACCTAACCGCTTACACGGTTCTGAGGTCAGACTTGAGCCTGTGACCCGAAGATGTAGACTAATTTCATATTGTTGTTACAAAAAATGTGATGTATAATTTATGAAGATTGAACGACAACCCACGTAAATTTTATGTTACTAAGCTGCCGACAATCTTGCATATAGCAATTAGCTTCATTGCGTTCAAATATGGATCACTCAATTATCTCTTAAAACACCGTTAACGTGGTAATCCTACCGTCGTCAGTGACAAGCCTTCGTTAATAAGCAAACAACGGTTCTGCCTCGTTCGATGTATAATAATTATACCTCCTTGCTGCTTCTACAGCCTGTGGGCTCTGTCAAGTTTTATTGCCAAACTTGGTAGTAACAAATTCCTCATTCTGTGCATATTTCGATGAATATTTACTTTTTAAAGCAGGAAGTTTCTTAGAAACAACCGTCGTTAACTTTTTTAAAAAGCCCGGTCAGTTTGACATTTTGGTGCAATTGCGTTAAATATGTATACGTTCTCTTTTTTACAATTATGGCCAAAAAAAATTTCCATTACAATCTATTATCATCATTTTTTACTTCTATAATGGTACTCTCCTAATTTTACAGTTTGTAGGTATAATTTGTCATGAATTATGCAGTTTTATATAAAATATTGTTACATTAAGGTTTGGGAACCAAAGAGCGATGCTACGTAAGTATCCAGTAAACTAGTAAAGGACCGCATAGTTGCGGGACAGAGTCAGTAAATTGCTACAAATTGCAACAAAGTGGTCCGGCCACCACCTCTCGGGCTAATTCCCTTGGCGCGATTTAACGCCATTGTCCAAACCCCACCTATCTACAATTGCCCCATATGCATTGATGTTGTCCTGGTACTCTTGTTGTTTGTGTTGTGACATTATGTAAAATGCTGTAATATTTTTTTCAGGGGTCTATGAGTTAACAAATTAATTACTTGTAAACTTTATATAATACTAGTGAGTAACAAAATCGGTCCAAATAAAATAATTGAAGGATCTCATGAAAAGCACAATTCACCAACACGAAATAAACAAAATGTCTCCAAGACATGCACAAATCGAGGTTATTTCGCAAAACAAATGGATTCGCCTGTTCCAAAATATATTGGCACCCGGACTTAACAAAGTGGTAGTAATATCTCGAAATACGTTCTATCAATCCATTTCTAATTCTATGTATTAAGGAACGTCTCTGGCTTGATTTAAATCTGTTAGAACAACGGTTTGTTTAGAAACATTATCTTAAGGATTTGCTTGTGCTATTGTTACTGTTGAATCTCTGAAATCTCAGCGGCTTTATCTCATAAACAAATGATGGTGTTTAATTGAGGTTGTGCGGATAGTGTGCCTGAGGGCTCTTCAAGATCCGTTAATAAACGGCTCATAATATCTGTCAAGTAAGCCGCCGCTCCTTTGTCAAGTATTCTAGACTCAACACCGCACTTTCCTGTTTATGATAGAGGTCCGAAATTCCGATTCAAATTAAGATTTAAAAGGCTTCTTAGTTTTCCTTTGTTTGTTAGTCTCTTTAGACAATATTTTGTTTGAAGAAATCCACACACAAGGGAGAGAAAATTTTAGAAAATTGTTCGTTTTATTATATTTCTTATCCTTAAAGTATTTCTTTTTAAACAAGGATTTATTTTGACCCTTTGAATAAATATTTTTTCACCAAACGTTTTTTGTAAATCTTGTAGAAAATAGAAAATTTTGGACATTCATCCTTGGAAATTCTTTTCAATCGTGCAGCTCGTAAACAAGATGGTTCCGGCGAACCGTCCTCAAAGGCTTTAGAAAAAGTTTGGTGGGCATAATTATGGGCCGGGCCCTTTGCTTGACGCAAATGAAGGATCAGCGATATTGCGGTCAGCTCATACATGAGTTTGATCGTTCAATATTAAAGATGATTTTAATGTTCCTTTGCTGCTGAACTTAGCAATAAAAAAAGATCTAACCATTTGTTGTAGTAAAGAGTATGCAACTCTAATACAAATACAAAAAGTAACTAGGAGAGTAGAAACTAACAGATCACGTCCAAGTAATTGAGCCAGCGAATTTAATGACCGCTCAGATCTAATGTGCGCCATTATAGTGCAATTCTCGTTTATTTCGATGGACTTGCGCAAATTTATTATTCTCCTAGTAGAGAATCTGGTGGCGGCTTATGTTATATATATACCATAATGTTGGTACATTGTGTGGTCCTAGGCACTTTGGTACATATGTACCAAGCTGTAATAAATCTATAACTAGAGGTAGTTCGAATCGAATCAAATCAGATGAACATGATAGCGCTCTACGAGTAAGCAAATCAGAATCTTTGGCGTCCCAGCGGCGTTTGTTTGATATATATATGGATCTGTGAAACTGGAAGTATTGATTGGAAATCGGATTGATATATATATGGATCTGTGAAACTGGAAGTATTGATTGGAAATCGGATTTATAAATGCGAAAGTAAGTCTGTCTGCCTCGCTTTCACGTCAAAACTACAGAACCAATTTCACCGCAATTTGGTACACAGATAGAGCTTGAGAAAGGACATAGGCTACCTTTTATTCCGATACTTCCATAGGATTGTTGCTATGCGGGTGAGTAAAAAAATTAAATGGCGCCTTCCAGAACAATGAAGGTTAAATTTACGCCACTGTGAATTTTGCTACTAATGAGTAGGAGTAAACTTTCAATATCACCAATAGGGGCTACTGTTCCAATTTGAAAAATCTTTCAGTGTTGAATAGCCTATTTATTGAGGAAGGCTATTGGCTACATACCATCACACTATCTCAAAGTAACTATTCTACGCGGACGAAGTCGTGGGCAAAAGCTAGTAAGTTATAAATTATAAAAGTCTTAACTCTGAATTCGCCAATGAAGTCTCGAGCGTGCTCAGACTTGAAAACTAATTCAGGCATATTCAAATATTCTAACCCACGCGCAATAGTTCTGCGTAAGTTTATAGTAAAAGAATATTTAATATCCTGCTCGCAAGGAGAGCTGATGTGCAAACATCATGAAGGAGGGTCTCACGGTAAGCGGTGTCTATTCATCTTAGCGGAAAGTTCCGGAAAAACTACAAAAACCCATTCAGGAGGCATCGCCGGCGCCAAGTTCTTGCCCCATTATGAGGGCGGGATTAGAGACGCCGACCTCCTGACCCTGAGACGTGGGAACATTACTGAATCTTGTAAGTCTTGTAACAGCACTCTCGCACAGTGTTGGCATGTATATAAGTACATGTGGCCCAGTAGTGAAATTTCATTTCGCATGTATTGGATTTGGAATCAACGATAGATGTCGTAGTACATTAATGAAACTGCATCCTGCATACGTGTAAAAACTTGTTGTGCAATCGACAATGTGCTTGGATAGAGTCGGAACTAATTTTTCAATGCAAAGTCCGACTTGATGTCTATAGCAACGTTGAGTTATTTATTAGAGAATCGCACGACTGAATGAGTATAGTCTTATTTCATTTTTTTTGCATTGAAATTTTTATTTACTTTTGTGTTCTACAATTGTCGCCATAATAACAATGCTTAAAGCATTGTTGTGTTCCGGCAATCAGAGGTAAGATAGCCAGTTCCTTAGTTGTTGTGGATTACAGTTAAAGCTTTCTTCCACCTTCGGTCTTATCGTACCTTACCATCAGCTGAGATGAAGGCCAAGAGCTTACCCGTGATATGTAAAAAAACTTTTATTTTCCACATAAGTATAAATAGGAAGACACGGATTCACGCTTATTCTGACAGATTGGTAAAATTGAATAAAATAATAATAATAGATAAAAATAAAAAAAAACACATTTTTAAAAATAGAGAATTAATAATGAACAAACATGCAGGGCCGAATAAGGGTTCGCTCAAAACGGTGGGCGCATCTTTGTAACTTACACTTACGATTTATGCATGCCGTATTCCATTAAAATCCCTATTAAATAATGCATGCATAGATCGTATATTTTATTTCGATTTAATCAATTGTAACAATTACAACAATTGTTACAGTTAATTATATTGATGTTACCAAAGTCCATGTGATTATTGAATAACAAATTCGGTGAGTCGGCTGTTTTTGTTTACCTTTCGGGCAACTTTGAAATATACTTCAAGAAGTAGAAGTGTCTTTTTGCAAAAGATATTAAAAAATATATTACAAAGATTTGCAAAAAATAGTACGTTTTTCATTGAGTTCACTTAAATACTGTCATCACAAAACATTTGCGAGGTTAACCATACCTCCGTTTTGTTGTTTACCTTTAGGCAACTTTGAAAGATACTATTCCAAGTAGTCTTTTGTCATTTTTTGTGCTGTTTATAAAAAAATAAAAGCAGTAAAAAAATACTTAAGCCCTTAAGTATTTTTTCCCCAAAATAAAAAGAAAACGGTATATAAAATGCCTTAAGGGCTTTTAGTGTGAATCACCAATGGGTGACAATGAGCGATTGAATGGAAGCCTCTAAGAGCACTCCTGTGCTTCCATTCAGTACGTGTCGTTTTTATGCTACACGGAAATAACGTTTCGCGTTTAGTCTGTTATGATTTGGGGGTTATTTGTGTCTGGGAGAAGTCAAGATGTCTTCGCGGGATATCGAATCTATTTTGTACGGAAATCGGATAAGAAAGCCTAATGGAGGTAAAGATTTTGCAGCGCCAGATACGTTGCTTTACGGCATTTGTGGATTAAGACTTAATATTAATGGAAATCTATAAATCTTGTTAGTATAGTTATTTTTATATTGTTGACCATATGCAGCAAAATGATTTTAGCTTCCCATAATTTTATCCATATTTTTGTGTCAACAAATTTAACTGTTTTTTAGCTCGCTTAAATTTATTCTCCTAGTCAACAATATACTGATGAATCCACGCCGTGACATACTAAACAAAACTACTCGTTGTGCAAGCTTTCTAAACACACGGTTCTGAAATGGGCCCAAAACTACCCCCAACTTTTTCAATCCATCAGAGTGAACAAGCACGAAATTTCCACGCTTTAAAACTAGAGAAATAATTTAACTTCCGACGTAAGTATTTCGGTTCATATCCATGTGCGTTGTTCGGCCGTTTAGTATTTCAAATTACCGAAGTTGGGGCTTTGGTTCGTCTACTCGAATTTATCTTGTTCTGTAGACAATGAGAGTTTAGAGGAACTCATTCAAAATTATCCGGTTTTGTTAGTGCATAGCGGCTTGAAAATGCGCCTAATTTTTAAAATTAACAATATGGATGCTTGATGTACAACATCTCATCAAGCATCCAGGTGTGACCAACATTTTTTCAAGTGACTGATTGAAAAAATGTTGTTCACACCTGGGCCCGTAGACAAAGTGCATTTTGATCACTATCATCCAACGTAAAATCTCGTAAGGATTTGACGTCAATTCCTACAGTTCCGTCAGTTCCTCTACATTTTAGCGATAATTATACTCGTAGCTATTTTCGAAATGCATATTATGCATTGCACCTCTTGGATTGCGCCACGTATTATGATTTTCAATATTTTCTAGCAAATCGACATCTCAATTTTATCTAAAGTTGTCAACTTGGCCCTTGTCTGCTAACGACCCACATCAACTTTGTCGAGGGACGCACTACTTTTTAGACTAGTGCCCAATAATGGGTGCTTCAATTTTTCGGGACCTTTCGACTCTCGTATAAACATATGTATTAACAGAACGCTTATGTCATATTATTTCGATGACTTTCGATGAGCATGCGATATTTTTGTATGAACTGTACTAAAGTTTAATTCCATATGTGCCACTGCTGTGCACAGACCTTCCTCATGGAAAGTATAGGCCGTAACACCACCATGCTGGCCTTATGCGGAGACGGCGGGTAGAAATGATTATCAGCAACCAGGACCAACAGCTTGACGCGCTTTTCGAAGCATGAAGGAGTTCGAGATCACAAGAACAAGGTTTTGGTCACCCATCCACGGCCTGACCATGACGAAGGTCACTTTGTTTTCGATATCGAAATCCATAGCGAACTAACCACTACGCCTACGAATAAATATGCAACTTATGTCTCCCATAATACAAAGTGGACTATCATTTGATGATAATTATGATTTTAAATAAAATTATGTAAATACCTGAACTAAATAAACGATTTGACTTTGAATAAAGAAGAAAGAAAGAAAGAACAATATTCATTAAGAAGGATAAGGATTGAATTAGTATTTATTGTTATCAATAAGACCACATCTAAAATGTGTTTCTTCAACCAATTACCTGCCTATAGTATTAAAAAGAATGTAAGATGTGTGTTCTCCTAACCTAAAGACTTTCCATAACTAATTTACCAATAAATAATAAGAGGCAATTAAGTCACGTGATTACGAAACACGAGGGAAAAATTTGTTTCCAGACATCGTTTCGGCGTTAACACGACGCGAATACGTAATGCAATATTCTTATTCATGAGATATTAGCCGTGCATGCCGCTTCTGCGATGGCAGAGCTCGCTATAGTGACGCTATTGTGTACCGAATGAAGAATTTTGGAGAACGCCACGAACTTTGATCTGTGCTTTGACTGGTGTGATGAATGAGTTGAGATATCGTACTTGTTACATTATATTGGGTCCTTACCTATGAAATTGGTGTTTTTATTCTGTCTTAGTATTTTGTCTGTAACTATTAAGATTCAGAGTATCCCTAAAAAATAATAACCTCGTCTAAAAATAGACTATATTTTTAAGCTCTTTTGATTTGTTTTGATAATTTGTTTTAAGTTTAATTGTGTTAAAATTGGACACGGAGACAACTTTTTTTAAGTGCCTCCCGAATACATCATTTTATTTGCATTCACTTAAAAACGATACATAATTTTTATGAAGGGTGATATTACACATATTACTAAAGCTTGTCTAATGATACATGCCAAATATTATAGTCTCTGGATTTGTCGTTGTGAAGAAAACTGATAAAATGTTAGTATGGAAAATGCAGAATTCCCCAAAATCTCCATACAAAACACCAATTTTATAGGTAAGGGCCTAATAGTTAGCTTGTTATTGAGAATTGCATCAGAGGAACATATTAGATTTGACATAGAAAGCGTGCGAGGTTGTCATGGAGATATTGAAATGTAGAATCGACTGTTTATGACACCCGAACCTAGTTGCTTTTGTTTGACTAAGGGCCTCTTACAGGAAATTTAAATCGAGATTTAAAACTAGATTAAGTGATTTTTTGACGTTTCAGCCATAGTGAAATTGTCAAAAACTGTCAAAATCGAGATTTAAACAAGGTTTAAAATTTCCTTCGGCCGGTGCAAATTAAGTAAAAATACAATTAATCGTTAGTTATTGCAAATATTGTAACTACTAGTACATTAGTAAAGAATGAGTAATTATAACACACATATAAATGGTAGATAATAATCATAAAAATTCGATACTATGCGCATAGTAACGAGTATTAAATTGTATTTCTAGTGCATTTAAACTAAAAAAAAATATTTATTAAAAACTTTAAATAGGATAACGTTATTATTAAGAAGTTTAATGATCTCGTCATCAGCCTACATATTAGGTTGGGGAAAAAGTCTTTTCGCATTATAGTATGTATAAACTTGTAATAAAATCTCTTTGGCTATACTATTTGTATCTGGCTGGTTTTGGTATCATTGAAAGTTTAAATTTTAAAGAACATAATTCCAAATTCAAATTAGGAAAATGTGTGATTTTCATTTGTTTTTCGTACCGCCAAGATGAGTGAATCTAATGAAGAAATTCGATTCATTTTAAAATTTTACTACAAAAAAGGTAAAAATGCAACGCAAGCCGCGAAAAAAATTTGCGATGTTTACCTAGTGCAGTGTCTGTGAGAGTAGCACAAATTTGGTTTTAGCGTTTTCAATCCGGAAATTTTGATGTCAAAGATTCACGTCGCTCTGGTCGCCCTATTACAGATAAAATGGATGCCATTTTTGAAAAAGTGGAGCTAGATCGGCATGTCAGTAGTTAAGACGTAGCTGAAGAACTGGGAATTGACCACAAAACAGTTTTGGCGCATTTGAAAAAAAACTGGGTACACAAAAAAGCTCGACATTTGGGTACCTCACGAGCTCACTGAAAGAAACCTAATGAACCGTGTACTCATTTGTGATTCTTTATTACGACGTAATGAAACCGAGCCATTTTTGAAGAAGCTGATAACTGGTGATGAAATGTGGATCACGTACGACAAGAACGTGCGAAAAAGGTCGTGGTCAAAGGCCGGTCAGGCTTCACAGACTGTGGTGAAACCCGGGTTAACCCGCAACAAGGTGATGCTGTGTGTGTGTGGTGGGATTGGAAGGGCATTATTCATTATGAGCTGTTACCACCAGGCTGGACCATCGATTCTGAACTCTACTGCGAACAACTGATGAGATTAAAGCAAGAAGTTGAGAGAAAGCGGCCGGAATTAATCAACAGAAGGGGTGTGGTTTTTCATTATGATAACGCTAGACCTCACACATCTTTAGCCACTCAGCAAAAATTAAGAGAGTTTGGCTGGGAGGTGTTAATGCATCCGCCGTATAGTCCTGACCTTGCACCTTCAGATTTCCACCTGTTTCGGTCTCTTCAGAATTCTTTAGGCAGTGTCAGGTTAACATCACGAGAGGGCTGCCAAAACCACTTGTCGCGGTATTTTGACCAGAAGTCTCAAAATTTCTATAGCAATGGGATCATGTCCCTACCTAAAAGATGGCAAAAAGTTATCGAACAAAATGGTACCTACATACTTTAGTTAAATGTAAATAAACTATATTAAAAAATGTTTTGAATTTTCTTAAAAAATGCGAAGAAATCTATTTAACCTCAGAGTTTTAAGATAATTTTAAATCATCGTATGTGAAACAGGGAGGTTTTGTTTTTTTTGTACATCCTTTTTGAAACTAGATAATATTATAGACGCAGGAAACAGGAACACATGCATTCAACAGAGGTGCACAATTGCACATCTCAGGATATTGTTTATTCAAGAGTGCCTAGGAACTTGTTCTTGTTTGCAAGATGAATGTTCTTGCGAAAACCAAAAGCGTTGTAACGCTTTTGGTTTATATTCTAATAATATAAAATTCGAAAGTAACTCTTTCAGTCTTAAAATGTTGACGCCCTCGCTTTATTTTTTCAACTTTATTTTAAAAGCATTATTTTTTTTTTCTCCTCAAAGATTCGCGAATGCCATTGTGTTGCGTCACACACACCCGAGCAAAGTACCAGGCGATCATAGCCACGCAGTAGTAAGCGATGTCAACACATTGCGTGTGGGGTGGGGCTGGTCGACCCACCCACTGCTGCCCGCTTGCTTTTATTAGTATTTTTTGTTCCCTGCAACTATTATTAGACATCACGTCGACGTACGCCCCATTGCAAGCGGCGGGTGGAGTTTTATTGTTTACATGATTTAAAAGTTGGAACCAATTTAAATTGAGTAGGTTTATGTGTTTCATTCCGAATTTCGGACTTTATATGTCATTCAAGACTTATATTTTGCATTATATTTTAGTTTATTGGAATTGTACGAGTAGTTGGTACAAGCATCTAATGTGTAATTTTTATAAAAAAGAATAAATCATGTACTTTTATGTGAAAATCATTATTTGTAGTCTCGTTTTAAAATCTGCTACCGTTCCATCAATGGCAATTATTAAGCCTCAAAGTCGACCAAGCTGACCCAAATAGGTTGCTTGTGGTGACCCACGCGTGCGAACAATAATTGCAATAGGCACTTGTTTCCTGCTCATAATTACCAGGAGGCCATAAAAGAGAATTGCTCGAAGACCAATTAAGGTCTTGAATGGATCGGATTGACGAGCCCGGTCTTACGACTCTTACGTATATCGGAAAGGGATTTGTTGGGCTCAGGCCACTCGATGAGCGATTTCGCATTTATTTAAGGGTTAATACATTAGGTGTGAATGGATGCTCGTGATGTGGAGTTTAATAACAACAATATCTGCCTAGAAGTATTAAGGAAATTTTATTTGAGCTGAATACTTCTTTATTTTCATTCTCGTACATATAATCACGTTTATTATCCCCCAAGGGTAAGTAGTTTGGTAGCGGCTCGTTAAAAGAATGAACTTAGAACTGCACAACCATCCAATAGCCTTTTAAATTAAACGGATCAAATATGCTCATCAATCCTCATTTTCACTTTATCTTTTTAAAATTAATATCATATTTTATTTGAGGAGTTTGGGCCATGGTTCCACCATGTTGGACTTTTTGCCACCTACCTTGAATACCTATACCTTTGTATATTGTATATATTTGTGCCTCCTAAATTAAGCAATTTTAAATATTTAAGGTGTTTTCCATCCATTTATCATCCTGTACATTTCTCACTGGCTTATTCAAAACCGTATTATGAAAAATACCTATTTAAAAATCATGTAGATAAAGGAGCTCGCACGGAGGATGACGTGACACGCGGGATTAATCTGCACCCTACACTTGAGTGGGGCGCTCAATCCCAACCCCTAACCGCAGGGGGTTGTGTATCCTAGCAGCATCCCTTATTGCGAACTCATACTCTTTAAATTTTATACAGTCCTGGTACTTTTATTGCATATTCATGGCATTTTAGTTTTCGCAAACTATTCACACTAGTTGCTCCTCCCGATCAGGTTATTTGAGAAGGAACGACTTCTTTTTGTGGATTTAATGGAGAACATTTAGTAAAATTAAAAATGTTAGTGTTCTTTAGCGAATTATTAGTTATTAAATTACTAATAATTTAGCAAAACCAAAAATTTTGTAAAATTATTTAATATGTAAACCTTGGTCAATATCATCCATGCAATTCTATTAAGATTTAAAGAGCAGCAAAACTTATTCTTACTACATTCTGTTCGCCTAATAGCTAGATGAATTTATAATACCCCACGGGAACCGAGTCGCACGTGTTCCCACAGGATGATGTACCGAACGCTAGAACAACTCTTACTTGATTCTAATCTCCTAGTTCTTGCGTTCACACTTTTAACCCTTTGCATGCTAATTACCTTCCATTAAGAGGAGGTGATAAAATTTATTTTGAGTTTGGTTGGGATTGGGACTAGAATAAATAAATACTACTTACCATTCCCTTACAAGTTATAAGAATGCTATAAAAATTTGTTAAATGCAAGCTAGTAAGAGACAAGTTGATGTTAACAAATGCACGCCTAAGTAGGTTTTTGAGAGGCAAACGTGGAAAAAAGAGGGATTATATTTTTCTCTCTCCTCCTCCATGAATTTATGAGGGTGCGTGTAACAAAGCCGTATCTAAATCGTGATACCAAGGTAACAGAACTACAAAGGAGCGCAATTTTTAGAACGGTGCTTGCATAGAATGGTTACAATGTACCAGCTACCTAGCCGTCCGTCCTTAAGAACGTTCTATAAGTGTAAATAAATAAAGCAAATAGTTATAATGAAAATTTGGCAAAACACCATTAAATTAACTAAACGGAATATTTAACAAAATGTATTTGTGTGCTTGAATAATAATACTATGTTAGCAGTGTATACAAATGTATTAGCAATTTTTGTTTAGATTTCAAGACTAATAACTGATTACCTTTTTTTTTTCAAATAGTACCAAAGGATAAACTTAGTTATCTATTATCGATAAAACGTACCCAATTAATGTTAAAGTGGTCATTTTTTCCCGGCTGATTTAGTTGTAAGGGACAAAATGACCCGGATTACCGTGCCCGGGACTCCGGGACACGGGTGAGGAATTCTCATTATGTCAGATTCTTTCGTGTGTTAGTTAGTGGGATGCCCCGGTGACCGTGATTATAGAAATCAAATCTCTTAGTGATATATTATAGTATTACGTTATGGTCAAATAGTAATGTGATCCTGAAATTTTCTCAAAAATACATACCTTTTTCGTCAAATTTTTGTTTATGCAAACTCCTTTGAGAAATTTTTTTACATAATATTCTATCGTTAACTCTACTGCAGAATATCGCAATGCACGCTATGAAGAACACAAACAACTGACAATCACAGATTCCGGCGCTTTAAACACGTGTGACTTTTCTAAACTCTGATATTAGTCCAAATCCAAAAGAGCATTTCAGAACAAGTCAGCATTTTCAAATATTAAAAGCACGAAATATTGAAGAACTATATATTTTTGTCCATTTCATATTTTATCCATTTCAATCAAGATAGAGTTTAATGACGCTGTTCAAGTGTACACTTATTATTCAGCTAATTACCTATTAAATTACATTAAGAGCTTGTGTTATGTGTACATGATAGCTCACTATTATTTATAATACTTGTTGTATAGGTAGTTCTAGCCACACACAGGTATATTCAGTGTTAATTTCAAAGCTAAAAATTGGTTAACAAAAATTCGTTTGTTAATAGACTGCGTTCCTGTTGTCCGGATGTGTGTTTAACATAATATTATAAAAAAAATACTTATTAGCTCTAAAATAAACATATTAAGTCATCATTACTGTGGGAATGATTTTCGAACGAAGCTAGAGTGAAAGGAATTTCTGAACGGATCTGTGTGAGGGAAAGGGAAATAGCGGTGTGAAAGGGACGGAAGATTGGATTGGCAATATGGCGTAACGACGGGAGTAGTGTACAGAGCTCGCTCACGTGTTAGTTGGATTTACTTTAAAATAAAACGCAGTTTCTCAATAACACGTATTTTTATTTTGCTATCGATCCCACAATTTTGGGGGCTCGTCCGGGATCCCAGCAAAATAAAGCGTATTATTGATACGACGACGCATCACGAACGGGAACGCGCGGCGAGTACGACGACAGCACGTGGACGACACGAGGTTAGTGTTTTTCGCAAGACGGAACACAACTTACGATTACGACGACGGCGACGACTGATAAGATTAGCACCATGCCGAGGGAAAAGCCTGAAAAGCTGGTCGGCAAGCACCAACATGACGATGATGATGACGATGACGACTACCACGTTGGTGTTGCACGAGGCAGCAGCATGCTTCACTTGGCTGAGGAGTTAATCCCTAAGTTTGACGCGCAAAGCAAGGCCTACAGCGTGACAGCCTGGATCCAAGACATTGAAGACAATGGAGACATATTCCAGTGGTCTCCAACTCAACGATTGTTGGTGGCTAAACGTTCGCTAACAGGAACAGCAGCACTATGGTTACGAGCTGAAAAAACCTATAAAACATGGGACGAGTTAAAAGGCGCCATAGCAAGAGAGTTTCCAGACACGATCGACAGCAAAACTATACATGAAATGATGAGTGCAAGGCATAAAAAGCACAACGAATCTTGTTACGATTACATGCTTATCATGAAGGAGTTAGGTAAGCGGGGAAAAATGCCAGATTACGTTGCCATTAAGTACGTTATAGATGGGATACGCGATGCCGAAATTAATAAAGTTATGTTGTATGGAGTGAACAGTTACACGGAGCTCAAAGAGAAACTTAAGATTTATGAAGCGGTGAAGTCAAAAACATTACGCGATAAGCATTCGCAATCAGCAAGCAGGGAAGTACCCAGAGTCACCTACAGAAACAATACTCATACTGTGCGTTGTTACAGCTGTGGAGAAAAAAATCACGTATCATCAGAGTGCCCACGTAAGTCTGAAGGCATTAAATGTTTTAACTGTAATCAGTTTGGACACGTTTCGAGAGAATGTACTCTGCGACGTAGCAAGATGGCGGACGCGAGGACAGACGACCCGAGAAAATTCGCACGACACAGTGCCGAACGAACTGAACAACGTCCTAAGCAAGTTTACTTCAATTCACCAGCAGAGGGCTCCACTATGTATGAGGCGCAGCCGCCATTACGAGAAGTTCGTAGCCATGAAACTGCAATGGTTGGCAGCACTAGTGACAGCGAGGCTACGATTGGCTGTAACTACAACATGGCGGAAAGTGGAAACATGTCGGACTCTGACGTTTTCGATGTAAACAAAGTGCAACTAAAGTGTAATACGAGTGACGCGTTGAAAAAGCCGGTAAAAAATGTTTATTTCGGTGATATATCGGCTTTAGCTCTAATTGATTCGGGCAGTGATATTAATTTAATGTCGATAAACCATTACAGTGTTGTAAGTTCGGTAAAGTACAATGATAATATCGTAATCACGATGACGGGTTTGGGACAGTCTAAGGTAAAGTCTCTAGGCACTTTTGTTACTAATATAACTATTGATGGTGTTAATTATAAAGATGTTGTTTTTCATGTTGTACCTGAGAATTGTATACCATTTGTTATAATTTTAGGCAATGAGTTTTTACACAATCTTGTGACAGTTATGAAAGGTGGTAATGTTTGGTTGAAACCTGAATGGATGAGTGAAATTAATTGTTTTGAGTGTTCTGTTGATTGTTTAGGTCACATAAGCAATGCAGCTGTCAAAAAAGAGGTTATTGAGTTGGTGGAAAGTTATAAGCCGATGCAAACCAAAGATGCTCCCATTGAATTGAAGATTTTTATGAAGGACGACATACCAGTGGCACAACTACCTAGGCGAATTTCTTATAGTGAGCAGAAAGAAGTGGACAAGCAGATTAAAGAGTGGCTGGCTAATGGAATCATAAGAGTAAGTTTTTCTGAATATGCAAGTCCCTTAGTTTTAGTGAAAAAAAAGGATGGTACCACACGAATTTGTGTCGATTACAGGAAAGTGAATAGCAAAATAATGAAAGATGAGTATCCACTTCCATTAATAGAAGATCATATAGATAAGTTATCTACAGCCAGGATATTTAGCGTTTTAGATTTAAAAAACGGCTATTTTCATTTACGTGTAAGTGAGGACTCAATAAAGTATACTGCTTTTGTCACGAGCACTGGACAGTATGAATTTTTACGTGCTCCTTTTGGCCTTTGTACATGTCCTAAAGTTTTCACTAGATTCATAACAATAATATTTAGAGAATTGATATCAAATGGATCCATAATTGTGTTTATAGACGATATTTTGATTCCAGCTCATAATGAGGTTGAGGCAGCAAAACGTTTAAGTGAAGTTATGAAGATTGCAGCTGACTATGGTTTACACATTAACTGGAAGAAAAGTCAGTTACTTATGAGGAAAGTTGAGTATTTGGGACACATTATAGAGGGAGGTGCAGTAAAGCCATCGCCAGGAAAGACCGAAGCGGTTATACGATTTCCTGAGCCACAGACATTGAAGCAACTGCATAGCTTCCTAGGACTGTGCTCCTATTTTCGAAAATTTATACCTAATTATGCATTGATAGCAAGACCACTTACTGACTTGTTAAGAAAAGACTCAGTTTTTCAATTTAATGAAGTTCATCGGTCTGTTTTTAATGATTTGAAAATGAAACTGTCCACTGATCCAGTTTTGAAGATTTACAACCAAAATGCATGGACTGAACTGCATACAGACGCATCCTGCATAGCCTATTCTGCAATACTTATGCAAAAAAATGAAGATGGTCAATTGCACCCTGTGCATTATATGAGCAAACGGACTTCAGACGCAGAAAGCAAATACACCAGCTACGAATTAGAGGCATTAGCTGTAATAGAAGGTGTTAGAAAATTCAGACACTACTTATTTGGTAAACATTTCAAAATTGTTACAGATTGCAAAGCTTTTCAAATGACTTTAAATAAAAAAGATTTAGCTATGTCTACTAGAGTTGCCAGATGGATACTATTTCTACAAGATTTTGATTTCACTGTAGAACATAGAGAAGGAAGCAAAATGAAGCACGCTGATGCACTGAGTCGATATCCACACAATGTTGCCATAATAACATCAAGTTTACATGAAGATTTGCGACGTGCACAATATAATGATGAAGGCTTAAGTGCTATAATGCAGATTTTGAAGGATGGAAAATCATTTAATGACTATTATTTGCATCAAGACTTACTTTTTAAAGGTGAAAATCATTTGCTAGTAGTACCTACAAAAATGGATGTTGAAATAATAAAAAGAGCACATGACAATGGTCATTTTTCTCTAAAGAAGACAATAGAACTTATTTGTAAAGATTATTACATAGACAAACTTAGGAAAAAAGTAGAAGACTATATTGTCACATGCATACCCTGCTTATTGGCTCAAAGAAAAGGAGGAAAACAAGAATGTTTCTTGCAACCTATTGATAAGGGGGATACACCTCTACATACCTTGCATCTAGACCATATTGGACCGCTTACAGACACTGGGAAAATGTACAATCACATATTGACTATAGTTGATGCTTTCACAAAGTTTGTGTGGCTTTTTCCAACGAAATCCACATCAACAAAAGAAGTTCTAAACAAGTTAGAAGTACACCAACAGACTTTTGGCAACCCTGAAAGAATTATCTCTGACCGGGGTACAGCATTTACCAGTAACGATTTCCAACAATTCTGTGAAAAGGAAGGTATAGAACACATAAAGATTACTACAGGAGTCCCTAGGGGGAATGGTCAGGTTGAACGGATACACAGGACAATAATATCAATTCTTACTAAATTGTGTATTGATAAGCCAGATATGTGGTACAAGTATGTAAATAGAGTACAAATAGCTCTTAATAGTACATTCCAGAGAAGTGTGAACACCACACCTTTTGAAATGTTAATAGGAAAGAAGATGAAAAGAAGAGAGGATGTTATGCTGTATGAGTTATTGTCACAAGAAGAAAGAAATTTGTATGCTGATAACCGAGAAATATTGAGAATGAAAGCTAAACAACAAATATTGGAGGTGCAAAATGAAAATCGGAAGAATTTTAACAAAGATAGAAAAGAAAGTTATAAGTATAAAGATGGAGATATTGTTGCAATCAAGCGCACACAATTCGGAACTGCAATGAAGCTTAAATCAAAATATTTGGGGCCATATAAGGTCACCAAAGTTAAAAGGAATGACAGATATGATGTTGAAAAACTTGATACCCAAACTGAAGGTCCATACAAAACATCCACATCCGCTGATAACATGAAACGTTGGCCTGAGGATACCTAGTATTAAAGATGGTATATAGGTATGTTATGAAAACCTTTTATCTAAGTAATAATTTTATTTTTAGTTGTGTAAAAGATGATGGAGTGTTTCCAGTGTTTAAAACTCATTGCAAGTAGATATAGTAATGTAGTATAGTATTGAAAATGAGTATTTTGGCTGTATAACCTGTTTATTTTTAAGAATTATAATTGGTGTTTCATTCTGTGTTCTCTGCTTTAGTGAAATTTGTATTTAAAGATTTTATTAGTATCATAAATAAAGGCTATTTCACAGTTATGTATAGGCAACTGTAACTAAGTATAGGTGTCTATTGTATATTTACAAGATTCAACAACTGTACTGTTGCAATCATGATGTAGTTTAAGGTAATTTTAAGACTATTGTTGTTATTGTTCATTTCTGTTAACGAATGAAAATTGATGACGTGAATGATAGGGGTAAGTAAGATGATGGATGTCTGAGGACAGACATGATGCAGGATGACCGTGTGGGAATGATTTTCGAACGAAGCTAGAGTGAAAGGAATTTCTGAACGGATCTGTGTGAGGGAAAGGGAAATAGCGGTGTGAAAGGGACGGAAGATTGGATTGGCAATATGGCGTAACGACGGGAGTAGTGTACAGAGCTCGCTCACGTGTTAGTTGGATTTACTTTAAAATAAAACGCAGTTTCTCAATAACACGTATTTTTATTTTGCTATCGATCCCACATTACTTACACATAATTTTAATAAAATTAATAAAAAATCACCCAAATCAAGATTACGAGTATATTGTCTGCAAATTCATTCATACTCAATTTTATACACTTTTTTAGATTTCAGGAAGTAAAACATTTTGAAATACAATAAATCCTAGAATAAACATAATTTCACAAGCTCATAATGGTAAATTATTATGCGTTATGCGCTCAGCCATCATTTACGCACTGTTAGATATCCGCGCGCAAAATGTCACGTTGACAAATTGCGTGACGACGGAGTTTGGTGTAAAGGACAAGATTTGGCATGCGCTGGCGAAGGGTTAAGAATATTATAATTTCTGTGTAACTTTATGAAAGCTAACATTGATGACTACCAGATATTATTTAAAAATGTAAGCATGTTTGTTTTTCAACTTTAACAGACTCATGGTGATGGTGAGAGACCACAATTATGTTTAGTTTCATCCCCATTGAGTGACGCTTATGGCCGCACTCAGAGACGTCATTTAAGCTTATGTTCATTATCGAACTTAAAAATCGTCTTTAGGTTTTTTGAAATAAAGCTAATATTGGGTCCTTACCTATGAAATTGGTGATTTTTCTCTCTCTTAGTATTTTGTCTGTAACTATTAAGTTTCATAGTATTCCTAAAAAATTATTACCTTGTCTAAAAATAGACTATATTTTTGAGCTCTTTTGATTTGTTTTGATAATTTTTAATTGTGTTAAAATTGGACACGGAGACAACTCTTTTTAAGTGCCTCCCGAATAAATCATTTTATATGCATTCACTTAAAAACGATAAATAATTTTTATGAAGTGTAATATTACATATTAGGTTGGGGAAAAAGTCTTTTCGAATTATAGTATGTATAAACTTGTAATAAAATCTCTGTATCTGGCTGGTTTTGGTATCATTGAAAGTTTAAATTATAAAGAACATAATTCCAAATTCAAATTAGGAAAATGTGTGATTTTCATTTGTTTTTCGTACCGCCAAGATGAGTGAATCTAATGAAGAAATTCGATACATTTTAAAATTTTACTACAAAAAAGGTAAAAATGCAACGCAAGCCGCGAAAAAAATTTGCGATGTTTATGGACCTAGTGCAGTGTCTGTGAGAGTAGCACAAATTTGGTTTAAGCGTTTTCAATCCGGAAATTTTGATGTCAAAGATGCACGTCGCTCTGGTCGCCCTATTACAGATAAAATGGATGCCATTTTTGAAAAAGTGGAGCAAGATCGGCATGTCAGTAGTTACGACGTAGCTGAAGAACTGGGAATTGACCACAAAACAGTTTTGGCGCATTTGGAAAAAACTGGGTACCAAAAAAGCGCGACATTTGGGTACCTCACGAGCTCACCTTCAGATTTCCACCTGTTTCGGTCTCTTCAGAATTCTTTAGGCAGTGTCAGGTAAACATCACGAGAGGACTGCCAAAACCACTTGTCGCGGTATTTTGACCAGAAGTCCCAAAATTTCTATAGCAATGGGATCATGTCCCTACCTACAAGATGGCAAAAAGTTATCGAACAAAATGGTACCTACATACTTTAGTTAAATGTAAATAAACTATATTAAAAAATGTTTAGAATTTTCTTAAAAAATGCGAAGAAACTTTTTCCCCAACCTATTATGTGGTACCTCATTTCCGAGCGCTCACAACTTGGGTCAAGACACTCTCCGACGTAATGGCACAGGACCTTTCACGAACCCTGTGAAATGGGACAAATAATCTGAATTTGATTAACATTCTCATTATAAGTTAGTCTAGACGTTTTCGACTACACAAACATCTAATAGCTTACAGTGGCGACAGGCTAACCACCTGTCACGCTGAGTGTAGTCACTCCTTGGTGAGGTGCGGACTGTGGCAGTGGACTGCTTTTGCGGTGCTTTTGCCTGGTCTCTGACTAACCCTTAGGGGGTAATAGTCGTGATTTTATGTAATTATGTATGTTGACGTTTTCTTGCTACTGGGTACCACATTATCACTTATCGTGGCATCTGTAATAAAAAATCGTTAATATCATCATCATTAAGAGTTTGTTATCGCTAAGCATAGAGATTTCCCATGCTATTCAATTTCATTCAATTCTTATTTATTTTATCATGTAGGTACAGTAGTCACACTTATGTCGCGTCAAAAGATTTTAATATTTTCAAACATAAATTAATTATACCATTTTGCTTCATCATCGTCATCAGCCTATATACGTCCCACCGCTGGGACAGGCCTTCCTCATGGAGAAACACATGAGGAGTATGGGCCGTAACACCACCACGCTGGCCCAATGCGGGTTGGTGGGTAGAAACGGTCACAAATGCGACCGGGACCAACGGCTTAACGTGCCTTCCGAAGCACGGACGAGCTCGAGACCAAAAAGTCTTGGTCACCCATCCACGGCCTGACCATGGCGATGGTAGCTTTGTTTTCGACCGAAGCGCACTGACCACTACGCCACCGAGCTCCTCCCCTCTAAATCTTTTTCTTCCTGTTCACTACCGGGAGGCATTGACAAGAGTAGAGACAGGCAAGATACGCTGCAAGGGTTCCATCCTCTTCCAGTCAAGTAAATTAATAGTATTGTAAGGCGAACCTTGTTGCACTTAACTACCACCTAGTTACCTTCTTGTAGGAACATGGTTTGATCACTATGTAAAAAGTTAAGGTAGTGATTACCCCTACCTTTTTAGCAGCAATGCTAATGCTTGCTACGGCATTCCCGAAGGGTAGGGCTCGCCGTGAAACCGTGAAGGTTCTGTGGCTGCCTCTTATGTCACGAGTCGGCAACGTACTCTGTGAAGTAGGAGCTACCATGAGATGAGTAGTCTTCTTGTTTGCTTCTGTAGGATTTTGAACCACACTCATATAAATTTTTACCGTAAATCTTTGTCCAGCTACCGAAGCGATTCTGTTAACAAATTAAATTTGGAGCAACTAACTAACGCTGTTAGACAGCCAATCACAGCGTTTACGAGATTTGAGAATATAATTAATTTGATCCTAGTTAGACAAACTGGAATTAACTGAGAATATCCGATAGATTAAGGATGGGAGAGGTGTCATGAATGGGACAATTTTCCATACCGAACGACTTTGAGCAATATATAAGCGTAAGAAAAAATATCTGTACCGTTAGTATATTTAATCATCTTTGATATTTTAAACGATAAACATTACCTTCTTAAAACATTTTGTGTATAAAACTCAAATAAAGTATAGATTTGTCCCATTCGTCACTGCCTAGTCTTAAAAAGGGACACCGCTAAATGACCAAAATATTTCACATCGTTTTGAACATAAATTATAAAAGTATATTAGGCTTATAGTATATTAGAAATCATAAAATCTTTTCTTTTTGGCGCGTGCGTTCTATTCTCATAGGTTGAATCGAACTCAATCTCGTTTTTTCCATAAATAACATAATTGGCATACCTAACATAGCGTGATATACCAAATTGTTAGTTTTTACAATCAAGTGGTAACTTCAATAATGTCTAAGTGTTGATAAATTATAAATACAAAAAACCCTAAGTATAAAATTTTTATTTAGTGCTTACAACACTGTCGCGGATTAAATCCTAATACTCCACCCACTTATGTGCTCAAACCCTAACTAACTAAGGCAAATGGTACCTCTAAACCCGATTGCAAATATTTGGGTTCGTAATTATTTTTACCTTACAAAATGTAATGTAAATATTAAAATTAAACAGATTTTCGAGTATCATTTGCTCTAAAAAAATTGTACTGTTTTCGCGGTGAGCGCGGTCCACTCGTTTATTTTAATTTGCGCTATCACACGTTCGCAGAACTCTCCCTGTGTTATGGCGTGCTGGTGCTTTTGTGCGAATTGTGTATGCGTGTCCCGTAATTTTTTAATGTTTAAATTATGTTTCTGTATAAAAGTTATTTATGACAAGGTATACATTCTCTTTTGTTCTGATTTCATTGTAAAATGTTTATCCATTTACCTTAGCATGACATGAAATTTTAATATCTATGTAAAGAGAAACAAGATTCAAGAGAAAAAAGATTTTTTACATTTCATTGAGATGTTAAGAAATTAATAAAAATATAATAAAAATATTTGACAGAAATAAAATTGTCGTGCGGTAGCGGCTCATTAATAGTAGATTAGTAGCCAAGGGCTGTAAGGCATCAATTGCAGCCCGAGATATTTAGGCGCACGAGCGCAGCGAGGGCGCTTATAGTTCGAGGGTGCAATTGATGCTTACACCCGAGCTAACTACTCTGCTTTACATCTCGATTGTGAGGTAAGTGGAAAAAAAGGCATTACAAGAATAAATAAATTTATTTTCAAGAACTAAATTTAGCTTCGCCGTTCGATATTCAAAATTGATGAAAATAGCGAAGCGACCTCTTTTGTCACAAGAATAAATAAATTTATTTTCAAGAAGTAAATTTAGCTTCGCCGTTCGATATTCAAAATTGATGAAAATAGCGAAGCGACCTCTTTTGTCATTGGGCTGAATGCATGATGTCTAGTGCCAGTAAGATAGTTAGATGTACGCGAACTTTTTGAAAGAGTTTTTTTTAAATTACTTACCGCCCTAGGGCGTTTCTAGCTACATTATTAACCTAGGGCGGTAATTGATCACTTACAACCCGCATCTGGGGGTATTAAGGACCTACTTACCGAACATGAGAGATGTAAAAGAATACTATCAACCCATCTCTTCCCTTGGGTGTTGTAAAAGGCGACTAATGGTCTTAGTGCACTGCACTAGCAATTGCACAACCATCCCATAGCTTATAGCGGCGACGGGCTGACCACCTGTCACGCTGAGTGCAGTCACTTCTTGGTGAAGCGCGAACCATGGTAGTGGACTACTTTTGCGGTACTTTTGCCCTTAGGGGATAATAGTCGTGAATATGTGTGTGTGTTAATTGTCATGTTTGAATCTCAAAAATAGATATTTTTATTTTCTTAGTAAGCAGTATTGCTACCAAGTAGTTACATGTTTTCTTTACGTAACATTTAAATTAATTGAGCTTTTAATAAGTTGACAGAGTTACAAATACTTGCTTACAAAGAGAGTGAAAGTTTCAATCGATACTCCAAAATTTCTTCTATGGAATCATTGTCACGCAATGTGATAAATATATCTTTATATTAAGCGTTCAAGAACAATATTTACAATTATAATTCCGTAAATATGTTTACGTTAAAATAAACACTTCATGCTTTACGTTCAGGCTTTCATAATTTTATTAACACCTCTTCTATGCCCCTTCCTACATAAATATCTTTACAGTTCTCAATTTATATAATGACAATCATCGAAAAGAGTACCATGTTGTCAAAATATCTATGGATCTTTCATTTTCTCACTATATCATTGAATGTGTCTCATGACGTGTTTTCAGTTCGCATATTTTATGATGATTTGTGAAAATTAAGCAATTCTACTTTATCCGTAATCATAAATTTTGGTCACCCATCCAAGGACAGAACACAGCAAAGGTAGCATTGTTTTCAATACCAAAATCCTAACCGCAAATGGTAAAAATAATCACAATCTTGCTATGCGTTTTTTCAAACTTTTGAATTCATTCATAATATTGTTTTTCAAGTGGAATGTTTTTAACATTTTAACATTGTATTTTTAGAACGAAACAAACCATTTTTCGTTCTAAAAATACAATGTTAAAATATCAACCCTTCCTGTTTGGCAGCCGTGCCAACATCATGGTATTTCCAGGGAGAACAGGAAGGAGTGGCAGAGGATTTTTATTGGTTTAGTTTAGCAGCATGATCGATTAACAAGTTGGCTTTTATTACTTACGTTTACCGCATAATAATTAGCTGCTCGTTGTAATTGTTTAGTCAAAAAACTATTTGTAAAATACCAAACTTCTCTAACTAGTGTACTTAGCAGTCATTACCCTGTGCTGTTTATGACAGAGCACCAGGCTCGTATAAACTTGCACTAGTAAAATAGTTCGGCAACTGCCACCGTAATTACACCCCGCTTGCATGTTTTAACGCCAACGAAAATTAGGCTCGATGTTTTATTATCGCCGTAACCTGCAGTAATTAGGCGTTTTTGTAATTTAAACGGTTCCGTAAGATTTAATTAATATGCTAAACTAACAAATGAATAATTTTAAAAATAGATCTTACTTTTACTTTTTGACTGACATATTGTGGTAACGTGGTATCCGATATATCGACAGCTAATTTGATTGACGCTATTCATTATATTGAATTGGGCATCCCTGTGTAATGCAGTAATGTAAAACTGACTATATTTGAAACAGTTGAAGCACGAAATATCTTAAACAGATTCAGCCCTTTCTCACTGGGAAATTGTATACATTCAATATGGGGCAAATATTTACCGAATATTTCAGAAGCTTCGATATTTTATCGCCGGGAACTTATCACATCATTACCGTTCATTGTTGTTGTCAAGTTGTCATGAACAGGATCCGAAGGTTTGGGTCACGCGGGCAACGGGAATACTCATAAAGGTCTCAATAAATAATAAAGTTGGGAGAAATAAATAAGTCATTTTATTTGAAAGGTTACAAATATTGGATGGACGTCATTAAAATATCAAGATTTGTGTGCTGATGTGGCAGCCGGTTAATCATGGCTGCTGATGAACTTACTATCGTAGGGTCATACCTATCTAAGAATGGAGGTTAGACCTTAGGGAAGCTACTATAGCAGATGCTGGATGAAGGAAACTCAGATCCGAATCATGGGCGCGACATACAAGGCCTTCGTTCCCAATACACAGAATGTGGCTGTTCGTGACTAATAAAAGATATATTACAAATACAATACAATACAGAATACAGAACAGAAAACAGACTTACACAATAAACAGACAGACGTAGTACAATAATATTGTTATTCGTTTGACCCACAATATAATAATTTTGACGACCTCCGTGGTCGAGTGGTCTGTATGCCGGTCTCAAGGCGTCGCCATCTCGAGTAGTTCTGGGTTCGATCACCAGTGGGGGCAAATGTTTGGGTGATGAATTTTCAGGCATTTGTTTTCCAGTCTCGGATGTTTATATATATTTCTATATATTCATGTTATTTAAATGTATTTATCTATTAAATATATTTATCCGTCATCTAGTGTCCGTAACACAAGCAGCATTAGTTGCTTAAAATGGGGCTAGTTGATAGGTGTGAATGTCTGAGGATATTATTATTATTAGGAAGGCCTGTGCCCAGCAATGGGACGTATATAGGCTGATGACGACGATTTAGAAGCGTCAAAAGCTAAGATTATTATTATATTATTAATAAAATTACAAACCAAATACTTTCTTCATTACCAACTCACGAAGGTGCGAAACAATTTAAATCCAAATTAAATAACCAGCGACAAGTAAGTAGCTACCTTATATCGCGGGCCATAACCGGATCTATCCGGATCCAGGGTTGCAATAATAACCAGCTCGCGCAATCAAATTACCGGCCGGTCTCGTTCCCACCGGTAATAATCGCGTTTATAAGTGACAGTCGGCTACGCGATTATATCGGTTACTAGGGCTGCCCAGTTACCTTTATTCTGATCAAAAAGGGATTTCATTCGACATAAAGAGTCAAATCGTACATTTAAATGCCGGTTTTTCTTTCTTATATTGTTATCTTACATTATTTAGTTTTTTGTTATTTTTTTAAGGTCGCTTTACAAGATCTAGGTAATTAACTACCACAGTTGGTTAAACTAACTTATATAAATCTATATTTTTGAAAAACTTAAAGTTTGATCATATTCGTCATTTGAACAATCTTTTATATTACTGCTTACATTACAAACATGTTTTTCTTTGTTGTACGCTAAACATTCTGCGCATCCTGCGCACACTTGCATTTGGTTTTGTCTGATTTGATAATCAAATGAATTTGTGTCCTTTACGTAATCTAGTCAAAACTGCTTGGTCCCTTCCACAACGAATAATTTGAGGTGCTTTTCCAAAAATAGATTTTCTAACATTAAATAATTTTGTTGTATTATTTGCATTCCAATAGTGATCCCAATGTATCAAAATTTTAATTTTTGCGTGTTTTTGTAAGTCAGACTGTAACTTATTTATGGTGTGCCTTTATAGTTTCCGATAAAGGCAACTTGCAGGCAGCCCTTGTTGTCGTCGCATAATAATAATGAATATGATTCCCCTGTGTAGTCATATCTACTGGTTACTATTAGGTTGGGATTAATAATCAATTTTACCACGTGTATTTATCAAATTAATATTATGTATTTATAAGCAAAGTGTAGTCGATTGTTTGCATGTAAGTAAAACAATTAAATCTTGAGCCTTGGGTCGCAAGGCCACAGACAGGTGGTCTGAAGCTTAATTATAATATTTTAATGACCGACCTCAAGGATTTGTTGCTATTAAGTTGAATTATTATAAATATTCAAAGAAGAGTAATTTTAAAATAAATCAAATTTGTTATTGCGCCAATACAAGCGTGGGTTTCCTTAAAAAAAATTAATCTAAATCCATTAGATAAAATGGCGCATTTCTTGATAAATTCTCACTCATATTTCTTAGTCGTCCAAAGTCCCTAATAGAAATAATTCGCTTCAAATTCAGAACCGTCTCCACTTCTCCATTTCCTCCATTGTCGATAAAAATGCAAATGTAAACGGCATATTAGCAACGCTTCCGATCGCTTTACTTATTTATCGGATTCTAACGACTTAGATCAGAGCCTGCAATGTTTCATTACATTAATGTACTTAATTTCCTTGTATATTCCTTATACCTAAATATACAGATTGCATTATTCCAAGCCATAAGCAAATAACTTTCTACCAAGAAAATACAATTTCTTGCTCCAACCCATTTGATGATTAAATCCCCAGGTAGCAGCCCTGTCGTTAACCACCGATACCGACCTTTTATCGGCCTCGTAATTTTTTACATCGGCAGTTTGGGGTTAAGTGGAACAATTTTAACGCGCTGCTTAATATGCCACGATTGAGCTATCTTTAATTTTTACAGTATCTTTTAAAAATAATAAAATTAATTTACATTGTAATTATACCAATAATGTGTAAAGTCGTGATAAAGTAACACCACAAAATATACAATGGGATCACCACCCTTATGGTGTTTTTGTACTAGGCGATCATGGAAATAAAGGAGTACACTTTCACCATGTTTCCCTCTGTTACCCCATGCGGGCTTGTTTATTCATGACATGCAATCCATGGGAGGGGAGCGCAAATTATTCTATGGTGTTGCTATACTAAGTTTTTATAGGAACATCAAACGAGGAAATGATATTCGGAAGTTGTGTGTCGGTTCTGGAGGTTCAGTTCATACGATTGATTATAATTATATTTTGCGTGTTATTCAGGCTGAAATAAAATTGAAACCGGTTCTTTATAGAGTAGCCAGTAAGCAATCCCATCCCATCACCATCTGTTTCGATGAAGGCTGTAGTAAATATTTTACTTGGAGGCAAAATATAAATCTATTATCCGGTAACCGTTTATTTTCTTATCCGGCTATTTGATGCAGGAAAATCCATATTGCTGTTAATTTTTCTGGACAAGCTTAATTTTTAACCTTCTGCGGCCGAGGTGGTAGTCTCTCAGACACCATAAAGTAAAAACGTCGTTGCCATTTGGCAATATGGCGTGAATAGTGCTGTGTGGCTCAGTACCTTCCTTAAATGATCCAGCCAATTAACCAGTAACCACACCACGATGACAAGGTGCACACAGGTGGCTGTACGAGAAATTGGTGTCTGTCAGACGTGAGCACTGTGATTCTATTAGACGTCACATCACAATAATATGTATACTTATAGTATCTTTTAGTACTAACCCCAGTGATGTCTATTGACATTGTGTAACAGACTGATATTAAATAATGTCAACCTAGATAAAGTTCTCGGGATCCCGGGTTTAATTCAAGGGTCAGATAAAGTATGTAGTATTTTTCGACCATAGTTTGCTCATCACCAAACCGCATTTGGAAAGCCTTGTTATTATTGTGAAATGAGTACATCATCGTACATATCATCACGCCTCTATCCCACTGACACCACCTCAGTCGAATGGTAACAATAATTTCACCTCGGTCACAAGGTTAAGCTGATTTCGTTAGCGTTTACTACACTGTAAATGTTATATTCTCAACGTAAAAAGGATAACTATAAATTGCATAGAATGTACAGTCGAGTTCAAAAATATGTAAGCACATTTGACGGGTTACAGTCTTTACTCCCTTTCCAATTAGAGTCATTTACTGTCATACATATTTTGGAAGCTGACTGTACATACAGTGATGGTAAATCAAAATAAGCAATTTTATATCTACATAACTTATTATGGAAGTGACTTTAATATTAACACATTTGAGTCATGAGCAATTAAAAAAACTCAAAGAGGAAAGAAAAAGCAATATTTTAATTATTAAATTACCTGTACAAAGTAAGCCAGCCAAGTTCTATATAAGCCAGGGAAAAACACGCCCCTTTCTGCACAGGGTAAATCAATCTTTCAGCAAAAGCGACTACCCACCGCATTGTGAGGGTTGGTTTACTAAGCTCTTTAACATTCCTACTCGCCTGGTATACCATGTTGCGTTGACATGTGACTACGACACGTGTAGGCACGTGCGGCATGACTGTGTGGTAGGGCTTTTATTCTCTATGATAAAAAAAAAACTAAAATTGTGACGCTATTTTATTTTTACTAAAGTCCATAATAGCATGAAATGACGACAGAATGTTTAGGTTGAAAAAACTTTGCCTACATATCCCGCCACCTGTCATGTTGCAAATAGCGGGGGTGCATGAATTGGGTCCAGTTCGACCCTTATGGTGAATAACTTCTCTATTTTTATAGTTGCCTAGTAAGCGAACACCATAGGGGTAGATTCGCCATTGTTTTCGAAAATGGCTAGTTCAAAATGAATATTTTTTTAATTTTATGTACTAAATTTTTGTAAACTTATTTGTTACTGAAACAATATAATTAATGACAACATCTATAAAGGTGGTGTGGGAAAAGCGCGTTCATAAGTAAACGTAAATCCATAAAGAAAAAAACTTAAACATACAAAGTCGAAGCTTTTTCTAAAATCGCCATTCTTGCATATTTATACCTAGTAAATTCTAATATTTTTCAATAAAAATACCCTGAAGCAAGCTTGTTAGCTATTTTTCATGTTCTTCGCTGACACCATTGTGAAGGCATACAAAAGCCGAGGTACCAGGCTCGCAGGAGTTATATAGAGATTGACCGATCCCGCAAATTGAATGTCCGTCGAACAGAACGGAGACAACACCCTATTGTTCGTTTGCTGTTCAAGGTACTAGCAATATTTCAGTTGGAAAAATGTTCGAGAAAAGCTAAGGTGGACCAAGACAATGTGGCCGACTCAACTATGTACACAGATATATAATAAAATAATTAATTACTATTAAACTACACAATATTATTGTAAATTTTCAAAAATGTGCACACCGATAAAGTTTCAAAATAATATCAACGACTAGCTGTTGGCCGCGACTTCGTCCGTGGTTACTATGGTTTTTTAACTATCCCACGGGATCGGGAAAAAGTATATAAGATGTTGACTAGGGATATAATGTATTACCATGCAAAATTTAATTGAAATCGATCCAGCCATTTCGGACATTACCCCGTACAAACAGACAAACAAAAAAAATTAAAAAAAACATTTTGGTATTTTCTCTCTTTTTACATCCCCCTGACTAGGTTTTAAACTTTTTTTTTCTATGTACAGACATTTGACCTTTACAGTTTTATTATAAAAATATGTATAGTTCGGTAAGTACGTCAAAATCGTCTCAGTTATCACTTGTCAGGTACTAGATGACAACTGCGCGTTGAGATCGATTTGGTGCAAAAGATGTTAAAAAAACATAATTTTTAAGACTATATGCAATGCAGGTAGATATTACTGGCTATTATCAGACATTTATTTATAGCTATATATCTAATGATGACTGTACACACACCTATTGATTGCTCTACCAGAAACCAGCTTTAGCTTATGTAGCAAGAACATAACACGCGCACATCCTTTGGAGGATAGATTTATTCTCCGCGTGGGAGGAAGCATTTGATGAATAGCTCACGAGATCGTGCATGTAATACAACACAATACAAATACCTACTCCGTTGTGCTGATGACCTAGTAACGAAATTTACCGAACCTCGTTAATCTTCTACAACCACGACTCAGCAAATATATTTTTGGATGTAAAATAATTTTTTGGTTTATATTTGACTGATCGGATTTCGGTCGCCATTTTCTTTAGGCACTGTTTAATAGGTATGGCAACAGACTTGTTTTATTCCGCGGGACCAACGAAATAAAGTGTTATGCGTTTCTGTATGTAAGAAATAATGTAAGTAACGTGAGTGTTTCGTCCACAGTTGGTGGGAGGAGAGTTCGACATGGAGCTGAACTTCGTGATCCAGGACGCACAGAACATCCAGCACATGCTGGAGCTGCTGGACCACTGCCCGCCCAGCTTGCAGGTACACACACTACCACACATACTTACACATGTCTATTTCATTTCAGTGTCACTTCCGTTTCATTTCAATTTCATTTTAGTTAAATTTCAGTTTCACTTTAGGTTTATTTATTTACTTACGGTTTATTATTAAAAGGTAACAGACCAAGCTCGCCTTTTTTACCATAATAAAGTAAAAAATAGGTTTTGGTGCTTATACTGTAGGTACATTTCGTTTATCGACCTCCGTGGACAAAAGGGAGAGGTACCTACTGAAAAATTTAGTGAATATTTGTATGATGAATATAAATATATTTTTTTTTAGATTACAAAACATCCAAAGCTTCAGCCTCTAGTCAACTTTATTTGAACCGTCCTGAAATAAACAGTTAACGTTGAATGAAGGTTTTACATCACTATTCCGATACTTAATAATCGCTTTGCCTATTCAGATTCCAACTTTATAACGCATCCAAAATTTGTTGAGAAGAAAGGTAACTTTTTGAATTCATACTTGATATTATTGTGATTTTATTGACTTGCCGAGTCGGGACAAAGTTTGCTGAATTAAGTTAGCTGAAGTATTCCCGGAGGCTGAATTGAAAATGATTATTATTTTCATAGGCTTATGTTTCCGGTTAACTGGCGCTGATGTTATGTTTGCCTGGTATGCATGGTTTTATCGTGAAATTACAATTAATTGAGCGCTGATGCAGACACTGCTTGGTGAAGCGCGGACTATGGCAATGGACTGCTTTTGCGGCGATTTTTTCTGGTCTCTGACTAACCCCTAGGGGATAATACTCGTGATTATATATGTGTGTGTGGATTCACTAGAATAGACAGTATAAGAAACGAGTCAGATGACGTTTGAAAGTTGCACCAGTGACAGAAATGAAGCAATAGATTAGCGTGGTATGGTGGTGGAAAAGGGATGGAATGCCACATAAAAAGAAGAACGCTGAACATGGATAATAATAGGAAGGCCAAGGAAGCGACGAATTGAATGCGCGAAGAATTATATAAGAATAATAGAAATGGATGCTAAGCTGACGACTGACAGAGGAGATTTTAGAAATGAAATGAAATCATTTATTCTGCAATTAGATTTACATGAAATACTTTTGCACGTCAATATTTTTTTTCCTACTAGCACTTCGACGTGAATGGCCTGTTGAGAAGAAGTGCCGCTAAAAACTCAACAGTTAGCCTTTTTAAACAGCCATAATAACAAAAGGAATTTAGAACATTTTAAATATTGTAAAATAAGTATGTGCAGAGGAGCAAATTATAGTAGCCACGAATTCGAATCTTATAATACCCCTTTTTCATTAAACAGCTTTTAACAGTTGACTTAAATTTATGCAGGGGCAAGTCAATAAAACTTTGTGGCAGCCTATTATACATTCTGATGCTGATTCCTATAAAACATTTAACAGTCTTGTGAAGTCTAAGGCTAGAGGAAGACATGTTGTGCTGACCTGACTTAGCATGGGACAAGGGCAGGAAGAATGAGAATAAAATAATATGGATGTTTATTTTGAACAAATTTTGTATGAAAATTACTAATTAAATTTAATTTCTTTAGTAGGTACAATACTTATTATTAAATTTTATTTTCTCAGGTATCCGTCTTTTTTATTTAGACATAACGTAGAGTTTTTAGCAATAATATGAATGAACATGGGTGTGTCTCGAAAAGAAGCAACGTAACTCACATAAAATAAAGAAGCTTTCGTGTAAATAGAAATTTTAGGCTTTCTTTAAAAGGATATAAATTTTATGAAAGCTCTCCAATTTATTGTTCTCGAATTTTGTAAAGAGGAGCCATAAAGCATCCCTGAGAACAGGCATGCAACACTAACATTATTCTTTTAACACGAGAGAAAGAGACAGCGCGATGAATGCATCGCGATTGTTAAACCACTTTTTTGTTGAAACCTTGCACCGCCTTCAAACACGCAGGCGATTACTTTTTATAACCTCCCAAAGGGCCTTTGAGCTACCTCTTCGCACTTAATGTTACCTTGGTGCCAAAGTAGATCAAAGTAACCCTTTGGATGCGAGTTTTGCATTGCAAAATAATGAGAATGATGTCCAGAAAAAAATATTTCAATTACACTCCTTTGTAAAAAGAGTTTATTATTTCAACAGTGTTTCCGCGGAGCGTAACTTATTATTTATGATTAAACAAGTAGTTAGGATTAATTATTGGAGATTATGTCAGTTTTCTTTTAATTAAGATGGTGATTTTATTGAAAAACTAGTTTATTTTTATTGGTCAACTGTGTAAATATCATAGGCTTACCTATTACAGTGCCTGGCAAACTTCTTGAACAATATAGTCGTGGAGGGGTAAGTCCGCGCACTGTACCGATCTAAAATGTACTAAAAACTGTTCTCGCGCAATCAAGGTCATTATTCAAGAAGGTTGCCGGAAATTAGGTACTACCCTTTTGCTTTTGTTTCTAATTAACAATGCAATACTGCCATACAGATTGGTAGAAAGAATGGGTGTAGTAACAACCGGGATGAACTTGATTAACTTTGGAATTTTTGGGGTCAGGTGGGTGTCAAAAGCGCATGCTAACTACGCCACCAAAGCGAAATCTCAAAAAGAAAATTGCTTTGTGAAAATGTGCTTTTTTAATTACTCAATTATTAAAGTAATATAACATTACCTACTGTATCTTTCAAATTTGCCCAAATTATAAACAAAACTAAGTTAGTTTTTAATCTCTGTTATGATAACAGTACATAGGTGAAGTTAATTGAAACGGAGAGCAATTGAAAGACACTAGTCGATTTACACAACAATATGTAGTTAGTTATATTCGGAGATTAGAAAATTTAAATGCTCTACTATAAGGAGACATATTTACATAATAATTACGAAAATACTAGGTCAGTAGAAGAACAATGGTGCTGAATTGTAAATGGGCACTCACTCAATAATAATGAAGTGCATAGCGATGCGCCGCGCAGAAACGAGAAATTAATAATGCAATAGTCGATTTCCTCCCGTTTTCCTATGTGCACTCACTTTATGGTATGTTACTATTGTGCGATGTACAGAGGAAGTGTAAATTTACAGTTTGTAACAATAATTAATACTGTTACAACATTGTTAAAACATTAGTTTGTAATTGTTCGTAAGGACTCAACTTGATACACGCCAAACGAAAGCCCTTACGTGAAAGAGAGGTTCTTCTAACTTATAAAAAGTAAAAACTTATGTACAGTTCATTGTACGCTTGCCTCACATTGTGCCCGGTGCATGGCAACAGGCTCGCGACCTGTTACAACATCTCTGCTACCCCTTCGGGAAAAGAGCGTGATATGTGTTTTTTTGTGTAAAAAAGTTAACGTTTCATTAGAAAATGTTTGTGAAAAAGGGTTAGTTCGTTCTACTTCGTTACCAGGACAACATAAGTTACTAGAAGGGATAGCGATCTCGATAGCGAAGCAGCCATTGCTATGTAAATAAAAAAGGACTCCCTCACTATCGAGATGGGTTCGTCTCTTTTCAAGTGAAGCAAAAAATATGTATTGGGTCCTTACCTATGAAATTTGTGTTTTTATTCTGTCTTAGTATTTCGTCTGTAACTATTAAGAATCAGAGTATTCCTAAAAAATAATTACCTCGTCTAAAAATAGACTATATTTTTGAGCTCTTTTGATTTGTTTTGATAATTTGTTGTGAGTTTAATTGTGTTAAAATTGGACACGGAGATAACTCTTTTTAAGTGCCTCCCGAATACATTATTTTATTTGCATTTACTTAAAAACGATAAATAATTTTTATGAAGTGTGATATTACACATATTACTAAAGCTTGTCTGATGATACATGCCAAATATTATTATCTCTGGATTTGTCGTTGTGAAGAAAACTGATAAAATGTTAGTATGGAAAATGCAGAATTCCCCAAAATCTTCATACAAAACACCAATTTCATAGGTAAGGACCTAATATTGAGGAGGCTCATTGATCTTCCCCTGTTTGTAGAGATAGCAGTGATAAATAAAACATTTTGAATTTTTTATAATAATAATTTAATTATTCTGGAAAATAATTTCTCTAAGCATTTTCAAAGGCTGCATCGTTATATTCCGGTCTGCGCCAGTTTTCCTCAACAATACCGCTAACAATGCTCATCCACCTGAGTGAAGGCTTACTTATAATAATTCAGTCATGTTACCGAGAACGCTTAGGAGTTTCTCAATTATTGTACTAGTCTAGTTCTCACTATATGTTGGCGATGACTGAGACGTTACCTCCTTTTTATATACTTTGTCTATTATTATTTTTCTGTACTTGTCTTTGCTGTCTTGTCAGATTAGCCGTCAGGTCGTAGTCGTAGCTTTACATATTAATTATTAAATAAACCCGTGTTTCTGCCTATTAACGTCTTTCATCTCATTTAAATACAGTCCACGCTCTCACTCGCTATCATTTTGGTCCTAGCTAAGAAACTCTTGCAAGTTTTAATATTATGGGGTCCTTGCTTACAGTACGTACATTGCTCAGATGGTTTCTCGTTGGACACTGTAGCATGAACTGTTTCCTTCTTAAAAAGAAACTTTGGAGAGTGTGTCGGTGGGGGTGGTGCCTTTACTGTGCCATCAGCGACAAAATTAAATTTCAATTGTTTGTCTGCTTCGACTAAGAGAAACCGAGACAACAGTTCGAGTTTTGAGATGTTCTGTTCGTCTAAAACGTAAACAGAAGCGAAATCCGTGAAGCGCGCACGGGTGTGTTCGCTTAGTTTTAAAATAATACACCGAAAGATCTCCGGTGACGATAGGTACTCGATTTGTTTGAGTAACTTAAGGGTTGTGATAAAGTTTCGTAATTTATTCGCCAAGCAATTTAGATCGTGAGCAGTACTTAGCTTTGGGCTGTTCCGTAGCTCCGCAAGTTCGCGATGCACCAGTAGCTCCGGTCGTGCGTACGTCTGCTCCAAGACGGCTACGATCTCGTCGGGCTGCCCGGAGGTCCATAAGAGCGACGCGACAGACTGGTAAGCTTGACCGCGAATGGCGTTGTTCAAGCGATCTAAATTCTCTAAGGGGGAAAAGCTAGATTTAGTTCTCTCGTAACTGCTTTTAAAGGCCATCCATTGAGTAGTTTCTCCCGAGAATGTAACAAGCTCTGGTTTCCTTGGTTTATTGGCAAGAGAGTTGATAGCTTGGGAGAGTTTTGTTATAGGGTCAGATGGGGAGCGTTCAGGTTGTAAACCTTGTTGTTCCAGTGTTTTGCAGTGAGGCGGGTTCGTTGCCCGGTTGGCGGCAGACAATAAAAACGATACGTTGTTAGTTGGTACGACCGGCTGTAACTGATGTCTTTGTGAGTTACCCAAAGTGACAGACGGTGTTTTACCATGTACGCTATGAACTGTCGTGGCCATGTTGGCATTTTGTTCGAACACCCAATCTGCAGTGCGCTTTTCGGTGTTATGATTAGAGGAACATGATCTAATAGATTTTTTGGACTTATCTGGGACTTCCAAGGCGGCGATTTTGGCCTGTAACTCCGTTTGCTCCGCTTCGTGCTCGAGGCGGGCGAGTTCGAGATTGCGCTCCATTTGTTGACGTGCAAGCTCGGCTTGTTGACTTGCGAGCTCGCGTTCGCGCTCCAGTAGGCGCCGTTTCGCATCGGCTTCTAAGGCCAGCTTTTGCGCACGGACGGTCGCCGAAGAACACGACGAGTGGGTGTGCACACTGTGAACACTAGAAGAGGTCTCAAGAGGTGCGTTAGCACTGTTTTCGTTTTGCAAGATAATACGTGCGTTTGGACTGGTGGTGACGGGCCTAGTCCCGTCACTAGGGGTGTTGTCCATTTGTGTGCGCATATTATCTGACAATGCCTTGTTAGTGCTGATGCTTATTGTGTCTGAAGCTGAGCGGACGCTGCACTGTGAACGCTCGAGGTGTTCATACTGCGTCTGCTCGGCTTTCAAAGTCGCCAGGTCTGCCTTTGCTTTAGAACGACTACGTGTTTCCATTTTGGTCCATTCTCGCCATTTTCACTAGAATCATCGCAAAAATTTTTACAATTTCCTTCACGTAAGTTTTCAAAAATTTTAATTTTTATTTATCTATCATTATTACTTCCGTAATTCACGCACGTAGATACTAACCTAAAATCATAGTATGGACACCTTCGCATAGGTGGTTCTCAGGCCCGCTATTTTTATTAGAGCCTGCCTCGCTCTGGCCTACCGAGCAGACCACCGATGACGAGACCATACACGATCCCGAAATGAAAACAGAACTCGTGAATTTACTGGTCGATGTTCCTTTAACGCTACCGCCTGTACCGGACGCGAAACGGTTTAGCTCCTGGTTACGTTTTCTTCGCGCCATCGCCCGTGTTGTCCAGGCTGCGCGTTTGTTCCGGCTTAAATTATCTCGACCAATAACTCCAAATTCAAAATTGTTTTTTAACAGCACCACGTCTCCACTCCAAGTTCACGCAGCAGATATCATCGAAGCTGAGAAAATGGCTGTTCAGCGAGCACAGATGGAGAGTTTTTCCTCAGAGCTTGCAGCCCTGCAAGCCTCCAAGCCAGTGCCCAAAACAAGTCGCATTAGAAATCTCGCACCCACACTAGACGGAGAGGGTTTTCTCAGACTGAACACGCGCATAAGATCTACCCCGGGAGTAAACGAGGAAACAAAATCACCTATCATTATCGACGGCAGCCACCACATTTCACGGCTATTGATCCTATACGAACACATTAAAGCGGCGCACCAATTCCACGAACTTGTCTTGAACGAACTGCGGCAAAAGTATTGGATTCTAAGAGCCAGGAGCACTATACGGAAAGTCGCTGGCACCTGCGCCTATTGCCGTACGATGAAAACCAAGCCCATTCCACCTCAGACTGGTGACTTGCCTCCGGAACGCCTCGACCACCACAAGAGGCCATTTACCCATGTAGGCCTCGACTATTTTGGCCCCCTCCTGGTAACCATACACCGTCGCAGCGAGAAACGGTACGTTGCCCTGTATACTTGCCTTACGTCAAGGGCATTGCACCTGGAAGTGGTCAACTCCCTATCGTCGGATGCCGCCATTACGAGCCTGAGACGTTTTATTGCCCGCCGAGGGTCGCCCACCACTATATACTCCGACAACGGAACAAATTTTATTGGTGCCTCACGAGAGCTGCGTCGCTTGCACGACGACACCGTTATAGACTTTGCCACCAATCAAAAAATTAATTGGCGTTTTATACCACCCGCATCTCCATTCATGGGCGGCGCATGGGAGAGGCTCGTCCGAACAGTAAAAACGGCCCTTAAATGCTGCCTCACTGATCAGTCACTAAAAGAAGACGTACTATCGACGCTCCTCCTCGAGGCCGAAGCTATAGTGAATTCCAGACCTCTCACCTACGTTTCATCTTCTCCAGATTCTCCAGAGGCCATAACACCATTTCATTTCATCCTGGGCTCCTCATCGGTAGTACCGTGGACATCAACGCTAACGGACGCAGATCTATCACGACGATGCGACTGGCGCAGAACCCTACGTCTCGCTGACAAGTTTTGGGCACGATGGCTACGCGAGTACCTCCCGACGCTACGACCAAGAGGACCTAGCAACAACGCGCCGAACATTGGTGATGGTGACGTGGTGTTGATCGCCGACGCCGCTCTCCCCCGTGGCCTGTGGCCGCTAGGAAGGGTAGTGAAGGTGTACCCGGGCCCCGACGGAGCGGTCCGCGTGGCAGACGTCCACACCAGGGGCGGCGTGCTGCGCCGACCGGCCCGCAAACTGATTCTACTTGAAGTAGCACCTCAGTCAACAGCCACCGAGTGTTAGTGTTGCCACTGGGGGTTGGGAATGTTGGCGATGACTGAGACGTTACCTCCTTTTTATATATTTTTGTCTATTATTATTTTTCTGTATTTTTCTATTGCTGTCTTGTCATATTAGCCGTCAGGTCGTAGTCGTAGCTTTACATATTAATTATTAAATAAACCCGTGTTTCTATCCTTTTAACGTCTTTCATCTCATTTAAATACAGTCCACTCTCTCACTCGCTATCATTTTGCCGTTTCCGAGAGGGCAGTGTAGCACTTAACGCCGATATCAAAGAGATGTTCCCGCAAGTTAGAATATCACCAAAAGACAGAGATGCTCAACGTTTTCTCTGGCGCGGAGAAGATGGCACCATTCGGGAATACCGAATGGCGTCAATGATTTTCGGCGCAGTGTCAAGCCCCTTTATCGCCCTATACCTCAAAAATAAAAATGCAAAAGAGCTAGAGTCCTGTTACCCCGCAGCCTGCAAAGCGATTCTTCACGACCACTATATGGACGACTACCTAGGAAGTCATTCTAGTATTTCTGAAGCTGCTAGCATTGCGTCTGATATCGTCAAAGTTCACAAGAACTGTTGTTTCGAAATGCGATCTTGGGCATCAAACGCACCAGAGGCGTTAACTCGTATCCCTAAGGACCTTAGAAGTGACTCTAGTAACGAAATTTACCTACCACCCAACAGAGAGATAGGCGTTCTAGGTGTAAGATGGAACCCCTTCGAAGACTCATTAAGTTTTCGCTCCGCCCCGGTACTTCCCTCTGAAAACTTGACAAAACGTATCGTCCTATCATATGTGATGAAAGTGTACGACCCTTTAGGATTACTTATGCCTGTAATAATTTGGGGACGAATGCTTGTTCAAAAACTTTGGCGTGAGGGCATAGATTGGGACTCGCCCTTACCAGATAAGTACGTCTCCGAATGTAAGAGCTGGGCCCAACAATTACAGGTTGCTGCCACAGTAAGAATCCCACGGTGGTACATGAACAAATCCGACCCTACCGATGTTCAGTTGCATATATTTGCGGATGGTGGTGAGCAAGCATACGCTTGCGTAGCTTACTGGCGAATGACATATGCCGACGGCTCGATTTCTATAGGGTTGATAGGCAGTAAAGCACGAGTTACCCCTTTAAAACCTTTGTCGATACCGCGCGTTGAATTACAGGCTGCTCTAATCGCGACACGTTTTGCACAAACGATTATCAACGCTCATAGACTAAAACCCTCCGCATCCATATTCTGGACGGACTCTTCCACTGTCTTGAAATGGATTCGGAGTGATGCGCGAACATATAAACCATTTGTGGCCCACAGGTTGGGAGAGATAGCGGAATCCACAAACCCCTCCAACTGGCGGTGGATCCCTACCTCGCTCAACGTGGCAGACGACGCCACTAAACCTAAAAACATAGTTTGGACACCTTCGCATAGGTGGTTCTCAGGCCCGCTATTTTTATTAGAGCCTTCCTCGCTCTGGCCTACCGAGCAGACCACCGATGACGAGACCATACACGATCCCGAAATGAGAACAGAACTCGTGAATTTACTGGTCGATGTTTTTTTAACACTACCGCCTGTACCGGACGCGAAACGGTTTAGCTCCTGGTTACGTTTTCTTCGCGCCATCGCCCGTGTTGTCCAGGCTGCGCGTTTGTTCCGGCTTAAATTATCTCGACCAATAACTCCAAATTCAAAATTGTTTTTTAACAGCGCCACGTCTCCACACCAAGTTCACGCAGCAGATATCATCGAAGCTGAGAAAATGGCAGTTCAGCGAGCACAGATGGAGAGTTTTTCCTCAGAGCTTGCAGCCCTGCAAGCCTCGAAGCCAGTGCCCAAAACAAGTCGCATAAGAAATCTCGCACCCACACTAGACGGAGAGGGTTTTCTCAGACTGAACACGCGCATAAGATCTACCCCGGGAGTAAACGAGGAAACAAAATCACCTATCATTATCGACGGCAGCCATCACATTTCACGGCTATTGATCCTATACGAACACATTAAAGCGGCGCACCAATTCCACGAACTTGTCTTGAATGAACTGCGGCAAAAGTATTGGATTCTAAGAGCCAGGAGCACTATACGGAAAGTCGCTGGCACCTGCGCCTATTGCCGTAGGATGAAAACCAAGCCCATTCCACCTCAGACTGGTGACTTGCCTCCGGAACGCCTCGACCACCACAAGAGGCCATTTACCCATGTAGGCCTCGACTATTTTGGGCCCCTCCTGGTAACCATACACCGTCGCAGCGAGAAACGGTACGTTGCCCTGTATACTTGCCTTACGTCAAGGGCATTGCACCTGGAAGTGGTCAACTCCCTATCGTCGGATGCTGCCATTATGAGCCTGAGACGTTTTATTGCCCGCCGAGGGTCGCCCACCACTATATACTCCGACAACGGAACAAATTTTATTGGTGCCTCACGAGAGCTGCGTCGCTTGCACGACGACACCGTTATAGACTTTGCCACCAATCAAAAAATTAATTGGCGTTTTATACCACCCGCATCTCCATTCATGGGCGGCGCATGGGAGAGGCTCGTCCGAACAGTAAAAACGGCCCTAAAATGCTGCCTCACTGATCAGTCACTAAAAGAAGACGTACTATCGACGCTCCTCCTCGAGGCCGAAGCTATAGTGAATTCCAGACCTCTCACCTACGTTTCATCTTCTCCAGATTCTCCAGAGGCCATAACACCATTTCATTTCATCCTGGGCTCCTCATCGGTAGTACCGTGGACATCATCGCTAACGGACGCAGATCTATCACGACGATGCGACTGGCGCAGAACCCTACGTCTCGCTGACAAGTTCTGGGCACGATGGCTACGCGAGTACCTCCCGACGCTACGACCAAGAGGACCTAGCAACAACGCGCCGAACATTGGTGATGGTGACGTGGTGTTGATCGCCGACGCCGCTCTTCCCCGTGGCCTGTGGCCGCTAGGAATGGTAGTGAAGGTGTACCCGGGCCCCGACGGAGCGGTCCGCGTGGCAGACGTCCACACCAGGGGCGGCGTGCTGCGCCGACCGGCCCGCAAACTGATTCGACTTGAAGTAGCACCTCAGTCAACAGCCACCGAGTGTTAGTGTTGCCACTGGGGGTTGGGAATGTTGGCGATGACTGAGACGTTACCTCCTTTTTATATACTTTGTCTATTATTATTTTTCTGTATTTTTTATTGCTGTCTTGTCATATTAGCCGTCAGGTCGTAGTCGTAGCTTTACATATTAATTATTAAATAAACCCGTGTTTCTATCCTTTTAACGTCTTTCATCTCATTTAAATACAGTCCACTCTCTCACTCGCTATCATTTGCGAGTTTGAGACATCTGCGCTTCTCGACGAGGGCAGCACTGCAACGCTGATAGACGGCGAGGTAGCCGCACGTATCGGAGCCATACCAACCTGCAGTGAGCGACTTCGTATTGAAGGCGTTAGTGGTATGACAAAGGAACTCGATGTAAGTTATGTTGATTTTTACATACGCGGCAAAAACCAACACGATCGCTACCTCGTCCAGCATGCACGTGCCATTAAGCCCCTAGGACTTCGGGTACAGCATACCGAAGCAATAAACGTCATGGATTACAATCACTTGTCAAGCCTATCGAACGAACTTTCGTGCAATGACGTTTCCCCTACCGTTCTTATCGGCGCCCCCGACTGGCATTTGTCTTTAAGTCGCGAAGTACGGTGCGGAAAAAAGAACGAGCCTGTTGCCTCGAAAACTCTGTTAGGCTGGGTACTCCATGGCGCGTTCTCCTCAAATTTAAAACCCTTAGAGTTCGTAAATCATATTAGTGACGATCTAGATACGCTTATAAAATCACAATATGACATAGACGCCTTAGGTATCACAAAAGGACCTCCACAGCTTAGTAAGAATGACCAGCTTGCTGTAGATATTATCGAATCTTCGGCACGAAGGCTCGATCAAGGTCGTTTTGAAGTAGGGTTGCCGTGGAGAAAAGACTTACCTAGTCGCATTCCAGATAGTTACCCGCAAGCGGTGTCGCGTTTAAAATCTCTGGAAAGACAAATGTCCAAGGATAACAACTTTGCCGTTGCGTTTCGAAACTTTCTGGCTGACATTATAAATAAAGGTTATGCCGAGGAGTGTGACCCTAGCACTTACTACAGGCGTCCTTTAGAGAACGAGTCTCAAGCCATCTCTCAGGGCACAATTCGTTGGTACCTACCAATATTTGGCGTTTTCCATCCCCAAAAACGGAAGCTCCGAGCTGTTCACGACGCAGCAGCGGCAACACAGGGTACTAGTTTGAACAGCCTTCTCTTACAAGGTCCCGATCTTTTGCAGTCTTTGATTGATATTCTTTTCCGTTTCCGAGAGGGCAGTGTAGCACTTAACGCCGATATCAAAGAGATGTTCCCGCAAGTTAGAATAGCACCAAGAGACAGAGATGCTCAACGTTTTCTCTGGCGCGGAGAAGATGGCACCATTCGGGAATACCGAATGGCGTCAATGATTTTCGGCGCAGTGTCAAGCCCCTTTATCGCCCTATACCTCAAAAATAAAAATGCAAAAGAGCTAGAGTCCTGTTACCCCGCAGCCTGCAAAGCGATTCTTCACGACCACTATATGGACGACTACCTAGGAAGTCATTCTAGTATTTCTGAAGCTGCTAGCATTGCGTCTGATATCGTCAAAGTTCACAAGAACTGTTGTTTCGAAATGCGATCTTGGGCATCAAACGCACCAGAGGCATTAGCTCGTATCCCTAAGGACCTTAGAAGTGACTCTAGCAACGAAATTTACCTACCACCCAACAGAGAGATAGGCGTTCTAGGTGTAAGATGGAACCCCTTCGAAGACTCATTAAGTTTTCGCTCCGCCCCGGTACTTCCCTCTGAAAACTTGACAAAACGTATCGTCCTATCATATGTGATGAAAGTGTACGACCCCTTAGGATTACTTATGCCTGTAATAATTTGGGGACGAATGCTTGTTCAAAAACTTTGGCGTGAGGGCATAGATTGGGACTCGCCCTTACCAGATAAGTACGTCTCCGAATGTAAGAGCTGGGCCCAACAATTACAGGTTGCTGCCACAGTAAGAATCCCACGGTGGTACATGAACAAATCCGACCCTACCGATGTTCAGTTGCATGTATTTGCGGATGGTGGTGAGCAAGCATACGCATGCGTAGCCTACTGGCGAATGACATATGCCGACGGCTCGATTTCCAAAGGGTTGATAGGCAGTAAAGCACGAGTTACCCCTCTAAAACCTTTGTCGATACCGCGCGTTGAATTACAGGCTGCTCTAATCGCGACACGTTTTGCACAAACGATTATCAACGCTCATAGACTAAAACCCTCCGCATCCATATTCTGGACGGACTCTTCCACTGTCTTGAAATGGATTCGGAGTGATGCGCGAACATATAAACCATTTGTGGCCCACAGGTTGGGAGAGATAGCGGAATCCACAAACCCCTCCAACTGGCGGTGGATCCCTACCTCGCTCAACGTGGCAGACGACGCCACTAAACCTAAAAACATAGTTTGGACACCTTCGCATAGGTGGTTCTCAGGCCCGCTATTTTTATTAGAGCCTTCCTCGCTCTGGCCTACCGAGCAGACCACCGATGACGAGACCATACACGATCCCGAAATGAGAACAGAACTCGTGAATTTACTGGTCGATGTTTTTTTAACACTACCGCCTGTACCGGACGCGAAACGGTTTAGCTCCTGGTTACGTTTTCTTCGCGCCATCGCCCGTGTTGTCCAGGCTGCGCGTTTGTTCCGGCTTAAATTATCTCGACCAATAACTCCAAATTCAAAATTGTTTTTTAACAGCGCCACGTCTCCACACCAAGTTCACGCAGCAGATATCATCGAAGCTGAGAAAATGGCAGTTCAGCGAGCACAGATGGAGAGTTTTTCCTCAGAGCTTGCAGCCCTGCAAGCCTCGAAGCCAGTGCCCAAAACAAGTCGCATAAGAAATCTCGCACCCACACTAGACGGAGAGGGTTTTCTCAGACTGAACACGCGCATAAGATCTACCCCGGGAGTAAACGAGGAGACAAAATCACCTATCATTATCGACGGCAGCCATCACATTTCACGGCTATTGATCCTATACGAACACATTAAAGCGGCGCACCAATTCCACGAACTTGTCTTGAATGAACTGCGGCAAAAGTATTGGATTCTAAGAGCCAGGAGCACTATACGGAAAGTCGCTGGCACCTGCGCCTATTGCCGTAGGATGAAAACCAAGCCCATTCCACCTCAGACTGGTGACTTGCCTCCGGAACGCCTCGACCACCACAAGAGGCCATTTACCCATGTAGGCCTTGACTATTTTGGGCCCCTCCTGGTAACCATACACCGTCGCAGCGAGAAAAGGTACGTTGCCCTGTATACTTGCCTTACGTCAAGGGCATTGCACCTGGAAGTGGTCAACTCCCTATCGTCGGATGCCGCCATTATGAGCTTGAGACGTTTTATTGCCCGCCGAGGGTCGCCCACCACTATATACTCCGACAACGGAACAAATTTTATTGGTGCCTCACGAGAGCTGCGTCGCTTGCACGACGACACCGTTATAGACTTTGCCACCAATCAAAAAATTAATTGGCGTTTTATACCACCCGCATCTCCATTCATGGGCGGCGCATGGGAGAGGCTCGTCCGAACAGTAAAAACGGCCCTTAAATGCTGCCTCACTGATCAGTCACTTAAAGAAGACGTACTATCGACGCTCCTCCTCGAGGCCGAAGCTATAGTGAATTCCAGACCTCTCACCTACGTTTCATCTTCTCCAGATTCTCCAGAGGCCATAACACCATTTCATTTTATCCTGGGCTCCTCATCGGTAGTACCGTGGACATCATCGCTAACGGACGCAGATCTATCACGACGATGCGACTGGCGCAGAACCCTACGTCTCGCTGACAAGTTTTGGGCACGATGGCTACGCGAGTACCTCCCGACGCTACGACCAAGAGGACCTAGCAACAACGCGCCGAACATTGGTGATGGTGACGTGGTGTTGATCGCCGACGCCGCTCTCCCCCGTGGCCTGTGGCCGCTAGGAAGGGTAGTGAAGGTGTACCCGGGCCCCGACGGAGCGGTCCGCGTGGCAGACGTCCACACCAGGGGCGGCGTGCTGCGCCGACCGGCCCGCAAACTGATTCTACTTGAAGTAGCACCTCAGTCAACAGCCACCGAGTGTTAGTGTTGCCACTGGGGGTTGGGAATGTTGGCGATGACTGAGACGTTACCTCCTTTTTATATACTTTGTCTATTATTATTTTTCTGTACTTGTCTTTGCTGTCTTGTCAGATTAGCCGTCAGGTCGTAGTCGTAGCTTTACATATTAATTATTAAATAAACCCGTGTTTCTGCCTATTAACGTCTTTCATCTCATTTAAATACAGTCCACGCTCTCACTCGCTATCACTATAATTTTATTGAAATTAAGCCTAAACTACTTTATACTTTCTTCGAGTATATTTATTTGAATTCAATTGTCCTTTTCACTTTAAATTCGTTATACGCGATGTATTTCAGAAAGTTTAAATTACAGTCCTTGAAATATACAATTATTCAAGTTGTGCCATTTTCATGACTTTCAAGAGGTCATTTATTGTTGTATTGTCTTATCTAAGTAATTGAATAACTTTCGACTTATTTGTGCGAAAAATGAGAGCTGGTTATTCAATAATTCTGAAATTGAGTCAACAAAATTTATATATAATATTATTTATGTAAAAAATTTTGAAATATTTTTTATTCATAAATAAATGCTCTGAGCAAGTGCACTGATAAATTTTATTTGTGCTCATAATGAAGCCATAGGCAATGTCATTAAGTTCACTTGAATAGCTTCACTTAAATAAATCTTCCTTCTCCTTATTTCCAAAGGTTTTCCTTCATTTTTACGTATTTCCTTCAAAGAAATTTGTTTACCGGAGATAAGGATCCCGCCTGCAATCCGTTGAGTGAGCAGTCTAAGATTTGTGCTCACTCGCGCGTCTGTCGTTCAATCGCTTGTGTTTATGTTGTCCTGGCAAAGAAAATTGATTTACATACCTCTTGTTTATCTCCGTTCTTAAAAAAATATTTAAATTTTTTTTTTACCTTACACACATAAAGAAACTCATCTCATGAAGCATACTCACTTCTCACATCATAAGTTTCATAACATAATGGTGCTTAAGAACTTTTGGCGTAAATTCTTTGTTATAAAGTTAATTCAAGGAACGATTTAATGCGTGACATTAAAACAAATTTGACCGATCTTATTCACTGAATATCCAAATTATTGAATATTTTATTATTTACGATATAAAAATGTTTTACTAATCCCTGATTTTTGTAAAATATTATTATATAAGATATTTGAACAAAGACAGAGTTTGTCCTTATTTCTTTTATGAAAATACATTTACATTCTCGCCCGTTAGTCACGAGTATTTTCCTACAAGATCGGCTTATCCGTTGTAGACTTGTAAGGGTCGCGAGCTCGGGCAATCCGCCAGTCATCGTTCCCTAACGAGCTCCTATCTCCGCAACGTGCATACTTGCCTGGTACATGTGGTTTCGCTCTTTAAAGATGCAATGAGTTTGGGTGATCTTTCCATAACTCCTTAAGGGATTGGATGCAGCTAATGCTTAGAATAGAGAGACAAGAGGAAGAAGATATTATGCCCTGAATAGCTGATGCGGTTAAGCTTACTAGGTACAATTTATTTGTATTCTATCGTTGAACCGATTCGTACTTTATTAACTAGCTGTGCCCGCGACATCGTTCGCGTGGCTATTGAATTAACGCCCATAAAAGTTTACAAAAAGTTTTTGTGTGTTTGATAAGTAATTAATTGGGCAGCCATTTAATTATTTGGTCAGCAACAAAAAGGTCAGCCGAAAAATCATCAAACAAATATTTTGTCAGCAATGTCAGTTAGGGCAGCAAAATAATTATTTGAGTAGCAATATATATGTTAGGTATCGGAAATGTACAAAATCTAGAAAAAAGGATCAATGAAGGATCAAGGATGAATTCCTAGGAAATGTATTTTGATAAATATTAGGTAAAGGTTTTTTTATGACCCATAAGAACAATATTTGTGTTATAAAAACGTAATAGATAAAACAATTTGGCAGCAGAGAAACATTTAATTTGCTGCCCAATTACATATTTTGCTGACAAATTAGAAATATCTGCTGCTGCCCATAAGTTGCTGACCAAAATTCGAATATTTTACTTACCGTTTAGAAAACACCCTAATGAAAATAAGTATTAATAAAATAATTACATATCTGATACCATAATTTTTTTATGTATTAAGCCTTTTTGCAGAATCTGTAGAGTAATATATATTATTTATTTTAATAATGTTGCTGAGACTAATATTCAGGGATTGATTACAGCAGAATGAACGAGATTGCAGCAACGCTATACATGCGCTCCAGCTTGTAGCTTGTAGTTATCTAGACTTAATATTTTGAAGGATGACTGCTTGACCCATACTGCTCAGTAGATATGATAAAAATTTTGCCTTTTTTCATAATTATTTAATTAAAGTGAAAAGATGAGTGTATTTGGGCTTTTAATATAAATGTTTAATGAGCATGTAGCATTACGATAGCACGAATTATTTTCATAAAATAATTTTTGTGTGAATTAACCCTAGCCGATCGGTACGTCGAATCAAGATCCGTTGCTGCACTCTCGTTCACTCCGATTAGAGCAACAAAATCACCTAATTTTATAATATTTGAGTATGTTTGTATACACATCACGCAAAACTGCACCGATTGTGCAGTATTGGTATTGTATTGGATTGTATTGGTAAATTTCTAACTTACATAACATGCACATTTTTACTTGTAATGAAACCGCAAGAAAAAACTAGAATCAAAACAATGAAATTTTATAATTAAGTCGCAAGAGATGACTTGATATGAAACCGCAAGGAAAAACTAGAATCAAATCAATGAAATCCATTTTTAAAAATTAGGTCGGAATAGATTGCTTGAGTAACTTATATTAAATAACTCTAGATTATATTAATGCTAATATGTAAATTATTAACAACTGCTCTACTTCACGTTCTCGAGACTAAAGATAAAAACTTGTTGTGTAATAGTTAATGCATAACACAAGTCGTAGGTATGTACCGAAACGGTCTACAAGATAAGAGAAAGGTGTTTGGCAAAATATGATTCTGATTACTAATTTAGAGCACTACAAATAAGTTTCCGTAGTGTAGCGGTTATCACGTGTGCTTCACACGCACAAGGTCCCCGGTTCGATCCCGGGCGGAAACAAGTGAAATTTTTTGTTTGAAATATTGTTTTGTTTATTATTTCGAACTTTTATTGGAAAAAATTTGTTTGTGGTTTTATTTCATGGAAAAGGCCTCAATCGATTTTACCGTTGAGAAACACTTAGGTGTCCCCATAATTATATCTCGAATCAAGATACATAATATACTGTCAATAAACACTATTTCATAATAACTATGAAACTCTTAATTTTCACAAAACTAAAATAAGTATTTTCTTTAAACTTCGTTTCAACTGTTACTTTAACTGACTCAAGCATAAGTTTCCTTATCTACTAATAATAAAGATGTCCGATCTAAAATTTTACATTTCTCCATTTAGCGGTCGACTGATCTGTCAGTAAGATATCTGGTCGGAATGAATCCGGCCTGCCCGTAAGTGCCTTCGGTTCCCCAGCTCGCCCGTACTACCCTCACTCGCATTTAGAACAAAAGAAGCAATAATTCTTGCCAAATTGCTTTATTTTGCTCCATCGACCAATTTCACTAAAATTAACCTGAAATTTACGACGGAAAGTTTTTGCCTCGTTACTAACTAGAGAATAAATTAGTTGTTTGCTGAGGTTAGGTTTAGATTTCGGAAGATGGACCGTTTTCATTACAATTTGTTTTGTAATCCATGTTGTTAGTACTTTCAGAATTAATGGGTTTAATTTTTCGTTTACTCGCAGCTTAAGCGATCGTTGAATTAGATCTAATTATTTTGGCTTAGTGTTTGTAGTCTAAGTTGGCAACTGAAATACATCTAACCAATCCTTTGTTTCTGGTATTTCAAGAGAAACATGACAAAGTTTTTGTGCGTTTCTTACCTAGCTCTTGTAAGCGCCTTTAGGATATCCTATTTTCGGATCTATTGTGTTTGTCCCCGTTCTAGCAAAACCAGCTGTATGTGTATGAAATATTATGTTTGACTTTTATCCTTGTTTTTGTTGTCTATAGACTGTTTAAGTCTGATCCAACAAGTCGTGTGCTATTTATTCTTTCTGGACAAAACAATGTTGTAAATGGAACGCTGTTGAGTTTCAATTAGTGGATGAACACCACATTCGTTAATATTCTCGCCACGCCACATAGTGTTTCATGTGTCTTGAATCGCCAAGTGGCCGACTCAATCACCCCACATCTCCGAATGTCTGGAAGATATTAAATTAGCTATAATCGAATAGCCCAACTCAAAAGTACATTTAAGTCCTTTACAATGCCACAAAGGGCATAGAATTTAATCAAAACATTTTAGACTGTCTCCACTGGATTAGGGACTATGAATGGCGTCCTCTATTTGTCACCAGCGCTTGTCATTTCAATAATTGAAGCTCAATTCGTAGTGTTGGTACTGACAATCTAACTGCTGGAGAATTTATTGTTCCAAACTAGCACGAAGTGAATTTCAATGACGGTTTTCTTTTGTTTGTTGCATTTAGCTTTCCATTGACGTCACTATCTGCTAAAAGCTTTGTAGCACTTTCATTTAATTTTACTTAGAAACAGAACTGTTTTCGTTGTATTTTTTCTATCATGGTATGAAAGTTAAAACTGCATTAAATTTTTATGCAGTATGGGATGTGATTAATTTCGCTTAACAACGTTCGCGTAACATTCTTCTAGAGTTATAAATTGTTAAGATCTAGTTTTTTTGTTACTTTTGCAAGGAAGGACAAATGTCTTAAATATCTTTAAATTTTATAATAGGTCAACTGTGAAACAAATAAACCTGCTTCACACAAATGAAGCCTTGATTTAAAATTGTAATAACTCACGGAAATGTAGTTTCTCGCCTGTCGTAAATATGCCAGGTCGTCGCCGTTTTATCGCCAGCCAGTGTAATTGCCGCTCGTTTATTTTTGGTCAGCCAACGATTGCCGCCATTATTGACACTCCGCTATATATGTAGCCAGCTTACCCGATAATGGTCATCCTATAAAGCTTCGATTCTGTATGCCCCATAAACAGCTTAGCCAGCACACTGCATTGATTTTGTAAATGAAAATCAATTTGATATGGCATTCTCAATATACGTATATACTGCACACATCTCATGCACAATTCGCAAATTAAAAAAACTTGAATGAAAAAAGGCTATTATAAAATCCATGATTATCTGGAGGATAAAATGGTATGGAAATAGATATTTGCTGTCGTTCGTCGTCATAGAGGCATGGTGTATTTTGGCATGGCATATTTTGGTGGATAAATGGAAATTATGTAAAACATTCAATATTGACAATAATTATATGATTGGCTATTTAAAAAAAGTGGCTCATGAGTTTCTTGCCGGGTCCTTCTCATGAAAAGTCTTACTCTCGGAATCCGGCCGCTTGTATCAATTACAACCACAGTCAATGCTCTGCTACAAGCGCTCGCGGTAATAAACCTTCATCTAGAATACACTTTTTATATAATTATATAATTTTAATTAATATTTAATTTTAATAATTTTTTAATTTATAAATTGTACAATATTGACGTTTTAAGTGCAAGATTTCGTACAGTAATATTGTATCAATCCAGAAAATAAACTTTTCTAATCACTGGATGCTTAACTATCCTAGCCACCGATAAAAAAAGAACAATTTAATTAAGAACCTCCTTATTTTAATAAAAAAAGAAAAAGATAACCCCAGCAATGCCCAGCCTCAAGCAGTAATTTTAAGAAATTGTGTTGTTGCAATTTCTCCCCCAATTCCGTAAATCGACGCCGTAGATGTACCAGGCAGACAGGAGATTGAAAGTAATTTTTAAAGCAAACTAATTAAGTGATACATCACGCTTGAGCGCACAGGGCACCAGGCGGCTAGGAACGCGCTGTGGTCGCCCGTCGTCATAGTGATGGACGACACTGAATTCGTCGAGTCACCTTATGAGACGTTTTTTCCTCGAGGGCTCAATAGGGCTGTCAGCCGGCTTACGTCGAGAGGCCCTATTAGCAACGGTATTAAAAGTTTTTCGAAGTCATCTTGTAAATTACCCCCTTGAAGCCACTGTTAGAGTTTAAACTTTTTTATTCTAAATAATAGCAATTTTCTGTATAAAATTTAGATTTTTGTAAAAGTAAAACAAAATAAATAAATTTAGGTTTATTTGAGGGTGTGTGAAAATCATTATGTTCCGTACGCAAAGTTCCTAAAAAGTTAGGATTGTTAAATCTTGAAATTGCGTGCGTTTGAGGGTAGATTTACGCGATTTGTAATCAAGATGATTGATGAAGTTTACGGCTGTATTGAGTTTCAGCGAAGTCTGACATCTGTAAAGCTAAACTTATTTTGGACTTGAACATTGGAGGCTTTTTGTCTGAAAACAATATTAGATTCTACTACCAAATTAATGTATTCTGTAAAGAACTACTCCCAAATTAAGAGTCCTTCGAAAACTTTGGAGTAGGAGCCTCTTTATACTCAAAAAAGTTTGTTATCTAATGAAGGGCGCCCGCTTGGGCACAGCTGTACGATATTTATAGGTGTATTTTTCCGTTTCATCCGGAATTCCTTGAGTCAGATGCCCCGGATTCCTGACGGACTTGTAATTTCGCTGAGATTGCACAGCGACGCGGGAATGTGATATAATTACAGCGGCCTCGTTAGCGCTACAATCGCTTTCGTTACACGCCTGCTTGCGCTGTGTTTCTGTTCTCCTGGTTTAGCAGGGCCCTAGATTTGTAAATTTAGTTGGAAATGGTTATAAAGAAGAGCGAGCGATAATGGCGTTCGAGTTTACAAACGTCGTGACGTTTAAAAATATTTAAAGTGTAATTTTGTTTGTATAAAGGCACAATGAAACAAGTTAACGAGGATTGCTGTGAAGAGCTAGTTCATTATCTTCACATTTTATGTCTTGGAGGTATTATTTTCATAAAGTAGCTGGCACCTTTTGTCAGACTTAATAGACGGATTCTATTATAAATTTACCCCTCATTTCAGTGCAGTCAACATTAATATATTATTATGCACTTATAAATTCTTCTTGTTCATAATATTTTTTTTCTACCATTTTACAGATAAATGTCTTGTGTAAATTTTTTTTAATAATAACCACACTAATGTAGTTCCTTCAGCGAATATAATGTAATGTAAGGTGTAATGCATTGATTACTAGATGCCTATTAATACTATTAGATTTCTTGAGCGATCACAAAATGATCCTACACTCCACCTGTCGCCGACAGTTTGAAAGGAGTAAGATTAATTCCAGTCCCGGTTAGAAGCAGCTACTTAATGCAGACTTGTCGCTAAATGTCCTGAAACGTTCCACCTGTCGGCTCCACGCTCATTAGGTTAATGAACACCTCTGCTAGATTATAAAGCAGATTAAAAAGTATATAACATCTAAACTAAATGAGAGACGCTTGCTGGTGGCAGCGCTTATATCTCCTCTTGAAGTCGGTATTATAGAATCAAAATTAAGTGTAGGTCTTTGCCTAAGCACTTGAAATGGACGGTGTTATTCAACTAATAATTGAATTAATGTTGTAAGATCTTTTTCTTCTACTAGTTTAATAAAAAAACACTGAATTCTATGAAGATTCTGCGTGAACAACTACATTTCAGCAACATTTGCATAAATTTGCAAAATAAGGCGAGCGCACACTGCTGTGCAAAATTAAAATAACGAAGCTCTCGCAAGCATTTCATTAAAAATGTTCCACGCGCGACGTTTCTCTATTATATGAAATACATTGAAACTGAATCCTGCAGAAGGAGACGCAAATAAAAACGTTGAGATTGACTTGTTGTTTGTTTATTAACTTTAAATCATATTCAAACAAAGTTCAATCATAAATATCTTGTGTCTTTACTTCCTACTCTGCTCCCGTAAAATGGTTTATTTTCATTTTACTAGTACATTTCTTTTAAATTAAATATTGAATAGTTTGCTTAAGTTTAGTTACTTTACAAATTACAGTTACATTACGAGTACAGTGGCGAGTGATAGAAGAGAGTGGAAGAAGAAAGATGTTGCGCAAATACAATACAATTGGGAACAGGGCAGGACAAAGAAGAAGTTACAATACAACTTACTAATTGACAGCTATGACTTAGATACCTGCCGCTAGTGGTATTAATCACACAGCTAGCTAGCTATAGCCCACAGGAACTACACCCACAATCTCTTAAATATTTTGAAAATCGGCTTACCAAGCATTCGGCCACAAAGGCGTAATTTTTTTAAAAAGAAACGTCAAAATAAATAGTTTGTTAGTAGTTTTTTATTTTCTTTTTTTTATATAAATAGACCTCCGTTCCCAAATAGAATGCTATGGATAATATTTAGTTTTCCCAATAATCGCTCAAAAATGATTAACAACGATTATTTTTTTTCAGGCGGAAATATGGTCGGTGTTCATCGCCATCCTGCGCAAGAGTGTGCGCAACCTGCAGGCGTGCACGGACGTGGGCCTCATACACCACGTGCTACAAAGGTTGCCGCGGGCGGAAACTGTCGTCGCAGGTGAGTTTTTTTATAAAAAAGGTTGTTAACAGTCATGGATTCTTTAAGATATGTCAGGACCTCTTAAGAGTTCATGGTGCTCTGGTATTCCTGAGAAACACTAAGACGAATCAAGTTCAAAGATGTTTCTCAAATATTGCTATCATTAAAATTTTAAATGTAGTCGTCAAAATCACATACATATTCTGCTTGACGTCATCTATAGGTTTGACAGCAAAAGTGGTGAAAATGCAGCATGCCCTCAAATTTAAAATTAAGATCTTAATTTTCATGACTAATGGCCACTTGCAGGAAATTTCAAACCTAGTGCGCCAAAGTATAGCATCATGGATTCGATTCGCATAGTTACTTTCCGTCTCGTCTTGCCTTCGGTGTTCCCAACTACAATCAGTTTTTCCAAATTATCGTTGCCTCTGCGTACAGTGTGACCGAAATACGAAAGAATGCGCTGCTGACATAATGGTGGTCCAGCGAGTCTTCACTTGTAGCTGGGTTAGGATTGACACATAGGTGCGTTTCGCGTCCAAGGTACTCTTAGCAGCTAAGGTATTCGTCTCCAGCACTACATCTCGAATGCATCAATCCTTTATCTTTCTCTGGCTAGGATTGTCTACGTTTCTACTCCATATAGGGTATAGAAGATAGGGAATACTAGGGCTCGTATCAGTTTCATCTTAGTTTTATAAAACCGGGTCATAACCATCCTTTGCCATTCCGATGCGCCTTTTCACCTCGGGGACGCAGCTGCCGTCACTACTAATCAGAAAGCTCACGTAAATGTAACGGTGGACGATGTCAAAGCTAGGAATGTTGCCGGTGACATTTGTTAGATAGTTTTATTTGTTATTTATATGATATTTGCATTATTTAATTTTATATTATACCTCTAAATCCAAAGGCATCGATAACCCTACTACATACAGTTTTTTCCTACAACCAGTACCATTTTCCTGCTGTCCTGGTTAATTACGAAACATATTTGGCATGCCTGTTCTCCTGGTTATGTTTGGTTTTCAAAAGACGAAATTTCGGACTATCATAAATATCTCGCAGCTGCATTTCATTGGTTTACCGACCGTTTAGGTGGTAGTACCTATCGCCTTTAGAAACTGCCCTTTTTTTTGTTCACCCTTATTATATTCACCCTTATTCGTGGATTGAATGTAATCGAGAAAACAGAGCAGGTATGCGTTCTGTTTTTATAACACCTCTTCCGAGTGCATAGTGCCCTAGTAATCCTGAGAAACTTCAAGACGTTTATCCAGCCCTACAAGTTTATCCAACAAAGAAGGGCTTTTTAGGCCCTTCGCACAGGAGGCGTAAGCTTAGGCGAATCGTAATCGTTTTTGGGTGTCAGCTGAAATCATGGCGTGTGTTGTAAGCGAATTGTTTGTCGATTGTTTTCCTTGCGCGCGACGCGGCGAATTTTTCCTTTTTTCACGGGTATGCAATCTCCGTGGTGGTAAGACGCCTGAACACTTTTTTACGCCCGCCAGTAAGCTACGCCCGTAATGAAATTATGCATTTCATGCGATTCATTACAACACCGCCTCGTGTGTGGACTTCTTTGACAATGTTAAGGCGCTTGTATTTCTCTCGTTGGAAGAGCGTAGCAAAGATAGAAGATAGCAAAGAGCGATACGCTACGCCTCGTGTGCGAAGGCCCTGAATGGGAAGTAGGTGGTGTGTTTTTGTGGACTCGGTGAGTGTTTTTTTTAGGATTATAAATGTTGCGATGTAGGTATTTTTACTATCAGCCTTATTAATTTATTTTACTTCTCAGTTATTTTTATTAGATAATTAATAAAAGCTTGATAAAAACTGAGAACATCCTTCTCTTAAGTCGGTTAAAAACACTTATACCTATGTCATTCGAAGATGGGTAAAAAAATAACGGCCTCTCTCACCTTACTGGCTTAAGTTCATATTGCCCTTTCATCCTTCATAAATAAAGGACACAATACATGGTTGTCAAGTTAGTACAAAAATGTTCGAGCAGGTAGGTAGGAACCACAGAACAATAAAAAAGGTTAGAATGATAACGCATCCACATTAGTACTAGGACCGCGCGAGCCAGTTCTCACACATACAAGAATTAATAGTTATTCAACACACAAGGAGCGCAATGTATTCATTGGCTAAAAAAATTCAAGCAAAAGTAGCGAATTGCACCTAAATAATAAGGGTTATTTTACTGCAATACACAGGTATGTGTTACCAGCTGTTGTACGGTACCATTTATGTTGGCACAATGCATTTTGTTACTTCGAAATTTTACAGTTCAAGCACGGACTGCTAAGATTATTTATATACAATCATTTGAAATACGTTTTTAAATATTATAATCTATAATACGTATAATGAGACACGTTAAATATCTTTTTCGAATTATTGGGCAAAAACATGTACACTATCATGACAGCACTGGACTAGTGTAGTGCACAATTTGATGTCGATAATCAAGTATTAAGTAACAAAATTATGTATTTTATTTATTTATCCAACTTCGTAATTAAGGAGAATATTAATATACAGGTTGGATTTTTTTTATCTCCACAAAGGAAACACACTTTTATTTTCAAATAGAAACAAAACTGTTTTCACACTTTTTTCAAAAAAGCTTACCCAAACAAGGAATCAAACCACCTCAAATAATTCTATTTCGTGGTGGTTTTGGTCGCTACACAAGCAGCATTTAGTTGCTTAAAATGGGACTAGTTGATAGGTGTGAATGTCTGAGGATATTTATTTTATTTCACTAATTGATTTAGTTATGGCTAAAAATACTATTTCTCTATGAAACATTAGGTCTTACGCATGTAAGACATAATGAAACCTTACATTAATTTATTTTTCCGGGCATATTTGGAAAATCTGTAGCAGCCGGTGGAATGCAGAAGTAGAGATGGATATCTTGTATGAAATACGAGTGTTTCACATTGTATTGGTTCAATAGAATAAAAAAATAACAAAAATTTTTTTACCTGAATCTATTCCCGGTTTGGGTAAATTTTATTTGAGAAAAATGAGAATGCAGTTGCTTCTTTTTAAAATAAAACTTCGTTTCCTTTGTGGAAATTAAAATATTTTATTTATTTGAGGTACCTCCCCTCTAGGGCTCCTAAAGAAATTCCAACCAATTTCAATAATATACAAATTTAATGAAGATAAATATTTTGTAGTCTGTGATTTAGTTTTCTACTGAATAAATACTATAAAGACAAGAAGTAACAGTTTCAGGTGGATGTTTCTATGAAGAGGTCACTGACTATAACGAAAGACACACTATCGCTATAGTTGGCTTGGCAATGAGAACAACAATAAAGAAAAACTGCCTTGCCAGTGAATAATAAATAAATTAATTGGTAATGTTATGAGCTGGGGTTGTTCTCAGTAAAGAAACAGCGGTTACCAACATACACTTTTTAATTAATTAACATTAATACTGGTTTATCACATTTTTCTCGTCACCCATCCCTCAATGTCTTAAGTCTTCGACCAGTGCGTCCTCCCGGTCATGACCTACGGTGCTAAGACGTGGACACTCACTGCTCGACTAGTCCACCAGTTTAAAGTCGCCCAGCGAACTATGGAAAGGGCTATGCTCGGAGGGCACTGTCTTTATTGCCTATTATAATTTTGAGTTTTCGCTTTCTTTGTGAACTGGCATTTGAACAGGAAGGCGAACTTGATTTTCCTGCAAACAAAAGTAAATGATTTCAAAATTCTCGCTTATGAGATATTTGACATCATGAAATAAATTTCTTTATAGATAAAAAGAAATATAGAAAATAATCAACAAATTAAAGTCCCTACTAATTTTATTCAATCGTCACTCAATCACATGCGCAATATTTCTACCCTGTATAATCGAAACGACTGATTTGGCGCAGACATCACGGGTTCGATTCCCGAACAAGACAAATGTATTATTTTATAATAATATTTTGTTTTCACTGTAGACAGATAAAATATTCATAACATTACCTGTACGCAAATATCTATGTGAGGTACTGCAGAAGATTTCAAATGCCTTTTTTTTAAACTTGTAGGAAGTCATCTTCCGTAAATTGCTCCGAGCAAATGCTACTGCTTTTAGTAGGAAACCATTGATCTTTCATGCCAGTTTTTTCTTTTATATCCGGATTTGTAGGAAATCTGAAATATGTAAATCTTTATAAACAGAATATTTGTCTTATTTAAAAATTAAATAGATATTTAAAACTTAGATTTGATATTATGTCCATGTAAATTACCACATCATAATGTCTGAGCACAAGGAACAAAAAAACTATCGATAAAACTATCGATAACATGCAAGCCCTATGATTGCACAGAATTTGGTACGAATTATTTTCGTGATTGATTATGCCTCCATATTTAGTTATTTCCAAATATTATTACTTACCGATGAAATGAAATTCCTCCTTTGTCCAGATTCACCTTTTCACTTCGCAAACGGCACGAAATAATAGCACAACTCGGCATCTTTTTGGGTTTTGTACTGCACCGAATATACGTCTGACAGCTACGCCATTGTGCAATACACTGCGAGCAATTTGACGTTCATATGCCCGTTTGCTCATATTAGCGGCTCGTCAACCACGCCCACTTTATCATTCTAACCTTTTTTATTGTTCTGTGGTAGGAACGGCGTACGGGGGCAGGGCGGGTCTTTTAAAATATATACTAGACCTCTTGCATGTGCATGGTATCCCAGTGTTCCTGAGAAAATCCAAACCGATTCAAGATTAAAGAAAAAGTTCAATGGCGCCCTTGGTTCGGAAGCTCGTAGAAAATTTTCTCAAGAAGCTCGTTCTTATCTCATGAGCACCAGGGTAACATAAATTGACAGGAGCATTCAAGAAAGACCATGTATGTGGCTCAGAAGTTGTCGGTATCATACGTTGCCCCATTCGCAATGTGGTAAAATTACGAGACAAATTTTACACACCACCTGCACTTTATGCATGTATATCTTTATTTTTTTTTGTTAGAATGTGTTAGGATACATTGGAATCAAAATTACATATACTACATACATACACAAATACATACTATTCTATCTATCTATATTTGCATTCCATAATATTTTCCAACTCGCAAATCTCATCTCAATAAACAGTGTTTATAATTAATTATATTTTCCCCGCAATATTACGCAAAAACGGCACTTTTGCATTAAGTAGATGTAGAGCAGGCGCCAAAAAGGAATTTGAGTGTGCAATATATGAGGACCGCATTCTGTACGCAGTGTGGGACGCCCTGTGACAAGATGGGCTGGATGAGAACGGCCGAAGATCGAAAGCGGTGGCGTGCATTGGGGGAGACCTGTCCAGCAGTGGACGAGCATAGGTTGATGATGATGATGATGATGATTCTGTTATTTGTTTTGAACTCAGAAAAGCTTGCAGATTAGGATTCTAAATGTTGCCAGAATATTTCATGGTCTATTTTTTTAATCCCCTTGGGATATCTAAAGTAAATTGGCAGTAAATTGAATTGGAACTTAGCGCTTTCGTAACTTTTATTAAGTTCAATAAAACCTATTCAATAATGTAACCCACCTAGTGGAAGATGGACCAGAACAAAACGCGTATAACTTCTATGTTCAATAATGAATTACTCTGAATGGACTGAGATTTGGAACTAGGCACCAAAGAAACTATTATTCAGCTCAAAAATACCTTTTCAACGATGTAACACACGTAGCCAAAGTCGAAGTAAAATTTTTAGTCACGTGGTTACAATGCAATAAATAATTAGACTCGTAGGAACTCAACGATGCAATGCCATCAAGTTTGGCCTCGTTTGAATCGCATTAACGAGTAATTTGGCTTAAACACTAAAAAGTTAAATAAAATGAAAAATCTTTTTAAAAACAAGCTTTTATTTCTTTTTTAAATAACAGCTTGTTACATTTTGATGGAACATTGAAGAACATCTTTTGCAATCACAATTTAACCATGTAATAAAAGCTTTTTTTTTTAGAAATTGTATTTATTATTTTAATATTAATAATATCAGAATAAAAATTCTAACCGTAAAAAAATATAATTTTTTATCGGCATAAAAAATTATGTGTTAGAAGGAATGTCCTAATGGCACAAACTCTAATTACCAAGTTCACCAAACAGCTCCACGTCTAGCTACGTAATGTCTAGCTATCACAACATTATTTCATATTACCCTCACCTTAATTCATATCTTCCTTTAAAGTCTACAAACAACGATATTATAAAGTGACCTTAAATAAATAAATAAAAAAAAAAGTCTACGAACGAAACAAGAATGTTTGGAGCTATATTATAAAATTTATATTTCACAATGCTCATGTTATTGTGGAAGTGTGAATGCGAAACATAGTAAGATTTAAGAGAGAAATGTCGTATGTCCACATCACACCTTCACGCTAGTTTTTTGGAGATTTGATCGCCACTTTTGACCGAATACTGTACATACAGTGTATCTATTTTCTGTGTAACTGATAAATAAATATTTAATATGAAGTTATTTTCTGTTAAAATAAAACAAGTTCTTTTCATAAATAAAGTAAAACAGGAACGAATTTCTTTTATCTTAATGCGCCCTTGGCCGCTCGTGGAAAATTCTCAAGAAGCCCATTCTTATCTCATGAGCACCAGGGTAACATAAATTGACAGGAACCTTTAGTCGATGTAAAGCTCTCAGGTTGCCGCTATTTTACTTTTCTTGCTAACTGTAATAAATGCATTGCAAGTAGTTGGAGAAATGGTATGGAAGTTAGTAGGTACGTCATTATTTTTTTTATCTCTACTCTATTTCACTCTAAAAATACCTACTTTAGTCAATATTCCTCGCGAACGAAATCGTGAGCTAGGGCAGCAACTGCCCTGCCCTGCAAAATGCACACAACTTTTATGTATGTTTGCATCGTTTTAATGATACTTCTTTTGGACTATACTCTCCTGTTAATCGTGAGATTGATTCCAATCCAATTTAAGCTTCCCACGGTTTTTTATTACAAAAATAAAATAAAAAATTTTGAAAGGCCCAGAAACAAAATATTCCATATTATAAATCAGCTGTTAAGTCTTACCGGCTTACCGATTCCATGAAGTATATCGCTAGATATTTTTTTTATCCAGATTCACGTAGGTAAATATTACGTCATTAGTGGTTGCTCGGCTACCAGGATCACATAGCGAAGGAAGAATCAAAAAGGATCCCCTTCACATCTTCCCCTGTGGAGACTAGTTAATAGGGAGCAATAGGAAAAAATACAAATTTGTAAGGATCAAGAACTTGACTCCGCCCCTTAAAATGTACCTGACTATGTGGTGAATACACACATGCTTCCTCTTCTCTCTTTAACATCCATGTGGTCCTGGTTACCGAGAGAAGTGTTTCTAACCCCTTTCGGTCTCTAAAAATAGAGCGTTTGATTACTTTACTTTTTACAACAACAAAACAACACAACAACAACAACATTAAAATTTTTGTTAAATAAATCCTACTTCCTTTTCCCACGCCCATATAAGTATGTTTTAAAAGTTTCCTGACAAAGTTGATGTGCGCAGTCCCATTAAAATATATGCAAACAGGTAGTTTTCAGAAGTGCGTTCTCCTTTTTACCAAGCTTTTTTCTCAATTGCCTATAAAATTTCTATTTATATTGAAATTGTCTTATCGTTCCCAAGCTTACTAGGGATACAAAGTTTACAAAGAGGTTTACAAACAAGCAAAAATCCATCCCCATTATTTGTCGTCCCTTGAGAAAAGAAGTTGCGTTAATGTAAAAAATAGACCACGCCCCTTAAAATTTACCTGAGTGGATACCATAAAATTAATGTATACAATTTACTTCCCAACTCACATGCGATCTTGGTTATCGTGGGATATTTAAACTGGCTTTTTAGTCGGGAATCAAATAGGGACAGTCGAATACAAAAAATGTATACACATTTTAGAGGTGACAATCTTTATTTAAATTTAATTTACTGTCAAAAGGGTTCACTTATTTTTGGAGTCTTTTGTACATTCATATATCATCGTAGAACTCTTTGTACAAAATTCTATTCAACGGTGGTCAAAATCTAGGTTTCTAGGCTGATTTCATTATGATTTTCGTATGAGCGAATGGAAAATATAAAATATAAAATTTTGTCCTATTTGACATAAGAATGTTGAATTTTTAGTGACAATATTGTTAAGGGTTAACTTAGGCCTTAAATAATGAGACATAATAAATAACTCTTTGTAGAAAACAAGCTATTTCCGTAATTTTTTTTCTATTTTGAAATTAAATTGCGTTTATGAAATTTTTATAATTAGTATCTTGTAAGGCTTAACCTAATTCCATAAGATGATACAGTGTTCTGTCAAGAGATCAATTTTCAAGAGACTAAATTTAATATTATTGACGAAAAAATATATGAACCAGTATATTGAACGTGGTTATTAATATTGTAATAGGTCTTTACATATGAACCTTCTATGGAGATTTTGGGAAGTTTGCATTATCCATACGAACATTTTTTCAAATTTCTTCACATCGAAAATCCAGAGATAATAATTTTTGGCATGTATCATTCATAAGACAAGCTTTAGCAATATGTGTGATATCACTTTCCATAAAAATTATTTATCGTTTTTAAATGAATACAAATCAAATGATGTATTCGGAAGGAACTTAAAAAGAGTTGTCTCGTTTCTAATTTTGACACAATTAAACTTACAACAAATTATCAAGACAAATCAAAAGAGCTCAAAAATATGGTCTATTTTTAGAGGAGGTAATTATTTTATAAGAATATTCTGAAACTTAATAGTTACAGAAAAAATACTAAGAGCGAAAAAAACGGAAATTTTATAGGTAAAGAAACCTATTATACCTATACCTATTATTATCATTATTATCAACCTATTATACCTATTATTATCAATCGATCATAAAATAAAACAGTTCAAGTGTTTTCGTAATTATTATTTGTTGGAAATTAAACGTGAAGTAATAATAAAATAACCAAGTTCTTATCCTTCCCTGTGGCACTAGGATAACAGGACGACCCAAGAGTAATAAAGCCTGCATTACTAGTCTCCTCGCTCAGTCTCCATAGTCTCAAAGAATTTTTTGTGTTCCATTTTTTATGATCTGATCGAAAGCTGGCATGCAAGATGTTCGTTAAACTTACAGCTTTGAACCTTATTGTTTGCATTATGCGGTCTACGACGATTTCTATCTATATCTTCGTTGATTATGGTCTCCTGGTAAAGGTGTGAAAATTTCGTAAATAAAAGAATTCTTCCCATCCCTATGGGATCGTTACGATGTTGTTTGTTATCCCTAACAAAAACGTTGGGGCAACATACTTGAAATAGTTTTTCACGGTGCAAGCAAGAATTAATAAAGACGGCCTAATTAATTTTTAACTTAGAAAATTAATTGCGAGAAAATTTGTTTCGAGACGCTGAACCCGTCTTTACCCCCATTTCGTTTTCTTAAAAATATTGTAGCTATTTTTAATGCGTTATCTGTATTACTTAGGTATTAAATTGAATTTGTAAATGGAGACTGAATATTTTCAACAATGGAATGATTGTATGGCACCAAATGCTTTGTAATTATTATTCAGCTTTTAACTCTGATTCCTAAAATTGTAAATTACTATAATTTTGTTTACTTTGTGTCAGAATTTTGGTTGAAAATCATCTGAGTAGTTTTATTGGCAATTAACTTATGCAATAACCTATTTGGAAAATTTTCACAGATAGTTTTGTAACATTGCAATAGCACATAATTAATGGTCTTACGAATTTTTGAAGTTCATCAGTTATACAAATTGATCAAACCATGTCAATGGGGAGAAATCTGAAACTATTAGAGATAGCGAAATCTGTTCTTGATAACATGATTTTATACATCAATAATGGCATTAGTTTTTACAACTTTATATATAATAGGAAATCGGGAATCGAACTATTGTTTTTGTGAATCATAAATCACAAATATTAAATTTTACATGAAATCCTTTTGATATAAATTTATAAAATATCTACATTTTTTATTCATTAATTAAAGTATTTTAAAGTAAATGTTAAAAAAATTAAGACATTATTCTTGCTGGATAGCTTAGAAAAAGGATGATATAGAATATACATACGCGTACACCCGTAAAGGATAGAAATAAAGTATGTGTCAAAACTATGTTGCTATGCTAATAAACATTTTCCCAATAATCATAATGTTAATAAATAAGCAGTAACATATTTGAAAAAATAAAACCACTTTGTTGTTATTATTTATTTTTTATTTTATTTTATTTTTCTTGGGAGAATAAACATTATCACAGTATACATAAGTATCATTATCATACATAAGAATTCATTTTAAACTATTTTTCAAAAAAAAAATGTTGAAATCAAAGAACTTACATGTATCCACAATTTTGGAAATGCACTTTTATCCAAAAATACTTTGCGTAGGGTCTTACGAAAGAATCGGGTCTCAAAATGCTTAGAGCATATGCGCGTGTTTGCGGTTGGCTTCCAATTTAGCCTACCAGTCGCTTTAATCCATGCATCACGCACTTTCTCATCGTTAGGGAACCTTCAATATAGATAAATAATATTAGCATTATAATGTTTGTATTAGGGTGCAGTCCAGCATACGGTGATAGTTCGATTCCCGCCTAGTGGCAAAATAAAGTTTAAAAATATTTTTAATGTACCAGGCTATGTTTCTAGTGTGCAAAACGTGCAACGTAGAAAATCTACAATTATTTGTTGTTATTTAAAAAATATTGTGAATAATAAGCATAGATTACATACTTTTCTAACAGACGGCATAACCCAAATGTAATCTTACTTAAAGAATCCATATGAGTTCTTATCACACCCAGGATTAATTTATAAATATGCAATTTCACAAACAACCTAAATGGGGCTAATTAATATCTAAGATAGTCATGTTTCAAAAAGTGACTTAGTGCAGAATTTACCAATTAAACAATTATTTGCGATAATTGGTATAACAAAGAACTATGTATAAATCAAGTAAATTGTAAAAAATGGCAGGTAATCTATTGAGAATATTTAAAATAACTAATTTTAGATATTTCCCTTTAAGTATGGGTAATTTACATTTTCTTCGACAGGTATCCCTAAAACGCATAAAACCCGGCTAAATTCAGATAACACTTAAAATGGCAGCCTCCCTTGACTTTCGTTGACATGTTTTCTTAGTCGGCAAATACGATAAAGCAACAAATTTTCATTAGCTATTTATCGTATTTTTCACGCTATTTTGTACACGATTTAATGTAAATAAGCGGTAACTAGTATTAGTACACTTAGTGATTTAGATAAAACGATGAAATATGGGACTTACGTGTGAAACGTTATGTTTTCGTGTTTTCGTTCACTGCGACTTTTGCAGCCGATAATACAACACTGTACCATTACTTATAAAGGTAGTGGAGTAAAACACAATAAATACAAGCATGATTAAGCAGTAAACACAGTCCAAAACGTAATATTTCACGACGACACAAAGAAACACACATTACTGTTTGGCACATACGGTACGTGTCAGACAAATAAAAACACGAACTCTAATAAGGACATGAAAATAGTATACCTATCTCTACCGCACTTAGGAAAACACTGTTTAACTAGCTTGTTCGCTCTTGACATTGACATAAGCATGTCAGTTCTATATCATCCTTTTTTTAAGCTGGATAGATTATTTTTTTTGGATAGCGAGTGTAATTTTGTTTTTTTTATTATTTTTAAAAGTGTATCTGTGTTAAGAATACTTTCAATGCGGTATTCTCCAGTTTTTTTCTGAAATGATCATGTTTGATTTTCGGTTGAGTATGAGACTTGAAAAAAATCTACCGTTATTAATTTATCCAAAATCGATGTCATGTTTCCTAAGAACTGATTTCTGTCATAGTTTCGGATTTCTCCCTACTGACCCATATAGATTGATCATTCTGTATATTATATTTTTTTTTATATTATATTGATTGGTATTCAGAAAACGAATAATTTACAAAATTAAAAAAAAAATATTAGGTGGTGGTAAATGTATCACAAAGAAAGTGAATTCGTTTCTTCGGATAAAGTTTGATCATATCAATGAATACGGTAATAAAAAAAAAGATTTCACTTAGCATAGAGCTGACTGCGTAAATGTAAATAGCGCAAGTCAGATCTCCAGCTTTTGCTTTGCGTATTGAAACCAAAGCGTATTTATAAACAATTGCGCTAATGAGCTTTATTTGAAAGTAAATCGTAGAAGGCACTTATTTAAAATTAATTCAAAATCAAAAACACTACCGTTTGTGTGAAGTTCTTTTGTTACTGTATATATTCAGATCTGATCCACGATTTATGTTTCTCTTGTATTGTAGTAAAAGTTTGTGATTTGGTATTCAAATGCAGGAAAGGAATCGAACTATATTTATTTAGGAAATGCAATAAAAAAACCGTAAAACAAAAGTGACCTGACGCGACGTCGTCTCGACCTTGCCATGCTACCAAGGCATCATAAAAAGGCGGCGTCTATTTCACGTGTGTCATTTTTGCACACCTATTGTGACGCTGCCTCTTTCCCTTGATTTCGCAGCTTTTTCTTTACCTTTTGCATGTGAAATGGGGTCATTGTAAACGGAGATGAGCAAATGTTGGGCGCCACGGTTTCAAGACACAATAATGTATGAAATGACTCAATATCATCTGTGACTTCACACCTGAGTTGATTATACAAGATATTCATTTTGGATTCTAACACAGTATAATTGTCTGTGCACGTAAATGTTTATAAGAAAAAACTACGTTTCTCTTACATATTTTTTGGTGGCTTTGCAAACTTTGACAAAGCCTCGGTTCATTTGGTTCACCTTTTGATAATGCACATTGTTAATATGTTTTTAATACATTATCTTCGGTTACGTATAATTACAACTAAGTTTGTTATATATTATGTACTTTCATTTGCCCCCTTATCCCAAACTGTCGGTTCTCAGATTCGATTCGGAAAGTCACGTGACTTTAAACAAGAATAGAAATTCCGTGATTTGTTTAGTTTCCAACAGTTTAGAATAGGAGGGATGCAGGGCGCAGACTTTTCTACAAGGAAGAAACACATGAGGAGTTAAGCTGTAACGCTTTCCCAATCCGGGTAGGTAGAAACAGCTGCAAGAGCAACGAGCCAACAGCTTAAAGTGCTTTCCAAAGCACAGAGGGAGGAACTCATGCTCAATAACTTTTCGTCACCCATCCCGGAACTGAAGTTGGTAACAGGAAAACATGAAAGCAGAGAAATAAAACATATCAATTATTATTAGACGATCTTCGTTTGAGTCGTTTGTACCGATTTCAAGGCGTTATAATCGTCGCCATCTCCTGAGGGCTGTTCCTAGTGAAAGTAATTTGTTTGAGTGATAAATATAGTCACTTGTATTGGATGTTCATAATAGTATAAGTGATAAGTTTGTTATAAGCAATGTCTTTGTCTGCATATTATGTAAATTTACCCGTCATCTAGTTTCCTTAACACAAGCGACATTAGCTACTTATTTAAGGCAAGTTTGAAAGATTTAAAGAAGATATTATTGCAATGCAAAAGTAGTTTCTAAGTAGTCTATAAAACCGGGACTCTAAATCATAACTAAAATATTGAGAAAATATCACTATCGTACTCGTACTATCTTGAGTATTAACTGTATTAAACATTCAAAGCGATACTATACGGCTACTTTTCTCATTATTTATTATAATAATAATAAAAAATTCCATGTTTGTTAGTAACAATGCTCTTTACCTAATGTTAGTTATGAATATACAAAAAACATTTTTTTTTTTACATTAATTTGTTGCACATGCATCGAGTCGTATCCAGTGTGCTACAAATATCGAGTCCCATCGGGCAGTGCATGCGTTCAGCATGGCGCTGGGAGTTATACACATATCGTAAAAATTCGTACAGGGTCCGACACATATCTCACTGGAAAGTGACGGCAGGCAGGCTTATAGAATATTTCGGAATAAAAATATTTTACGCGTCCAGCGGCAATGCCTACATTGCTGTGCTTACATTCGTTTTGTTAACACGCCACGTAAATGTTTCAGCAAACGTGCCTTTACTTGTTATGTTGCTTTGGTATTTGTGGAAGGAAAATAGGAAAACGTTTTTTTAAATATTTATTGTGAATAATGTCACATTATTGGTATTTGTGTAGCTGTTGTTTCTTAACCATGACCGTAAAATATTTGGATGGATTTTTTTTTTCCTACATTTTTATATTATCTACGCGATGTCTGATTAGATAAATAATAGCCTTTTCATGTAAAATAAATAAAATTTCCATGTTCGATTAATATGGTTTAATAAATATTATGGTGAAGTATTATTTTGTAGAATTTTGTTCTTGGGGTATACGTTTTTTCCTTGTAAATTTAATTACTTTGTTATACTCTACGATTTTGCTAATTCAACACTAATATTGCCCACTTTATAAAATGAATCGTCTGTTATTTGCTGACATTAGCAAACAATGTTTACGTTTTATTGTCCTAGTAAGTATTTCTTATGATAATCTTTTCTAATGAGGTGTTTTTTAATAAAATTTCATGAAAAATAATGTCTTGGAGGCGCCGGGTATCGATCCCGGTACCTCTCGCATGCTAAGCGAGCGCTCTACCATCTGAGCTACGCCCCCGTTGAAATTGATTGTAAAAAAATACTACGCATTGTACTGATTGTAAAATTCATTAGAGGTACAAAAAGCGAGGTCGAAATATAATTCGTTTCAATCGGGCAAATCTACTTTCTCCCCACAACGGACCTTTGGAACATTGGTAGGCTGTCATTAATGAAATCTGGCGTTTTAATAGATCCTTTACACTATATTTTATTTTATTTAAGCTATTTATTTGCCTTTTAACAACTGTATTATCATCATAAGGACCACGCTGACACAATCCGGATAAATAAAGAGAAATTTGCAGTAGTATTCAAGACCGTTTTCACACCAAAACTTTTGGTCATCTACTCTATATTTAGCCATAGTGAAGGTTGCTTTGTTTTCGATATTGATAATAGATATAGAGGTATAGGAACTCTATGCGATTAAAGTCTTCAAAGTACATCAAACACATAATATTATCGTTATTACTAATTTCCATGAAATATTGAGATACAAATAATTATATTATTGTTATTGTAGATATATTTCAATGTCGTAATACTGTTCTACTGGTAACGTGATAGAAATGGATGAAATATTTTGGTAATACTATCGTTCCATATGTTAGCATTTCCCCAAGTTCCTCTTTGTTTTATTATAAATTCTGTTTGGCAAACAAACAAGTCGCAAACTACATAAAAAAATTATAGCTCTGAAAGTTGTTTCTCTGAAATAATTTCAGCTACAAACATACTTCGATTAATATTGTATAGAAAATAACCCACAATAAAAATAACGACTGACCGACTGAGCCACCTACACCACAAAATGAGCTAGATACTAAAAAGTATTGAATTTCATGCATTTTAAAGGCTCGGCCAGTATTTTTGACAGGTTTGGTTAGGGTTTATGACCTATATAAGGTATCTGCTCACTTCACCGAAGCACAGAGCGTGCCCACCATAGTTCATTTTTTTAATAAGTCAAAGTATAATTTGACAGTTTGAAATGTCATTTCATTATATTTTCTAAGGTTTATTATTAGAATGTAACATCAAATCCATGTTTTAATTATTCAAAGTGAACTGTTCAGTTTAAGATATCATTTAGCCTAACCTGACGAATCACTTTGACTAGTTAAAAAATTAACTATAGACCGTTCCGTCACCGACCAGCATACTCTTCAGAGGCAGAGACCTTAAGTACAACCCACAAACAAATTTTTGTGTATATTTAAGGGTATACTTTTGCAAAGCGATGCTGTCGCTAACCTGTCGCTAATCTTTATTTTATGGTATAAGTGATATTATTTAAATCGTCTATGAAAGATGCCGTTTTCATTAGCTATTATAATAAATAAATAAATAATATTACGCCTAAATTAGAACGGCAAATAATAATTTTATTTGCCGTTCTAAATTGTTAAAGCAGACATGTAAAGAAAGTATCTTATTCTATGATCCAAAAAATGTATTTGGAAGCGCCGGGTATCGATCCCGGTACCTCTCACATGCTAAGCGAGCGCTCTACCATCTGAGCTACGCCCCCGTTGACTTCAATGCTCAATGTAGCTTTTACATAATATCAGTAAATACATAATGTATCTACGCACAATCAGAATACTACCTTGTCGTTCTAGAAAGTAAACTACCTTTTGAAACCGTAGCCTAAAGGCAACAATTACTTGTTCACTATGACCGGGTTCTAAATTAAATTTAACTCCAACCTCACGTAGGTAAAATACTTAAATCATGTTGTCATGTTAATTGTCACGTTCTGTTGTTACGTTAGTTTGATTTTGTGATGATGACTGACTTAAATCACTTTATTATTTATACTTTAATGTACATATTATATACATACGGCGGACTTAACAACTATCGTCGTTATCTACCAGTCGACCATAAAAGAGAGAGTTATGGAAAGGCAGTACGAATAGACTCAAATAAGAAACAAAAGCCAACATAAGAGACCTAAATAAATAAAACAATCATAATTAAGTACCTATATAGGATACAAACAAATAAACATATAGATAATGATATACCATACACTACACATACATACATAAAAACATAAAAATTTTATCCTTTGATACTGATATCAAAAAGTAATGTCTTGGAGGCGCCGGGTATCGATCCCGGTACCTCTCGCATGCTAAGCGAGCGCTCTACCATCTGAGCTACGCCCCCGTTGGAACCAACTTCGAAAATACCTATTACTTTTTATATACGACCTCAAAACTATCTTCATCGACAGTTGGAAACAATGCCCTGTTATCTTATAATAAAGAACAATTTCTATTGTATTCGATATAGACTATAGAACGATAATAATAGTCGTAAACAATAATCTCTAATGAGATACCATTATGTGATATCATACAATACAGTGTCTGATTAAGTGTGTATTTAGGCTTAAATATTTGTTACTGTTGTTGTTTTGAGGGTATATTGGAGTATTTTAGGGCAGGCTTATACATATTTATTATGTAAATAGCTCTGTCTACGACTCCACACGTGGAGTTAAAGGAGAATCAATTAAATGGAGCCTATACAGTTAGAGCTCTAGCATTACCGACGTAGGTGAAAACTGAGATTAGATTCAACCTGAATGTACCTTTCGCATGAATAGGCTAGTTAACTCATATCAAAAGTTATGAAAATAAAGTTGAATTCACATAGTATTTAGTACAAGGGTCCGAAATATACCAAGTTTAATCAATATAAATAAGTGACTGCTGTAGAAATTTTGTTTTGTTTAAACTTTTTTTTTGCCTGTCAAGCAAAAACGTAATTTAAAATGTATTGTGATAAGAGCCAAAAAACATTTTTTTTATTAATTTTATGGTGATAGTCAACAGTAATAAATCATTTTGGGCCTAATAAAAAAAGACTAGCCTATTATCATTTGATTAGTCTAATTTTCAAACAATCCCCTTAAATATAGATTTTTTGATCGTCTTGGCGTTTTTGGAATTTGTAACTCAGGTTCTGCCGAAATTATTCTTCGAGCCGTCCCCATCAGAGCGCACCAACCTAGTTCACTAGGTCATAAAGTGGCCACCAAAATTTATAGTTCCTCTAGTACCAGGTACCAACTATCTAGAAAGGTTAGGATTGAATACATTTAGGCCATAGAGATATAAAAAATCCTAAAGTGATATGAGTAATACCTCATTTTATCTTACAAATTTTAGGATCATCAACAGTTGATCTTAGTCCACTGTTCAAGCCTTACATGTAGTACAGTCACTAGCAAGAACTTGTTCGTACTTTTGACAGTAAATGACTTTTATTACAAAAGAAAAAAGGATGTTTATTGTACAAGAGTAGTAGCTGTACAGAAACAACTAAGTACATGTTTATATTGGCATTCTAGTACGTGCTTTTGGAGCACTTTCTTCACCTTGACGTGAATTATGCAAGAGACAGTCGCTTACATTTGTCTTGATCAATGAGTGATATCAGGTTGGATTTTATTGCTCGATTCGACAATTTGTATCAACGGGGGCGTAGCTCAGATGGTAGAGCGCTCGCTTAGCATGCGAGAGGTACCGGGATCGATACCCGGCGCCTCCAAGGATATACAACTTTTTATGTTACTTAAAGTTGGGGTAGAGTTTTTGCGGTTACATGCGATATTTTTTAACATTTCACCCATATTTAACGATGTAATTTTTAATAGCAACATATAAATATCATCATGCTTCTTTTCCCGAAGGGGTAGGCAAGAAGTGTGAAACACCTACATTTCGCCAGACATGCTAGGTCCCCATGTAACAGGTGGCGAGCCTGTTGCCATGCACCTGGCACAATAATCACCTAAATCACAATTTTTAAACATATTGAACTAATATAACCCGTTCAGCGAAGCTTGGTATAATATTTACGTAATAAAACAATGTCGTCAGTTACAATGAGAATAAATTGTTAACTGTTTGGTTATTTAGGCTTTAAACACAAGGGGGGCGTAGCTCAGATGGTAGAGCGCTCGCTTAGCATGCGAGAGGTACCGGGATCGATACCCGGCGCCTCCAAATATCTATTTTATTGCAATTACCTCTTAAAAACAATTTGTTAATGTTTTTACAATTTGCGTGAAAGGACTTAGCGTATCACCCTAATCTGGGCGGACCGAATTCGATCTGCCGATGCCTGTATACAGAAGTGTGGTCCCCATACGGCGCTCCTGCGGAAACCGCTAAGGCTGCTGATAACAGGCTCATACGCGTTTACCGCACGGTGTCGTTCGAGGCCGCCTGCTGGAATCGCCCCCTGTGACATGGATACGAAAGCGTTACAACAAGTTTACAGGCTGTCGGCAGAGGTTCACAGATATGGTATTCGCCCAGCCCCGAACTGGTCAGGCGATAGCGTGAAAGAGCCTAGCAGGCTGTGACGCGGGACTGGTGGCCGGCGTTTGACGTCGAACGCTGATTTTGCTTATCAACGTTGTGGACCTTGGCCCAATGTCGGCAATTGGGAACAATCATGGTTGGCAGTGCGACGTCCTGGGAGGTGGCTGCCTCGTTCTACGAGCACATATTGCTGTAGATGGAGGCTACGGGAAGGAGATTCCTCGGCACCCCCTACCCGCAGGCGTAGGATTGGCAGGCGGTTCAATACGCCGCGCTCCTGCCGCCGAGTCGAGGGGTGGTGAAGGTTAGAATGGGGCTCTAACATCTACGTATACTCGTATCATCCGCCTTCGTGTTGAAAGGATGCATGTGTACCTACTCAATGTTGATCCCTTCCCCGATGGAGGCCCGTGGCGGCCTGGTGCTGCCCGCCGCGCGAAAGATTGCTCGTACGGCGTGGCTGGCACTGTTGAATACGGTGGGTTTTGGTGAGTATGAGGAGTCTCATATAACCCTGCGGCCCCGCATCATCACAGAGTATGCATAAAGCAATACTCTGTCCCACAATAGGAAAAGTTTTAGTTTTCATATCACCACTTTAAAGGGATACAATCTCCTTGTGTGTGATGGAGTTCAGTTATACTTGTATATTTACAGATTTGTAATTAGACTAAGATAGATAGGACACCTTTACGATATTTATCATTCCTTCTATACTTACCACCTTTCCCCTGATATGTTTACCTATGTAACAGTGTCTACACTACTAAAATATTGTAAGTTATAAAACCGCTATCAATAAATACGGATACCCACGATAAGAGAAACATAAATGATTCGTGTGTAAGCCGTTAATCTTAGCAAATACAGAGATATAAAATTAAAAGAATTTAACTGGCTAATTTGAATCTTAATTAGTTGCATCAGTTGAGAAGAATAAGGGTAAATTTTTTTATCCGTAGTAACCGTCACCCGAATAGTATAAATCTAGACCAATAGCGTCAATGGAAACGCCAAAATTTGTGTCGTCAGCTTGACAAATTGTTAAGTTTGCCATGAAAATTCGAAGCAATATACGTCAGCTGTGCTGCCAGCCCCCATTTTACTAATCCCAGTGTCGTAAATTGTCTATGATTACCTATTTAACTTTAGTATATATGAAAATTCTACTATTAGACCAGTGGCATATCAGGACATCATACGTTTTCGCCATTGGTCCATATTTTAACCTACTGTTCCACCCAACTATAGATTAAAAAACCGACCCTAAGAGTCTGAAACGTTAGCATAATATGTTATATTATGTCGCTTGATCCATGAACAGATTCGTATAACTTTTCATTCTTATTTACTTTATTTTGTTCTTAAGAACAATTCTTCGAGCCTTCAGCTCTTGTTTATTCTTATTCTTATCCTAATCATACGTTTGCGACGTACGTTTGCGACGTTATTAGACCCCCAAAAAGTTGGACCAACAATCTTGTGAAGATCTCAGGAAGGCGTTTGATGTGGGCATTGCAGGACCGATTGATATGGAATATTGGAATGTTATGATTTGAATTTCCAAATTCGATCATTTAATTTTAGGTCTTGAACATGGTAAGATATTTAAATACGTCTTATGTTGGTTAATCTGTGTATTATTAAAGCAGCAAATAACAATGTGGCATTTTGCTTAAGTGAAAGTGTAAGACCTACATACTCAATGTCAGCGCTACCGGTTTGTAGAGCAATGATTGGTATAATGTACCAGTAATTTGACGTAGTGGACAACGGGGGCGTAGCTCAGATGGTAGAGCGCTCGCTTAGCATGCGAGAGGTACCGGGATCGATACCCGGCGCCTCCAAAGGAAAAATATTTTTGTTATAGTTTTCCTTAAAAAAATCTGTGGTTTTCCTTTTAAAATTTCAGAATCTGACAGGTCTCTGTTCAAATTGCTGCTTTTATAACATGGCACATCATTACAGTTATCTCCCCCAAGGGGTGGGTATACTTGCTTTTGGCTTGATATGCTTAAGGGCCTATGTAACAGGATATGTAGCTGCAGTCATGTACCATGCTCAGCGATATATCCATATTAAGCCATCAAGATCTAAAACGTACTGTCCATCCATACAATGTACATGTTTTCACCATATTTGAAACCCTGTGCCTTGCAACGGAACGTCTGTGTATACGGTAGTGACTAGAAATAATAAGTTCTGAGACACAGATACTTTTCCTAAGGAAGATACCAACAGACAAAGGTCCACGGACTATCATAAATATCTATTGACGATTCCATTTACGGACCTGTAGCTATTTAATCATAATATCAGTTGGATCGCGCGCACTGCTGGGCATAGACTCCCCACAAGAATGAACAACATTCCTTTGGGCGGTTTGGGCCATATCCCACCACAAAGTGATGGTTTGGTTAACCAGCGACGGTTGCTGGGGAAGGTGACTTGGGTGGATGTAACAACCGTAAAGTACAGGACCCCTTACATTAAATACCAAATAATTTCTTATAATTTTTTAAACACAACACTGTCATACTGTTAGTGAAAGTTTGTTGTTTAAAATTTTAAATTAAAAAGAAAATACGTGACGATAACATGTTAAAAACAAACTGGTAATGATAAAACGTAACTATAAAGCAAAATATATTGGGGCTTAATACTTTTAACATTGTACAGCTACAAGGTTCTATGTTAAGTATATACGAGTTTTACATTATGTAAAGGCTATATTTAGCGTCGAAGTCAACGGGGGCGTAGCTCAGATGGTAGAGCGCTCGCTTAGCATGCGAGAGGTACCGGGATCGATACCCGGCGCCTCCAAGAAGATATTTTGGTCGCTTTATATACTTACTTTATTTAATTTAATTAAATATTGACCTGAGAATGGATAAATTGCTATGGTTATAGGTGATTTCTGTGACTTTTTTGTTTCTGAAATAAATTTATATTTTTTCATCCGTAAAAGAACTTTTTGGGTAATTGTGTTTTTTTTTCCGTAAGACCCCTACCAGGAGCATAATTCAATTAAAAACAAAGCACTGTAACGTCTGTTTCAATTACACTGCGATTACCAGGAGCCCATAAAATAATGGATGTTTATGCTGGCTGCGGGCGGAGCCCCTAACCGGCGCCATATTTCTTTTACGTGGCGCTCTTTAAATCCTATCTCTTATTATAGCAATAATTTAAACGGGACATATAATTTAAAACAATGCGAGATCTGTGCCCTGTATCGTTGGCTTTAAACGATTACATATTTTATTTTGTGGGGTTGGTGATATTATTAATTTTTGGGTTCCTTATAAGTACTTATTTTCTTTTATTGGTATTTTTTATGTATCAAAATCACATATGGTAGGTATTCAGGTATTCAGGAAAATTGTTCAGGTCTATCGCAAAATAGAACAGAGTTCAAACTGCTTTTTTTTAAACAAAATGGATCAGTACCGCACTGAATTAAATTCAATAAATCTGATTTGGTTTTCCATGTAAACAAGCTATGGCAACTCAGATTAAAAACATAGATAGTTCCATAAAATTACATCTAGTGTTAGAGCGAGGTGGAGATGGAGTAATTCCCTAAGAGAAAAGTAGCAGAAGATGACGTGTTATGTGTGCCTGTTATCGTGGCCGACATTTTTGTTTGTCAAGACCGACTTCTTGCCAAACAAAGTATAACGTCTAGTGTTTTTGGGTGTTTTCAGTGTTTTTAAGCATTTACATCATCTAACATACCTCATCTATTTTACCATCCATTCCCCCTCTTACATTTAGCGTAGCAAAGCGGCTTTCTGTAAGCCACTTTCCGCTCCCGTGTGAGCTGTGACGTGACGGGTGGTGAACCACATCGCCGCCATTTTCCGAATCATTGTTTCTTTGGTCCATAGCATCCCCACGAGCAGCTAGCGAAATATAGGTCGATCAGATACAGAGCCCCGCCAGGACAAGGCTATCCTCCTGGGTACACCAGTTCCTAAGGTTTAAAAGGCACGCTTGCGACTTTGCGCTTGCTCGCCTCTAGCCACGCATCCACAGGCACGGCAGATCCTGGATATGGTAGTGAAAAAAAGGAAAATTTATGAAATTTGGGCAAGGCAAAGGGGCAACTAGGATACTACTAACTCGGAGGGGATCTTTGGACGGAGTCATAGTAGCTCGGGGCTTCGGGGTCGCACATTTAAGTGCACGTTTAAGTGCATTTAAGTGCACCCCCTGGAGATTTCTTTTTTATGTTGTGTATATGTTTTTTATTCAATTCAATTCCATTCAATTTATTTATTGCGAATACAGGTTTATGTAGGTTTAACAATGTATTTGGTACAGCCATATTCTGCCTTATTGACTAGCAACATTAAAGTAAAATTTTATAAAAGTAAAATAAAACCCACCAAAAACATTCTGTAAAAAACTAGCCATGTCTCGATGGAGCTGCTTGTTTATCTCTAAAAAGTAATGAAATCTAGACAAAGTCGTGCCAAGTCTAAGGTTTGTTACTGCGATTTCATTATTATTATAGTTAATGTTGTGTGACTTGGCCATTGAACATTCTTTATACGTTAGTGGCTTTGTCAAGCCTACAATTGACTGGTTATTGAATCAACGTTTTCCAAGTGGCAATTTTCCATCGTCAATGGGTAGCGGTTCTGGCGACAGATTGGTGCTATGGTGTCATGGAGCACTTGGTTTTGTACCCCTGTGTACTCTTCAACGGCCAAGTCACACAACATTAACTATAATAATAAAGAAATCGCTGTAAGGAACCTTAGACTTGGCACAACTTTGTCTAGATTTCATTACTTTTTAAAGATAAACCAGCAGTTCCATCGATACATGGCTAGTTTTTTACAGAATGTTTTTGGTGGGATTTCTCTTCTATTTGTAGAAACGTGGGCATATTTTTTTCGATTGATTTTATGTACCTATAGTACATACATGCATACATACAATATAATCACGCCTGCTTTTCCCAAAGGGCTTGGCAGAGTCCAAGGAGCACTGTGTTCCTTGAGACCACATTTAGCCATAGAAAAAATGGGCTTGGTCGGATGAAAAATCGTGAAAGAGTAGTAACAAGTGGCTAGCTCATCGCCTACACAATCACAGACTCAGTACCCAAGACATGCTAGGCAAGAAAACCATATTTTCTTTTTGTGTCCCAGACCAGCAAGGGACCAATAGTATAAGGGGGCATTACCATATCTCTAATACAGCTGAGACGAGCTGAGTGTTCTTCATCAGATACCTTCAGACCTTCGATTTTTGACATCAAATGAAGCGGCCCACCAAGTTGAATTTTTTGTAAAGGCGGTATAGGTCGATCTCTAATAGTTTGGTTGGGCTCTTGTGTTTTCTAATCAGGGTCATCAGATACTCCAGATCTTCGATTATCCTAGTTTTTATAGTTTTACCTTTATATGGTCATTAAACCCTAACTCTGTACCAAATTTCAGCTCTCTTGAGTTTATGGGAAGTACTAGTTCTATTTTGATGATCATGAGTGAGTGAGTGAGTGTCGTAAATGCGAAACTTTGCTTTCGCTTAGCTTCGGAACTAAAAGACTTACAGACTTCAAATTTTGGATTTAAAGTATGTAATTATAGCTTACTGGATGACGAAAATTTCTGCGTTCTGGTCTTATCCAGAGGTTCTCAAATAGGGGCCTGAAAATATGGCGAAATGGTTCCAGTAAAGGATGGTACGGCAGTGTTTGCTTCGCGCTCGACCTGGCGGGGGCACTCCCGTGCCTCCCGATATATAAAAAAATATCAATCATAAAATCTTAATAATTAAAATCGCAAATTTATAAAACATATGATAATAAAAATAAAAAATCTAAAATTCATAATATTATTGGCAATGTCATTTAAAACTTATCATCAAAATATTGGTCAACAGTATAATATTCTTTTCTTATTAACATTTGTTTCAGTCTCCGCTTAAAAATAGTGAGACTACTTTTTCTTAAACTTTCTGGATTTAAAGAGTTTTTGGAATGGCCTCCCGTTTGTAATAACCACCTTATTACAAACGGGAAACGCCATTCCAAAAACTCTTATTAAACAAGCCAGTTCTATTGGGTGGGAAACATATATTGTTTTTTAACCTTTTGCTAGTCAAACGTTCAAATAAACCAATGTGTGATTTGACAAACATAACTGTTTCTAATATTTGTAAACTAGGTACAGTCATCACATTTAGTATAGAAAAATGGGTCTTTTTTTATAATCAGCCCAGCAAATGACTTAACACCACCTGATGGTAAGCAGTAGATAAGTCCATCAGTCCGTCAGTTTGACAAATATCAAGCCGTTTTAATCCGCATACTGCTCTGACACATTTTTTTGCGATTTAAATGCTCTCATGTTATCCGTATTATCCGTAGAATTGCCCCAAAATATGATTCCATATCTTAAAATAGATTCTGCATTACCATGGTATGCAGCTAATAAGGTTGCCTGGTCAGCAACCTTACTTAATCTATACAATGCATATGAGTGTTTGATGCGTAGATGTTAAGTGGACTGTATTTTATAAGGTTCTGGTGGTTTTTTATAGCTTGAAGACGGATAAATTAAATAAAAACTTGTATTTTTGCAAGACGACGTGTATTGTTCCCACAGCAGCACAAGAGAGCTGGCAACAATTGCCATTACAAAAAATTAATTATTCTAATAAATGTTGACATATAAAAATATATTAATGTTGTTTGTAACCAACATATTGCGGCCCGCGAAATACAGGAGTAAGAAATAACAACAGTATTTTCTTAGGCTAGTAGTATACAATAAAAAATAAATACAACTCTGTTGTCTTTATAAAAACAAAACATGCTTATTATTAAATTAAAGGCTAGTATTACAAATTAGCTTATTTAATTAAAATAAAGGAAAGTATGAACTACTATTCTTACTCTATCAGCCTTATTACTAAACACAAATTTTATGCTATGCTAATTATTCTTTATTTTTATTCTCATATAATGGGAACAGACATATTTTTGTGATAGATCTTACGTGTTTTTTACGATTAGGTGTCATTACCTCAAATGCTCTTATAATATTATCTTTGCCTGGGAAGGTCTTAGTAATGCGGGCTATTGGCCAAAAAAGAGGTGGAGTATTATCATCTTTAAGTAACACAAGATCTCCTATTTCTATGTTAGGCATGACATTTTTCCATTTAGGTCTAGACTGTAAACTATTAAGGTAAGTTTTATGCCAAAGTTTCCAAAAGCATTGAACTATATGAGTTGTTACATTCCAAAGTCTGAGCTGTGATACATTCATATTAGTCAAGTCATGTTCAGGGTAAGATACAATAGCTGCTCCAGTCAAGAAATGCCCCGGAGTCAGGTACATAAAATCATCTGGATTATTAGTGAGCGGCGTTAGTGGCCGCGAATTTAATACCGCTTCTATTTGTGCTAGTACAGTACTCATTTCTTCATAAGTCAAAATTGACTTTTCAACTACTCTTTTCATATGAAATTTTGTGCTTTTTACAGCAGCCTCCCACAGGCCGCCAAAGACAGGTGAATAACTCGGTATAAAATGGAAGTTTATACTATAGCGAGTAGTATAGTCAGATACCTGTCTTTGGTGGTCCGGGGAGCTGTAAAGCTTATATAAATCATTCAACTGGTTCCTTGCTCCTTTGAAAGTGCTCCCATTGTCACAGAAAATATCGCTCGGAAGGCCCCGCCTAGAAACAAATCTTTTAAAGCTTGCGAGGAAAGCGGCAGTGGTTAAGTCTGAGGTTAACTCGATATGTATGGCCTTAGTAGCAAAACATACAAAAATACATATATATCCTTTGCTTGTGATTGAGCGCCGAACTCGAGATTGTTTTATACTTATTGGCCCAGCAAAATCAATGCCAACCTTTTGAAATGGGCGACACTGTGAAACTCTGTCAGAGGGCAAGGAACCCATGAGTTGTTGAGAGGCAGCTGCCTTTAATCTAAAACAAATTACACAACGATGAATAACTTTCTTTACAATTCGAATGCCACCAATTAACCAATATCTTTCATGTAAGTGTGACAATAACAATTTCGGTCCCGCATGAAGTAATCTTTCGTGTTCGGACAATATTAAAATGTAAGTTATGTGGGAGGTTTTTGGTAAAATCATAGGGTGTTTTTGTGAGTAAGATATCTCAGCGTTATGAAGGCGACCACCTACACGTAATATTCCATTGCTATCAATAAATGGATGCAAGGATTTTAAGGGCTCAGAAACGGCCTTATTACCTTTTAAGCACTTTATTTCCGCAGAAAAATGTATATTTTGCTCATGCTTAATTATAATTATTAATGAATGGCTTAATTCACTACTTAGTAAATATTTATGTCTAATTCTTTGACTATTATTTTTAATTTTACAATTTTTGTAGAATCTCAATATATATGCCACAATCCTAACCAATTTATTTATGTTAGAATACCTTTCAAATAGATCAAAATGCACAACATGAGGAGCAGTAGACACCACGCAACTGGAGAGTGTCAACGGAGCGGCTCCTGTGGATTCCTGAAACTCAGGCTTTAGCTCTGGCACTATGTTTGGTAGTGTGGTACTGACATCCTGGAAACTGTGCCCACAATGTTTTAAGAACTCTGGACCACTCCACCAAACATCTTTAGAAGCTAGATTTTTTGGTGAGATGCCACGAGTGATACAATCAGCAGGGTTTTCAAGTGTACTGACATAGTGCCAAGTCCACTTGTCTGTAAGCTGCAATATAACTTTGATTCTGTTGGCCACATAAGCCTTGAGCTGCGTAACATTAGTCTGTAGCCAAGCAAGTACGATTTGAGAGTCTGTATATAGATATATCTCATTTATTTTAAATTTAACATTCATAGCATTGTGCACCTTAACTATAAGCTTAGAGAGAAGAAGTGCAGCATTTAGCTCGAGCCTCGGCACAGTCAATTGCTTATCCAAAGGATTCAAACGTGATTTAGAGCAAAGCAGGTGCATGCTTACCTCATGGTTTGTATGCACAACACGCAAGTAAACGCAACAACCATAGGCTGTAGAACCAGAGGCATCCGCGAAACCAATTATCTGCATAGATTTGGCATCTGTAGTGCATATGCTTCGTGGCAGTGTAATGGTGGACATGCATTTTAGCTCACTAGCAAACGATGACCATACCTTTTGTAAGTGTTCTGGTAGAGGAGAATCCCATCCAACCCTTTCTGCCCGCAGTCTCTGAATGAAAGCCTTTGCTAGTACAACAATTGGGGAAATAAATCCCAAAGGATCATAAAATTTTGCAATGTAGCTGAGTATCTCACGCTTTGTAGAGAGACTCTCAACTTCATGTGGTTCTGGACAAGTGATGCTAAAGCTGTCACAGTTAATGTTAAAAGTGAGACCTAAAGTATTTAAACTGAGGTTTAACTTATCTAGTTCAAACACATCAAAATGTTGCTGAGATAGGGGGATATCCTTTAAAATTTGTTTTACATTGGACGCCCATTTATGTGTTTGAAAGCCACCTTTTTTAAGCAGTTCTATTACTTGTTCTTTAGCTTCTAATATATGATCCAAATCATTACTTGAGTACAGGATGTCGTCTACATAGGCACAGTTGCGAATTATGAAGGCCGCCAGGGGCAATTCATTTTCATACCTAGCTGCAAGCTCATTCAGGCACTGTGTGGCAAGAAAACTGGAACTTTTCAACCCATAGATAACGGTTTGCAATTGTATTACTTTGATTTCTTGGTTGGGTTTCTCCCTCCACAGAATATTCTGTAATGGGGCATGGTTCGGATTTAGTTTAATACACCTGAACATGCGTCTTATGTCAGTAGCAAACATATATTTACCAAAGCGAAACAAAAACAGAATCTCAAACAGATCTCTCTGTACAACCGGACCGTTCAACAGAACATCATTCAAAGAAATTTTTTTATTAGTTCTCATAGACCCATCAAACACAACTCTGAGTTTGGTGGACACACTTTTTTCATTCAGTACAGGATGATGAGGAAGAAAGTATGTAGCATCATTCTGTAGATTATAATTTTGAATATCAATAAAGTTACCATGACCTAAGGAAATAATTTCATCAATAAAACTTTTATACTGCTCAAATAAGGAAGGAATTTTATGCAGCCTCTTTTCTAAGTTTAAAAACCTTTGAAGGGCAAGATCAAATGAATTGCCAAGGTGATTATTGATTTGGTCTATAGGTACTTTAAGAGGTAAGCTCACCTCAAAAACATTATTGTTTAGTGTAACATTTTTTTCAAAAATTTGTTGACATAGTTCAGCCTCTTGAGGCTTCTCACAAAATATTTCCGGAACAGTTTCAGTAAGCCAGAAATTTTTCAAATTTTCATTGATATCAGATTCACAAATATTACATAACAAAGAGACCTTACTTGTAGAAGTAGAACTGTGATTATGTGGTAAAGCTCCGCCAATTACATGCCCAAAGCGAGTGTTAATAACACTTAATGTAGTGCCCTGTAACTCATGCTGATTGGTCGATGGCAGGAGCACCTGGAAAAACACATCACAGCCCATTAATATATCTATATCGCTAGGTATATTGTAAAACTCATCGGCCAATTTAATGCCAGAGGGAAAGTTCAAAGCCACTAATTTTATTTGTGGCAATTGACATGTAATTTTATCAACTACATTGCAGTTGACTATTATTTGAAATGAGGAATCTGCTGAATAAACTTGAAGCGGTATACTAAACTTTATTTTGCTATTGATATGAGTAATACCGATAATATTAATGTCACTCTGTTTAGGGAAGAGACCTAATTGTTTTACCAATTTGTTAGTCACGAAGGATACCTGGGAACCACTGTCAAGCAGGGCCTTGGCATACAGTACCTTACCATCTTTCTGTAGAAGCCTTACACGGCAAGTTGGAAGTACTGTTTGCACACTACAATTGCTAGAAAGCAAGGCCACTGGGGCAACAGGCTCCTCAATATGCAGGAGTGTGTTGTGTTGCTTTTTGCAGGTTTTGCACCTGAAGTGGTATCTGCACTTACCCATGTGGGGATTAAGGCAAATCTTACAAATATTATTTTCCTTAATAAATGACAGTCTATCTGACACAGGTTTCATTTTGAAAGTAGGACAATTAAATAATCTGTGTGCTAACTTACATGCAGTACATATTATTGGAGATCCTGTAGACACACTGTTGACCGATGCTTGTTTATGTTTCGATTGGTTCATGTGGCCCAATTGTCCATTGACACCCTCCAGAGCGAGGGCACGGTGTTCCAAAAACTCCAAGAACTCCTTGAGAGATGGCTCGGTTTTCACATTTCGATCTAGTTGAAAGGCTCTGGCAGTATAGGCATCTAATTTGCGTGTTAAAACACAAATCAGCATTGGATCCCATGTATCTATATAAGGATTTAAATTTTTTAAAGCTGCAATTTTTTGTTTAATAAAAGATACGAAATTTCTAAGTGAATGCATATTTGAACTAACATTATTTAAGTCTAAAATCTGTGAAATGTGGTCATTAATAATAAGGTAGTTATTTTGGTAACGCTCTTCTAAAATATTTAATGCCTCCACATAACTTTCATTGGAAATGCTCAGATTTTTAACCAAATCAAGCGGTTCTCCTTTCAAAAAATTTCTTAAATAATATAAACGTTGAACATTGTCGAGAGACTGGTTATTGTGTATCATTGACTTAAAAATATTAATAAATTGTGGATACTCACTATATTTACCGTAGAAACATTCTATTTCAATATTAGGTAATTTGGTTTGTGCCAGTGGTGTACAATTTGTAGATTTAGTAGTCTTTGACAAAATAGCGTCGTTCAAACAAGCCAACGAGTGTAAATATTTCTCCTCCTGATCCTCAATATTTTCTGCATCCGTCGGATCACCTTGCAATATCGTAATATTGTAACGCTCATATTGTTTGAACGATTCAATCAATCGCTCCTTTTTTGCTTGTAACAATGTTACCGAGCTTGATAAGAACGCGTCACTTTTAACAAAGGTATGCACTCTTGTGAGACTCCCTTTTAAATAGCCCCTGGCACTAACCATATTCTCTGTATTTTCCGACATATTTATTTATTACTACGTATACAACTATAAACTGCGCAAAACAACTTAAATAATTAAAATTATCTCAACGAGATAACAACGTGTAACATTAACACTTAAACAAAAATCAAAATGGCCGTAAAAATTACGAGTCAAACAAACGTCAAATATAGTTTAGTCTATAGTCGAACGGGTGTGAAGCACGAAAACCGATGACCAATCGTGGCGTTGTCTTCAAATGTTGCTGCAGAGGCAAAAGGCGGGAAGTTTGAAATTCATCGAATCCCACGCAGAATTAAATCCGATTGGCAGGAACAGAGTAGCGCTGCGTGTGCTGTCGGTAAAACAGCCAACACTTAAACACGCACAGCGGTCCCAACAGATGGCGCCAGCCTCTTTCTTGCGCTCCCCGCTTGTTTATAATCTTCCCAGATATAACAATAATTTTGCACGTCGTTTGTAAAAGCTTGCAAAATGGCGGATGTACTCACGATCTTCTTGCAACCTTACCACCACCAGGCTTCTTCAAAACGGCGAATGGACCATGTTTGATGCGTAGATGATGAGTGGACTGTATTTTATAAGGTTCTGGTGGTTTTTGATGGCTTGAAGACGGATAAATTAAATAAACCTTGTATTTTTGCAAGACGACGTGTATTGTTCCCACAGCAGCTTAAGCGGAAGAGAGATGGCAACAATTGCCATTACAAAAAATTAATTATTCTAATAAATGTTGACATATAAAAATATATTAATGTTGTTTGTAACCAACAATGAGAACTGACTAATTTTGGTGCATATACATAGTTGGGAATATACATAGTTTGTCATCTTTGTATATTCCCAAGAATTTGGTGGTGTCTACCTTTTAATTTTTTGCCTTTTATAATTTATGTCAAAGTTTAATTTTCTTACAATGTTTGAAAAGGTCATAATATGACAAAACTAAACTAATTATATTATAATTAGTTTAGTTTTGTTTGTTTATATTCTTATTGCATCTGCGTCGCCTACCAATACAGTGCTAAAACTATTGTTGCAAGGTTGACTAGAAGACATACTCGTATCTATTAGAGAATATGTCTGCCCTTGCAAACAATGTTAATTACCTCACGTTTGTACACGTTTCAATTGCAATAAAGAGTATAAAATAATAATATTATTATTCAGTAAATATTTTTCTCAAACATAACGGAAAAATAAATAACATAGCAGCACTGTAACCAACATTGTGTGTTTCATGTGCTATCTAAGTATGGCAACCAAAAAAAGAAGAAAAAAGTGTTAGGATGCAAAGTAGAATATCTCAGTCAAATGTCAGTAACGCTATCTCACTCGTTGAGTCAGGATGTCAAAGCGTCCGAAACGTTTTGCTCACAACCACGTATCTTTGCTTCGTTTCATTGTAGTCAAAATACATGTTCTCCATCCCACATCGCTCGCCGACAGCTGATGAAAGGAATCCCTTTCGTGAAAATTCCCGGCTTTGTGCGGTTTTATTTTATTTTTTTTACATTTTAACACGCCCGGGCTAGGCCGTGATGTATGTGTTAAGGTTTTTTATTTGACGATTTAGACCTCTTGCGATTGGAAGCAGTTTATTTTTGGAAGAAATGTGTGTTATAGACGGAATTATTTATTTTGAACTTGACTTTTATAGTGTATTATTATGATCATTTTAACGTAAAGCAGTTGGAATTTGATTTTAGATGGTAACTGTACTATAGTACATTACTGAAATACTTTTAAAATTTCTTTAAAAATACAAAGATACAAACATGGTCACGCCTTTCTCCCAATAGGGGTAAACAGAGATTATTTCTTTCCATCTGTCTTCTTTTTAAAAATAATGTTAAAATAATTAGATCTTTTTTTTTGAACTTTATTGAAGATTCTCGTTATCCTCTCGTTATCAAGTGCTGATTGACACGACGTTAGCGGGAGGGTCAACAAAATCAACGAATTAATAAGTTCATTTAGCGGTATTGTTCGCCGTTGTTGGCACAGTTGTCCGGCTGATGACATTTAAGAGTAGTAGTGCGTATAATTCATGAAATGTATGCCTACGTTATTCACGTAAATTTTTTAGAAAAATAACTTAAATTCGGCTTTATTCCGATTATTAATAAACGAGTATCAAATTTGCAACTTTTTTGGAGAAATCATGCTGGCAGATATTGAATACCACAGCAAAAGACAGGCTAAAAAAGCGCTCTTCAGGGGAGGTCCTAGGCTCGTGATGATGACACATAGGAATTGATTGGTTAATATTAGGTCCTTACCTATGAAAATTTCGTTTTGTTTGGAGATTTTGGGGAATTCTGCATTTTCCATACTAAAATTTTTTCAGTTTTCTTCACAACGACAAATCCAAAGATAATAATATTTGGCATCTATCATTAGACAAGCTTTAGTAATATGTGTAATATCACACTTCATAAAAATTATTTATCGTTTTTAAGTGAATGCAAATAAAATGATGTATTCGGGATGCACTTAAAAAGAGTTGTCTTCGTGTCCAATTTTAACACAATTAAACTTACAACAAATTATCTAGACAAATCAAAAGAGCTCAAAAATATAGTCTATTTTTAGACGAGGTAATTATTTTTTAGGAATACTCTGAAACTAGTTACGGACAAATTGCTAAGACAGAATAAAAACACCAATTTCATAGGTAAGGACCCAATATTACCACACGCTTATTGTACCCTAGTATATTTCTGGACACCATAACTTCAAAACTAAACAGAGAAAGCGGTGGGACCCCATATTACCTTAATATCCAGATCTGACCCGAATCTTAATTCTCGTTTGAAGTTCCCGGGTCCGGTGCATACGGGTCACCCGGAGACCCGGATTACACTCCGCGATGCGGGATTAGGTCGAGACGGTATGGGTGCGTGACAGATGGACTCGAGGAATTGTACAATTTACACGTATGTTTTATAATACTATCTGTATAAAGATACAGGATCTGCCTATTCTTTATACATCCATACAGAATAATCCTCATAATCACTGAACATAGATTATTCTGGTAAGCTTTCGATTTGTTTAAAAGTTATTTTTAGTAGTTATTGATTTTGGTAGGTATGTTACTTATTTCCTAAGCTTTTCGTTGCATGGGGAGAAGGTGGTGTGTGAGGGTAAGATAAGATATCGCAATGTCACCATCCCCTTCTGTTTATAGGAACTCATGTTAATTCCTTTGAACCGGAAAACTTGATTTTGATACGTAATGCTAAAAGGTGAAGTAGATTATACAAAGAACATACATACATACAATCACGCCTGTAATCCCTGAATGGGTAGGCAGAGTCTTAGGAGCACTGTGCTCCTTAAGGCCACATTTAGCCAGACAAAAATTGGGTTTGGTCAGATGAAAAATCGTGAAAGAGTAACAAGTGGCTAGCTCATCGCCTACACAATCACAGACCCAGTACCCAATACGCCTTTAGTCGCCTTTTACGACATGCTAGGCAAGAAAAGCAGTTGGTACATTCTTTTTGTGTCCCGGACCAACACGGGACAAAGTATGCCAGTATGTTTTATTCTGAAGTAGATTTGCAAAATTGTATGCTACGAACACAATGAGATGCAAGCTGAAATCTCTTTTAGAATTCATGAACGATTAAACAATGAGCAAAATACATTCGAAAGATTACACCATGAATAGACTTCCGGTATAAAGCGGGAGCTTCAAAAATTGTTAACTCAACCCTAATGTGCGAAATGAGATCTCTCTTTCTCTCTATATTTATGTTACTCTGGTACTTTGAATGCGAATAATTCGCAATTTGCATGATTTTTTACCGTCGGTTTCATCTGTAATTTTATTTGATGACGTGATGTCGTTTTATTTACATTTTATTTTACTCCAAATTACGTTTCCTTCTTCACTTCAGTAAGTGAAAGGTTGTTAAGTTATTCATGTGAATCAAGTGTGGAGAGGGATCCTAAAATTGTATTTTCATTACGTTACAATTCGTAAATGAAATTTTCGACTGTTTTAAGACAATAATCATCTTATTTAATTCATTATTAAAGCACTTCTCGAGTAATTAAACTTTATGTTTCCCCTTTGTGTTAAGGTGTTTAGACAATTTTAGAAATTATTATTTAAAGCGGAAAACACCACGCGTTGTTTAATATTAAAGCACAATATTAAATGTAATCAAATGTGGCTGTGAAATACTTACAAAAGCCATGGAGATTTAAATGAAAATGAATTGTGAAGTGCACATATACATGGGATACTCAGAATGTTTTGAGAAACTAAAAAACTAACTTGTATGAAAAAAATATTTTTACTAAATTTTATCAAAGAACTCTTCATCAGCCTCTAAACAGCGTTTCATGCGTCTGAATCAATTTTCAAAATATTTTTCCAGTCCTCCGCAGACACCTTTTCCACGGCCTTCTCAAACGCTGCTAGCGCGTCTTTTGGTGATGAAAACTATATCTCTTTGAGCAGATTTTTAATTTAGGGAATAAAAAGAAGTCACACGGAGCCAAATCAGGACTGTAAGGAAGGTGTTCCAAGACTCTGACTGGTGTGGAGTCCAGGAAGTCCCTCGTTTTGATCGCAGAGTGTGCGGGCGCGTTGTCGTTGTGAAGAAGGACGCCGCGGAGCGCGGTGTTCGGTCGCTTGTTACTCATTGCAGAAAAATCTTCTGGCAAGCATTTTGTGCTGTACCATTCGGCGTTGATGCTGCTTTCGTCTCGAAGTGGAATTGAAATTAGGTACCCCGTCAAAGTGAAGAAAATAGCGATCAAAATTTTCCCTGCGCTCCTCGATCGCTTCACTTTCGTAGGCGTTGGTTCGTCGTCGTCGTCGTCGTCAGCCTATGGCAGTCCACTGCTGGACGTAGGCCTCCCCAAATTCACGCCACTTCGATCTATTTTCGGCTTCTCGCATCCAGCTCCTGCCAGCCACCTTGCGCAAATCGTCACTCCACCTGGCCTGAGGGCGCCCTACACTACGCTTGCCGAGGCGCGGTCTCCACTCCAGAACTCGTTTACCCCAACGGTTGTCGGTTCTGCGGCTAATGTGGCCAGCCCATTGCCACTTCAGCTTGCTTATTCGGTAGGCTATGTCGACAACTTTGGTTCTCTGTCGGATCACCTCATTTCTGATTTTATCCCTAAGAGAAACTCCGAGCATAGCCCTTTCCATAGCTCGCTGAGCGACTTTAAGCTTGTGGACCAGCCGTACCGTCAGTGTCCACGTTTCGGCTCCGTATGTCATAACGGGTAGGGCGCACTGATTGAAGACTTTCGTCTTTAGGCATTGTGGGATCGACGATGAGAATACTCGATGTAATTTCCTAAACGCTGCCCAACCCAACTGGATTCTTCTGTTCACCTCGTCCTCGAAGTTGTTTCCACCTAACTGCAATGTCTGCCCGAGGTACACGTATTTTTGAACAACTTCGAGAGCGGCACCGTGTACTGCAATCGGTTCCGGTAGTACATGCTCATTGAACATGACCTTGGTTTTATCCAAGTTCATCCGTAGGCCGATGCGTCCAGAAGAGTTATCCAGGTCATTTAGCATTTTTTGTAGGTCCTGCAGCGTTTCTGCCATGAGAACGATGTCGTCCGCAAATCTCAAGTGAGATATGTATTCGCCATTAATGTTGATGCCTCGCCCTTTCCAGTGCAGCGTCTTAAACATGTCCTCCATTGCATTTGTAAACAATTTCGGGGAGATTACGTCCCCTTGCCTTACACCTCGATGCAATGGTATACATTTTGTTTGCTGATTTTGTACTTGGACGGACATAGTGGCAGCTTCGTTGAGACATCTCATCACTTGGACGTATCGCCAATCTACTTGGCATCGCTGCAGGGACTCCAAAACAGACCAGATCTCAATCGAGTCGAAGGCCTTCTCATAGTCCACGAATGCTAGACACAGGGGCTGATTATACTCTTCGGTCTTCTGTATAATCTGCCGCACTGTGTGGATGTGGTCTATGGTGCCGTATCCGCTCCGAAATCCAGCCTGTTCCGGTGTTTGAAATTCATCGAGTCTTCGCGCAAGGCGGTTCGTGATGACTCTTGAAAACAGCTGGTTTATTTAGAAACAACCAAACTGTTGACTGACGCTTTATTTCTGTATCGTATTGATAAATCCAGGATTCGTCACCTGTCGTAAACGCACCATGACGACCCTGCATCTAAGTTGTGTATCATATCACGGCACCAATCCACACGGGCCTGCTTCTGAGCTTCGGTGAGGTTGTGCGGCACCCAGCGGGAAACCATCCTCCTTACGCGAAGGTGCTCGTGCAAAATCTTGTGAACACCTCCTGAACCAATCTGCAGAGTATACTGAATCTCTTCGTACGTAATTCGTCTGTTTTCTTCAATTAAATTTTTTAATGCCAGCACACTTTCTTCGGTGACAGCCGTCGTAGGACGACCACCCCTTTGTTTATACCCTAAAAGTAAGACGACGCGTTTGAACTCGCTATACCAGAGGTAGATGGTTACTTTTGAAGGTCCTTCATCCATAAAAGCAATTCGATCGAAGTCGATCAAATGACTCATCAGGTTTTAAGCCACATTTGAAATCGTAAAAAAATCTAAAACAAGGAAATTTTAATCAGTTACCAAAAAAATTTGGAGGGAGAATTGAAAATGGAACAGTGGTAATTAACTTTTAAATAAACGAAGTATTCAAAATAATTACAAGTGGCCAATGTCAATACATAATTTTTTTTTGCAAAATCCATCTATCCATTTTCTTAACTCTTTTGCGGCAGAAATATAAAATAAAGAAAAAATATTGTAAATTTTAAATTATGAGATACAAAATTTAAGTATTGAAAAGAGTCTTCATGCATATTACTCATTCAGGATTTTTTAATTATTATATACTTGTGTTTCCTACTACACAATCAAGGATCCTAGAAACCCCAACAGATGTTTTAAACGCGCGATAATAGACTACATGAAATAGTTATAGGTAAGTTAGTAGTCGTTAGGAATACGAAGGCTGTACTAACACGACAGGAGAAAAATGATGCCTCGAAGTTGTTAGGGAACTTTCGAAGTGCTCGTGTTAACTTAACGACAGCCGTCGTTGTTACGTACGATTAGATTTTAACACGCGTACTTGAACTAAATGCATTGAGATACGATAATAATAATTGTTCAGATTTTTTGTTTCATAATAAGTTCTTATTTTTATCGAAATATCATTTAGAAAAATTATACAACAACAACAAAGTAAGTAATTTTCTTTGATGCATAAATTGTCTTAAGTGACGTTTTTATTTTTTAAATACGCAAATGTGTACTTCAGATATAAAATATTATTAAGAGGAAAGTTTTTTTCCTTATTTTAAGTGACCTGCGTTATTTAAAATTATATTTAAAATTATAATTATATTTAAAAATTTTATGATGTGAAATATAAACGCCAACACCTCTGTCTGTCTACAGTTCAGGGATAGACATGTAATGATTTTTGATTTGTTGTGTTGAAATTAAATTACAATTACATAAAAATAATATAAACACGTAAAAAATCTATAAAAATGTAAAAGATTGCAATCGCAATGAGAACCCGAAATCATTTGGAAAATATCTTGCGTTATCGTATAAAAATTCGTTCAAAAGCAAATACATATGATTCACATTGACTTTCCTTTTGACATTTTCTGTGAAGATAAAGATAGCTAGCAATTATCTAAAGCATCCTTTTTTACGGTCCCAGGAGCACATAAAACGTTACATCTCTCATATCATTATCATCTGATGATTGACAAAGCCCACCTACATGAATCCCTATATGCCACCCCCATCAATACATTTGCGGATCTGTCGCTGCGTATCGTTACAATAATCGGGAACCGATCCATTAGTATTATTGGTATGCGGATACTGATTTGGAATATTGTATCTCTGGCATTGATGTAGGGATGGTCGAGGAGTGATTAATATGTAACTTGTCGGAGTATAATCCGAATAAGTACAATCAACAGGATATTTATTTAGTTACTCTTATAGCTTATTGTCCCTTACAGTGCAGCCAAAATAGGTACAATAAGTGAGTAGTTGATTTAAATGTTGATTATACAGTATGTTATTTGACCGTAATTGATTGGATTGTAAAGTGACTGATTGTCAATTATTATAATTGTCACATAATTATGATAGTGTATTAAATATTACAGTTGTATGGCACATAATATTGGGTCCTTACCTATGAAATTGGTGTTTTTTTTCTCTCTTAGTATTTTGTCTCTAACTATTAAGAGAATAATTACCTCGTCTAAAAATAGACTCTATTTTTGAGCTCTTTAGATTTGTTTTGATAATTTGTTGTAAGTTTAATTGTGTTAAAATTAGACACGGAGACAACTCTTTTTAAGTGCCTCCCGAATACATCATTTTATTTGCATTCACTTAAAAACGATAAATATTTTTTATGAAGTGTGATATTACACATATTACTAAAACTTGCCTAATAGATAGATAGATGCCAAATATTATTATCTTTGGATTTGTCGTTGTGAAGAAAACTGAAAAAAATTTAGTATGGAAAATGCAGATTTTCCCAAAATCTCCATACAAAACACCAATTTCAAAAACCAAGGTAAGGACCTAATATTCATCTTCATTTTTTATAGTCAGGGGACTTAACAGGCTATAATATATTATGGTTTTTAAACAGAACAAAAGAAACTAATGCTAAAGTAACAGTTTTTTATAATTGAATTGTAAACGCATCACGCAATAATTACTGCAAAATTTAAAGCAGTGTAATCACAACCATTAGAATTAATTTATTAAATTTTACTTTAGATAAGTGTAAAAATCTTGCAAACCCGGCTTTAGTTTGCCCTCAAGAATAAATTAAGCTATAAATTAAATTGAATGAATAAATTTTACTTGTGCTGTACCAATGAATTTTTGAAATTGAAGCAATGCAGGTCTGGTGGTTGAATTACCCGGGCTAATTCCGTTAGCACATAATTTGTTCGGCACTCGTCGTTCCGCACTATTACTATTGAATAATTAATTTGACACGTATTCCCAATATATTCCCCATTTAACGGTTTTGTCGCGGTAAAGCGCGAACGACAAAATGTACTAGAATTGTGGCTTTGGTGTTAGGGGCATTGGTTGAGTTACCTAATTAAAATATTTAATTTGTGTATTAATTGTATTTGTCCCAATGGTTTTTTTTTATTACTAAAATAAAGCAGTTCCTAAACTTATTAGCATATAGCGTTACCTAAAGCTCTGTAATGCTTGTGTTATAAAGATGTGTATATAAATATTAACAGCCATGACTCTTGTACAAATTAATATAATAATTCTATTCTCTATTCAAAGAACTGCCCTAACCGGAACCTGAACCCAGAATCGTTGGCACGGAAGTCATCTTATATTACTATTCAACAGAATCACCTAGTTACTAGAATGGCTAATAACGACACCTTAAACGAGATGTTGATTTTTACGAAGATCGGGTTTAATAGGAGGTCATTATGAAGCGTTTGATATGTCCTTACAAGGCTTACTAACTGTAAGGGAATATTGTTAATTGTTTTGACGATATTAACATGTCCGGTATTCAAGTTGCTCGTCAAAGTTTAAAAATGTCACGTGCAGCCTCAGAAAATACGTTTACTGTTGTCATTTGAAATAGTTAGCGTTATATGTATTTTGCCTTAATTTTTTCTTGGTATAAACGACTACGAATACATTATTTTTTCTTTTGTTACAGATCTCCTAATAGAAATGCTAGGTGTACTGGCTAGTTACAGCGTCACAGTGAAAGAACTGAAGCAACTGTTCAACGCAATGAAACAAGTCAACGGGAAATGGGTGCGTACTCCAACGAATTAATATTAATTAAATGTCATATTCACTTGCACGCGCACAAAGACCGTCGTCAAAAATAAACAAAAACATTTTACTTCTTTGAATAATTAAATAAACACATTCAAATCCTATTTTGGAGTGGACCTACTTGTAGAGTTTACGCCTTGTGATTGTGAAATTGAATCGCAAAAGTTTTATTTTTTGGATAAAAAGAGCTATTTTAGATCACAGCATGACCGACAAAATACGAAAGAAACTAGTGATCTATATTGCTAACATTTATTTTTTTGTGTTCTTCAAATGTCTTCAAAAGGAAACGATTTCTTCAAAATGGAATTGTAAGAATAAAACGAATGTGCACAATCGATATTCGTTTAGCGTCGACAAAGGCCAAGCCGGGCAAAAGGGTAGTAAAAGGAGTTGAACCGCTCCCAATTCCCAGGCAAACATAAACACCGAAGAGTAACCGAGCCGTTACTGGGTAATTACGGTCGCGCGCCAACAGCTCGAATCAGTACTACGAGTGAAAAGAATGAATAAATCAGAGTTCTTTTTGACTTAAGTAAAAATATACTTGCCGTTAGACAAGGTTTTGAATGAATTTTTAACGAAAATGTGCTAAACTTCTATTTAAATTCTATATCATCTAAGTAACGTTTGAGTTGTTTTCTAAATAATTTATGAAAAGTGGCTCGACCCAGAGGATAGAGTTCCTTTGTCCTAAATTAGAAGCATTCAGTTACACCAAAAACCGTAATGTATTGCAACACCTAAACAATTAATGTCAATTTTTTATTGATTGACAAGATGGCGAAGCTTAATTCTATAATAAGTCACATTCGTTACGATCTTTTAACACTAAAATGTGTTCGCGGGATGTTCCCGGCATGCTAAACGCACCCTTCTTATTTGGTCGCGATAGGCCATGGTGCTTGTAGTTCCTAACATTTATAACTGCCTGGTAGCTAAACGCCGTAATGTGGGGGCGATGGAATTCTTTGCTGTCTCAACTTAATTAAATAAATAACATTTATGACCGAGCAAATAAATGACAAAAAAATGCTGTGATTGTTTTCTGTATTGTTTTAATTTTGAATGAGCTTTTAATGACGTCTTAATTTATTTTTATAATGAATTATTTTTCTTTCCAGCCGCGCCATTCTGCCAAACTACTAAACGTACTCCGACAGATGCCACACAGAAATGGTCCAGACGTGTTTTTCAGTTTTCCAGGCAGAAAAGGATCGGTATGTCAATTAAATTTAATATATTTATTTTTCCCACTGACTTGCATAAAAAGAAATTGTACTGAAAACCTTCCGGCTCAAATAAAAACTGGAGGCGCCGGGTATCGATCCCGGTACCTCTCGCATGCTAAGCGAGCGCTCTACCATCTGAGCTACGCCCCCGTTGTGCTAAAAGCCTATGTAACCTAACACATTACAATAAAATTGTTTCACAATATAAGTGACGACCTTGTTCGATTACTCGTACGCATATTATAAAGAGCTGGTTTCTGTTTAATGATTTATGTGTATGGGAAATCACGAAAATTCTTACGACATTTTAGTAGATTCTGAAAATTTACGTTTGACATAAACGGAGCTAAAATCTTTTGAACTACAATACTTTGGAAGGATATCTAAAGCCAAAGCGTACTAACTGCTTCGCCAACGAGCTTCTCGATTTGGCTTTCGATATCGAAAACAAAGCTACCGTCGCCATGGTCAGACCGTGGATGGATGACCAAAACTTTGTGATCTAGAACTCGAAGGAAAGTGGCTTAAAACTCGCACTTGAACAAATAAAGCATCACTAAAGCAGGTTTTTAAGAAAACGTTTCATGTTTTACAATTACCTGTAGGCCAGCAAGATGAGTGGCTAGGTCTGCTGTTTTCTTTTGTCATAAGCTATATCAGCGTTATGGCTAGATGAGTTCTACTGGTTACCATCAGGTGACGCTGGGTCATGATGTGATTATAAACAAAGTAATATCATAACTTACATAACTCTACACCTGTTTTATCAAACAATAAAGTTCAAAACATCTGTCTGGAGGCGCCGGGTATCGATCCCGGTACCTCTCGCATGCTAAGCGAGCGCTCTACCATCTGAGCTACGCCCCCGTTGAAATAAATGACAAATAAAACGGTCTCTTCGCCCGTAATCCACTTTGTAATATTCAAGTTGCTGCGCCTCCGGCTGGCTTGCGTAACTCGACGCGGTACTAGTACACATACCTTTTACGTCACAGTATCTCTATTACGCTAGTACGAGTATTTGCAAGTTGATTTTGCATTTTAAATAATATTGGCTTAAAGTTATTCTAGCTAAAATTTTAATATGGCATTATGACAGATATTCTGACTTCATCATAACATCATCGTCTTCATATTCGTTGTTATTATTATAGTTGTTAGATTTAATAGAATAGTTTGCGTTTTAGCTTTTGTTTCACAGATTTAGTTCTAATACAATTTCGGTTATTCTAAAGAAAGAAAATAATAAATGTGTATCTGACATCGTTTTCTCAGCGCTGGTAGCATTGACATACAATCTTCGATCGACAATGCTGTTAATCGAAACATACAATATTTAGTACCTACGTCATAGCTGATTCCACATAACATATTATCACGCCTTTTTCCCCGAAGAGGTAGGCGGAGGTGTTGACAAATTTACCCCCACCGGTGATTAGTCCACCAATAATGAATAGGAGGAAATATTTCTGAAAATAGATGCCTACTCTAAAGGCTGTACAAGGCGTAGCTTCGACTACATAGTATCTATAATAATATAGTCTTGGTGATAAGGTTTTGGTATATATAGATAGATAAATCTTTACTCAAAAATTCTCCATCACACACAAAAATAGAAAAAAAAGAAATACAAATAAAAACAAGAACTAAATTGTGTGTGCTACAGAAGAGTAAAAAGGTCGTAGCTCAGTGACCGGTTTTGTTCACATCTGGATGCGAGCAAAGCACTAAATATGTTTATGTGCGTGTTAACACCTCTGCCTACCCTTCGGGGAAAGAGGTGTGATGATGATGATGATCATGTTTCGTGTAAAATGTGTCTTAAGAGAGGCAGGCAGTCTTACGCCCGTATTACAGAACCAAACTCAAGCGTAGATCTCTGCTTGAGCGCAGTTACAAAGGGATGGCGCTATGTGGGATCAATAGCGCCATCCCTCTCTAACAGTGCTCAAGCATTGATCTACGCTTGAGTTTAATTCCGTAATACGGGCCTGTACTCGAATCTTGAGCGCCCTTTCGGGGCTTCCATCTTGCTGAGGGTAACAAACAACAACATCTATCACTTGCTTGTAAGGTCGCTTAACTCCTATTATGTCAAGTTAATGCTTTCTAATAATAATCAAGGGCGGATCCAGCTTTGACGCCAGGAGGGGGTCACATAGTCGTGGTCAAGTCAATAACTTATAATTTAATTTTGATAACAATAGATACAAGTAAAAAGTAAGTATTTTAATAATGTACGTAAGTACAGTACTTAAAAATATTTAATCTTTATTGTACACTTGTAAAATTTAACACATAATAACTTGTACTTATACACGTACTACATATTGCAAGTGTGGCGCGGTAAAATTCTAATTTTCGATGCGTTCGTTCCCAAACGTTTGCCATCATACAAAGTTATTATATTAAATTTAATTAATTAAATATTGAAGGTATACATATACATGCTTCCAGGACTCACTATTGCGTTGTCATGGGAAATTTCAACGCAAGGCTAGGTAAACGCAGCGATGATGAGCTGAAAGTGGGGCCATTTGGATTTGGAACCCGGAACTACCGTGGTCAAATGCTAGCCGACATCATGAAGAGGGAGGGACTCTATATAATGAACTCTTTCTTTACAAAACGGCTGCAACGAAAATGGACCTGGAAAAGTCCGGATGGTCGACTAAGACTCAGATATTAAATGATGTCTAAGTGATCATTCGTTAAACAAGGGGAGCGATCACCGAATGGTAAGAGGCACATTAAATCTGAACTTGAAATCTGAGAGGTATCGACTGATGAAGTCCACGCTCCGTCTTGAAGCCATCCAAATTCAGAACCACGAACACTTTCAACTCGAACTGCAAAATCGCTTCGATTGCCTGGAGGACTGCACACATATAATGACAGGTACGTGGAAACGTGGGTGAAAAGTTCTATAAGCCCAGTCGTACCAAAAGAGGAAAGAAAATCTCCGAGCCAACACTAAAGCTGATGGCGGAAAGTTGATGAACGAGATGGTTCTGCGGTCATCAGATGATACTCTTCTATGTCGGCAGCTCAACAAACAGATCTCGAAGTCACTGACTCGCGACATATGCCGATTTAATACTGAGCGTATTAAAGAAACCATCGAGGGGGAAAAAGCTCCAAAGTTTTCGCAAGAGATCTGTGACTTGGACAGAGTCTGCTGACGAAGTTGAAGACAGAAGACGGCAGAACTATTGCATCCCGACCTGAGCTTTTGGCGGAGATTGAAAATTTATATGGACAGCTTTATGCGACATCGAGCATTCCTGTCACTCAGGCTACAGACCCTAGAGCCAAATTAACCCGACACTACACCGAAGATATCCCGGACGTCAGCCTGTACAAGATTAGTTTATCTCTCAAACAGCTTAAGAACAACAAGGCACCGGGTGATGATGGAATTACAGCAGAGCTTTTAAATTCCGGTGGAAGAGCGATTCTGAAAGTTCTTCAGACGTCAAGTTTCAGAGGATCAATTTTAGGATAATTATAATTTATTTTGTTTTGACTTGTCAAAAATGTATTTGGTGATACCAATTTGATTAAATGACTTTGAGTTTGAGCTATTTAAATCCATCATGCTCGAGGGAAAACCGCCAAAAGCATGGCATTTGGGCATGGTGTCACTGCTCTTCATTCTTGACGAAGGTGACATGGCCCAATTGAATAACTACAGCTCCTTAGCCATGTTTACAAGCTGTCGAGAGTCCTAACGAATCATCCCGCGCGCAGGCTTGACGACTTCCAGCCTCCCGAACAAGCCGGATTCCGAAAAGGCTTAAGTACCATAGACCACATAAATACGCTGCGGCAGGTCATACAGAAGACCGAAGAGTTTAACCTGCCATTGTGCTTAGCTTTTGTGGACTATGAGAAAGCCTTCGATTCTGTCGAAACCTGGGCCGTGCTACAGTCGCTCCAGAGGTGCCGAATAGACTATCGATACATCCAAGTGTTGTAGTCATTGTACGAAAACGCTACTATGTCTGTTCGTCTTCAGGACCAGAACTCAAAACCAATTACACTCCAGCGAGATGTGAGACAGGGCGACGTCATATCGCCGAAATTGGAGGACGTGTTTAAGCTTCTGGACTTGGAAAGACATGGCATCAACATAAACGGTGAGTACATGACTCACCTTCGTTTTGCTGATGATATCGTGGTCATAGCTGAGACCTGGAAGACCTGAAGGTCCTACTACTGTGAAGGTTGGAATCTCCACACTGGAAATTGTTGACGAGTATGTATACCTGGGTCAAGTAGTCCAACTAGGTAGGTCCAATTTCCAGAAAGAGGTCAATCGACGAATCCAACTCGGCTGGGCAGCGTTCGGGAAGCTACGCAGCGTATTCTCGGCTCATCTAGCGCGTGTCTTAAGACAAAAGTCTTCAACTCGTGCGTGTTGCCAGTGATGACTTACGGTACTGAGACATGGCCGCTTACAATGCCTCATAAGAAGGGTCACTCAAAGAAAAATAGAGAGGGCTATGCTTGGAGTTTCTCTGTGTGATCGAATCAGAAACGAGGAGATTCGCAGATTCGGAGAACCAAGGTCACCAATATAGCCCACAAAATTGCGAACCTTAAGTGGCAGTGGGCAGGGCACATTGCTCGTAGAACTGACGGCCGTTGGGGCGGAAAGGTTCTCGAGTGGCGACCGCGTACTGGGAGGCGCAACGTAGGGAGGCCCCCAAAAAGGTGGACCGACGATCTGGTGAAGATCGCAGGAAGTCGCTGGATACAGGCGGCGCAGGACCGCGTGTTTTGGAGATCATTGGGGGAGGCCTAAGTCTAGCAGTGGACGACAATAGGCTGATTGATTGATTGAAATATTGAAGGTATGTAATTACATAAAATCTGTATGGTAACAAAATATATAAATAAAATCATTATGATCAATTAATGGTCCACCTAGGTCCTGGAACCGGCTCAGGGGGGGGTCATGACCCCCACGACCCCCCCCCTTGGATCCGCCGTTGATAATAATGTTTATAAAACGCGTGAGTAGTGCCCAATGCTTTTTCTTCCCAAACCCAATAAACAAAATTTGCAAATTTGCTTGATATTTTTGTATCATTTTAATTAATTTTGTAATGTTCAGCGGCAAAGGGGATTGATTGACCTGAGTGTATGAAAGAGTTGACCAAAAAAAGGAACGAACGATTCGGCACGCATGAGGAAAGGGTTAAATGCTTTCTCACGACTACCAGGGCACTATAAACATAATAGGGGTCTGTACTGAAAATAAACTATCGATTTAGCCTTATAGGGATATGCGAAGACGATGGAATAAGGGGACATTGAAAAGTTCAACAAATAACCGATGGTATTGTTAAAAATCGTTCATGTACAAATAATATACTAGGACTTTATCAATAATATAGAGTAGTGTTTAAGGTTGTATGGCGTTTTGCTCTTTAACATAAGCAACATCATTACAGTTGAGGTAGTTTATGTTCGATCTGTTTTTCTTAAGAGGCTTTAAAATTTATAATAAAACAACATAATTACATAACTTTCTTCGGTAATTTTATCTTGCTTTAAAAGATCTTGACCCGAGATTACATACTCGTAAGTACAGTCAGCGTCAAGTAGTTAGTGACACTCAGGGTGCTCAAATAAATAGTCACTACGAAAACGTCAATAATATCTAATTTATTAAGTACATGGTCCAAGATATCAACGCATCTGCAATATGCGTTGATATCTTGGATAATACCTGAGATATACTTACCATACCTATCAACTAAAACAACTAATTTTTACCACGAAATTTTCTAATATATGAACCAAAATTTTATTGATTAAATACATACTCGAATATGTGCAACGGTAGGAGTATTTTATCTTTAGTACGAGGACAATCTTACTTGCCCCATGACAATAACGATAAAGACGGGACGAAGGAAATCAAAAAGGCTCTCGACCGGAGGCCCAAAGCAGTTGATATTTCTCATTATTATTGCGAAATATGAACAATTTGGAAGTAGGAGATTTTAGCATAATGTTTAGGTAAAGCGGGAATACTAGTCATATTAAAAAATGACGGAATGGACATTTCTAAGAAAATTTTAATCTAATAACATTCACAGAAAATTCATTTAAATAATGTTATATCCTGGTGATCCATTACATGAATGATTATTTGACAATTAATTCCAGGTTAAGACACCATATTATTGCGGGCACAAAATTTAACCCTATTTCAGTAATATGCTCCTACCAGCTCATAGAGTCCTGGTACTCGTGAGAATGCGTTTCAACCCTTTGGGCTACGCAAGTTTTTTACCATTGAGCCATTTTTTATCACGACATGGGTACTCCTTACCATTATAATAGTTATTTGTTCCTAGTATCTATGGGAATCATAAAAATAGCTGGCTATCATTCAGTTTTGCTGTAAAATAAAGTTTTATTTTTTTAAATTTATAGTTAGGTAAGTTAGGCCTACTTGCGCGGTCCAGAGTTAGCGCTTAACCCCGGGGTAAAAATAAAGGGGCAAACCCTGGAATAAACGCGAACTCTGGATCGTGCATGTGGGCCTAAACTTCTACACTGAGAGTAAAGGTTAGTCGGGAGACGTCCACTGCTGGACATTAGCTTCCCCAAGGATTACTAAAACAATCGATCTTATATTGCCCGCATCCAGCGGCTTCCCGCGTCTTATCTGAGAAGGACTGATTTGATCATCAGTTCTCCTATCAATTCGCTGCTCATTTCCCAATTTTATTTGGGGTCGGCGCAATCTAACTTTCTTCACCTCATAATACGTCCAAATAAAGACGAAGTAGGTAGGTACTATTTGTAGTAGAAATAAAAAAATATGTTCCTGGAGGCGCCGGGTATCGATCCCGGTACCTCTCGCATGCTAAGCGAGCGCTCTACCATCTGAGCTACGCCCCCGTTTAAACAAAAGCCTAAATAACCAAACACTTTACAATTGTTTCTCAATATAATTTTCGACCTTGTTTCATTAAGTAAATATTATAGCAAGCTTTACTGAGCAGGTTAATATGAATATGTTTGATGATGCAATAAAATCGTAACCAGTTGTCTCTCTACACCTGTATAGGTGGCAAAATAGTACATAACAACTACACATGATCTTGTCCGTATGTTCCCACTGGGTAGGCAGAGATGTTTATATTGACATTTCACAAAAAACTAAAGTAACGGGAGACGAGCCTGTGTGAAAAAAAAATGAATAATTTGGAGGCGCCGGGTATCGATCCCGGTACCTCTCGCATGCTAAGCGAGCGCTCTACCATCTGAGCTACGCCCCCGTTGGTGAGAGTGTCGAAATTGTCGCAAACTAGATCGAAACGACCTCCGAGAGCTCGACATTCACAACAATACTTTCATTAAGCACGTACATGTACTACCTACGTGTGTACATACATACGAAAGAATTCGTCAAGGAAACATGTTTTGAATATCATTTCACTATTCTATACAGTAAAGTGAAATTCTTAAATTTTATACCTCGCTTGTAATCAAGTATGAAACCCACTTGATCGTAAGTGCTTGCCATGGCCATAGCTAATAATATAAACTTTGAGGCTATCACTCATGCGTTGTCGAATGTAGAACCTTTAAAAACTTTTTACGAAGTTTTTGGATAACTCAATAAGAGTTAGAAATAATATGTGTTCATCATATCAAAAAGTATAATCTTAACTCAACTTGCCTAAGAAGAGGAATTTCCCAAAATAATTAAACGAAACGTAATGAATGAAAGTATTTATAGCACTTTACTTAACTAAACTTCTACAATGAAATGAGTACTTTATGATTATAAGTAAAAGTTGAAATAAATTTACACGCAAGATTTATTCTTAAGGCAGCGCAGCGGGGGGAATTAATAGCACTACCCTCGAAAGTCTACTGAGTTTGAGTGAAACAACTTAATTATTGTAACTTTTTTTATTGATAACCACAATGAACACCCCATCTCACCTGATATTAGGTAAGAATAGACTCCAGATGTATAAGACACATTCGTTGGTAGGCCTCCAACCCGCATTGGGCGAGCGTGGTGGTCTTACGTCCCATACTCATGTGTCCCGTCCCTCTGCTAGGCTCAGGCCTTCCTCATGAAGAACATGAGGAAGGCCTGTGCCCAGCAGAGGGTCTTAGAAGCTGAGGACGAGAGTCCAGATGTAAAGAAGCTGTATATTGCTTGCCTTCCAATGTGCCCGGTGCAAGGAAGATAGGATAGTTTTTGTTTTCCGGAACCCTCTGATCAATATTTCATACCGAAGCGTTACAAATGAAATCGCGTTACAAGAATGGACTGGATTCGAAAAGAATAGGATGGCTTAGTATGGAATTGGCAGCAAAGATGACTGTAATGCAGCTAGTGATGAATGTCTAGAATGTGCGAGCTAGATTGAATGGAGTACCAAAGAAGCAGCAGATCGAGAGTCAGGGTAAGAATGGTATAATTAGAAGAGAAGTGACCTCGGAAACTTCGCGTTGTTGCGAGTAACTTGAGATTTTGCGAGTAGCAAGTTTGGGAGTTGTTCATACAACAGTGGTGGGCTCGGAGGGATATCAAAACAGCCTGGAATAACTAAGCTATTGGGGTTTTGTGTAAAACTTGGCCGGGATTAGATCAAATGTTGAAACAAAATCTCTCTGAACGTGTTTTCATGTCTTTACGGACGGGTCTGATTGATCTTGTTTTATACGGTAAGGGTCGCGAACAAGTGAATGCCCGCCTGATGGCTAGCGGTTACTGCAGCATGTAGACGCTTGAAACTCATTGCTGATACCCTGAAAGAATTTCATAATATTTTTTCAATTGCGCCATAATATATAGTAGATTTTTAATTAGTTACAGCACAGTGATTCGACAAATGTCACTAAGAGACAATAACTAAGGTTAAAATTGTCTATGCTAATTATGCTTTTACTGTTAAAATTTAAATCAAATCCATTGTTTAATAACTCAAAGTTAAGTGTTATTTTGGAATTTTTATATTTATTTATTTGTCGATATTTCAACAAATCACATTGACTTATTAAAAGATGGAGTATATAGTTAAACTCCTTATTAAATTTAAAAAATAAATAAAATACAAGTTTTCAGTGATGAAAGGGCGAAGTTATGTCTATAAGAGGTCTCCGACAAATGTTTGGAACCGATATAAAATAGTGTAAAGTTTAGGTTTAGTGTAAAATGTTTGTGAATAGATTTACATTTGAATATTTTTTAGTTGTGTAACCAAGAGGTTCTGTTAAATATTAAAATTTTCCCATTGTTTTTATATTTACGCTACGAAATATCGAACCTTGTTCAATATTGCATAATCTAAAATAAAATTACAAATGTCTTACGGGGGTAGACTTTTAATTACGATCGCCCTTGCGCCGTCCCCGCGCTGATCGAATTTAAATTCCGTCCCTGTTTTCATTGTGAATTTCAATCTTGGGAAGTTTCGCCAATGCTACGAAAGCGAATGAGGTACAAGCGACGCGATATACTTAAGCCAGGGTTCTTGTGTATGCCAAGTGAATTCCTCTTTTAGGTTTCTGATGTTTTTGGAACCAATGTTGGTTTGAAGCTTTTTAATAATTTTGGAGCAATTCAAATTGTTTTATTTTGGTTTCTGACCAAACTAGAATTATGGTTTTCTACTACTTCGGGCCTTTCATCAGTTTTTTTCTAAGAATTCTAATGATAATCTACCTTCATATCCCTTGTTGGATAGCTGATGAGACGTAGATTGTTTTAAGGACTTCTGCAGCCTGACTACCATAGACAATAGTTTCAATGTTCAGGAAAGAAAAAAATATTTTAATTAATATTTATCTCAATTATAAAGTTTCAGTCGTCTACTACGACTCAATTTCAGGTAATAAAGCAACTTATCTTCTACTTCGAAAATGTATACCCAAGTCAATTAGAAGCAAGAAACCTCAAAAAGTAAAGCAATATGCAAGAATAAAGCAACTTTAAAAGAAACCTCTGAAGTCGAATATTAAGATAACGCTTGATTTTGGGATAAGACTCCTTGGTAAAATCAGTCAGGAATTATGTCAACTACAACCTCTTCAAGGTCGACCTACATGGTCGACAAACCAGTAACCTGTATAAAAGTAATCGGTCCTCACAAATATTGCTGACATATTGTGCGCTTCGCCACTTCGGAAGAATTGTTAAATTGCCAGTCCCGAGCGGTTGGCTCAAATTGAAAATTTCTTGTTTAATATAACCCGTATTGCGGTTCCTGATATTAAATTCATTGAATATTATAGCAATTTATGATACAATCGTGAAAGCGGTGTTTTGAAATAATTTCCCTCTGCTTTTATTGCGATTAATATTCGTGTAGAAGATCCTAATACGTTTTATTGGCATAATACATATTGCTCTTATGGTTTGGTTTCGATATTGAAAACTAAGCATCTTGGGTCAGGGTTGGGCTCTGGATGGGTGACCATAATTTTGTAGTCTCGAGTTTTATACTATGGCGAAGGCTTGAGCCATTACTTTACTGAACTTTATAAGGAGTTTAAATTTTTTAACGTTCTTTACACCTGCAAATTACAATTTGAGTTAGTGAAAAGTTTATCTCTATTTATGTGTAAATTATAGTTTTGTACCATTCCATACGATTGTTTAGTTCATCTCATTACTATTTGTCTTATAAGGTCATTAGTCTCCCAAACTGAAATCCTGATATACTAAAAGACATATTAATCTAATAAAATAAATCTTGTTATAAAAACTTATCATTTAACAAGTAATAATGACTTGTTTACTTCACGCAAACAAAGCTTTCAGACAGGAACCGTTCGGTTAAATCGACTCGACATTAAACATCAAACAAGCTATTTTTATGGAACGTTTCAGGCCAGAAAAAGGCAAAGAATTCGTTGGAATTCCTTTAGGGGGATGATTCAATTAGAGACCAGAAGAGACTGCGATCCTGTTGTTTAAATAATTACCCACCCTGGCCTGAAGACGAAGGTTGTCTTTAATTTGCTTTCAAAAATGCTCTTTAATCTGTTCCGAAATTATTTCATTTTGTTAACAATGTAAAAGAAATTCATCATAGTAATATTTTGAAGGCCCGGGGGTTCGTCCGAGCTCTCTAGTTTTTAAGAAATCTGAATGTAGAGTTTCTTAATTTATTGTAACAGAAAGATACCGAGACTGTATTGTAAGCGGTACTTCTATCTTTAAACACAATGCTTTTATTGCTTTTTATACAGTTCAGTCTTGTAGATTACAGACTGATATTGCAATTCATAAGGCCGATTATATCATTCGACTGTAGGCTCTATCTTAACGCATTAAGAGCGTTAGCAGTCGCCGTCATAAAGTTTAACATGTATAGCTTGTAACGTTACTATTGAATTAACGGTATTGGAACTTGACAGCTAATTGATAGGCTGAGACTGTAGTGTAGTTTCTGTAGGAATTGTAGTCAGATGCTTGTTATGCAACTTCGGTTAATAAAAAAATAAGTTGCCAGAGCGAGAGATTTTGTCGGTATCTCTCCTTTTTTTTGTTGCCGCATAGCGGCAATACTTTTGGTTGGAACACTTATTCCGGGCTTAGAATTTTGTATCCTTTTAAATCCAGCAACTACACAATCGTAAAGAATGTTTACAACTGGTTTATCAGAGCGTCATCGCTTCTCATTACTTGAAACAATGGTCCCATGTCCAGATATTAGAATCAAAATTACGGTTCTCATTGCCGGAGCAGTTGCACATAGATACAACTTGTACAGAAGCTGGAATACAAAAGGACATTTTAATTACACTTACACAATGACAAATTATCAAGGGTTTCCAGGCGGGAGCGGAGAGCCATTTCATCATCTCAACAACAAAAAGTCTTGTTGGGAACAAAACGTCTGAGATGTAATTAAAAAATGCTTTTGAACGTCTTAGGGCGTCAGTTTGATTTAGTACCGTTTAGTAGTTAGAAACTATTTTAAGTAGATAAGTTTGTTACTGACTCGTTGGTTTTGGTACTATTGGAATTGTTCTCGCTATCTTAATTTGAGAAGCTTTGTTGGACCTCTTCGAAACAAAGAATTTGAGTATTAAGAGAGATAAATGAGTAGACGAGAAAGATCCAAAGAACGAAAGTGGCAGGAGAATCCAGTTTATGTCACGAGGTAGGAGAATTTTAAGAAATTTGTGAATAATTAGGAAATATCTATAACGCCTCTTTTTCCTTACTGGTTGACATCACCGGGTGTTGATCGGGAGGTGTTTTTCTGTTTGGTTTAGTTAGTGGTAGGGCTTCTAAGGCCGCCTGGCTAGCTACCATTATCTTATAAATCTGTCGCCATAATTACAATGATTAAAGGATTGTTGAATTCCGGCAATCAGAGGTAAGATAGGCAGTTCCTTAGTTGTTGAGGAATACTGGTGAAGCTCGCTTCCAGCTTCGGCCTTATCGTCACTTACCATCAGGTAAAATGAAGGCCACGAACTTACCTGTCAGAAGTAAAAAAATACACTTATGCATTGACAAAATTAAATTATTATCAGGTGACATGTGGTGACTACCCTTTCAGTGAGTAATTTAATTTCAGTCTAGAAGCGAAAAATTCTAGGTAATCAATTGTTAGAAACAATGTTCAAATCTTTCAAAGGAATGTTCTTTGTTGGCCTTCTACGTTGTAAAAATACCATCTTAGCAGAAATAACGCGAATATCTTTCTCCTATCAGGTATTCCTCCGAGAAAGCTAATCAGTGAATATTGGTATTCAATGAATTTCGTCAGATATTTACAATATGGTATTACCCGGGCAGACGGTTTTGTTTGATGTCGTCTGTTCTAAGAAAGTTATAGAGGAATACTTACTTATGGACATGACCGATTACAGGGGTATTTGTTTGCTCGTTTTACGTGTTTTTGTTGAAGATAATTAATTGAATGTTTTGATTACTATGTAAAATATATTTCATATGACTTTGAAATTATTCAATGGTTGTAGAAAAGGATTTCGAGAATGAAATTGTCAGTAAACTTTTTTAAACAGGTTTTTATCTTAACAAACTTAACATTATATAATCACCTTTTCCCCGAAAGGTGTAGGCAGTTTTAACGCCCACATCGTTTTTATTATAAGGTTTTTAAAAATAAGAATAATATATTTTTTATCTTTACTGGGCTAATTGAGCCCAGTCCAAATTTTACTTACACAGGAAAGCTTGTGTTATGGTATCATTACAAACCACTAAAAAGTTTGCTAAAAAAATTTTTGGTTTCGATGTAGATATATTGTAATTTTGTGTTTTGATTTAAATCTGATAAAGTAAATAATAACTTTATCTATCTATGTACTCATCCACGTCCAATAAACCTTTATTTAACCTTTAATATTTTCTACAGAAAATTCACCGTAAATGAAGTTAATATTTCCTTGGTTGCGTGAGTATTTCTATCTTTCAGCCGTAAAGTGTCAGTGAGTGGGTAGACGTGTCTAGACGTCTTATGTTACAAGGGGCCAATGTACACTGTGGTGTCAGTGGGATGCATGCAAATGCAACTGTTACCTGTCTGTCTGTCTGTCGTGCGTAATAACTTCAGAGTACCTACTATGACCACTCAGGTACCAGACTGACACACCGTTTGCTTGCTTACCTCTTCAAAACATACGTTTAAAGTAACTGTACAAGCCGACAAGGTAGGGTAGCTATGCAATATTTTAACCGCACCAGCGTCCGGTTTTTCTCTCTTTCTTATTCAGGAGTTATTTGATTGACCTCTTCTCGTACCTCTAATCATCAGAACACGACAATGCTTTTAATATGGTTATTATACTGACAGACGTAGGTAAGTCGACGGTAGTTAGCCAGACAGAGTTAGAAGCCCTACAAGCAATCAAACCGGGCTCAAAAATTTCTGCTTCCGTAGAGATAATGAACCTTCTGAGCTTCCCGATCCGCGCCCGGTGGTTTCATGTACTACATCACGGAGGCGGTTGAATATTTCTTTTCCTTCTTCTTTCTCTTCCATATTAGTTCTTCCGTTATTACTTATTGATAATATCTAAAGAAGAAGGTCAGCTTCTTTAGCAGAGCACGTTCCAACTAACTCTATTAATATCTCTTTTTACGTTCACGAGAAACCTAGCTTTTTTCGTGTCAGCCTATTCATATCCAATCGGATTATAGTATTACTCTAAAAGGTTCGCACTCACTCAAAAGCATGTAGTCCGTCTAAACTCAGCTAAAACGCCTGACGACGCCCTTAAGCCGGCGACACGAAAATATTTTCTTGGCCTGGGAAATCCCCCCTTCCTAGAGCCGTAGGAGCGACGACGGCTCGAATGGGATAAATCCTGATGCAGTAACGTCGAAGCTCCTATTTATACGAGGTAAAAGTAATGCACTTTACTGAATCAATTTGCGGTGAAGATGGTGTATCGGGATTAGGAGGATACAAGAAGAAATTGGTTGTATAAAGTTTTTCTGCATTTAATCAACTAAAATTTATGATATAAAATAGACACAACAAAGTACTCGTCATTCGTCTAGTTATGCTTGAGAGTGAAGTGGGGGATCGATCCTCGCGTCGTCCGTCGCCGGCGCGCCTTCGCGCCCCACAACTCCCGCGCGTCGGATTGGTTTATAGCGAAATAGATAGACTGTCACAGATTATAAAATATTTAAAAAAATTCCTCTTGCTTTGACATTATTATTGTTAAATCGCATGAAAATTTTTTATTGTAAATAAAAATTTTTCATGCGATTTAACTTACAAGATTTAATTTACAAGCGAAAACAAATGCGTCAAAACACATATAAATCTTAAATTCGTTCATGAATTCCTTAATGAATCTCTAACGTTTACTAATTAGATAAGATAAATAAAATCCTAAACAGACAGACAGACACATACACGACATGATTAATGCGTATAAATCAGTCTTAGCTACCGTATTAGGGTTACCAGGAAAGCAGACGCAGCTAAGAGGCGTCAGTCCGCCGTCAGATCTCTGGATAAGCGCGACAGAGAGAAATGGAGCGGCCTCAGGCGAGACGGCGATAAATAAGGAAAAAAGTTGGCCAAGTGTGAGCTGATTTTAGGCTTAGGGTTATATACCAAATTTAAATAGAAATAATATCAAGTTTCCAAATAAAATCCATGAGATTTTACGAATTCTACTTCCAACTGAATTTTCTGATAAAGTGAATTAATAGCATGATATAATATACTTTTAAATTAAGCAGTTTATACAAATGAAAAAGAAATGCTGGTAAAGTCAAAGTCATAGCATTTATTCAGTTTAGGCCTGCCGAAGCATTTGCAATTCCTCTTGTATGTTACCAGTTTTTCTCTTGTATTAGATATCCATTGGCTAAGTTGATCCCTCTAATCAAGTGAACATCTTTTCCCTATTCTTGTATAAAGAAAAAGTAATATGTCCACTAAACTTGATTAGGTACCTACCGGGCCTCATATTTATTATTGCAACCTCAATGAAGTGGTTCATCTTGTGAGATACGGAACTCTAAAGACGGACTCTTAGATAGCCCGTGTGTCACGCAGATTACGCCCGCTGGCCCGTATTTGAATAAGAATTGCCAATAAAGTGGGACGCACAAACTCCTACAATGTCCTACTTCCCTGATATCGATTAAATCGTATGATAATGTTTTGAGAATCTGATCAATTCGGTCAATGAGCTAAATTCATAATCAAAATAGATCAAATTTTCGTAAAGAAAATTATAATTTATATCTTAACCGTCCACCGTCATTTAGGAGTGGCGGCGTGATTTGCATCACTACGCTGCCACTTCTCAAGTTTCTATGAATATATTATTAGTATAGTATCTCATAATAGTTTTTATGATTAAAATACGTAATGAATCTTTCACCCATCATTTCACTTCTGTGCTTCGAAAGATACGTAAAGTTCCTGTTGCTATTTCAACCTTTTCTATTTGGGCCTGGGCCTTTCTATTGGGCGATAGAATGTAGGAAGTCCTGTGCACAGTAGTGGGACGTATAACTGCTTGTCTTGATTGACTACAACATATTAGGTCCTTACCTATGAAATTGGTGTTTTTATGGAGATTTTGGGGATGTCTGCATTTTACATACTAACATTTTTTCAGTTTTCTTCACAACGACAAATCCAGAGATAATAATATTTGGCATGTATCATTAGACAAGCTTTAGCAATATGTGTGTGAACACGCTTGATAAAAGTTATTCATCGTTTTCATGTTAATGCAAATCAAATGATGTATTCGGGAGGCAGTTAAAAATAATTGTCTTTGTGTCTAATTTGAACACAATTAAACTTACAAAAAATTATCATATTAAATATTAAATAATACGAGCTCAAATATATGGTCTATTTTTAGAAGAGGCAATTATTTTATAAGAATGTTCTGAAACTTAATAGTTTAGGACAAATTGCTAAGACAGAATAAAAACACCAATTTCATAGGTAAGGACCCAATATTTCATTTGACTAAACCAATGATTATCGAACACAACACAGTATTAGCATAGCAGTACGGAGTCGTTGCCAAAAATTATGCAATGTTATTTAGATGCAAAACTTTTTCTTGTTCCGAACAACAAAAAGGAAGTTTTCGGGTGACTTGATTGAACGTTAAATAGGTGAACTTTATTTTATACTTGAAAAAGAGACAGCGAGCCGCCCGATAGACCTCCATAGCCTATTCCACTGAGTTTGAATACAATACAACTTATGTACAGTTTGTTCTGATTATCGGTTGCCGCATACTGCGTCCGGTGCATGAGAACAGGCTCACCCCCTGTTATATGGGAGTGAAACATGCCATAAAAGACCTCAAATACTTGTAACCGACAGTAAATACCAAAGAGAATCCATTTGTTCTGAACACTAACATATCAAGTGAAATGACGGTGTTTAACCTCTGCCTACCCCTTCGGAGATAGAGGCGTGATGATATAACATAACATATTATTATGTTATATTGTTATGTGTCTATCTCCGAAGTGGTAAGCAAAGGTATTAACATCGCAAAGGTGTCTATTAATCGCATTCCGTTGCTGGCATTTAAACTGTAGATATTTATCAAACTGAGTATTGGTGTGCTCAGCGTCTGCAGAAGGCGATAGATCAGCTTTAGATCGTTCGCCGTTGATAAATGTTTTGTTTATTGTCTGCCGTCGGCCGCACCGCCCCGGGGATAGTTTATTTAAGCGAATTCAGATCATGTCTTTATCAATGTGAATTCAATTTGGGAATTCTTGTGAACAGTACTAATGTATACACATTTTAAGAAATACCTTTTTGGGAAATTGAATTTTACAGTTAGGAATTTCTTGGTCATGGACCGACGACCTCCGTGGTCGAGTGGTCTGTATGCCGGTCTCAAGGCGTCGCCATCTCGAGAGAATCTGGGTTCGATCCTCGGTGGGGGTAAATGTTTGGTTGATGAATTTTCAGGCATTTGTTCGCCAGTCTTGGGTGTTTATATATATTTATATGTATTCTGGATAAATATGTATTTATCTATTAAATATATTTATCCGTCATCTAGTGCCCGTAACACAGCGCATTAGTTGTTTAAAATGGGGCTAGTTGATACAAGTAGGTGTGAATGTTTGAAGATATTTATTTTATTTATTTTTATGAAATAAAATTTGAATGTATTATGTCTGTGGGACTGGCTGAAATCAATAAACAATTGATTTTCTATTGTGTCTATAAACGTCTCAGACAATATGTGATGAATTATATTTATATAGGCGTAAGATATATGATACCTAAGAAAAAATGGATAAATGTGTGAATGGCTAGGATGGGTGTACATTTTGATATGCCGTGTGGTAGAGGAGGATGGAGGAGGGAGACACGCTGCGCCGACCACAAATGAAATTGGGAATAAGGTAGGCAAATGATGATGATATAAGATACCTACTACTGACAGCTTATGATAATATAATGAGTTATGTGGTCAACGAGACAAAGAAGATAATTAAATTGGCATTCAGCAGTTTTTAAAGATTTAACCCTTACGTTTATGGCTGAAAATAGTTATAGTGGTTTGTCTTTTCACAGTTTTATTTATATAGACAGTGTATTCTCTATTCCACATTGCGGACTGAGTTCATTTTATAAGTTTGAAAAGACTAGTATTTTTCATATCTTCTATTGGAACAATATTATGGGAGAATGATTGAAAAACGTTTTATTTTTTTACCTTTGCCTGGAACATTATCACATTTTTGGACAGTCGGTTTTATCAACATTTCGTTTATCATGCCGAGTATTGCGGCCTTGAATTCGGGAATAAATCCTCGCAGACACTATTCACTTCTCTTCGCGGTTAACAAGAAATGCTTAGCGGCAGTTTAAACGACAGAGTTAATATCAAAGAATTAATATCAGGACTGCACCGAAGTTTGCACATTTGTCAAGGCGACATACGAAAACGGAGTTAAATAGAGGTTCTATATCATTCGGGTAAAGTCGCTTGTGCTCCGGCTACGTCGCCTGTTTATGCATAGAATAGAATAGAATAGAATAGAATAGAGTTGTGTGTTACAGAATATGGTGGTGTTATACAATCAATGTATAATGTACAAACTTATCTTAGTTTCTTTATAAGATATTTAATTTAAATACATATCTACATGTATAAAATCACGCCCGAAGAATATATTCCTATAAAATACTTCTATTATTCATCAGATTTCCGTAATTTGTGTTATACTGCATCTGCAGTGCGAGCATAGAACTTCGATAGTTGCCATATTTGATCGACAAAAGCATTCGTCCTTTTCACTCCTTAGAGTTATCTGTCAATTTTTTCGAATTTTTCGACAATTCTCGATCTTAAACGTCAAAATTGGCTTATTAAAAGTTATGCTCGTAGCGCTGATAGGATAACACGTTATCCCCATCCCAGAATTTGCTTTTCATATAGCAACATTTATATTTTCATTATATAAGCGCTTTTATAAATACCCTTTACATCACCATGGCTTGGAACAGCTTAACGTGCCTTTTGCACCGCAGACCACCCATCTTAGGTCCAACCATACCGAAGTTTGCTTTGTTTTCAATATCGAACAAAAAGCGTGTGTCCTTTCGCGTCCGATGTTCTCTTTAGGTTTGATCAAATTAAGTACCTACTTACGCTAAATTTGCGTTAAAACCTTCTGTTCGTTCGATGGACAATGCCTTTATTGTTGCTAATTCTAGATGATTATATAAATGCCGACAGAAAATCTGTTGTTTGGCGAGCTTTGTGTAGAGATGTGCAGAACAACTCGCAACTTTATTTGCTTAATATTCAGTTTCTGCTCTAGTTTTCAATATTATTTTTGTTTTTTTGTGCTTCGTTCGAGTTCCATCATGAAAGAAGTAATGGAACAAAAGATCAACATAAAATATAATATTTCTATGTATTTTGTATGTTAGTGCTGAGGAAATCCGTGATGATTTATTGATAATACGTTATATTTTGTCACTATCATATTTTTCCAATATCATTAATTTGTCGTCGGCGCAACGTATCTTCCCTCTTAATTCTCATCTATCCCACGCCATATCAACTTCACTCCCACCCTAGCCTTATCCTCATTCACACAATCTATCCATCTTGTCTTCGGTTCCTCTCTCTCCATTACCATCCACTCTCTACTCGCCTTTCTTAACTGTTCATGTCACATGCTCATTTTCCCTTCCTCCTTCTGTTTAAGTAATGACGCATTCTTGAGTAGACCACGACTCCGCAAACGTATTGTAGGACAGCCTCCGGCGACAGTTTGAACACAGAGATAGCCGAGTTGGAAAAGACGGTACGGCCCCGTCCTGCGCAAGGCATCAAGGCGACCCTGTTACACAGGGAATTGAAAGAACAATGCAAGCGAAATGTATGTACCTCTGTCTACCTCTGTCAGTCAAGTTTTTGACATGTTTTGCTACAGAAGGGAGGCTTATTTCAAGTAATCGACTAAAGTGTCCAGATGATAAGATAATAATAGACTTCACGTTTATAATGAAAATCTTTTCGGAAATTTTTTGGAGTCTCGCTCAATTTTAGTCAACATTGTGCTCAACTTTCAGTCACACTCAATTACTCCTTAGTAATAAGTGCCGAATTACTAAAAGTTTCCAAAGCAAATTTTTGTTTTCAATAATTTTTTTCTGTTTTTTACTTAAAGGAATGTCAGCGAATAAAAAGCATTAAAATATAAAATTTTACGTGTGAGCAAGAATGTTTTCACAATTTAATCAAAATATATCTTTTAAAATAATGTTAGCATGCTCTTTAGATTCAAACTAATTCAACTAAACAGAAGCATAACAAGTTTCTAGAATTTCATCCGTCTCTAAAAGTATGCGAATCACACAACAACTACTGCCCAGAATGAATGCAGTTTTCCCCGATCAGTCAGAGGTCTATGCTAAAAAATACACTTTATTTTTCTGTGATTCTTAATTCCTGGCGTGAAAAATCGGAGGCAAAACTACTTTTCAAATAAAGGTTATTTGTTTTTTTCTGTTGTCGTTTGTTTAATGACCTACATTCCATTTTATATCACATGATTCCATCACGCCTGTATTCCTTTTGCATGCAGGCAAGACAAAAGAAGAATTGTCACGCCCCATACAAAATTGAACCAGGCCCGACAAGAATGAGATCTATCTTACTTTTTATTTGTTATCTCTTTATAGTAGCGAATATATAAATATGTTGCTTTATTTTTTCCTCAGGCTCAGTATGAAATGGTGTTTTAAAACGATTATTCCTATTTTGACTGTAATATAAGCACCAAATGATTTATTTCATAGGCCAAACTTGGCACTGAAAATCGTCAACATTTTACATTGTAAATAATTATTTTACAATTTAAATAATAATAATTAATCATAATATTAATATTCATTACCGCGAGCGCTTTGATTGTTATTATAATCGACACAAGCGGCCGGATTCCGAGAGTAAGGCTTTTCATAAGAAGAACCGGGCAAGAAACTCATGAGCCACTTTTTTTTATAGCCAATCATATAATTATTGTCAGTTTTACACCAATTTAATGTTTTACACAAATTAATTTCCATTAATCCATCAAAATAACATGCTTTTATGATAACGAACGACAGCAAATAACTATTTCCACACCATTTAATCCTCTATATACTCTAGGATTTTGTAATAGCCTTTTTTAATTAAAGTTTTTTTAATGTAAGCTTTAAATTTATGAAAAGTCAGTTCTGTTATATTTGGTGGGATTTCATTATAAAATAATATACATTTCCCCATGAATGATCTATTTGTTTTACGTAATCTGGACACAGGCACAGCAAGTTTATTCTTGCTTCTAGTATTTGACTCATTATTCACTCATTATTTTTCTTAAATGTAAGGTTATGTTTATAAAAATAAATAATATTATCATAAATTTATTGGGATGCAACAGTTAATATACCAATTTCCCTGAATAACTCTCTGAGTGTGTCTCGTAGATGGCTCGTACAGCTCGTTTTTATATTCTATATATTCTCAATATCTCAATATCATATATACTCAATATCAGCTGCTGAACCCCACAGTAACAAGCCATACGGCACGACTGCACATGTGCTCAACATGACGGATGGTGAGCCCATCGTCACTATAAGCTATGGGATGGTTGTGCAGTTCTAAGTCCATTAGTCGCCTTTTACGACACCCAAGGGAAGAGATGGGTTGGTAGTATTCTTTTAATGAGCCGCTACCACACGGCAGACAAAACAAAACAAAACATCCAGACTTGAGAAAATGTTGAAAAAATGGTTTCTCTGTATCTTTTTCACACTACGCCTGAGGAAAATACAAAATAACATATTTATAGGTTAACCACTAATTTTGAATATAAAAATTATAAATTTTTGTTATATTGGACATAAAAAAAAATTATGATGACCATTCTCCTTTTAACTCCCGCTTTTTCTTTACTCCTAAACTAAATTTTCTTCCTAAACTAAAATAAAGTACCGCCTATCAAAATCTCTTGGGTGTTAATACTGGCTACTTCCGAGAATTAACAATCTTCGCTCGGAGACCCCGGGTCGCTCCTCCGGAAGGGCAGGAATGGGTACATTAGAGGAGATCTTGTGCGTATTTTCAGCGGACATCAGGATTCCTCCTCGCCAAATATATATTATCATTAATTAAATTATATAATCATTAATGACGACCTCCGTGGTCGAGTGGTCTGTATGCCGGTCTCAAGGCGTCAACATCTCGAGAGGTTCTAGGTTCGATTCCCGGTGGGGGCAAATGTTTGGGTAATAAATTTTCAGGATGTTTATATATATTTAAATATATTCAACATATTTTTATGTATTTATCTATTATCCGTCATCTAGTGTCTGTAACACAAGCAGCATTTGTTGCTTAAATTTGGGGCTAGTTGATGTGTAAATTAAAAAAAAAAAAATTTTGTCATATTTTCATTATATAAATTATATGTATGTTTGTTGAAGGCGGTGGTACTACCCCCACTGGCGCGGTGGCCGTACGAGAACGGTTTCACTTTCACCACCTGGTTCCGTCTGGACCCTATCAACTCCGTCAACATTGAGAGGGAGAAGCCATACCTATATTGGTAAGTTACCTTCTTAATTCTTATGGTCTACTGGTACTTTCTACATCACTACATTATTTTGTTGAATAATAAACATGATCACTTTTTTTTACTTTCGTGAAATGTTTTAAGCATTCGAAGAATTTCCGTTTTACTTGTACTGACCAACAGGTATCCTCATTAGTTGAGTCCATGGTCCGTACTTTGAAGTTATGAAGTTTGAAATAAATAAACATAAGATAACATAACTTTTTCCTGGACCCAATAAAAAAAGGTTTAGTGGAGTTTGTAAACTAAACAATCATTAAGATGTCCAACTTCCCACAACTGGATACATTTGGGGGCAATTCTGAATGAACAAAGGTCGGACTTTTCAATGGATTTGAGTGCTCTTGGAGTTCTTTGCAACCCTGGTAACTTGACCAACGCAGCAGCTTTGTGTGCTCATATATACCAACCAACGTTTATATTTCGCAACGGTTTCACTTTAATAAAATACATTTGGAGTGACCACTTTAGATTAGGCGCGTAAAATTTGTATTTTATTTCTGCAAAATAAGCTTAAGTAATAAATAAATAAAATTACAAATTGGAATTGGTTGTGTACAGTTATAAACCCTTTAGTTTTTACTTCATCTGAATGCAGATAACTACCCAGTTAACATTTAATAGTAGATTAGTAGCCAAGGGCTGTAAGGCATCAATTGCAGCCCGAGATATTTAGGCGCACGAGCGCAGCGAGGGCGCTTATAGTTCGAGGGTGCAATTGATGCTTACACCCAAACTAACTACTCTGCTTTACATCTCGATTGTGAGGTAAGTGGAAAAAAAGGCATTACAAGAATAAATAAATTTATTTTCAAGAACTAAATTTAGCTTCGCCGTTCGATATTCAAAATTGATGAAAATAGCGAAGCGACCTCTTTTGTCACAAGAATAAATAAATTTATTTTCAAGAACTAAATATAGCTTCGCCGTTCGATATTCAAAATTGATGAAAATAGCGAAGCGACCTCTTTTGTCATTGGGCTGAATGCATGATGTCTAGTGCCAGTAAGATGGTTAGATGTACGTGAACTTTTTGAAAGAGTTTTTTTTTTTATTACTTACCGCCCTAGGGCGTTTCTTGCTACATTATTAACCTAGGGCGGTAATTGATCACTTACAACCCGCATCTGGGGGTATTAAGGACCTAATTACCGAACATGAGAGATGTAAATATTATTGAGTATTAAAAAAACTTGTATATTTTTTCTCTTTGAACAAAGAGTGTAACTTACAAACTTGTTTTTTTCCTTTTCGACCCAAATTTTTACTCTATAAATGGATATAATTGATTAAAGAATTTGGAAAAATGTCATTAAAGTATATGTAAGATACATTAATGGCCTTGTAACTTAGTGCAAATATTTCTTAACCTCAAGAAATCACTGCTCAGGCAGGACAGTTTTATTCTGACCAACATTTTCCTTACACTATATCCGATGAACGGCAACAAGTCTTTGGTAATTATAGCAAAAATGTAGGTGGATATTTCTCCGGTCGCTATTACAACCGTTTTTATCCACCAATCCATATTGGGTCACCGTGGCGGTATTACGGACCCTACACCGTTAATAAGACGTTATAACTTATAAAGAGCTACTCTTATCAGCTTTAAGACGAGCAAAGGCGTGGGGTACACCGCTCACTTCGTCGGCAACTGCCTCGTGCTCACTTCCATGAAGGTCCGCGGGAAGGGGTTTCAGCACTGCGTCAAATATGAATTTCAACCAAGAAGGTAAGTGAATATCTGATCTTCAATATTTCTTTTCTTCAAAAAATAATGGTGGGAGAATCTCCGAAAGTTTTAAAGGACCTATAATGTTTATCTACAAATACAACCACCTTCATTTGGTGAACTCTGTTTTTAATAGCACAAATGGTCAAACTTTAAAACACCAGGGACTAAAATGTGTCTTGTAAATCATTTTTAAAATAAAAACGTCGTAATAAACATTGTTTTACAATTCGGATACGATTATTTTGCTATTGTAATGTTAGTTTACTTTACCAATATAGAAAATAAGAAAGTTAATGATATCCGGACACCATAACTCCTTGGATGCTATCCAGCCCCCCGATCTAACCTGTTGGAAAACAATCATGGAATCTATATCTGTCACTTATTATTGCGGTGCATTACAGCGAGACGGGACGTCTCTTTCCAAATAGAACCATGAACCGCCAGTTGAGAATAGAGTTCTAAAGAGTGTGTTTTATTGCAGATGGTATGCAATCGCAGTAGTGTACATATACAACAGATGGACCAAGAGTGAGATCAAGTGCCTCGTGAACGGCCAGCTCGCCTCCAGTACGGAGATGGCCTGGTTCGTCTCCACCAATGACGTAAGCACGATTTCTTTTTATTTTCTTAATGTTTCGTATTTCATTCAGTAATAATATTGTTTTGTAGTACAAATGGTTGGTAGCCTTAGGATCTTATGGGATCACCGTAGCACGCCGAACGATACTTTGAAGACACAATCTGGTAATCAGCTGGCCACACGGTCTCAGATTCTGTCCCTCATCGGGGCGTACTTTACCACCTTTCTGGCAATCAGATTTTACGCAAACATAATATTGTGTGAAGAACACTTACAGAACAACGTTGGCTTGTTTCAACTTAATATATTGCCTTAAGGTTTACTTCAAGTTGCAAAAGCCAAAAAAAATATCTTGTTTTACTTCAATTTTGATACTTTTTCTAGAATATTAGCTTCAAAATTTGTGTAAAGAAACTTTTACTGATTAAATTTGTAAGCCTACTCGTATTTGAATGAGATTGTATAAATGTAAGTCCATAATCCAACAATGAATACCAAGCATTCATCGATGAGAGCTTAGCATAATTTATTTCGTTATCAAAAGAGAACATGCCTTGTAACTCTTGTCGCAAGGATTGTCACGCGCTTGTCGTTAAAGAAATTTACTGCACGTAATAAAACTGAGAGGGAAACTTTGGATGAATGAGTTACGTGTGAGATTAGTTTGACAAAGCTTTTTACGATATGACTCCTTAAAATATCGTTGGATATTTGCGAATTAAAATCACCAGCGGACTTGGATATTTAGATATCCGATTTTGGTTTTCCAGCTACAAATTACAAGCAAAACTAAATATCCCATCTAAAATAAATTAATATCACTGTATGGGGCAAGAGGGATGTTTAGACAGTTGAGCAAACACCATAACATAATAGATCTATCCTATCCGCAGTTCTGGGAACGGCTCGATGCATTTAGATAGGTTTGCTTTCATTACCATTAATCTGGCTTCTCGCGATAGGGTTATTTGAAATGGATAAATTTATCCTTGACTTTGCTTAAGTAGTTATTGAGTAAACTGCTAGCGTTTAATATTGACTTTTTAGGGAAACTGTAGTTCTTCGTCCATAAAGCTAAGATTAACAAAGCATCCAATTTCAAATGTAAAAGAAATCTGGAAGAGTTTGCTTAAAAATGGTTTTCGATAACATTTTTAAGTTGAAATTTGTTCAAGTAAATTTATGTGTACAGAGTTCTCTTGATTTCTTAAGTACGCCTTAAGTGCTTTAATGGTTTCCCGTGCATAATGAAGCCATTTTACTGATAGCTTAGTCTAAAACTAGAGTTGGGGACACGCGTGTGAATATTCATAGGGTGTGGATACGTGGATACGCGGCCATGCATAGTTTGCATTTGAGATGCACTTTCAAATAACTAAGTTGTTCATAACTATTTTGATATTCACTTTAAGAGTATCAAATATACTAGCTAGAACATTACAGTACATACACACAGTCAGTACAGCAGGCACTTTATTTTCTACTTCTTTAAGCCATAATGTCATACTCCCATATTTCTTATAACCTTACACACTACTGAGCAGTGTTCATATTTTTCTTTATTTAAAGCCAATAAAATCACAGAGTAACGCAATAAACGTTAAAAACACACCTCCCATCGATTTTCGAAACGTTGCCTCTGCTATCGCCGCGCGGCGAGCACTTTGCGAAGCGTGGTATATTTTGGCTGTAAACATGAATTTACATACCATTACCTTTCGGCAGCTCAAGAGAGCTTCCCTCTAGAGCACTATAGATTTTCTAACGTGCTCTTAAGCGGGAAATATGTGGTGAAATCCTTTAGTTACTATTTATTGTATTACTATTTCGATAACACATTGTTATTTAAATAGTTATTTATTATACAAGAGTGGAAAGTTCCTTTTTAACCGCGTGCTCGATTTGGATGACCGAGCAAGCGAAGGATTCTTAAGTTGAATCACGAGCGCAGCGAGTGATTCTAAATTAGAATCCTGAGCGTCAGCGAGGGAAACAAACGAGCACAAGGTGAAAAATCTTTCCACTCGAGTGCAATACGTAACTTTTCATCCCACCTCAGCGAGGAAATGACAAAATGAAAAAGAAAACAATTTATAATGACAAAATATTTTTTCACAATTTAAAAAGTTCTAATCATAAATTTGGCACCATAGAGGTTACATTAAATAGGTTTAATGACGTTTTGAATTTACAATTATATTGAGTACTCATTATATGTGATGTTCTAAATTCAAATCTACTTTGCCGCTCAAGCGAATAAAATAGAATTTTCCAGCCAGATTTCGAAGCGCAAAATTACACTTTCCGAGGTGGTGGGATGAAAAGGTTTTTGTCTTGAAGTAGATCTGTAGGAGGTGGTATTTGTTTTCATATTTTGCGCTGATTTTACGTCATAATCAAAGTAACTGAATAGAATTTTGATTTATCTCAGACAGAGACAGTGTCAGTCGAGTTGGGAAATCTCCACTAGTTCTGCATGAGGTCACCCCAAAGGGGGCCCTCGATCCCCGTTTGTAGTCACCCTGCAATAAAATGTTGTGTTCTTATTATCATGAAATAAGGTTCATACTCGTATTTGAATGAGATTGTATAAATGTTAGTGCTCGTGACTGTACCAAGTAGAAGTTTGAATAACACTTAACGTACTGTTCATTAGGAATATCGCTTGCTTAACATGCTTGCCTAGTAGAATGGCAGCAGGCTTGCCCTCTATTTAATGGAGAATTTCATAATCATATCAGAGAAATGTGGGTGTTACCTATGGCTGACCCTATAATAATTATGTTATGTTCGTTCCTTCTATTTTTCCTTTCTTTCATCCAGCCCTATCCCCAATTTTATTCGGGGTTGGGAAAACATGACTTCTTCTTCCACTCTTTTCTTGTCACCCACTTTCATGTCCATAACTTTTCTGATGACATTCTCTCTCCTTACATGTCCATGTTAGTCCATGTTACTTTACCTACTGTATTTACTTCCAGCCTTTCGACAAATGCTATATCGGTGCTACGGCGGAGCTGGATGAGGAGCGGGTGTTCTGCGGGCAGATGGCCGCCATCTACCTGTTCGGAGAGGCGCTTACCACACACCAGATCTGTGCCATGCACAGGCTCGGGCCCGGCTATAAGGTACCTTCGACGAAATTATCATACTCAGTTTTGGTATTGAAATTAATAGCTACCCCTTACCATGAACATTGCAATATCACGTATTGCGGTAATAACGTTCAACTGTCAAAAAACAATAAAATTTGACAACCCGGCGTGATAAATAATGCGGTGCTCAAGCTATTGAGGCTATACAGACTCTTGAAATAAATTTTAGTTAAACTTTAATATACCAATACCTATTTATAACTTTTCTATGGACTCCAGATGATAACAGAAATACATTTTTAACCGTGAATGCCTTTTGTTTCTTGCTAACCATGGATAGAGTCAGTTTCGATTCGACAACGAATGCAACATCAGTTTGCCGGAGAACCACAAAAGGGTGAGCGAGACGACCGCTCTCAAGCTTGAAAGCGCTGACATCCCTGACCTTGAACCCGAACCCACTCCTTCCGAACCCACTCCTTCCGAACCCCCATCTCTGGAACCCGCTTCGCGAGACGAAGATACCAGGACAACAGAAACTGAAGAAGCATGTGTAGTTGTGAAAGAAGACGCGACGCCTCGTGGAAGACGCTTGGCCGACGAGGCGCGCGAAGTCGCTGCAGCGCATGCTTCCCTGCTCGTAGATATTGAAGCATGCAAGCGTGTAAGCATGTCGCGCCGCTCGCTCTTTATTAGTGTTTATGTGTTCGTCTCGCTGTGTTGTAATTTGGATATCGATTGAACACTTATACTGTAGCAACTATAGGTATATCATCGATATCCAAGTTCAACAATTCCATAGGCTCATGCTAAATTGTATGTCAGTTTGCTACATTCCTTCTGTGTGTCAGGGTCAGTTCCGTTTCGATGCTGAGTGTCAGACTCTGCCGCCCGCCACCGACGTTCAAGTAGACCGCTTTGGTGACCTCATCTACGACCCCACACAGAACGTCCATGATGTAAGATGCATCATCATTACATGGGATCACGGTGCATAAATTGACTATGACTTCACTAACCTCGTTCTCTTGATTGGGTGGGTGTTTTGAGTTCTCAGTAATAAAGTCAATAACAGTTCACTAACTTTTAGAATTCTAGTTAGCGTTTAATCGGAATGCTGCATGTTTGTCATAACCTTCTCACTTTCAATCGCGTTATGAAATGTCAAGAATGAAATATACGAGAAACGTAAAATGTGTCCTTAGCGCAAACTAGTTGAAATTACATTCCACATTTCATAAAGAAATTAATATTTTTAACATTTTTTAATGCAACTCAAAATGAAAAGTATTTTTACAACAAAAACACACATTAGGGGTACAGAGACAGGAAAAAAAAGATATCTGAATTTGTATTTAATCTACAAAACATAAATTAGGTTTTATTTATAAAATCTCATCATGATTTCAATAAGATAAGGAAATCTAAACAAAGGACAAGGAAGTCGTGTTTTTAATTAGTACATCAGTTTGAAGTTTATTTTTTTCTAGCTTGCCGTATGTTATCTTTCTCAACATAATAATTAATAAATAATTTTATTCCGACGGCCAGTCCGCTGACCGTAAAGTTTTATTGCCCGCAATTTAAGTTTCAGGTGCGAATCAACAACTTCTTTAGTCCTAAATAGAGAGAGAGCTTGTAGAGGCGCTTCTGTGCTTCAATCTTTGGTAATGACAGCATTTCAGTGTAATCTCTATCTGCAGTCTGGTCGAATAGTGTTCGCTTTAAGTAATAAAGAGAAAACTGTGAATAGATTACCTTTTTAATTCTGTTGTGATTTAAATAGTAAAGAATTATATTTCACTAAAACTAAACTAAAACTTTTTCGTTTGAAACTAAATTGTATTTATATTTAATTCAATATTGTTCTAACCACATTTCTATTGAAACTAAGTGCTTAATGTTTATGTAAATTACTTGGACATTAACGCAACCGGGCTTACTAGGGCACAAGAACAAACAAGGCAGTTGTTGCTACTTGCGGAAGTTTACCCTCTGAACAGAAGTCTTAACGCAAGTTGGGGCGCCGGATGCGCGACCGTCGAACGCTTTGCATATCATGTCGTCCGGGTACGTGACGACAAATTAAATAGATGTTTATGGGTTTTTTCCATTGGGCTAGCTATCTCCCGCTTATTCGCCCCTTCTTAATATCATTATTATGGTGTGCTTAACGTCAGATAAAGAGAGAGTTACAAAAAGATTATATTTCTTGAACGTTCGTTTTTATAGAGGGCCCTGGATTTTACAAATGAAACATATATTTTTTTTAATTTGATGCCGTTAAAGAATCTGTAAGGGTAATTACTAGATATCATAAAGACTCTTATCATTAATTTTTTACTGAAGTACAACTCTGATTTTTGGGTACACAATGAAATTAATACTATTTGTTTAATTGCATCAAACTAGGAATAATCGGGCAACAATATTTTGCGTCAACTTTTAATGCTATTCAATAAAATCGTATTTGGTCATTTATTTTGTGCATAAAAAGCACGGTGGATTGTCCCCAACGCATCAAAACTTTACCCGATTCATTCCATTGTGCATTTTTTACTCTTCAGCTTTCGCTGTAAAAGAATCGCTTAATCAATCTTAATAAGTTCCTCTCTGCATTGTCTGGTGGAAAAATACGTGGTTTTAACAATCTCAACTCCTCAGAGATGTCATTAAAACTTTGTCAATTAATTTATTACGGATTTAATTAAGTACCGCCTTATGGTAATGAATTCTTTTATGAGATATTTCGCTTTGTCTTTTCCACGTTCATTTTATTTTCATTTGTTACATTTTCATCTGTTACGACAAAAAATTTGGCCTTTTTATTTTAACTACATTCATGTACTTCGTTGGAAGTTTTCTTTTCTGATTAAAATTTAATGAAAATCATTTTAAATTATACTCGAGCATTTCACCCCAACCACACTTGAGAAGCACCAAAATCCAGAGCCCAATTCTCGCGACCAAAATGAGATCGCTACTCGACTTTTTTAATTACAATGCAAATTAATATATTTTAATTCCCGCTCTCGAGGAGCGCTCGTTAAGCCGGCCGAATCATAGAACCGTCGACTATTGTCTTTTGTCCATTATATGGGCCAAACGCGAATTTACAATTCATTTAGCTGGAGCCCAGTTTATTTTTTGTGCGAAATGATTTAGAGTATCTAATTCTTGCGGCCAAAACGCTCTCGGCGCTTTTGTATTATGTGCGATAAAATAAACTGTAAGGGGTTTTTTTATGAGGCCGTAATGAATAAATTCTGATTTTCGGCGCAATCTAACGCTAAAACATTTTTGTGTAGGTATAACCATGATTCCTTATTAGTCTGGAATAGGCAATTTTTCAATTCATAGGCGGTATAGTAATATTGGCAATGGAGAAAACTGGAGCCCATTTGCAACAATATCTTAATTATTTAACCCAATTAATCCCGAATTGCTTCTCGAGAAAAATAGATTAGCTATTTCGTCTCATGCCTGGCATCTAGGCGGTTAATGCACAATTTACTAGTAGGGGAAGTACGGACAAAGTGACATACCCTCCCGTTTTTTCTTAATAAAGTACTTAACAGTTACAATATTTTTTACACTTAATTTACTTTATAGAGATTTCTAGGGGTGACCTAAGCAATCTGATTAGCTTGTAACTGACGTTTCTAAGCGCGTCAAATTTTAAATACCTTTGTAATTTTGACCCCCTTTGTCATTTTGCCCGTACTTCCCACCATATAAAAAAACTAGATCGTCATATAAGACGTTGACCGTATCTAATAAGATATGACGATTCATTTCCATTGCATTGTGTTTACTTAACCAAATATAAAATGTAGCTTTCATACTTATAATTAGCACCCCCTTCGCTTCTGAGCGCGCACCGGTCAAACAATTCGGCTGCCTCCAAACTGACAGCATTACGCAAAAGCAGCGAACATTCCGCTGTTATTATAAACTAACAAAGTTAAACCCAAGTTTCGTGTTATTCCGGAGTGAGGCTTTAAAATAACTTGTACCGAGGCTGACGAGTTTAATATTAAAACAGAAGACGATGGAAACAATGGCGGGAAGGGGGGAGACGAGGATTGTGTTTGCTCTGAAATATGTTGGTGGTCCTGACTTGCTCGTGATGGGAAAGAAAACAGCCACATTTTCTGAAAGCTTTTCTATAGTAATTACTCTGGAATTCGCCTTGGTATGACATAGGTTAAACAGTAATTACGTTCTATTTGATTCTGTGTAATCCCTAAAGCAATTATAAGACCATTGGATAGTTGGAAATCGTAATGGAATCTCTTTAGGCGATAAAGTTTGTATCGAAGAATAATGTTTCTGACTTTTAAGATCCCTGGAGTGTACTTTTTCCTACAATTCGAAAATATCACTTGAAATATTTACTACCTTTGTGTTAAGTTTTTCCAAATAAACTAATATTATCAAATCCATACCAAACGGGGTAAATTAAACCACATCTTAAAAAGTTCTTAAGAATTTGAACGAATGAAAACATTTTTTTTAACACTATTTTTTATCAAATGTGAGGATTTATGCATTCAATTCGGAATATTTTTCCTGGGAATCAGGACCGACCGACAATGATTTCCACTGTTATCACTCATCAAGATAGTCGCAATATTTATTCAGAACTAATCTACAATAACTTTATGGAAACTTCTGTAATATCATCACAAATTGCTTTCAAATTAAGTTGTTACTATAAGTAATACGATTAGAATAAGAAGATAATCAAAAGTTTGAATTTCAAAACACTAAGGTTTCATTGAAGACGTATTTTTGTGAGCATCCAGACTCACAATGCATAATTAGGCAGAAAAAATGATAATGACTGTTGAAATGAGCGAGACTGGGTTTCAATCGAAAAGTATTTTCATAATGATCGTTTTTATGAGACCATAATTATTGAGAGCTAAAAATCAATTGACGATCACAAACCTTTTTTTTACAAGAAGGAACAAACTGTCATAGAACTAACTCTTTGGAAAGTGATCATCGCCGCATCAACATTACTGAATCTCAATTTTTAATCAGTTATTCCACATAAATAAATGTATAGTAGGTGGCTATAAATATCTGATTTTGTTGAGAATTATTAAATATTCCTGGGTGTAAATATTTATAAAGCCTGTAGAGGATTGAGTGGAGACATGATTACAATAATTCGATTTACCACCTCCACCTTTGGTATAATCGGATGTACCTAATTTATTTTGATATTTCTATCAGAGCACAAAAATGAGATTGGCTTAAAAGTAAACTCGGGAATGGATTTTGAAATGTTTTTTTTATCAAAGCAGTGCTTTTAATAAATGTTTGCCTATTTTTGCAAATATATTTTTAATTATGATAATGTTTTTTATGATCTTCAGATATTTCCACGTCCGGGTTAGAGCTTTCTCCCCCGCGTTTGGGGAGACAGTTCCCCCCTACTTCCTTATTAAAAGATCGCTACCGGTTATGAGAATCTCTAAACTTTTGAATACCATTGTTTGAGTGTAAGGAACTAAGCTATTTTGATAGTAATTATAAAGTAGGAAGGAAGTTATTGCTTTGTACAGTACAAGTAGGTACATCCTACCTACTGTAGAAATTCTTAATCATTCATATTTCTATTATTATCTTGCCTCTAAATGCTACTATAAAGTATATTATACAGGACTATATGTAAGGAATAACATATTTTTGTTATCCCTTACATATAGTCCTTTTTTAATTAGTTAAAGTTATTTGCTTATGGAATTTTCGTAGCTTAGTAAAAATCAGAGCTTTGAATTTTTTTTTTTCATTATTGTTGAATCGTATTTTTTTCGCCGTTGAGATGAAATTTAAAGAGTAATGTATTTTATAACAATATTAGTCTTGTGAATATGTGACACAATAAGATAAAAAAGTAAGAGTAGATTCTACAATCCCTTTGAATGTGAAGAAAAATAGACATTAATTCTAGTTTATTGGTGGAACACAAAAGCGATACAATTTATTGTTTGTGATGGTAGTAACATTACCATGTTAATTATAATTCCTTCACGACAGGAATATGGAACTTTCCGGTTGGGTATAACATAAACTTCGCTAATAATAATTTGTAACAGCGTGTGGAGGCCTACACACTATCTAACCCGTGTTAGATATCATAATATAATTATATTATGGGAGAGCGGGGCTCGTCGTACTGTTCATTTATGTTTCCGCTATTATTTGCCTGTTTTCTTGTATTTAATATAAAGATTCGGTTACAGCCGTAGTATCGTAAATTGTCATTTCTAAAATTTCTTACCTACTCATGATTCTATGTTTTTTTAGAACAGTTCTGTACTTCTGAGTAACATAGATTATATTGATTTTTTTATTAGATGATAATTTATTTAAAAAAATGGTATTGCTTGTGATTTTTTTCTCTAAATTATGTAATAGAAGAACAGAATTGTATTGAATGTTATAATTATGGTGTTAGTGTAATATCAATAAGAGGAATGCGATTGAAGTACTAATTTCTTGGTGGTTTTTTTTTTACATAAGACCGAATGGACTTTAAAGTATGTAGTTTCAACGCAGTCTTCTTTTTTATTTTAACGTAAATTGGTAACATCCATCGAGGGCCGCTTGCATGTTTGTAACTAAATTTAAATGTATAAATATGCTTATAATTTTTACAAAATTCACCATTATAATGTGAAAATTAAATATTTAGTTATATTTTGTTTGTAATGCAGGTGCTATACGACGGCAAACTGTCGTCGGCCATTGTGTTCATGTATAACCCCGTCGCGACGGACGGCCAGCTCTGCCTGCAGTCCGCGCCTAAGGGCAATGTCTCCTACTTCGTACACACACCACACGCTTTGATGCTGCAGGTAACCTCCCGTCTTGTTATGTTGCCTTGGTACTTCTATCCTTTATGTTTTCTGGAAGATTAGTTTTGTCGGGATTTCTCTATCCACATGTAAGAGAGAAATATTTTTAGATTGGTTGCTTTCAACCAGTTATTTTCTTAAATGAATTTATGTAAAATAAACTGTAGCGCTATTTGTGGATAGAATATTGAACCCACAGTCACAAAAAATAATTTGTTTTTGTCAAATAATAAAGTATTAGGTACTAATTTTGTCGGTTATACACTTCAACTAGCTTAGTGAAAAAACAGTTAATTAAGATATGTAAATAGGTTAATAGATAACAATAATATTAGGTTAAGGAAAAAGTCTTTTCGCATTATCGTATGTATAAACTTGAAATAAAATCTCTTTGGCTATACTATTTGTATCTGGCTGGTTTTGGTATCATTGAAAGTTTAAATTTTAAAGAACATAATTCCAAATTCAAATTAGGAAAATGTGTGATTTTCATTTGTTTTTCGTACCGCCAAGATGAGTGAATCTAATGAAGAAATTCGATACATTTTAAAATTGTACTACAAAAAAGGTAAAAATGCAACGCAAGCCGCGAAAAAAATTTGCGATGTTTATGGACCTAGTGCAGTGTCTGTAAGAGTAGCACAAATTTGGTTTAAGCGTTTTCAATTCGGAAATTTTGATGTCAAAGATGCACGTCGCTCTGGTCGCCCTATTACAGATAAAATGGATGCCATTTTTGAAAAAGTGGAGCTAGATCGGCATGTCAGTAGTTACGACGTAGCTGAAGAACTGGGAATTGACCACAAAACAGTTTTGGCGCATATGAAAAAAACTGGGTACACAAAAAAGCTCGACATTTGGGTACCTCACGAGCTCACTGAAAGAAACCTAATGAACCGTGTACTCATTTGTGATTCTATATTACGACGTAATGAAACCGAACCATTTTTGAAGAAGCTGATAACTGGTGATGAAAAGTGGATCACGTACGACAAGAACGTGCGAAAAAGGTCGTGGTCAAAGGCCGGTCAGGCTTCACAGACTGTGGCGAAACCCGGGTTAACTCGCAACAAGGTGATGCTGTGTGTGTGGTGGGATTGGAAGGGCATTATTCATTATGAGCTGTTACCACCAGGCAGAACCATCGATTCTGAACTCTACTGCGAACAACTGATGAGATTGAAGCAAGAAGTTGAGAGAAAGCGGCCGGAATTAATCAACAGAAGGGGTGTGGTTTTTCATCATGATAACGCTAGACCTCACACATCTTTAGCCACTCAGCAAAAATTAAGAGAGTTTGGCTGGGAGGTGTTAATGCATCCGCCGTATAGTCCTGACCTTGCACCTTCAGATTTCCACCTGTTTCGGTCTCTTCAGAATTCTTTAGGCAGTGTCAGGTTAACATCACGAGAGGACTGCCAAAACCACTTGTCGCGGTATTTTGACCAGAAGTCCCAAAATTTCTATAGCAATGGGATCATGTCCCTATCTACAAGATGGCAAAAAGTTATCGAACAAAATGGTACCTACATACTTTAGTTAAATGTAAATAAACTATATTAAAAAATGTTTTGAATTTTCTTAAAAAATGCGAAGAAACTTTTTCCCCAACCTATTATAATATCATGATTATTCAAATCCACAGGAAGTTAAAGCGGTGGTGACGCACTCAATACACAGCGCGCTAAACTCAATAGGCGGGGTACAAGTTTTGTTCCCGCTGTTCTCACAACTCGACCTGCCGCACGACGCGCCCGCCGCCGAGCCCAAGAGAGACCCCATGCTGTGGTATGTTCGCCTGGTACTTGCGGTGTCATTGCATAGTAACGAGCAAGGTTTAAGGGAACCGACCTTTTTTATAATATTACAACTTCGAAAGGTGTTGTTAACGTTGGGCTATTATTATACTACAGCTCTATACAATGGCAGCCGGTAAGCTGTTTTTTATTTTTATGACGTAAATTTTATGTGTTTTATATCAGATGGAATTGATCCGTTTTTTATGAAGCTTCTATACTAGTACTGAAAATGAAAGCTTTTCCATGAAAATAGTAAATATTTGGCATAGTATTGTTATTCACATTCAGACAAAACCAAGCGTTTGAACTTTATTTCGGTACTTCTGAAACAATTCCACTGTCCAATTCCAGTCACCTTATTAGGTTACTACAGTCTCTTGCGAAAGCTCATCGTTTCTAAATAGCAAAGTTTGAAACTGCTACATAAGTACTAACATCAGAATTAAACTTACAACCCGCATACTATGTGGGTGTGTGAAATTTACCTAAGCAAAGTTTATCAGGAGTTCTGGTTTTGACAATATACGGCGATGGCGTAGTTCTCACTCCACGGTCGAATTAAGTTTAAAGCAGATTACACAGCTAAATCACTAGTATATTGGGCTTAGAGAGAATTTGCGAGTCTCCAAGCACTAAAGCCATTCATTAATATTCGAAGTAGATTCGGTCGCATTAGACGGCTAAATGCACTTTCACTGTCGACCGGCAATCGCCCCTGAAATTCGCTTCCACCCGAGATGGCCGGTTAATATGGGAGCTATGAACTAACTCTTCGGAACTCCTAATTGCCTGGTGTCGACTCGAAGCACCCGGCGTGATTTATTGGGGACATTTTGCGGTCCAATTTATAATAAGCGGGGTTATGTCTCCGCTTATTAAATTAGATATCTTTCATATCATAATATTAATTATGCGCGCCCGCCCCTTCAAGATTTATTATGTCACCAAAAAGTTTAACTATTGCAGAAATTAATTATCAGAAAGTATTACGCAGCTCGTTTCTGGAATTAATGAACCACATTTCGTGTAACTTGAGGTACTCATTAACTGCGATACAACAAATGACTGCCCGTTAAATTACAAGAAAAAAGTTAAGTTTCGTTTAAGGAAGACATTTTCCTGATCCTGGGAGGTAAATGTTGCGGGAAAATAAATTATTTTTGGTTACTACATGAACGTCAATATTCAATAACGAGTTCTTGATCTCAACAGTTCAAAGAGTTATGTCCTTTTAAAATCATGCGTGTGTTCAAAAGGAGATTCATATTTATTTAATACATGTTATTTCTGTCGCCTAATGATATAGCATACGATGCGTAAGAGCTGCTCAATTTTTATGGAAAAAAATTACTTTGATCGTTCGATTAGAAGTGTATTAAGGCTTCGTTAGTTATTTTAAACGTTACATGCATTGAAATAAACGAGATTTTTTATTTTGTTGAGTAGGTAAATTGCTGTTTACATCTCAGAGATGCATAGCAGAAGGATGTATTATCATTTATGTTTGAATAGGTTTAGCTCAAAAAAATAATTGTAACGCAATAATGCAACTACTAATAAGCTAAATGAAAAAAAAAATACAGAACATCTAGCTAGGTAATAAAAATATTGGGTCCTTACCTCTGAAATTGGTGTTTTATTCTCTCTTAGTATTTTGTCTGTAACTATTAAGATTCAGAGTATTCCTAAAAATAATTACCTCATCTAAAAATAGACTATATTTTTGAGCTCTTTTGATTTGTTTTGATAATTTGTTGTAAGTTTAATTGTGTTAAAATTGGACACGGAGACAACTCTTTTTAAGTGCCTCCCGAATACATCATTTTATTTGCATTCACTTAAAAACGATAAATAATTTTTATGAAGTGTTACGTTTATGAAGTGTATACGATAAATAATATTACACATATTACTTAAGCTTGTCTAATGATAGATGCCATCTTTGGATTTGTCGTTGTGAAGAAAACTAAAAAAAATTTTGTATGGAAAATGCAGAATTCCCCAAAATCTCCATACAAAACACCAATTTCATAGGTAAGGACCTAATAATTGTAACTACACCTCAAACTACTTCTTATGGGGTATAAGTGTAAGATTTGCTTACGATGTTTGTGCATTTTAGTTGGGCTAGCATAGTTTTTATATAGAAATAGTTTGAATCAGAAAATCGTTAAAAAAAACAATACTTTAAGATAGGGGCACACCTAACAAGTAAGTACATATATAAATAAGGTAGGTAGCGATTGCTGAGATTTGAAGGGAGAGCGGCGTTACTCGCGCATGATGTAGCCGCGCGCCGATTCTATCTCCACCGCCTGTACCAATCAGTTTAAATCAAACTTAAGTAGGTATATTTTGATGTGAATATCATTTGCATCACACTGTGCCCGGTGCATGGCGACAAACTTGCCCTCTAACATGGGGACTTAACTTAAACATATCACGCGAAATGTAGCTATCCCTTCGGAGATAGAGGCATGATGATATTTGTGTTGTGTGGTCTAAGATAATACAAAAACTAATTAACGACGACCAGGGAAACAGAAGGTAATAGGAGTTGATTTCCAGTTCAAAGCTGCTCGGCTTCGTGTGCTCGCTGGTGGAGTCGTGCAGCACGGTGCAGCAGCACATGCTGCAGTGCCGCGGCTTCCTCGTCATCTCGCACATGCTGCAGCGCTGCAGCCGCGACCATCTCACTCCCGACACGCTGGCATCCTTCTTACACCTCACCAAACATCTTGTTACATGCTGCTCTCCCAATTCCGATCTTTTGCTGAAACAGGTATGTGGTTTTTGAAATATTAAACTCTTTATTGCACACAAAAAAAATCATTTAATAAACAGAATCAATAATTGGTTTCTTCTCAAATTCTAATAAAGAAATCGTGGTTTTAATTTCTTTCACTGCCAAGTTTCTTGATGAGTGTCTGACAATTCCATATGAATTCTGTTTTATTCTTCAATTTATATTATTATGTTTGAATGTGGCTACCTGGAGGCAGTGAAACTTTCTTTTTGGGACGCAAATGCTGTTTTTTTAATTATTTATGACACTTGATTCATAAAAATGCATTCAGTGAGTAATTTGAAATTCAAATATTTTCTCCCCTGCTCAACGTACCCATACTCATAATTAAATTGGCTCCGTAGCCCCAGGGATGACGTTTCCCTCCTTTTAGCACAGTTACTGATATTATACGGGTAAGTACGAACCATTTCCATAATTCTGGAAATTTTAAATGAGAGTAGAAAAGAATAGGAAATTTTCACGCTTCGGGATTCGTAATTTTAGATATGCACGATCATGCTGGCTTATGAGGTAAATATTGATCAAGGGGTTCGGTGTAAGGAACACTGCTTTCGCCACCAAACGCCAATCTCAATGAAATAATTTCAATCAATTTGCTGAGCAAATATTTGTTTTCAAATTTCATTACTTTCCATGAAAAGCGAGGGTGTAGAAGTTTGCTCATTTGAATTTAATCGGGAAATTGTCCAAACTTTGTGCTATTGTGATGTATTTAACGTCAGATGATATTTCACAATTTCCGAAGCAGTAAACTAAAAGCTGTACCTTATTCTCAATAATATATTAGTAAGTGTAGCAGTCAGACACATTTGTACTCCTTATAACAGATTTACCGCGGCCCATCCACCCCGGAGAATCATCAAATTGACCATTAAATGTCTTTGAGTGTGGTCGTAAAAGCCTTTATTGAACAAAAGCCTATGATAGCACTTTTGTCGCGAATATATTGTATTTCTTGTATATTTTATGTGAGTTACTGGATATGGTTGAAATGGAGAGATTATTTTTAAAATATAGTGGGTTGACGGAAGCTTTTTTTTATTCACCTACCTTGTTTCTTATGACTTCATACCTCTATATCATGGCATTCGATCAGCGTTACCTACTTAATGAAAATTTCCTTCAAGAAAATAATGTCTTATTTCGCCTGTTATTAATAGTACATGTCATACAGTTTGTCCTATTTTAATATGATTATCCCTGTCGGGGTTGCAACGATAAAGATACTCTGCTCCTTACCTTATTGTTAATATTTTATGACCCGTTAATGTTCACTTTACGACTGTGAATAATGAAACAAAATTACAAAATAAACGAGCGCACGGTAGTGGCCGGGCCAAGTTTTAGAGTTTACGATGAAGTGAATAATAACGGGTAAAGTAAATATTTTAATAATTAATAATGTGTTTGGTTTATTCCCACTATTTTCAACCGCCTGTGTCGATACCTGCATCTATGTGTAAAATATTTCTCGTTTCCTTTCGATCGTTTATCTGATGTAAAAAAAAAAATTAAAGCAATTTTCTATTCCTTAAATGTTTTTTCTACTTCTTTAGACGTTTTTATGTGTGTGTATACCACAAAGCAAAGAATCTCTCGGCACACACATTCCTTGCTCTGTGGTGTAACGATCGAAGGGTAAACTGAAGCAAAGTCTGCACGCAAACAATATTGTAAGTTTTTTCGATGGTTGTCAGCGCATGCCCCTCTTGCTTTCACCTCAACTGTTTTGATTCAACTTCACCTGAAACGAGAAATAAACGATACGATCCAACTTCCACCATGTTGTTGATCACAGAAAGAAAACTGTTTAACTTTCTATTCAGTATTTTATTACATTCACAAAATGAATTGCATTGATTCGTTTACTTTCTCAAACTTATACAATCCAATAATACTGTTTCTAAGAGGTTTGTTATTTTAGGGTGGTTTTAATAAACTGGAGGTGAATTTATTGGATTGGATAATTTATTATCCCAATTGTTCCCACTTTTTATATCTCGGATTGTTCAAATTTTTGCTTATATCGAATATATAGCACAAAAAACTACAAGCACAATTTCGTTTTAAAATTACAAAACCAACATAAATTGCAAACTCATATGCCTAAACATTTAAAGATCTCACTTGTACAAAAATCATCACGGGGAAATATGCACTAGTGGTTCATAAAAAATGTTCTTAGAACGATGAGCACGCTTAAACACGAAGTGCTTTTTGGTTAGCAAATAAAGAAGCATTTTAAATTTTACTTAATTGTTCAGAACTGGGTCACTATGTCGTTTACGACTTGGCCAAAATTTACCGAATCGCTTTATTATACATTAAAATATAAAATTAAAATAGTTGTGTAGCTAGCTTTCAAAGGGTTTTAAATGTTGATAATATATGTATTACCGGACTTTTTTAACGGAGAGTGTAATGTAGATATTTAGATATCTTAGGTACAATGTCCCTAGCAAGAGAGCATACGCTTCAACCATCGAGCAGTCTAAAGCCCTACTAATGCAGTCGTTCTGCCAATCGTTCCTGACCTGGCAGCTGCTGGACCACGTGCTGTTCAACCCTGCGCTGTGGATCCACACGCCGGCCGCCGTGCAGGCCAGGCTGTACTGCTACCTCGCCACCGACTTCCTGGCCGACGCGCACATCTACGGCAGCGTGCGGCGAGTCAGCACTGTGTTGCAGACTGTCCACACGCTGAAGTTTTACTATTGGGTTGTGAATCCTAGGGCGAAGAGTGGCATTACGCCTAAAGGGCTTGGTGAGTAGTAGCAATTTCAATCAATTTCACACGAAAATAGGTATAAAGGTACTACGGGTGATCATGTCACCAGGAAATTTATGGACGTGAAAGTGCTTTTAGGGAGAGAATAGTTGGAATGACATATTGCGTTGACCTCAAATAGAATTTGTTACAACACAGGAGAAACAAATTTCTAACTGTGCATATGACCTTGTAGAATTAGATAACATACTGTTGGTCAGATTAATCCATCTGAGGTTAGAAGGTTAATTTGAACTTAATGTAAGTACAAGTTTAGCACTAAAAGCTATTTGTATTATCCCAGACTTGATACTTTGATAGTGATGAATACTTCAACAATTTAACTTGATATTTACATAAATAGTATCTTGGCTAATCTATTACTGTCTACCCCAAAATTGTTTCGCGATTCCCAGTTAAGATAATAATTGGGCAAAATGGCATTTAAATTTACGCGGGCCTGATCTGTCTCTGTCAAAAGCAAACTTTATGATACGGAAACCATTATGTCGCTAACGACTATTCTTTGCCAAACGATTTAAGATTCAAGATCTTTAAGATACCGCGGACCGAAATATTTGGATAAAGTTCTCCTTTACAAAGCTATACATCAAAGCGGCCTAATCGGCGATTCTCGATATAAACAGATTGTAAAATTTACGGTAGGATAACGTTCAATACATTTTAATGTCATCCAATAACGTTAGAATATAATAACGTTTTTGTTTTCTATAACCATTGCCATGGAGAGACCTCCATTTATTTCTCTAATCTATAACTTTTGTTTATGTACTTTCATACTTTACTTTAATCTTTTTCCTTCTCTTTTGGCTCCTTTACGTTTATTTGAATTTTTTAAATTTATTATTTAAACTTTATTTATTCACTGTCCACGACGATCGTCATCACTGATTTGCGAAATCTAACTTCGTTATGCAAGCACTTGAATCACAGAGAAAACTCTTCCTTTTTAGTAAAAATAAAATAAACATAACACTATTTATATCTACAAAACTAGCACTGCGAAATAACAGTTGAAATTGTGACCGAAAACTCCAAAAAAGCGATATTAACATGTCATGCTCATTATGACAAAAAAGGTTGCACCCACGCTCTAGTTTAACCATAGCTACCAGGGAAATATAATTTTTAAAGTCAATTTTATTCCCATCCACAGATGGTCCACGCCCCGCCCACAAGGATATCCTGACGATACGCGCCTACATCCTTCTCTTTCTAAAACAACTGATAATGATAGGGAATGGCGTCAAGGAGGACGAACTACAGTCGATACTGAACTATTTGACAACTATGCACGAGGTATGCATTCCTGGTACATTAAATTTGGTATTCGGAACGGGTTATACAACCCCTTGATGTTGACATGCTAGTTTGCATTTTTAATGCGGTTGATTAAGGAAATGTCTTTTTTTTCAGGATGAAAACTTACATGATGTTTTACAAATGTTAATATCGTTAATGTCAGAACATCCTAGTTCAATGGTACCAGCGTTTGATGCAAAGGTTAGTTACTGATTATTTTTAAATAATATCATTATAATACTAATTAATTGTCTAAATTACCACCGATTTATTTAATGTTTGTGTTTCAGGGCGGAGTTAGGACTATTTTCAAATTGCTTTCGTCTGAAAGTCAACTCATAAGACTACAGGCGCTAAAACTTCTAGGGTTTTTCTTGAGCAGAAGTACACACAAGTAAGTACTTTGTTATATTAAGTCTTTCTTTGTAATTAGTTTGATTTCTGAACCTAACTGTTATTCAATGTAGTTAGGCTATTATAGTAGTTCGCAATATAAACAATAGGAAAATCAATATTTTCTGTGATGAATTTATTGACTTTGTTCTCCAATAATGGGATGCTGATAATTTATTTTGGGTTTCATATAGGTACTATTTGTATACCAGATTAATATGGTTTTTAGTTTAATATTTTTAATTTTAATAAAAAAATATTTAATGGGCGATGTCGGTTATTAAAGGTTTAGTTTGGTAAACCTTCATATACTTAATCTGTGGTTTGGTTATTGTATAAAACCTTAGATGTATTACACAAGCGAGTAATCTGCATACATTGGATGAAGTAGTTGATAAATGTGATTGTCAAAAGTTATTATTATTTTATTTGTAATGTTAACTTGTGTGGCCTTCTCCATCACTAGCTTCAAAGAGTAACCGACTTTAAAAAGCATGTTTCTGGCACCACCAGGCGAAAATACGACGTAATGTCGCCGCACAACCTGTACACGCTGCTGGCGACGCGGCTCGGCGCCAGCGGCGAGGGGCTGGCGCTGCCCGTGTACAACGCGCTGTACGAGCTGCTGACGGAGCACGTGGGACAGCAGATACTCTACACCAGCCACCCGGAGCCGCAGCCGCACTTCCGCCTCGAGAACCCTAGTATGTATCTACTACTTACACGCAACGCTGGATAATTTACTTACGAAATGTGCAATATGTGCGTGCGTGTGTGAGTGTGTGTGTATGTGTGAGAGATAGAGTTACTTGCGACGCACGTGGAACAGGAGATAAATACTCTACACCAACAATATAAAAAATATATGTAAAAATAAAAATCAGGCTTAGTCACGGACTTGGGCATTACGAAATGTGCGGTTTATTGACATTGCAGATATGAGACACGCCGGTTGTCACTATTCTTGTTTTCTTTTTTTGTTGTAAAATTAATGCAGCAGCGTCGAACAGTTTAAGAACAATAAATAGAATTCTGAAAAATATTTTATAAGAGTCAAGCATGTATAAAAAGTAATGAGTTATTAGTAAAGTTAGTTAGTGACCGGTTCACCGGAAAAAAGTAAGATGAACTTGAACTTAAGACGCATGGGGACTTGAAAGGTACCGCTTCAGGGATGTGATGAATATTATTTGTTTTCCCACCCGCAGTGATACTAAAAGTGGTAGCGACGCTGATCCGGCAGTCGAAGCAGACGGAGCAGCTGCTGGAGGTGAAGAAGCTGTTCCTCTCCGACATGACGCTGCTGTGCAGCAACAACCGCGAGAACCGGCGCACCGTGCTGCAGATGTCTGTGTGGCAGGTAATGGCAATCGTGAGGATTATAGATTAGAAGATGTAGGTAGTAGCCGACAAAGCTTTGCTAAAGATGTCAGTGTGGCCGGTAATGACTGTGTCGGCCTGTTCGCGGCTACGAGCGTCGAGTGTTGCAGTGGACGAATTTCAATTTCATTTCACCTTCACATTCTTTGACCCATGTCCGACAACATTCGGTTCACATTATATTCGATTTGGTAATACAAAAGTAAAAAAAAACACTGTGCGTTTTTTTTTACTTTTGGCTGTCAAAATATTGCTCTCATCACTCGGGGCTATGTACCCTGTATAATTAATGTAAATCTGTAAATATCGAAAAAGTATTTTTTTTTAATTTCCTTATAAACTTTGATTTGGTTGAATTAGTAATCAGTAATAATAATAACAAGCAGCGGCAGTAAGGCAGCGGTAGCCGAGTTGAGACGGAAAGGGGCACTACTCGTTTGAGAGGCCGCGGGAAAAGCGGGTTCGATCCCACCACCTGTACCACTGAGTTTGAATAAAACTTATTTTCCTTGTGAATTTCCCTTGCCTCAAATTATGCCCGGTGCGTGGCAACGCCACCTGTTACATGGGAACCTAAAGTATCTGGCTAAATGTGGGTGTTTAACAACTCTGCCTACCCCTTCGGGGAAAAGGGATGATGAAATGTTTTTATTTTGTTGAACAATAATAAGTCATCATAATCTTATTCAACCAATATGTTCCGAATCTTTGCCTTGCTTAGAAGTAATTTGAACAGGAGAACAGGATAATATTTGAGAGAGGACCGCTAGCTATAAAACTTCCAATTGTCCCATAGAGAATTACGAAATTATATATAATTAATCTATATTAATATCTTGATATACATCTCCTTCGCCAGGAATGGTTGATCGCGATGGCATACATCCACCCGAAGAACGCGGAAGAGCAGAAGATCTCCGACATGGTTTACTCTTTGTTCCGCATGCTATTACACCACGCAATCAAGCACGAGTATGGCGGTTGGAGGGTCTGGGTCGACACCCTCGCCATCGTACACTCTAAGGTATTTATGCGAGCCTGGTAGGATCACCTAAATATGGAACCTATGATGAAATAATTTATTCTCTTGTGTTGAGCTAGCACCTCGCTTTTAAAGTCGTAGGATATAATAAGTTCTACCAGATCGTTGGTCCACCTCTTAAATGTACTACTAATGATGTGTCACATCATAATACGCAAGGAAAACATTTTATAATAGCGGCTAGTGGGAATTTCGATCTTTATGATACATTAAGATATTTATGACACTAATATTAAAAAACGGTTTATCAAATCGTGTTTCAATACTCATGCCAGGATTTACGACACTAGATCACGAAGACCAATCACTCGTGAATTAAGAACCTTATTTATCTGTGTTCGTGTTGATTTTAATTCTAATCATAGGATTCGAACCTTAAACAAAGATCATAATGACGAGAGCGTCTCTTTTGCAAATGCAAATCAAAATGCCGTCAATATATTCCATCGCAGGTATCCTACGAAGAGTTCAAGCTGCAGTTCGCGCAGATGTACGAGCACTACGAGCAGCGGCGCGCCGACAACATCACGGACCCGGCGGAGCGCCAGCAGCGGCCCATCTCCACCATCTCTGGCTGCGACCCGCGCCAGCCCTGCGCCTGCGACGAGCGCGCCTTCCGCCCCGACCTGCGCGACCAGCTGCTGGAGAGCTCCGAGTCCGGCATCGCCACCGTCGACTGCTCCGAGCGCACCGCGCACTCGCGCCGCGGCAGCCTCGACTACATCCCGGTGAGGGACGTCGGGGACAACACGGACAAGAGCGAGGGGCTGCCGTCCAGTCTGTCCAGCGAAGCCCCGAGTCCGGAACGCGCTGCGGACCTGCTCCCGGAACCTGACGACTTATCCGATCCCTCCGAACTCTATTTGACTCCGAGCGAAGCTACTAGTCCTAAGAAATCTCAAGAGAAAATCGATACGTGCTCGGAGGAAAGCGACGACCCCAAACGTGTCGCTATAAATATAGTCAATGATGTGTTGACGATAGCGCTCGAGACTGTGCGGTTAAAAGCAGACGATGATACGGATTCCGGAGCGATTTCTGGTGGTTTACATTCCGAAGGTAATACGCCGAACGGTCGTGACGACTTTGAGCACGAAATAGAGGAAGTCATCGAAGAAGTTATCGATGAGAAGCGAGCGGCCGAGATGATTGCCGACGAAATTGTAAATGATATTATTTCTACTGTAGTTTCTAAGGATGAACCGAAGGAGGAGCAGGCAGAGGTAGTTATGAGAGAAGAGGGGGTCGGTGAAAGTGTAAATAGTGCCACCGAAGATAACAGCCCACAGCGAGTCTTGCCGTCTGATCACCCGCACGAAGGCAACGTACTTCCTTTGGATGGCGAATTTTTAGTAAATTCCCGAGAGGAAGAAGTAGTCAAACCTGAAAAAGAAAGTTTAGATGAAGTTACGGAAGAAAATGCTAAGAATGAAAGCCAAAGAGTCGACGTTGAGGTTCAAGAAGAACCAAAGACGCCAGAAATCCCACCGATTGCGACGATCAGCGAGAATATATCCCTAGCTAATAAGAATGAGCAGACAGATGAGGATAGGAGTAGAGATGGAGAGAGAGATAAGAGAAGAGTGAGTCTGCCTGGAGATAGCGAAATGAAACAGGATAGTTCTAATAGAGAGGGAGTGGCAGCGCAGGGGACGAATACCTCAACGTCGCCTAAACGACCCCGAAGCGCATCCACCAGTACTCAAGTGGACTCCAATCATTTTGGTAAGTTTTTATGAAAGTTATCTATTGCTTGAGAACTCGACCTTATCGATGATAATATTCATTTATTGTTTTGAAATATTTATGACTGTTAGTTAGTTCCAATAAAAAATTGATTTGATTTGTTTGTAATGTCATGTTGTGTGTAATATAACACATTGTTTGTAATACACTGTTTTACAGAATCAAAGCGTCCGTCGAAGTGCTCCCGCGCGATGTTCTCGCCGGGCCCGACGCGGCCGCCGTTCCGCATCCCCGAGTTCCGCTGGTCCTACATACACCAGCGGCTGCTCTCCGATGTGCTGTTCTCGCTAGAGACTGACATACAGGTATGGGAGTTACAATATCTTTATATGTATCGTATTTGGTGTTAGTTAACCTATATAGGTTGGTGACGAGATACCAAATTAACGGCCGCATATCCATAGATATATACTCGTCCTCTGCTGGACATATACTTTGATAGGTAATATATTGCGGCTTATGTTGAGTTTGAATGTGTTTTGAATCAAGAAATTATTTTTAAATCACATATATACATAAAATCACGCCTGTAATCCCCGAAGGGGTAGGCTGAGTCCAAGGAGCACTGTGTTTCTTAAGACCACATTAATCCATAATAAAATTGGGTTTGGTCAGATGAATAATCGTGAAAGAGTAGGAGTGGCTAGCTCATCGCCAACAGATTCACAGACCCAGTACCCAATACGCTATAGTCGCCGTTTACGACATGCTAGGCAAGAAAAGCAGTTGGTACATTCTTTTTGTGTCCCGGACCAACACGGGACACGAGATTTGTTATAAAATCAAATCAAAACCATAATTAGTAAGTAAGGGCAAAGCAATAAATTAGTATTTTCATTTATTAATTCATATTATATTAAAGTTAAGTATTGCATTTGTGTCTGTATTTTGGTTCAGACATTTTTATATAATAAAGACGTTTTTATATAAGGACAAGTCAAAATTAACTTACAATGGAAATTTGGAAACTGTTGATTTTTCTTATTTTTTATTTATTTGTAACATTTCGAACTACGTAGCTAGTTCATAACTAAATTACCTTCCATCTTATTTGATCTAAATAACATGTAAGGTTTTTCCATAGTTTCTTTGCATATTATTAGAATTTAATACATTATACAAAATAATATAAGTAAGTAGGTTTTTTTCTCAGACACATTAAATTATACATTTTTCTTCATCTTCACCTGTATTAAATAGTTGTTAATGCCACCATAATTTTAATTTCCAGGTGTGGCGAAGTCATTCAACGAAGTCCGTGATCGACTTTGTGAACAGCAGCGAGAATGCCATCTTCGTGGTGAACACGGTGCATCTGATCAGTCAACTGGCTGACAACTTGATCATTGCTTGCGGCGGGCTGCTACCACTACTGGCCTCTGCTACGTCGCCTAACGTGAGCTCTTTGTGTTTCATTATTGCTTGGTAGTTTGACTGTAACAATGGAACATTATGGGATTCGTTCACATAAAATTAAATGTCACTTTGCCAACACCCTTACACCCCTTTACCTCCTCTCATAAGTACCTAGAGAGTTTTTGGCGGCATCCAACTATGGCGCACGTGATTTTTATTTCGGTGATTGTAATATTGTTTTGGAGTTGATCTTGTTGCGTAAAATCAGTGTAGTAAGTGTCAATAATGATGAGCATAATGGAGAATCGTTGAAATAATCGTCAAGTGGTGTGAAAAACGATGGGATTTTTATTGTGGTAATCCACCTCATCAAAGTAACACCACAGTGTCTACCATCGATCGTTTGACGCCAAACTCCCCCAAGATGCATTGAAATGCATTACACTAGCATTTCAATGCAAAGTGTACGTGTTAACGTGTGGCTCAAAAGGTCCTGCAACCAGAGCCGTAAAACTGAATATTAAATAAAAAAAATCATAAGTCTTCTATAGCTTCTTCGTTGACGTCTACTGTGAGCTCTTTGTGTTCTATTATAGCCTGGTAGTTTGACTGTAACAATGGAAAATAACGAGGGGCTTCCCATGCCTTTTGCCCTAATGGCTTATGTTATGTTTCCTAACGTGAATTCTTTATATTTTATGATTGCCTGGTACTTGACTCTAATAATGGAAAATAACCAGAGATTTCGATATCGCTTGCAAGGGGCCCCTTAATTTGAGTGAAACAAATGCGTCCCAGGGTACGCCCGCTGAAAGCCGGTGCCATTTAACAGCTTACAACATTGCCATTGGCTTTTTGGCTGATTTTCCATAAGTTTTTTTTTTACTATATTGTGTGTTATTATAATCATATTGAAATGAGAGTTAATTAAGCTAAAGAAACATGCAAGTTCAAACAGTATGTGTGTGTCATGTAAATGATTTTCTGTTCTATTGTTACACTGGAATAGAATATTAGATGTAATGTAGAACGGTGTTAACACTTTGGGTCCACACAGCGGTAATATAATCTGGGGACATCTACAATAAACAAATACCACTTCTATTACCTTTACAATACGGTTTAGATTTGAGATTATATTTTTATGAACATGTTGAGCCTATAGTTTTATTGGGTTCGTCAACTACCCCTACATAGAAGTTGCGTATACTCGATCGTAGCACAATGCTATTGTGTACAACCCCCGTGATAGAATTTGCGCGTTATTGTGTTTCATACTTTCACTGCTCTGATTTTATGTGATCCTGGTACTTTTATAGTTTGTTGCTACGAGAAATTGCTAATGCAATTTTTCTTAGTTATGATGAAGTCAAATGTGCCTACGAATAAATTTTGAGATCCATTTTTTCATGAAATTCATAAAATTGCACAACACAAAATATAGGAATTTATGAAACAGTCATAAAATAATGGCTACAAACACTAGCATGTTTTAAAACCAGTATTGGCGAGTGAACTGTTTAAACCCGTTCTTAAACACAAAAGATCCAAAATCTACACATCCAAAATTACTATTTTTTGCATTCTTCTAGCTATATTATAAGTAGTAATATTCTTACTAAAACGTACTTACCCTACGTTATTTGTTTGCTACTGATTGAACGTTACGACCGACCCCTTCTCATAGCTACGCGCGCGAATCTATTCATATGAACATCACACGATGCTCCATTGTCATCCGCTACACGTAGCGGGCTACGCTTGCTCCAATAATGATATTATTATTATAATATTTTATCATCGTTACGAATGTAAAAATCATTATATTTTCGTCGTAATAATTAAAGGTTCAACTGATCCCAAAGAATTAATAGTTTTCTTGTAAACAGAACTTCTCATTGTTTCGGACTTAATTTCTTCTGAAATTCGGTTACTCCCACAATCCAAATCTTAAAAAATATCAAAATTTACACAAAACTGTCTTTTCTAGAACGAGCTGGATGTCATAGAACCCACCCAAGGCATGCCTGTGGAAGTAGCAGTAACCTTCCTCCAGCGTTTAGTTAGCATGGCAGACGTGCTAATCTTCGCCAGCGCGCTTAACTTCGCCGAGTTAGAAGCAGAGAAGAACATGTCCAGCGGAGGCATCCTTAGGCAATGTCTGCGGCTGGTGAGTTCAGGGTACTAGGGGATTAAAAGCCTTTAGGAGGTTTTGTGGAAACATGGATGTGAGGAACATTATTTAATCGAGTTGTATTTGAATTTCGAATATTTGTTTTGTTTAAATGTGTAAAAAGCCTGTAAATATAGTGCTTTGATTGTACAGTGTATTTTTGAGGAATTATACAACATATTTCATAGATACTTTTTTAGCCTTGTTTGCCACAAAATCTTCTAAAAAAATATAAATATTTAATTTAGACTTTCCTATTATGTTCAGGTTTATATACTTTATTAAATTAGTACTCTCTATACGTTATATATACAAGGTATAGAGAATTTGTAATATTTCAGAATTTCTTATTGACTTGGATGCATAGAGGGATAAGTTTCATTCTATTATACATAGTCGAGCAATAGTATACATAAATAGTTAACTATAGTATAGAGCAACCTACTGTAGTTACACATTACTTATGATACTTCTTATAGTTATAGACAACTTCAATTTCATAGTGTACCGAACTTCGAACCGATTTAACTATCACAAAAACTTCAACTCGTTAAAAATACGACAAAAAAAGCAGGTACCGAACATCCGTCATAAATCTCGTTAACCCGTTCGCATCATCGATTTTAGTACCAGGACAGTATAACTTTCAACAACCTACTTTCCTATTTTTGAAGGATCCTTCCTGTAAAAAAAAATGGGCGTGATCTCCTCGCCACGAAATAGTGTAACAAGTTTCGTTCCCAAAGGGAGTTATAAAAAGAAAAAAAAAGGGATCCACATAAAAGCATTTGAATCAATAATTCTGTGTCTCATGAACTCATGATCATGAGTCATGTATGACTTAATATTATGTATATTATGAATGTATATATTTTGAAAGTTAGAATATCGATGATGATGAATTTATTTCTGAGCAATAGTTAAGTATTCATGATAGTACTTAGTGATAATTTAAAAAAGAATACCAAAAAAAATGATGTTTAACAACATACCATAGCTGAAAATATTCATAAAACACACTATTTAAATGAAAAAAATATAAAAACAAATATAGTTTTACACGACTGCAAATAATTTTTTTCAGTTCTGCCTAAATATTGTCCCAATAACTTAATGAATATCAGACATTGTCTTTTCAATATCGTGTTCGAAGTCCGGTGCGGTAGCGTAGCTATAGCTAGCTAGCGTGTGTGTAGGTGTGCACGTGCGCGGTGCGCAATTGTCTCGAGTGCAAGGAGCGGCAGCGGTTCGCCGCCGCGCGCGCCGCCCGCCCCAGCGACGACCCCGACGCCAAGGTAATACACGCTCTCTGGTACACTTAATAAAGGCTATGTTGGCTTGTACTTGGTTTCGACTTACGACCCTATAGCTATTGTTGTAACCCAATTTGCCGTCTGACCCTAAAGCGATTGGATAGTTATATTCACCTAGGAAATAAGCTACAGAACTACTGCTGTATTCTGAAAAAATGGAATGCATTCTTCTGCAAAAATGTCGTTTCTTACCAAGAATATCCTTTGTATATCCCTATATCTACAGGCTTAGTACAGGTTATTATAAACCAAAGCCAATTAATGGTTGAAAACCCTAAATGAAAACACATTGTGGAAAACCAGTGAATTGCATTTTTTTATAGATCAGATTGTCCGTAAGTTCATGACATACATGCTAGTTTCACTCAATACATAAATTACTTTCTTTGATAGTTTAACTTTAAACCTCAAGAGACTGAACGATTACGTAGCAACCTTTCGGGGGTCCCAATAATCATGTGACTCGTTTTTTGTTGCTCGTGGGCGTATGTCGAAACCATAGGATACAATATTTCCGTCTCTTTTACACGAATCTTAGAGAACCATAAGGCACTCTCCGTCAAGTTCTCCCTTTCACACCGTCTTTGGTACTGTTCGTTCACTACCCGCACATGTTCATAGTGTCCTGGTGCTTTGATTCACACTAATTGATAAATTATCAGTTGCCATCTAATCTCATGATTTATACTGACAGCACCTGTCACTTTTGATTAGTGTTGCATCTGAGAAGTAAATATTTTTGAAGGCCAAGCCAACCTCCTTAAATTTATGTAAACCTAGTAAAAAAGATGTAACCGAGATGTCTTAAACAAACGTTGTTCACCCTGCATTGCTCACCTAATTTTTAATTAACTATTCACACACATTTTTGAACTATCCTTTTGCATGCAACTATTACCTATTTTTTTCCTTAAAACTGTTTTTCCATAAACATTGTAACAAGACACAATGATGTATAGATGTGCACTTTAGTGTTTTAGTAAATCTGTAATTAGATGTTCTTTCTTCTAAAATCTATTTATTAATCCCTGTGCAAAGGCACGATTAGACATAAAAAATTTGTTTGTAATGCTTAAGTATAATATGGTTTTCCTCTGTTAATAGTCTCGTAAAATTAGTTTTTAAAGGTATTCATAGATTTAAATTCGAAAGGATACCCAATTTAAATACCTTTTAACGATGGTGTAAGAAACTAGTATTTGTCTCTTTCTTTCTCATGGGCTAAAAGAGAAAGACATCGTTATCGTTTTTTCTTATAGGTCCTTTTCGTCCCAGGCAACAACTAAAATACGTCTTTGAATTCGTAGCACCCTAGTACCTTGTGGTCTAGTTTCGAGGCTCGGGGGATCTAAATTTGTTTCTTTTTTAATGTTCTGTTTTTTTTTGCCGCCAAAAGAGTGTGGTGGCAAGTCTCGCTGACACATCGAGTCCTGTGAAGGACCCCGAGAGATTACTACAGGATATGGACGTCAACAGACTACGAGCTGTCATCTATAGGGATGTGGTAAGTTTTAATATTATATTCTTCGACCAAATATACTATTAGACTGGGCCTCAGGAACAAAAAACAAACCTTAGTTACCGTCTCGGACCGAGGCGCTAGTAACATAACATCACTAGACTAACTTACACCATAATACAATAGAATAACGTGTGCTTTAGTTTGTCTCGACATTAATGTCTGAAAGGAAAAAAATATAGAAAATTATTTCAAAATTAATTTTGGTTTTATGGGCTATTCCTCCTAAATTCAACTTCATGTCGTAAGAAATAAGTTTTATAATAAATTGGAAACAATTTTTCAAAAGTACCTATTTAAATTTTGACTCTCCCAATGGAGAATCATTGGCCAATGTTGACGTGTATTTTGGAATCAAATTCGTTTATGTGTAATTTAATATATTTTTTTGTTAATTAATTGCTTATTATCAAATGGTATAATAAGTGAAATTACAATATTCCGTCCAATTTATATTTTAACATTATTTATTTCTACGTAATTGTGGCACGTCAGCATGTTGGCGCAATCGAAAGCGAATTAAACATCAATTTTATTTGGGTGCTTATTGAGGCCTTATTTTCTAGGCCGGCTGATCCGAAATCAAGTGTAACCTATTTATTATCTAAGAAGATATTTAATTGTACTTGAAGTACAGTTAATTGGGAATATCTCTTGCTTCAGTTACTGACAACAGTTGTGTGTAGTAACCGTGATTTTTACGAATATCTCGCCGCTGATAGAGCTGTTTTTTTATGAAATGTGAGCTTGAAATGTTTTTGAACTTGTTCTGATGTTGTAAGTTAACACTAGTGAATAATTTGACAGCTTTCTTCATTTTGAAAGGAAAAGAAAAAATTACAAAATCTTACTCGAAAGACGGTATGATAACCAATATAAAAGTAAACTTAGCTTATATAAATTCAAGAACTTTTTTATAAAATGATTGTAAGCAGTAGAAGTAAGAAAAGAAGCAGTAGGCATATACACATACACCTATGTGTTTATCTAATCTTTCTTTGCTTTCGACTTTCAGGAGGAAACAAAGCAAGCACAATTCCTGTCCCTAGCCATCGTTTACTTCATCTCCGTGCTGATGGTGTCGAAGTATCGCGACATACTGGAGCCGCCGGCGCACGCGCCGCCAGACTGCACGCGGAGGATGCACCACCCGCACGACCACCACGGTATGTTTTCCTGGTACTTGGTAAATTTTGTTACTGCATTTTTTTTCTACTGCCGCGGTGATCCTGGTTCTTCGTAATATAATTTGTGACGTATTGTTTCTATAATTTTTACTCCTACCACGGTTGGTGGTCCTGGTAGGTATTTAATTTCATTTTTTCGTCTCATAATGTAGTAAATAAAAATAAAACTGATCAGATATAATTTCATTTAAAATACTCATCGCTATCAAAATACTCACACTCAAATTCACAATTCTTTATGGGAGGAAGAGATGTCTTTCAGGTCCTCCTATTGCGTACTATGTGTTAGGTTATGTTTTTGTTTCAGTTTAATTGTGTTTGTATTTATAGAACGAATAAATAATAAAAATGCAGAATTTTAATATTTGTTTAACTAAAAACTTCATTTTAAAAGATAATTAAAATTTTTGCATACAGATAGATGGCATGTGTCACAAAAATAGTGGTTTAAAAGGGATGAAATTTTAGACAGATAATTATTATTGTGCATAATATGGTGCTAGCTTAAGTTAAGGTTTGATTAGAGCTAAAATCGTGTATGCCCAGTCATGTGATATAGTGATACTCATTACATATATTATATTTTTTATTCGGCACTTATCGAACCCAATCATTAGTTTTAGTATTTATTACTTCCCATTTCAATATTTATTTACCTACATATAATATCCATTTCAACTGAACACTTCCTTTTAAGAATTATTGATCCGTCGATTGGATAGTACGTATAATTTTCTTATGTTTATTTATACATATAAAATTATAGGTTTAAACATTTTATTATTATGTATGTTAGATTAAACATAAGTATATATTTTTTTAATTCCATCCTTGAGATAGCCATTCCTTTGTTTAAGTTATGAATATATGGGATATGTTTAATTAATTCATTTATTTGTAAATATTTTATTATAATACGCTTCTTTCAATTGCTTTCCTGCACCTAATATATAACATATTACCATTTGAATAACGATACGTATTTGTATGCCACTGGAAGTTCATGAAAATGTCATTTGTCATATAGTACAGTCGCAGTCAAGTATATCTACCAAACGATTTTAAATTTATAGATTGTGTGTAAAAGGAATATCAACTAACTTACTATTTGCCCATTGTACCAATGGGTCTTTATAATTGGTCATTTACCTCTTCTGCCGTTAAACAGCTTGTATTGCTGGGGTTCGGTTTGAAGATCACAGAACTAAAGTCAAGCGTAGATAGATCTCTACTTACAGTAGAAAGGGATGGTGCTAGTCCTCTCATATAGCGCCATCCTTTTCAAACCGCGTTCAAGTTGAGAACTACGCTTTTTAAAAAAAATGGATTCTCTAAAACGGGCCTAATGGCTGGGTTCTGTGACATCTTTTGCCACTGGTTAGCAAACCCTACGGTGTAAGTTATCATTGTAAAAAAAAATATGTTTGGACTTGCGTTAAAAATGTCAATTTCTATGGGAAACGTGATTTCAGCTTGAGCTTCTTACCGCAACTAAAAAGGTTAAGTTTTTACAATGTTAACTTACACTACCCCTAGTACATCACAGTACCTCTACTGTGATCCCTATCCACTTACCAATAGTGTGGTCTGCTTGTTTTCTATCTAGTTGAGTAAAAAAATTAACCGTCAAAATTATGTGTGATATTCCTATTACACAATAGATAAGCATGCTGACATCATTGGGGATACTGAGTTTCTTAGACCATAATATTTGACGGCGGCGGTGCACCGATGGTTACTAAAGACTGTATATCTGAAGTGTGTCGTTTCTCCTTTTTTTCACGCCGCTTGATATCCGCGTCACGGTTTGGACACTGGTAAAATCTACATTATTCTACACTGCGGCACGCATCATTCGGTCGATGGATGTTTTTTACTCTGTGTCGACATTTTCCTTTTCCTTAATATCTTGTCTCTTTTCCATACCTTCTTTGTCCTTTTTATCAATGTTTTTGTTTCGAATCGTCTTATTTATTGTCTTACTTAAATACTTTTTGATTTGTTGGACTTTTATACCGCATTACTGCTTTTTATTCAAATGACTCGTAATTATATTAACATCATTCATTATCGGCCTTACCTTTTTACCTTTTTATTTCTACTAATTGATTTTGTTTCTTGGTGTCCTTCATAATTGGATGTCTGATGCTCCTGTCCTATATGTTATGATTCCTTTGATATATTTACCTCATATTATTATTGATCTGTGTTGTTTCCTGAATTATTTCATGATTGTGTCTCTGATTCTACTGTAACCTGTTCTATATATTTCTATTCATTAAATAAATTAAATTGTGTTTAAAAAATATCCAATCTCCTTTTCTTTCTCTATAACTACTGGGAACTCCTCCTAATTCCTATAACCTATTTCGCTTGTCGCTTTGCCGCTTCCCGGTCCAGGCACCCGGCCACTGTTCCCGCAGTGGTCCCACCACGTCTACCCCCAGTTCCTGCCCGGTGGGCACCCGGCTCACCGCCACCCCCACACACACTGCAAGCTCGACTGCAGCCAACACAATAATAACACGCACGCGCACACTCGCATCGCTAATTACCACCGCGCTCACGCAGGTAACCGACCACCTGGCACGTCCTGATGTCCTGGTACTCGGAGCGGCTTATGTTCGTGATGCTTTCTTATATTAAAAAAACGGGTGCTTGTTATTAAATAAACCTCTTAAATCACTGTCTTCAAATCGGCAAAAAATAGGTAATAAGTACCTACTTGAATTTGGCTTCTATGTGGGTAAATTTAAAAAAAGCAATGCTATGATAGATTTTGATATTAAAAAGCAAATAGATGAATATTGCTTTGCCCATGAACTTTTTAGACATTTCGAAGGCTCAGAATGTTGCCACGGCACGATACCTGAACATCAGCGTACATTCAGACATTAGATCCCATTCGCAATGTATCAATTCATTTCTTGGCACAAAATAAATTGAATACATTATTATCGAAAGGGATGGACATTCGCATCAATAAGGTTAGCATGATATTGAAATTTATGTGGACGCAAGAAGGACAAAATCATTACTTTGTCTCGCTTTAGTTGGGCTCATGCTTTAGTTTTGTTGTTTATGAGTTCAATTTTACATAATAAATAACGTTCGAATTAATTTTTAGTAAAATAAAGCTATATTTAATTGATGCGAATGTCAAAGAAAAAACTGTGGTCGATGTTTTGTTTACACTGTTTTGTCTTCAACTTGCAGATTTCTTACCCTTATATTGATTAACATTACCTATATATAATCTGTGACATAAGTATTTTCTATTGTGTCTCGTTTTGTTGCCGGGAGAGGTTAAACATTTGTACCTACACCTATTTGAATAGTTGGAAGTAATAATAATCTTAGAATGGCTATGGAGTTTCTATCATCTGCTTCCAGGGCTTGCGTTATTTTATTGGGTATTTGGACTTTACCTACTCACCACAATGAATTTGGACTAAGAGTAATATGTATTTGGTTTGACAGAGATACGACACGATTCAAAACCATTCATATTTTATTAAATTATCTAAAGTGTAAATCTTCATATAATTATCCAATAATTAAAATCAATGCGCAAATGCTTAATCCTACATATTAATGTTAAACCTATTTGAAATAAATTATTTGCGGGTATTTATACATATATATGCAATCAGAGTCTGGTAATATAAAGACAAAACAATGTTCCGATATGCACTGCTAAAACACTGCTTATGATTTATTTTGTTTTACATATGATTTGCAATCATCATTAGTGAGTGACCTCATGTGTTACAGTGCATGGATAAGAGATTATTGAAGTTGATCATTTAGATTAAAAGTGTAGCGAATAAGTTGTGATTTCTGAAATTGTGTTAACTTTAACTACCATGAATTTTTGTAGCGCTGCACAGTGTTTATTCAATCTAGTTTTAACTGGTTTAATATCAATCTGCCCGCTTTGTTCAAGCCAGCTTTGTCGATGTCGTATTAACGGGACATTGCGATTATTACAAAAGCTATAATATATGATAAATGCTATGTTTCCAATGCAGAACACAATGGGGACGATGTGGAGTACGCAATGATTGTCGTCGACGAAAACAACTCTACTATTAATGAATTGGACTCCCCCTCTATGAAGGTATGTTGTCATCTCAATAAAGCATTCCCCCTTAATTGACCAGAAACAGTATGGGCAAATTCAGCATGACTTCTGATAGATCCTGTTGTCCTAGTATTTCGAGATTGCTGAGAAATTGTGTTTTTTTAGGTAATTCTGTGTCAATGTACATTTAATCTAATTAATTTGTGTTATTTTGTTATTTAATAAGTACAGCATTTCTTTGTATATTTAATTTCTTTCTAATTCGGGTATGCGTACCTAGTCGCTTTTTTCGTAAAACTTTCAATATTTGTAATGTTATTATAACCTCAAATATTTTTCATTTTTCATACAAAATGTATCCACAGCATGTTTACCCTTTTCTGAAATAAAAATACATGTGATTTCTAATTTTCGCCCCATACTGTAGCTTAGCATCATCATGACAATAGTTTAGAGTTTCCATAGTGTTTGCGAGCATGTCATCAAATCCTTATACAAAATTGAGCATCAACATCAATTTTGTGTTCAGCGAATTAATTTGCTGTTCTGCGGTTCCTGTTCGATGTCGCATAATGTTGAGTGATGTCGCGTGGCTTACGATTGGTTTTTGTTTGCTGTTGCAATAAATTATAAAGGGCGGTGAGAAAGAAGAGGGGGTGGCAAAAATTGAGACGACAACTGATGAGTTGAAGCCGAACACGAAAAAAGAAGACTTACCGGTGGAGTCTCCAGGGGCAGAACTGGAGGAACCACTGTACAAGTCGAGCCTCCACGTCAAACTGAAAGCAAAGGTCAGTTGGGTGTGGGCGCATCGTTTGTCTCCTTCTTTTAGCGTTTGTCTCTTTCTGACCTGTCTGGTCTTTTTGGTAATGGGCTTAAGTGAGATCTCTAAAGATTTATATAGAGTTTGACTCAATTTGTTCATCACAATCATAATATCATTCGTAATTAGTCATGTACTTTGCTTAAAATCTACATTTGTATCTTTATTAAAACCATTCTACTTATAAAAATAAATGGTGATATTACAAATAAAATTTTTATTACTTTTACTTTTATTCAAATTTACCGAAGTCTCCTACATGAAGTTTACATACAAATTAGGTACTGGTAAAGAATCTGAAAAAAATCATTAATTTTTTACTGGTACCATACTATACAAACGCAATATACCTCACAATACATGATTGCAATAAGGACATGATTGAATTTGGGATCTCACTTAAGAATAGGTCTAGACTATCTTCATGTGGTTTGGGAGTTCCTTGTACTAAATATGTGTTTTCCTCCTGTAAGCCTCCGCCTGCAAGGTCGAAAACGTTATCCGGGGTGACGGTGTCAGTGGTCAATTTGGTTTGTAAACAAGTAATTACCGACAAATTACTAATATATTACAATCTTGGTTCTATGGGTAGTTTGGTGGTCATGTGGATTGTATGCAGCCAAAAGAAACTTAAATATAGACAAAAATAAGTGTTTTTATTCTATTTGATCCGTCTCGAAGGACCAAATCGACTTTGTCATACAAGAAACAAGATTATAAGCAATTTAAAACTCTATATCTGGCCTGATACAGCTCACATTACATACTACAGACTCATACGCTCAAATGTCCACATCTAACAAACACTGGCTTATCACAATGATTATCAGCGTGTGTACAGGAGTGTTAGGCTGCAGACACTACAGCTAAGTTCACAATACGTTACAAGGAATACAGCACACGCACAGTTATCGCCCACGCTAAGATATACAACACCTTACGTTATGTTTATATACTTAAAGTTTGTGATTAGTTAGTGAATTTGTTTAATATGTATTGAAATGTATAGTTATATTTGAGATATTATACTTGTAAGATATCGCATGTAGTGTTTGGAACGATATGTATAGACTTGTCCTTTTTTTATGTTCCAAATGCTACAAGCAATTTTAAACTTAAATCAGAGTGTTTAAAGTCGAATTTACAATGTGAGAGATGCAGCAAATTTTTACAATATACCCCGATGGACTTGGTGCAGTATCGTCATAATATACTATGCATGTCGCGTTGCTTAGCTTGCTTCTTCCACCCCCCACTGATTTGCATGTACTGTTTTAGTCTCACTTCCACTCTGTACTTTGTTTTTAAGTATTGTTTTATGTGTAATGAAAGAGGTAAGTAAATAATTTGATATTATTCGGTACTCGGACTCTTTTATGTAAATAACATAAATTATTTTTTGTATTATTGAAACAATAATGAAATTGTTTACCATTTGGTATTACGTTTCATAATTCTATATTACAATTGATTAAGATCTAGAGAAAAAAAAATCTATAAGAGAAACTTCCGAATTGAAACAGCGACAAGTCTAATCAATAAGTCACTAATTATCAAATTAGTTTTTGTTTCTGATTTGTATTCTAAATAATGTAAATTTCTAAAACAAACATTATAAATGATAATTTGACAGATTATATCCAATAACATGTTTATTTATAATAAAATACATGGTTTTTTGTCATTCAAGAGCGTGGACTCAATAGAGGACGCGGGGTCGTTCCACCTCAACTCGACGGAGACGACTAACAACGACCCGGAGACCTCCAGCGAGATAGCGCTCGATGACAACAAACATCCTGTGAGTACCACACTTTGTGTAAGAAAATATTAAGTATTGACAAACGGTCAACTCAACAAAGGCAATACCTAAGAACTCACCTCCTTAACGAGGCAAAAGCAGACTGGCATAAAACGTCCAGGATAACACTCAAAAGCACTAATCGAACCATACTCTCTATTAAAGCTCAACAGGAGTAACCTGAGCGTGATGATTAGGACTATGACGGTCACCGAAAGTTAAACAGACACCATTACAACATGAAACTTAAGGACACTGACACTTGCAGATTATGCGAACAAGAGCGTGAAACACCAAAACACCTCTAGTGCTACTGAACCGCTGATTCACAAAAGAAGCAGACACCTGGGGAAACACACCCTTGACCCAGATGAAATAAAAACAATCCAAACTGGGTACATCTTATCTTTCTTAAACAGTGCTCAGTTGATACTGTTGGGCCTAAATTAACTTACATAGGAGGCTGGTCACAATAGAACTTATCGCAGTGATGCGAAGCAGCCCCGACTATCACAAATAATAATAACGGTCAACTCGCCTGATAGGAATTTTGTCTAAAAGCTACCTCTTCAAATTCGACGTGAAGACTCCCCAGATTTATCATGGCATAATAATTCCACTCCTTGGACGTGTGATAAAATTAAGACAAAACGTGTGGTTAAATTACTAGTTTATCTACCATGTAGCGGTGGCGCCGATAATGTACATCTCGTCATCTTCATACATACATGCATCACGCCTGTAATCCCCGAAGGGGTAGGCAGAGTCCAAGGAGCACTGTGTTCCTTAAGACCACATTCAGCCATACAAAAATAGGGTTGGTGATTGATCTCGTCATCTCCAGATATAAAAATATGCAAAATGTCCTTAAAAAAGACGTTATTAATCTATGTTTTCCATTTAATTTGTCCATATCGTTTCTTTTCCCTGCCCTTGTCTTACTTTGGTCTGCTGTAATATGCTCATATTCTCTAATACAATATTAGTTTAAATTCAACAATTGGCCTTTTAAGGCGTCTAACTCACATCCCTTATATCAGAAGCAAGAGTAGAGAGTGGTGGGGATAAATCGTCCCTAAAATCGGCTGCTACTCTACCCACTAAAAATCATAACGATTTACACCTACAGACAAGGCGATCGATAGGGTCACGTCCCTTAAATCAGAGGCAATATCGCCTCTGATTTAAGGGACGTGACCCTTTAGATATTTTGCATAAATTCATAGTAACCAACCCCCCTGAAACGATTGCAGGTAAGCAACGACGAGTCGTGGACGGATGTGAACCTGAACGAGGAGGGCGAGCGCGGCCCCGCCACCATCACCGGCCGCGGCCGCGACCACGAGGGCAACTTACATGAAGGTGGGTATCAGGACTCCTGTCTGTTATCGACTCTATACATGTTTTGTCTCACAGAGAGGGGTTAGTTTGTATCCTTTAGTTTCAATTTTGAAAACAAGCAAATTTCGCCATGAACTGCTCTGAACGAGTAGTTCCCCGTCCGTCCCAACTCGGCTACAGCTATTTTTGCGCTTTTGTTCTGTCCTATTTACTGTAAGATAGCTGATTTACACGTTTAGGTATCTACATGATAATAAAGTGCATATTATAATTCAAGCGTAATTTTTTTCAGATATAGACAAACAAATTCACATGAGGAACGCGGAACCTCACCACCATATACAGCAGAGGCATCAGAATAGAAATTTACAGGCAGCTCAGAGACATTTACATCCCGTAAGTCTATGAATATTATTTTGTCACGATAAAATTGATACAATGATTGTGATATATAATGATATTGCATTGAATTGAGAAGCTGCTCTTTGTTTTGAAGTCTGTTAAAAACTACAATGAATGAATAGTAATACACGGGCTTATTTCAGTCATAAAATTTCGTACACGAGGCGTAAGCGTAGGCGAATCGCAAGGAGGTTAAGACTAAGTATACCCTTATGATCAGGTGGCGAATCGGATCGTAAATTCTGCTGCACGTACGAAACTTGTATTAGAAAATGATGAATAATATAAATAAAAATATTTAAAATAGAGATTTAATAAAACAAGCTTTGACGTTCGACTTCAATCAATTTCATATATATTTAATATTTTTCTTTTTCGGAGTAATGTTAGTTTATAATAAATACAAACTCTTTTGACACGCCCCCTTAAACTAGCATTAGTCTAATTATTACACGTCTGAGTGTACTTTATGAAATTGTACTAAGTACTAGTTCATCCATACAAAATTTATGTTTTGGATATGGCAATGATTTTGTACAAATATCTGCTACCATTTCATTTGTAGGCATGTATAAAATCTTAATAAAATTTTGCGCTACGGCTTCTCTAACAAAATGATAACGGACTGCAACGTGCTTTGTACGCTTATGGAAAACTGGGTTACATGCTAATTTTTGAGCAGACTGATTGTCATTATAAAGCTCTATGTCCTTATTACAGTCGTAAATAACAATTTGATCATTGAAATTCAAAAGTTCGCTCAAAAAATGTTTTATATACATCGCTTCTTTTGTTGCTTCCGACAAAGCAATGTACTCTGCTTCTGTCGAAGAGAGTGCAACACAAGTTTGCTTTTGACAACACCAGGATATTACATTATTATTAATTTTAAAAATATATCCAGTAAATGACTTACAATCTATGTCACTGGCCCAATCTGCATCCGTGTACCCAGTTATCTTAAATCTTTTGCTATTAGTACCTTTGAAACACAAAACGGTTTTCAAAGTGCCTTTTAGATAACGTAGTATACGTTTTGCAGCTAACCAATGTTCCTCTGAGTAACAACTGTTAAATTGGCTCAAATATGAAACACTATAAGCTAAATCAGGCCTGGTCATTTGACATAAATACATTAAAGAACCTATTAGTTCCCTATATGGTAAATTATTATTTGGAGGATTCTTATTCGGTACAAGTTTAATATTAGGCTCTAGTGGTGTCTTTACAGGCTTGCACTCACTCATGCCAAACTTTTCCAAAACTCGTAGAATGTACTGCTCCTGACTTATTCGCAGTTCACGTCGACTCTTATCATGAGTGACTTGAACACCCAAGGCATTTCTCAATTCACCAAGCTCTTTGATTTTGAATGCTTCGGACAATGCCTTTTTGAGTGAAATAGCAAGAGATCTGTCATTATACATAAGAAAGAAATCATCCACGTACAGTGATATGATCATGATACTCTTTCCCTCCCCTTTCACAAAAATGCATTGTTCAGTTTCTAATTGTTTATATTGTAAAGACAATAATACATCTCTGACTTTGGAATACCAAGCTCGTGGCGCCTGTTTCAATCCATAGATAGCCTTTTTAAGTAAGCAAACTTTGGATTCATCGCCAGGTTTAATATAACCGGCTGGTTGTTCCATGTATATCTCCTCAAACAAGTCACCGTTTAAAAATGCGGTTTGAACATCTAAGTGTTCGATGTCAAGGCTTAGTTCAGCTGCTACACTAAACATCATCCTCAGGGAAGAGTATCTCACTACAGGTGAGAATAGTTCATGGTAATCTTCACCTTTGCTTTGTGTGTAGCCTTTGGCTACCAAACGCGCTCTATATCTACTAATATTTCCTAGAGCATCACGTTTAATTTTAAAAATCCATTTGTTTTTGACAATATTTTTATCACATGGTCTATCAACTAAGATCCATGTCTTGTGTTCATGAAACGCATCTATTTCTGTTTGCATAGGCATCAGGAGAGCTTAAGGCTTGAGCAACAGTAGATGGTTCTAGTTGATCACCACAATAATGAGATATTGGATTTCCATACCTTTCAGGTACATTGCGATCACGTACTGGGTATCTTCTTTGTGATCCTTCAGTACTCGTACTCGCTGTAGTCTCAGGTTGAGGCACATCTGTAGTAGCATCTGTATAACCATTTATACTTATACTCGTGTTTGAATTTTCGGTTTGTTCTTCAGAGTTGTCATATTCTTCATCATCCGATTCACTGTTCACTGTAAATTGGAACGGTATTAAGTAAGGTTCGTTTGTGGTATTACAAGAGAACTGATTCTCTATGAATTTGACATCTCTAGATAGAGTTATCTTGTTAGTGCTAGGATCAAACAACCTATATGCCTTAGACGTGTCGTCATAGCCAACAAACATAAACTTTTTGCTTTTTGGTTCTAGTTTGTTTCGCTTAGTTTTATTTACATGAGCATAAGCATCGCATCCAAAGACTTTAAGAGAATTATAGTTGAGAGGTTTATTTATCCAGACTTCTTCGGGGGCTTTGAAACGTAGTTTCTTAGTAGGCGACCGGTTTATTAAGTAAACTGCTGTATGAGCAGCCTCAGCCCACAGTTTATAATCACATTTAGAATCGTATAACATACACCTAACCTTTTCGATTATAGTGCGGTTCATACGTTCAGCTACCCCATTTTGCTGTGGTGTGTAGGGCACTGTCAATTGATGTAAAATACCTTTGCGCTTAAAGTATTCCTTTAAGTCTTTATTGCAGTAATCCCCAGCATTATCCGAACGAATCACTTTTACTTTTGATGCACATTGGTTTTCAACCATGGTAATAAATTCTTTAATTTTTGAATTCACTTCGAATTTATTCCGTAAAAAGTAAATAAATACTTTTCTACTATGGTCATCAATAAAAGTTAGAAAGTATTTCTTACCTCCTATAGATTCGACGGGCAGCGGTCCACATAAGTCAGTATGTATCAAGTCTAAATTATTCTCAGCTAACTCTTTGTTGGAATTTGAAATAAATGGATCTCTTGAATGCTTACCTTTGATGCAAATCTCACACGTATTATTTTCCTTATTATCTGTAAAGTTAATGTCATTAGTATGATCTCTTAATTTTTTAAGAGCTTGTAAGTTCAAGTGACCCAAGCGCTTATGCCAAAGATCAATAGATTCTACAGCTTTGGAAATATTGGCATATTCATGACAGATGTCAAGTTGATAAGCCTTTCCTACTTCAGAGCCTGTAACTGCAACTTTGCCTGATATATTACAGTCATTAGAATTATAAATTTTACAGCCTTTAGAATCAAATACAGTGACATAGCCTTTCTTAACAAGATCAATAACAGATAACAAATTTACAGAAAGATTCGGTACATACATTACATTAGAAATAGTTTTGACTTCCTTATTTGAAAGCTTAATTTCTATATTACCAATTCCTTTACATTTTAATTTTTCACCATTAGCAACTGTCAAGTCAACGCCGGTAATGTCTTGATAGTCTTGAATCCAATCCTTACGACCAGTCATATGATGCGTCGCTCCTGAGTCGATATACCATATTCCACGATCTTCATTATGAATCGATAATGCAGATAAGGATTTAGGATTTTCAGAATTCTTTTTAGATTTATTTTTATCAAACCAACATTATTTCTTTGTATGACCTGCCTTCTTGCAGTTCCAACACCATTTTTTATTCTTTTGGTTATCTTTTGACTTCTTTTTATCTCCAGAATACAAACATGTCTCAGCATCCTTATCGTTGCCGTTCCACTTGGTGTCTTGAAGTAATTTAGTTTTAATCAAGTCACTAGTTATGGTTACACCGGAGTGTTCCAATGCCATAACCATGGGTTCGTATTCATGAGTTAAGCCTTTAAGTAATACAACACCAAGGAATTCGTCATCTACGGGTTTTCCTATGGCGCGTAATTGTTCACCAACAGAAATAGTGTCATTTACGTATGATTGCATCGAGCTATAATCAGTTAATTGAACAGAACATAACTTACGGAGTAGTTGTAAACGTCTATTCAACCCTTTGTCGTCAAATACCTTCTCTAGTGTATCCCATGCATCCTTGGCCGTGCATATATTTATAAGATGTGGAAAACACGATTTATGAACCGATAAATTTATTTTAGATAATGCTTTCTCATCTCTCCTCTTACGAGTTTCGGCCGGAGTGCTATCTCCTTCTGGATATCCACAAATGCAGTGCCACAGATTTTCATGAATTAGGCTATTTTTCATAATAAATCGCCAATCATTATAATTTTCTCTGCCTTTCAATTTTTCAATTGACATAGAACACGCATTTTCTTTTTCCATAATGAGTAGGTTTTACTAGATTAATAATTTCACTAAACACTATTTTATATTTAATTATCCAAATAATGGCCCATAACCTATTAGAAAATGATGAATAATATAAATAAAAATATTTAAAATAGAGATTTAATAAAACAAGCTTTGACGTTCGACTTCAATCAATTTCATATATATTTAATATTTTTCTTTTTCGGAGTAATGTTAGTTTATAATAAATACAAACTCTTTTGACAACTTGCAGTGTTCTACAAACGAATCGTTGCGTAGGCATATCGTTTTGGCTCGGTTGAAATCATGCCGTGTGTCGTAAGTGAATCGATTGTCGATGGTTTTTCCTCGCATTTTCCTTTTTTCACAGGTACGCAATCGTCGTGGTTAGGCTGATAAGACGCTTGAATAATTTTACGCCATTACGTTATCATGACAGCATGTATCTCATACGATTCGCTGCACCGCACCGATATCTTTGAAAATGTAGGCGCTCGTATTGCTCTCGCTGGACGCTTGTAGTAACGATACGCTTACACCACGCCTCGTGTGCGAAGGACCATACGTTTCTAGCCCGTGGTTTACAGAAGAACTCCAGAAAGTAATTTCTGTTTAACAGAACGAGTCATAAACAATGCGCAATGCCTTTATATAGTTCATTAGTTACCAAAGTGGTCCAGGTGGACCCCTGGGGGTCCACGGGAGATGGGGCCTTGTTGTCTTCATATTTTTGTCGACTTTTGGAAATATGGTAGAAATGTAGGTCCATCGGAACCAAACAAATTTTTAAAGTGGTCTATAAGAAAAATAAGTCTGGGAACCTCTGAATTATAGTTGAACTCTTGCCGCATAAAATTGAAATAAATAAATGAAGACTAGGATTATACTGAACGTTTGGTGTGACTCCCCCAGGACAGCGACGGGCTGGCGGGGCTGGGCGGGCTGGGCGCGGCGGCGGGCGCGGGCGCCGAGGGCGTCGCCGCCTCGCGGGAAGCCTCGCTCACGCACAAGCTGGAGACGGCGCTGGGCCCCGTGTGTCCACTGCTCAGGGAGATTATGCTGGACTTCGCGCCCTTCCTCTCCAAGACTCTAGTCGGCAGCCACGGGCAGGAACTACTCATGGAGGGTAAAGGTACACTCTATTAAGCATGGTAGTGAGCTTTGGTTGTGTGGTCGCTCAACTTACACACGAGCTGGAGACGGCGCTATGCCCAGAGTGTTTTTCTGAGAGAGATCATGCTGGACTTCACGCCCTTCCTGTCGAAGACGCTAGTCGGCAGTCACGGAGAAGAATTGCTCGTGGAGGGTAAAGATACACTCTAGTAAGCATGGTAGTAATATTTAATTCTATGGTCGCATCACTCACAAGCTAGAGATGGCGCTAGGTCCAGTGTGCAACTGCTAAGGGAAATTATGCTGGACTTTGCGCCTTTCCTCTCCAAGACAGTATTGCAGCCACGGACAGGAACTGCTCATAGAGGGTAAACGTACACTCTACTAAGCATGGTACTTTTATTTGTAAGTTCGCTTCTCTCACAAGCTAGAGACAGTCTAAGGCTCAGTGTGTCCATTTATTATTATTTTTATATAAGGACAAATTTTAAAGATTTTGATCAAGATCCCAAGATCCCAATAAATCCATAATTACACAGCGAAATAATGTTAAGTTTCACGAAAGCATGAATGAGTTTGCATACGGCTCTCGTGATGGAACTTTGGAGTTCATACTCTTACTTAAGTTTTTTTATTGAAGGGTCTACGCTGTAGTTAGAACATCATTTGTCTAAAGGTTTTGTCCATTTATTAGTTTATCTCCAGATATTGTTGTTGTAGTAACAGTGTTTTCCTTCTCTATCAGGACTACAGACGTTCAAGTGCTCGACCTCAGTAGTGGAGCTGGTGATGCTGCTGTGCTCGCAGGAGTGGCAGAACTCGCTGCAGAAGCACGCGGGGCTCGCCTTCATCGAGCTCATCAACGAAGGCCGTCTATTATCTCATGCGATGAGAGACCACATCGTGCGAGTGGCCAACGAAGCGGAGTTTATACTCAACAGGATGAGAGCTGACGATGTTCTGAAACATGCTGATTTTGAGGTATATCTTTATTTTTAAGTATTTTTATATCCATATCCCCGGCCAGCATTTAAAACTTCATCCGAAACATTTTCGATGGCATGAAGGAACAAAGACACGGAAATTTAAATCATTATAGTAACACTCATTGATTCATAGTAAGCGCTAACAGTGAGGTCTTGTTGCGCTGCAGTGCCTGTGCGCCACGACGGTGTCGGAGCGGTCGGAGGAGGAGCGCGCGTGCGAGCGGCTCATCGCGGCCGCGCGGCGCCGCGACCACGCGCAGGCCGCGCGGCTGCTGGACAAGCTGCGGGACCACGGGTGAGTGGGGGAGGGGGAGGGGGGGCTCATCGCGGCCGCGCGGCGCCGCGACCACGCGCAGGCCGCGCGGCTGCTGGACAAGCTGCGGGACCACGGGTGAGTGGGGGGGGGGGAGGGGGGGCTCATCGCGGCCGCGCGGCGCCGCGACCACGCGCAGGCCGCGCGGCTGCTGGACAAGCTGCGGGACCACGGGTGAGTGGGGGAGGGGGAGGGGGGGCTCATCGCGGCCGCGCGGCGCCGCGACCACGCGCAGGCCGCGCGGCTGCTGGACAAGCTGCGGGACCACGGGTGAGTGGGGGAGGGGGAGGGGGGGCTCATCGCGGCCGCGCGGCGCCGCGACCACGCGCAGGCCGCGCGGCTGCTGGACAAGCTGCGGGACCACGGGTGAGTGGGGGGAGGGGGGGCTCATCGCGGCCGCGCGGCGCCGCGACCACGCGCAGGCCGCGCGGCTGCTGGACAAGCTGCGGGACCACGGGTGAGTGGGGGAGGGGGAGGGGGGGCTCATCGCGGCCGCGCGGCGCCGCGACCACGCGCAGGCCGCGCGGCTGCTGGACAAGCTGCGGGACCACGGGTGAGTGGGGGGGGGGGAGGGGGGGCTCATCGCGGCCGCGCGGCGCCGCGACCACGCGCAGGCCGCGCGGCTGCTGGACAAGCTGCGGGACCACGGGTGAGTGGGGGGAGGGGGGGCTCATCGCGGCCGCGCGGCGCCGCGACCACGCGCAGGCCGCGCGGCTGCTGGACAAGCTGCGGGACCACGGGTGAGTGGGGGGGGGGGAGGGGGGGCTCATCGCGGCCGCGCGGCGCCGCGACCACGCGCAGGCCGCGCGGCTGCTGGACAAGCTGCGGGACCACGGGTGAGTGGGGGAGGGGGAGGGGGGGCTCATCGCGGCCGCGCGGCGCCGCGACCACGCGCAGGCCGCGCGGCTGCTGGACAAGCTGCGGGACCACGGGTGAGTGGGGGAGGGGGAGGGGGGGCTCATCGCGGCCGCGCGGCGCCGCGACCACGCGCAGGCCGCGCGGCTGCTGGACAAGCTGCGGGACCACGGGTGAGTGGGGGAGGGGGAGGGGGGGCTCATCGCGGCCGCGCGGCGCCAAGTTGCGGGACCACGGGGACCGCTCTATACTTAACAATTAAGGGCATAGCACTTAGCGAACTCCCGACGAGACAACAAGACTAAAAAAATTTAATCGGATTTTTTTTATTTTTTATTTACTTTGTATTTCTTCCACAGCGGCGGCGTGCAACACTGGAAGCTAGACTCATGGGAGGACGACGCGCGGCGGCGTCGCCGCCTCGTGCCCGACGCGCGCGCGCGCCTGGCCGCGCCGCACGAGCGCGCGCACGTGCCCGCGCCGCGCCCGCCCAGCGACGCCATCCTGCAGGTAGCCTCCTTCCGCTGCATGCATGCCTAGTATAGGCACGCTGGCGCACATCGTATACCAGTCATTCTGTTATACCACAGACTTTTCTACGCGGAGAAACATTTAAGAAGCCACATCTAGCATCACTATGCAGGCCCAATATGGATCATTAGGTAGAAACGGAATCGATAGCGACCGAGACTGATGTCTTAACGTGTTTTCCGAAGCATGGAGGAGCTCGAGATTGCAATGTTTAGGTCGCCCGTCCATGAACTGACCACCGCGGAAGTGGCTTTCTTTTCAATATCGACTGGTATCAGAGGAGTTCCTCGCTTGCCTCGTGGCGAGAAAAAAGGGAGTAATGTCAGATAATAATGTCATTGTTTGTCCAGGCATCAGAGGAGCTGCACGCGCGGCTGGGCGCGGGCGCGCCGGGCGCGGGGCTGGCGCCGGCCGCCGCCGCCGACCTCATCGACGACGCGGAGCTGCTGCTGGACGAGCGCGACCTCGACGCCGACCTCACCGGTCAGTGCCCCGAGTAGTACAACTACTTGCCTTAGCCTACATTCAACCTTATTTATTTGCTAGGCACATGTACGAGATGTTATGATAGAATGCTCCAGTGATTTCACACGTGACACCCCGTAGGTGCACCGCAAAGATAGCGAAAGCGCATCAGAGAAACAAATCTTCCCAATTTCTTTATTTATTTGCATATAGACATATAATGTTTTAAACAAATATATCATCATATTATTTTACCACGTTAGCCTTCTGGTATTAATTTTGCCCGACAAGGAAAGCTAGTAATGGTGAAGGCGAGACCGACCACTTTATTTAGTCGTCGAAGTTATATTATTCATCACGAGTATTAGATTTCCTAAGGTTTTGTCAGAGACTTGGCAAAAGCACCGCAAACTAAAACAGTCCATTGCCATAGTCCGCGCTTCACCAAGCAGTGATATCACTCAGCGCGACAGGTGGTGAGCCTATTGGATGTTGTGCAATTTTAAGTTCATTAGTCGCCTTCTACGACACCCAAGGGAAGAGATGGATTGGTACATGGGTTGGGAAAAGAATACCTTTTAATGAGACGCTACCACACGGCTGCCACACCACAATTTCATAATATTATATAAATATAAAAGTCCACTCCAAACTAAAACATTTCCAAACCAAGACAATAACTTCTATTATAAACATGAGGTAGTTCTGACTTTATCAATATGCAAAGAAGAAGATAATAATATTATTATCACAGATATCGTTTACTCCTGATGATAATTTGTTAGCAACGTAACATTTACATGTAGGAATGCGGCATAAAACGCTTAGGCGCTTCCTTGCTGCAGGTCAGATTTTATATGAGCAGAGCAAATTCTTTTAAATGAAATATATTTATTCAAAACAGCGGAAATTTTATTTCGCTTACACGTTTTGTTAAATCTAGTTTTCAATTAAATCATTGAAAATAAGAGATGCACTCTTATTTAATCTCGTTAACCGCCAAGAAATCTCATTAAAATGAATAAGCCATTTTGATTATTATTCAGCTTAGAGACGCTCACTGCTGGGCAAAGATCATCCAGAAGGGTCTCCACAATGATGGGTCCTTCCATCCAGATTCCGGTGATCTTGGCTAGATGGTGGGGCTACCTCGCGTATTTATGTTGAATTTAAGGTAATCCAGTTTGACAGACGGTGTTAGTGGCTTAAAAGCGACTTATTGATTAGTGGGTTCGTTACTAGACCGCTAAGTGACTTATCGTGTACTTGAAGCATTAACATGTTACCTATTATTGACTACCTCCGTGGTCGAGTGCGGTCTGTACGCCGGTCTCAAGGTGTCGCCATCTCGAGAGATTCTAGGTTCGATCAACGGTGGGGGCAATGAATACAGGCATTTTGCTCTCCAGTTTTGAACGTGTATTGTATTTCTAAATATTTATATGCATTTAATAGTATTCATCTATTATTTACATTTATCCGTCATCTAGTATCCGTAGAGCCGTGTGAAAAGAATACTACCAACCCGTCTCTTCCCTTAGGTATCGTAAAAGTCGAGTAAAGAACTTAGAACTGCACAACATCCAATAGCATATAGGCGACGGGCTCACCACCCGCCACGCTGAGTGCAGTCACTGCTCGGTGAAGCGCAGACTATGGCAGTGGACTGCTTCAGCAGTACTTTTGTCTAGTCTCTGACTAACCCTTAGGGGGTAATAATATGTATCGTCATCAGCCTATATACGTCCCACTGCTGGGACAGGCCTTCCTCATGGAGAAACACATGAGGAGTATGGGCCGTAACACCACCACGCTGGCCTAATGCGGGTTGGTGGATAGAAACGGTCACAAATGCGACCGGGACCAACGGATTAACGTGCCGAAGCACGGAGGAGCTCGAGATCACAAAGTCTTGGTCACCCATCCACGGCCTGACCATGGTGAAGGTAGCTTTGTTTTCGATCGAAGCCAAAGCGCACTGACGCCACCGAGCTCCTATCCGAGCTCCCGAATATGTATGTAGTATCCGTAACACAAGCAGCATTAGTTGCTTAAAACGGGACTAGTTAATAGGTGTGAATACTAATAAAGCAGGGTTTTGGAGTGCAGAGAGTGGTGTTTATTAGGATGACAGGAATGAAGTTGAGGTAGACATTTGTATCAGAATATAAACAATCTAAATACAAATATACGTGTATCACAAAACTAGCCGGGGTGTTGCGATTGGCAAACCAAACAGTTCTGAGATAATTGTGTGAAGTTATAGAGTAATGCGCGGCTCCCGCAGGCCCGGTGAGCATCAGCAGCCGCGCGCGGCTGGTGGCGCCGGGGCTGGCGGCGCCGGGCACGCTGTCGCTCACGTCCACGGAGCTCTACTTCGAGGTCGACGACGACGACCCCGAGTACAAGGCCATCGACGCCGAGGTCAGTACTCTTGCTCAATCTATCTATCTATCTATCAGCCGATTGTCGTCCACTGCTGGACATAGGGCTCCCTCAATGATCGCCACACCTCGCGGTCCTGCGCCGCCTGCATCCAGCGACTTCCTTCGACCTTCGTCAGATTGTGGGTCCACCTTGTTGGGGGCCTCCCTACGTTGCGCCTCCCAGTACGTGGTCGCCACTCGAGAACCTTTCCGCCCCAACGGCCGTCAGTTCTACGAAGAATGTGCCCTGCCCACCGCCACTTCAGGTCCGCAATTCTGTGGGCTGTGTCGGTGACCTTGGTTCTCCTACGAATCTCCTCAATTCTCCTCTTTTCTCATTTCTCTTGCTCAATACTCTATCATTATGTAGGAGTACGTGGCTATCTTCTTGGCTTCTATAAACGGATAATGGGTAGACGTTTTACTGTTGATGTTATTTATGTCATTCTAGTCATACTACATTCACACTGTAGGTCAAACTAGGCAATCTTCTACAGCATCAGAGCAGAACCGACTAGCAGTGAGAGGGAAAATTACAACCAATCAAGTATGCGTTTTTTTAACTGTGCGCCACAGATAACCTCTAAAGTTGACAATTTCTTTTTGGGGAAGGCGAGGACTTTGATCCTGCAGCCTGTAGGGTGAGCCCCCGCTGAAGCATTTCTCTGGTAGGCATCCCTCCTAGGCGTTCGAGCCTATAGCGAGTTTGCGCTAAGGTTTCCTGATATAAATAATATTGTGCTGAATTTATCATCACGATTCAGAATTACTAGTGTTTTACTGCCTTATTGTTGATTCCACTGTTAGTTATTACTTCTTCAAAACTTGAGGATTTAAATCCGAAATATAAAGCCATCGATGCTGAGGTAAGCAGTATAAGTTAATAAGAACTATCTTTTCGAGGTATTTAAATGGTCAATGGGAATACTTGGTCTAAAACTTCATAGATTATAAAATAAGCAGCTAGCTAATGCTCTATACCAATTCTTTTTTAAATTCCGATGTTCATCCATTAGACGTCTCGGCAACAATTCAAAGTTGTTTATACTGTTAATGTTATTTATGTAATGTCAATGAATGTAAATTTAAAAATGGCGATTTTTTTTTAATCCATAATTCATGGAAAATAGTAAATAAAGATTGATGAATTGTTTTAAATAATTTGACTTGTTGTATGGTTCGACTTAACAGTGGGTATTCTAATAGTAAAACATTTATAGTTGAATTTACGTGTCACATAAATCTATATTAATTATTTTTATGTCTTATTTTATTTATTCTACGATCGCATAAAACATCGTCAGACATCATCACACACAAAACGTAACGACAAATCAACGGCCTTTCAATAAATCAACAAGTTTATTGCTTAATAAATAAACATTTTTTTCCTTCTAAACTATTAAACAAATATTATAAATCGTAATACAAAAGCGGGACAATCGAATGACAAAACGACACTCCAACAAGGTGCGACGTGAGGGCTTTGTGCCACAATTTATTGGCTTTGAGTATTCAAGGTATAAAAGGAAATTATATTATTTCACATTTTCTTAAAATCTCATAACCACCAATTATGTCACTTAAAAATGTACCTTATTTTGTACTGGCTAAAGTACGAATGTATTCAGGTGGTTGTAGGGTTGTATGTGGTCGCGGCAGGTTATGATATCGATATAGTGGACAGCGCGTGAGGCGGGTAACCGAATATGAGGCACTTACGTCCGCGGACAATGCCGCCCCGCGGCGCGGCGGCAGGCGCCACCGCAGGGATGTGCCTTCGGAGTTTTTGTCGATATACTTACTTTGACCGAGGAGGTCGGGGGTGTAGAATTAGGTTCAGTATGTCAACTTACATTCATCTTTGTCTTGTTCCTGCCTTTTTCCCACTCTCTAGGTGGTGGGTCGATACAAAATACCCACCCCTCCCACTCTCCTCTGTCACTCGTTGTAGTAACCAACATACCTTTTTTTAAATAATTATGTTTACTTAATCTCGTACACTCAATCTGGTAAGCGTATCGTAATTCGTTCGTGCGTTTTGGTCACTTAATCCTATTCAACTTGGTCACTAATAAAAGGGATTGATGGAATCCTTGCCTATCTTTTCTCTGGCCAAACCCTTATATTAGTTAGGTATCTAACAAAATAATAATGATATATAAAATTGTATATTCCTTGAAAATGGAAATGCCGCGCCCTGTGGGGCGATTCATCAGCCGCCGGCGCCCCGCCGCGCTGCGCCGACGTCGCCCGAGCGACGCGATCCGAGATCAGAGTACAGCTTAACAAAGAAACTATAACTAAATTATATCTAATTTCATATAAAAAATCAATAAAATCTATGAATTTTACTTGGTTACCTAATTATTTTTAAATCTCTGGTAGTTGCATACCATAATGGAGACTTGGTTCTGAGCCTTTATCTATTTCTATAACTGTAACCAGAGATCTACCAACGATGTAAGCTAGTATCCCATAGTTTCTGCCTGTGTCTTTCCCTTTTAATCGTATGATAGGATCTTATGTCACAAGTACACAAGTCACAAGTACATATTACATATATATACATATGTATATATATATGTATATATATGTAATATGTAGAAATATATATTTTTTGTTTTTTGGTTACATTTCTTCATGTAGATTTATATAACTGGGAAAAACTTATATTCTTCTGAATTGCTCATGAAACGTCCATAATGAATGTTTAGTTATTTTAAGGGAAACCTGTAATTAGCTTTACAATTGGTTTAAATACATTTATGTTTATTATAATTATTACGCTGTTGGTTTTCAAAATAAATAAAAAAAAAAAAAGTAGGCAATAAACCTTTGACTTGTGAGTCCTAAAGTCCTAATATTTATAAATAATATTTAATTATTTGCATTTTGCAATATTATTCTATTACCTCTCGAATTGAGATCTTAAAACTAAATTATTGCATATTTTTACAAGAGGCGAAATTAGAGGTCTTGTTAATTATTGAATGTTCCCACTAATTGCCAACCAAGAACAACTTCATATGATATTTTATAGTATAATTTTGCAACTTTTTCGATGAGTGTCGACGTGAGCGGTATCAATATTTACTCGTTTGTTTGTATTCAAATTAAGGCATCGATCGAATGTGCTGCGGCCTCAAAGCACGAACTGAAGCGAGTGACCAGTGATCGTGACAGAAAGACGGGTCTACCACAATTTACTTATTTATTATAAATTACTATGTTCTGTTAATGAAAAGGAACTGTAAAATAACTTATACTTACTTATTCCTTGAATTGTTGCAATGTGTTTGATGAAATTATTCGATAATTTGCCTGACATGTCGGCGCTTGTACAAGTCTACAATTAATAAAATGATAATTGTTTACTGAATAGTCCTGATGTTTCCTAGTCTAGCTTCCCAGTCTCCATATATTTAACAAGCGGGTAGCATCACTGCCCTAACTCTTATGACTTGCACCAAAACGCTATTATCGAAACTGTGTCCAGTGATATTATTTACTGCAACAAATTCAACCGATTCCAAAGATTGTAAATTGAATTCCTAATGGGGTATTTTATTTGTTTATGCTAATATACAGTTTTAATTAAGCATGTCGTGTTTATGGTCGCTGTGAGTGAGACAAAAAACGGGTTTAATAGGCCGTTGGCCTAAACGATGACGATTTATTAGGACATATATTTCAATTTAACGTTATAATGATGGATCGGTCGTATTGTGTTTATAGGTTTTTTGTGACACGATTTACTCAGGACTCGTGTTTATGGATGGGATTTGGTTTTATATTTAATTGTAGGTTATTAATTAGTTTTAAGTCGAACCTCCCGATATTGTTGAATCAAAATTAATAATAATTTGGTATTCGGATCGGAAGTTCACTAAATGACGTAGAAATATAGAATGATTTCTAATTAAGCTTGGAATGTTATTTTTATATCATATTTTGTTTTTATACACGCCATCTCGTTCGTATAAAGCCTCTACTCTCAACCCAATTTTATTTGAGATTGTCGCAGCACGTCTTGCTCTGCTAATCTCATCTTTCACTCGCCTGGCAAACACTTAACTACCTTACTAATTATGTTGTTAGTTAGCAAGAGCGTAAATCACCGATGCACCTCTTGTACTCTTGTGAACCACTGATTCATAACAGAAGCAGACACCTGGGAAAACACACTTCACCCAGGTAAAATAAAAACAATCCAAACTGGGAACTTCTTATCATTCTTAGACAGTGCCCAGTTAATGGAGCTACTGTAGGGCCCTAATAGAACCTAGATAGGAGGCTGGTCACAATAGAACTCAGGTCGCAGTGACGCGAACCAGCCCCGAACTACCATTATTATTTATTTATGGGTTATTTATTTATGGTATAAATAAATAAATAATAGTACTAATTATGTTCATTCACGCAATCAATTTATCTTTGACGACCTCCGTGGTCGAGTGGTCTGTACGCCGGCCTCAAGGCGTCGCCATCTCGAGAGGTTCTGGGTTCGATCCCCGGTGGAGGCAAATGTTTGGGTGATGAATTCTCATATTTTTATTTATAATAAATTCGGGATATTTATATGTATTTATCTCTTAAATATATTTATCCGCCATCTAGTGTCCGTAAAACACAAGCAGCATTCGTTGCTTAAAATGGGGCTAGTTGATAGGTGTGAATGTTTGAAGATATTTATTTATTTAATTTTATTTAACTTCGGTCTACCTCTTCGTCTTACCACCGGATCTCATCGTGATATATTTCCTGGATACGTCTTAATGCCCCTCCTTATATGCTCATACCAAAATAACGTTCTCCTTTCTTACCGTTTGAAACCCCTTAAGAACACTAATTGCAAATTTTTAGGTCAATGATTTTAAGGACAATTTGTTCATAAATTTGAATGGATTTGCACAATTTAAGGCTTGGATTTCAACGTCGGAGTTTATTCGTTACGAGCTTAGAAATTAGTGTCTGGTGGTATTAAATACTAATATATAAACGTAATATTATAAACTTTTATTAAGTTAATCGCGCCGGCGAGTAACGCCGGCGCAAATCGCCTCTAGAGTTTTCTAAATCGATACTTATAGTCAATTACACGTCCAAATATACACCTAAACATCGAAAATAGCTTTTATTACATAGTTCATAGAAGCGGTTTCAAAGTCAACATTGTGTAGTTCGACTGGTTGCTGTGTACACTATTAATACTCATTTTCTATGGTAATTCTACATTACTTCTTATACTTCATTGTATAATTATGGCGACAATGGCTGCTCTTAAATAGAATTTGTTGGAGACGAAGACGTTTAATTTACAGTAATAAGCTGAGCGTATTGCTTATGTACTAGCAACAGCACGTCGGATTATACACGATTGTGAAAAATTTTAAATTGATTTTCAACCTTAAGATGTTGCATTTAAAATACAAAATAAGCAACATTGCAATATTGACACATACCCATGTAAGTTTGCCTTCTTAAATATAATAATGAATATTGTATTAGTCCTAGATGGAAAACTACTCGTTGAAAAGGTCGTGTGTTAAACTTACTTGTAGCACTGAGTTAACTTAAACTAAAAAATTACCTTATGAGTTAACTCCTTTGCATATTACCACCTATCTATATCTCTACCCTCCTACATCAAGACAATACTATGTAATTTTAATAGGAATTAATTATGTATTAAATTAAATGCAGTTTTCTTAATAGAAACTCTTATTTAAGGTAAAATATAAAAGCTTCTTATTTATCTTTATTTTTGTTTATTTGTCTTAGTGACAGAAAAAGATCAATCCCAAATAAAAAAAACAATAGCACAAGTAGCACACCATTTTATTAAGAAAAAAAAACAATCTGTATTCTGTACAGTTCTCACGTCCGCGATGACAGACGGAGGGGCTGCGTCAATAAACATATTACGTCATGTCATTTTGACAGCTCCTGCCTTACCCAGCCCGTATGACAGGCCTGACACACGATTTGTTATAAAATGCCAAGTACAAAATCATTTTGAACTTTATGTGGAGGTTATTATAATATGTTTTTGTTTGTCAGTTTTTTTTGAATACCTACCCACTACCTGTCGTTTCTGCATTGTATTTAATTTTGATCGTTTCGTCCGATAGCTGTATTCGAGGTCGATAGTATGTTTTTGTTAAGGTAACTCAAACCTGAGGCAATGAATCTGTCTGTTGAGGAAATAGGAAATTGGTATTTATCTTTTAGCTAAGAGGAAAATACTGGACATTAATTGAAAGTGATTATAAACAAATGTAATTAATAATATTAATTTAATATATTTTAAGCAGAACGTTTTGTACCTTATTATTTAGAACTATATGAAGCACTCTTAAAACCGTTGAAGAAGCTAGTTTTAATATATTTTTATACAATATTGATAGACAATTTTGTCTTAGGGTCCATTGTTATTTAATACCGGATTTACTCAGATTCATTTTCACACAAGATCATTTACGAATCAGAATCGGATAAAAATAATTTTCCCCATCGTATCTATACTCGGTACATTCCCGAGTAGTGATGTGGTACGAGGGCCGCCGCGGGGGGCGCCTCGTCTGTCGACGGTGACCGACCACTAGGTCGTGGCAACCAAGAAAGAATAAAAGAAAACAGCATTTATTCTGTGACATCTTAACTTATTATCTAGTACACATAATACAATAAAAATGTGCCACTGAAATGGCTACTACTCAGTATATTGTTGTGACAACGTAATGTCCTCACAACACTGATCTTCCATAGAAGCCAAGATAAAAAGACATTGATCTTAAACATCACAACTTTAAAATCCATACATGGTTATTATTAAAATTGCATTGGGTTGGAATCGCAATGCACGTTGTTTCGTGTAATTGTACCTGTCGTGCTCATTTTTTCCCTGTCCCATTCCCAAATTTTATAAATTCCTTTTCCTGAATACCAATCCACTCTCATATTCATTCATAACTTTACGGGTCCATACGAAAATAGCCTCTTTTCTCTCAAATCATCTTTAATCACTTATACCATTACCCGTCCTACTGTTCTAGCCAAAACTGTTCTAGCATCCTGCAAGCGCTTTGCGATAGAAAAACATAGATAGAGGTAACTTACCAGATCAGTGCCGAATTTTGGTGGATTGTATTCGTTTCTTGACATCATAATTTTCTCTTCATTATGTTCATTATGAAGAGCAAGGGCTTTTCTGTTGCCATGAACCGAACACAGTGTGAGGTATCCAAATATTCACAATAACAGAAAGGTTAACTGCATTTAAAACTACTTAAATAAAAAAATACCCCCTGTACAGTGTGAGGAGGCAGGAATCCGTAGTATCCAGAATTTAGACGCCACGGTCACCGTCGACAGACGAGGCGCCCCCCGCCGCGGCTCACGGTACATCACTACTCGGGAATGTACCGAGTATAGATACGATGGGGAAAAATATTTTTATCCGATTCTGATTCGTAAATGATCTTGTGTGAAAATGAATCTGAGTAAATCCGGTATAAAATATGGGATTTTGTAATTGCGTACAATATTTACACGCCTATATCCCCGAAGGGGTGCAGAGGTGCATTACACATCCACCCACATTTTGCCAGTATTTTTTTAGTCCCCCATTATAAGGAGCGAGTTTAATAAATTGTAGTTAGTTGGTTATTATTTCAAATAAACATTATTAATTATTAATACAAATTATTTATTTCATCAAATTAATAAAATTGAGGCACAAGAGAAAGAAGAAATATTTTATTTAAAATTATCGACAGATTTCTTTTTGGCAATAAATTTTTTCAATCTATCTAAGTAGATATTTATTGTCGACAGAGACCGAATTTTTTTTTTACCGCATTGGGACTACGGAGATCGACTTGATATCCTTCTTCGATATAATAATATCTATTTGTCGTATAATTTATGAGCGGAAGTGAATGATTCTGTGTGTAGTTCCTTAGGGAACAAAACAGAATCATTCACTTCTGTTTAGTTTAGAACTTCCGTTTATTTAGTATAGGTTAAAAAAAAAATAAGGTTAGAATCATTCAATTCAATATATTAAGGTTTACTTGAAATCTTATTATTTAGGTTTTAACATTTTTCAAACATTTTACAAAATTTCAAATAAAAGCGTTTGTCGAGTACACATTTTTATGGATTGCTCATAATAATCGTGTTAAAAAAACAATATCGTAATTATGTATTATCGTATTTATTGTGTGTTATCGTATTTATGTATTGTTTATCAATTCTATTCATAGATATAGATATTATTCACGAATATTCATTTGCTATTAAATCCAGGCTAGAACTTTTAAAGCATCCCACCAGAATTCGTAAACCTCAGGTAGACACTGAAAATAGATACGTCAAAATAAATGGCAGTATTAATCTTAATTAGTCACCAGGAGTAATGGCGCATGCGTGTAGAGCAAGCGTAATTACCAGGCGCACATACCGCGGCAGGATGTCGAGGCATCCAGGGAATGCGCTCCCGGGGGCCGCCTGGTTTGATATACCGAAGACAGTTAACTTTATAACAGTATGAAACACGATCAAGAATATCTAAGGATATGATATTCGTAAATAAATAAATAGGAGATTAAAAACGCTAAGCTTAGCAGTAGAGTATATTGTTTAATATTATTTGCTGATGGTAGGTGTTTCTTTAGTGTTAGAAATTATTTTTCATTAATATCATAATAATGGGACAGTGAAAGGGAATGTCAGAGGGAAATAAAATCTTCAGTGACTGAAAAGATTTGGGTAAGTAAGTAATAAATAGGTTAGTGTGGTATGGATATGTGATGAGGAGGGATGAATGTAACAAAAGTAGAAAGTGAATGGATCTAGAACGAGAGGGAAACCAAGAAAACGGAGGATTGAGTGTGTGAAGTGTGATGTGAGAAGTAAAAAAAATATTGTTGAGCTGACGAGTGATAGGGGAGAGTGGAAGAAGAAGACATGTTGTGCCGACTCCACCTAGAGTGGGAAAAAAAGACAGGTAGAAGAAGGTGGGATAGTGAAGGAAATTCACGGTCAACCAGTAAAGTTTTCTTAGAAGCGTTATGTAAGAGGGTAAAATGAAAATCATTTATCGTCCCAAATAAAATTGGGAATGGAGCCTTGGCCCTGGTCGAGTCGGGTTAATGGTTGTCGCAATATATCTTCTTTCTCTTTAATTTTTCTCTATCACATGATATTCCAATAATCACCTCCTTACTAGCCATGTTATTAAAAGCCACTGATAAAAAAATCTTTGATATTATCTTCCTTGTATTTTATGCCTACTTTCCAGAAATAATGATTACTTTGACACTTTTCGACATTAATTAAGATTAGGTCAATAAAAATCACGGTAGAAGCAATAGGCGTCATTATCTCAACTTGAACTTTCTAAACACCTTTAGGAGAAAAGTAAATGACATACTGCTTAAATCATCAACTATGCCTAATAGATCGCAGCGAACCCACGGCCGTGGGCGGAACGACACACCAGTTTCTAATTGATATTCTCATGAAAAAAGTAGAAAAAATGATACCACGTGTTCCTGGTTACGGGTAGGAAGTGAGATTGCTTAGTAGGGCCCCAGAGACCGATATTGGTAATGTGCCCCTATTAATATAAGAGGTACAGCTTTTTCTCCGTTTCCAAACGTTTATTTGATTGGTTGATTGATTCGTTTTTAATTTTAAATTGTGGGTTGAAATTTAAAATAGAATCTTTTGGTTTTTTTATTAGTTATTTTGTTATTACTGGCCTTTGTATGGCTGTTATTTTTCACGGTGAGTTTCGTAAAACTTTAGCAACTTCGTTTTGAGATCATTTGTCACGTATAGAGGATTGGAAATTAGGACAAAATAAGAGAATGTTCAAAAATTACCCAAAAATAATGTCATCACAAAGATTACAATACAGTAAACAAGGATTAAAAAATAAGCACACTTTGCCTTTACTAATTTTCGGTATCAGCCACGCTTATGAGCAAAAAAATTATTAAAATAGAGGTACCTACATACATAGAACAATAAAACAAATACATTGGATTCTTTACACGGCAGGTGAAACGTATAGATACCCCCACCAGGATAAATGGATGAATCACTCTGTAAGTCTCATTAAATCCGAAGCTCATCACAGGACCACTGCTGTCCCACTGCTGGGCACAGATCTTCCTCATGGAGAAACACCACCACGCTGGCCCAATACGGGTAAGTAGGTAGAACCGTTGCAATGGCGACCGGGGCTAACGGCTTAACGAGCCTTCCGAAGCACGGAGGAGCTCGATATAACAAAGTTTGGTCACCCATCCACGGCCTGACCACGGCGGCTATGCTTTCGATCGAAAGCCAAAGCTTACTAACCACTGCGCCACTAAGCTCCTCCAATATAATATTATTATCTAGCCCTTCCTTATTGATTGTACCAACCTTGACTTACCTATACCCAAAGGCAGGAGTTCTAACTTAGTGTAGCATGCGAGAAAATTTATGCATTCAAAAGAAAAACTTGGCCGCTCAACACACGACACCGTCGCCTGATACTATCGTAAATTTCAACACATTTGAACTTTTTTATATCGTCTACTGATTTATGGTGTGATACGCCGTGTGGCGTGTTAACGACATCTTTTGTTAGTAGCTTTTATGGTTTTTTCACATTTTCATATGCAATTTTGTGAAGGAAAATTTCCTTATTTTACTGTCAACTGATGAATTTGGTTTCATGTAACATGGAGCCTTTATTTTAACATACCTTTTGCCACGATTAGACTCTTGATGAGTGACCGGTCCTCGATGCGTTTTATGGCTAGTTAGTGATAGGTACCCGTCATTTGATCGATTCATTTTTCTTTAATAAAAATATTATGAGAAATTCTGTAATGTCGTTGTCCACACCTCTGCCCACTCCTTTGGGGATGAAGGCGTGTGTATGTTAAGTTATTCAGTTTACGCTAATGCCGAAAAGCGTTCATGGCAACCAGTGTGTAATCCAAAATAGCGACAATTTTTATATTAATTTAAAAATAACCTGGTTTGGTATGCTTTCTTGAGAAATCCGCCAATCAATTCAGTTTCTTTTTAAAAATAATTTAATGTTTCTTTATTTTTAGGGCTCTTAGATTCAACCACCCTGTACAGGATAGTAAAGAAAATAACCCGTCAATGTAAAGTTTTCACAAAAAGAAAGACATCTTTATTAAATATAGAATCGTTTTAAACATAATTTTCCATAATATAAAAATCCTATGAATATTTACGTGTTTAGATTACCATATTAAACTTGATTTATAGCTAAGACGTTGATTTATTCCTTTAAAGCGTCAACGAAATCACTTAAAAACGGGAACTGTCAAAATAAATCAGAACCTTTTACATGTGCGTCTGCGCCGCATATGAAATAACGTTTGAAGTTAAGTCCTTCATATTGGAGACTAAAAAAAGATTTTAATGTCGATCCTATATTAGAATCATTCTCTAGTGATTGGAGCATATAGAGTAATCAATTTAAACCGCCTCTCTGGTCTAGTGGTTGAAATTATCGGGAGGTCCGGGGTTGGTGGTAAAGCTTCTAAGACCGCCTGGCTAGCTACCACCGTCTTACGTAAATTTGTCGCCATAAAAACAATGTTATAAGCATTCTTGTGTTCTGGCAATCAGAGGTAAGATTACCAGTTACTGAGTTGTTGAGGAATACGGATGAAGCTCGCTTCCACCTTCGGCCTTATCGTCACTTACCATCAGGTCAGATGAAGGACAAGAGCTTACCTGTCATATTAAAAAAAAATCAAGCTTTCGTTTGTCATCCACCAGGATATCATAAAAAAACCCTCATATTTATTATATCACGATAATTGCTACAATCCTGACAAGTAGTAAAAAATTAGTTTTTATAATAAGTTACACTCCTAACCATTAAAAGTTACACCCCTAAAAACTGCGTGAAGTAAGCCGAAAATGACGATTTTTAAAATTTTCATTTTTTTTCTTAGATGCGCTGATAAATTTAAAAATAAGTTTTATGAAGTGATGAACTTCTTACAATTTTAGTCTCTTATATATTTGTCATCTTACCTTGAACGAATTTAAAAAAGTTTAACGTAATGTTTGTTCAATTTTTTATTTATTAACCATGACATTGAAATAAAAAGTTTATACAGTCACGGGCCCAACGCCAAAGCGCCTTATGTTCAACAGAAATTGGCGCCGACATTCAGACACGTAGCTCTGTGAAAAAAAAAACAATAGCCAATAAAAAACGGGCGTGCAATATCAAAATAAAGTCATCTTTGTACGTGACCTGAAACTCGGAGGCTCGTGTATGGATATTGTTTCGTAGAAACACATTTAGTGCATGGGAAAGTAGTTTTTGTATGAATTTTTATTATTTTCCGTAGGTGGGAATGAATGAATGTAATTATACGTGATGTTGTTGTCAATCAGGCATAAATAAATTAAACTATTAGGTCCTTACCTATGAAATTGGTGTTTTGTATGAAGATTTTGGGGAATTCTGCACTTTCCATACTAACATTTTATCAGTTTTCTTCACAACGACAAATCCAAAGATAATAATATTTGGCATGTATCATTAGACAAGCTTTAGTAATATGTGTAATATCACATTTCATAAAAAAATATATCGTTTTTTAGTGAATGCAAATAAAATGATGTATTCGGGAGGCACTTAAAAAGAGTTGTCTCCGTGTCCAATTTTAACATAATTAAACTTACAACAAATTATCAAAACAAATCAAAAGAGCTCAAAAATATAGTCTATTTTTAGATGAGGTAATTATTTTTTAGGAATACTCTGAATCTTAATAGTTACAGACAAAATACTAAGACAGAATAAAAACACCAATTTCATAGGTAAGGACCCAATATCAAGTATGCAAAGAAATATAGTCTCCGTAATGATAATAATACATTAATATTTATCATTTATTTATTACCTATAGTTATTTTTGTTGTTATTAAAATAAATAATATAAGATTTTTTTCTCGAGTTTTCATTGTCTATTCGATTTCAGATTATTTATTTTTATACTTATCTGTGTCGCTTCTGAATATGGACGAGCGGCCGAGCGATGTAAAAAACATCTACTCACATTAAAATTAAACTTTCTTTTCCTTCTATAATACAGAGAATACCAATTTTAAATCTTTCCTTATGGCCGCCTCAGATAGGTCTGAAGGATCAATACCAGCGCTACACTATTTTAGTTTGAAAAAGAGCCTATGGTTGAGTCCTGCTTGACTTTTTCTTTGCTTGTGACCAATAAATGGTTTTCTATTTTTCTTTATTTATCACAATCTATGTATATGCAGTTTAGTTTAAATGTACTACACAAATAAAATAGTTTAAAACATTTATGTCTTCATTTTAAATGTAGGCAGAGGTAATAAAAAATATTAAAGGTAATTTTTGAGACACCTCTTTGGTGTCTTTAATTTAAATCGTGTTTTTTTTAATTAGCCGAAATAAATCTAAATGGTATGCATCAGGCGCGCATACCTTGGTTGAAGGTACCGTTGCATCGTTTACGTGGTCAGGCGAGTTCGCGCGTGCTCGCCCCGGGCCGGCGCGCCGGGTGGCCGCCTGGTTTGTCTCGCTAAGCATACCTTCTGTCAGCGTATGATTACCTGGTTCTCCTGAGTGAAAGATCTGCGGAAGTCGTGGTCATAAAAGAAGAAGGAATGTAATTATTTCTGTTTCTAGTACTTTCTAGGCAAGTTTTACATTTTCTAAATACACAATAATTCGTGCTATGGCATCTACCTACCACGTTTTCTTTTTACCTGATTTCCAATTTTTTAAATTTTTTTACATTCTTAAAAATAGTTTTCTACTCTAGAAAAGTCTCAATACAATCTCAGTCGCCGATTAAATTCAATATTTTATCCTTACTTAAAAATATACAATAATTAGGTCTTGAGTCTAGACCAGAATATCCAGAGAATGTTGCCACCTTCTGGTAGCCCCCCTATTCTAAACTGTCGGTTCACGGATTCGATTCGGAAAGTCGCGTCCCGTCTCGCTCTAAATCACCGCAATAAAAAGTGACAGGAAGAGAGATTCCGTGATTCGTTTAGTTTCCGACAGTTTAGAATAAGGGCTGGTCAACTAGTTGTAATTAGTTTTTCTACTTAAATCTTCTGACGCTTTTAAATTAATTGAAAAGAACGAAAGCTTGTAACTAGTCAACGGGCACAATAGAAATATCTGTTCCGAACACCGAGGTTCGCGGTGCCCGCCAAGGGGTTAAAGGGGAATCATGTTGGTTTATAGACTAAACATTGAATTTGTTCCAAATGCGGGCAACATAAAAAGTAGACATAGCTACCGCTACCATGCTGGCCTCCATGGTGCCTTTTCGGAGGACATGCCTCTACGGTGTCTTTGTCTTCATATCCTGAACATAGAGGTAAATCTATGTTCAGGATATGAAGACAAAGTCACCGTAAATATCTTCGCAATCCGGCACGCATGTTCTTTAATAAGAAAGGAAAAGGTGGGATTGTTATTTTTTTGTCAACTATTGATTCCATGCTCTTCTTTTACAGGCCTGTCTTGTAAATCTTTAAGTAATTATTAATTTTAAGTACAGAGAGTATTGAACTCAACAGTATTTCAATTAAGTATAATTATTAGAACCCCAGTAGCGACTACTGAATTAGTTTTGCTAGATCAATCATAGTTTAATGAGGCCGTCCACTTAGTGCAGTAACTTGCTATCAGTTTCATGAAACAACTCGACGTTTTAGCGCCTATGTCCTTAGCATAAGGTTGAGAATGTTCTTATCGGTAGGACACTGTGAACCGAACTATAGCTCTCGTTATGAGAGCCCATTCTATCTCATTACTCATTATTAAAAGCGGCTACCGTTAAGATAGTGTGGCCTTTGAATGTGTAGACCTGGTATCGGACATAGACGGCTATAGACACTCCGAAACAATATTACAATCAGTGAAATAAAAATCACGTCCGCTATAGTTGAATGGCGCCAAAAACCCCGGTTTATTTTGTGTTATGAATTATTTAATATTGATCGATCCATGCATTGCTTGGGTGTTGTTTCACTCCTGTTTAGGGTTCCATTCGTCAACATTTCCCTTCGTCGTATAAAAAAATAGAAATAAGACCTATCACACGAAAAAGGTGCTAAAGATGCGAATATTAATAGCTAATAATTTTTCTGAATAATCTTTAGTCAGGTCTGCGCGTATACAAAATGCTGTGCTCTGCGCATAATTGGTAATTTATATGTAAAACGGTGCGCGCGGCGGGCGCGTCAATCACACGCACACAAATAAACCAGTGTTGGTTTGGCGATGGACCCAAGCTACTGACGTGGTGCTGTCTTTAAAAGACATGTGGGATTTGACTTCTAGTTCATAAAATAATCAAAATAACTTTTACCTTACCAGCTCGGAAAAGCAGCGATAACCGAGTTGATCTGGCGATTCTACTTGTGCAAAGGTTCGCCAGTTCGATCTCCATCTCTGTACCATTGGCTTTAAATAAAATCATAAGTACAGTTAATTGTGAATGTCGCAGGCTCGACTCGTTACATAAGGATTGTTGATACATATCGAAATGTTGGTGCTAGCACATCTGCTTGCCTCTACTAGTGCTATGTGTTTTTTATTAACTCGGAGAAGCTATAACATAACCTAATATAACATAACATCACGCCTTTTCCCCCAAGGGGTAGGCATAGGTTTAACATCCACATTTCACCAGATATGTAAAGTGCCCATTTAACAGATGGCGAACCTGTTGCCATGAACCATGAAATTCAAACTTCGAACGAGTAGCCCCCTGTCCGTCCCAACTCGGTTACCGCTGCCTTTTTTCGGAAAAGTTATGTTTATTCGAAATCTGTGTAGAATTGTCAATTTTAACCGCTAGAAAATTAAAATGCCCGCGTATGTCTACAGGCTCGTCTCCTGTAATGACATAATTATTCAGTAAAAAACAATATGCAATAAATAGTTGCAGTGCTTTTTTGCAGAGAAGTATTATGAAAATAATTTAAAAAAATACAAAGCTTATTTTCTTATTTTCTACTTTTAACATTAATTGAACTTTTCAAATGTGAAATAAATTTTGTTTAATGTGGCTTCCCTTGCCTTAACTCTGGGTGTCTAGCAAATTGAAAAGATATTTATGGTGTGTCGAATATATCAACATTGCTAATTGATATTCGGTAATTGGCCGTAACTCTCAGTTGTTCCATTCTTGGGTACGGACTTTACAAGCTCACGAACGCGCTGCGAACGAGCGAGTGAATGTAGGGCGAACGAACATGTTTTTGTAATCCATATCACAAGCCCAAAACATCCTTCAATTTACCTACACAAGTCTAGGAGTAACGTAGGAATTATAAAGGTAGATATTGTCAGAATACACCGGCATCGGTCGGTCGGAAAGTTCGATCAGAAAATACTCGTTCTAGAAAAATAATAATAGATGCTTTCCAATAGAAAAAATCTATTAATATAGAATGATTTTCGCTGCTAGATGTGCATTAAGAGAAAATGGAAATAATCTTATCTAATTGTACTTGTCTCTGTGCATTTACACATTATTTCGTTAGAGAGCACACTTTCGAGCTTTTTTATACAAGTTGCAGTCCTAGATGTCAAATTTTATTTCAGAAAAAAATTCCTACTGTCGTGGTTATATTTCTATACATGCGTAGTTACCTACTATACACACATACTACTTTCAAGACTATGTAAAATAAACTTATTAATAATGTGCTAAAATAAGTCAAGTTCAATGTTTCGTAATTTCTAGTTTTTTTTGTAGAAATCTTGGTTCGTTCATAGACTTGTACGCGCTATAAAACCTTTTGGTAGGCGCCATTTTATGGCCACTATACGCGCGTCGTAAAACGCTTCGTAACTCGTTAGCGTTCTGGTAAACATTTATAATACTAAAGCGCTTATTATTAAATAGGCTTTTTTATTTAAAAGAAATGTTCACTAGACGATTTTCTTTAATTATTGTTTGTAAGATTTCGAAAAACCTTTATAAAGTGTCAAGGAAATATTTTGATTTGATTATAAAGAATCGTTATTTCATTGTGTATTACAAACACAAATGATTAATTACAAAAAGAACTAATATGTATGTATTAGGGACTTGGATTGTTGAGGAAGTGATTTTGAGAAAGAGGAGGAGAAAGACGAATTGGCAAGCACAAAATTTTGGGGATGCGGATGCGTATGAGGAAGCGGGTGACAAAGAGGATGATGGTAAATTTTTGTGTGTGTTCCACACACAAAATTTCATCAAAATCGGTCCCGCCTTTAAGGAGGAGTCCAGTGACATACACTCTCACATTAGAAATATACATTGTCAAGTTAAAAAGCGATAGCAGAGGAGGAATTTTTTATTTTGAAGATTCGGTAACGGTTGAGGAACTTAAAATATTGCGGAACTTTCACATTATGAGAAGCGGAAGAGGAATCCTCAGCAACCCAATTACGGGGCAAAAAAATACCAATCCTAGGATTTATCTTACCGCGAGTTTATATTTATTAAATATTTAATTAGGGGGGTGCACGTAATGTAGGGACTGATTTTTTAAGCTATTGCATAGCTTCTATGCAATTCTATAACAATATCTGCTCGACCAAGTATATTAGGTGACATATTCAGTCAAAATGTAATTTCATTTCGAATTTTAAAATTTCTCCGCATTGTAAAGTAATGACACGACAACAGAGATTTTATAATTTTAATCTTTAGACGTTTTAGTACAACTATTAATAGTCAACATTTTTTATAGTATATTTATATCTTGTTTTTCTTTATAATAATATTTATTATTGTCATATTATTATAAATAATAAATAATTTAAAATAAATAAATAAAATTATAATTGCATAAGTTGATACAAAATGCTATGCAATAGCTTTACCGCGGCAGTCCCCGAGTGCCACACGTCTTTTTTTTTTCCTCTCGACCCTAACGTGTGATATATCGTTGGATAGCTATTCAAAAATGAATGAGGGTTTTGTAACATAATTTTACGATAAAATGTATTTTCTGAAATAATCACTTTAAAAGTAACATTTGAACCATAAGCTCAAAAAATATGACAAAATTCTCAAAAGTAGAACTTTATAAGTTCTTTCTAGGAAAGTTATTTTGAACTTGATGGGTTTACCAGTTTTATATAAATTTTAAAAAAATATTTTTGAACAAAATTTGTGACTTAACCATATATGTAAGCATTTTTTTATCTCATTTTACATATTTTATGATATAAAACATATCGTCTTTCAAATAAATAATAAAATTATTAAAATCGGTTCACGCAATCAAAATTGTGACGGATGGAAAACTACGGAACCCTATACTGAGCGAGGCCCGACACGCTCTTGGCGTTTTTTAAAGTAGATAAAATAAATTCTAAATTAAACAATTTTATTCGAAATACCACCGGATTGTCCATCACAGGAGATAACAGCGGTCTAATAAATCATTTAGGACGGCAAAAAGTTTATCGCCGCATACGAGATAAGGGCCCTCGCAAACTTGTCCTTTACAAATGCACCTCATTATAAATATTCGAAGAATGCATTAGCTCTTATCAGTACAGGCGCGTGGTGACCGTCGCAAAAGTTGAACCTCGGGATGGGTCACCAAGTAATGTTTTTTTACAAGAGATTAGTATACAAATTTATGATAAAAATTATCATCAAACTTATTACCTTCTTGATTTTAAATCATTTTCATTTCATTTTTAAATTTAATTTTGAAGGCACTATCTATGGGCACGAACAAAAGGTCAAATAAAAATTATTCTTATTCTTATTCAATCCCAGCCTGCACCACTGAGTTTGAATAAAATTTTTTCTTAGTAAATTATAAATATTGCATGTCTACAACTGACACCTCAACAGGCCTCACCTCAACCCTGAGATGCACATGGGGCCTTCAACTGTCTTCAACATACCAGGCGAAATGTCAGTGCTAGTAAACACATCTTCCTACCACATTGTGACGATAGGGTTGCCATCAGTTCAAAAATTCTCCCATAGAAATATTGACCTCGACACTAGACCTTCAGGTATTCACCACACGCCACGAGGCACCCCAAACAACAAGCGTATACTCGATTAGATAGATACACTTTAGCTGATTGGCACACATGTCGTGCCAACACCATTTTAATAGATTTCCCCCGAATTTCCAATTTATCGAATGGTTTCATCTTTTCTAAACCCTTCGAGTGGTAATAAGTGTAGTTTCGAGAAATGTCGTGACCAATTTGTTTGTTCTTTTGACCTTTGGTTTTAAAGGGTTTTTTATTTGTAGGTCTGAAGAAGGACATATTGATAAAGGGCGTTTTTTGGGAGTTTTTCTTAACTCATTGTATTGTCAATGTGTTATTTATTCTTACAAGATTTGCTTTTCTACTCTGCTTTATCTTTCTTCAAAAAATATAATTAAGTAAAGTCAAGGATAAATTAAGTCATTAACTTATTACGTTAAGTGGCGCGTGCGGAATTACTTCTATGATTCCGCTAGTATAGTAGTGCTACCAAACGTAATAAGTCAAACGAAGGGATTCTAGCAACAATAATAAGTTTTAGACGAACTAAAAACCCATGTATGGGAATAGCGATCTATATAACTTAATTTATCTATGGTGAATTTCGCTATCAATTTCCTATATTTGTTTAAGGTTCTTTGTAATTTTTTTCCGGTGGGGTAGGCAGAGATACAGACACAGATTTCATCTACTCTCATTGCTTGCCTCATGTAACCCATCGATATATGTTGTATCTAACGTAGCCTTTCTTAAAAATGATGATTGTTAAGTCGCTATGATATAAGTTCTTGTGACGAACGAAATTATATTGGGTCCTTACCTATAAAATTGGTGTTTTCTATGGAGATTTTGGGGAATTCTGCATTTTCCATACTAACATTTTATCAGTTTTCTTCACAACGACAAATCCAAATATTTGGCATGTATCATTAGACAAGCTTTAGTAATATGTGTAATATCACACTTCATAAAAATTACTTATCGTTTTTAAGTGAATGCAAATAAAATGATGTAATCGAGAGGCACTTAAAAAGAGTTGTCTCCGTGTCCAATTTTAACACAATTAAACTTACAACAAATTATCAAAACAAATCAAAAGAGTTCAAAAATATAATCTTTTTTTAGACGAGGTAATTATTTTTAGGAATACTCTGAATCTTAATAGTTACAGACAAAATACTAAGACAGAATAAAAACACCAATTTCATAGGTAAGGACCCGATATTAAAATGATGTTTTTGTAAAATAAGTTATCTAGACTTCCTCATCAGCATATTAGCAACGCTTGTCTCAAATATTGATGGTAAAAAACTCTAAAGGGGACAAAAGAGCCATATATTTTCAGGTAATGGTATGCATCCCCCATGCGTGTCCGTCTAATTAAATAGACATTTATAACCTCTTTGTGAATGTCGCCAAGCTGCGACGCAACGTGCATTTGCATATAAAGGAAGTGACGAAAATGTTAGGAAAGGAATGGACCCTTCCATGTGTAATTTAATTGGGTAAGGAATATTTTACTGTCTTTACCAGCTTTTGCTGCCATTTTTAGGAAAATGTACCCATTATTTTATATTAGGTCCTTACCTATGAAATTGGTGTTTTGTATGGAGATTTTGGGGATGTCTGCATTTTACACACTAACATTTTTTGAGTTTTCTTCACAACGACAATTCCAAAGATAATAATATTTGGCATGTATCATTAGACAAGCTTTAGCAATATGTTTGTGAACACGCTTGATAAAAATTATTCATCGTTTTTATGTTAATGCAAATCAAATAATCTATTCGGGAGGCAGTTAAAAATAATTGTCTTTGTGTCTAATTTTAACACAATTAAACTTACAAAAAATTATCAAATTAAATAATACGAGCTCAAATATAAAGTCTATTTTTAGAAGAGGCAATTATTTAATAAGAATGTTCTGAAACTTAATAGTTACGAACATATTGCTAAGACAGAATAAAAATACCAATTTCATAGGTAAGGACCTAATGCAAACATACAAGAAAAGTCGGCCCAAGAATTTTTTATAACCATTTAAAGTCACCGCATCGTTGAATCTTAGAAAAAAAAAACAAAAAACTTTTATAACGCGAAAACCACAAAAAAAATATCACGTGATATGATATGACGTAAAATCAAAAGCTGGCTCCTGAACTGCTTGGATTTGTAACAGATATCGGAGTAATGCGAAAGCAAGGTCTTAACATACCCGTTTATAAAAAATGTAAAACAATCATTTATTTTACAAGTAACTGTTTATTATTATTATTTATTTAACATAAATTTAACATTTTTAATTTTTTTTTTCCTTTCTTGTCTCGGCTTATGACACACAATGGTATCATTTTATGGCGAACGCAAGTTCGGCCTCTAATCAAAAACTGTGACTCTCAAAATTATTTTTATAGATTATTTTATAGGTCTGTTAATAGAAAAAACGCTATAAAAATAGAAAAGGCTCGTTACGACCTTTCGACGACAGGTGTCATGAGAGAGCGATGACAAACTGATAAACAAACAGTGAAATATACACAGCGGCCGTGGAACAGACAGGACACTTATTTTTTTATTATTATCGGCACATGATCGCGAGTGACGGAAGTAGTTTTTGCCTGTCGATTTAATTATGTAAATGTTATTTGTTTTTTTCTTTATCAAACTGTCAATATGTTCGTTCTTATTTATCATATCTTCAGGCTAAATCTCTGATTGACGAACCCACGCTACCTGCGTATGAGGTATAATGTATGGAAGCATCTTTACACTATAGGCAAAGCTGATGACACCTATAGATTGTGCGGTGAAAGCAATGAAAGCATATACTATGTGAATGCGATGCTCTAGGAAATAAGCGACTACGGATTCAAGGGCGGTTTATCCCAAACCTGAGGAATTTATAGGCCCCCAGCCAGCATCATAACGTTCATCCAGGACATTTTGGGTGATGGCAGGGAGGGATGAATAGGAAAGGGGAAGCACAAAAGATCCCATAGGGTCGAAGTGCCCTGAGTTATCTCAGCCCCATCGCAAGAATATAATAGCATAATATAAGGAAAAATAAAACAGACAGTTATATCTTCAGTGACCCACTTTAAAAACAGAAACAAATGTAGTATTACCTATTTTAGTAAACTTTGACGATCTCCATAATAGATCTCTGGTTATAAAGCGTCAACATATCCGAGGTACTGGCACCGAATCCCGAGATTATTGAATCCCATAGATTTTTGAACCTGGGTCATGATTGTTAACATATTTCTATTCAAAATATTCGTATCATATTTGTATAGCTATCTATCGTAGATGCCATTACAAAAGTCAAAGTGCCTACTTTGGGCTAGGCTTCTAACGTTCCTCGTCTCAGCTGAGAGACAATTGCCTGGACGCAGGCCGCCCCTTATGACCGCCACCTGCTCTCAATAATAGCTAGCTACTATAACTGGCTAAGTTATACAAATAAATCCGCTCACTACCGGCGCGTTAACCCCAAACTATTAATTTAACATTTAGTTTCAAGATCTACGGAATGCCTGGGCGCCGCGGGGCTCACCTTTCTTTATTTGTGGGTAAAAAAAGGCGTATGATCAGGCATGATGGATGTGGAAGGCTCGGCGGGGCGGTGCCGGCCATTAAAAAACAATAACGCGTAGAGGCTTGTGTCTCGCGCAATTTGTTGCCGTGTGCACTCATCTCTATAGCGGAGAGCGACTGCAATCAAATTTGAGCTTTATTAACAGACTGTATAAGATGTAAAGTGGTTTGAATGTATATATTTCCTAGTTTACACATTGAAAATTGCTTTTGACAGGTAAATTGTTAATACGATTATAATTGATCTCTAACACGTGCTGGCATCGCTTTTTTGTGGTCAGTTGATTTGGCCGAACTAGATACTACCTAACTAGATACTAACAGTGCTAATTAAAAGCTACTTATAATTTCGATTTTGGCACTATTTTGGCGTGGTCGAGTTTGTACGCCGATGGAAGGTGTCACCTCATCTAGAGGTTTCGGGTTCGAATCTCAAGCACTGGTCCGGGTCATGGCCGTTGATACAGCATAACTAGTAAAACACTAGCAACCCTATAGGTAAAAGACAGAAAGAAAGAAAAATATTTATTCCGACACAGACACGAGACATTATACGGACATAAAGAATATATACATAGCTAAATTACACACAAACAAAGAAAAATACAGGAATACATAGTAATTATCATCATCTACATCATCTACAGCGTACGTTTTAAGGCTTTGACATATTTTACAAAGTTGAATGACACAGAGAAAGGTTGCTTGATATCAAACCGAAGCATTATCGAAAAAAGTAAATTTTCCATTAGGTACTTCACAATAACTTACGTTCAATATCTACCTGGTATGGGGGATATTGATCTTAATTTGTATCAATCTCTATCAGTACTTAATGCTCTTTAATCTTTTTCAGGTAAGTTCCTATACATCCATTAATGAGACATACGCATCGACAAAGGTAAGTGCAACTAAAAATAATAGACCACATTGCATTTTAGTGAACGCATCTGAAAAACAGATTCATGTAAAAATTAACAGAAAAATGCTTAATAAATCTTCATCAAAGCGGTCGTTTAATACATTAAATGTGTGTTTATGTACCAAAACAAACAGTAACGGTTCATTAGCACGCCGACATCTTGTCGAGACACCACTCTCAATTATTGTGGATTAATTATCTTGCGATCTTTTTGTTCGAAGTGCGTTTGCGCATCAATCCAGACCGCAAGTCGTTACAATTGATTTTAAATGCACATTTGGCATTATTCCTAACTTTAGTGTTTGTTTTTGAAGATATTTTGTTTGTTACTCGCGGTAATGGCGTAAATTAATTTAATGCAATGTAAATACGGGCAGACATACAAAAGGGCGCTAGGTCAATATCCGCCTCTACTGAGTTTGAGTAAATTTTGAGCATAATGATTATGTATGTAGCTTTTGTTTGGGAAATGCTTGCACATACTAGTAGGTATGAGTCAGTATGACCATCCATATTATAATAATAATGTATAGTACCCTAGTATACGAGTGGTTGTTTAACCATAATAAACAAGTCTTTAAAAATCCAGCAGATATTAAAACATAGTAACTAGTAATAGTACTTCATTTAACGTCATTTAGCCAACGTTTCATCTAGCCTGGTAGCTAGCCAAGTTATCCTTCAAAGAACCAGTAAAAAACCTCTATTAAATTTTTTAACAAACACGTTCAGTTCATTATTTTAAAAACAGTTTAGTCATATTACAGTAAATTAAAAATTGACTTATGTTCGCCAATATTTTATGCGTGCTATTTTTCTGTTGCATTTATTAGCCATGTCAGTTTTCACGTCATTCGTCTTGCGCGGGCGACGTTGTAATAACAGTTGTCGGGCGACACGCATGCGAGCCGTAACTACACACTATAGTGCACTTCCAATTGACAACATATAGTTGGTATTACAAAAATTTTGTTTAAATGTTACCTCTGCTAATGTTTTCAAACAGTGTCTACATAGATAGAACCGAAGATAGGCCCTAGATAGAATTACAGGACCAAATTGTTATAAAAATATTGGAGGAGCTTTTCATTCCATCCGGTCGTTGGATTCCCACACTATTTAATTAATTTTGTTTTCTGTCGTATTGAATTGTTTAGAATGTAAAAAGGTATTTTGTTTCATTTGTTTATAGTTTTAAGGATTAAGGGCGATTACCACTTCAGATAGCTACTAATCTCTATATGGAATTATCTGTCAGTTTATCATGAACCTACCCGGTGGTGAAATCGCCCGTAAGTAGAGTATCTATTTAAAATACAGGTAGGCAACAAAAAAAACAATTATGATTATGAATAAAAAAATCACAGAAAATATTCTCTGTCAGTACCAGGCCACCATCCCTGGCCAGGAGTAAGGCGAACGATGTTACATGATTCATTGCGGCGCGAACACCGCCTCCCTCCTGTGTGGTCCTGGTACTTGATGTGTGGAATCGGCTACAGAGAGGCTACATTGGCAAGGTAGAGTGCGTCGGTGTCGTTATTTTGGGGTTCGTAAGTAGAATAAATTTTAATTTTTGAATTTTAAATGAGGTTTGTTATTTCAAAAAAGTAGCCAAAGTATCATAAATTTTTCGTTTATTGAAAAACTCAATATCGTAATACTTTTGCTCAAGGTAACTTTATCATGTAATGCATTCTCTTTATCGGAAGATCGTTTGGTTCCATGATAAATCTCCCAAGTGATGAAATTCGTGCGATTTCGTAAAATCAATTTCCTCGCTGCTTTTTAAGTGAATTTGCGAAGCCATAACTCAGCCTGTGCCAATAAACAATAAACAACAATTTTCCCATACATTCTTCCACCATCTTACGTAGAAAATATAGTTAAACCTTACGCCTAAGATTTAAAAGGAAACAATCACTTTCTCCGACCGCATTACTAAGTTTGCATTCCGCATGGTGGTGATTTAACCCTTAACTCGCGGGTGTAGTCAATTGTGCCCTATTACAAGCGGCGTAGAGATAGTTTTGGTTGTTCGTAAGTGGTAATTAAGTTTGTAAAGGGTATAACTAGTTGGCAAACTGCGTATTAGCGGCGAGTGGTGGTCGTCTTTTTGGCTCGCGCCTAATTGTAGGGTCTCGACGCCTGCGCGGCCGGCCTCTGCTGCGGTCTCTAGGGCTGCCGCCATTGGTCGATAAACATCATAAATAATACTATAGTTTTCGAATCAGAATAAAATATAAAACTGTTGATGTTTGGTAAAACTACTTACTAGCCATCAAAAAAAATAATACGATTTTTACTTTTTAATGTGCATTATTTATGTTTGAGTAACATTAACTAGGTATATAATAGACACGCTTTAAACACTTGATTGTAATGCCATGTCAATACATTTTATTGTATTGAAATTAAAAAGTGTGTACCGTTTAAAAGTAAAGGGGTTAGAATGCAGCAAAAAATCATACAAAGATTAATTGTTCCTAAGGGCGCAATAAATATATGTATTAGTTTTTTATTGACCTTACAGAATTCCTCTAAAATACCTACCTGTTGCATAAAATCGAATCCACCATATTTTATAAATACCGTTACCACAAAAAATGGTTCTCTATTTGTCATGCTGAAATGATAATTTATATAATTTTACAAACACCGCTGTCCACCGTTCGTAATCTATTATAAACAACTGACAATTAAAATCTATTATTAATAATGGCTCGCATCAATAACACTTGTAATCATATAATTACAAGAGTGGCAATTAATAGCTCGCAGGGCTGCGTTATCGAGTAGGGCGGCGAGCAGCGCGGTAATTTGTCGGCGATGTGTGTGGCGACCCTAACTCAGGCCGCCCGCGTTTGAGGGTTAAATTGAAAAATAAACACGTTGAGTGATGGGCCGTGATGAGCGGTTGTTGACTCCGCGATTTGCGTGGATCGAGAACCTATTAGGTAGCGGGTTGTTAGATTGATCAGGAACGGTTTTGGAGTGGTGCGTAGATGATGTGACTAGCACTTTTATTAACTATAAGTACCTCTTTCTCTCTCTTCTCTCACTTATTGTTTTGGTTTTTAAATTTAGTGATTGAACTGAAGTGTCAGTTCAAATACAAAATTTCACTAAATTTATTGGATTTGAGCTGATACTGAGTCTTCTTATGCAGCAGGACTTGCAATTTAGGCAGTGAAATTACCCCCTGTTCGCGGTTGTCCATTTACTGGCTACTATCAATTGAAATCTAATATCACAGATTACTAACTTGATCTTATTACCTAGGGGTATCCAGTAACAGTTGAGCAATTGACAATCGAATGGGAAGTTTATCTCTTGATACATACTGGTGCGATAAAAAAACATCAGCCACCCTCCAAATTGCCTTTACACATCTCTTTTAGCGAACCCTTGGTTGTAGAAATCAGAAAAAAACTGGCAAATAATTTCATTCGTCGATGTTGTGAGGATGAAAAAAAATTGGGAAAAAATGACAGTGATGTCCAAAGTACACACACACACACACACACATCTATAATTACCTTTTTTATTTGTTTGTAAATAGATTTTTGGATTTGTATGTCGCTTGTGCTTTGTAAAATGGATAAGAGCGAGATAGCCCCAACACGAGTATTTATTACTCACTGGGGCGTCTCTAAATATTGTATGTTATGTATTTGAGAAAAAAAAAGTATTTTTGATTTTTTATTTTGAGTACGTAGTAGTCCTATTGAACCAGCCCAATAAAGGCCACATCTGACCCCAGAAAAATTGAATATTGGGGAAAAAATATTGGGGCATTACCTATGAAATTGGTGATTTTATTCTGTCTTAGCAATTTGTCCGTAACTATTAAGTTTCAGAACATTCTTATAAAATAATTGCCTCTTCTAAAAATAGACCTAATATTTGAGTTCGTATTATTTAATTTGATAATTTTTTGTATGTTTAATTGTGTTAAAATTAGACACAAAGACAATTATTTTTAACTGCCTCCCGAATACATCATTTGATTTGCATTAACATAAAAACGATGAATAATTTTTATCAAGCGTGTTCACACACATATTGCTAAAGCTTGTCTAATGATACATGCCAAATATTATTATCTCTGGATTTGTCGTTGTGAAGAAAACTGTTAAAATGTTAGTATGTAAAATGCAGACATCCCCAAAATCTCCATACAAAACACCAATTTCATAGGTAAGGACCTAATATATTTAGAAAAGCGCCATTTCTCTTTTATGATTGTTCATGTAGTAAATAAAATAATAACATAACATAATCATCTCGCCTCATTTCCCGTTGGGGTAGGCAGAGGTGTTAAACACCCATATTATGAGGTCCACATGTGGTGGCGAGCCTGTTGCCACGCACCGGGCACACTAAAATAATAATAATGATAATTGCACTACAATAATTCGCACACCAGTACCAGGGCACTATAAACTCGTGAGAGCTAAACCTGTCCAGGCCGCACAGAGCCACAAATAAACAAATAATTAATTACCGGTTGGCGGTTGAGTAAACAAAGCAAAAAACAATAAATCTCGGGTCTGTTATGATGCGCCCCGGGCCGGGACCACTGCCCACTTGGAACTTGTAATTCCACCTCGCTAATGTTACTTTGATCGATTTTAATTGTTTTCGAAATGACCCTGTGCTTTTTTAAGAATTTGGAGCAATGCCTCCTGGGGAAGATATTTCTGTATAACATGGAATTCATAAATAAAAAATATGGACACCTTAATCCGGAAGTTAGACGTAATATATACTTATTTTTGTTTATTTAAGATGTGCTTTCTCAAAACAAATGATAGTGGCACCATCGGAATAATCCAGTATAAGGATGTAAGTATCTGTTTTGTGGTAAATAGGTTTAATAGCGAAGACGCATCCGTTGTATCATAGTGAATCGACATGGCATTTTACAATTTTATTATACACCATGATTATTTTATTTCCAATAAAAAAACATAGTTATCGCCTTCATGGTTACATCCATAAAACATTGTCTTGTAAAGGTATGAAAATTTTATTTAACATTATAGTTATTACACGTAAAGCACGGTGTTATCTTGACCGCGAATGCAGTAAATTTAGTTTTCAATTTTTACCTGATAACGCAACTAAGTGACAGGCACAGTGTAGTATGGACAGTAGGATCATGCCTGTTTGACTGAAAGAAGATTATTTAACTTTAGTTATATTTGAAAATTCGACTATGGGACGAGCTGTCCTATCACGACATCCACACGTGTTCACCATTGGTCCATATTTAAACCTACTGGTCAATCTGACCACGGATCTAAAAACGGACCCTATGATGAACTTTACTAAGAGGTAAAAAATACGTCAAAGTTTGGCTCTTGAAAATGCATATAAAATATTGCCGAGTTTTTCTCTGTTTGTCAGAGCAAGACCTCCTGGTAATTTTGTGAACAAAAATGATTCGGATGTATTAGAGGTCGTAGTCTTCCTCTTTCAGCAATTTTGTAAAACGCATTTGACATTCATAAGCATGCCCATAGTAATACACATCTGATCTGCATATTCCTTGAAACATCACGCATCCTACTGAGCGTCCGTTTACTAAAGTATAGCTTGCAATAAAAAGACGAGATTTTGTGTCGCATGCGCATATCTTGCGCTCGATATCTTTGTTTATGTGCCACGTTCGCGGGCCGTTTGATGTCGCAGCGGCTGATACTGCTAAAAGCGTCCATCTATACCATATCCAGGACAAAGTTTTACATACCTATGTAGATGAAAAGACGTTGCCTGGTTCTTAAAATCAATATTAGCTAAATTGTTACCAAAATTGTAAATGTGTGTGCTTTCGTGATTATCTGATCTGATTTCGACATTGTCGCGAAACTTCTGTGGTTTATGTCAATGTATTGTTTTCAACTTTATGTATAACTAGCTTTTGCTCGCGACTTCGTCCGCGTAGAATTTTGATAATTCCTTTTTAAGCGAACGTCTTCATCAAAGTAGCTCCAATCTTTAATTTCAGTTCAATATCCTTTCTTAGCGGATGCCTACGTCATTGCATCTACTTGCATGTCAAATTTCACCCCGATCCGTCCAGTGGTTTGGGCTGTGTGTTGATACATCACTATGTCAGTCAGTCCCCTTTGAGTTATATATATATATTGGGTCCTTACCTATGAAATTGGTGTTTTTTTTCTCACTTTGTATTTTGTCTGTAACTATTAAAATTCCTAAAAAATAATTACCTGGTATTAAAATAGACTATATTTTTGAGCTCTTTTGATTTGTTTCGATAATTTGTTGTAAGTTTAATTGTGTTAAAATTGGACACGGAGACAACTCTTTTTAAGTGCCTCCCGAATACATCATTTTATTTGCATTCACTTAAAAACGATAAATAATTTTTATGAAGTGTGATATTACACATATTATCTTTGGATTTGTCGTTGTGAAGAAAACTGAAAAAATTTTAGTATGGAAAATGCAGAATTCCCAAAAATCTCCATACAAAACACCAATTTCATAGGTAAGGACCTATATATATATATTGTATTTATATTTTATATTTTGTAAACTATAATAAATTTTAAAAAAAGGTAATCAAATCAGTCCTTTTCCCGTCTGGGTAAGAAGAAATTACAAATCTCCACTTACTATCCCAGCACACATCCATCGCTTATTCTACTCTCATTTCTAGTTTAGCTGTGACTATAAATTGTTCTTTCACATTAAACTAAGAACCCTCTTTATGGATTTTAAAGATAGAAATGGATTCGGTAATCCTTATGTTCAAATTAAGGTATGTTCATGGTAAACGGTAACCATAGCTTATAAAGCACTCGTAGCACTTAACCGTTACTCGCGTTGCTTACTCTGTAAAAATCTTGTCGAAAATAATCAGAAGAGCCTTAGGAGATTAGAATGCTCGTATTCCTCTATCTAAAAATATCATCAGCTTGAATATTCCTTTTGAAATAATAAAGAAAACATTGCAATCGCTAGGACTATTATGTGAAGTTTAGTGAAACTAACTATACTCATTAAGTTGATAATGTCAAGATTGATATTCGCCACAGTCAGATTATAATACATAAAGTACTTAATTAATTCCAATATAAAAAAAATATTGTTAATCCCATCACCAAGGTTGGGTGAGGTATTATAACATTATCCGAGCGGCGTGTGTCTTGTAGTTGTCGCAACGTTAATGCAACACATAATTTTATTCGCTGCCCGCGGCCTTTGATAACGGCCTAATGAGCTCTTCTGAACACAGCCTACACTTCGAGAGTATTCGGGATAAGGGCCTGTACACACTGTTAAGGACGAATACGTGTGTTGGAACTCTTAGCAATGAAACGAGAGATAAATAAAATAAATAAATAACTATCCTCAGACATTCACACCTATCAACTAGTCCCAATTTAAGCAACTAAATGCTGCTTGTGTTACGGATACTAGATGACGGACAAATATATTTAATAGATAAATACATATAATTATTGAGAATATAGATAATATAATACATATACAATGAACACCCAAGACTGGAGAACAAATGCCTGAAAATTCATCACCCAAACACTTGCCTCCACTGGGGATCGAACACAGGACCTCTCGAGATGGCGACGCCTTGAGACCGGCGTACAGACCACTCGGCCACGGAGGTCGTCAAAAGATAAAGATAAAGAAAAAGAAGAAGATAAAGAAGAACACAAAACACGAAAAAACGCAACAAACATAATAATAAAAAGCAACAGACATAATAATATATAAAAATACATAAAGGTAATAGACAAAAAGTGTAAAAAAGGTTTTATAACAACTGACCACAACACATACAGCACATACAAGGTTCAGAGATTTTAATTCACAAATGCGTTCTCTAAAATGCTTCGGGTGGTGAAGGTATCTGAAATGCTGAATTGTGTTGCAATACGTTTCTAGTACGATTTTAGTGCGATTAAATTATTAAGATTTTTGTGTCGGTTAAAACTTATGAATTACATACACGGTTTTAATTAACGAAAGCGTTTTCTAAAAGCAAGCGCTGCGTTAGTATCTGAAAGACACGGGATGCGTTGTAGCGCGTTTGCCGTGCGTTTTAGTTTTAGTCCATTAAAATTATTATGATTGTTGTATCGATTAAATTAATGAATTAAATCGAGATATTAATGAAACTATCACAAAGCATGTAATAAGTAGATAAATATAATATTAACGCAGTTAACGTAGTAAAGCAACTGCCGTATCTCTTTTTCTAATAAGTACACACCCTTACGTTACTAAGCCCTGAAACTTATCAGGGTCTAGACACAACACCCTGTTAAAAATGTTAATGACAGTGCCCTAAATATTTGCTGTCGTACATTCGTCATGTCAAACATGCCTATTACCCTCATCTTATGTGGCACTTAAATTGCCTACCTTACCTAATTCACTATATCAGATAAATACCAATATGATTTATTGGAATCGGCAATTGGAATAAGACTACTGCTACTGTTATGAAAAAAATATATATTTGCCAAAATTATGATTTGAGATTTTGAAATTATAGAGATAAGAGCTCTCTGCGAACAAGTTATTTTGTGTGATTTGTATAAAATGCTCTCGAATAACCATAATTCCCTGGTACTTACAGATATCGAAAAGCACATCTACAACATACATAAAAATGTATGTTGTAGTGTGATTTTTTTCTATTATTTTGTTGTTGTTTATTGCTCATGACCATTAATACAGAGGCTTTAAGTCGTATACATTGTGTGTAGTCATCTTTAGTATTAAGTCTTCATTTGCATTGAAATGCAAGTGTAATACATTTCAATGCATCCTGGGAGAGTTTGGCGCCAAATGGTCGATGACATTGTGGTGCTTCTTTGATGAGATGGATTACCACGATAAAAAAAAAAATTTCACAGCACTTGGTTTATTTCAATGATCCTGTACATTGCACATCACACATACTTTTTACACAAAACTTCACAAATTTTAGGTGAAAATATCCACTCCGAAATCATATTACAATCATTGAAGTAAAAATCACATTCGCAAAACACAATAAATTATTATTTTATGCCGATGTCACTGAAAGATTAAAAAAGAGTAATTTATTTTTCATCCCACCACCTCGGAAAGTGTAATTTTGCGCTTCGAAATCTGGCTGGAAAATTCTATTTTATTCGCTTGAGCGGCAAAGTAGATTTGAATTTAGAACATCACATATAATGAGTACTCAATATAATTGTAAATTCAAAACGTCATTAAACCTATTTAATGTAACCTCTATGGTGCCAAATTTATGATTAGAACTTTTTAAATTGTGAAAAAATATTTTGTCATTATAAATTGTTTTCTTTTTCATTTTGTCATTTCCTCGCTGAGGTGGGATGAAAAGTTACGTATTGCACTCGAGTGGAAAGATTTTTCACCTTGTGCTCGTTTGTTTCCCTCGCTGACGCTCAGGATTCTAATTTAGAATCACTCGCTGCGCTCGTGATTCAACTTAAGAATCCTTCGCTTGCTCGGTCATCCAAATCGAGCACGCGGTTAAAAAGGAACTTTCCACTCTTGTATAATAAATAACTATTGTTTATTTCATGTTTGTTCGTCTCATGCATGTTTGTATGACCATCACGCCCAACTATAGGGTTTGCGAGTCTATTGCTAGAGGTTAAAAAGACTGGGTAACTTAAAATAGTTTACATTTTACTTTTTACATAATGCAAAGTTCCAAGTATTTTGATTTTAAGTTACGAGTACATGCTTGTTTAATGGCACAGTAAGGCCCGTATTACAGAACCAATCTCAAGCGTAGATCTCTGCTTGAGCGCAGTTAAAAAGAGATGGCGCTATGTGGGATCTATAGCGCCATCCCTCTCTAACAGTGCTCAAACTGAGATCTTCGCTTGAGTTTAGTTCCGTAGTACGGGCCTAAGAATGATAACATAATGGCCAGTTTAGCGATGATCGTCGGATCTAGCCGATAACGATGCGATGGCGCCACGGGTTGTATTGGACGTTCTGGTGACCATTTGAAATCGCCAGTTTAAATAATCCCATTGCAAGTTAAACTATGCATTGAATTTACATTTGAACTTAGGGTTGCCTCGACAATACACAAAAAGTAAAATAAAAACACGCAAATATTTTGAAATCATCAATATAATACTATTTGATTTCTGATTTTTAGACTTATTGTCGTGGCCTACCCTTCCCGACCTATTAATGACATAAATGGTTCATCGCATTAATATTACTTCAGATCGCGGTGTGTAATATTAAGTTAGTAATTTGTCGCTATAATCTGCAATGTGTCATAATTTAAAAATCGTTCCATAATGAAAAATTACTCGACATTATTTATTCTTTAAATACTGGAAACCCTTACGTTCAATTACTTTGTTTAATGTTATTTCCTGCTATTCCTAAAATTGCGTATTTTATTTCAGTCAGTAAATAAATACAACATTTAACTGAGATGGCAAGCCTTAATTCAACATGTAATGCAACATTACGCTGCCCTATGCCCCGCGATTTCTTCGAATGCACCGCGCCTTAGTATGTACTGTGTCGTTAGGAGTTTGCATTTTATACATACATTCCTTTTAGTCCTGTGACCCTAGTACTGCGAAGTAGTTTCTTTAATCAAATTCTTTTTACATTCTTATTAACATTCTGATTTTTATTATGTGAGAGAAAGAGAATTGTTGACGATTTTAAAGTGCCAAGTTTGGCCTTTGAAATAATTATTTTTGATTTGATTTGATTTGAAAGAGTAGTGTGGTGTCGATGCAAATAGTTAGTGTGTATAAAACCACCTTATCTCTTTGTACCTATTCACAGCTCTTTCAATGGATTCGCCTTTAAAAATTACATAATTTCAACCTCTCCCAGCAGTCTTCACAACAAAACGAAAGCACTGAACAATTCCAACAATTTTTTACCAGAATCCACTACTAATGGTGATACCTATGTTTTACATTGTTGCCTGGATCAACGGATCTTACTTCACCCTCATTCTCTCTTTGTTATATGATATTATTTTATACTACTGTAATTTTTATAAGCACAAGCTCATTTTCTTCCACGGAGTTAAAAATAACGTACGTTTTTATAAAAAATAATAATTGGTTTTATAGAGCACTTTAGTAACTATATTAATCGTATCAATAATTACGATATGGATATATGCGATATCGTTTTCATAACCTCGGGCATAATCATTACACATATCGACATGGCAAAATAATTAACCGTCTGCCTGTAGAGCTTTAATCGACTGAATTTATTTCAATTCACTTTTAATTTTAATAAGACAAAAGTACGTTTATTTTTTTTTCAAATTGTAAAGGTGTGTATTGTTTTTGTGACATGCATACGTGGCACATAAACGGGGTAGTAGTCGGGCCATAAAGGGGAGCGGAATGGCAAATTAACTAAATTTTTATAATTTAATTAATGCTTAAGTTTGAAATAAGCCTTTTTTAAATGTGCAAATATCTTTGCAACGTTACGTTAATAAAAGCTGAGATTCATAACTCGTTCATGATAGATACAACTTATATAGAGCTAGCTAGAATATTATTACGTAGATCTGCAAACTTTCGAGTAAGAAAAGGATACTGTATCGTTAAGCCCGTTCTTAAATAATATAACTGACTCGTTAAACAAGTAGAGACTTTCTGTCTTAAAATGTCATTTTATTCGCAAAAAAATATATTAGTAAAAAACAAGTAAGAATGTACACATTGATGTCTAATCTTCATGCGAAACTATTAAAGAAAATAGTATAATACAAACAAAAATTTGCTCTAAATAGTTTTTAAATTCAAATGTTTTAGAGAAACAGATGTCTTGGATTTTTCAATCCTTTAAACTATAACTGCTGGCTTCGCTCGCTTCGTGGCCCGCCGCGTTCCATCAGCCAGCAGTTGCTCCTCAAAGGGGAATGATTGACCGCTTCCTCCTCAAACGGTCGCTATGATTTATCCACAGTCACACTAGACTCTGTTCCCTTTGTTTTATGCACGCCCGGTGCTCGCGTTCCGCTCACGAACTTCGCCCCAAATTTATGGTAACTTAATGAGGTTGTTTTTAATAGAGAGGGGCTAAGTAGGAAGCCATTTTGTTTGGAGATGGCAAAGTCTGGAGATGGTAAGTCATACTATTACAATTACGTGAATAAAAAAATATAGTTTCGTGCGGCTCGTAGAAGCACTGTCTTTCACGATTCTCATGTCGCCATATTACTCTTGTCCCATATCTATTGCAAATACATTCTATTTTAACAATAATCTTTACGTCAAAAAGTGTCTTGTTAACAGCAAGGAGACATTTCATAAATAAAAGCAAACGTCATCATAAATCTTGATGAGAAGTAAAAAAATCATCTCATAACAGTTTACTGACGTCCGTTATAGTAAAAAATAGGGAATCGATCACCGATTGAGATCTAATTTTTTGCGATCATCGTGTGTGATCGCGGACGCTCATTAATACCGTCCTGATTATGATTTGTGCCTACATCTGGCGATCGCCACCTACTGGGACTGCACTGGTTGTATAATCACCAAATTGATTATTGATGACCATGAATAGTACCGTTCTCTTATTAATAGCGATACCAGTTTGGAAACCAATATTTTGTGTATGCTTGCATTTATTTTTGGGAGTGAAGGGAAGAGCAATTAATTCACTTAAAAACGATAAATAATTTTTATCAAGCGTGTTCACACACATATTGCTAAAGCTTGTCTAATGATACATGCCAAATATTATTATCTCTGGATATGTCGTTGTTGTCGTTGTTGTGGAGAAATCTGAAAAAATGTTAGTATGGAAAATGCAGACATCCCTAAAATCTCCATACAAAACACCAATTTCATAGGTAAGGACCTAATAATATATAAATATATAACATTTACTTAACCAGCCTTTGATATAAAAAAAATTCAGGAATATGCGAATTTGTCGTAAATTTTACGGGTAAAGCATCAGAAGCTGAAGGTGTGGTTGTGGCTACTTTAGTACACACATAACAAATTGTAATAAAAGAAATTAATCTGTAGTATAAGAGTAAAAAGATTTACAGAATTCGCCTTGATAGAGCGCATACTAAGTACGGTGTATGGTATACGACTTAGCCGTTCGCTTCGGGCGCTCTCTGAACTTCCCGATATCACGCGAGCGTTTCTTTTTCAGAAACACGCGAATTGTTGCCACTTACACTGTTGTTTTTTATGTATGCGGACGGCAGCAGCGAATTCTTAACTAAAAAGCGCTATTAGAACGCTTTTTTGCGTTGCTGAAAGTTTTGCATTATATTTGAAACAATAAAGTTGGTTTTCATAGGGCTAGATGTCATAGCAGCCCCAATAGTGAAAATAAATAAAAGGAGATCAACTTACCTGGAGTAGACAAAGAAAGAGTATGACATGCAAATGGATTATGGTATCTATGAAAACAGATGCTGAAATAATGTTATAATAAGTGTGTGTTGACATGGAGACTGATAGAAAGCTTGGATGAAAAAGACATGTTTTAAAAACATAAATTTTGGCATGTCAAAAATATGATTACAGCTGACTTACGCTCAGTTGCACAAAGATTTTTTAAAGACGACATTTAGTAATGAGACATTAAAACTTTAAAGTTCATTAAATTTAAAATTGGAACACAAAATAGTTCTAGCTAATGTCTCTTTAGCATTGATAGGGTGCTAATGTCGTTTTGTGCAACGTAAAAACTACGCTAAGGTGTTCTTTTGACACTTCAATAAATAAATTTAATGGAGCATTAGGGATAATGCCGACATTAAATTTTAAAGTTCGTTTCTGCAACTGGGTGTTAGCTGTTAAGAGAGAAGCTCTAATATTTAACTCATTTTGTAAATAACTTAAATTTTATATGTTACTTAAAACAAAATCCTTAGGTACTGCATAAAAAGCCAATCGATCTTTTCAATTGATGGATCTCACATATTTTTAAAATAGATTCATAAATACCAGGCAATTAGAACCGTGCAAGAGATCAGTCACAGTGGAGAGTAAAAGACGAACGCCGAACGGGGCTTGAAGGGGTCACAGGTGAACATTAATATTGGAACTCGATCGGAAGCCGTGAGTGATCGATATGCTCCCGGTGTTGGACAATTACTTATCTGTGCCTGTGATTAGACGGAATGGATGTGGAATGTTTTCCTAAAGAGGATCGCCGGCCGGTATGAATATTGAATTCTTGTCGATGAATATTTGAAAAATGTACTGTTGTTAAGGATTTTTTAAAAGTTATTGATAGAATAGTTCAGCTCTTCTGCAGCTTTCGAGTATTCAACAATTTTTATTTTGAAAAAAGTTTTTGCACGGTATAAAAATCGCCTGGCTCAATAAAAAATGTCAATTTTACTATTTATATATTTAATAATTATAATAAATTAATTATAGGTTTCGTCATCAGCCTATATACGTCCTACTGCTGGGACAGGCCTTCCTCATGGAGAGACACATGAGGAGTATGGGCCGTAACTATAGGTTTACAGTCCATAATTCGTTACGTTATTATTTCTTAACTATGTGAAAATTCTAAGTAACAAAATTTTTAATTAACTTATTACTTTTTTTTTAATTTTCACGATTCAAGTGCGTTACTTGATAGCTTTGCTAAAGATTAACATTCTAACAAAACCTGGCAAATTTTTAATATTTATCGATACTTAGATTCGACGCAGCGAGCCGGCACGTGAGCGGCGACGCGCTCACCGCGGGCGCTTGTAATTGCCGCCCAATGTTTGTTTTGTTCACCTCTTAACTCTTCCCATTACCTCCATCTCTTACTATCACACCACCTTACCCATAAACCCATCTCGCTCCCACACATCGCCGCTTGGCTACTTAAAGTTTATTTATCACAGTTAACCCGCCGATGCTTTTCTTTATTTCAAATGTCTTATAGCATTGTTTTAGTTTCGAAATCACTACTTTATGTCAGGTGAATAAGGTCGTTGGTAAATGGCTGATTATGCGAGTGCTCATCCGAGAAAAGTTGGTAATGGTCAGATTAATAGTTGGTATTCAGTTTATGTATCGTATAAGCGATTATTGATTGTAATTATCATGGCCGCCTAAGTTAAATACCGGCCGGTCACGCGATGCTCCCCGATTATCGATTTATTGCACATGCATGTGAACCTCGGAATCGTTAAGTATCGCGATGTGATGTGAAAAATCGATTTAGATAAACAATTACTTTAAACGGCTATTTGCTGTTTGTTAACATATTTTCTTGCAAGTAAATGTGTTACTGCCCGATAACATTTTAAAATAGTATTTTATATAGCTATGCGCTGTATGTAAATGCCACTGTGTCTGATATGTTAATTAATGAGGTCGCAATTTCTTCGGTTTTTGAAGATGTTGACCTTTAGAAAGGCAGGTAAGCTAACGAACTTTAAGATTAACCTTTTATATCTTATTGTTTGAATGAACTATGACCTGTCTGTTGTTTGAAGTAACTATTCCCCTATAAGTTACTCAATTATTTCGCCATCTTTGAATGGAAATTGCTGTCGTGTGTTTCCTCCTTCCTACAACTTGACGAATCACTGTGGACACCGACAATGTGAGAGTAAATAATGCTCTTTACATTACATGGTCGCATTCCGGAACCTCTATAAAAGTAGATAACTTTTTTAGTAAAATTGCAATATGTAATTAATTCAACTAATGTGGTGTGAACAATTGTACAAATACCAGAGGAAAACTCTCTCTCAATCAAATTGCGTTATAGAAATTATCCATCATCAGCCCATTTCATTCCGCTGCTGATGAGTCTTTTGTCGTAATATCACGTATTACGACAGCTGAGTAATTTATGATTTGCAATGTGGGGAAATGTTGTGTTGAATAGTCCTTGGCAGTTTTGTATAGTCTAAAAATCTAATACCTACTGTGTAACAAACGATATTCTCAAACACACAGAAATGTTTTGACACTTGACATTTTCTAAATTACTGTTGTGGGCCTCAAAGGCTTAGAGTCCATTACGTTTGTCACTGGCTGGTACCCGATTACAAAAGGACTGGCATGTAAAATTTTATTTACTTTACTGTTCAATTCGATGCTATAAAGTTACTGGAGCACTTTAAAATTCCACATATTATCATATATATTTTTTTACGCATAGCTTTATCTCGCTGCTCCATAAATACACCTGTTAAATTGAAATTTCAAGACTATTTTCATAGAAAACAGATCGTAAATGCGATAAATTCAAAACGACGACGAGGGTTTTAACGAGTCTGCTATTGAGAATTGCCTCAAGATATATTACACTGCGTTTTAATTGTGTTATTTTCTTGTTTTCGCCCCAGCGCCGCGATGCAATTGTAAATTTATGAGTTTCGATTCAATTCACCAACACTTCACTGGCTGCAGAAAAACGTAGATATGGTGTTATTGAATTAAAATTTACTTTATACGCCCTCCCATATTCGGCGTAGCGAGACCGCACTTTTCAAAGGCAATGCTGAATTAAATTAGCTGGAAAGGGCATAATTATGTTTTCTTATTTGCTTCAAGAAAAATATCAAGAAGTAGAACAGTTGGAATTATTTAGCAATTAAAATTCTTATAATATTTTATTTATATCTATCCCAAGCAACAGCATTCTGTAAATGTTATTACGCTTTGTAGGTAGGTATAATATTTATGAGAATCTTTGGATTGGATTTGAATCAGCATTAGTAATGCTATGTACACATCTCAAGATGTTAATGTACATTATAGCGGCCATCTGCGAAGTCTTTCATTCTAAACTCTAATCTATTTATTACTAGGTACTTACCACTTCTATAAAATTCTATCAATATTTAGTGACTTTTCATCATAGATGTCACACTTGTTTATAATTTTTCATAGTCTGCTCTAACATTAGAGTTATCGTAATTTCCGCGAGGCGTTAAAAGCATTATACTCGCCCATCGACCACTTATTACTCAATGTACTCACCACTGCATTTTAATAGTTGCCTAGTATTTTTTCATGACTTCTTATCATTTGGCGTGAAAGTTTTTTTGTTGACTGAATTTTATTTATGTTGATTATGGTAATGTCTTCATCTTTATAAGCTCGAACCCCAATACCGCCTTTTTCACCTTTCAGCGACATTCCTTTGATGGCGCATGCGCTCGTTAGTAAAGTCACTTCCAGTTATGGCCACAAGTCTTATTGTAGCCACAATGCGTTGTAAATCTGCCCGTTCGCTAGCCCTTAGTGCTAGGGTTGTATCACAAGAGTTTAATTTCAAAGAAACAAAAAAAAATATACTTTTAACTGCATAATTGAACTTATAGTCTTAAGATGTGTGCTCGTGAAAAAAGTAGTTAAGGTATGATGGAAAACATTGTGTAATACCGGTGCCAGACAAAAAAAATGTCTATAGGTGTGGCATTTGTTTGTTAGTTGATTTGTGAATATTGCATACCAAATGGTTAAATATAGCTGGACAATTTAGTATAATAACATCAATGTTATCACCTATATTTGCACTAAATGATTATTATTATTTATTAATTGCGTTTATTTTACAATATAAATTTAATATATTTTGGTTTAATTTAACTAATTTAGTTTTTACGCTTGTTTTATTTTTAGTTTTATTCAGTTTTATTTATTTTATTTATACAGTAAGCGCACTTACAGCAATACATTCATATGTAGCCTGTCTTCACAGGCTACATATGAATGCCTGTCCCAGCAGTGGGACGTATATAGGCTGAGGACAAGTGTGTAAGTAACACATACAAATAACACAAAAACATCATCCATTATATGCTGGCTACTTAAAAGTGTACACAACATTTACTGCAGAATTTTACAATAAGAAAATAAACAAAAGATATCTTAATCTAAACAAAATTAAGAACCCGAACAAAAACTCGACTTCAAGGGATAGATTTTAGCTTTTAGAAGTTTTCTTAGTTTCGTCTTTACCGCTCAGAAGCCAGGCACGAGACTCAAGAGCGAAATCTATTGTTCATGGCCAAAGGGTCCGGATGGGACTTAAAGAAATCCCATCCTATTAAAGGTTAAATAAGAAATATATCTATACTACGAGTATCTTTGGATATCAAGACATCCACATTTACCGTTCAATGCTGTATTGGTCCGGTCATTATATGTTGCAACTTTCGATTTCATCTAGTAAATCTTCCAGGCATACATCTTTTGCTTCGGTTTCTTTCGTTAATCACTTCATAATGTCCTGGTTATGTTATATAGACGATTATGTCGTGTTCTGAGTCACTTATCTACTATTTTTCAACCTATATAATCTTCTTGCTACGGCTTTACATGTATTCTAAAGCACAGAAGAATTCGAGATCACAATGTTTTGTTCTTCCAGCCCTTAGCTAAGCTATCTTAGCGTGTACCCCCATACAACACCTTTATTGAAAGCCTAATATTGTCTTTTGATAATTGGACATTTCCCCCATTGCATCAGATATTGTGTCAAGTGAGTTAGGGATATTGGGATTAGGTGTAGTTTATGTATAAGATACGACCTAAACGATCATTAGCTGTCTCGCTTACCCCAATTAGAACGGACAGAGACAATGCGCTGTAAATCTGTGTGTCCTCAGTAATAGGGCTGTCTAGGTATTTATAGTGTTGAATGCTTATGGGTAGAAAATCACATTTTAAAGTAATAATGTCAGTACGTCTTTAATGAGTAAAGGCACTTATTTAATAACTTCAAAATGCATACTTTTTGACTCTTTGTTATCAAAAGACTTATGGAATTTAGAAAATTTGTAAAGATTTTTACATCAGTTTTGAGTAGTTATTTTAATTATTAATTTGACGTAAGCCCAATTTCGTATGTCTGTATAGAAAAAACCTGGACTAAAACGGGTGATAAGGCTGAACAAAACAGTGTTTTCTCGGGTGCCCTTGTGCTCCTATTCTATTCATGTTAGGGTGTTACCAGACTAATCGGTCTATCGATAGTAGTATCGATTAATCGTATGGTAGAATCTATTAATCGATTGGTCTGGTAACACCCTTAAGCCGTTGGTCCCGTCCACTCCGCTCTAGCTCATGGTGTTCCGACCCGTTCTCAAGTGTTTCTCCTATGCCCAGCAGTGGGACAGGTATAAAGAACTGGTCACGTATATAATGAAGTTCTTTGATTATGCAACACCACTTAATAGCCACCAAACTAATTATCGCGACAAATCGCCCAACATTACATACAATGAGCGCGTGAAATCACATATTATTTATGTGCCATTGTCTGTCCGTCTGTTTAATATTTATCAAGTTCGCTTTTTCCCCGCGCCTCGCGATTGTGATGGTAGCTTTGAGCGCGGCCATATTGTCAGCGGGCGGGCGAGCGAAACGAACGAGGACCGTTTCACCTCTTTTACTATCGTACTGCACATATCGCAAACTACGGTACCGCTAGTGTAAGTTTGCATTTAAAACAACCTATCTTTTTAGTTGCGTTAAGAATGTAATAACGTGCTTGGGTGTCTTAGAAGACAACTAATGGACTTGGAACTGCACAACATCCAATAGCATTTAGCGGCGACGGGCTCTATGGACTATGGCAGTGGACTGCTTTTGCGGTGCTTTTGCCTAGTCTCTGACTATCTCTTAGGCGATAATAGTCGTGATTATATGTATGTAGGTAAACATTTTAGTTTTTACAATGATAATTTACACTAGGGGTACAGATCTAAACTACGTCAGCGATGTGAACGAAACATATATGAAACACCAGCAAAGTTACCTTTTATGCTAGTCTGTCAAGGCTTCGCTTATTTTGTAATAGTTTCCATCGCTATATCTCGCCCGCCAGCCCGCTCGCCCACACGCTGACAATGTGGCCTGCGGCTTACCCACATTCCATGTAAAAAGTAAACATTCGTTTGGTATTGTGCTCTTTGTGCTAAGGCGTTTTTGGTGGTTGGTTCGATGTCAATCATTATTTTACAAATATTGGATAGCTCGACATGTTTAGCATTACATTTTCCGAGAAATCAATTTTTTTTGGCACCTGTTGTCTTTTGTTGGAGAGCCTTATGTAAAAATATTGTTTATCTGTTTCGATGTCTGTGTTATGTGGAAATTACTGCGTAAACGAAATGAGCTTAACTGCATCGGCTTAAGAAAAATAGAAGATTTTAAATCGATTTATTTGTTTTTTTTGTAACTAACTTACATTAATCCGCATATTGTATATATCTTCCTGAAAATTTCAATGTTAACACTTACATTTCGCCCGATAATTTTTTTATATTTTCACTCTTATTTAAGTCCGGTAGACTTCGTTTTAGCGTGTCCTGCTATGTTTACTATCTCATCACAAACCAAATCAAATTCGTACAATTATTACAGGAATCATTCGTCCACAAATCTGGCCAGTCAGAAAAAGCGCGTCCGAACAACTTAAAAATCGAAATCGGACATTCTAACAGTTAGTCGGTGGTAAAAACGCGCCACGTCTTATACGGCGTATAATATGTGTCGGCCAATCACCGCGACACATGTACGGCATGTTTAAAACATGGCGAACGGCAAAAACACCATAAAGTCTGGCGCTTTGGATAACGACCAAGCCTTCTTGGACTTTGTTGGCTGCTGATTGGGCATTAGCCTTCATAGGGCTACCAGCTGTTACTATTCGTCTAAGTGGTAGCACTTTCACGAATAATAGTCACAGTAATTCGTTTTGGTATTAACATGCTCTTATGGACATCGCTGGCTACCTTATGATAAAACCGAGTAAAAACATAGCAAGTCTTTTCCTCTTGACAAGAAGGGTTATTTTATATGTTTTTGGAAAACAATGTTATGGAAATTCTTCTGCATTTTTTTTTATCAAGAGCATAAACAGTCTATAAACTCTAAAGGTTAGCCACAACAGTAGACCACTTGCTTTTCGATGCGGCATCATTATCATCAACTCACACTCGTCCAATGCTGGACATAGGTCGTCCCTTAATGCACGCTACCTCTCTCGATCCCCGAGTGCATTCACCAAGCCCACACCTGTCTGCGAATATTGTCATCCCATCTTGATGAGCCAGAAACTAAGAACAATAATAATTAAATTCTCTTAAAGTTAGACATAAAGATCTTTAAAATCTATACATCGTGTATGTCTTCCAATAAGTTTGACATATTACATGAAGTGAACATATTACATCAAAGATCCTTCTGCCGACAGTGATCGATGTTCCCGTCTCAAAGACGCCGACGTTAAACTGTTTACTGTTAAACTATTACATTCTAATGATTGGACTGATAAGGCTTTGCTAGTTACAACATTGAACCTATTGATTATATCTTAGTTAAACATAGAGCCTTTTTAGATTAGAATCATTGGCAGATAGCATCCAACTTTTAGAGTGGCTGAGTGGTTTGTATGTCACTTCAAAGGTGTCCCCATTTTAGTGGTTCCGAGTTTGAATCCTTTTTTGGGCAGATTTTTATATTATGATGGTTGAACTGATCTAAAAACTGCACTTTTTTGCACACATACAAGTGAAAATTTGTTTTACCCACTAATCCTCAGATCATTCCATCGCAAAAGGGCGATAATAATCGAAACGCAATTGATTCCGTCAGAAATCTCACATCTAAAATGATATAAGAGGCACTTAATATCTTAAATATTTAATTGCAATAAATTTCTAATAACGTTATTCACAGAATCCACGATCACTGTCTCACATCGCATCTTATTGAACAATCTAAAACTGAGACACGGCTACTAATTGTCACCATAAAACTTGTACGCGCCGTGATATATATTATAGTTTCTGAACGACCGTATCTCTCCCAGTAAACGACTTCTAAAATTTAAGCGGCTTAATTCGTCGATTAAGCCGAATGTGCCGTGTTTTGGTATCCGAACAGCCGATGAAATTTTACAGCCGCGCTCTGTGCATAACTTGAGACGAAAAAGCGTTTCGAGGGAGCCACTTGGGAAATAAGAAAACAAACAGTGTCCTTCATAAAGAATTCGAGATGGTTCCGTAGGCTAAACGAAGTTTGTGTTTTAGATTTAGATAGTACTTGTGAATTATCATGTTACTAATGAAGCAGACTGAACAAGCCTACCTGATGGTAACTGGCTGCATTTTCCTAGAAGAATAAAAATTCACAGTACTTAGGGCAAGGGCTATACTTTAAGTTTCTCTCTCTGCGTAATAATTTACAACGATGTGATCCTCAGAAGAACAAAGGTCCCTCACATGGCAGAGTACATGCGCTCGAGTGACGGGCCAAGTACTGTGTTACGGCAGTCACCACTACCAAAACTGCATAGCTTGCAGTAATACCAACACATTGCACACGGCACTACGCACGCGTAGAGGCTACGTGACTTAGACTGCTGATGCCGCAACTTGCATCATCGCTGTTTACCGGAATTGAGTATAATTGTAACATAAAATTATTATTCTGTATCTAGCATCGATCGGACATAGTCATAAGTTTTAATTGTAATAAATTTTTATTAAAGTTAATTTTAGTTTGATCTTTGTTTTTTTTTGGGCCATCCGGCAGTGAGCTCGATAACTACTGGGAAAACAACGTTGTTTATACACAAGGTGGACAGACGAACTGGGAATCCGTGTGATGCAGATAACAACTGAGTCTTGCCACCGATATGATCACCAATCGGCACCATCTAGACTTCCCAGCCGAGGGATAACGAAGAAGTCTTTGTGTTGCGTACTTCTTGGAGTTCTGGCAAGCCTTTTGTACATCATTTTTGAAATCTATATTTTTCTACCTACTGTTTTTACGTCTTGTTGCCTAGTCACTTGTCCGTTAAATTCGGCTGTAAGTATCTTCACCGTGCCGTTTAACGCCTTTTCCATTTGCTGTCATACAAGCCACTCAACTCCATAACGCATCGGAATACTGAATTTGATCTTTACATTATCCTGTTTCTATCTTTGCATTGCTATTATTATTAATTCCTAAAAACAATTTTACTATTCTTCACGACTACTGGCCCCTAAAAGTTCGAAAATCTCCGAATGCTTATCTGACCGACAAAAGCGAGTTTCCCAGGCGTCGACGGAATTAAAACATTGCATTTTTGCTGCGGCATCTAAGATGGTATCGCGGCCACGATTTATTTAACGTCTGTCCATGCGGCACTCCCGCGCATTCAGTTCTTTATGACTGGTCTGGTACACGGCGTGTATGGTTGAGGTACAATATTGTATCTACTGTAAGTCGTGCGGCTTTCATGTGTTAGGGGCCTATTAGCTCTCACACGTCACATCTTTATGTGTTCAGCAACCCTTCGCTGCCAACTGGACATGTAGGTATACAGGATTTGTGGTATATGATAAGACACACGAATTATAACTATGTGTAAATGTTTTATATTTGGTAATCTTCCTCTATTTACCTAAGATCTTAACTGACCATTCCCACATAGAATATTGTATCTTGGTACTGTAACTACGTTTTATAACGTCTTAATGTGTTCGCAGCTCTTTACTCCCTGTTTGATGTACGATTGGAACTCTTGACTTTTACTTCTTAATTTCAGTAATCACTTAAATCTGTTGAAAAAATATAGCTAAATTCATTTTCTTCTTCATCAACATGTCTTTTTCTTCCATTCCATTCTCTCTAGATATAAAAATGTATAATATATTTGAGCATAAATGTAGGGAGGAAATTATGGATATTTTTTCGTTCTATGATTTTGGATGTCAAACCCACAGAGATCATCTTTTGTTCATGCCAAAGCCATCCATCCATATTCCATAAGGATAAGTTTTGGCGTTGATTAAGCATCTATTATATATCTGAATATGTTGTGGTTTCTTCGGTTCCATATTTAATACATTCGCCGCTAATTCTCCCACAACCAGCTCAACCAATTACCCCGGCTCGACGACTTGACGTGGTATGCCATTGTCTTCGCCGTCTCGTATATTTGTAGCAAAAAGCCCTTTAATCGCTTCATCGCGGCTTCGCTGATGCCCGAACACTTACTCGCGAGATCTAGACTGGTCAAGGTCAACTAATTTTGTTTTTTTTCTTTAAATTAAATGGGATTGCTCTTGACCACAATCTGAGATACATCTGAGATATGGTCTACGATGGAGCGAGCTTTCCCAGAAAGTGCCTATTCAGCCTACCTTTAAAGAGGTGTGGGTTATATGCCATCGGGAACACCAAAGCTGGGCAATGCATTCCGCTCCACGGCTGTACGCATCACAAACGAAGATCTGAAACGTTTTGTTCTTATAGTGAGCACATCGGTCGATGTAACGAAATATTGTTCTGGCAAAACATTATATAGTATTGAAAACAATTTATTGTCTAAACACTAATAATGCGAAAGTCTTTATAATAGATGCAGAAGTCGGTGGTCTTATCGTAAAGCAGACAACTTGTCCGTAAGGAGATACTCACACAACACGACGGGCATAAAATGTATTAAATAATATGTCAGATAATTTGTAATTTATTTTATTAATACTCTCACACTTCCTTATAATGTTCAATTGTATTTTTGTTTTTTCAATGGACTGAATAGAAACAAATCACAAATTCGTCAGTATGAAGAGAAAAATATAACCCTTAGTCAAACCTAAAGGAACTATACGTTATACAACTACACATTATTCCTTGTTAATCATTGCACCCCATCAATTGGCAATGTTCTCTAAGCAGCGTTGACCTAAATCAGAATCATTAGGCGCCTGCGCCGAATTCCGTCGGGTTCATTCCAATATTTTATTCGTGCGAGTATCGATTTATTTATCGTAACGATAAATCATTCGCGGTGATCATTACCGATAATAATTTATAGTAGGCACCGAGCGGCGCTTTGTGGCTATAAATCATGGATGACGGGGCACGTCTTGCTCTGTGTTTGTTTTAAATGCTAACTGAATTTTTTACTAGCCAGTACTTTTGACCCCGAGCATTTTTTTGGTTAAGAAATTATGTTGATGTGGTCATGTCAGCTAGCAGTCGCTCTTGACTTTCGAAATATACGAAGTAGCTATATTTTTTAATGACAAGCATTGGGCCTGCCTGTTGGTAAGCGGTTACTGTAGTCTGTAAACTCTTTATGAACCAAAAAAAAACAAAAAATAATACAGACAATTATAAGAAAAGTATCGTCTGCAGTCACAAGTCTTCCTCACATAGGAGTATGGGCCGTAAAACCATCATGCTGACGCAATGCGGGTTGGTGGGTAGCAACGATTGCAATAGCGACCGGGATCAACGGTTTAACGTGATTTCCGAAGCACGGAGGAGTTCGAGATCACAATGTTTTGGTCACTCATCCACGGCGTGACCATGGCGAAGGTAGCTTAGTTTTAAAGCCAAAGCGAAGCCAAAGTGTACGAACTACTACGCCAGCGATCTCCTCAATAAAAGTATGCAAAGGGCTAATCTCTAATTGAGATCTTCTCCAGGCCACCGGTCACAGGTATACATATATTATCCAGTAAAATCAAAGCGTAAGTGATAGCATAAGAAACAAGTCACCAACTCCCAACACGCTTTTTCAATAAGCTCTAGCGAGTTTATCCACCACAAGAACATAAAATGACAACACTACTGGTACTTAGCTGCTTCAGAAAACTATAATATAACAAACCATATAATTATCTTGGAACCTTTAGACTTGTAAAAAATTTCCTCGTCTGTACTTTCAACTGATCCCCAAAAGAGTGAGCTGCATTTCAACAGAATTATAAGAGTAATGCTAATTTTAATAATTGTTTCTTGAAATGTACTTTAAATTCAGGAATCAATTTATGTGTAAGTCGTAATGTACAACGCAACGATAAAAGATTTAGCCTACGGTGGCATTGCGTACACGCAACGCACTATGCGTTATGCACTAAAATTTCAATTACTCAAATCTACCGACCTTATGTCATTGCGCTACAGTTTATTATTGCAGTCATGTCTTGTTCGCGGTATTCTCAAAGAGTTCTTCGTGTTGATTTATCAATCAATTGCGTCGATCGTTAGTGTGCCGCGGGCTGCGCCGGCGCCGCCCTTTGAGGGCGCCGCGCTAAATGTATACTGAATTATTTATTTATTTGCATAAGGCTGTATCTCTGATGGAGCGGAATGAACGACAATGGTCTTCAGCTGTAAATAAATGGTACGGACCAAGTTTTAAAAGGATGTAGCTGATCAAACTTAAATCATTTCTAGACACAGTCTAGAAATGCTTTTAGCTTCCGATTTTAGGATTGTCCTCCTTCCTAAGACAAATTCCCCATTACTAGGCAGTCGTGACCACCATTCAGAACTTGTTGGTGGATAATCGATCGCTATTTGTCGGCTCTCTTCAGATTTGCAGTAGAACTCCCAATGTTTAATTAGTCAGCCAATTCAATTAAATTTATTTGATGAAAATACTTCTTCTTCTATCAATACGGGCAGTTTCCGCAACTCCACGACTTAGTTTACGCCTGTTTTGCGTCTGATGAAATACTTTATTAATGATAGATTTTTTTTCATATTTTCAAGTTGTCTATGGGTCAGTTTTTTGATCCATGGTCAGGTTGACCAGCAGGTTAAAATATGGACCAATGGTGAAAAAGTATGACGTCATGATATGACAACTTGTCCTAAAGTCGAATTTTCAAATATTACTATAGTTTAATAATCATAGACAATTTAAACCACAACATGGTGATGTATACTGCTTTAAATTTTTATCGCAAATTTACCAATTTGTCAAGCTGACGTCACACATTTCGGCGTTTCCATTGACGCTAAGGGTCTAGAATACATCAAAAAACTCACCCTATGTTATTTACTCTGTGATCACATATAGTTTAGGCGACAGTAGTCAATTAACATCAAGTGGGCTATCTAATTCTTTGACAACTTTGTTGACTGAAACATTGACAAAGGTCGCCAAATTAAAATTTAATTCAACTAAGTATACAGCTAAAACGTGCCTATGTCAATGCGATTACTCTGCGCCTGCAACAAATCATCGTAGGGTTGTGTGTAATCACTTTAGGAGCGCTCGTCCTGGCTCATTACCCGCTAATCTAATTCCGATTTCATTACTGCACTAGGGGAGTTGCTTTTGTTTTGTTTTATGTCAAGTGCGATCGAGGCGACAGTCCGGTTGAGTGTTCGATGTTATTGCTTTCTGGGTAGACTGAGTAACATTTTTGTCTTTTTTTGGCGTGTTTTTTGATCTTTTGGCTTGTAAGAGACTCAACAACAACATTTCAGCGTTGCATTGTATATAAAAGTTATACTAACGGTCAGCTCGTGACCACGGTGAGAGTAACCCAGCCGAAACGTCGAGCAGTGAGTAACTAGTATCTATATACTACATAATGTAAGTCGCGTGTAGTAGTATAACTTTTAACATTTCATCAGCCCTCTATCCCCGAAGTAATAGGAAGAGGTGTTAAACACCCACATTTCGCATAATATGTTTTAAGTCCACATGTAATAGGTGGCGAGCCTGTTGCCATGCACCGGGCACAATGTGAGGCAAGCGATATTCACAATGAACTATACTTAAGTTTTATTCAAACTCAGCGGGCATTGGGATCGAATCTGCCACATCTTGAACAAGTCGTTCGTCTGTCTCTACTCGGCTACTTTAAAAAACATTGTCACCGACATATTTGACAACTATGCTCTATCAATAGCTGATAGCTGAGTGTAACAGCTACGTCTCCGCCCGAGGGTCGTAATTAGATCACCAATTTCCACGCGGGTGCGCGGGCGCCCCCACTGACATTAGTTTTCATTACTAACGTAATGTCATTAAATACTTATTGACTTTGAGTGCATTCGTAGCTGTTAGCCCTTTGCTGTGTTGCAGTGTTTCTGACTCTAAAGTTATTCATAATAACTTTTAGTTTTTAGAATTTATTTTAATGAAGTTAGTTATTGTTATACTTAAATGGAGTTGAGTTTGTTTAATTTGGCCTATTGAAAAACTATAGCTAAAATGAAAATAGGGCAATACCACATATAAAAAACATGCTAGGGGCGGTTTTGCGCGTTTCTCATAGTAATTGACATTCTTAACTAAAAACGTTGAGTTTTTTACAATTGAAACTTACACTTCCTAAATACCTCACCTTCACGAAAAGAGCGTTCACACTTAAAAGGCCGGCAACGCACTCCTGACTCCTCTGGTGTAGTGGGTGTCCATGGCCGGTGATTGCTTAACATCAGGTAATTTGTCTGCTCGGTCGCCCCCTATAACCCATAAAAATGTAGGGGGCACGGGGCACTGTACCCTGAACCATTAAAAATATGTAGGTACAGTTTGTTATTGACTAGCTTTTGCCCGCGACTTCGTTCGCGTGGAACAGTGACTTCGAGGTGGCGTGATGTTACATAGCCTATAGACTTCCTCGATAAATGGGCAAACTAACACTGATTTTTTTTTAAATTGGAGTAGTAGTTGCTGAGTTTAGCGCGTTCAACCAAACAAACAAACTCTTTACCTTTATAATATTAGTATTCATACAAACTTTCATCTCCTCTTTTATCTCCTTGGGGGGAGAATTTATCAAAAGCCTGTCTTAGCGGATGCCTACGTCATAACATCTACCTGCATGCCAAATTTCAGCGCGATCCGTTTAGTGGTTTGGGCTGTGCGTTGATCGATCACTATGTCAGTCAGTCACCTTTGAATTATATATAGTCAAAGTAATAGTAGATTAGTAGCCAAGGGCTGTAAGGCATCAATTGCAGCCCGAGATATTTAGGCGCACGAGCGCAGCGAGGGCGCTTATAGTTCGAGGGTGCAATTGATGCTTACACCCGAGCTAACTACTCTGCTTTACATCTCGATTGTGAGGTAAGTGGAAAAAAGGCATTACAAGAATAAATAAATTTATTTTCAAGAACTAAATTTAGCTTCGCCGTTCGATATTCAAAATTGATGAAAATAGCGAAGCGACCTCTTTTGTCCCAAGAATAAATAAATTTATTATCAAGAACTAAATTTAGCTTCGCCGTTCGGTATTCAAAATTGATGAAAATAGCGAAGCGACCTCTTTTGTCATTGGGCTGAATGCATGATGTCTAGTGCCAGTAAGATGGTTAGATGTACGCGAACTCTTTGAAAGAGTTTTTTTTTAATTACTTACCGCCCTAGGGCGTTTCTAGCTACATTATTAACCTAGGGCGGTAATTGATCACTTACAACCCGCATCTGGGGGTATTAAGGACCTACTTACCGAACATGAGAGATGTAAAAGTAATTTATTGCTCTCATGAATGTAAAAAGATGTTACATATAGTTCCAGTACAACATGTTACCAGCTTGGGCTTACAATTACAAATGTATATAGATATCCCTTGCCTCACATTGTCTCAGATGTATAGCAACAAGCACGCCCCGTGTTGAATGAAATATCATCAAACCTGTATCCCTGAAGGGGTAAGCAGAGTGTCCCTATATAACAAGTGCACATGTGTTCACTTTTTAATTACTGACATTTTTTTTTGTGTTTTATTAGGTACAAGACCTTAGCCCTGTAATTGGATCATAAACAAAATTGTGGCCAATTCGATTCAGCTTCCGTGTGCGTGGCTGAGTGATTTGTCACTACGACGGACGGCCGTGGGTACGGGTCGGCACGCGCCCATCTCGGTCACGCCTCGCCTCGCCCGATGCTTACACACCGTGAAACGAGATTTCCTTTGTGCCCTGTTTCCCTGTTAAGTATTGTGGGATCGATCAGCAACCGATCTCCTCTCAAGACATGGTCTCCTGGTAGTGAACTGACTAAAAGAAAGCAGTGAATAATTGTTTGGTTTTTATTTTTACTTTCCATTGCTGGCAGAGATATTTTGACAGGACCTCTGTGCTTCTATCGTAATTAGTGGATGCCAAACTCCCATACAACAGCATGAGGATATTTTCTATCTCGATCACTAGGTGTTCCCTCTCATTCTATCACTATTTATGAATGAAGGCTATCCGTGGTATATCCTCTTGATATGGATGTACCTTATTATTTCACAGGTGAGTCAAAAATCACATATTAAATGAGAGAGAGAGAGATTTGTTTGAAAAATTTGTGTGTATTTTTGTAGGACGTCCTTAGTTGTAATTTCAGCTTTACTACGAAATGTCAAACTCATTCATTAAAGTGATAGAATGAGAAGGAACACCTACTGATCGAGACAAAACATTGCCTCATGCTATTGTATGGGAGTTTGGCATCCATCTTATAGTACAAAATTCTTGTAACTAGCAGACGGTCACGTGACAAATGTCAAAGACAATTTTTCAGTGTTTTTAAATATTAGGTCCTAACATATGAAATTGGCGTTTTGTATGGAGATTTTGGGGAACTCTGCATTTTCCATACTAACATTTTTTCAGTTTTCTTCACAACGAAAAATCCAAAGATATTTGGCATGTATCATTAGACAAGCTTTAGCTATATGTGTGATATCACACTTCTTAAAATTTTTTTTATCTTTTTTATGTGAATGCAAATCAAATTATGTATTCGGAAGGCCCTGACAAGGAGTTGTCTCCGTGTCCAATTTTAACACAATAAAACTTACAACGAATTATCAAAACAAATCAAAAGAGTTCGAAAATATGGTCTATTTTTAGAGGAGGTAATTATTTTTTAAGAATACTCTGAAACTTAATAGTTACGAACAAAATACTAAGAGAGAAGAAAAACACCAATATCATAGGTAAGGACCCAATACTGACATTACTTTATTGTTTTTATAGTTCAACCGCTAAATATGGTATCAGATGAGAGAGTGTGGTATTTGACTAGTGTTAATATGAACCGCAAGATAAATGGCAAATTTCCCGTAAACATGCATCATTCTCCGATCTTAATTCCTCACCCGACCTATAACCACAAATCGGGATGTCGCGGAGATCCAGTAAGCACCCGTAATCCATGGATTAGCGACGGCGGATGATTTAACGTCACCAGCTGTCATCGGGTCCACAAAACCACATAAAGACACAAATCCCACCGACAGATGGTGACTTAAGCAGTGTAATATGTCTCGTAAGAAACGTAAGATACATCTTTTAAGGTGTTGAGTTTGAGCTTATAATTAAGTACAGCTTTTTATTGTAATTAAGAGACAATTGAGAGACAATAGTGAAATATTGGATTCCGTTTTGGTCTGAACGCTAAAAATTGTTTGACGAAATTCTGTCGATGTGAATTATAAGATTGTTGTTTTGCAAAAATTTTATGGTTTGTCTGGTCGTCTGCTTTTTTTTCTTAATATAAACAGGTACTTTTAAATTAAAATAAACTCTTTCTGAATTAATGTGAATTATTTTATAGAGCAATTTATTTAGCTTATAATTATTATTAGTGGCCTTCTATTATTATGAGCTAACAAAACTCTTAGTAGGTTCACAAACATGTAAGGTCTTTAAATATTGGTAGAAGACATACTGTTTACGTTTTTTACCTTTTTTATGCGTAAACTTTCCTCTTGTCCTTATCGCCCGTAAATAAGTATTTAGAAAAACCATATGATACTACCTTCTTTGTGATCATATGTTTTTTATATCCTTACTCCATAGAAAAAGTTCTAAGATACATATAGGAACATTTTTAGCGTAATTATGCTGGATTTGCGGTATGGTACCACATGATTATAAAATGCAAAGTTTTGACTCGTTCTTTGAAAAATACCCTCGGAACATTTCTGTCTGTCCGATCTGCAGAGGAATCCATAAGCTCAGTATCAGTATTATCATTGACGGTATTTTGAGATAAGTTAATGGCCGCTGGATACTCATTAATGTATATTGTGGCATTAATTATTCACTAATTTAACAGCTTTTGTCGAGACTAACAAGATTAGAGCCATTAGAATCATCGTTAAAAATTTGACATCTCACAATTTCGGTTTTTGTTTCTCAGTAGTAAATTACGTCTAATTTACGATTAAAGTCAGCGACGGGTAATTAAATTCCTCCCGGGAACCCTAGCGAGCGTGCGAGCGGGACGCACGATCATTAGTCAGCTACGCACGCTATGTGGGCGGAGCCTCGACGCCCTGCGGCTTTGTAGTGATGTCACATAAAATTTGTCGATGGTTTTACCGACCGTAACTCTCGTGTTTTATCGATTCACAGGTACCCCTCGAATGATAAAAGGACTTTACTAGTCGAATGTTAAACTCGCAACGGGGTGCACCACAAGAATCCGTACCAGCAACGATATTTAATAGAACAAGCTTTTAATTAGGACTAAGTTATAATTTATTGGTGCAGCGCGCTAAATTTATCGTCATACATCGTTTTAAAAGGATTTATCCATGTCGTGAGTTTGGTGTATTACATGATCTGTGTAATCGCATGTAAACATAATTATAGAGTTGGTTAATTAGCGAGTCTCTATAAATTTCTCATTTAATCGTCCTCAGGCTTTATGGACAGTTTAATCGAGGCCATAATGTAAATAGATAAAACTTTTATGTACGTCGTACGGTATTTTTCATTATAAATGCTGTAATCGAATACTGTACGGCTGGTAGTAGGAAATAAATAGCGTAGTATATTTGACAGCCACCTCACTTTTGTCCTTTATTCTACTCTTGCTAAACAGTTACTTGCTGTGACATAAACGTGTTTTGAAAAGGGCCTTGCAAGAGGCTACTGGCAATAAAATGTACGGCTTTGGTTATTTCTATAGTGGATAAAAATAGTGTGTTTCTTTATCTTGTTCTTGTCGCACTTTAAGTATGGTCGGCACAATATGTCTTCATTTTCTATTATTTTCTGTCACCTCAGCAACTGATCTTCTGATATAATATGTCACTGTCGTTCTCTTATACACGGTCGACGGCTGACAAGGCTAGCTTATCATAGGTTATTCTGTAGCTCCAAAAATATACATTTCTACAATATAATTTTGAAAACTGTTTTTAATAACATTTGGTTTATTCTAATAAGGCCACGCACATTTACTTCTAAGTACTAAATATAAAATATATGCAATTGCAATCTAAATATAGTTGGTACAGCTTATTCGCATAGTTAAATATAGCAACAGTAATTTTATTTACATATTAAAATCCAAAAACAGAGTAGCCCGCCGATGAATATCACATTTGAATATTTTTTCAATAAAAATGATGTATCGTGTCACAACTATCGATAAAATTAATTTATACAGCGCAGCACTGTTAATGATTTGGGTTTATTCATATTAATTGCAAATTATGTTTTTTCATATATTACATATAAATTGTTATAAGGAAAGATATATTGATATTATTTTTAACTAGTACCGTCACGAGCATAAAAATGTTATCATTTTAGAACCTGGTCGTTTTGACATCACTAGTGTCTAGAGCCACAACAGCAAATATTATACTAAAACCTTAGAATGACAAAGTTCTAAAATGGGTACAAAAAACGGTTCTTGCCGTTCTTGACAGGTCCTGATGTATAGATTGTTCATTCATGCTTTACAATCAATATTGAAATGAAACAAATCTTTTATTTTAATTAGCTCAAATTTTACAAGTGTCATAATGTAGCCCAACTACTATTGTATTGTATTCGCCTAATGTAGTTATATATAAGTAAAAAAAACGATTACATATCTACCTATATGAAATAATAAAAAAGAATATAGTGGTATTTGTTCTTCGTTTTAGTGGCATAAAAGTATTATGCCCCATTCAATGAGAATTATTTTTATTGTGATTTTTTTACGTGTATTGACTGATGGGGATTAGGAAGTTAGGAGTATTAAGAAGAGCTTTAGCCTTACATGTTTTAAATTTATTATTTCTTTATTTTATTAAGGCCTAATTGCACGATGGAGAGTTAGCGCCTACCCTGCCCATATATTTGCCCCAGGGTTAAATGCTAACTTTAGACCGCGTAAGTGGGCCTAAAAAATTATTTGTTTCATTCCAAGTATTTCGTATTTTTTTTATTCAAAATATCTAATGTGGATTTTTACCTAAGATCTGTCCTGGCTGGCTGTTAGAGATTTGGTTGGAATTACAGAGTGCCACCACATTTTTTCATGTGTAGTTTGCAGCGGCCGCTCACCGCCTGTCACGCTGAGTGCAGTCACTGCTTGGTGAAGCGCGGGCTATGGCAATGGACTGCTTTTGCCTAGTCTCTAACTAACACTTAGGGGACAATAGTCATGATTATATGTATGTATGTATGTAGTTTGCTGTACATAAAAATTCTAGAAGTTACTCCTACAATGATTCTTTTTTCCTTCAAAAGTATCCTTCATTTGTATTGATATTGCTATCACTTTGAGTGGTTAGTAAAAGGTTACTCTTAATTACCACTGAGTACCTACTTTCACCTTTATTTATCCGTTAAATGTCTTAATATTCAAGTAAGTGACAAAAACGGAAATTAAGCCATTTCAATAAAGGTCAAACCAATTGTATAGAATGTATTGTATTATTGTGTTGGTATTATGGATATTATCGCCATCACCATGTCAGCATATAATATGACACCTACCAATCTTTATAGTCACGGGGAGCCTTAAAGTATTTCCCACTTTAAGTATATCCCATTTAAAATATACTATCACTCATGTTATCCTTAATTTACAGTAGAAAATGATAACATATTTTAATAATTGTTATACAAACACAAACATATAATCACGACTGTTATACCTTAAGGGTTAGCCAGAGACTAGGCAAACGCACTGCAGAAGCGCGGAGCTTTACCAAGCAGTGACTGCACTCAGCGTGACAGGTGGTGAGCCCGTCGCCGCTATAAGCGTTTGGATGATTGGTAATTGTTATAACACTATCTTTAGATGTTATCAAAAGTCGAAATTCATCTGCTCGTACTTAAATAAAAAGTACATTGCGAGTTTATTATATATTTAAGGATATTATTGCGAGAAAGATAGAAAAATAGTTTTAAAATGCAACTTAGTTCTGTACGATACAATCAAGAAACAGCAATAAAGTTAGCTTGATACGAGTAGATAATTTTACAGGCACGGAAGCCTCGTACATAAAACACACATTAAACAAGATCATAAGTCCCTACTTTGACTATGTAGTCCTGGTATTAACTATCTTGTGATCTAGAAAATTAACATTCAATTGAAAAAAAAATGCTGGAATTCATTGCAGACGGATTCTTTTGTTTATATTATAAAAACTAAATGTCAAGGTGATTATTGTTCTGCAGTATTTCTTTTATATGCGTTATGCGTTTTTTTCTTCTGTCCACCTGATGTGGTGACAATAATATAAAAAATCGATATCTTCAAATATTTTAGTTTTCGTATCACTAGACTGTTGTTAAAAGACGTATTTGCATGCTTAATACTATTAGGATTTCGAGGAGGATATTCAAGTGCTTTAAATTTTAGCAAATATCGATTGAATTTCAGATAACATATTTTATTAACAAATAAAAAAAATATAAATTCACTAGCATAAATTATTGTTTCTTTTTGTGTATTTTTTTTTTACAAAGGCTACTTTTCTGTCGTAAATTATCTACCTACAATCAAGTGCGGTTTATGAGCACCTTTTTTTTGTAATTTTTTAACGGATTCGGATTTCTCCATACGGCCAAGTCTTCATTAAAACCATTACTTATTTATTATCCTCGCACTACCCACACATAGGTAACAATATTCTTGACGAACTTCGTAGCCAAGTTGTGATGATAATAGTGTTATATTAAATTATGTATGTTCTATTTGATTTTTCTGTAATAGCTGAAGTGATGATTTTATTATCTATGACTCTTTTAGAGCGAGACGAGACACGACTTTAATCCAATCCACGAACCGACATTTGAGATTAGGGGGCAGATTGTTAATTTCACCCAAAGCAGTAATGAAACAATAATCCATATTTTTGTCTGAAAGCCGTAAGCGGCCCGTCTTGGTGCGCCGGCGCCGCGCGCATTACGTTGGGTCTGCTGCGCGCGTGCGCTTCGCCGCGCGCACTGTTCTGTAGCATTGACCGTGTGTGTCAAAGTATAAGCGGTAGCGGAAGCTTATGAAGAAGATTGTAATGTAGATATTTTGATTGATGTGCTTAGGATGTAGCAGGTGAGTCTGTTATGCACTGTTATACATAACAATTGTACTTGTATTTTACCCCAAAGGTGTTGATAGAGGTATTAAAAGTTTAAAACCCTTATTTAAATTAATTATGTCCTTAAGGAAGCGAGCCTGAACTTGTATCTTATTCAAACTCAGTGGGACTAAGCGCGGATCGTATCGGCGACCCCTTGCACGACTAGTGCCTTTCACAGAACTCTGATATCGCTGCCTTTTTATTTAATTACTTAAAGAATTATCAGAACATGATTTTTTAAACATTATAAAGGCTTTCAGTGTGTTCCCGCTCTCGCTGCCTCCTATACCTTGCGCCCCCTATATCTTGATCGCCGCTTTGTCCGGCGACCTTTGTCTTCGTCACTTATCGCCGTCGCCGATATTTCACGCGCAAATGAACAACACTATTACGGACTCTTACACAGTTACACCTGATTAGATTACGCCTTGGTTTAGCAGGTTGCCCTTAAAGTTCTATCTACGCATGTTAATAGCTAAACAGCCTCTCGCACTAACCGCTTTTTGTTAATCATTTTCTTCTGTAATGTTTTTGTCTTTTTAGGGTTCCGTAGTCAACTAGGAACCCTTATAGTTTTGCCAAGTCCGTCTGTCTGTCTGTCCGTCCGCGTCTAATCTCAGAGACCGTTAGCACTAGAAAGCTTGATCATGCCGACAAAGTGATACAATAAAAAGTGGGAAAAAATGTGAGTTTTATTAGGGTACCCCCCTACACGTAAAGTGGAGAGTGATTTCCTTATTTCATTTCAACTCTAACTTGTGATATATTTCTGGATAGGTATTTTAAAACAAATAGGGGTTTACTACGTAAAATCATTTACTCTTAGTGAATATAGCCCAAAGTATAAAATCTACGGACCTACACAGAGTGTGGCCCGACACGCTCTTATCCAGTTTTTAAAAGAGATGGTTTGTAGGTACTGTAAAAACTTTACAAATATTAACCGCACATGAAACACATGTAATAAAAGAAACTTAACGTAATCAATAATATTAGGTCCTTACCTATGAAAGTGGTGTTTTGTATGGAGATTTTGGGGAATTCTGCATTTTCCATACTAACATTTTATCAGTTTTCTTCACAACGACAAATCCAGAGTCTATTTTTAGACGAGGTAATTATTTTTTAGGAATACTCTGAATCTTAATAGTTACAGACAAAATACTAAGACAGTCAGTACTAAGATATAATGTAGTCAAAATCGTAATCATTTATGTTGTCATCATCTACGATTATCTCTCGTATAGGCAGATGCAACCCTTCTATATTTATATAATGTACTATTTAGAAAATTAATGTTTTGAAATAAAACAAAATAACTTGCAATTTCTAAAAGTATCCATCCCTACGTCAGTTTCCAGCATGCTTATTCTCAACAATCGAATTCTCTCACATTTCAATAAAGTTTTCAGCCTATATCTGCCCCTATAAAGTGCGCGTATTGTCACGAAGCGCACGGCCGCGCCGCCTTTTTAACGCGCGCGCAAAAAATGCCCATTACTGAGCAATACAATCACACGCCCCTTAAGTGCGCACAAAGACGCGCCGACAGAGAAAAGCCTCACTAGATAAGGCTGCGGCTGTTGTGGCAGCGGGTATTGAGAAATAATAACTCTCCTATTGTGTAACGTTTCGTAAGGAATGCTTAAACAATTTTTAGCAAAAATCGTGATGCCTGATCCTGATATCTTACCTGATGCCTGATAAAAGTAGGGTCTAGAAGTAACCCCACCTTGTCGGCTCGCCTAGTGCCTTTTCACACTTATTTTTAAGGACCCGAGGTTTTTTAGGCATGTTCGTTGCAAATTCTAATTCATTCAAGGTGACATAGGAGGCCAACAAGAGTTGTCATATGATTGAAAGAATATTGAGATAAGGTATTTAAAGGCGCCAGGGTCTCAGTGGTAGGACGCGCTTACGCTAGCAATACCGCGACGCAATTGCTAGGTTCATAATTTTTAGGTCGCACATGATACTGGTAGTGCTTGTTATCCTGTTGCCATTCACAGGATCATATTTACATATCATTGCCAATTTTTTATCATAATCGCTGTCAGCCAAACCGTGAATTCCGCCAACTCTCAAAACTTATAAGGGCATAGAAACAGACTGGGCCGTTGCAGACTAAACCTCGCTTTGTACCCATTGCGTTGGCCCACAGACAATCGGTAATGTAATATCTCATTGTTGGATAATCCCCAGAAGATCATCTTAACGTGAAATCTTAGATTTGTTTGCTAGTTTTTGTTCGATGTTTTGTGTTGTTGTTAAGTGCTCGATGAGTGATGTTCCTCGGGTTTGAGATTATGTCGTAACAGTTATCGTGTATGAAAATTTTATAATTTCTATAATGAGAAATGTACATAGAATATATATTTAACTTTGATGATCCAGACGGAGTAGGTACCTACCTAAAACTGGAAATCGTTTTTAATGGCAAGACATAAATAATAATAAATTTCCCTTGATATGTTATGCCCGCCTGATATGTGTGGAAAGAGCGTCTTTTTATCCTGTAAAATTTGCAATAAACAGATATTTAAAAGAAGGGTAAAATTAAACGAAGTCTACACTGAAGCAATTATTGTTGGTACAGGTTTGCTACAACTTTATGTATTGTTATTTAATTGGCTGCTTCCATGTCACTTTAATATATTTAAATATATTTAGAAATAAAAATAATAGACGCCAATGTTTTTCGATCCTAGTGTCAAAAGTATGATAATAAAAATCTCATTTTCATATAAAATATTATAGCCAAATTATTGAATCGAAAAGGTATTTAAAAGCTGTTAATTAGTGGAACAAAATTAAAAAACTTAATAAAAAAACAGATTTATGAATGAAAATTCAAATCTTTGTTAATACAGTGGCGTGGGCAGCCACAGTAATTTTGACTCTATTCAGCATATTAAAATTAATTAATTTATGTTAATTTTTATAGGTATATACATTGATGTATATGTTATCACGGGGTATACAGATAAATTACGTTCTGATTGAAAGAAATGTCGGAAAAAAGTATATTATTTAATCCATACATACCATTATCATCACGCCTGTCCCCAAAGTGGAGGGCAAGGTGTTGTAGCAGATATATTCAATGAAAAATTAAATTTGTATTTCACAAAGCAATGTTTATTTTCATTTACTTATTAACAAGAACAATATTGACATTGTCAAAGTATTTAAATTCAAAATCTATGACGTATATTTCATCTGTAACTACCACAGAGGTCCGCAACATTACCTTTGTGGTAACAACAGTGTTAACCATATTCGAATATTGTAAGGCAAACAACATTGATGTTTCAATTCACATCAAAATGTACTTAAGTTTTTTCAACTCAATAGTCAAGGCGGGAATACAACCGGTGACCTCTGACTGAACTGAACGAGTTGTGTCAACTCAGCTATCTTGCTAACAAAAAAATTTGAAAGAAATACCAATTGTATCAATGAAAAGACGAACCTATAAAAGTATCTATTTGATGAATAGCCTCCATATAGTGATCGACCACTAAACTCTTTTGTGTGTCTGTTTGCACCCAGCCCAGTGTTGACAAGCATTGTTGCACGGGCGCAGTTATCAACGCGACATCATTTGTAATAATCTACATCGCTTTTTTGTGAAGCCTACTATAAAAGCTATACAAACAAATAAAAATTCTTTTTTATTTTGATTGTTTAAAGTTTTTTAAGTACAGCTTATCTTTATTCAGATGGTTTTAGTACCTTCTTGATAATTATTTTCTTACTTTAAATGTAAATGTCTTGACAGAATTTACCTTTTGAGTTTATAATAATAATTATAAAACTTGTACAGTCAATTGCATAAATATTATTAAGCATACATACACTTTTGGCAGTACTCTGGGAATAAAGACAGTCTTCTGTCAAAATTTACCTATAAATATGCGTGTAATTTACCTATAAATAGTTGTTTATAATGAACTGTACCTACAGTTACTGTAGGTACAGTTCATTATAAACAACAACAACGCTATTCTTACACTGAAATGTCTTCGGGCATACAACTGTGATAATATTCTTTGTCCGTTCTTATCTTGTAAATCTTTGAACAATATCCACAACGTCGCGAATTAAGTTTTCGTTATAATAATAAGGCTGCATGATGAGGGATGGCGTCCCAATGTCGTCCGTTAATGACGCCTTTGACACAGCTAATTTAATAAACTATACCTCAACGGAGTCGACGACATTCGAGCGCGCGGGCATAAAAATGTCGGGTCTTGTCCAATCAATCTTGGTCGCCTACCTGGCGATCGGCCGCACAGATAACCCTTCTTCAATGCGTAATACCATTAAAACAACGGTGACAATCCAACCAAAAAATAATTTTCAACAGCTCTTTATCGACCCATACCTCCACTCCCATCTCTAATCCCACTAATTTAAGGTCAACTTTGCATCGAACACGACAATTTTATTTCCGATGATTAAAAATGTGAGATGATGATCATTGCGGGGGCTCCCACTGCGAAGGTTTGTTTAACTTCTTTGTTTTTCTGGATTCCTGGTCGTTGGTCCGTTTTAATTAATGCCCATCACGTATTTTTTTCGATGTTGGTTTTTCGATCCTCTATTTTTTTGTTGTTTTTATCTGAAGTTTTTGAAATATGTCCGTGGGTCGTGTGTGATGCGATATCTCGATGTCTCGCTATTGTTTTCGATTTGATATATTTATGCGTTGGTCCCGAGGAGTGTTCCCGTGTGTTTTTTGTGCGGCGCTGAGTGCCTGGTGACGCAGCCCGTGGATCATCAATTGTTCTTGCTCTCCCGATGTTATTTATGTGGGTAGACGAAGCTTAAAATGGCTAGAAAATTGACAGTTGTCTCCTGCCTTCGTTTGGATGGGCATTAGCATTTTTATATCCATAATAGCTATTTATTATAATATTTACTTAAAACTAACAGAGTAGGACCGTTAAAAGGTTATAAATTGGTATAAAACGACGAGGTGAAAGTTTGAGACTTTTATGAGCGTGATAAAGTCGATGGAACATGAAATAAAGGCGTTCACAGAACTGTAGTGTGGTCTATTTCCCTGAACGTGGCCCAATTAACGTAATTAAGTTATTTATTATGGTCTATCCGGAGGTGTGCTTCGAGATAAACCTTGTATCGTGGCGTAAGAATTTGTAAGTGCAACCAGTTTAGATAAGGCCAATTCGGATGCTGCTCTATCTGGCTGTACTGTGTTTTGTAGCATAGAGACTTCTGTGGTTATGGAACGATGAAAATGGAGTTAGGTGAATTAAGTATAGGATGTTTTATTCCGACTTTCAAACCAAGTTAAAACCATTGCTTTGTACAATCAAATATAATGAAAACTCTAGTTTTTTGTTTCCTTTCGATTACTCTGTACAGAAATGTTAGTAAATGAAACGATAAACTTACCCATTTTTAAATAGATTTGATTTTATATTGCAGCAGTTTAGTTTTGTCAATATTTTCATTATAATAAAATTTGCGAACTAAAAATAACTAAAGACTTCATAATATAGAACTTTATGAAATCTTAAAATATGTGACAACTGCAAACAAAACGAAAATTATTTATGATAAAAAAATTGTTGCGTACGTTACTTCACGTATTGCAGTATTTATTTCGAGACGTACAAATACATCTGACCTGTTTCTGTGTCTTTTTTCCCAATTCTCTTTGTAAAGTATCCGTTTTATCTTTCCAGGTAAGTGTTGATGAAACTCGAGCCATTTTTTCTTGGACGCGGGTACGTACTTACTTGAAACTGATCCGAGATAAGCCGCGCAGATGCGAGCGCGAGCTTGCGTTTGTTTTTGGAAAAATGCTCGTAACAAGGTAAGTTTAGGCTCTTTGCCTCTATGTTAGGCAAAAAGGCTTTGTACCTTTTAATACGTTTTAATTGGGACAAGAACGCACACTTATGTGTAGAATAATACAGAGAATATCATAGGAATATGTGTTTCACAACCAATTTAAACAAATTTTTATTTTAGTCAGTAGACGTCTGATGCTAATTGATTATAATGTTACTCGTAAAAACATATAACATTATCAGAACAAGGTATAAAAAAAATCTAAAAATTGTCCACCAGATAATCGAAGCTACCTATAATGTTGCTATTCTTTTTATTTTAAGAGAAATATGTTTTGTTTTCTTTAATAAAAATATGTGATACAAATGTTTTAGATGATTTAGTTAAGAAACTCAGAGGCCGATTCCATTCTTTATTCTATTCCATATATTCTATATTCGATTTTATATTCCTCTTAGTTTTTAGTAATTTTTGAAATACGCTGTAGACTTATCTGTGACTACAATGTTTGTTTTATCGTTCTTCAGGCAGTCAAGCCACGATTAGTAACTTGTCGCCCTCCACCTTTGTAAATTAGTAATCGTCCTCACTGTAACATACGGTTATTTGTGTACAAATTTATATCTGTTTGTCCGTCCGTCTCCCGTTACGAGTCCCATCGGGCACCGAACCCTAGCCCTCCGCTCAATAATGCAACGCGAACATATTTTTGAATCTAATCTTAAACTTTGTTGGTATATTATTTTTTGTAACAGTAATCAGGGATGCCGATGCCTTAGAGTAAAAATTTGTGACAGGAATCTGTAATGTAAAACTCATTCCTGTTTCTGGTAGAATATTTTAGATAGATGTTATGTAAAACACAAACGTAACTATATTCTTAAATGAATGAGCGTTACTGAGTTTAAAGTTAATGAATTTGTATGGAGAAAGACCAACAAATGGTAGGATTGTGTAAATGATCAGGGTGTGGTGGTGGATAGCGTGCATGAGGGAATCGTGTTCCGCCGACCACACATATAATTACAAACAGAACAGAAGTGTCTCCTTTTTGCAAAATCTGCGATCCTGGTTACAACCATAACAATAGTTCTTTTTAGACTATGTCGAAACCAAATCGTTAATCCACGCCACCGAACTACTCCATGAAAGATAACACTATTAACATGAATAAATTCGCGTTTAATACGAAAGTTATTAGCCCGGGAGCCGCGGTCCGAAACGTCTTTATTCCCGAAAAAGTAATTAACTTTTGATCCATTACAATATTGTCATTTGTGCCAACATCTGCGCATCACTCCGTATATTACGACAATCTCGGCCGACGCGTCCACTGGCCCGGAAAATTGAAACAAGGGAGCAAAAATGCACAAAATGTAATAGAACAATTCGCAGGGCCCTTATTACATGCCCTCATGATTCAAAATTGCCTGTATAATGCGTCGTGATCTTGGTGTTGCGAATTACACAAACCTACGCAGTTTAGTTGTTATGTTGTGAGTAATCACTGTTTTATTTGTGTTTTGTTTATTTGAATAAAATTATTTTTACGGCATTAATCACAAAGTCAATTAACTTGCTTTAAAGCTCTTAATTTCCAAACACGTTATATCTATATTTATGACAATATTTATGTGATATAACTAAATATAGTACGACGCTTGCCTAGTAACAAACGTGTTAAAATTATCAAATATGGATGAAAAACATTTAAATATTACCTCAAGCGCGTCTGGCTATTCTTATATTATCGTAAAAGATAAATTTCTGGTGTTATATAAATCACGATGCCCTACGTCTTAAAAAATAAAGCTTTTTCAATCCCCCAAGCCCTCCCCACTCCAGAGTCCCTTAGGAGCAGAGAAAATCGCAACACGATCGTCATTTGAAAAATAATGATGTCATCAAACACTAATCCGAAAGCTTTCATGTGGATTACAAGTTGACAATACACAGACGAGATAAGCAAATACAAATACAACAAAAACGAACTTTATGCCTTAGTTTTAAGAACTACACCCCTATTTTGCAAGTGCAAATATTTTGTGTCCAGCTCCTGTCCTATCTAACCACGATTGTCTCTTTACTACAGACAAAACTAGTCTTTATCGACTTGGAGCTTAGGCTCATATTGCCAGCTTGTAATATTTGCTTGCTTTCATGCGTAGAAAGAAAGCAGTGGATTATGACTTCTACTTGTTTGTGATAAGGTTTTTTTCAGAATGGGGTGGTTTAGGGGTATGAGCACACTTGCGCGCTGGTGCGTCATTTCGATACATTAGGCGTGTGATTTATGCGCGGGAAGCGGCGGAGTCAAAACATGCAGGGTGCTACGCGGCCTGCACTTAGTAGGGCTGCCCAAATATTTAGTTGTCAAAAACCGTATAAGTGTATCAAACTGTAAAAAAAAAATTGATAACATATCCTTAGACCCTAGAAACTCCTTCCTCCTACTAGAAATGGATTGTTACGTTATCAGACTGCTTGAATGTGCTAAAGAATGCTATTGTGTATACAGTCATAGTGAATGTACTGAAAGATTTGTTTGTTGGGTCAATGTTAATAATCATTTAAGATGTTTCTTAGTCGGTTTTTTTTAAATACACCAGGTAGGCATTATCCAAAGTGTGGCTAAGTTAAGCTCGCAGACTCAAAAAATATTCCAGGCTTGAAAAATCCCAAATTTTTCGGCAAATCCTCTGTTCAGCGGAAAATTAACATAGCGTTGGCATCCCTGTTCCCATTTGGCAAATGGCCGCTGGTCCCAGGGCGCTCCGCCGCGATCGCTCGCATCGCTCCAAATTACTATAAACGGATATAGCTTTTTGTCACTCTCCCAAGATCCTTATCTCTCCTGTTCCTCTGTGACAGGTGGAGAAGGATGCTGCTTGTTATTTATCTATGAACCATAAAGTTTAGGTTTTTTTATATTATGAGACTTAAAATATAACTAAACTTCAGCAAACCCGAATCCCCAAAGGAATATTCCCCATGCTTACTTGTCCACAAATAAAAATTATAATAAATATGAACACATTTTACTCAGTGCGCAATTTTAGAGTGATACGTGTACGAACATACGGACCCACAAACTTGTTTTGGCTGTTGCTCTAGTAAAGTATATATTAGTTGTTTTTTATTCCAAATATAAATAATATCCTACAGTGGACGAATATAGACTAATGAACAATGAACAGACAATACAAGTTTTGCTCCTCCTGGCAACTCATAAAAAAGGTACATAGACAGAGGTAGATTATTTGTACTTATTCTAAATATTTCTAATCGTGCATGTAGATCTGTGATGTCAATCGTCGCGCCATAGACGATAAACTTGGCAACGCACTACCCGATTTAAATTGAATGTAATTGAATACTAATGCCTAACCTTGTCGGTGCGTCTGTCACCGGGTGGGGGAACCGCCGCCGCGCCAATGTTATGTGGGAAAGCGAGGACTAGTCCTAGGAATCTTTGGCACAGTATGATAACGGAGATTGACGATTTATTCATTTCAAATACGTATGTACTTCGAATTTAAATTAAGTTCATTTTGTAAGAGATTACTGGCGATAAATAGTTAATTCTTCATTGCTGAAAAATCTTTTCACTAATTACATTGCTTACTGCGATTCGCATTTACTTTTTGGTAGAATCTAAAAAATATCTAACTGTTCAGAAATTGCATTACTTACTGCAATTTGCATTTCCTTTTTTAGTAGAATGACAAAAATCCTGTATTGGACCTCCAGTGGGTACAAAGGCTGGGAGTCAGGTTAACATTAGTTAGTAGTAAATATTAACAGTAAAATCTGTTACTATTATCATTAGCATGTTGTAATATTTATGAATACTTCAGAAATATTCTAGTATTTTTTTTATAAACTAGTCAGTTATTTTACTACCCTAATACTCTGAACATTGCAATCATATTGCAATACTATTTCCAGCCTCTATAAAACCGATCTGTTTCGAAAACAGCACTGACGCCTAACACCAATTCATCATAAACACGAAGGGGTTCTCTTTGCAAGTAACAGTGTTTTAGTAGGAGGGTTGCAAGGGTTAATTCACAGGAGTAATTTTATTGGGAGCGCGCGGGGGGTCAACGCGGTTCAACACTAAATCGTGTTTTGGGCACTCTAATTTGTTTTCCGAAAGTTGTTTGAGGGTGTCTCTGATCTACTACCCTTTCATGTCGCCCTGGTACTTTTTGTTTATTAATCAGCATTTTTTTATCTTCTTTATATAACCTGCCTACTAGTGGGAAAAATCTATTGAAAAAATAGAGACTAAGTTATTTCTAGATGAAGATTGTCGCTAATATCTGAAGTCAATTCCATGTACCTAATTTAGGAAGTTTTTTTGTGTAACCGTTTTTGATCTCTACCATTTCACAGACTCAACCGTTTATTCATGATAAAATGTGTAGACTATGGAATATTGTACGGAATCGATCTTTTTAGAATTCTGATTTCCTTTTTCACGCATTCAGGAAATTACTTGCCTCTAAAAGTAAAAATAACTTTTTTGAATGTTGAAACGCAACATTTCTTTGTAATTTCTTAATGGTACGATGTCACACAGCTTCCTAAGCAAGCAGCTAAGAATTAAAATGTCCCCTTAAGAGTTTTTAAAGTTACACCCTCTTCCCTTAATGAACGTAGGCTATTAAACAATTACCATTTTAGCTACGACACCTGGCTCCCGGTACGAAACCCATATTCTATTAATAAGATAACAGAATAATGCGACGTTAACGTTCCGCTTCCATTAGGAAAGGCAGTAAATTATAAAGCTCCTTAACACCTTATACTCGCCTGGTATCGCGACAAGGTTAACTTGGAAATTTCTTCATTGAAAGAAGATAGGCAAATTCGAATCGGAATATGCCTAATTAACCTTCACTTCTGATAAACAAACAAGAAATATTTGCTCAAAGAAAAATTAAAAAATAAAAAGCAATACTTAATTTACATATTCAGCTAACGAATTTGATATTTAAATATTTACACAATGAATCCACAAATATTCTCAACCATATCCTGCATCTGTTCGCTCTGATTTTCTAAGTTTCAAAACATGAACAATAATTCTGCGATTTGGTTTCCTTTCATAGTAATAAACTCAACAAAAACTTGTTATTTTTAAATACACAATTAATTTTCTAATTTTAGCTATTTGACGTCAATTCTTCTTTGTTACAAAACAGCTGATTCCAAAAGTCTTATTCAATAATAACCGTCATATCTCAGCCGCGCCCGCGTCGCTCCGTTAAAAACAACGGAACCATTATCGTATATTAAATTCAGAACTCGTGACTCCTATTTTCGTCCATCCATGAATTGAATTTTTTATGGGACGTGCTAGAGATGTTGTCATTTGTTTTCATTATGTTGCAACCCCAAGAAGAAAATATCTATAATAACGAGCTATCAAACTTTTTTCGACTGTGTGTTAACATTGTTTCGCTCGACTAGTATTTATAATTGACGCGATGTTTATAAATTAATTTTTACGAAGAATTTTAAATGTGTATGTGTTTGACGTGTGAAATTATTGCTGCTGTCGCAACAGTAGTTATGTAATGACTAGTCCAATTATTTTTTCAATAGCGTATAGTATTGCTAATTTTAATTAATTGTAAAATTTATCAAACACTGATGAAGTAGTCCAGTGAGTTATGCGTTTATCTAATTAAATTTTATCATGAATTTAATTTTGTAATAAGTTATACCAATAAAATTTGCAATGAATATTGTGGTGGTTTATTGTTAAAAATGATGGGCACATGAATAGGTAATATATTCGGCGTCGTAATATATTACTATCAGGATTATTATGTAACATTGTTATGTATGTAAATTGTCTGTATAATTAAAAAAAACTTGCACTAACTACAGTTTGTTCCGTTATTTTCGTATACTCATCGTTGGTAAGTAATAATAGTTTTAAATTATTTAAGGGCAACCTTCAAACGAAATTTGGGTGTTACCATTGCCCTCTCCTACGGGGATAGAGGCGTGCTGATATGATATGTTGTGATGTTAAAGCTAACCGTTAATTCATGATATACTCGTAGTTACAACAACGTTGACACATACCATATCAACGGTTTCTAACTATAATGTTTGAAGTATTTTTTATTTCTGGAAAACAATAGCTTTTCCTGAAGTTTATAACTGTTATTTATGCGCAGACGTCATTAAAACTCAAACAATGCGATCTAATCGTGTAAACAAAATATAATAAAGATTAACGACTCACGATTAGATAGAAATGTAAAATTATTGAATAAGGGATTCCTGGACACAGTCAACTCGTGGACAGTATGATGAATCTTTACAGGGAATACTTCAGATAGAGTCACTGATAAAATCATGACATGACATATAACATCACTGTATCGAAAGATACATTTTTTATAGTTTTCTTAGCAAGAAAGCTAGCAAAAACTCTACATGTGAGTCAACACATACCTTCTTTTACTTATTGATGAAGGACAACTAAATGGAATTCGTTTAAAAGAGAACAAATAAGCATTTGTTCTCTTTTAAACGAATTCCATTTATGGACGGTACTTATTGGTGCTTACTGCTTCATGGTATCCGTGTTCGAGACTCTCTCAGCGTAAGATCTTGGCGAGTCTGGGAGTACTTAAATTTATCGATACTCTCACGAGCACTTCCGTAGAATCGACTCGGGTTCTGCAGTTCTCCGAGCTTTGTACTGCTTGATGGTTTCTCTTTTTGTCGTTACTTATCGACTCTCCCAGTGCCTGATCTTGCTAACTGCGAATACTCACAAAAATTTCCCAAAATACCCACAACGAGCCTTTCTCTGCGAATGACTTGGGGTTCTGCCAAAGCAATTCTCTGAGCCTCGCGGTAGGGTAGTAATAATGAGTATGTCAGGGAGTTTTAGTAGGTAGTGCCGGTATTTCTAGTGAGTCCTGCCCCCTATTCAGTAGGTATTCCTCGTCAAAAGGTTACTGTTCCATAGTTAACTGGACCACAGCGACGTGGAGTAAGCCACGGCGCCTACCGCCCGCCGCGCCCCGGCCGTTGTGGAGAAAAAAAATCAACATTTTTATTATGCGCACACGCATGCAGTGTCGCAGACCCAGATTAGACGATAATACAGCATTGGTTTCAAAAATGATACTATCTGATAAAATTTTTGTGCTAAATTATTATGTCTTAAGTTACTTACTGGGCTTAGTTAGAGACATGTAGAATGAAGAGGGAGAGAAAAATCGTAACTTTCAGAAGTCTTCCACATTGAGAATATTTTTCTACAAGCAAGTCTTTTAGTGAAACTCTTTAGTTAAAGGTACTATAATTACTTCTAGGACGATGAGAAGGTAAGATTAGTATCTTTCCATTTCAATCCGTATAGAGTCACACCAAATTTTTTTTATTAGCAGAGACTAAACTGCGAAGTCTTTGAATAGAAGACGAATTTAGTAACATTTTGTTGCATGATTAAAAAATAATCTCTCTTCCATTCTCCTCTCTGTCTCTCGTGATATTAACAGTCCCCTTTCTAGAGAATGAGGACATGCTCAATCTCACAAATAATTCGTTTTTTCTTCCATTTGTTCGAACTTCTCTATCACTTCAGTAATAGTATATTTATGCCGTTAACACACCATTTACGTAAAACACTAAAACTCCAATGTAAAAGACTCAGGATCCCAAAAAGAATCAGTACCCAATATAAAACAATAACCCGGTCGCTTCATCACAATAAAAGTCATCCAAAACTGAGATCGCGGAGTCCGTATGAAACGGATTTAAATATTGGTGCGCGTGCGACGATGACTCCCACGCAGCGAGCTTGGGACAGACCAGTGCTACTGGTACTGTCGTTATGTATGTATGTAGCACACACTAAACATTCATGCATATATACACGCGTTCATCCCGGTGGGTAGGCAGAGATGACTTAGTATGATCCTGGCACACACTTTCGCTTCATTTATTTCCAATAGTATCTTCATACACGCCCTTCTGTTGAAGGGTAAATAAGAAGCTTCCTGTCAATTATCATAAAGCGCTTTCCCGAGTGTTTAGGTAGGAGAATATACACGATCTACCTGACAAGTGCTTATGTAAATGGGGGGCGAGCCTGGTGTTGTTAACCTGACACATTATAAGGCAAATTATATTCATAATATTTATTCATAATATTGATCAAACTTCATTGATATAAAGAGTAGCCGAGTTGGGACGGATGGGGCCGCGTTCAAGAGGCCGCGGGTTCGATCCCACCGCCGCGCCGCCGTCACCACTGAGTTTGAATAAAACTTCAGTTCATTGTGAATACCGCTTAACACCTCTGCCTACCCCTTCGGGGGAAAAGTCATGATGATAATAATTTGTTTTTTATGTTTTGTGTTCATTGATACAAGCGGGAATCAAACCGGCGCGGCGGGTAGTCTCTTGCCGCAGCTCCGTTTTTCTCAAATCGGCTATCGCAGCTCGTTTCGTATGATTACTTTAAAAATTGTAAACAAATGGTTATTTACGAATCACACTGATGCGATCGACGCACCCGCAAGTACGCGCGTAGATGCGTTCGAACACGTATCCACGCACAAAGATCCGTCTCTTGCGGCTCAGTGTTAGATCTTACTTCTAATGTCTATACGAACAAGTTAAATATATATAATTCGATAACAAGATCTCATCTGGATATATTATGTTTCGCCTTCTAATATATCTCTTGGCTAGTAGCTCGCTCTTGAATGAACAAAGCAACGGTAATCTGTCCGTATTATAATAAAAGAAACATTTATATTTCCCCAAATCGTAACGAATCTTTTTAATGGACCGTAAACTAGAAACTTCAATATTTAAACAACGCATTTTAATTTGTATCCGTTTAAACTAAATGCCGTATTAATTTTTAAATAGTATAAAGGTATTTAACGAACTAATCTATAGTTATCTTAATAGTGATTTGGAAAAGTGGAAGCCGGTTTCTGAGTAGTTTGTGAACGTGTAACACACGTCTATTATTATGTAATACTCGTTCTATTTTGCTGGTTTTTTTTTTACATTTAATATTAATACTTTCAATTTACTAATAAGCATTGTAGAATAGAAAATATTGTATCCTGTAGTATTTTTCCTTTGAACTTGTGTTCATATTTTGATGATTATTTCAAAGAAAATTTTGAAATTTTAGTGAAGTCAAATTTCATTTCAAGTTTACATGCAAATTACAATGATTTAAGATTGATCTTTTCTTTCCCTCTCGTCTTTATATTTATTACACAATCATTTGTCCCCATCGAGACTAAAACCCAGGAGCTCCCATTATTATGCCTATAATATGTGAATATTATGGCGACATCACACCTCAAAGCATATGAAATAATAAAAAGTACACCGACAAAGAACTTTCTTCAAAACGATGAATTATTCTACGAATGTCTCCGTTTTATTCGGCTACCAGTTAAATAAAACGGCTTTCTTTAAAGGTATGTAAAATAATTTCTCCGGAAGCCACCCATAAACACACCACTCTTAATATAAATCATCCACTTAACACCTTTTTTTTTAAGTAAACGCAGTGACAATATCGTCTAAATATACCAGGAAAGCATAAAAAGTCGGTAGTTTATTTTGGAGTACTGATGAGAAACTATACAGGGACGCTTGAGCTACGAGCGAACGTCGTCGCTGTGGACGTTACCCGTCCATCATACATATACACGTCTCTCTTGCACGTACACCGCAAATGGTAGTTATATCTCACTCCACAAGTCATGCGTAGCTTGAAACAATAACGGTAATAACCTCCCGGACTATATTCGATGTTTGAAATTTGGAATCGTTTAGTGGTTTCAGAACGGGACTGTCATAATAAAATATGGTTAAATGTTCGCGTTATTTCTGTAAACTTATGTGCGCCTAATACTTTTTTGCGTCGATATTGAAAAATGTCGGATGCGTCACGATTGTGTCCGTGTTTTTTACTTGTTTTGTCTCGGGCGACACAGAAATGCTTTCTGGACGTCGCCCGTTATCGGTCGCTAAAGAGATTCGCGATGTTTTTTGATGCGAAGCACTTTTGTATTCAAATGGGTTGCAACTTGAGATATACAAAACAGGTAACTCTCGCTGACTCGTAAATCTCGCGCGCGAGCATAAATCTTAGCATGCAAAAGAATAGACGAGTAGATGCTACCGTTTGATGGCCAGACAAGATTTTCAAGATTTATTAAATAATTCACAAAATGTTGTACATGTTCCGTGTTTGATATTACATCGTATCTCATCAATTAGGAAGTGATTGATCTGAACTACTTAATGACAAAAATAAGATAAGATAGATTTACTTCAGTTCGAGTAGTATGCTGTTGAACTACACCTACATTTTATACAGAGTCAGAAAGTCCTTTTACCTATTCAATTTTTAGTCTGAATTTCGTGCTTGTGGAAATTTTGTACATCTAGCAAGATCAATACAAATCCATGCTAGATCTATCAAGTGCCAAACTAAGTTAGATCCAGAAAGAATAATTAAAATCCGTCCAAGCAGGGAGGCATATTATAGACACATAAAGATAAAGTCATGTGTTTCCTCGTGAGGAAGGCCTGTGCCCAGCAGTGGGACGGATATAGACTGAGGAAGAGAGAGAGAGAAAGATAAAGAACCATAAATTGGTTTTGACTTTCGTTGCTTTATCAAAGACTGCATAGGTATTGTATTTTGTTCATAATAATGTATGCAAGACATTGCCCCTGATATTTTTATTATAGTTAGGTTTCAATGTTGTGAAAAGAGCGAATTTGAAGAATTTTATAATTTTCTTTTCTTTTTCATAACTTTGATACCAGAGATCCTTTAACAAACAGTAATTCAAAGAATCACACTTATTGAAACTTTGTGCACGGCTTATAATGTACCTCAAAATATTATCTCTAGCTTTAAGCACAAAAAACAGCCTTAGTTCATATATGTCAGTCCGATCACATCATGAGAGCCAGTGTATCGTGCCGCCATTATGATAATTCAATCCTTAATATCCCTTTAAGCGGCACAATGGTAGCATCAAACATTATTCTATGCCTACAATACGCCATAATTCGTTGCTGGGGTGGTTTCGTAAAAATGCAACGGCTTACACGCGAGCGGGCGCGGCGGGGCGCGAGTGTGGGCGGGAAACGGCCTATTCATAATTATAACTACAATTGGTCTCAAATGAGGTTAAGTGACGCTTGCATGTTATTGGTTCAAGAATTGTTTGTGTAACATGAAAAAGAAAGGATAGCTAGCATGATCTCTGTAGCCTGTACCACTAAGCTCGGATAAAACTTCTGTGTCTGTGTCTTCCTTCTGTTCTGTGTTCTGTGGCTTCTGTTCTTCTCTACCTTCAGTATTTACAGTTTCCACCTATCACACTAAGTGCAGTCAGTGTGATACGTGCAGTCAGCAGTGCTTGGTGAAGCGCGGACTATGGCAATGGTCTGCTTTTGCGGTGCTTTTGCCTAGTCTCTGACTAACCGTTACGGGATAATAGTCATGATTGTATGTATGTATCTACAGTTTACTGTAGAATATCACTTGCATCACACTGTGCCCTGTGCATAGCAACAAACTTGCCGATGTTATTGTGAATATCATACAAAATGTGCTTGTCTACTCCGCTGACCACTTCGGCGATAGAGGATAATAATAATAATATGTTATGTTAACATATAATCCAGAACTCTATATGATATATTGATTTATAATAATTGACTCTCCAAAACTCGTTCGATATCCAAATAATTGCTTTTTGTCAGGTGATTAGCGGCGAAGCGTAAGCCTGTCTTATGTAAAAATCCGTAATAATGTATTTCTGAAATGTCGTGTATTCTATCGTGTTGTTCTTTTCTTGCTAACTAGATTATCCTCCATCTTTAACCGCTCCGCTTATCTGCCCGCTGCCCGCCACCACTCGACCGCACCCTCCCCGTCGCAACGCATTAGACGCACGGACGGACACACTGTTCGGATGAATTATTTAATATTAAACTGACGATGCGGTGTTTTGTTACTCGCATGCCGCGTCGCCGTCTGCGCAGTCCGCCGCGCCGTTTTCTTGTTAACACTTATTTCTTTTCTATCATTTCTAAATCAAATGTGAAAGATACACAGAGTATAAAACTGATGTTTTTATTGCTACTGTTTTTTTCTGGTGGTGATTCGGTCAGTCTTGTTACGTGGATAGATTTGACCACCTCGATGCTGTCATGTACCGACTTTATATTTGTCTATTTAATTGAGGAGCTCAATGGCGCAGTGGCTAGCACGCTTTGGCTTTCGATTGAAGACAAAGCTACCTTCGCCATGGTCAGGCCGTGGATGGGTGACCAAAACTTTGTGATCTCGAGCTCCTCCGTGTTTCGGAAGGCACGTATGCATGGTCCCGGTCCCGGTCGCATTTGAGACCGTTTTTACCCACCAACTCGCATTGGGCCTGCGTGGTGGTGTTACGGCCCATACTCCTCATCTGTTTATCCATTAGGAAGGCCTGTGCCCAGCAATGGGATGTATATAGGCATTAGGCTGAGGACGATATTTATCGTTGCGTTACGGCAATAATAAGTAGGCAGATTAACACTATCGTAACAGTACACCAACAATTGCATTCATAATTGATAACGAGTAGACATACGAGAACATTACGATATTTATATTTTGGATAGAAATATTTCTTCATCCTTTTAAAATTATTTTAAATGAAAACCCAGACTCGTGTTCATCATACATTCATCTGTTTCGGCTGATGTTTCAAGTAACTCTAAGCTTAGTATGAAAGTTTATTGCTATTTCTAAGTATGTACTACATAATAATATGTTAAACCCGTAGTTTATACTAAGTTTCCAGTAAACCTAATAACAGTAATATTCTAACAGTTCCAACAAGCTTGTTAATATTTTGTCGTTAACTACATTTAATAGACTGCGAGAAAGACAAGTCGTAAAGATAATTCATGAGTTTTAAATTACAGACCCAATATATCCAAGCTATTCTCAGTAATGTGGAGTTCGTGAATGTAATACTAAGACTTGGGTGCTTATATTAAAAACTACAAAAACAAAGGTAAACAAATTATGATTCAGTCTAAAATAATCGTTTCTCTAAGAGTTGTTTAAAAATCCATTTCAGTAAATAAAACTAAAATACTAGGCAAATAGTCTGTATGGGTACCTCCAACCATTCCTAGGTCCAGCGCTGTCATAGCGCTTTCGGAAGAAAGACCTGGCGGAATTTTACAGTAATAAACACCCTACAATCTCGTTATCTAACTCTTCGATATTTATTTATATAAAAAAATATTACTTCGGGCTCCAGATATACATTTACATAGATAACGAAAGTATAACGATTTGCATTGCTGTGACGTCACAGGCGCAGCTTTGCAAAACTTGACCTTTTGACATTTACTGTGACGTCACAGCCGTAATTTTGACGGATCCAAACTGATTGAAAAATACCGATGCCGCAGGTGGTCCTCCGCCAATTATCACACAACGAGGCATTTTGTAAAAATCTTCGCAGCCATTCGGACCCACGCAGACTAGTTAGCAGTGATCAACCCCGACGTTTGATCGGGGTTTTCGAATTCGCGCAGTACATGCATTTGCGTCATCTATTTAATTGTATATCTGTGGGCTCCATCTTACTTGACTCCGCAAAGCATCAGTAACTATATATATGTGGTGTTTCTGCTTGAAATGTAAGAGTAAAATAACTGTCAAATTCTAAGCGATGCGATTTTTCACAACACTTATTTTATTTTGTAATTTAATTGCTTTGATTATTTATGTGTGGTTTATGTCGTGTCACTATTTTAATTTAATTTAGTTTATATTCTATTCCATTGTGTACTGTGGCGTTAAATTATATCTTAGCTTTAATTCTTAGCTGACGATGTACGCTTACCAACACTGAGCCCAGTAAAAGTTGATTTTTTTCTCTATTTAGCGGTAGTGTAGACCACAGACGTATGGTGAAGCCAGACAGCTAGACCCCGCATCATTTTAGTGCTGTCATTGTATTACAAATACTAGAATACATTAGCTCCTACCGTCTAGACTCCGAAATTGGGTAAGTCTGGATTGATGTCCGAATTATTGGCACGCCATTACGTGTAGGACACGGCAAGCAGCCGAGGACATGAGGTCATTTTCTGTGCTCCATAAATTTAGAGAATAGTATTAGTTTAGTTACATACATAATATGTCATCACGCGTCTTTCCCCAGGGATAGGCAGAAGTATTATAAATTTCGCCAGATATGTCTACGTCACCATGAGTGTGTCCCTAAGAGTCTGCAATCGGCCGGAATTATATGTGAGTGTGACACCTATAAGACATGCATCTACCTACAGATAGAGAGAGAGAGTGAGTTTCAGAGTTACAACTCTGAGACCCTAATAGTAAGTCGTCGTAAAAGATGTAAAGTTGTGTGACTGGTGACAAAAGCTCAGCATTGCAAGAACTTGTAACGAGGCGCTATAACAACATAAGGGACTCTTTGCTGTCATGCGCTCTTATTTTGCCATTTCCTTCTTTGTTTATTAAAAAAAAACGAACCATCGGTTCTGTCTGTCTGTTTTTGATCTCCAACAGTTCAAATTTCAATCCAAATTATTATTATAATTAATATACCTACTACATATAACTTGGCTGACTGGAAAAGAGCAGACATTTAAAGTATCTAAATATCTTTGTTAGGGCACTATTAGTGCCTTCGTTTTTTATATATAAATATATTACCAAAAGTGACGACCTGCGCCTTTTATTTATCTCCGGGTTCGCCACGTCACAAACTGATACTGCATTGCTATCTGAAGATATGCCAAGAGTACATTCGCTGGTAAAATAGTTAAATTTCAGTTCAGAGTTCAAGTCTCCCTTAATACAGCATAAATATTCCTCTAGAGGTGTACAGCGCATGCGGGATATTACAAGAACAGGTATCAAACCGCATTACATTTGTATATCGGTATGTTAATACGATAATCGAATAAAGATGGCCTACGCCAGCCACATTGAATAATTCATCCAGCAAATTGTAATATTATACGGAATACTTTGAAATTTGTCGCTGCGGACGCGCAAGTTATATGGTACGTAATTTGGCGATCGGTTGCATGAGGAAATGTTAGGAGTTGCTTGTTGGTGTTGGCGAGAGGTCGAACGATCTTAATGTTCTCTGATTCATATATTTTATCGTTTTATATCCGCGTCAATGCTATATGGTAGAGAGACGAAGAGTAGAGAGAAGGTAAAATTTTATCGTACATAAATACTCCTAGGCCATGAACAACACCTTGATGATGAAGACGACTTACCTAAATCAACGATTTAAACGAGGTTAGTCGATAGTGGATAAATTTCTCAAATGTCAAAGTATATTATTGTTATGAACGTAAGTCATATCAGGTTTTTGACACCTATGTCAACCCGTTTTGGTTATAGGCGTATTAATGTTTCTTAGCACAAATCAAATGGAATCTGCATTTTAGAAAATGCTTATGCGAATTGTCCTACAAGAAACAATTTTTGATTATCATGTTGCGAAGATAAAATGAAGGAGTACCCACGGGGGGCCTAACCCCAAAAAACGATAAAAATACCTTGACGACCTCCGTGGTCGGGTGGTCTGTATGCTGGTCTCAAGGCGTCGTCGGTCGCCTACTCGAGACGTTCTGGGTTCGATCCCCGGTGGGGGCAAATGTTTGGGTGATGAATTCAGGCATTTGTTCTCCAGTCTTGGTTGTTTATATAATTCAGGATATTTATATGTATTCAACTATAAAATATATTTATCCGCAATCTGGTGTCAGTAACACAAGCAGCATTAGTTGCTTAAAATGGAGCTTGTTGATAGGTGTGAATGTTTGAAGATATTTATTTATTTAAATATAACCATTTCACAGTTATTTGTTAAATTAGTTTTTATGGTGTCCAATATTTTTTTTTCTTCAATTCTTAAATATCATAAATAGCTAGTCATGTACTGAATACCATCGCTTTAATATTATTCATGTCAGCACCTATACCTTTGTTTTCATAAATATCCATAGATATAATAATGTTCAGAATTAGTCATCGTTATTAGATATTCTCGAGCGCTACTTTCATTCCGGTAACTGTTCGTGTATTTTTAACTTGATTATAATAAAACAATCACATAGATTATGTCGCGGTGTTATATGAACTGTCACAACGGTGGCGCCTAATAAAAACGTACGAGGAATACGTATGAGCTTCGCACTTATAATACTTATTATTTGAATGTACAATGGACCTTCACTTGTGTCGCTTTAAAAGGAGTTGTCAGAAGATACAGTCACAAGAAAAAATATGTTATTATTTTAATAATTTGTCCCTTTGACATTCTAGAACAAGTAACTTTTTCATCATAAGGTATTAGAAAAATATCATATACTAGCTTTTGTCCGCTACTTCGTCAGCGGTTACTGGTTTTTTAACTATCCCACAGGAACCCTTTAATTTTCCGGAATAAAAAGTATCTAAAATGTAGACCAGGGATATAAGGAATTACCATGCCAAAACCAAAATTTCACTGAAATCGGTCAAGCCATTTCGGAGATTAGCCCGTACAAACAGGGAAACAAAAAATTAAAAAAAAATATTTTTTGGTATTTTCCCTCTTTTTACATCCCCCTGACTTGATTTTAGGATTTTTTTCTATGTACAGACATATTCAGACAGATTCAGAGTATTCCTAAAAAATAATTACCTCGTCTAAAAATAGACAAGTTTTTTGAGCTCTTTTGATTTGTTTTGATAATTTGTTGTAAGTTTAATTGTGTTAAAATTGGACACGGAGACAACTCTTTTTAAGTGCCTCCGAATACATCATTTTATTTGCATTCACTTAAAAACGATAAATAATTTTTATGAAGTGTGATATTACACATATTACTAAAGCTTGTCTAATGATAGATGCAAAATATTATTATCTTTGGATTTGTCGTTGTGAAGAAAACTGGTAAAATGTTAGTATGTAAAATGCAGACATCCCCAAAATCTCCATACAAAACGACAATTTCATAGGTAAAGAACTTATAAATTAGCAGTGAATGTGACCTAGTTAAGGCACTTTATTTAAAAAAAGACGTGTGGCACTCGGGGACTGCCGCGGTAAAGCTATTGCATAGCATTTTGTATCAACTTATTTGTGATAGTAATAAAATGTATGTATATAGAGTACTCACTCATTTTCTTTCATTATTTTTTTTGGTGACTTTCTTCATTAATAATAAATGCTCTTTGTTCATTCATATTCACACACAACGCCGTGTCGAAGACTGCCGAACTGAAAAGACGTTAGACGATGCACGGCCTTCAAGCCACACCTCCTTGCGCATCGGAGTGGGGAGCGTGAGGTTTTTTCGTTACGGAATTTCTGGATTCGGTCCCCGCGCTCAAGGCCCGCGATAGAAGCTATGCAATAGCTTAAAAAAGCTTATTGTTGAAGGAAGATAAGAATTTATAATCACATACTTTAATTTTCAATATTCAGCAATTTGCTCATAAAAAATGGCGACTGATTTGCTCCCTGTCTGTTATAGCATTTAAGCATCGCATGCCATTCTATCTATTTTAATTAATTAATGTAGAGATAAAACTTTCGAATAACAATTAAGAGACATCTAGAGACTTCATCATCAAATCTGTAATGCATTTTTCATATTTTCAGTTAACCGTTAAAATCAATACACTTCTAGCTATTAAACCGTGAAGTAAGTGGTCTACGGGTAATGCATACTTTGTACAGTCGACAAAACGTCAAAGCGTACAATATTGTCAAAATCTTCACTAGATTTTTACCCTTAGCAATTTTTACATAAAGTGCAAAACTGACTGACGATAGAAGATAGTTTATGATAATTTTTACGTCATTAAATCAGTTATTAGTCTCATTAGTCATTAGTCAAGATTTTAAAATTAATCACACAAGCACACTTACTATGTATGATAAATATTTAATCGATTGTAATCGATGTCCGCCGTCCAATAATAGTATCTGACATTCTTAATTGTTATTCAGTTACAGTTAAATTGGGCACGATTGCTTCTGTAATTTCTCTGAAACACTAATATAAGAAGAAGTTCCTTGGCATAGTGGTTCGCATAGCTTTCGGTATTGAAAACATAGCTACCTTCGCTATTTTCAGTCCTTGGATGGGTGACCAAACTTTGTTAGTCCCGATCGCTTTTGCAGTGTGTTGGTGTTATAACCCACACTCCTCATGTGCTTCTGCATATAGGGAGGCATATGCCGAGGGTGTATTATAGCCAGGTGGCGACAAACCTAAAGTCTAATAGTTACATGGGTTTCATGTGTTATTAACCACTTGAATCTTGAGCGCCAAGTGAGTTAGTACTTAGTAACTCCAACATAAAGAAGATTGCACCTAAACAACACGATCATCATACAATCACGCCTGCAATCCCCGAAGGGGTAGGCAGAATCCAAGGAGCACTGTGATCCTTAAGACCACATTTAGCCATACAAAAATTGGGTTTGGTCTGATGAAAAATCGTGAAAGAGCAGAAATGATTATAATGATAGACCCGAAATAAATGTTATTCTATTCTATTTCTTTTGCTGAAGGACTTGTAAGTCAACTTAACGCTTTTTCTTGAATTTTATAGGATGTGTTTCGCACGCAGCTTTTTTATGCTGCTAATCGCTTAACATCAAGTGGCTCGTATACATGTTTGCCGCCCTTTTTATGTTAAAATTTACTCACTTAAAATTGCACTTAACCAATTAAGTGTTCAGAGGCAGGTGTCAATACAATTAACATTCGAGAAAAACTAAGGGTCAGGTTTTTGATCTGTCGTCAGGTTGACCAGTAGGTTAAAATATGGACCAGTGGCGAAAACGTATGGTGTCGTGATATAACAGCTTGCCCAATAATCGAATTACTAAAGTTAAACAATCATTAACAATTTAACCACAACACGGTGCTGGGATTAGTAACATGGCGGCTGGCGGCACAGCTGATGTATATTGCTTGGAATTTTCATCGCAAGTTTAACAATTTGTCAAACTTCTTTGGCGTTTCCTTTGACGCTATTGGTCTAGAATTTAACTATTGTAGGTACTATGACAAAGGATCAAAAACTCACCCTAAGTAAATTAAGGAAATAAAATTAACTGTAATTGAAATTGAATAAAATTACTAAGGTAACATTTAATTTATCATACAGCTTCTAATAGATTATTCTTCCCATTACAATTCGGATAACATTTTATACGCTTAAACTGTGAAATGTGTAAGTAGCCTCTATCTCCGAAGGGATAAAAATAGCTTTATTTTTCCATGATGGTTGATCCATATTGAGAACTTTTCTTTTTTTATCATATAGTATACTGGAGAGCGACGATGTGATAAGGTGGAGCGTGGACTACAATAATGCCATTTCAGTATGTTCTTAAAAATCCCCATTTTTTAATTAATGAAACTTTCGATCCTCGTCATCACATCTCTGCTCAAGGCAATGTTATGGTTCCTCTTCATATAGGACGAACATCGGCGAATGTACAAAAGTGAAGGACTATTCGTCTTGTCGCCGCATTGTCGCTACACAAAGCGGTTAAGATACACGAAGATAGGCAAATGTAAACGAATAGTCCGTCACATTTGAACATTCGCTAAATGTTAAGATTATGATACAATCTTATAACTACAAATAAGTAGAGACAGAAATAGTGTTCCTTAGAAAAATATATAAAATTGTCCAGTAAACAGTTTTGATCTATTTGAACCAAGCTAACATTTATAGTATAATTTAACAACACGCCGCTAGAAGCGGGCGGCCTGTACTTCAGCCAGATAACAAGCGAACAAACAAACAAATGTGGAGTTATAATTATAGGGTATTAAACTGGTGTGTTAGTAGCGAGTGGTTAGGGGTCCGCGGTGAAATGTGAACGGATTGCGACACGGGTGGCGAGTTCAGCTTCTGATATTATATCACCTCAGAATATACATAACTATCAGACAAAGGTGGATAAAGGTGTAATGATATATAAGTACAGAACTAGTAATGGTACAGTCACACTGACATTCAATGATTTCATATTAAAAGAACACTAAATGACCCATAAATGAGCACCTGACCATAAGCAGTCATGACCATAAGCAGTCCTTTTGTAAAGATTGTGGTCAACGGAAAACAGACGGCAAGATGGGGCCCATCCACCTCGCTGGACCACAATTATCTTGCGTTACCACAGTTATTTTCTCACATGAACACATAAGCTGGTTAGGCCTGTTTTATTTGATTTCCGCAATTATCACCTCGTCTGCTTATCAACAGCTTACTATTTTGGTTCCTGGTAAAAGAATAAAACAGTTGGTGTAATAAAACCGCATCATCCACTCTCGCTTAGTGCCATTTTTTTTATCCGTGGTCAGGTTAATCAGTTAGTTAAAATATGGACCAATGTCGAAACCATATGATGTGGTGATATGACAGCTTGTCCAATAATCGAATCATCATATATAGCTGAAGTTAAATAATCATGATGACAATCATGATGCTGCGATTAGGAAGATGGCTGGTGGCACAGCTGATGTATATTGCTTTGAATTTACATCGCAAACTTAACAATCTGTCAAGCTGACGTCACACATTTTGGCGTTTCCATTGACGCTATTGGTCTAGAATTTAACTTTTGTGCTAACTATGACTACGGATTAAAAAACTCACCCTTAGTCGACCTGCATGATGCCTCAGTAAGTCTCTTCAAAAAAATCAATTTTACTATTCTATTCGTATTTTATAAGACGAATTGAATAGTATAAAGAACAACCAAGGTCCCGTCTTTAGTCCGTGTCGCCCTTGCCCGCTTTTTGTGCCCGTGCGCCGGCGGTCGCTACGCCCCCTTTCGCCTCTTCATTATACCAATAATTCGTGTTATATTCAATTCCCGACGTGTCGTCTCCGCCCATAACGTTATTTATAACTGTTATTTGTCATAACAAAATTAATAAATCGTAAAATAGCACGCTTGGAGTTTGGTCGTTGCGTAATGGGAACTTTCAGGTTACGGTCTTTGGTTCCGTGGTTGGGCTGTTTTCAACGTTGGTTGTAGTGATTACATCAATCATTATAGGTGTGACTAAGCGTGGTAATCTCGATTACTTCCTTGCTTTGTAGGAAATGATAAGTTGGACCCGGCTGCTGTAGCAACCGTTTCTACTCACGACTCCGCGTTGGGTCTGCATGGAGGTGTTATCGTCCAATACTCCTTTTGTATTTCTCAATAAGGGATGTATATTATTATATTATATTGGGTCCTTACCAATGAAATTGGTGTTTTTATTCTGTCTTAGTATTTAGTCTGTAACTATTAAGATTCAGAGTATTCCTGAAAAATAACTACCTCTTCTAAAAATAGACTATATTTTTGAGCTCTTTTGATAATTTGTTGTTAGTTTAATTGTGTTAAAATTGGACACGGAGACAACTCTATTTAAGTGCCTCCCGAATACATCATTTTATTTGCATTCACTTAAAAACTTGTCTAATGATACATGCCAAATATTATTATCTCTGAATTTGTCGTTGTGAAGAAAACTGATAAAATGTTAGTATGGAAAATGCAGAATTCCCCAACATCTCCATACAAAACACCAATTTCATAGGTAAGGACCTAATATTATTATTAGTATTGCTAGATTTTACTGATCTTATTTACAAAACAACTAGCTACCAAGTCTATAAATGACTTCAGTCTATTGTGTTTCATTTTGTGTCCGTTGACTAGTTAAGCTGATCGCAATATTCGTTATCAAAATATAAATAAATAAATAAATAAATAGAATAGGCAGAACTAGAAGACTTGGCTCGAATTTAACTTATCAGAGTGTAAGTGGACATCAACACTTATTACGTCATCAATGTTATTGCGTTTAAAATTGACTCTCCCTTCTTAATTATTGGACATTTATTGCTTATTGCGTCCTATATCTAACTGTCCCGTCCATATATGTTAGGTGAGACTATTAATTAATATGAATGCGATGGCCGACCACTTAACCTAACACCATAAACTAATAATATTCACACGAAGGTACTTTAATTAGCAACTACTTTTATCATCTCATAAAAATAAACCGATATAAAATAACTGCTATTATTATTATGCATTCATATTCATCATTGACTAAACCTTGTCTTAAACCTTTTGTAGTTTCCGCTTGTAGCTTTCGCTCGTAGTTTAATGGCGGAATCGTATCTAACGAAATGACAAGGTATTCTCGTATTTTACGTTTAATACGCAGAGTCCCAGACTCAACTAAATACTCAAATAATTTATTCAATCATGTAAGAATAGGTACTCATTGTACTTCAAAATCTATGTAAATCATACGTTGCGCTATTAGATGTCCTTGTCCTGATAACGGTTACTCTTGCTGAGTTTCTTGCCGTTTCTTCTTTGATTTATTTCTCAAATATTGTTTATTTTGTGCCAAAATAAGTTAGAATGAATACACAAAAATCTTCTTCTTTTTCCTGCCCTGTTCCCAATTCTATTTGGGGTCGTCGCAACATGTCTTCCTCTTCCACTCTCCTCTATTACTCGTCAAGTCAACACTCACGCCCATCCTCATCAAATCATCATTCACACAATCCATCCATCTTTTCTTTGGTCTTCCTCTCCCCACACGCCCATCCACTTTCAACTCCATAACTTTCCTGGTGACATGATCATTCTCCCTTCTCATTACATGTCCATACAATACATACACAAAAATATTACAGTTAAATGTAAATACGGTCAAATGTCAAACGAGTCCAACAGACCCTTGTGTGTCGTTGGTCACCCACGCGCGTTTTATTTTAGCAGTTTTATGTCTGTCCGAGCAATGGTCTTTTTCCAATATTGAGAGCACGGACAGTTAAATAAATACGTTATCTGGTTTTGGCGATTAGTTGAAGTCCTAATGATGTCAATTTGATGGCTTTGTTAATGTTAGACGTGGTATTTTAGCTACAGACTGCATTAGCTGTTAGAGATGCATTAAAAGACACTTTATTATTATCTTTAAGTAATTAGGGCCATCTGATCGAATCTTGTAACAATTGCGGTGCCCTTGCAGGGCGTTACATGTTTACTTTACCCTATTTTTAAGTTCTAAGTATTCTGTACATTAATTTATGTGGCATGGCATTAAATAAATAAATGACAAGTCATTTCAATATCTCAGTGGTATGGCTGATGAACAGTGAGATGCTCCTAGAACAAAACTGAATATTTTCCACTTCACTGCATACTAACCAGTATAAACTTTATTACTTTGATAATAAACTTTTATGGTAAAACAACTTTTTATTCAAACATAATGAAGATAACTGGCTGTATTCAGTAACTGAATGATAATTTCGTTAGTTATAGGCAATAGAGGCAATTGGGTGACGTCATATCGCCGTTTTGGTTAATCAAATCCACATTTTAACCTACGATTGCCTATTTCTATTTATCTATTAAGGAAGGCTTAGCTTTTTATTGTAAATTGAATGGTTTCAATTTATATATTATCTATTTAAGGCAACAAATTGTAGTCAAATCGGGTTAATTTATGCTTTCATATTTTTTGAGCCTCATTAGATTTCTATATTTATTCATTCAATTTTTATCTGAATTCAATTGATCAAATTTTTGTTAATTTCTTTCATAAGTATTCACTTGTGCAAATTGATTCGGATTTTATACTTTTTTAATTAGTCTAATGTAAATAAAAACAGCCGTTAAATAAAAATGTTTTGTTGAATCATCTATCGTCGTTGATTTTCTATCACGGTACAATTTATGTCAGTATTGTTTTAATATTAATCTTAATATTAATTGCAATAAAATTTATATAATAATAATAAGCAAGATACAAAAAGAATAGTTTCGTCTCCAATTACTTTGTTAGTAATAATATCTCTACTTTCAGAAAGTAATTGATTCTGATTTTGACAGTGGACTTGAAAAAGTTTTGAAAGTTTGCCATGGTTCTTTACTCATGTCATGTGCCACGGTGCTTTAGAGTGTACCGAAGTTCCAGCGTTATATTTGCGTTCCTTGGTTCTCTTGCTATATTGTTATTACTAAAGCTATACTCGTAATTATGTAATTCACATGCCAGATATTTAAGGGTTCACTCTGTAAATCATAGAAACACGATTACTCGTAATTGGCTCGAAAGAACAGCGCGCGTTTTAACCGCGTCTTTGGTCTAGTCGTTCACACCACCGGGTGTCAATAGGAAGGTTCTGGGTTCGATTCCCCATGAGGGTAGAAGTTTTTCTGCTCCGTTTGTTTGGTAAAAGGGCTTCTAAGCCCGCCTGGATAGCTACCACCGTCTTACCTAAATTTGTCGCCATAATAACAAAGTTTTAAGCATTGTTGTGTTCCGACAATGAGGGAACACAGCCAGTTCCTCAGTTGTTGAGGATTACACGTGAAGCCTTCAGCCTTATCGTCACTTACCATCAGGTGAGATAAAAAGCTAAGAGCTTACCTGTCATATAAAAAAGATGCCTCTAAAAAACCCTTAGTACGGCCTAAGTGCTTCACGGAGAGTAATCGGCTTTTGAATAATAACAAAACTACATGTTTTCTATTACGTATATTGCCTATATTGTCGAAATGTGTATTTTTTAATAATACGAAATAAATACCTAAATGAGCGCGCGAACCGTCCGTCCTAGTTAGAGCGGCTGCGCTTACCCCAGCGCCAGAACCTCGGTGCACTTTTAAAAAGTAATAAAATTTTACCTAAATCCGTAAAACATGAAGAAGTTATTAATGAGAGTAGAGGAAGCAAAATGTGTATGCCGAGATCGTAGCAAGTGGAGAAATGTACATTGGGAAAAAGTCATGACTGTCGGTATGTATGTAGGTATGCCTGTAACTTTATCCGTCAAATACAAAACCCAGCATCTTGCATCCAGTACCTTCCCAGCGAGTATAAAACCCACATTTATTATTGTTTTTCATACATTTACATCCAAGAACAGTATAGATTACAATCGTAAATGAATCGCCCTGGCCCGTAGCCTCTTAAAATATGGTCATGTAACATGACACCGACGAACGGGTTAAACTTACAGGTATCAGGTTTAATGGCTCTTATTTTGTGAGCTATAGAATCCATTTTTGTTGTAATTCTACTGATATAATGTAAATAGACGTGGGTTGAAGTGTCGTATGAAGGAATGTGTGTTTCGTTTTCGCCGTAGTTCGCAGGAAACTTGCATGATAATAGGGCGCGGTCAAAACAAAACGTTATGTTAGTAGCCGGTGGTGTATGACCTTATTTAATTTTAAAAATGTATATGGAATAGGTTTAAAACTCTGTTGTTGATATCTGGAGACTTGATTCGTATATTCAATTGATTATTCAATTGATTATTTCAAGTAAATGTAAAGAATAAATTAATTTCTCATGAATAAGAGAGTATCGCGGACTTACAGGACGCCACTTCAATCCCAGCCTGTACACCAATGTGTTTGTCTTAAAGTTAAGATCAGTTTATTATGAATATGCCAAATAAAATGATTTATATTCTATTATCGCTTGCCTTCCGCTGTGAACAGTGTACGGCAACAGGCTCATCCTCCGCTGTATGGAGATTTAATTATATCAGGTGAAACGTTTCACCTCTGCCTATCGTTTCGGGCCCATATCAACCAACCACTTCTATGGAATAGAATTAGAGAAGCAAAGAATGAACTAACAGAAGAAGTTTTCTTGGAACAGACACTTGACCGTTCAAATACAAAATTGGCAAACAGAGAATTGAAATTATTGGCAGACAGATTTCACCAGTTGTTTTAAGTGCTTATCTGTTAATTATAATATATTCCAGTCTCTTTATTACACTTTAAATAATTGCAACTGCAACTTTTACTCTCAAATTCTGTTTGTCCGATACATATTATTTATAATTAAGTTTCGAATTTAGAATTAAATTGTAAAAAGGAACCTAGTTACGTTTCAAGTTAGGCATTTAACTGTAAAACTACAGTAGTTTTTGCGAAATGCGTGAAGAAACATCTAAGCAGGCTAACAGTTAAAAATGAACTCCATAATACTGTTGCTTTGTCTTCAGTAGGTCTATTACGAATCTCAGATATCGCTCTAAATATTCATTAATTTCATTATTATGAAATTGTAATACCTTTTATTACAAGTTCATTCTTAATTTATTGTGCAACCACAATTCTACTCTTATTTTCTTTAAGACTTGAAGAATTTTTCTTTTACATTTTTACTGTTTTCAGTATTCACAACAGTGTGTAGCAGCTAATTATAAGTCGGTATATATTCAGTGAAGTGAGATTAAGAAAAAAATCGGCAACGAACGCTTGTTTATAGATAGACATTGTTCGTGTTATCTTTCTGCCTACAGAACATTTTTAATTGGTTGTTTTAACCACTAATAATTAAGTTAGATTAACATGTTAATTATGTCTTATCTTTGATATTTTCAATGTCGGTCTTGTAAATGATTTCTTTTTGATCTCCTTGTGTTTATTAGTTCGCTACTTAATAATTGCTTTGTTATGGAAAATTAATGAAAATGCCTTGGATTATTCCCCTTCCAAAATAACAGCTCAGATCTTTAGGCCTAAGTAAAATATTTGTAGTATTTAACAGCAGAATACCCCAGCAGTAATATAGGTGTTAATTAAAAGCTAGTTTCATAAATTCAAATGATTTATTTTAACTATAGAATATAGGTAAGTAGTGCTCCTACTTTATAAGATTTCAGTCAAATAAATACACATTGTTTTAAATTAAATATATCACTAAAATTGTACAACAATATTAAGCTATTTACATTATATCACAAAATAATATTTAGAAAAGGTCCTAGTCTATTAGTAGTATCACTCTACTTACGTTCAGTCCGATCCAAATGGAATTATCGAGAATTTCACAAACATAATCGCGTATACAACAATCACTGTCCTCACGCTCCCGTGATTCCTATTGGACTCAAACACATCGAAATGCGCGCCTACGACTACAGAAAATGACTCAAGGCTAATTCTAATAGCGGTACACTTCACAACGACAGTTCACAACTTCTCAAATGCCCTGGAGTTGGTGAGCATCTCCCTGGTAAGCCTCCAGACCTGTTTAGCAGCGTTCTCGAGCGCTGTGGGGGACTTGCCCTTAAACAAGTCCACATGGGGCAGGAAGTAATGCGGGCAACGCCGGCATTGTAACGAAGAGATCAACTGCAGGAATATTCCGTTGATCCTGTCACCAATAGCGCCCTCATCCCACTCGTGCTCCCGCGGGTGCTTCTCACACTCATACAGCAACAGCGTCTTCATATGATAACACGTCACAGGGTTCCCCGGCAAATCCAGGTGCCTATCTCTAATCGTCTTTAGTATACTCAAACATTTCCGCCGACACCCGCCTTGCAACAGCCGGTTTTCAGCCTCGAAGAAACTCAACACCCACGCGTCTCCTTCCATCGCGGAATTTTTGCCTTGCAGCGCCAAACACTCTTTTGAGAGCAGATCAAAACCTTCCGTCTTCACCTCGGCTACTATATTTGGGTGCGGCCAGGGAATCGCGGGGAGAGGCCAGTGCGCCGCCGACCGCGGCCACAATCCCGCACACTTGAAAGCGGGCGTTATTTGCACGATGTATCTCTCCCGGATTCGCAACTTTACTTCGGTGGTTTCTGCGATCATTTTCACACAATCTCTATACGAGCATTTGTCACACGCTTGCGCTACCAAGGTTTGGAACCTCGACCTGATTTTCCTGGCAGATAAATATCCGGAGGCGGTAATGAACTCCACCCAGAGGGACATGGAGCGCTTGCGGCCGTCACTCAGCTTCAGCACAGCGCAGCCGGGGAGAGAACCGTCGTCCACGAAATTCAGCACTCCCATTTGGTTCAAATAGATGACGATCTCGAACTCATGAGGCGACACCACTTCGAGGCCATCGAAGCGGCCGTTGTAGTCCGTCAAGGAGGAAATAAAGCGCGGCTCCTGCAGTTCCACCTCCTTGAGGACATCTTGGACTATCCGGCAGACCTCGTGGATGGTCTTGGCGATCTGCGCCTTCCGGTTGGCGACCCGCTCGTTGTAGTACTTGTTCATCTGGTAGACGAGCTTGGATTGGGCCGCCATCATCTCGGGGGGCACGAGCATGGCTGCGAGCTACCCGTAGAGCATGTCGCCGCGGAGTACGCACGCGCGCGCACGCGGGTCTGGGCCGACTGAACCGTGTCCACGGCTCGAGCGGCGAAACTTGCGAGCGGAGCACGCCCCTGGAGCAACGAACCGACGAATGGTAGGGCTGTAATCTATCTCGCTCGCACTTACTGACGTGTCGTTTCGTAAAAACGAAACAGGGGTATGTAGTTGGGATGTGAAGTGGTATTGATCGCGGCGCCGCCCCGCCCCGCGTAGGTATGCTCGCTCGCGACTCAGTAGCTGCTACAAGCTTAGCTTAATTATTGTCCCTTGTTTTTCCAAGTTAGCATGTAATTTAATTTTGTCCTATGATTTTATTTTATGAGCACCGATTTGCTAAACAACGTTTAATATTCAGTATTTATCTTCAGTTATGATGAATGTTGTGTTTACTTACAGTGTAGGTAATCTTTATTCGTTTTGAACTATTTCAATAAAGATGATTAATTGTCTTGAAATCTGATGATGATTTGTCTATGTGTGTTTATATCATCAAAAAATATAAAATGCAAGTTTAAATACACAAAAAAAAGAAGATGAAAAAAAATTAAAATTTTAATTAAATTTTTTGATTTCTTTGAAGTTATTATGTAACATTGAAATTTCGAATTATGTTTTTCAACGCTAAGACTTAATTAAAGAGAAAAAATTTATATAAATTTCTCTAGCATTATAGATAAAATATCAAAATCACTTATGTCAAATTACTTAAATATGGATTACTCAACTACCTACTTAGGTACCTGCGTACATTCCAAACTATCTTATTTATGGGTACCGAATGCATACGTGCCAACATACCTCAAATCAATATCACTAAAATATAAGATTTATTTCATAAAATTCGTTTTCCAGATATAATGTTTAACAAGTAGGTACAGTCGGAACTTCATAATCGACACGTAGAGTTTTTTAAAGCGTTTTTTTTAATTAAGACAATCACTTATAATTTAATAGAACCATCTATTATTGCTGCATTTTTACGAAACAAACGCTTTACGTTCTTACTTTTTTAAACAACTGTAAAACTCAAAACTTACTCGTCTTTAGCCTTTTTCTGTTAGGGACAAATAACATTGTAGTTTCTTCAATATTAGGTCCTTACCTATGAAATTGTCGTTTTGTATGGAGATTTTGGGGAATTCTGTATTTTCCATACTAAAATTTTTTCCGTTTTCTGCACAACGACAAATCCAAAGATAATAATATTTGGCATCTATAATTAAACAAGCTTTAGTAATACGTGTAATATCATACTTCAAAAAAATTATTTATCGTTTTTAAGCGAATGCAAATAAAATGATATATTCGGGAGGCACTTAAAAAGAGTTGTCTCCGTGTCCAATTTTAACACAATTAAACTTACAACAAATTATCAAAACAAATCAAAAGAGCTCAAAAATATAGTCTATTTTTAGACGAAGTAATTATTTTTTAGGAATACTCTGAATCTTAATAGTTACGGACAAATTGCTAAGACAGAATAAAAACACCAATTTCATAGGTAAGGACCCAATATATTCTATGGCCATCAGTTTTTTTGTTACATTTTGAGGGCACTCGCGCGTTCCCGTCCCTTTATAACTTCCACGCCCTTCTTGAAAATCCCCATGCTCCCCAGGGAAATCGTATGCTCTCTGAAATTCTTTTTCACGACCTAAATGAATACGGAAAATATTGAATGATACTACCTTATTTATAGTAGTAGCTTATTCTACTGCTTTACGAAAAGGAAAAGCATTATTAATGTCCTGGTAAAATATTAAAAGAACGATTTGTTTTGCCAACGATGTATTAAGCATTGTTGTGTTCCGGCAATCAGAGGTAAGACAGCCAGTTCCTCAGTTGATGAGGATTACAGGTGAAGCTCGCTTCCACCTTCGGCCTTATCGTTACTTACCATCAGGTGAGATGAAGGCCAAAGCCTTACCTGTCAAATGTAAAAAAAAAACGTATTGTTACTTTAAACGAGTCGTTTTCAGAATACTGAAATACGCCATTCAATAACCTTTTGTCTTGTGTCTATGTTTGGACATTAGTGCTAAACTTACTGCATGAAACTGCTCGTTTTATTTTGGTGTATTTGAAGTGTTCTGAAAACGATCAGTTGCATTATATTGGTTTATATCACTGCTGCGCAAATGTTTGGCATAGCTGATTAAAATAAAGCAAAACTCGACAAAAATTATTTTATTTCCCTAGTACATATCGGTAGTAAGATTACTTAACTGTCTTTTACTTCAATTGAATAAAATTACAAAAATAATGTAGACAGAACTATTAGAGAATTACCAACATTAATAGAATTACCAACATGTGTTGAAACCAAGATCACATAACTTAATAGAGAAACGTATCCCTATAAGAGCTACGGTGGACGTGTCTAACATTCCATAGGTGGTACCAAGTTGGGTCGTTCTATTTCGGCGCTCGATTGATGGCCGCGGCCCGCGTGATGGATGGATGCTCGCGCCAAGATTTACGCGCTCACCGGCTCCTACTGACTGCTGCGTCCCTGGTACTCAAACAGGAATTACCTACACACAAATAAACATCGGGAATTTCTCTTTTTAGATACGGTTTTCAGATAATTGGTTTCTGACCCGGTTTGGTTAGGTATATTATTTAGTTTAAAGGGAACTAAAAGATTTTCCTTTTCTATACATTATAATTACAATGATTCTTGGTACCTACATTATAGATATCAGGGAAAACTAAAGTAACAAAACAAAAGTAAAAAACCTACAGGTTTTTCTGCCACATCCTTTGGTCATATCACGTAAATTTTCTGCATGGAATTGAATGCAATTTTCAATTAAATGCTCCCAAGCTCGGCTGGGAGTTTCTGGCGGCATCCGACTATGGCGGACGTGATTTTTATTTCAGGGATTGTAATATTGTTTCGGAGTGGATATTGTTGCGTAAAATCAGTGTAGTTTTGTGTAATTAGTGTCAATAATGATGAGCAATGTGAAGGATCATTAAAATAACTGTAAAGTGGTGTGAAAAACGATGAGATTCTCCGAAGACGCATTGAAATGTCACTTGCATTTCAATACAAATTCTGAAGAAATATACTGAAGACTTGACTCTATGGGCTTCGTTCCCTTTGCCTTCCCTACATACATGGGAGAATTTTAAAACAACAACCAAGCTCGGCTGAAGGCCTAGAAGCCAGGGCCGGTTAAATAAATCTCTCTCTCTTCAATCGGTCCCTCATTGCTGAGGATCGTGACGTGCATTGCTTACGGGCATTTTTAGTTCCTCCGCAATTTGATCGGACCACCGTTTGGGACTTCTACCCTCAGTAGTTTAACTGCTTCGATAGCCTGATGACATGCTATCGAAGAGTCTTCGGTCGCATATTTCACACTCATCAACCCGGGTATTGCAAGCGCCGGGGGTCAGCCGGGTCGTCCGACGTATCCGTATTTCTGTCGTTGACCTTTTCCATGGAGTTCTCTTGGGAGTGTAATCGTAGTGGGTTCCCATTACCTCCGGAGCCTTTATGGAAAGTAGGTTATTTCACCGCCGTCTACTGCTCGGCGTTGGGGTATTTTACGGCTGCCTTTATTTTCCGATGGCGTTGGGTGTACGCCCGTTCACAGCCAACTATCCTCCTTTCTCAACCGGGCTTGGGACCGTCTACGGCGGAGTTAAATAAATAAAAAAGTGTTCCTAAAGCTCTAACTCAAAATATGCGCTTAAACTTCATTTAACTTTGATTCTAAAGTACCTATACCTTCAAAGACAAAGGTGTTTAAATTTTCGTATCACTTACCTACCTACAACATTCACCTGAATAGCAAAAACAGCTGAATCAAAAGTTTCTCTGTATCATTTAAATTCCACAGATTTTTAGATAGAATTTTTTAGTTGTTAGAATTAAAAATATCCATTAACGGTGTCGTTGATGGATATTTTTTGATTGCAACTGAAAACCTTCAAGAAAATGTCTGACAACAATTTCAATGGTTCAAGTTCCGTATTTCTTCTTTAATTTATGTAATTCTTCTCAAACAGAATTTTCTCTTTCTTGCCACCAACAACTAATATTAAAAATTTGTATATATTTTTATTACCCAATAAATTCCTCGATTTAACTATCGTTGCCCTACCAAAACACCGACCTTATTACCATCAGGCGGCGATAATCGTAAAGACGTAAAGTTCCCGAAAGCCGCTCCCGTGTTCCGTTCATTTTAGCGCAGCGCGCGCAGCCCGCAAAATGGCGTCCGGTTCGCCCCGCCTCTTCTTACGGATATCCTGCCTTACATTTCGGTAATAACACTAATAACTTACAGACTACGAATTTCTTATTTCTTAGGAATTTGCTGTTGCGTTGTTATAAATCTTTCGGTGGTTTAAGTAGTCTTTTTTTATTTTATTTTAAACTAATCTGCTGAGTTGATTGATAGGTTTAAGGCATTTATTGTTTGTATTTTGTCTATGTGAATAATGTTACTTGAATTAATGGTATTGTATTGATAATGTTCTTTCAATTAATTTGTCGATGTTCATCTCTACCTTGAGTACATTTTCAACATCTCTAAATAAGTATTCTTGACTGGAAAATAAAATATTATTATCATATTATAAATTAGAACCGACAACCGTTGGGGTAAACGAGTTCTGGAGTGGAGACCGCGCCTCGGCAAGCGTAGTGTAGGGCGCCCTCAGGCCAGGTGGAGTGACGATTTGCGCAAGGTGGCTGGCAGGAGCTGGATGCGAGAAGCCGAAAATAGATCAAAGTGGCGTGAATTTGGGGAGGCCTACGTCCAGCAGTGGACTGCCATAGGCTAACGACGACGACGACGACGGATTATAAATCAATCATATTGCGAGTACCTATGTCTGTTTCTTTTAACAATTTCGAATAGAGAATAATATTTTTCAGTCAATAACATTAATTTGTTGTTTCAAATTGGAAGCTTGTTTAGTAGTATTTATACTTTTCACCCCGTAGTTCTTCCAAAACCTTTTAATTACCTGGAATTAAATTTTCTCAATTTTTATCACTGCACAAACAAAATAGAATTCTGATTATCGTGCTATTCAACTGTGTCAAATACTAATTAATTAATTTTAAGTCCTTGCCCCTTGCTTGGCATAAACCAGTTTACCTAAACCCGACTTCATAGGTGTTAAAAGTTTATATATTCGTATATTCACGACTATTGTCCCCTAAGGATTAGTCTGAGTCTAGGCAAAAGCACCGCAAAATCAGTCCACTGCCATGGTCCGCGCTTCACCAAGCAGTGGCTGCACAGGTGCTCAGCGTGACAGGTGGTGAGCCCGTCGCCGCTATAAGCTATTGGATGGTTGTGCAGTTCTTAGTTCACCTTTTCCGACACCAAGTTTATAATAATTTTAAATTACTGTCCAGTATAAAACGAAAATGATTTCTGATTTTCAAATTTTTATATACTTCATTGCAAATATTGCAACTATTATTCGTTATATCTGCAATTTTATGTGAAATTATTGAAACCGATCTTTCTGCTGTCTGCTATTAGAATTAAGGTATCATTGGCATTCATTTTTTTATACTCACATTTGAGTAGGTATGTTATTATTTATTTCAAACTTAAAAACCTAGCTAGATATTGACAAAAATCTAGAAGTCTACATCTAGTGATGGCCTTTCATTGCTTTAGATCAGTATAATGAAGCCAGCTTATCACTTACGCAACAAAACACCTCAGACCCGTGATTCCGTCATTGAACTAAACACTGCGACAGCGGTTTAAATTCTAAATGAATATCTGAAAATATCATATGAAACCATAGTTCTGTGTTTAAATTCATATTCAAATGATATAACCGCTTCAGCCATTCATAAAGAAAATAATCAAACGTATTAGAAACAAATAAAAGTTTTCCACTGCAGTCATTACCTAAAACATTGTTTTCCAAATTTGTCACAAAATTAATGCGAATAAATATCTTTTGATACTGCTTAATTCTCTCAAAGTCTAGTGAAGTCGTAGTCAATATATTGTCACCTTTCGTATGATGACATAAATTTTAGAATAAATGTCAAACAACGTTTAATTTTACAAGCACTTCCAGATAATGCCTCTATTTTCCAGCATTTAATGTAAACTGTGTATAATACGATATTATTATTGCAAACATTTTTTATTTTGCCCCAGACACTTAACGTCAACATGCACAAATTTCCACGAATTAAATTTGTACACTTCTATTAGATTAAAAGCTCATTGCAAATATTCCTTTACTACAGACAGAATAGAGTGAATATTCCGCTCACGCACTAAACACACGTATTATGGAGATAAATCTTCCGTTTATCGCGAAAATCACACGTACTACCTACCTATGTTATATGCTTTATAGCATCTTTCACACACTAGACCATGACGTAACGCCACACGGGTTTATATATCGTGTATTAATCTATGACATACGCCATTATCACGTTTCGAACGAAAATGAATTAATTCACTGTCGGCAATATTAATACGACTATTACGATTACATCGGCTCTTCATACCCGCGATGCCTCAGCAAACGGGGTGACGTACAAACAACTCGACTTATTATTTATGGGGAATTGAATTCGGTCTCGTGTTGTTGTATGAACGATGGGCGCAGACAGACATCTGTCTTCCCCCACCGCTGCAGCGGCACTGACGGCTGTCCACCCCTCCCTGCTTTGCATGGAGGGGGTGGCTCCGCCCTCTGCGCAAATACACTTACAGAAAGTACGGCGTAAGTTCATCCACACCAACAGGGAATTCTATGCGTTATGTTCTTATTAAAGAGGTTGAATTTTAAATGTATAGGTCAGTACGTAGTAGGGTTGAACACAGCGAGTTTTAATTATCCATTTTGTTCAGATATTTCCAGAGGTAATTGGATTCAGGACGTGGGAGCGAAGCCGATTGAGACGTCGGTGTCTCATATAATTATTATAAAGTTCCGAGATAAGATCCGGCTTTGTTCGTTAGTTTTTTTGTGTCATTAGCGGAGTATTTGTATGTAAACGATATGCGGCCAGATAGGAGTCTGCGGTGTACAAATATGGACGGTATCGTATCCCCATGATATTTTCATTAAAAGAGCAATGCGAGATAAAATTTTTCAATGGATATTATTAAAATATTTGCTAAAATTTCTAGGCGTAATCTTGTTTGTATATCTATAATATAATAGAGCGTTTTGTAGCAGAAACAATCCTCTGTATATTTGATATTAAATATTGACTTTACTTTCTTCATCATATGATTGCTTAAATACCTCCCATGTTCCTTTGCAAGGCACAAGCCTTCATACTTGAAAATCAAATCGTAAGAAAGGGGTCACGTCGTGCACCGATGATAAGGCAACTCCAAAAACTGACGTCACTATATTTATTATAATTATATTAAGACATAGTGCTTTTGGTAAATTCATAAGCTTTATAAATATAGTTAACTCGTACTATGTAACAACTCTTCAGCAAATATTAGGTCCTTACCTATGAAATTGGTGTTTTGTATGGAGATTTTGGGGATGTCGGCATTTTACATACTAACATTTTATCAGTTTTCTTCACAACGACAAATCCAGAGATAATAATATTTAGCATATATCATTAGACAAGCTTTAGCAATATGTGTGTGAACACTCTTGATAAAAAATATTCATTGTTTTTATGTTAATGTAAATCAAAAGATGTATTCGGGAGGCAGTTAAAAATAATTGTTTTAATGTCTAATTTTAACACAATTAAACTAACAAAAAATTATCAAATTAAATAATACGAGCTCAAATATTATAAATGGTCTATTTTTAGAAGAGGCAATTATTTTATAAGAATGTTCTGAAACTTAATAGTTACGGACAAATTGCTAAGACAGAATAAAAACACCAATTTCATAGGTAAGGACCCAATATTAACAATTTACTCAGCAACACTTAGTAGTTACAATAATAAAATATTAATAGTAGTTTAAAACGAGCCAACCGCTCCAGATGCTGACTCTGATAGCAATGAATTTCGAGAACAAAACAACAAAATATAAAAGGAGACAGACAGTACATTTAAAAACAGAAACAAAGAGAAAATGGCCAGAGAATAACAGCAAAGAGTCGCTAATACTGGTATAGCGCCTCGTTACAACTCTATCCTTCTGAACCAAATGCGAAATAATATTTTCACATAAAGATACCTACATAATCATCTATTACCAAACTAATATTTAATGTTTGTATTGATGAAATAAACCTCTGCTCCTTGAAAGGATTACTCCTTCAAATCCCGGGGGATTCTTACTGAACTCTTACGTAACCCGACCTGGGTTTTCACTGAAATTTTTTCACTGTCGACATTATCGAGAATATATTCGTTCTCAGCCTATATACGTCCCACTGCTGGACTCAACCCTTCCTCATGAAGAAACATTGGTGGGTAGAAAGGTGCAATAGCGACCGGGACCAACGGCTTAACGTGCCTTGCGAAGCACGGAGGAGCTCGAGATTACAAATATTTGGTCACCCAACCGCGGACTGACCATGGCGAAAGCAGCTTTGCTTTCGATCGAAAGTCAAACCGTGCCGAGAAACGCCGTGCCGTACGTATAAACAAATTGTGCCTAGACATTTGAACATCGCGAGTCCTCCGGTCGCCGTCCACTAGTCATTCATTCATTCACTCGTTTACTGCCGCTGTTAATAGCCCCAGTGACAACCCTCATTAACTACAGTTAATATAGTCGTCGCTCGGGTGACCAAATCATGCGTGACATTGTTGCAAGTGCGATTTATGTACGACGGCAACAAAACTAAGTGCATCTAAAAGTCTTCTAAACTTTTCCGCGAAATATGGGGTTATCAAGGATGTGCAAAATGTTTTATTTACCAATTTAAGGCCCGATTTTTCAATCCTCAGATAAAATTATCCGCCATTTAAAACTATCACTGTCACTTTCTAAAGTCATAAAAAGAAAAGGGACAGAACTAACATTTGACTGACGGATAGTTTTGTCTGAGGATTGAAAAATCGGGCCTAAATGTTTTATTTAAATTTAACTACAATTATATTTATTTGTTTCTAGGAAATGAAGATGCTTTTTGGTTGTTTGTTTTAACTTACTTAAGTTGTTGTTAGATAAAACAATCTTTAGAAAAAAATTGCTTTGTATGCATGGAATTTCGATTCAAGAATTAAAATATAGTAAAGGCAGATCTTTTAAGATAGATCTTTAGCAATACATCGGTGAATATCAGTATTTTATTGGTTGTAGTATGTTTGTTGTGATATATGCAGAAAGATATAGACTGGTAGACAATTAACAAATACGAGTAGCATAACTTTTGGTATTTGCAAGAATATTTGGAAATGCCTATAAGGAATAAATTAATTTTAATTTTAATATACAGTATTAAACTTCAATTTTGCGTTTTTATTTTAAGTACTATAGATTTAGGATTTTTCTGCTACAAAAAGATACATGAAGCGTGGGAGCGAGAAATCCTAATCAAGTTCAAACCGCCCGAGAGAAAAAGAGAAAGCGAATGAATTACAGTCATTTCAGGTTTCGCGAGGAGCAAGAGGCCAAAGCTTCCTCGTTTGTTCTACGCGACGAACAAAAACATTTACCAGCAAATGACCCTTAAATTTTTTGCTCAAGTCTAATGTGTATCTTCATATCTTGCACATCCTAAATCTAAGTTAAATACCTTCCTACTAGTCATTTAACTACTACATATGTCTTTTATCCATCAGCCAAATGTAGGCTAGTTCATTCATGTAAATGTCTGTCAAATTTATTTACTTGATCTCCTAGAGCACGCTGCTCTCCTAGTCTTGCATCCACACAATTTAATTATCTTGTTAACGAGCGCTTATCAATAAAACAAAACTACTATACCATTCACCTTTATCTGTTACCGCATGTTCTAGATAAACGAGGGTTTATGGCGGTGTTATCTCCAATGGCATGTTCCAGGGTTGATGGGAGCGGTTTGGTTAACTAAACTCAGGTTTAGTGCACAGTTAATGGTGGCTTTATATCGTAGTAATTCTGTACAGCACACGTTGTGAGTGGCTCAGTGGCATTAAGGCTCGTACACTGTAGTTTTGATATTTACAAAGCTACTTTCGTTGAACTTTAGGTGACAAAATTTTGCGATCGCGAGTTCCTCCGTTCTCCGTTTAAGGCGCTGGACAAATACAAGCGGCGAGGCGCGGGCGCGACACTTATTGAACACCTCTTGTTTAGTGTTTTAATTCTTAATGTATAGAAGACCTCGCCACACCCGCGCCACGCCCGCGCCTTGCCGCTTAGGCTAACCAACGGCTTAGGCGTAAGACAAGTACGTCTTACGCCTAAGCCGTTGGTTCCAATTGCTTTTACAACGGACTCATCAATCTGCATCGGGCTACTGTGTTGGTGTTACGTATCCTCATATGTTTCATATGACCTGTACCTAATAGTGGCAGGTATAAAGGCAAAGTCAGACGTAATTTTCCTGACGAAATTTGAATAAAATTTAAAATTTCATGATCTTCCTTTCATTAAAGATGCTATGTTCCTTAGGAATAAATAATCTTTATGATTAACCCTTTCGACGGTTATCATAAAATGGTGTTTTTATTTTTCACATTTCGCTAGTAGATTCCCGGTTGAGGCAAGCGATTTTTAATAACTCTATGAATGCAGTTCCACTAATTATAAAAAATAAAATGATGTCTTCGTTCAGTAAAACATCCTACCTTCAATTTTTTATATACTTTCCCTCCATGTGGCATGCCCGTGGGACAACCTGTATAGACTGATGTTAACTTTGTTTTTCGAACACTCGGTCACACTGTTTTTTATAAGAAATTGTATGCGGTTTTCACTAAAGTATTGTTAAAGAATACTCCTGCATCCGTGTTTCCGTTCTATTACATTTCTAAGGCAAAAGTGAGTATTGCTAGTACCTTGGTAATACTCGTAGTGCTTTTCATCGTCGCTTTCCATCAGCGAGATTGTGGTCAAACTTAAAGTTACTATTAAACTAAGATGTCAAAGGTAGCTTAAAATATCCAAAAGTCACCCCCAATCCATACATCCCGAAGTCTCCCAATTAACCTCATCCGGAAGCAGCGCCGACGGCGCCTAACTCCGTACACATGCGCGCGCGCACATGACTCTGATTTCACGCGCGTGCGCTCCAAACGCACTCCTAATTGGCGAATCACTAACTTTATGATGTCCTGACATTTTTAATTACGTTACAGTGACAGGAGACGTCACAACTGTATCTTACCGGGAATCGGTTTAAAGGGAACGCGCTCATGAGTTAATTAAATATAAATAGTTTACTTTGAATTTAAACACTAATAAACTGCTTTGTAAGTACAGTTACTTGTGCGTTTTTATTATTATTTTAAAATGAAATTTACAAAATGTAAAACAGATGCGGAGTTTTAGCAAAAATATCCTAAATTAAAAGGGTTCGAAAGTTCGGCAAAATTTCGTCGACTAGTAGAATTCTTTTAGAGAGAGTTATTAAAGTTATAAAAATCGCTCCCCAAATGTTAAAGTTCCGTTCCTAAAAAGGCGACGCAAATTTCTTTGACTCTACCAAAAGACAGTACTGAATAGCCTGCATGCAGGCGCTGCAGGCAATGTAACTCTTTCAAATATTGGGTCCTTACCTATGAAATTGGTGTTTTTTTTCTCTCTTAGTATTTTGTCTGTAACTATTAAGATTCAGAGTATTCCTAAAAATAATTACCTCGTCTAAAAATAGACAATTTTTTAGAGCTCTTTTGATTTGTTATGATAATTTGTTGTAAGTTTAATTGTGTTAAAATTGGACACGGAGACAACTCTTTTTAAGTGCCCCCGAATACATCATTTTATTTGCATTCACTTAAAAACGATAAATAATTTTTATGAAGTGTGATATTACACATATTACTAAAGCTTGTCTAATGATAGATGCCAAATATTATTATCTTTGGATTTGTCGTTGTGAAGAAAACTAAAAAAAAATTTAGTATGGAAAATGCAGAATTCTCCTAAAACTCCATACAAAACACCAATTTCATAGGTAAGGACCTAATATACATACAATCTAAGTTGTTATAGCTATTCACTATAATGTGGGAACTTTGTTCGACGCAGTAGATCGAATAAAGAAAGTAAAGAATAATTTGAAAACTTTCCACCCATAATCGATTACGAGTATCTAACGTACCTTATTGAGTGTTTTTAATAAATCTGTAAAAATAAAACAAACTTTCGTTTGAATATTCAAAAATAACTTGCATATCCAAGATTCCGTCCCTTTCCATAGACAGAGATTTATACTTATGTGTGATAGAGGGAGAAAAAAACGGGAACGCGGTGTAAAAAGAATATAGTCCGGGAATAGCCGTGAAGCGAAGCGGCCGATGACAGGGAATTTATTAACCATTCGGGATGACAAACTGCGAAAGTGGGAATAGCCACTACCATGGGCTCCGGACGTATTGAGAGATTTACTTGAAATTATAACGAAAATTCCATAAATAAAAGCGAAATACTACTCACTGATTAATCACGAAATCTCTGAAACTATAAACCCTACAAACTTGATATTTGGCAGGTAGGTTCCGTAGATGATGTAGACATCCGCTAAGAAAGGATTTTACAAAACTCCATCCCTTAAAGGGTAAAACGGGGATAACCCGTGCAGAGCGGGGTGGGTCGCTAGTACTTACATACAATTTTTCCCGGTTTCCTGGAGGAGTAGGCAGAAAAAACAGATGTCTAGATGCTACGATCCAGGCACACGTTTTTTTCTTCCACTAATAACCTTATTAACTCATACAAGCTGTTCGATAAATATAATGTATAGCGTACCTAATCTACGTATTTACTGTGAAAAATATATTATTATCATCACGCCTCTATCCCCGAAGGGTAGGGTACAGGGGTACAGGGCATAGGTATTGTATACTCACATTTCGCCTGAAAAATAAATTGATTGCGTAAAAGTCATGGCTGTGTGTGAGTGTTATTATGGCGAGTGATAATAATTTTAAATAAATTCACTGACGTGACCGTATCCAGTTGTCACTGGCTTTTTAACCCTTCAGAAGATGTTCTACGAACACTGCTCGATTGCGGGGAAAAGATGTAAGACCACTCGTAGTGCCGGGTCTCCTTTCTTTCTTCCCCTGGTTCTAAAAATGAAGGAAAAAGTAATGTTTTTGCATGAATATTGAATTTAAGCAATAGTGGGAATAACTGAATCGTCATCGCTCACAGTGTGATCGAGAACACGTAGCACGGGCGTTGGACGCTGGCAGACGGCGCGGGCGACTGATGAATTGGTTTTTAATTAGGACTTCCCTTTGAGGGCGCCGCTGTAGAGACGCGTATTTGGAGACAACACTCTTTGCTCCTTTGTGCTTAATGACTAACATAATCACCTTCAATATGATTATGCACACCTAGTACTTCTAAGTCTGATTTCCCTTTTATACCTTTTAAAATGGTTATTTTGATTTTAATCACGCAAGTATTTTTTGCTTGAGGACCTTTGTGGTGTAAACAGATCGTACGCCCTAGTTTCGATATTGAAAACAAAGCAAAACCATGCTTGAACCTTGGATGGGTGACCAAAATTTTGTGATATCAACACCTGTGCTTCGTAAGGTCATGTTGATTAGTGTAACAGTCAGTAACTGACCACTTACTAAGCGGACCATGATAAATAATGTCGATTACATTGTACACGTCGTTACCACGCCAAGTCGAGGAAAATCGCGGTCAATCAGAATCAGAAGTAGAATTATGCTAGTAAGCGTTACTTTAAAGTTTAGTCACCATTTTTTCAAAGTTATTCTTTAGACTATTAACTAAGAACTTCCTCTAATAGATATAAGTTTATGTTTAGTTTCATGCATCAATTCTACTAACGGTACATAAAGAATTAAATAAAAATGAAACATAAAGGTGACTTTAAAATTAAACTAAAACAAATTAAAAACATCCTGGCTGCTCTGCATCGCTATTGATCTTTGCAGATCCCTCAGAACATAGGACCGTATAAATATCAATCTCTGTCTTGCATAAATGTCTCCGCAAGTAACCGTAAAACAGACTGGAAACACAAAGAAAAAGTTTTCTACATGTATTTATGTTATGTTGGATATTAGGTGTTTGCACACAAAGGATTGTAATCATTAATGTTTAAGTTATTGGGTCGTTATTGGGCGACAAATCAAAGAGCTGTGTTTAATTACACATGTAATAATTTATTATTCGCAATATTAATTCTTCATTCGACATAAGTTAACAAAAAAAATTACGCATATACCATGTTAATTATTGAGGATGTTACCTATAAGGAAAATGTTCCGTATAGACATTATGTAATTATCTACAATATTTTACTATAATTATTACAATCACTTGTATACATAGATAATTCCTTTGGTGCATTTTCCTTCAAATTAAATTGTCTCTAAGGGTATTGTGTAATACACGTTAGTTTTGATTAGGTTGTAGAACATATTGATGCAAACGGAGGATGGAACCCTGGCATAGTTTCTTGCCTGTATTGTCTTGACACGGTAGTGAGCAGGCAGAAAAAATTTTTCTAATATTTTTAGGAAATAATTTGTAATATTTTGACTTGTCATAGTTTATTTGATGATACTAAAATGATTAAATTACTTTTGAATTGAATTAACTGCCTCTTTGGCGTTGATCGGGAAGTCCCGGGTTTGAATACCCTTTGGGGCCAAGGTTTTCTGCTCGGTTTGACAAGAAGCCCAACCAGCAACCAGAAGTTTTTAATTATTCCTTTGAACTCGAGATGTCAAAATTTTGGTCACCCATCCATGGACAGACCATGTTGAAAGTAGTTTTGTTTTTAACATCGAAAGCTAAAGCTAAGGGTTTACTATACCAACGAACTGCGATATTATTTAACGAATAAATAAATGAATAAATATCCTCAGACATTCACAGCTATCAACTAGTCTCATTTTAGGCAACTAAATGCTACTTGTGTTACGGATACTAGATGACGGACAAATATATTTAATAGATAAATACATATGAATATCCTGATTATATATAAATATATATTAACATACAAGACTGGAGAACAAATGTCTGAGAATTCATCACCCAAACACTTGCCTCCACTGGGGATCGAACCCAGGACCTCTCGAGATGGCGACGTCTTGGGACCGGCGTACAGACCACTCGACCACTGAGGTCGTAAATTTTGTTACTTTTATATATTTATTTATACATAAGTTTAATATATTATATTTGCCTTTGCACCTATGCCTACGAGGCGTGATGATATATATGTACAGTCGCGGTCAGATAATGTTTACCACCCTATGTATCACAATTGCTTGCATACATTGAAGTCAAAAAAGTCGAAATCACTTTATTTGATTGATCATAGATTATACCCAAAGATTATACCTATATTTTTTAATAACACTAGAATCCATGATGACATTTAGACTTTTTGAAGATAACTTTTTCTTTTATATTTCAGTTTATTTAATTATAAATAATTTTAAAATAGAAACTCAAACAATCTTTATTTTATTAAATAAAATATTGTCATCTTATTTTTAAAATTTTCTGAATATAATTTTTCTGAATCATTTTTGAAAACTGTCATTCCTTTATTTGTCTTTTCCATACTTCATATTGTTTATATCATAGACTTTATTGAAAACAGAGTGATAAAGAGTCTAATTTGAAAACTGATAAACATTTTCTGACCGCGACTGTATGTGCATATTAAATTTCAGAAGGAAATATAAAGAACTCTTAAGTCTCACGCTTGACTTTAGTTTTTTTTCCATGGAACAGGAGTCTCGCAGCTTAATGGGCACACTTGTCACTGGTGCGCTTATTTACGGCGCTGATAACCATCGCGGATCAAGGTTCGATGATCGGCCGGGCCATTTCGGAGGTTTCTACAAAATGTTCTCTTCCAATTTGATTCGACGAGATGGGAGATAACGTATCAGGCCTTGTGTCCTTGATTGATTTTAATTTTTTTTTAACTGTATGCAGATGAATGAAATGTTAACATTGATTGCAAGATTACATGATGCATTATTTGATGGTACTTTAATATTGTTTTTTTAGCATATTATTATAAAATAAATATATTTCGAGGTAGAAATATTTTGAAAGAAAATTGCATTAAATATAGAATTTATTTCTGAGTACATTCATAAACACTAGCAGGCCAAACAGATAAAAATTTTAAAAATTGTTTTGGTTTCTGATGCGTTTGTAAAAGATACGCTATAATAAAGAGACTTCGGGCTGTATTGTATTTTGCTAGCTTTCAAAACAATATTTTATAACTGCGCTTAACCAGAGATTTTTATGGCAACATTACCAAAATCATTGCTTTGTTTGTCACGCTACGGTGTAATACAAAAAGAACTTAAACCATAATATGACAGCAGATGATTAGTAGCATTCATCCCTCAATCAATTACACTCCACATTCAACAGTATTGCCAAAATAAATCACATCTAGAACACATGTTTGTTCTCAGTACACGGGCGTAGGGCTGCCAAAACAGGAATATTCAAGGAGATTTTAATTCACATACAATACAACTCATTTTCCCGGTGGTAGGCAGAGATGACTCTTTCCACTTGCTACTATCCTGGTACAGTAGAGGAATTTAGACCAGTAGTGTTTTTTTTCGAGCGTTATCATACAATATCTTTAGCGTACCCCTGCCACTCAGAGTAACCCTGCAATTAACACCATAACCATTTTTTAAAAATTTTCGTGATATTTCCAAAATGTACCAGGCTGTCATAACTATATAGGAACTATTTTATTTAATACCCTAACTTAAAAAGTGTGTGCGCTTCGAGGAATAATTTAGGTGCACTTCATTCGGTGCGCTTCAAAATGGATGCACTTCGAGGAATACCTCCAAATTAAATTGTTAAAACTGTCCACCTAAACTGGGAAACAAATTTGATATTAATCCTAGAAGATGTTTTAGTATTGCCGATTTTTTATATCAACATTTATCAACCCTACCCATTGATTCGGCGGGATGCCGTGCCGGCGGTCCATTAGGCGACCACCACGCTCTGAATAGATTTAAAGTGTTTCGTTACTTGTACCCCTTCGCTGTTTTGTTGCATGGTGGCGAATTGTGATGGGAAGTATCTACTCGTACAAGGGAAAACTAAGTGTACCCGACCTCATAATTATTATAGTTCCATCCCACAACAACTCCGTTGTGTTGTTTCGTTACAGTTACAATAAGGTCAGTAATGCTAAGTAAGGTACTCGTTTTAACTTGTCGTAACGATCAAATCAACTTGTAGGAACTTATACATTTCCTAATAGAACACGGTTTATCAAGATAAATGGTAGATACGAAGTGTGAAGCTAAAACAGTGTGGCACAGTACCTACTTCTTACATGGATGAGAGTATGACCGCTATGTTGAAACAAAGAGTTCAATACTATCGCGTACTCTTAAATGATTTTATACTTGCTTGCCATATTTATCTTTAAAAAAAGAAAAAAGGTCTTCATGGCTTTCTTGACAGCCACTGCGAGTATTTTCAAAACATTTCAAAGCTAACCTCATGTGTTTTCACGTGACTATAACTAGCGAAAAAGGATACAGAAATCCACGCCTCCCTTCTCTGTTGCTAAATCAATCAGTAACCATGTGTCGTCATCAATCCGCCTTATCACTAGCTCGCCGCACGCCCTATCTCGCTCACAGCCCGCGCCTGCCCTATCTCTCTCAGAATGTTTCATCTCCCGAATTGTTCTCGTACAAACAATGTCGCGTGTCGATACGGTGTGCTAATCTGCGAACGTGATAAATATGTGATATTTGAGATTAATTATTTTGTGGAGCCGCTGTACAACAGGCATTAGGATTTTAGATCAAAAAAATAATAAAAATTTCTACTATTTTCCTCGATACAGCCTCTTTTGGGTAAAAATCTTAAAAACTGCTCAAATGTCCTAACAGGGGGAGGCCTGTTGTCATGCACCGGGCACAATGCGAGGCAAGCGATATCGAGGCACTGATTCACAAAAACCTCGTCTACTCCTGAAATCCCAAAACATTCTCAAATCTATGAAGACTAACAAGAAAATAAAGTTCCATACTTGTTTTAAAGTTATAACTAGGAACGTGCCTATTCCATATTAGTCACACTGGTAGCTCAACAAATCTGACACTTAGTGATAATACAAAAGAAATAGTGTTTGCACTGTATTATAGTATGGTGACGTGAATGGCACAATATGAGGGTGTCGTGCGAGGGTGCGCTGACAAATTGGTACACGATTGGATCGGACACCGCCCCGACAATACCAAAAGGGCTTGGGCTATGGATGCTGGAGTAACATAGATAGAAATCATTGCTGTATTAATGTATTTATACAAAAATGTTACACGCATTATAAATATTGTCAAAGGGTTTGTGTTTTTTTAAAGCGCAACAAGCGCGTTAACTCTTTTGATGTTTCTGAAAACGTAACTCTTAAAAGTAACTCGATTTCGGTTTCTAATGTGTAATTAAGATTAACGCCCTTTCTTCCTTTTTTTAATAAATTAAATAAATAACAGCACTGCGCCGTTAGAACAATGACAACAAATATTCCACGACAAAGGTCAGTAGGTCAGTACTCTCAAATATCGCAAAATTTCACTAGTGCAGTGACTGAACCTGAGACCTACCCATCTCATTTTACTTATATCATGTTTTGCAGTAACTGACGATATAAGGTAAATGTTATTATTATATAAAATAGTTAAGCGTTGAATCTAAGTTGAACAGTATATTACTACGAATTAGATATTAATAATTTATTTCTGGTTTCAAATTATATAAATTAATATTGAAATGGCAGTTCGATCACTGCCAAATACTGTTTCCAAAAAAAATGTGCTAACATTCCACCATTTTAGATAGATTGATTATGCTCCATGATAAACAAATGATAGAGCACCATTATGTATCTCGACCGCGGGTAATCGATTAAAAATAAACAATTAATCAATGTGAGAGTTGGATTAATAAATACTATTACTAAAGCTCCATAAAGTAAATAAATTGTAATGAATAATTCAATGAACGATGCTAAGTCAGTAATAGTTTTAATTTTAACATGATTTTCTTTAATTGATGGGTAAGCTCTTGGTCTTCATCTCACCTGATGGTACGTGACGATAAGGCCAAAGGTGGAAGCGAGCTTCACCTGTAATCCTCAACAACTGAGGAACTGGCTATCTTACCTCTGATTGCCGGAACACAATGCTTATAACATTGTCAATATGGCGAGAACTTTAGGTGAGATGGTGGTAGCTAGCCAGGCGGGCTTAGAAGCCCTAGTACAAACCAAACCAAGTTGAAAATTGAAAACCCCCAGCCTCTGTGGCGAATCGAACCCCGGACCTCCCGATCTTCACTCGGTGGTGTCAACCAAGGTATTGTTACCTCAATTTAAATCTGTTTAATGCTGGCCACGGTCGGTGATATGCATAATCATTTATGAGACAGAGATTAAAAAATTCATGAATCTACGACTATCTGCAATGTCACAGACAATGGAAAACCAGCTTTATCCTTACAAAGCGGCTATGGCTTAAAGCACACACGTGGTCTTTAGTCGGTAGGAGTCCGACATAACCTTACAGCCGGGGTAAAGTATCCAATGCAGGATTTACTACCTCCTTCCCCCGTGGGAAGGTTCCGACCTACCTTCGAGACTCAGTTAAAAAATATCTCGGCTTCGTGGGTAGGTTTTTTTTTTACAATATATAGGCTGAACGTTTGACCACAATAACGCCTGATGGAAAGCGAAGATGAGGCCTAAGGTGGTACACGCGCGCCTAGTAGTTGCTTGTGCACTCTGGCTCAGGTAAGACAGGTAGTCAAATAACTAGGTAGGTATTGTAACATTACATCTTAGGCTACAGGTTAGCAACGTTCACCGTGTTCCTGTAGCACTTGCTTATGCTTATAGGAATCTACAGAATCAATTTTTGCATAACAATGTTCTATGCGCCCTACAAATGGAACTCATGATGGCTCCTCACCATCACGGGGCAATCTTCTTGTTTACGAACATATCTAATAAAAAATCTCTATCAATCCATTGACGTACCAGTAGTAATATTTAGCGTAAGAGTAATTACAAAATCTCCAGTTCCTATTATCCCGATTATCCCCATAACATCGACAATGGGCTCGGCCCCCGGGGCAAACAGCTAATTATTACCGGGCTCGTCCCGGGTGTAGCGAGGTTGGGGCTGATAACGGCCCGAGTTGGGACTTGGGTCCTGTGGGACCATGTTTGTGTTGGGATGGGAATTCGATCGCGCTGGAGGATGTTTGATATACATTGTTTAATTGATGATTTGTGTAACGTAATAATAAACAGAAAAGCAAAATAGTTCAAAAAAAATCTGAAGTGTGGTAATTGTGAATGAGATTCAATTGCGATTAAATCGGTTCAAACTATTATAATGGTTATAATACTATAATTATATAATTCGATCAAATTTCAGGTCTTAGCATATGCTCAGAAATATCAAAAACGTTTCTTTTACGAATTTTTGTATGGAAGTTGGGGTACCATTTATATCTTCAATTTCATGAGTGCAAATGACTATATTCATTTTTATTATTGGAAAAAGTAAATTGTTCAGTTTGAAATGCCATTTAGCCTTATATAATGACGACCTCCGTGGTCTGTATGCCGGTTTCAAGGCATCGCCACCTCGAGAGGTTCTGAGTTCGATCCCCGGTGGGGGTAAATGTTTGGGTGATTTTAAGCAATTTGCTCTCCAGTCTTAGATGTTTATATATATTTATATATAATCCGGATATTTATATGTATTTATCTATTAAATATATTTATTTATCCGTCATCTAGTGTTCGTAACGCAAGCAAAATTATTTGCTTAAATGGGGTTTTAATTGATAGGTGTGAATGTTTGAAGATATTTATTTATTTATTATAATTCAAATCAAAATAACTAAAGCTAAATGACATTTCGAACTGTCAAATCACTTTGATTAAATAATGGACTACCACCAGGTAGTGAACCTGAGTCTTTTGTACGTAGTTATATAATTTTAAAAAAGTATTCAAAGAGCATCACGGTCTAATACGAGTTAACTAGGTTCCATTTTACTCCGTTATTCTAAATTCCATGCTACGACGCGGGCAAGAGCTAGTCACACGTATAAATTCATCTACTAATGACCGGTTTACTGCTGTACATCTGCTTTACGACTGCGTTTTCAGTTTATTTTTATTTCAATGAAGGCGCCATGTTGAATTAATATCTGGCGAGTACGCATTTGTGGTTGTTGTTTTTTTTTTTGTAGACAATAAAGATGTATTTTAAGTTTATTACACTTTGCGGTCTGAGTTGTCTCTTCTATACATTCTGTATCTACTATCACATGGGTTGTGAACAAAAACCAAGCAGACTTAAAAAACCTTCCTTCTGAATCACTCTATCGAAAAATATTGCAACAAATCGCGCGGGCAATTTTGCATGAAGCCGCGCGCACGTCTTCATAACGCAGTTTCAGCCCTTAGACTAAGGACACAGCAGGAAGCGACTTTTTATATTCTACATAGTGATACATACATTCAATCACGACTTTTCCCGTTTTTCCTTGTCGCCTGCAGTTTTCCCAGTGCGGTACGACCTCCAAGCCTTCAAAAAAAGAGTGTACTCCCATCTTAAAGGCCGGCAACGCATGCGTGACGCCCCTGGAAATGTCCACGGGCGGCGGTGATCACTTACCATCAGGTGACCCGCCTGCTCGTAAAAAACCTATACCTATACCTACCTATACAATAAAAAAAACATTATGTGTGTATTAATCTGCGTGTGTTTGTTTCCAGGTGCTCAAGTACTGCGAGCACCTGCACGGCAAGTGGTACTTCAGCGAGATCCGCGCCATCTTCTCGCGCCGCTACCTGCTGCAGAATGTCGCCATCGAGATGTTTTTGGCCAGCAGAAGTGAGTATCACCTACACTTATAGCCTGATAAAATAAACTCGCACTATTGCGGAAAATTAATAGAAAATTAATTCATTTCATCAAATTGCAACACTAATCATACGCGTCAATTTCGTTTTAATGGCAGCTGTCACGAATTTGTCGTTTTAATCTTCTAATTCTTCAGATTTCATTTCGTTTTCGTCGTTTTTTGCATTAGGATACTTTAGATGATACATTATTTATTTGTAACGAATATGGAGAATTGGCACAACTTAGGTACTTGATAAAAAAAACTCTCTTTCTTTGAGTTGCATTAAGAAGAATAATCCTGGCGCCAAGAGCAGTTGAGCAGTATTTTATGTTCCTGGTCAGCTTGTACTGAGATTATTCAATAGCCTACATTTATAGTCCACCGCATATAAACTTAGGTCTCCCATTTAAAGACCAACCATGGCAAGAGTTTTCAATGTTAATAAAATTTTTACTACTTGCAATAAACTAATTTGAGTATGTTTGTCGTTCCAGCGTCGATATTCTTCGCGTTCCCGGACCAGGCGACGGTGAAGAAGGTGATCAAGGCGCTGCCCAGGGTCGGCGTCGGCATCAAGTACGGCATCCCGCAGACCAGGTCAGTCACACGCTTTTTAAAAAATTACTCATCTCCGTGAGACGTGAGGCCGATACTAAAAACGTAAACAAATAAATGAAGATCAAAATAAGACACCTACAAAAAATGCAACTATGTTTTATTTATGTACTAATTACATAACTTCTATAGTATTTTGTTTTAATAAAATATATAATTAATAAACTTACGTATTACGTCATCTTGTGAGTACATGTGGTACTATTAATGCTTTTTTTACTCCTGTACTAGCAAGCTGCCTCAAAATTGCACTAGATGGCGCCATCTTTAGCACTTTCAACTGTTTGCGTGAATATTATTTTTTGTAAAAGACGTGTATAAAATAATTATTTATTTAACGAATATAATTTCAAGTGTTTAGTAATTATTGAGTTTTGTACCATTAATATCGTCAATCTGTCGTCTGTGCCACGGATTTCAATAAATCTTAAAGCCGTATAGATATAAGAGACATATTTTGATAAATCAGAAATCACCGACGTAATTAGGTTTTTACTACTAGAGTTATTACTGCATTAATTAATGTGAGCAATATTTATTATTTCCTCATAAATTTCATTTACACTATAAATTAGGTTTTTAATATTCATTTGATTCAACGAAGAATATTAATATAAAGCCTACCTAAAAATACGTTTACTCCCCACTTTAAACTGAAAATATAGAATAAAATAATTTTCATAAAATATTCAACTTCACAATTTTTTTTTTAGTTGTGTAGGTTTAATAAAAATTACAGTTAAAAGGGGTAGGATTTGTAAGAAAAGTCATAAAATAAAAACAACAAACTTTTATTCACACGTGTAAAGTATTTAATTTACAATAATTATATTATTAATAATTGCTTTCATCACAGTTATAAGTATTCCAACTACATACATACTACAATAACAGCAGACTTTCTTGATTCGTAGCTACAATGATATTTTTTATTTTATTTTATATAATTGTTTAAATTCACTAATAATAAAATATTAAGTAAATTCGATGATTTAAAAATATGAAAAGTAAAACAAATCTTTTTCATTGGGTCTTGACCTTTTAAAACAATAGTATTTTTTAAAACAAGGATTTTCTTACTCCATCAATTTAAGTATGTATACAATTTAATTGAATTTATATAAGAGATAAGATGGGAGAGGGGCGTAAGATGGGATATATCCGTTGTTTTAAATAATACTGTTGATTTACGGAATCTATTATTATTTTCGAAATTTTACTAAAGAGTTTACTGAAATATAATTTATAGAAAATGTGTCTATTAGTTTCCACATAGTTGCCATCTCTATAACAAGCGCATAGAATTTCATATAAAATTAAGAAAATATTCACAATTAGGTATAAAAATTACTTTTTAAATAATACTATTAAAAGACTGAATATACATAACAAATTGTACTTTTGATACATATAATCATCACTTATTTTATCACTAATTATAAGGAATGTGATGTTGCCTAACAAACTAATAAATTCACTCAATTTCCTACCTAATAGATCACAACAATAGTAACTATGTTCTGGTAACCAATATTTGCTCAGATATTTATATCACACATTCGGTTAAATTTCAATAATCATTTACTCAATAGGCTACATTAATCTTTATTCGTAGTCTTTTCGTCTTTTCCTTGAATCCAATGTGTGGAAAAAATATCATTTTTTTCTAAATTCACCGACGCGCCCGCGCTGTGCCTCCTCTGCACTGGTCTACCTTCTACACTGTTCTTTCTCTCTTTTCCCCCTGCTTCAGGGTCTACTTCTTTCTTTTCCTCATCAAACTGTCTCATGATTTCATTAAGCGTCTTCCCTTTGGTCTCCGGCAAGAAGAAGTAGCAATACGCTGCTCCCAATAGGGCACAACCACCGAACAGATACAACGTACCATTGCTGGTGAGCAAGTTCTCCAACTGAGGGTATGTCTTTATGTTGAAGAAGATCAACACGTACGCACAACACGACGTAGCACCGGACATTACTCCTCTTATGTCTTGAGGGTAGAGCTCTCCAGACATGATCCAAGGAAGCTGGAGGAAGCCCACCATACTAAAGGACACGTGTAGTAACACACATGCCAATTTAACCAGCGGAGGCCCGTCTACGCTGTCGCATATCGCGGCTCCGAGCATCGCAAACCCGAGCAGAAGCCCTGAAGCCGCAGCCAACGTCTTCCTTCTAAAACTATTAATCAAACAAGCTCCCACGGCCCCCATGAACACTCTTACTCCACCAACTATTATTGAAGCTGTAAACTCATTGACATTTGTCCCAACAGACTTAAAGAAGTCCACAGCGTAATAAAGGATGACGTAGATTCCCGACATCTCTTGGAAAATGAAGAAGACAATAAGTAGAATGAACGGTTTCAACACACTCCGCCTCTTAAACAGACCAAGTTTCTGCTTGAAGTTCATGTTTTCTCCCATTTTGCGGTCTTTCGTGAACTCCATCAGTTCTTGTTGAGCTGTGCTGTTGTTCTGACGGAGCCAAAACATGGAATTGTAGGCTTCCTTCATGTGGCCTTTGGATGCTAACCAGAGTGGAGACTCGGGGACAAAGTACATTAGAAACGGCGTGAGTAAGGAGACTCCTGCGCAAATGGCTGCCACTTTACGCCAGTGTACGAAGGCCCCGAGGGAGTACACTATGAAGATGCCCGTAGATACTAACCCAGGGCCCATGGCACTTAACACTCCCCTCTTCTCTGGAGTCGTAATCTCTGCCACGTAAATATATGACACTGTTGACATGCCTGAAAAAAGGACAAAAAGTTTAATTTTAATTGAGTAAGAACTCGTTGCAATATCTATTTGAAATTTCGCAAATATGTTTTACATTTAATCCTAAAAACGCTCACTTGTACAAAAACATCATCCACCTTTAAGAGGATCCCAATATTCCCGTGATCCCCAACGAAGAACGGTTTTCTTGTAGGTTTCTATTAGCGATATGACTGCATTGCCACCAGGACAGCAGAAATAGAAAGAGGTTATAGTGTTCAAGTGTCTTACCTATAGTAAATCCTGTAATGAACCTGCCCACGCAAAGGTAGACGTAGGTATCTGAGAAGGCGATGACGAGCCAGCCGATGAGGTTGGGCAGCACGATGGACTGCAGCAGCAGCCGTCGGCCCACCGCGTCCACCAGCATGCCCCCCAGCAGAGCGCCCACCGGGTTGGAGATCACGCCCAGGCTTGCTGGAGAAAAATAATAAATTACCGTTAGAACCTTGTAAAGCCAGCTGTAGGCATTGGGCATTCCTAGGTCCTTTAAAAGGGGGCCAGAAAAGAGGCTATGCAGACTGAAATGAGGGTGGAGGTGGTTGATGGTGTATTTTTTTCGTACAACACCGTATAACCGTAAATCACTTCACCCTTACTTAATATCAAATGAGATAATATTATTTTCCTGGTCCTTTATAAAAAAAAATTGGAGAAAGATATTTTAGGTCCCATTTTTGAGGCACTTATTGTTAGACTTACTCGGCCTCTACAGCTATGGTAGGTCCTCAAGTCTGTCCGATAATTAATCACCTTTACTGATGTTTAATAAAACGTAAGGAGAGCTCTACGATATCGCTTTAGTTATATTATTATAATTATGAGTTTTGCACTGCTCTATTTTTATGCTTTTCTACATTTTAGTTATTTTAAGTGACGTATTGTTCCGTTTTTGTGTAATTTTAATAAATATCGTTGTATCAATAAAGATAGCATTTATCTTCTGTCGTGCGTTATTATTTATTAATATTGGTAAACATTCACATGATACATCTTCTAGGATTTAACTTATCTATACCACCTTGACAAGACATGATAGTCGACATAACGAATGTTATATTGACTAAATAGTGGCTATATAAATATATTTTTTCTTTGTTTGGAAAACAAACAATTTACACTGCTTAAAAACAGTAATACACAGAAGATTGCACACAAGCCGATCAAGTTCTCACAGACAGGCTTTATGAAATTCGCGTCAAGCAATCAGTAAAATTGAAAAACATAATATTAATTTGCCCAAAAAATACCCTTTGTACTGTCTTTGTAATTTGTCGTTTCCTTGTTATGTTTTTCAGGTCTGAAAAAGAACACAGGCTACTTTTTAGATCGAAGAAGAGCTTGAATGAAATTGTTTAGAAATTACGTGTATTTAAAGCTCTTGAAATGTATTTTTTAGGTTTTTGATGAAACGATATTCAAAGTTTGTAAAACTTTTACCTTTTTGGGGTATATGGTATGGAAGTTTATGTAACAACGTCGGCAAAAAAAGCAAATCTTTCTTTTTCAAACAATGCTGTCATAAGTCACTTTTCCACGGGCGAATCCGCGGGCACAGCAAATTTTCATAATTTAAATATTTCTTATCTTTATCATTTCTCTATTAATGCCGACGTTGTATGTTTTCATATGTGTTTACTTTTCCACTAGGGTGCTGATAAGATAACTCAGTTATTACATATAACTTATATCTATTGTTATGAAAATTGACACTGCATTTGCAATTTGCATACTATGATATAAGTAGGTGTAACTTAAGGATTTTTTTGGGCACGTATCATTATAGTGATCCTTCAGAGAGCATCTTCTCTTAGCTAAATTATAATTATGATTAAAAAAACCTGAAAATACGTTCAGACTGAAAATTCAAGCTTCTAACATTGCTACTAAATACAACATCTAGGAAATGGTATCAAAATTCAATATATTCTAATAATGTTTCGAATTCTTCAAAAGTTATTTTTTATATTTCGAATCCGACCAACAGAGAAATGGCAAAACATACCGTTACATATTGGGAAATGACTCGCGATAATACGTGCCGATTTTTCTAGTATCTTATTCATGAGAACAATCCATCTTCAGTTTTAAATACGAACTTAACATTCTACACGTCTGTGATTTCATTGGCCTCAAGTCTAAATATATCCGCAGAAATATCTAAGGAAGTACACCGGTACACTTATCAGGGTTTCCAGCGAAATACAACAGTTTAATCACAGGATAAACGTTAATCGCATACCAATAAGGTTGGGAATTCCTAAGAAACAAATACCCGAATCAGACGACCTTATCAATCGACTTGTAAACAAATGCAATGCAATTCTCTCTATGTACGTTTTCTTTGTTAGAAATGTTGGACGTTTGGATATATAACGCCACATACTATCACGCCTCTTTTCCTGAAGGGGTAGGCAGAGGTGTTAACACCCTTGTCTATAATAGTTGTTACTGAAACATCACACAATGAAATTATGCTAAAACGTAATTTATGTATAAAAAGACTTACCAATCCATGAGCTCTGTTCGTATGTAATATTCGCATATTCATGTGTATACTGGGGCAGCAGGACCGCTGAGAAGCCCTGGCAGAACCCCACCGATATGTTGATGGACTGCGCGGCCAGCGCCGCCAACACCTGCAAAGCATAGCGCTCAATAAACTTTCACTGCAACCACCTCCCACTTATCACACTCTGGTACTCTCAACTACGACACGTGAACTCTAAATGAGAACAAAACAAAGACTGATTAAGCAAAGTGATCTTATCAGCTAAGATAAAGCTTATAAATAAAAATATAATTATAGAGTGACAAGGTAGGAAAGTATACCATGTCAATATGTCTAAAAATATTAATGAAAATGGTATAACAGCGTGATTTTTTAATATATCGCACCTGTCTTCGTGGTAAGTCTGGTAAGAAGCTCATCAGAGTCGCCACTATCTATTTCTGCCTAAACAAAAGCAGTATCACAATCGTAATCAAACTTACTGAAGTATGGCAACATTGTTTTTTAAAATTGAAGATAGCGTTAAGTTAATTTTTTTCATAATGTCAATTGAGTAGATAGGCAGGTAAACAGCTGGCGCATTCTAAACAATTACTAAGTAAAATGGCTTGCAAGTGATTGAAACGTATTATTTGATGACTTAGCGTGCATTGTTACGGCTATCTACAGAGATGCGGCCCGCGACGAATTACCAGAAGATTTCTAATATTTTCCAACGTCCAATTTTTCTTCTGAAACTTGTTGAGTTTCTTGAACTACTATTATCGAATTGTTAACATTTCTGAATGGATTTTTGTCTAAAATTCTAGGAAAGTTTCCCCAACTAACATCCGATTGTCAAAGATGACAGCCAAAGACGAATGACTAGTTCATTCAACTTTTGAAAATATTTACAATGAAAAATATTTATTACGTAAGACGTGTCTTGACGTCAGAGACGCGTCAATATACGGCTTTTACCTAAAATTGTTGTACAAAATACCTTTGTACGAGCAAGTCATACATTGTCTAATCATCAATATTTTAATTCACCTAAAAATTGTTATTCATTTTATATTTAATTAAATTCAGTTCGCAATCGGTCATCAAGCGCACCGCGCGGTCTCACATTTCATTCCATTTACTCATTAGTTTACTTTCCCTCAATACAGTAATTTTCACAGTTTCTCAGTCTTTAATTTATCTTCTGTACGGACCCCCGTACAACCTTTTAACTCTTCTTTATTTGCAACATGTTTTTCTCTGCTATTCGCTTAATATACGTCATATCAATATTATTACTGATTAGATCTGGCCCCATTCGCGAAAGTTATTCCTACTTTCTTTAATCTTCATCCTTCTCTCACCTTCCCTCTCATATTTCACTGCTTTCATGCTTCCCTTGTACTTTCATGCTGTTCGCATAAAAATATCATGCAAGTAAGAACAAACGAGGCTTACTTCAAAAATCTGGTTATAAAACTGTTAATATTTTAGCGATCTTAATTCCGAATTGTAACCAATTTATTATTTTTACGACAATATACTTAAGTTGTTTGGCATAGGTCAGGGCCGCAACTTTGTGGCGGTTCGGGCATGTCGGATCACTTACGTCGTTCCGCTAGTTGAACACATGGGATCTTGTCGCTTTTAAATGTTAAACAATTACAAAGTAATCCTGGCAAAGTCGACATTATTGTAGCTTGGTTCAACCATAATTCCTGATTCTCTGCAATATTGTAATGTGAAATTGTGTTTTTGCATTAAAATAGATTAAAATTATGATGCAACCAATGTACTATGTTCCGAGGATGATAATACTCGTAGCTGTTGTGTAATAAAATAATTACTTGTTATTCATTTACTTATTAAATACAGTCTTAATTTTCCCACTGGTTTCTATCTTCCGCGCGTCCGAAGTTTTATAAAAAAATCACGTCTTATTTTTATAAATAACTATTGTTTTCCTGTTGTAAAAAAATAAAAAAGTTTCCTATGTAAAAAAATCGCCGAAGTCCCTCCGAGGTGAGGGGCCATGAAAAGCTTTTGAATTTGAAAAATATATCTATATAATTTTATCGAAAAACTATTAATAAACAATTTTATGTTAGTTTTTCTTACTTAATAAGTATAGAACAATATTTCACGAAATAGCTGAACTGAATTTTCTTTGTGAATTCAATTTGTTATTAATTATTGTATGCGTTAACCCATATCTGTGCCTAAAGTACTCAATTTATTTCTCTATAAATCATCGTAAGGCATTATCGTTGTTTATCATAGCATTGTGGATTGATAGCTAGCACAGTACTGGCGCGTTGATATCGAAGCTACAAATCATTCGGTATGATTATCTAGTATTAAATGGATTTACTACACGTGTCTTATGATGTTCTGGCAATAAGTTTATGTAGTAAGTTACTATGTACATTTGAAAATAAATACATAATTAAATATAATTAAAGTTTTTTTTTTAAATATGAACTCTCAGAAACAACTTTAATAGATAGCCACAATCTTCTTTCTAGTTTCGTAATTTGACAGTTCTTAGCGATTAATTATTTTATTCATATAATGTTTCTGTGGTCGTGCTAACATTACAGGTATCGCTACTGTAGAGTGATGTCCCACAGTACGCTTGTTTGTTGACTTTGTTTGTTACTGGCGTCAATAAAAAGAAATACATTTATATCATATTTATGAACTTTTGCTCGATATTACTTATTTTTGATAAAACTGTCTCAAAATCTTTATAATTAACTTATAATTTAATTTTCTATAAATAAATTATAAGTGTTGCTAAATATTCACAACATCATGGCATAGCCAACCCGCATACAGTGAGTGACGTTTGGCATTTTGGAAAGTGTGACTCATTGGATAAGTCTTCAAACTTGTCAAATAAATTTTACAATGTAGCCAATGTAGGAAATCTGACTCTCTATGATAATATAACATCAGACCGTATCAACGATTTGATTAGGCAGGATACAAACAATAAAAATAAAACTTAATTTCAACCTTTTTAAGGGCGTCTTGCAGGAAATTTAAATCGGAATTTAAACCTAGATAAATTTTTTAACAATTTTACTATGGCTAAAATGTCAAAAAAATATTAGTAGTTTTATTAAATCTCGATTTAAATTTCCTGCAAGAGGCCGTAAGTGTGTTTGTATTAGTTCGTATACCAGGCTCTCATAATTGCGAAAGGATAACAAGACATGCAGGACACAACCTTGACCAAGCAACAACCATCGTTTATTATGATTTCTTACTAACTTATATTCTCCTAGTGTTTTTTTTTCACGTTCGTCTTCTTTAATAATCTAGAATAACCTCTGTAATAAATATGTTGTGAATGGAAATAATGTGAATTAATTACAATTCCTATTTGTTCCGATATTTAAAAAGTATAGCCTACGAACCATTTAGTAATATTCGTTATATTTATCATATTACTATTACGCTTATAAGACGGAGCAGACATCCATTCACTATTTTCGTTGTCATTGACAAATCATTACAAGTCAGACACAGAGTTCATTGACACGTGATATTTTCACGCAAAAATTACTGTAGCCAATTATGTGTTTTTAAATTCTACGACATTAAGGGTTTCTGATTTCCTAGACACTGAGAAAATGTTATTGAACTAATTTACACAATATATATAATACGTAATGAATTATATTAGAGTAAAAGAAGTGGATGCTGCGCTGACGAGTGACAGAGGAGAATGGAAGAGAGAGACATATTGTGCCGCCCCACCTAGAGTGAGAAAGGGCAAAAAAAACTTGTGACTAAACCTTTAATAATAGATACGTTTATATGGAAAAACTACGCCTAGACTTATCCGGGTAATAATGCATCGAGGATTTTGTATTACAATCAATATTGTAAACAATAATCAACGACGTACATTCACCATATTAGTTTATAAGATGTTATTAAGTAATGTGTATACATATTAACCTGCGACATTTAAGTAAGTTCAATGTTAATGTCGGCATAATATATCAGTGGACTGGATTTACCGCAATGTTGATTGTATTGGCTAGTACTGTGAATGGTACAATTCTCTAATGTGTATCTAGAATTTTCTCATGTAGAAGGCTTTTGCTATCGTTAATGAAACATGGTCAGAAAGCAAAAAACAGCTGAACAGCATAATGCCTTGTCATATTAATTTTTGTCACATAGTAACAAGGAAAACATAGAGCAAGTAAATAAACAGCTATATATCAATTAAACAAGATATTTCATACGTTCACATCTAATAGCTTTATCCAAAGCATAGATTATATAAAGGTCGCCATCGCCAGGGAATTCATCGTCACACGTTAGAACCAAAATGGTCGCGTACCGTGCGTTTTAGGAGGAATTTCCTTCCTTGTAAGCTTAGGCTGTGGAATGAACTCCCAGGTGAGGCTTTCCCAAGAGACTACAGCATGGAGTCCTTCAAAAAGGGCGTGAAAAGGTTTTTTAAGGGTCGGCAACGCGCTGGTGATGCCCTCGGTGTTGCAGGCGTCCATAGGCTACGGTGACCACTGCCCATCTGTGTGGGCCGTATGCTTGTTTGCCACCCTGGTAGTATAAAAAAAAAAATAGGTACCTAAAGAAAGAATTGTAAAGCTTGTGTTAAGGAATCTCGGGCTACCAATGTACATGGAATGGCATTAACAAACATCTATCCGACTCCTTCCTAGCTGACCGTACTTGCCGCATCGCTTCTGGCTTAGCACCTATGCTCCCGAAAAGAACTGAAAATTAAAATGTCTTAGGATTCTACTCTTCTTTTGAACATCATAATTTCAGTCGTGTCATTATATTTTTCAACCATGGCGAGCTTAATCACAGAGCCCTTGATGAGAGGTTAATGAAAGGAAATATATAAAATGAATCTAGAACGACCTTCTACAAAGTAATGTGATAAACTAAATAACATCTTACATAGAATCAGCTATGCATTTTCCTTTTTTCTGATTGTTTTATAATTAATACGATGTATAAGACTTGTTCCTTCCTAACGAATATCTTTTGCAATTTTAATAAGCAATTAGCAACGCGTCAGCTGTCCATGATGCTACGAACGTCTACGGACTACGGAGACCGCTTACCATGCCCGGCCGTAACGCTTTTTGATAGCAAAATACGGAAAAAGCAGAAACCTCGTGTCTTAAAAAATACCTACTTTTCGGGGATAGAGGCGTGATGATATATTATATCAAGAAAATAATCTATAAAGTCATAATAAAACAAAACTTTATACTCGCAAATTGTATACCTACTGACATAACGAACGGAAAAAACATCGTGATCAAAATATTAAGACCAATTACTTACAATTAGACTAGGAAAAAATTTAAATGTTAATTTGATACGGAAACTGACTTCTTATTGACCGAGTTTAATTTGTACCTTCTGGCTTTATTTGTACCAAAAACTAAAGCTAATGTATTATCAAATAACATGATTTTGTGATTCGATTGTGTAAAACATGTTTTAAGTACACTTTTCGATTCGTAAGTAACGTGTGTGTGTCTTGTAAACACTACTGTGTTATTTTTGTATAATTATTTTCAATTTTAAGAAGTAATATGAAGAAAAATGCAAAAAACTATTATCATTAATAGTGATTGCTGGCCCGGCTACGTCCTAAAACAAATTTTATGAAGTATTGTGGGTTTGATAAGTAGAGAATAATGCGAATTAATCTCCTCTTATTTTAGCCTTTTATAATTTATGATAGCCTGGTACTAAATAAGCGTTTTATCTTTCTTTCTGAAACAGCTGTAGATTTTGTATGAAAATCGCTAAAACGTTTGAAAAAAGAAAAAAAAATACGTTGTTTTGGTTAACGATAGATTGTTGTTGTGTTGTTTTGGTTAACGATAGCTTTATTTACCCTTTCATTTACCCTTGCATTTATATTGCGGTTTTGCGAGCCAGCGAAATCCGTTCACCGAGCTCATTTTCCTCGGCAATAAGTCTTAAATGTCATCGATACAGTTCCGCTTCCGTATGAAAATAACCTTAATTGACGGGCATTTATTTAATTATGTGTCTTTATGTGTCTTATTCTAATGGCGGCCCTTTACTTGGCTTAGCGTATTCGCGTAGCGTTATCGCTGGGTTTGCCCGACTTTGCCCATATAATTAAATCATTCCAAATTACCCATCCACACATGGACTGTCATCGGAAAAACAAATCAAACAATTCCTTGATGTGTGATAAAAAACCGACAAGTCGACGGAAACGTGTTTGCTATTTGCGTCGCTTGCACCATTCGTGCAAATACTCAAATAGTCCACACATGGCAGTTTTTGGAGAAATATAGCAAATACGCGAACACGGAACGCTAAGTGATGTCTTAAAATATAACGCTCAAGAGAAATAAGGCCTATCAATTAATATTTTTTACATAAAGAATGGTTTTTGCTTGTATTCTGAATACCACTTTGCCTTACCTACTGTTCCGTATAGAACTCCTTGGTGTTCAAGGAGTACATTTATGTTTTCTTTTTTTGACGTATGTCAAGAATTAGTTGTTCTTTTTTGTTCTGAAAAAAATCTGTAAGTGAACCAGATAATTAAAGTTTTTTCCCTTTATAAATCCGTATATATTTGTTCATCCCTGCTTATTTATAATCGCAAGAAGTGTGAGGCAAGGCACTAAGCGCCAGTTATATATTCGGCACATATGGCGACCGTGACAGGACTCGAACCTGCAATCTTCGGATACTAGAAAAACTACCCTACTAGAATACATCCCAAAAAAATGTTTGTAGTCTGTAATGCAGCAGGAATACTTGCTTTGCGCTTGCATTGAAATACAATTCATATTTTGATGATAACTACGTGAATAGTTTTATTTTTTAGTTTAGCTTGATGTTTTACCTACTGTCAGACTGTCACTAACCGTCTGGTTAGTCTGTAGAATACAAAAGAAATAGAATTTAGCATTTTTTTCTAGAACATTCACATATCGGTAAAGTCAGCGTCAACTAAAAGCCAATGGCAAGTGTATTTGATTAAACACAGCGAGTTAGCAACGGTTCGTCAGTTGGTTCCGCTGCGTACTGCTCCGTGATTCAGCAGTGACGACGTAACTCCTCGGGCTTATTATCGCCTGGTCAATCTTTCGCGTATGATTACCCAAGCATACGCCAATACGATGATAATTAGGGAAATCAATTATTATTTACAGATATGTAATTTGTGAACACTGGTTGGGTTATTATGAATTCTTGCCAGTCCTATGATTTCACAGAATCCACACATCTTTTCTTCGGTCTTCCTTTTTATACACCCATCCACTTTCTTGTCGGTGAGATGAATTTTAAACATGCCATTTTCTTATCCTTCGAATTTTCAAATTATTGACTAAGCTCCGTTTCTCCACTAGTGACATTTTACACAGTATTGTCTGTTGCGATTTTCCGTTCATTAAATTATACATTTTTAATTGTATTCATGTAATGTTACACCTTCCTTAGGAATACCTACGATAATTATGGCATGTTTTCTGTCTATTTTACATTCTCATTCTTTATGGAGGAGTATTAAATTACAGATGCCATTTTCCCCATATTTTTCCTTACTGCAAATTGAGTTGCGCAAGACTCAACGCGGTATTATGATATAACAGTGTAATTTGAGGATTAGTGAGCTGGGTGTTTAGTAATAATTATGGATCTCATGATACTTATGTTATGTAACATCGAGAAGAGAATCTGGGGGTAATCTGGGGTTCTTGTGTCAGTTTTGAGAAACTAGCGCTGATTATAATTAATATGGCGTTTTAATGACATGCTTCAATATAAGTTCCAATATCAGCTACAATATGCCTATTGCTGGGCGCACCCAAAGGCCTCCCCAAAGGATTTCAGAAACTTTATACCATACAAATAAGTGTCTGAATTACTGTAGGTAACCAACATTGAGGGAATATAGAAGTAGGGTTAAACCGGAGAGTTGACAAAATGTTCGGGTTCTGTATTAATAAAAAAAGTAGAAAAATAATCGCATCGGTGGCAGAGAAATTGAGATAAAGGTAGTGGTATTGAGAAGAGAAAATGAAAATATGGATATGTGTGGATGGAATGCAGGGATAAAACGACCGGAGAAATTGGATAGATTGTTTGAATGAAGACGTAACTATAAAAGGCGATATGATAGAGGAGAGGAGATTAGAATAATTCGTTGTGTCGCCTCCAAATTAACTTAGATAAAGGCAGTCAAATGGTGATGTGATCTAGTGGGTAGTTACCATGTAGAAGTCCCCATAGCAGCAGGCCTTCCAGAAGCCCTTGACGGTAGCCAGCATGGCGCGCGCGCGCCGCCCGCCGCCCCGCGCCGCACCGCCCGCGCCGCCTGCGAACCGCGCGCCTCTAAAACAACACATCATATAAAAAAACTTATTTTAATACTCATTAATTAAAGTCATATAATTATGCCCTCCTAGTAATCAAAATCAAGTCACTTTATAAATAAATAATTTCAGTTAATTGCATGGAACGCGGCAAATGTAAACCACGGTATCTAGCACCTAGATACAGCATCGGCATCGGTGATAGGATAGGACTGGCCTAGCATAGTGCATAGTTCCAGTGAATACATCTTCTTTTCTTTATTTAAAATTTTGTTGTGAAATTATTAACATTTAACAGCATATAACAGCCATGACCGGAAATCGATCTCGCGAAATGTGAAAAAAAACCCATGTATTTTATGAGGGTTATTTTATATTCCTCACAAAGTCGATTCGTCACATTTTTGTACTATCCATAAATTCAAAGTAAATTCGTCACATGCATTAAAATTATGATAATCGTCGAAAGTGTTAATCATAAGGATTATTTTTTCCTAAAGAACATAGCATCTTCAATGAAAGGATTAAAATTTTTTCTTCATGATCTAACCCCACTGGATTTTTTGTTGGGGGGTTATGAAATTTGGCATGCAGGTAGATTTTATGACGTAGGCATCCGCTAAGAAAGAATTTTGATTAATTTACCCCCAAGGGAATAAAATAGGGGATGAAAGTTTGTATGAAACTTTGTCAATTTTAAACCTATCGGGCTGAGACTGAATGAAAATTAAAGGGTTCCCGTGGGATAGTTAAAAAACTATAGTAACCGCGGACAAAGTCGTGGGCAACAGCTAGTTAGAAATAAAAATCTTATCCTCAGACATTAGTCTCATTACATTAGTCTCAACACCTGCCACTGGGCAAGGACTTGCAGTGGCCCACCTGGCGAACACTTAAACGTCTTCGCACGGGGGTGGGTCGCTGTAGGTCTAACCTCGTCAAATATTCCACGAGCTTGGGGATATGGCGGTGCTCTGAGCCAGGATATGCAACACCTACTATCCTATCCGTTGTGTACGACCACCTGCGACAAACGAGACCTTATGAAAGCCACAGAAAATGCTGAAAGTGTGGCTCAATATTGGGAGGATAAAATTTAACAGTCATTGACACGAAAAGAAGAAGAAGATTAGTCTCATTCTATTAATCTCTGACTAGAAAATGTAGGATGCCTCGCCAAGCCAATGTCGACGACGCGACGCCTACGTTTGCTCTAGCATTGCAAAAAATACATAGAAGGTTACGCCTTTTTCACTTAAGGCCCTCTTTGCTGATATGTAACATCAATGCATGGCGGTAAACAAGATTACCTTTTTCTACCTGCTTCGTACGAAATATATAAGGATACATATTTTTGTCGCTTCGTCGACTTTATCGCATTCTGAATACATTCTCGGCCTAAAAATATGAATTCAAACGTGACCATTAGTCACCGTTGGTCCCCTGAGTCTACGAATGTTTTAAAGCGCATATTTTGAAGATTTTGTAAAAGCAGCGATAAATGCAGTGTAATGAAATTTACTGTTTATGAACGCTTCACGCCTGCAGTCAGTAATTCAATTTTGTAATCATATTTAAATATCAAAACGTGAGCTGTTCTTATACTTTAAGACTATAGGTTCAAATAATAAAATGGTCAAAGTCAAAAATTATGTAATTAATTATATCATAATATTTTAATTTTTATTTTCTTTCAAAATTTCTCAACATAGTTCCTTTATTTCATTTACGTGTTTAATAGACACGTATGTATAGACAATTAAGCGTTTCCCTGACATTGAGAAGGCTGCGTGTCACGGCTGACGGGCGGTCGCCGATACAGTTCTCGTAAACCTGCTTTATCACTGAGCATAACATATAAATAATATAATTTTCATCACGCTTATATCACCGGTGTGATAGGCAAAAGTGTTAAAACTCACATTTCGCTTGTTCTTTGAAATCTTGACATTTTCTTCTTGAACCAACCCAACCTTGGTATCAAATTCCTACTAAAGTTTCATGGTAGGTACTTTGGCCATGTCCCGTTCATCCCAATCTCGATGTTGCTGAGTTTATATTGATATAATTAACCATTAAACTGTATGGCCCACCTGCAGGAATCTAGATTTTGGACTGGATTTTGTCATTTTTTGACATTTCGACTCATAGTAAAATTGTGAAAAAGCTACAAAATCTAGTTGTAGTCTAGATTTCAATTTACTCCAAGTAGGCCTTTATAATCAGCGCACTGGGAGTGGGTCGTAATAATTTGCGGGGTGTCCGAGGGTGTCCTAAAATTATAGGCAACAAGGTCTCCTGCTCTGTATATCAAAATCTCCACCTAATATGCTGACTACCATATGTAACATCGGTAAATCTTGTGCCATTTAGGGTCGGGCAAGTGATATTTATTAATAAATGTAGGTACTTAAGATTTATTTAAGTTGTATGGCACGTTTGGTAACAAACGTAAGAGAACGTCGAAAAATGTTGAAATGGCATGTCAGTTTATGTTAAAAAGTGTTGAAATACATATTTTTTTATCTTCATTCAACGACCGGCTGTCAGTTTAGATTGTATATAACACCTGTTGGTGTGACGATGATGCCCATTGTTCACAAACCACTCTGAATTTTTATAATAAACATTGTTAAGTATAAGAAGGAGCCTCGATTGCTGATAAAATTTCCTGGTTTGGACACGAGTAGAAATTGAGTATGTGAGAAAGGTTATAGGCATAAAAGTGATGATTGTGTAGAAAGAGGAAAACCGAAAAAAAAAAAATTGTGAAAATGCTGATATGGTAGCGATGATATGGCGAGAGACACAGAAGAAATTTTACTTTGCCTAAATCTTGCCAATCGCGGAAATCGGAAAATTAGGGATTTCCATAGTTTGCTTAATAATAATATGCCTTTAGACAGTTACGCCACTTGAATATTACGAGAAAGAAAATGCGACATGAGTGTTATGCGATTTAACGATTATGCCAGTTGATGTATAACAAACGAAGGTATGACAATCGACGTTATGCGAAAAGATAGGCCCCCCACCAGCCTATTTAGGCCCCACTGTGTATTAAAAAAATCGCTGCATTAGCATTGCATCCAGTGCAGGTTTACAGGACTCTTTTTCTTAAGGACGTAATCATAAAGAGCAAAATATTCGTTTTAATACCTCTACCTACATTCTGGGACATCCCCCTACCGCCAGTGCAACGATCTCGTGTGTGTCTCAGGAATTACTCGAGCATCCGGACGTAGTCAAACAAATTTTCCTTCACTAGACTAGACGCAGCATAATCACAGATGAGTCATAATTATTGACTTCCTAATTACATGATTTTAAGATCATCACAATTTAGGACTTCTTCGTGGGAAGACATTTAAAATGTTTGGAAGACAATTTGAATTATAACAGTGCGTCACATGTGGCAAGATTGACGTCAGTTTCGAATAATGATGAAAAATACATCGAACCGTTTGAAGGACTGCCGGGAACACATCATGGTCGGAATAGACAAGTGGTTACATGCTTAATAGACCAATGGTAAGGGAAATAAAAACTCTTTGTTTTGCGATTTAAATAAATAATGCAACCTTTGCATGCAACTTTAAAAGTAACCTACAAGAAAATACAAATATTGTCAACTGTTGTGTGAAAGAGTCAAAATTAGCAAAGATTATTTGTACAGACGGCAAAAATCAGAAAATAACTATGATAATTAGTGGTGTTAGTGGATGGTAATACAGGGAGAGGAAGACCAAAGAAGAGATGGATAGATTGTGTGAATGAGGACATGGCTAGAATGGGAGTGAATGTTGATATGGCGTATGATAGGGGAGAGTGGAGGAGAAAGACTCGTTGCGCCGACCCCAAATGAAATTGGGAAAAGGGCAGGATAATGATGATGAACTATGATAATTATTTCCTCTTCAGTTTGTTTATTCACTGCTGTTACTCTCTCGCCTCTATTCCCGAAGGAGCAGACAGACGTGCTACAATCAGTTCCCACTAAATTAAATTATATTTCTTTTTATTTAAACTTTAATGTCCACTACAGTAGGAATGTACATATGACCCGTCAACCATTAGAGAGTTCGTGGCGGCATCATTAATGTCAGTTAGGTTAATTTCACTAGCAAAAACAATTTTATTATATATGTAATACTATGAGATTTAAACACATTATAATATTGAATACGTTAATTTCCTTTGAGAATGAAACACACGGAGGTGCGGCGCCCGCGCAAGCCGAGATCTTGTAATGTTGGTAATATATATCTGCAGTTTACGGTTCGATAAATACGTACATACTAAGTTATGAAAAACGCGAAGCAGATAGATTAATATCGGTAATTAATTTTAGAAAATGGTTACTAATTATTACTCTTAACCTGACACAGATTTCATACTTTAATAATACTTTGTTGCTGTTAAAATGGAATTAGTGTACATGTGCAGTCACTGCTTTTGGTGAAGCGCGGACTATAGCAATTGACTGCTTTTTGGGTGCTTTTACCTAGTCTCTGACTAACCCTTAGGGGAAAATAGTCGTGATTATATGTATGTATGTAATATGGAATTGTATTAAGTACTAAGAATACATTGTACTATATCCTGAACGATATTCATAATTAAATTATATTACGCAAACAAATTGTAACTACAGTTTGTTACATTATTAAATTATGTTTATTGAACCAATTAATTAATACCGTAATCAATTAACTGAACTTTATATCAACAAGATGAGAAAATTACCCTTATTAGGTATTCCTCTTTATGAGCTTACGTGGAAACATATCAGCTCCTTTTGTTATGATTGAATATCTGTTATACTTAAAATGTTAATAGTTTTGTATAGTTCGATGTGTGGTTGGCTGTAACTAACTAAGCGTGAACAATGCGTGATAGGTGTAAGCGCATAGCAAAACGGTGATTGATTGCGAACATTTATATATAACTGTAATAAACCGAAGAGCGTTATATGAAGTAAGCAAGTGTAGTTACTTATTAAATTTTTGCCTATCCCATTGGGAAAAAGGAGTGTATATGTGCTGGGCACAGGCCTTCACCGCCACCACAGCACCACGGCGGCTCAATGCGGGTTGGTGGGTAACAACAGTCGCAATAGCGACCGGGCCCAACAAAAAAAAAAAAAAAAATTATTTAAAACACGCTCAATTTTCGAGTTGTTATGGTGAATTAGATATTTGCACTGTCAATTTACATAATACCTATCCGAGTATGATTTGATGCGGTTACATTTACAACTAGATACTAGTTTATTTAATTTTTCTCTTTAAAGACTGAGGACTATTTGCTTCATGATGACTGCTGGATTACCTATTAGCGTGGGTTTTTGCCAGGCAACAGACCGGATCGTTTGGAAGAAGTCCTTGTCAATAGAGTCACGATACCCAGCGTTGGGGAAACGATTAGGAAGAAGAGAGTCTTTAGCACTTCATTTTGAAATCGGAACAGTTACACCGTAATAATATCGATTTACGACCTTAATTTTTTCAAAACAATAATGTTCTGGCTGTCCGTGTTCAATGAAATTAAACAAAAATGTCCTGCTCTGTCGTCTAAAACAATTGTACATTAATGAAACTAAAAAAATAATGAGAGGAATTTTGAGATCCGGATTTCAGTAAAATATGTTAAATACCTATGCGACTAAAAAACTAAAAAAAACTACAAACACTGACACTAAAAAAATGCGATGCAAATAACATTTTATTTTATTTTTTTAATAAAAAAATTTTTATTTTCAATTTTCGTCGTCGTGTAACATAAAATGTTATGTGATTTTATTATAAATGGTATAATTATTATAGTTTTTTTTAAACACCTACATTTCAATATTAACGTTTAAATGATAAATCACATAATGTTTACAATTTCTATTGCTGATAATTGTGTAGACTGATCATAAATTGTGATATCTAATGCAGTTTTATCTAAATTACACTTTATAATAATAAATGAATATTCTAATACGTATTTACTTACTGTTGCTGATGTTTTGCTTATACGTATTTACTTACATAAGCAATTTTGCTGATATGAAATAAACTAGTAACGTAAATAATACGATTAATTGTGTTGCGTTATGTCATTTAAATTATTCCACAACAGACTGAGAAAAAGAGAGTATTAGATACTTACACAAAATATCCCTGTAGCCAATTAGATTGGATTTCTTTACTTTAAAATATACACTCTGCGTTTTAAACGAAACGAAACGTGAAAATTCGACACTAGTTTTCTTCCTACTAACCACTATAATGTTTTCGCGGGAAAGACGCACCGATCGATGGAGCGTTTAAATTTGGAACAGCACGGCGCCGCACGTGCGCACGAGATTTTAAATTAAGAACTTTGAGGACTTTTTACTTTGCTATTTATTTTTTAATTTACTTTTTTACAACAAACGGGGCTGTCACATGGCGGCTATAGACCAACTGTTTTCAAAAGAGTTCATACAGTCTTGACCTTGCGCGACTCTGTGGCGGACTGAGCCGGGTTTTGGATCGAGTGAGTTTTATAAAGCATTATTGTTGTCATAACTTTTACCGCGACAACAATGGTGATGAGGGATGTGCTGCGCGGGCGTCGGTTTACAAACAAAATTCGGGTGTCGTGTGTTAAGTATGATGTGAATTGTTTATACATCATCGGATATTTCGAAGCAGTTGGCAGAATTCTATTGCAATGAAGCAATACTTGATTTCATACAATTTATTGTACGCAATCAACATGAAGTGACTTTATATATTATCATTTATTCGTTTGATTTTGCTTTTCATCTTGATAACATATTAAATGCCGCACATTTGCTCTTTGGAGATGGGATTGTTCATTACTATATCTTGATAACTACTGTTATATTATTATGGTTGCTATGCGAATTTTAGTATTAGGTTGCAGTAAATAATACTAGAGCAGGAGGTTAATAAATAAAATAGAGTGGTACAGTCACTTGCAAAAACATTTATACACTTTTACAGTAGACAGTTATTAGAAGCGAATAAAAACTATCACCTGTCAAATAATTATGAATACAAATTTTTGCAGGTGACTTTACCTACTTATTTTCTGGAATCTGTAGATATTCGCTATTTTTGGAATCTGTGGAAACTCCACTAACAATATTAACTCCTAGTACTTTGATCAATGTATATTGGCAATTTACATCATTCTATGCTCTAACCATTTTAAAAAGTGTACTCAAATGACAAAATACTCATTAACCTCTTAACTGTCTCAACGGTCCGAAAACGAGACCCAATAGAAACAACAATTTTTCGCGAGCACCGGTGTTCGCGGTGACAACGAGCAGATGCAGCTACTAGGCTCACATGTATTCTAGGCGAGTTTGCTAGCAACTGTATGCATAACCAAGTAGTGGCCGCGCGCCTTCAAATAAATCGTTGCATTCCGTCCTCAGCCTACGTCCCACTGTTGGGCACAAGCTTCCTCATGGTGAAACAAATGAAGAGTTTGGGCTATAACACTAGCACACTGGTCCAATGCAGGTTGGTACAGTGCTTGTAATTTCGTGGTGCAGCGGCTGGGCCGTTTGGTCGTGCGGACGCATGAAAAACGAAGGTAATGTTTCATCTCTAAAATGTTTTGTTATGACAATTGTTACCGTTAATTATATTTACGTGCCAATGTACATGTAAAAAGTGTGATTATTGAATAGGAAATTCGGTAAATCAGCTTTTTGTTTACCTTTGATTGAAACGTACTATAGAGTCGTAATCAAACAATAACTAAATAATTAAGGTGGGTGTTGGTGACAGACAGATACTGCTGGCTGCCTTTTTATATATTTATAAACAGACATAGTAGCTGACAGACGCGTATCATTTTTAGTTGGTATTTCTGTTTCCTCTGTAGTATTTGAACCACTTTTCTTCAGTTGTTATGTATTCGTAAGAGTATACATAATACTTGTATGTAATTTAATTGATTTTGCATATATATATTTTTAATCCGTAGAGGATTTGGCACTCATACTGTTTTGATGCCGGTGCCAAAATTCTGCTGGGCGTTACACTGAACTAAAACAATCTGAACATAAACAAATACATAGCTTATTTTTTTGCAGGAAATTATTTGCAGTCCACTGATCTAGAAAAAATTATATTGCATTATTTTAATTTAACATTATTTTCTGATAATATAAAATGTTGTATGACAGCGGTAGTCTAGTTAGGAAAGTCGGCACTATAGTGTCTTTCAATCAAAGTTGCCCAAAAGGTAAACAAATTGAAGGTGGTGTTTAATCTTTTACATATTTAGTAATGACAGTAGGTAACTGAAATAATAACGGACAGCAATTGTTACAGTTAATGATATTTATGCGTAAATGTCCATGAAAATGTGTGCCTATGAATAACAAATTTGGGTGAGTCGGCTCTTGTTTACCTATGTGCTACATTTAAATTATATAAGCGCTAATTAAGTGCAAACCCATGGGTTTCTGCGCACTGTACCTAATGGGGGCCCCAAGGCCACCATCTCGATCGTAATGGCCGCTTACTAGCGGAAATGCAGCCATGACAATTTACTCACATGCATTACTTGCTATCTTAGACCTGCATTTATTTACTAACCATTACAAGACAATTTATGTAATTTACTGTTTTAAAGGGTTTTTCTTCGTGTTGTTCTAATAATGCCTCCTACTGTACAAACTTAAAACTCAACATAAATACTTAATCTCATGGCGGGCACCGCGAACACCGGTGTACGCAAACAATAGATCTTTCTATTATATCTCGTTTTGTGCCCGTTGACTAGTTAATGTTGAGTTTTATGTTTATACAGTGGAAGGCATTATTAGAATTACTAGGATTACATATTGTAGCAAGAGGTTACCAAAATGAGGTTAAGATTAAAATAATATGAATTTAGTTTCATTACTTTTGAACACTTCTTACTACGAGTTAATGATCTCCTAATACCTTCTTCTTTAGAAGAAGAACAAAACTTGTAAGAAATAAGAAATTTATCAATTTTTTTTCCTATTTATCCTGTATGTTTTTAAAAAAGGCTAACCCTTTTTTATTTGATGGAAGTAATTTTAGTATTCTATAGTTCTACTCAGAACAGTCAGAACCCACTTACAACCAACAGAGTTCTAATAAATTACTAGTCTCATGATACAATAATACTATTAAATGTTAAGATTTTTTTTTATTAAATGCACTACGATATATCAACTGAACAAAAGAACAATGTCTAGACTAAGGTTTGAGGAAGACTTTCTTTACAGCACTCAATACTCAATACACTTCGCAATCAAACAAAAAATTAACAATACCGTCGCATAGTCATGTCTAAATATGTGACTAATTGACTAATTAGGTTCATATACGTTACGTCGACATTGCTTTTGTTATTAACTAATTGTCGTTTCTCAAATTGACGACACTATCAAATAATAAGTAAATAATATAGGTGTGTGATATTGCTAGGATATTAAATTATCTCCATCTGATTTTTGGGGATAGAATAGTAGATTAGTAGCCAAGGGCTGTAAGGCATCAATTGCAGCCCGAGATATTTAGGCGCACGAGCGCAGCGAGGGCGCTTATAGTTCGAGGGTGCCCTAGGGCGTTTCTAGCTACATTATTAACCTAGGGCGGTAATTGATCACTTACAACCTGCATCTGGGAGTATTAAGGACCTACTTACCGAACATGAGAGATGTAAAGTAACTTTATTATGTAGGTATATATTTATATTATTTAATTTAATAATGGCCCCATGTTACCAATAATATGAAAAAGCGGCAACAAACAATTTTTTAAAGATATTGTCCTTACATAAGTATAAATTACTATTATATAGAATTTAATGCAATTTACGCCGTTGTACTGCTACTATTGATAGATGTCCTCAGCCTATATATTGGGTCCTTACCTATGAAATTGGTGTTTTTATTCTGTCTTATCAATTTGTCCGTAACTATTAAGCTTCAGAACATTCCTATAAAATAATTGCCTCTTCTAAAAATAGACCATATATTTGAGCTCGTATTATTTAATTTGATAATTTTTTGTATGTTTAATTGTGTTAAAATTAGACACAAAGAATTATTTTTAACTGCCCCCCGAATACATCATTTGATTTGCATTAACATAAAAACGATGAATAATTTTTATCAAGCGTGTTCACACACATATTGCTAAAGCTTGTCTTATGATACATGCCAAATACAATATTATTATCTCTGGATTTGTCGTTGTGAAGAAAACTGATAAAATGTTAGTATGTAAAATGCAGACATCCCCAAAATCTCCATACAAAACACCAATTTCATAGGTAAACCTAATACATCCCAATGCTGGGCACAGGCTGCCTCATGGAGAAACACATGAGGAGTATGGGCCGTAACACCACCACGCTGACCCAACGCAGGTTGGTGGGTAGAAACAGTCGCAATACCGACCGGAACCAACGGCTTAACGTGCCTTCCGAAGCACGGAGGAGCTCGAGATCACAAAGTTTTGGTCACCATCCACGGCCTGACCATGGCGAAGGTAGCTTTGTTTTCAATCGAAAGCCAATGCGTACTAACCACTACGCCACCCATGAGGAAGGCCTGTGCCCAGCAGTGGGACGTATATAGGCTGAGGACAACAAAGCCTAACTGTACAAAAGCGCATTTCATCGACTGTATTAACAATTAAATATTAATTAATACTCTTTGACTCTATTGTATTGAACATTTATTGTCTCTTGTATATTTATAGAAACCAACCTAACCTATATTTACATTGTGTATTGTGTCTATGAATTATTTTTTTTATTCTATACTTAGATTATCTTACCTGTAAAATTTTAGCCGCACATGAAACAAGTAATCCACGGTGACAGGGACAAAAAACACAATGCTTTTTTTCTTAGGGAATTATTCTATCTCCATCTCGCTCTAAGATGTTATTTTATGGAGCTATCTTTATGTTTTTAATCTGAGATTCTATAGATAAGGTCGTCTCTATATTTATGGCGAGATAATTGTCTATGTCCAAAGAGATTTTATTGTATTAGTTCAATGATGTTTTTAATAACAGCTAATTAAATTACCTATGCATAGTAATTATAATGTTATGATTGACTTATATTGCTAATATTGCATAAGTTTGAAGGCTCTTTATTATAAGACCGGGGAAATTGTTCCCTTCCTATCTTTACCACTGGGTTTGAATAAAACTTAAGTAAGTTTATAACTTATAAGTTGTGGTTCGAATGCTTTGCTTTCGATATTAAAAACAAAGACAAAAAAAACCAAAACTTTATTGATATCAAGTACCTGTGAAATCCGGACTACCCGCGTTGGTATGGCTATTATTACAAAACATCTGTTTCTACCCTCTAATCTGAATTTGGCCAGCGTGGTAGTTTTATTATACAAAAACTACCACTTCGTTAGTACTGTGTGGTTACCAACGATGTGTTCCTAGAAAACACTAGAAGACTAACTTCATAGTGAGATTCTTGCTATTTAATGACATACGAACTCGCGTGTAGTTAATTGGAAGTTTAGTGGAAGTAGGTAAAAAGCTTACTGGACAAATAGCGGATTCGTCCTGAATAGTAAGCAACAATATTAATTCTTTTGCTTTTATGTCTTTAATGTCAAGGAATTTTTCCAAACTACTTGAAAAAAGCAGTCTAAATCTACTTGAAAAAAGCAGTAAAAGTCTAAAAAAAGCAGGCAAAATCCCAGGACAAGCGGAATTGGTGTCAAATTACAGATCTATCTCGCTGTTGCCTTCAATTTCAAACATACTGAAGAAGATTATTAATATACGGCTTGTGATTTTTTATAAAAATATAATTACTTCTCGCGTACGCAATTTGGCTTTAGATCAAATCTTTCAACCGCGGACGCAATACATTCTTTAACAGATTATATCACAGAAGATTATGACAAAGGAAACCACACCTTAGGGATATTCCTAGATTTATCAAAGGCGTTTGATACGGCTTCGATTCCATTACTTCTTAAGAAACTAGAGGCCTTGGGTATTCACAGATTAGTTAACTAATCGTTCCCAGTGTGTTAGAATGGGAAAAATGATGTGTGTCGAGCAAAAAAGCTCTGATTTCGGTGTTCTTGGTTTACATAAATGTCATTTGCAAGCTCGATGTAAATAATTGCAAAATAATATCAGATGCTGATGACACAGCACTTGTTTTCGCCGGAAAAACTATCACAGACCTTTTTAAAATATAGTTCATGTAAATTTGTATTACTTCGTTATTTAAATAAATTAACATATATCGAGACGGAGGAAATAATTAGTATCTGGAAATAATTACCAACTTGATAGTTTAATTATTATGGTAAATTTCTTTTTACTCATTTTTAATTTTTTTTAAGTTCATAGTACAAAAAACTGCAAACATGGCATTGTTGAAATGTTCACAAACATAGAAATTGTAATAATTTTGTCGTTTATTTTCTATGTAATGTTTTTATATTGTAACTAGTTAAGTCAGCGCCTTCTCTTCACCTAAGATACAGGTTGTTATGTCAACCTAGTTTAGGTATCAATTACTTTTGTTGTTCCTTTCTTTTTAAATATAAGTTTTTATTGTATGTTGTATTGCACAATTTGAAACAATAAAATTAAACCGTTAAACAGCGGTAGCCGAGTTGGGCCGGACGGGGACGCGTTTAAAAAATAGGCCGCGGAAATCGCGGGTTCGATCCCACCGCCTGTACCACTGAGTTTGAATAAAACTTATGTACAGTTCATTGTGAATATCGCTTGCCTCACATTGTGCCCGGTGCATGGCAACAGGCTCGCCACATGGGGACTTAACGTATCTTGCGAAATGTGGGTAGGACATATGCCTACCCCTTAGGGAAAAAGGCATGATGATATGTTATGTTATGTGTAGTTAATATAAAAAATGCTAATAATAAATCAAACATTACCTACCTAGCTACCTCCATATCGAATGAATCAGTACGATTATTATCATGAGCTAAATACCTTATCAATTGTCATCAGTGCTTATTAAAACTATTAACTTGGGAACGCTAATAAAAACGAACATCTATGAAACAAGCTAAAAAAAGCAACCTTATTGTAAAGGCAGAAGATTGTGTACTGTATAAATTATCTCAGTTTGCGCGTGTGAATACTTAACGTCATAATTGATACGTTTATGGTGATTATGACCTCACGCAAAATCTGAATAATTCGGGAAATCATCAGTGTGATGTTTGATACGGGGAAATTACGCGGGATCTAATAATCTTAAAACAACAATTGAAAGACTGCTGGGTCGACTACATGGGTTCCTCTGTCTAACATTCTGCTGCAAAGCAAGCAGACGCTTAAAATACTGGTTATAGTGTACTTAAGAGGTATATCTTATGTCACAACTGATCTCAATGTTAGTCTTTTTGCCCAATTATCATAAACGGCCTAGCTGTTCCTCTTAGGTAGGAGGAATACCCCCATCTAAGCTAATACGGTTTGGATTCAAATGATTGCAATTGCAACAGGACAACAGCTTAACGTGCACGAAAGAACTCATCACAAAGACTTGGTCAGCCATCCAAAATTCAACCATGGCTCAAGATGCTTTGTTTTCGATATCGAATCAAAGCAAACCTCTGAATGCGCCACCAAGCTTCTCGAATAATCGAATCATATTATCTTCGCCATAAAACCACTCAATAAATATCAAAAAGTGTATCGGCACTTCGGAAGCAATAATGATGGCGGAAGAAGTTCGTTATCGCATTCCTTAACTTTAATCTGTTAGCTTCATGGCGATATTAAAACATTTTATGTTCATTTAATACGTTTTTATTGACAGTTATTATTTATGATATAAATATAGTTCTAGAAACCCGTTAAGTATACGGTAAGGATATATTTAATTTTAAGTTTTAACATTAATTCGGGTATAACAAAATACCGATTTATTTATATTAATATCTATTTAAATAAATGAATATTATTACATAATTTTTTTCATAGTAATATATTAGATAATATACAACAATATAAAAGAAAAAAACACACTTCGATTATTGTACCTATTTCTTTCATGGCGGCACTTCACTTGGCTTAGCGTATTCGCGTAGCGTGATCACTGTGTTTGCCCGACTTTGCCCAAATAATAAAATCATTTCAAATAATCCACCCACACATGGACTGTCATCGGGCAAACAACTCAAACAATCTTTGATGTGTGATCAAAAACCGACAAGTGGACGGAAACGCAGCAACATGCGTTTCCGTCGACGCAGCAATTTGCGTTGTATGGACCATTGGTGCAAATCTCAACATGCCTGTTTTCTGAAAAATATAGCAAATAGCGATACGCCAATCATAGGCATAGAACATAATAATATAATAAAAATAAAAACAGAAAATTAAGGAGAGAGGAGAGAGAATTGACTGACACTGGACCTACCGATTGTTTAGTTTAGTATATTTTCCACATCATTACCATCTTTCATTATAATTGTTGCATTTAATGATGGCGAGTAGCTTCGCTCTTAACGTCTAAAGTGAAATGATTTAGTCGCCTTTGTAAATTGCAATCTACATCTATAAAACGGATTTACTTAATGTGGTTTTATATTTAAAGGATAATAAGACGTTACTTTTCTTATTTCAATGGTGTCCACTTAAGTACTCATGGCTACTATTTGCTCGCAAATATAATGACAATGTCTATTCTTTACAACAACACATGGTACTCCGAATTACTTGAGTATGTATGTAAAATGTTTCAAGGAAACCATGATGACATCAATATACGAATTCACTATAATGTATGGAAATTTAATAAATACACACATTTTACGAAACTTAAAGATTGTTAAGAAAATACGAGTAAACCTAAAATAAAATTAACAAAGCGCTGTGCAAAATATTCAATAACAATATTTTTTTAAATAAAAATAATAGTCTTTAATGGAAATTCATAGGACTATCAACATTTGACTGTAAATTTTTATATATATTAGGAATTCTGCATTTTCCATACTAACATTTTATCAGTTTTCTTCACAACGACAAATCCAGAGAAAATAATATTTAGCATGTATCATTAGACAAGCTTTAGTAATATGTGTAATATCGCACTTCATAAAAATTATTTATCGTTTTTAAGTGAATGCAAATAAAATGATGTATTCGGGTGGCATTTAAAAAAAGTTGTCTCCGTGTCCAATTTTAACACAATTAAACTTTCAACAAATTATCAAAACAAATCAAAAGAGCTCAAAAATATAGTCTATTTTTAGATGAGGTAATTATTTTTTAGGAATACTCTGAATCTTAATAGTTACAGACGAAATACTAAGACAGAATAAAAACACCAATTTCATAGGTAAGGACCCAATATTATATATAATTATAGTAGATTTATGTGAAAATGTTATTCCAATCGTCTATTCTTGCCGGTTATTGGAACTTGATCCCAGGAGATGGACAAGCCACTCGGCCACGGAGGTCATCACCATATTAAAAACATACACTCAAACCGTGATATTCATAAAAAATATTAAAGGCTCAATAAACCTATTTTAGTTACAGAGTGTTTTGTTTTCTTCTTTCAAACACAAATCTAAAATAGAAAGAAAGTGACAAATAACTTTTTAACTAAAATAGGTTTAATAAGCCTTTAATATTTTTTTATGAATAACACGGAAAGTCTGCACCAGCGGCATTAGTTTGTACTCAGCATATGCTGCGACCGGGTCCTGATTGATCATTTTTGTGTATTTGTTCTATTGTTTATATACTGTCTTCCTTTTTTTCTCTTCTTTTGTTTTGCATGTGTACGTGGTCAATAAATGTTTTTATTTATTTCTTTCGTAAATAGAAAACCATGAAAGCTTTTACCGAGTTACCAGGGTTGCATAAAATGTATGTAGGTATATTTAAGCTAATGAACTCACGTGGGTTTTACCCACTACCACTACAAACGCTTTGTATTCGCAGTGTAAGCTAACATTGATGCGAATCAATCGTAGGTACGTTGATTTATTGTACTATAAACTGCTTGTGGTTTGTGGTCCAGTTGACGAAATCACTCAATAAAATTCGGTAATGATTCATGATGAGTCTTAGAAGGTAATGCAAGCATGAAATACATACTATGAGAATACTATGTATTAGGCAATGGGCGTTTTAAAATAGTTGTCATATACTTTTCGTTCCAAATTTTATTTTTTAATTTTTTTTTTCCCATATTGAATATGTGTAAAGTGTAATAAGGAAAACGAAACATTTAAAAGCTCATACATTCGCAATTTTCACGGAACGCGCTAGAGGTTAAAATGATTTGCATTTCATGACTTTATTTATACTTCAAGGGTGCAAAGCACACCGCGACAACCGCAACTTGAAAACGCAGATGACTTTAAATTATGTACAAGTCGCCAATAATAATTAGAACAACTTCAACCATTATTATAGTTACTATTTTTGAAGGAAATTCGTTAAGTTTATTGAAAACTAGTTTTTCCCGACATCGCGCGCGGTAAATGAAGTATCACTTGGAAAATTAAGCCCTCTACCAAATCCGTCGTATTAATGTAATTTAAAGCTTTTAAAAGCTATATATTTTTAGTTAATTGTCTTTCAAAAAAGATTTTTGTCTTACTTTATTTAATATTTTATTAAAGACATGACATATCCCACTTGTTAATAAAAAAACAAATACAAATAAGAGATTTTATTACAAGTCACTTTTCCGGTAGTGAACACGTTGAAATATGCGGGTACATGTCAAAATTAAGTACAAGTGTAATGTGGCTTATATAAATTACTTCCGATATTAACGATTACTGAACTGAAAGGTAGGAAGGATGCCAGGTCGACCATTCACCTTGCCCTGTAGACCGCCTTCGCCGCGCGGACCCAATTAGGATTAAAGATACAATTTATGCACGTAAATACAAACTTTATTTTAATTAAACAAAGTAAGCTTAACAATAAGTTGAAAGTTTCTCGTTTTCTGTTTTCTACGTTTACAATCTCTCTTGAGATGAATATTTCCGGAGAATTGTTTATTTGTCTGTTTTAAATCGTATTTGACAATTGAATAAACAATGTGTTAACTGCTTTTTTTCTAAGATACTTGCAAGATACTCCACCAGGTAAACAGGACATTATAAGAATTAAATATTTTAGAAGTTTTTTCCATTAAGATAATATATTTTTGACCAGTCCATCTGTTTTAGATCTTGTCCATTATCCGTACCGCCCTAGAATAATGAAGCAAATCAAAGACAGCGTTCAGTTGGTACATCAACATCAAATGCAGCGTGCGTGCCAGCTCCGCCACATCTCCTTGATATTTGAATAAATTTAATACTATTTTTAGCTTTCCAACAAAAGTTAAGGAAATCTTATTTTATGAACGATGAATCATCGTTTTTATATTTTATAGTACGAATTAGCTAAAAACTGAAAATAAAAAAAAATCGTTACTATATTTAATGACTATCGTAAATATCGTTTTTTAATTAATTCTTCTCAATTTTTTTTATTAATAATACATTTAATTCTTAAATACTTGTTAAAATGCTATTTCATGATGCTACACATACAATTGTTCACACCATTCTTTATGCTATAATTCCATGAAAAATCTCATCCGCGTCGTCCTAAAGTTTTGTTCCACTTTCTTTGTCTCTAATCAAATTAATTGGTTACATAGAATCTATAGGAAGTCAATATGGTTATAGGACATCAATGGTATAGTGGTTGTGACGCAAAGTAGAATCAATAGGACGTCATTAGTACAGTGGTAAGTCATACGCAACGTTCGGCATTGACTCGTCAGTCGTGACACGGTCACTAAGTATGACACGGTCCGTCCTCTGTGGGAACGTTGACTCAGATATAACCTGTGCGAAATACTGTTAGTACTGTCGTGAACAGTATCTGAGTCACAATTTGATTGAGAGACAATATCACTATCTTCGGAAATACCACCCTTAAAGATAAATTTAGGGATGAAACAGAATTCGGATGGAATTATCTGTTAGTTAATTTATCAGAAACTTTTCGTAAATGGTGAAACCGGTGCATAGATATGTTACTTTCATTTATGATATTTTAATTCACGCACAAGTCAACATCTAATTTCGCTATTGAGAGTCAAATCCAGCTTGCAAAGAGAGATGATGTATATCTTTAAAATTTTTGTACATTTTATATATTTCAAGCCCGTAATAATAATGTCTATCCTAATGTTTGACAAAATAAGTAGAGTATGATGGATGTGGGTGGACTTATAATGAGAGGAAGACTAAAGAAAAGAAAAAAAGTGGATGCTGAAGTGACGAGTCACAAAAGGAGGAGAATGAAAGAACAGACAGAAAGATAAAAGTATATAGTACCAGTTACCACATTGTCACTTTTTTATTGTCAAGGATTTTTTTATTTTCCTTTGGTAAACGAACATTAATAAAAGTAACAACAAGAAAATGAGTTAAGAAAAACGTGGTAAAAAAAAAAATATATTATTATTTTTAATGAAGGTAAATTACAGTTAGCGCTACAACTTGCGCGCGCGCCTGTACCTACTGTGGTCAATGTCAATGTTTGCCGTGTGACATATTAAACGTGGACAATCTGTGTGTACAGGCTTAGGCCGCTTGTACACTTGCGATTTTTTACGTAAACATGGATTGACAATTACGTATTTTCGTAGATTTTTTTGGTATAGTCAACTACAGTGAAAAAGTACTTAATAAAAAGTATTTTTATGCATGTATTTCTTCTATTAGCCCATATAAAATTACCTTATGGGATCTCAGACAACGGATACACATACATATTGCATATATTAAGTTCCTTATACAGGGGCCAGCCTGTTGCCATGAAACAAGATGGATCACATGCACAAAGCAAGCGATATTAAAATTGTATATTACTTAAGTTTTATTCAAACTCAGTGGTACAGGGAGAGGTAGTATTATCGTTGTCTAGACTTTTCTCTATATTAGACTATCAAAAACAATCAAATTTATAAAAAGGTAAATTTTACGTTGAGTAATGAGCTATGAGCGTTAGCCGAGTTGGGACGTACGCGGACGGGGCACTACTCGTTCGAGAAGCCGCGGGAACAGGGTTCAATCCCACCACCTGTATCACTGAGTTTGAATAAAACTTACGTACAGTGAGTGCATTGTGAATATCGCTTGCCTCACATTGGCAACAGGCTCGCCATCTGTTACATGGGGACCTAAAATATCTGGCCAAATGTGGGAGTTTAACACCTCTGCCCACCCCTTCGGGGAAAGAGGCGTGATGATATGTCATGTCATGTTATGTTATGATGAGTTATGTTTTTTTGCTTCCTTCACAAAATGTCGCACCACGCACCGCAAGTTGTCGCCCGCCCTTAAACCGAACAACGTATTTCGATAGGAAGTGGAAGGCGTCTGTTCCTCGTTTATTCTCGTGTTTAACGCTCACATTACAGATCAATCTATATCATAAAGCAATAACATTATTCCATTGTCATATACAACTCCGAAGAACGAGGAATTGCTCTGTTAATTATTATATAAAATCATTTGCGGTGTAATTAAGATACAAGTAACCTTTTAAGTTTGTTTATCGCGGACTCTGCTCAATACTTCGGGAATTAATTTGCCCGCATTTTGCTTTTTTATCTGTTTTAATTACAATTGTTGTTATAAATTCGGTTATCGTCTACGCAAGGCCGCTAGAAGTCTTCCCACCCGTATGCCCTTGGCCTTAGATTTGAGGTGGAAGTAACCATGCTTCCTTCCATGGTATCAGGAGACTTTACATAGATAGCTCTATCTTAACTGAAGTAAAGAGTACACCGCTATGTTCCCGTTTACATGGTAGACAGCCAGCGAAATACTTAGCACAGAAACTTTACATTTCTGAGATACAAAAATAATGATAATGATGATGTAAGATTGGTTCTGTAACCAGCTAGTCTTGTTTTCAAGGTACCGATAGACGAGTTGAATACTGGACTGGTCGTGCAAGAGCTCGACGGTTCAATCACCACATATACCATTGAACTTAAACTAAACTTTATCATTTACCTGCCCTTTTCCCAATTTCTCTGTCACACGCCATATTAAGATTCACTCCCATATCCATCTTTTCTTCGGTGTTCCTCTACCTGCATTGCCATCCACTCTCATATTCATAACTCTTTTCGTTACATGCTCATTCTCTCTTTCAAAATAAGTCCATACCACGATAGCCGCTTTTCTCTCAACTTCTCTATCACTGGAGCAACTTTCAGGCATCCCCTGATATACTCATCCCTCGCTCTATCAATCTTCGTCACTCCACACATCCACCTTTACACACTCATTTCGGCCACATGCAATCTATTTTCATCCATCTTCTTCATAGCCCAACATTCTGATCCTTACATGACGACAGGTCTTCTGATTGTTTTATTTACCATTTCTATCTAGGGGAAATGCGGGAGTCACAATTAGGTAGTTCCCGAGATCTGCCGCCATTTCATCCATCCTGAGCTAATTCTTTGCTTGACGTCTCGATCTATATCCACTTATATACTGTTAAACTTAGGTTCAGATCGCTCCCTATAACCTGGGAACTGAGACAAGGCGAAATGAGGCTTAACGGTACAAGTTACTAACATATAACTGTTAGCCAATGGGCGCTCACCATCTCATCCCATCCGTGATCTGCAGCGCCGGCCGATTGGCTATTCAGTCGCATTCCGCCTTTCTCATTGGTGCCATGTCAGTATGCATAGCTATTGGCAGCTATGACCTGCACGTTACGGTCAACACCAAAGTTATATGCCGCTACATACATGATGATATGTTCATTCAAAAATCCACGCGTTCAGAAAAAGCTAGTAACTAATAAAACTTTATAATTTCATTAAATGAAGTAGGTATCTACCTGCTGTGTGAAATGAAACAATTTCATTTCACACAGCAGGTAGATACCTTATTTATAATTTATCTTACAAATCTGAAAAAAAAACCTGTTATCTTACAAATGGCGTAAAATTGACAACAATATTCGCAATAATTTTCCATTGGCTGCACTTTACTAAACATTGCAAGACTAGAACAAATTGTCGTCTTATTTGCAATAAGTCACACAATGTCTTGACGTCAACACAGCTAATACCTACTCTGGGGATTTGTTTACACTCGCTTGAACATCTTAATTAGTATAAAAATCATTATTATGCCACTATTTTCGCGTAGCTGCGGTAGCCGAGTTGGGACGGACGGGGCACTACTCGTTCGAGAGGCAGCGGAAACGCGGGTTCGATCCCACCCCCTGTACCACTGAGTTTGAATAAAACTTATGTACAGTTCATTGTGAATATCGCTTGCCTCACATTGTGCCCGGTGCATGGCAACAGGCTCGCCACCTAACATATCTGGCGAAATGAGGGTGCTTAACACCTCTGCCTACTCCTTCGGGGAAAGAGACGTGGTGATATGTTATGTTTATGTTATGTTATTTTCGCGTAAACAGGCAGATTGGATCGCAAGTTATAAGGCGTCTCTTTTAAAAGGTTCTGGGTTTAAGTCCCGGTTGGGGCGGATATTTTTGTGATGAGCATCATAGACACCTGAGTGGCTGTTAATTTGTTTTTTTTTTATAAGGCCTGATAGATAATGGACGGTTGGCAATTAGCATAGTGACGTTTACAAGTGAATTGTAAAATAGATTTATTAAATGATTTTTGTATTTTGAATAAGATGGTACCCATAAACTGATAACTTGGGGCTATGCAGAATGATGCGAGTTTTTTAATTACGTTGCTAAAAAGTGTGTGCGGAAAGTACATTTCCTTTTCCGTGGACCGTTTAAAAATAGGTGTTTTTGTCAGTTTAATGACTCATAAGTTCTGGCGAGGTGCTAAATAATTAATGTGACACGCTAAAGTTAAATACCTAAGATAATGTTTACAAAAATCTACTGTTTAGTTATTGTCGTGTTCAGTACACTATTGTGTTAAACGAACGGTATTTTTTGCTTAAATGTCACTTGGACAGTTAAAGATCTTTTGGTTACAGGACACCGTAAAAACGATCATTATTGTACCATCAATCAAATTTGAACCTGAGATACAGGTTTGACCTAGTTCAGGTATCAGCCCGCCATAATCAAACTGTAAATTAATACTGTTCATCTTTTTGTTATGTTGTATTGTGTGATTATGGTGAGACAATAAATTATTATTATTAAATTATTATCATCATCATCAGCCTATGTTTGTCCACTGCTGGACATAGGCCTCCACAAATGCACGCCACCCATCTCTCGATTTTTGGCTGCTCTCATCCATATTATTATTAATGTGTATCGATATGAATATTGTTCGGGGCTGTTTCGCGTCACTGCGACCTATGAAGATCGGTTGTGACCAAATAACGCTGACAGACAGTTAATTTGAATTGTAATGCTGACTTAACCCATTTCCTATTTTCTAAGTGTTTTTAGCAAAAAGTGGTCATTGGTTAATGCTATTATATGAACCTAACATATATTGCAGATAACATATATTGCAGATTATTTTTATTGTGCAGATGCTAAATTTGTTATAGTTACCTTTATAAACTAAAAACGAAAAAACCGTAGGAAAATCGTAGTCGCTTGCAACTTTATTCCCCAGGGCTGCGATTTTAAACAGAGATTAATTTGAATTTCCAAAATTCTTTTCGCTGTCCCAAACCAAAGGATTTCTGAAATCCATAATTAAAAGGGAAGTATTTATTAGGGCAGCCATTTAATTAATTGGTCAGCAAAGAAATGTTTTGTTAGAAATATAATAATTTGGGCGGCAAAACAATTATTTGGGCACCAAATAATTATTTAGTCAGCAGAATAATTAATTGGGCAGCAAGAGCTCGAAACATATATTAAACAATTTGGCAGCAGAGAAAAGATTAAGGTTGCTGCCCAAGTTATTTAAGTTATTTTAGCTGATCAATTATATTGTTGATGACCGAAATTCTAATATTTTGTAAATTAAATAACATCCTATATAAAAATATCCAGTTAAACAATATTGCTGTGTGATTTCTTGTTATTATTTATTTATTGTAGTAACTTTATGACCTCCTGACGTCTTCCGCGAACGTAACTCGATCATTTCCTCTGATTCCGCTAGTTATTCTAAAGCGTGATGCATTACACATTGAATTGAGATTTATGCTTGTTAGATGTGGATAGGTACTTAATATACCAAAGAAAAAGAAATCCCTTAGTTTTTTCTTTGGTATATTTTTTTATGGATTTGATACGGAAAACCAAAGCTCAGACAGTGGGCTACTGTCGAAACACTTGCTAATAATAATAACTTTTATTTATTGAAGTAACTTGACTCATTTGGTTAGTAACAATATAAGATGAGTAATGAAGTGACGTTTTAGATTTTAATCGTCTTGTAAGTATATTATTTTTATATGCACAAAGCACAACCTTACCGGTGTTAAGTTCAACGAAAAATATATTGACTGTACCTTTAACTTATGTTTTTCTTTCCACTCTTTTCCTCAAAACCAATTCCTACGTACTTCCTCTTCCGTTCTCCTCTGTCACTCGTCAGCTCAACTTCTAGGTACTTCTTTTCTCCTCATAATATCATGATTTACCTTGATTAATCTACCTATACATGCATATTCATATAACTGTTAATAATAATTTAAATACGAGTATGTTTGATCTGTTGCGGTAACTGTTCCAGTTCTACAGTCGTTAACTTATTCAAAATCAGATACTTACTTAGTATTCTTGCTTTAAAATTTTGTGAAATTTTATTTCTCGTTTATGTTTTTTTCTGGGACAATACGTAGTAATTGACCTGAAATTAAGGCTATTGGATCAATGCAATGGATTTCACAATCGTGCAAATAAAAAAAATCATTTCTCTAACAAATGTTTTAAGCATTTTTTTTATTAACGTTGACCACGTTTTCTTTGTCTAAAAAAAGGTTTGAATATTTTTTTTATTTGCTTTTAGTTAAATTACGATTGTTGCCTAAAATTCATTTTTGTTTGTGTAATTAGTGTAATGCCATTGTGTAGACTAATCATGTATATCAGTATTGGTCATTATTTTTTATTTTATTTCAGTAAATGTTCTAGATAGCATATATGCCTAACCCATAGTCGTTGAAATTAAAGTTATATGCATCTTAAAAGGAAGAAAAATACGTTTTTGTGTCGGAACGCCCGACATAAGTGATATCTTGAACTACAATAGAAGTTGGTCTGTCCGAAATATTATGGATAACACTGTGGTTTCAATGAGAGAAGAGGCCGGTGCCGTATGCGCAAGAGAAAGGAAAGCCAGACAGACTGGCGCCGTTACGCGTTACGTAACAAAACGGTTTACCTTTAATCTTATAAGAATTTAACACTTCTAAAAGGTAAAAGATTCTTTATTTGTAAAACATGAGTAATATATATAGGGGGTGTGGTAAGCAGACTACAAATCCAGTGCTACATGTTCTGCCTTCACAGCTGGGTCTCAAATTAAGGTCAAGCGATCCCAATTATTGTGACAAAAGTCATTAAACTTTTGTACAAAGTTATTCCTCTTTTATTAATACTAGAACATCCAAAAAGCCTTTACAGTGTTCGTATGTAATTCAGGTATTACATAAGCCCGCGTGCAGACACCGCGCGGTCATCGCCCCGCGGCCTTGACTCAGATCTGCCGCGAGGTCTTATGCGGAACCAGCGGAACTGTGTACGCGAACACTGCTTTATTTATTTAGTATGATACTTTTATTTGAATATGTCAAGGTGAATAAGTAGGGAGAGGTAGAACGATGAAGAGAGAAAAAAATACTCTTTTTAAAAAAAGACGCTACGATTGACATGCAAACATACACAGACTGCCAAAAATTACCCTTCCTTTTGGCTTCGCCATAGTCATTTTAATTTTAAAATGTATTGACTGTGTGAACAAGGAAATGGCTATAATCAAAGGTATTAATAGAGAAAAATGGAAGACATGTGATGCCACCCTGACTAAAATTGAGAACACGGCGTTATTATTTTTGGCGAGAATTTAATATTGACGACGAAACAACTTGCTGTCCCGTGTTGGTCCGGGACACAAAAAGAATGTACCAACTGCTTTTCTTGCTTAGCATGTCATAAAAGACGACTAAGGGCGTATTGGGTACTGGGTCTGTGATTGTGTGCTAGCCACTTGTTACTAACTAAACTACTCTTTCACGATTTTTTATCTGACCAAACCCAATTTTTATATGGCTAAAGGAACACAGTGCTTCTTGGACTCTGCCTACCCCTTTGGGGATTGCAGGTAGTGGTTGTATATATGTACCAACTTGCTTCTTACTAGTTTCTTGCCCGTTTTTCTCAGAACAAGGCAACCGGTAGCTTGTGAACGGTTGGCATAATTTTACATTCTTAATATGTAACCTAAACTGATTCAATGATTTGACTTATCCACGGGAATAAGTGACAATGCTGAGGGTGCTGCTAGGTTGCATCACCACCATCGGTGCGAGACTGTGTCACCTTGGCAAGAGAAATTGTGTCGACCGCTGACACAGATTCAGTCTATGGCGGAGTCTGCTGAAATTACAGTTGCTAAACATTTAAGTAACGGCAATATGGAGCTATATTTATTTTATTTGTATATCAATTTGTATCAACGAGCTATATATAATAAATTTTATAAATAAATAAATAAATTGTGGACTAGAATTAGACCTAGCTTAAAACTGATAATGACACATTACTTAGAGAATGACAATATAAGATGGCAAGTCATTCAATGCGAAAGTAAAATCCTAGCAATACCTCTAAATCATTGTTATGTCATTACCAGAAGTTACATAATTCTCCTAACTTATTTGGAAGTATGTTTGAAGTGGTCGCAATAAAATCTTCTCCGTTCGTTTTATCGATAATCACGATATCCTCAAATTTTTCTTCTTCTTCTCCCGCCAGTCAGTTTTTAGAGGTAGGCAATACATTTGCAATTCCTCTTGTGTTGGGTTTTTTGGCGGCATCCAACTATGGCGGACGTGATTTTTATTTCAGTGATTGTAATATTGTTTCGGAGTTGATCTTGTTGCGTAAAATCAGTGTAGTTTTATGTAGTAATTGTCAATAATGATGAGCAATATAGAGAATCTTTGAAATAATCGTCAAGTGGTGTGAAAAACGATGGGATTTTTATCGTGGTAATCCACCTCATCGAAGTAACACCACAGTGTCTACCATCGATCGTTTAACGCCAAACTCTCCCCAAGATGCATTAATTATACTAGCATTTCAATGCAAACTACTGAAGAAAAGTATTCTACTGTTAACGTGTGGCTTATAAGGTCTTGAAACCAGAGCCGTAAAATTGAATATTAAATAATAAATAATAATCCTTTTGTGTTGTTGTCAACATGAGTCTTGTACTTAATATTCATTTCTTGTTTGTTGCAGACGAGCTTCGATGATGTCGCCGCGTCAACTCATGCGCAACTCCAACATGACGCAGAAATGGCAGCGGCGGGAGATATCCAACTTCGAGTACCTTATGTTCCTAAACACAATTGCAGGTAAGATTTTAGTTAAATTGGAAAGTTTATAAGGTAGATGTGAATAAGAAACTTGGAGGTGTAAGCCCTAGGCGGACGTACTAAAATTAACTGGAGGTAGTTCTCAAAGATTTACTTTTGACTTAGGCGCTGGACTTCAAACACCTGCAACCGAGGGGTTGCCTTAGGTACTTCATGTAATAAGATGAAGCGAAAGGTGTGTGCCAGGATCGTAGCAAGAGGGCTGTTGGCATTCTCTGCCTACCCCCAACGCGATATGTTTTGACGTACTAAAAATGATACAATTTTAAATTTATTACAGCTGTTTTGATATTTCTTCATTTGGTTTTTGGGAATTATTGATACTTATTTACTCTTATAATCTACAGAAAAGTACCGTCCTTTATCTTGAAAAAGATAAGTTGCAGGTTTTGCATCATCCATGCAATAATATCAATTATTAAGATTTTCTTATACCGTCAGTTAGTAAAGCACTTTTCATTTGCGACCTTTTGTCGCCCGACAAACTGCAATTGCGAAAATATATGTCGTATTTATTACGCATATTCTTATTATAAGTTAGGTGGTATTACAAATGTTGAATTGTCTGTCGCCTTTTGTAATGTGGTTCATTAGCACTCCTTATACAATGTGCAGCTGTATATACATAGAAATTGTGCTCAAAGCAAAGATTCATAACCAAATGTGAAATAGAGGACATAGGATTGATGTGAAAAAAACAGACTATAAATACTGGTTACTAGGTCATTGCTCTTGTCAATTCCTATCTTATCTCAAGAGCTACTGAGACCTTCATTTCTTGTACTTTTGTTTATTCTTTCTGTGCTAAATCCTACTCAGATTAGCAACGCCCAGGAAATTATGACCTAGTTAAAAATCGCCTTATTTGATATTTTTTAATTTTTGAACTAAAAAATATATCCTTAACCTACTATTTGATATCGCTTTATCTAGTAACCCTAAAAGTTTACACAAGTATCCAAAATACATGTCTTATTGGTGGAAAAAACAATTTTGCAGTTTTCCAAACGTTTATGGGCAAGATGTAAAGGGAATCGTATGTAAGAAGTACCTACCAACATGTTGCCCCTTCAACCAAAACTAACCTATCTAGCTAAGCCTCCAGCGATCAAATGTTAGGATACGACATCTCTACGTGATCATATGCATGTGACTACTAAATTGATTTATTTGTTGCGCCCAAATGATCTGCTTAACCAATAAACGGGTCTATTGTAATGGCTATTAGGATTATTCCACTGACGCCTCGCAATGGAGTGCAGCCTCGCAACACCGGCAATTGCCTGTTGTTCGCTGGAAAGGGACATTTTACACTTATGTCTGTCATCATATCCGCTGGTCCTTCGAGCCGGATAGGTTAATGACCTCGTATATCTTCACTTCTGACATGATTTTATCATATTTTTCTGGGGTATTCGATTATTCATTTCTTTCATTCAGGAGCTCAGAAGGTTGGTTTTAATTTTTTTTTATAATCAGCCCTGCAAATGACTTAGCACCACCTAAATGGTAAGCAGTAGAAAAGTCCATTTGCTAGGGCAGCACCAAAGGATGCAGGCCTAGCGACCTTAACCTTGCTGGCTCACAAGATGCCTTTTCACGCCTCTTTTGAAGGAACCCATGCTGTAGGAAGGAGGGAACGCGTGTGCCGGTAGAGAATTCCATGGTCTGGATGTACAAGCAGGTTTGATTCCCTAAACCTTTCAGTACGCGCGGGCAAAGAGGTCACCGTATATGCGTGGCTCCGCAATCCGGCACGCGTGCTCCTTTGCAGGAAAGGGGAGGGTGGGACAAGGTTTAAAAGCTCTTCAGAACATTCCCCGTGGTAGATCCGGTAAAAGGCGCTTAACAATGCAACGTCGCGACGGAGTTGCAGAAATTCAAGGGTGTTTGTGACCTCTGCAGCGCCAATTATACGAACAGCTCGCCGCTGCAATCTGTCCAGAGTATCGAGCAGGTACTTTGCGGAGCCATCCCACAAGTGCGAACAGTATTCCACGCAAGACCGGACCTGAGTTTTATAAAGCAGGCATAATTGGTCAATTTTGAAAACAAGCTATTTTCACGACGGTCAGTCCTTGAAGGAATGAAAAGCTTTGTGATCTCGAGTTTCTCCGAACTTCAGCGTCCATCCCGATCGCTATTGCAACCATTTCTTCCCACCAATCCACATTGGACCAGCGGCAGCGTGGTGTTGTTACGGCCTGTACTCTTCATTTGTGTTCCTGCATGTAGGACTTGTGCCCAGCAACGGGACGTATAATGTCTGGTGACATTCTCATACAGCATCTACATCCTACCTTCCTGTTCTGAAATCTTCATCGTATTATCCTTCAAGGGATATTTATTCTTTGCATCAATATTTGTAATTTAATATTGTGTAATGTATAGACATATTAGGTCCTTACCTATGAAATTGGTGTTTTGTATGGAGATTTTGGGGATGTCTGCATTTTACATACTAACATTTTAACAGTTTTCTTTACAACGACAAATCCAGAGATAATAATATTTGCCATGTATCATAAGACAAGCTTTAGCAATATGTGTGTGAACACGCTAGATAAAAATTATTCATCGTTTTTATGTTAATGCAAATCAAATGATGTATTCGGGAGGCAGTTAAAAATAATTGTTTTTGTGTCTAATTTTAACACAATTAAACTCACAAAAAATTATCAAATTAAATAATACGAGCTCAAATATATGGTCTATTTTTAGAAGAGGCAATTATTTTATAAGAATGTTCTGAAACTTAATAGTTACGGACAAATTGCCAAGACAGAATAAAAACACCAATTTCATAGGTAAGGACCCAATAATAAGATTGCCATAATATCAACTTGAAGCGCTTTGTTCGCTGACCTCAATAGTAGACATAATCGGTGACTTCGCGGGGTTGTTGTGAAAGTACTGAATGCCAGCACTGCGGCTAATAGAATTGTATATAAGTGCTTGATAAGGCGACTGTTAAGAAAGAGAATGGTGTAACGAAATGACGCTATAGCGGCCAACAGTTGCTCACTTTTGGCAGATCGTGAATTTGTGTCTCTGCGTTTTATAATTATCTCTTCTAATTCCGTTATCACATCGTTGCTTCTTGTCGCATGCTTCATTTATTTCATCATCATTTATTTCTATTCAATTATTAATCCCTCCCTTCCTTTTTCTTAGGTTATACGACAATCTTAACACAACTTCTAATATTAGTTCTAAACGGTTAAAGAATTCGCTTCTCATTTTGTCATCGTGGTCCTCACCCTAATACGTCCCAATGCTGGGCACAGGCCTTCCTCACGGAGTAACACATGAGAAGTATGGGCCGTAACACCACCACGCTTGTTTTGGTCAAGTTTTGGTCACCCATCCAAAGCCTGACCATGGCGAAGTAAGCTTTGGTTTTCGATATCGAAAGCCAAAGCGTACTAACCACTGCGCCACCGAGCACCTCGTTCGTCTCATTTTGTATTACTATGAAATTTTTGTGATAAATAGGGAAAAGTTTTATATTTTCCTCGCTTATCAGATATGTGGTACGCTTGATTGGCTCCCTCATTGTAAAAAACATCTCAGGTCACTGACTTTAATGTAAATACTTATCAGAAACAATGGTTTACGTGTTCGTACCATTTTCCACATTCACCTAATATCGAAGCGTGTCTCGATTTGCACACAATGGATGTTCGGCCAGTTCATGGAGTTAACGAGGAATTCCTCATTTGGTCCGCGGTAACAATGCAAATACGGTAATTATTAGCCAGCCAATCAATTGGTAATCGTAGCTTGTTAAGACAATGATGTACAGGTTGTGACACTTATTGCTAAAACAATAAAGCTTATGTTCAGTCGTATTTGTTGACTTATTTTTGCTCATAGCGGTACCTATTGTAGGAGTATTAACTAGTTTTTGTGATTCCACCGTCGCAGTTTTATCTCGATTCTATTAGGTACTAATTACTTTTATCTGGTGACGAAGAAACACGTATGATTGCATGAATGCTTCGTTTTATGAACGTATTAGAATTTAAATAGATTTTCGCATTGCGAGGAAACGGTGGATTTAGTAATAGGTCGATGTCAGTAAATATATGAATATCGGAATGAAAGAATATCTGCTAGAGCAACATAAACCAAAACAACAGCTTTTTATCTGTTTGTTTGTTTGTTTTTACGCGCTACAACTGCATGAAATTTTGTGCAGTTTTCGTCAATATATTGGTAGAAGTCTATCAGATTATTTAATTTTATTCTAAAAAGTTCTTCTGTACAAACCCATCTCTTCCCTTGGGTGTCGTAAAAGGCGACTAATGGACTATAAACTGCACAATAATCCAATAGCCTACAGCGACGATGGGCTCACCACCACGCAGAGAACATGTGTGTAGTCACTGCTTGGTGAAGCGCGGACTATGGCAGTGGACTGCTTTTGCGGTGCTTTTGCCTAGTCTCTGACTAACCCTTGGGGATAATAGTCGTGATTCCTTGTATGTATGTTCTTCGGCTATCGTTATTGATCTAAATCGATCTCATCCGATTCCGTATTCCACATTACAATACACTGGCTTTAGCCCTTCGTGTCAGCATCAGCAAGAAGAACGTAGCCACGGTTGGTGCTGCTGTTATTTGTAGCCCTGGCTATCTCCGCATATAGACTCATCTAGTTCCTATTGCCCATCCGTCGATGCCAAGTCATTGGCGATGCTTTTTATAAAGAAAAATTACAATACAATAGGACAAAATAGAAAATTGACGGCTGCAACTGAAGTAAAAACTGCAAGTGTAAAAGAATAGCATTGTATAATGGTTGTCCTTGACACTGGCATTAGAATGAGAGTACACTTGTATTTACTCTCGACCATTGTTCAGAGCCAAACTCTCCTATATGCATTACACGAGGCAATCCGATCTATTTATAGTGTTCATGTAGTTTACGAAGCAAAACGTACGTGATTAGTACGCTTTGGCTTTCGATATCGAAAACAAAGCTTCCTTCGCCATGGTCAGGCCTTGGACGGGTGACTAAAACTTTGTAATCCCGAACTCCTCCGTGCTTTGGTAGGCACGTTAAGCCGTTGGTCCCGCTTTTGTAACCGTTTCTACCCACCAACCCGTCTTGGGCCAGCGTGGTGGTGCTACGGCTAGGGTTGCCACCCGTACTCTAAAATAGAGAATTGTCCTCTTTTTCATATAGGCGTACTTTATAATCTACCGAACAAATAAAGTACGCTAAAATACTCAATTTCATAAAACTTATTTTTATTTCTGTTTATAAGTACTTATGAAAATTTTGGCGTGTTTTCTGAACGCTGCACCTAGTGTCAAGTAAAAGCTCAGAGTAAACAGAACTGGAGTAGCCTTTGTCTAACATTCCCCTCTGCCAAATGCACAAGCATCGGATGCTTGCACGTTTAATAAAACTAGTAGAGCCGCCATTTTGACAGCCATAACATTGTAAACGTTGCGGCGAACAGAGCTCCCGCAAAAATGCCTGCCTGTGCTGTTTTTTGTTGTAAAAATAAATAGAAAAAATAGAGTATGCTAAAAGATGGTGTCACCTTTTATTTGTAATTATAATTTTTAAGATTTCATGATTATTTACTTCATTATTTCATGTTTTAGAATTCTACGATTTCAAATTTCGAACGCTAGTCTCGTGGGGAGTGCGGCTGTGACGTTGTCAAAACGCACACCCCACGTGACTATTTTAAGCGTGTGTGTGCGTGAAATTTAAATTTGTGTGTCGAATTATGCATGTGTGCATTTGTAAAAACGGTAAAAGTTATTGTTTATGTGTGCTGGCTTTGAGTGTAGTGGTAACCTCACCCCCCGCAAGAAATGGCAGAAAAAAATGTTTGAGAAATTGACTAATGGCTACTCCAGTTCTGTTTACTCTGAGAGTAAAAGTCAAATGTAGCACCACAGTGTCTGCCATCGATCGTTTGACGCCAAACTCTCCCGAGATGCATTGAAATGCATTACACTAGCATTTCAATGCAAACTACTGAAGATATAAAATACTGAAGACTTGGCTGTATGGGCTTCGTTCCCTTTGACTTCCCAACATGGGAGAATTTTACAAAAAAAAAAGTCTAATGTCATTGTCAAGGGGTTTTTGGCGCCATTCATTCACTACGGCGGGCGTGATTTTTAGCTTATCATTTTTTTATGTATAAATAATGAAAAAATTAAATAATAATAATGAGGTTGAATGAGAATTCTATCTTCTATCTTCCTGGCCTATACGATGGGTTTTCAGTAAGTATGGTTTATTCTGAATATCAAATTCAAATTCTTCATATAACCATTAAGGTAACAAGTAGTTACACTTATGAGGCGTCAAAACATTAGAAAATTTACTGACAAATTAATTATACAATTCTACTTGTTCATCTCTACATTTTTCTTCCTGTTCACTACCGGGAGGCCTTGTAAAAGTTCCTACAGACACGAAACTCTGCAAGACTTCCATGCTCCCTTTACATAAAATCGTCTTAAGTTCTAAAATATACATAATTATAAACAAATCACAATGGAATGAATTAGAAGACGCTTGCTTGACACATAGTGACTTATTGTCGGGCGAAATGTGGGTATTAACACTAAATTCCTGTTAATTAAAGTTATAGTATAAAATTTGTGTTATGCACACAATATATGGGACAACTAAACGTTTGCACTACGTAGGTAAATACTCAAATATTTTTCTAATACATAATCTTATCTACACCCGCTTTGTATCTTCATAGGTACAAAGTTTTTTTATTCCGCTTTAAGGCACAACTGTACCAAATGCATACAATGCAACAAGCGTATGATAATACAAAACCAGTATATACTATACCATAAGAATATTGCAAGAAATCATCTGTACCTACTTTAATTAAATTCTCTTATCTTGAAATAATCTATTTAAAGTAAGACACTAAATAGTGTCTAAGGAAAAAGTCTTGAATTCGTCATTAAATGCATAAAAAATTCTGTGAGCATAAGTTAAGACATCCATACCTCTTCACAAACTCCATGGCCTTCCGTCTCAGCATGTCACCAACTCCTCTGAACGGTTTTAATGGAAACTACATGTTACAGTCATTAGTTTTGCAACGAAAACTTCGGAAAACAACACTTATTGTTGGCATTGGCAGCACCAACAAACTCCAATGCCTTAAAAACAGACACTTGAAACTAAACGCTTCACAACAAAAGCAATCTCCTTTCATTCACTGCAAACACTTTCGTTTTGAAACTTCACCGAATTACACGGTTAATATTTTTTCTCATATAATAATCGTACGACTGCGAAAGTTGGCAAGCGTTTGACGAATGGCTCGGCTGAACAGTTGGCGGGAAAAGTAGGCGCGGTCACGTGACAACAACAATAGAATTGTATTGCTGCATCGGGCACCAGATAATGAACGTCCCGCTATCACACAACAACGTTAAATAATATCAACAAAGGTCAAAGTGGAACTGCGAGCGTTTCATACAACTCATGATATCCTGGTACTTCGGTTGTCTGCGATGGACTATTTTATAAAATAATTTTTGATTTGTGTCTTTTTCCTTAAGTAACAGGCGACGAACCTGTTGCACCAGGCACAGTAAAAGGCATACGATATTCAAGAAAACTGTACCTGTACCATCGGTTGTTTGACGTCAAACTCTCCCAAGATGCATTGAAATGCATTACACTAGCATTTCAATGCAAACTACTGATGAAATAAAATACTGAAGACTTGGCTGTACGGGCTTCGTTCCCGTTGCTTCCCTACATGGGAGAATTTTACAAAAAAAAAGCTATCACTGCTTCTGTGGTCTATAAGCCGTTGATCTGGCCAGCAGCGGGACGTATAAAATCTGGTGACGTTCTCATACAGCATCTACTTCCTATCTTCATCATATTGTTCTTCTATGGATATTTATTCTTTGTTTTCAATAGATCAACTTGAAGCTCCGCTGACCTCAATAGTAGACAATCGGTGACATCGCGGTGTTGTTGTGAAAGTACGGCTAATAGAATTGTATATACGAGTAAAGTGCTCCTTATGGCGACTGTTAAGAAAGAGAAGGGTGGAGCGAAATGATGCTGTAGCGCCCAACAATTTGCTACGACATTGACCGCAGCAAACTACCATGTCCTGCCCAGAGAAATCTCAGCAAGTCCTGAAAGAATCTTTTCATACCACCATCCTGGAAAGAGTATTTTTGCTCTTCGATACCTGAACGCAAAAGCCGTTTTTAGCCCATTTTTAAAGGGTAAAGTAAAAACTCGCTGCGCTCGTGGTTCAATTTTAGAATCTTCCGCTTGCTCGGTTATCAAAATTGAGCACGCGGTTAAAAGCAACTTTGCACTCTTGGATGTCAAACAACTATTGTCTTTAAAAATAAAACGAAAATAGAAACGTGGCTTAGAACGAGACTTATTTACATATTCATTTGTGTTCATGAATATTTGTTAGAATAGACGAATAGGTTCGTATTCTACGACTATTGTCCTATTGATAGAACAGATACAATAACAATTCTAACGAAAGACAATATTTAGATTACACATTCGTTGACCTTTTGTTTAAGATTTGGCATTTGTTATTCTGACGTAGTAGTAATTAGTCTCAGGCCTTTATGACGGAAGGCAAAACACAACAAACTACGTCTTTGTAGATTATAGACGCTCGTAGCACCTTGGGCTAAACTCACTGGTCGCCTGTCCTAAAAACAAGAGAAAACGTTGAATTGACAGCTTCAGAGGCGAGTGCCTGCTCCCTGAACAACGCTCTTCCAATGAAATCTAGTGATAATAAGAATACAACACTACGCTAAATACCACAATACTACTCTCGCTTGAATAAATCATAATCAAAGAATGAATCCATACTAATATTATTACTTCAAAACTATTGAACCGATTTAATCAAAATTTGGTACAGATAGTCTACAGCCTGAGAATGGACATAATCTACTTTTTATCCCGATATTCCCATGGGAACGGGTACCGCGCGGTTGAAACTGCGGTTATCAATAGCTGCTCGACCGAGTATTAAGTGACAAATTCCGTCAAAATGTAATTTCATTTCGAATTTTAAAATTCCTGGCATTGTAAAATAATGGCACAGCAGAAATTTTCGTAATTTTAATCTTTAGTAGTTTTAGTTCAACTAATAATAGTTAACATTTTACTAAATTAGAGGTAGGAATGTTAAGTATTTTGTGCAAAAAACAATGTTGTGTCAATTATTACATAAAAAAACTTTTTGTCTACTTTTTTCCGGCGCTAAATCAATAGCCACGCGACGTCGCGGGCACAGCTAGTAAAAAATAAATGAAATAATAAACATTGGTGCCTACTTAGATTTATGAATACCTTAGTATACTTGCTTATTGCTAATGTTTGTTTCTTAAATTAACAGATCGAGATTATAAAATTATTGATTACGAAGGAAGAAAAGACGAACTTAATAAAAATGCAAAAAAATAATATGAATCGATATTTTCCCGTATTTATTTCAAAGAGCCCCACAGATAATCGGTTTATATCAATTTGTTTTATCTTACCTAACACATGTTATTAGTCGACTACAAGCGGTTGTGACTTAAACCACAAAGCATAGCATAATTGATACAATAATAATATACATTCACAAATACCTAGAAAATTCCCAACATTGTCAATATCGTTGTTGTAATTTACTTAGCAAACATTATGTATACGTTATCTGGAAATTTGCGTAATCAAAATATTTTTTCTCACATATGTGTACATGTGTAAAATTAGGTATTAAACATATGTTTTTACACGACACGACACAATAAACTTTAAGTTAATCATGTTATTCATAATAACATGATGATGTTATTCATAATAACTTAAAGTTTTTTGTGAATCTCATTTGCCTCACATTGTGCCCGGTACATGGCAACAAACTCGTCCACCTGTAACATGGCGACTTAACATAGTTATCTGGCGAAATATACTATAATAAATATGAAAATAATTATGTACTATCTCATGGGAAAGTTATAACACCTTTTTTAATTATAGAATGATATTAATGATGTCAAGGAAATATCCAAGGATTTATTGTGAAATGATTTCACAAGGCCGGGGCACCACGCCATGACAAGCTAACACCAAGGAAAACTGTTTAGATATGTCTTACTATACAGATTAGCTCAAATCTTTGATTCTGTTGCTATTGGGGGAAGCCGACGATATTAGCGTTTCCCCAAAAGGAAACCAATGAAAGATGGATTTTAGATGTGGATGGACCTAAAATTTTCAGTGATTTATTGAATGCGTGTGTAATGTTGTATGTATCATGATATGATCAAAAAAGAAGTGAAGACTGGAGAATGACAGAGAAGAGTGGAAGAGGAAAACATGTTACTTATGCCGACCTCACCTTGAATGGGGAAAAGTAGGAAGAAGGCTTCAGTTCTTTTATATCTAATAAATAAATATTGTACTACTAACCAAGACATTGCAATATATATAACGAGAAGGTAAATCTAATGCAAAAGAGTGAGATTTTAGTTTATGGTTTGCTCTGAGAGCAACCTTTTGATTTATATTGCACTATTCAATTAAATTTATGAGCCGATTGGTTTATATGTACCTGTCTATCAGAAAATATGTATGCGTGATGTATTTAGAACCACCACTAACCAGTGCTGTTATTTTTAAATAGGTCGTCAAATTTTTGATAACAAAACAGTATTTGTACCTACTTAAACGCTGTAGGTATAGTGTATAGGAATATAATCCAACAGCATGAATATTTTGTTCAGGGCGGACATACAACGACCTAAATCAGTACCCGGTGTTCCCGTGGGTGCTCACCAACTACGAGAGCGAGGAGCTGGACCTCAGTCAGCCATCTAACTACAGGGACCTGTCCAAGGTACGTTGAAGATCAGATGTAGCTGACGTCCTAGGTGTCACCATCTATAAGGTACGAGTGATTATGATTCAGAGTTTTGTAACTCATGGCTGTAATTTCTATAATAAATATTCTTATCTTAGTTTCATAATTTGCCAGCAGAGCTAATCAGCATCAGATGACTGCTATAATAATGTTGCAGGGTACTTTAACTTTAGGTAAATCTTAAGTGAGACTACATAAACCGTGATTCATGTAAGAGTTCCGACTTAATACAATTTTAAAAAGTACCTAGGTGTCTACTCGTCCTCAGCCTATATACGTCCCCCTGCTGAGACAGGCCTTCCTCATGGAGAAAAACATGAGGGCCGTACCACCATCACGCTGGCCCAATGCGGGTTGGTGGGTAGAAACCATCACAAATGCGACCGGGACCAACAGTTAACGTGCCTTCCGAAGCACGGAGGAACTCGGGATCACAAACTCTTGGTCACCCATCCACGGCCTGACCATGGCGAAGGTAGCTTTGTTTTCGATCGAAGCCAATGCGCATCGACCACTACGCCACCGAGTTCCTCAGGCGTCTACTAAACTATAGATATTGCATTTCACGAAGGAGATTAAATCATTCGACTTAAGACTCTGTTTTGAGGAGTTATATAAAATGCCGAACTGTAGTAACACTATGCCACTTTCCTCCACAAGGTGTAGCATGCACTCATTGCTTCTAGTTTAGACTTAAACAAAGAAGAGAGTCTATGAGCATTTTTTTTTACTCATGACATGTAAACTCTTGGCCTTCATCTCACCTGATGGTAAGTGACGATAAGGCCGAAGGTGGAAGCGAGCTTCACCTGCAAATCCTCAACATCTGAGGAACTGGCTATCTTTGCTCTGATTGCCGGAACACAACAAATGCTTACAACATTGTTATTATGGCGACAAATTTAGGTAAGACGGTGGTAGCTAGCCAGGTTTTGGATGTTTGGTTGGTCCAAACCGACCTAAAAAACTTCTAGTCGAAATCGAACCCGGACCTCCCGTTCAACACCCGGTGGTGTGAACCACTAGACCAGAAAGGCATTTAAAAAATAAATAAATTTCGGCTTCGTGGACTTTTCCTCCGTGCTAGCTCTGCAGGTTCAATTTTTTAGCCAATTTTGTTGTTAATTAAATCATCTCCCACCAGCCCATCGGAGCCCTCAACCCGTCGAGGCGCGCGTACTTCGAGGAGCGCTACAACACGTGGGAGCACGAGTCGACGCCGCCCTTCCACTACGGCACCCACTACTCCACCGCCGCCTTCGTGCTCAACTGGCTCGTCAGGATTGTGAGTAACCTCCTCTATAGGTTAATGGGATTTATAAAGTATAGACAAACTTTTGACAATTGTCTCGTCTGATGGTAAGCGTGGATAAGATCTAGGAAGCCTTGTCACCTAGAAAATACACATTCACTTTTGATTGGATTACTCCCAGATTGTATCAATCAGGAAACATTCACACAGGCAAGTAGATCCACTCCTGCGCAGTAATTAAGGAAACGTCTATTATTTTTAAAATAAACAAAACTGCATTGTAACATTTGCCAAGAAAGCTTACCTAAACCGAGAACCTACGTATAACAAGTCTTATTGTAGAAATAAATAATTAAAACGATCATTTAAAATAAATGGACACTCCGACACGACGAATATTACAAAATTAGTTCAATTTCAGTGGTCATATTTCAAAATTAACGTTTATTTTCTTATCCTAATGGACTTTTCAAATTAAAACAAATATAAATACACAAGTTGGACAGATTTCGAATTAGATTGGTAAATGCGGCGTCCGCGAGACCGGGGAGCACAGGGTTGCCAGACTCAGCCATAAATTTTCCAATACATTTTAACCATTAGCTAAAACGAAGTGTGGCGCAATATGTCCAATATACTTACCGTACTCCTCTGTCAAGCATCTACTTCTATTCTGTAATGGGAGAAGCTAAAAGCTGAGTATCGTCCCATTTCTTTTTTGAACAAGCCTTTCTGGTAGCTAGCGGCGAGCGGTTATCTTAATTGATGTTGCCGTTAATAAGAGTATGTAAATACCAAAACTGAATACCCCTACTAACTAACAATTTGGCTATGTAGCAACATTTGTCCTTCCATCAGCTGTAGAGTATCTACTACCAGACTACCACTCTAAGCTTTTTATTAAAAAAGTGTAATGTTATGTTTTACGGACACATTTCAGAGAAATTATGTCGACGGCTGCGCGCGCACTTCATTAGCTTTTAACTCAAAGAGCGATGTCTACTGTAAAATAAATGGACACTTAGCGCGAAGGAACAGGTCCATTAGGCGAAATAAGTTATTTTCTGAAATTAAATATTTGAGACTATATTGAAATGCGTATTTTGAACAATGTACTTCGTCCGCAGCCTATATACGTCCCACTGCTGGGCACAGGCCTTCCTCATGAGGAAACACATGAGGAGTATGGGCCGTAACACCACCACGCTGGCCCAATGTGGGTTGGTGGGTAGAACCAACGGCTTAACGTGCCTTCCTAAGCACGGAGGAACAATAAACTTAGTTAGTGTTAAGTGTGCCCGGTGCGTGGCGACAGGGTCACCCCCTGATACATGGGCACGGGGGCATAATATAGGTAACTATTGTGATGATAATAATATGTAATAGAGTGTATTACCTTAGTAGGTCTGTTATTGTGGGGCGTGGACTGATGATGGAAACACTTAGATTTGCGGAGAATACTATATTAACTATTAAAGATCTCAGTCTAGCAGTGTGACAACAAATAATAGAAAAATGGCAGATGACATGATAAAAAAAAGTTTATAAAATGTATGTGGCGACCAACCGGCCAATTTCCAACTAGGTCTATACCTAAAACAAAGGTCTAGTGATCACCTATCTAGGATCTTATTACGAAGGTAGCTTTGCTTTTCAGTGTCAAAACCAAAGCAGATAACGCATATAACTAAGCCACCAAGACCCTTGCCATACCTCCGTCTTATCTTACATAATGACGGTAATTTGTCAGCAAATAACGTTTATCATTCATTATAAAAGATTCCAATGAATAAGTTTCATTCAAAAGAGAATGGTTTCTTGTTTTCGCGCTTCGATGCGACGCAAAAATTATATACGTCGCTTTGTGTATTTGTTACAAATAATAGTATCTATTGTAATATTATTGTTACCAATATACGCACTGATACGAACGGTAACACTTCGATAAGAAAACAGAGGGGCGGTTCAAAACCGAAAATTTAAAAACAAATATTGGGTCCTTACCTATGAAATTGGTGTATTTTTTCTCTCTTAGTATTTTGTCTGTAACTATTAAGATTCAGAGTATTCCTAAAAAATAATTACCTCGTCTAAAAATAGACTATATTTTGGAGCTCTTATGATTTGTTTTGATAATTTGTTGTATGTTTAATTGTGTTAAAATTGGACACGGAGACAACTCTTATTAAGTGCCTCCCGAATACATCATTTTATTTGCATTCACTTAAAAACGATAAATAATTTTTATGAAGTGTGATATTACACATATTACTAAAGCTTGTCTAATGATAGATGCCAAATATTATTATCTTTGGATTTGTCGTTGTGAAGAAGACTGAAAAAATGTTAGTATGGAAAATGCAGAATTCCCCAAAATCTCCATACAAAACACCAATTTCATAGGTAAGGACCTAATATTATTTATTATGTGTGATAAGTCATGTCAGTCAGTTACATGTTAGGAACCTTATATTGTCCCTATAGATAAGTGAATGTATTCAAAGTGAACACAAACGCATAAGGCATGCCTCTTGTGTTAGAATATGTAATGAATAAAATAAATATGTAATACCTACCTATAAATGAAAATAAAAAAATCTATTTCATACAAATCCACGCAATCCTCGAGAACTTTTGGAAATAGGTACAATGCTATTGTGTTATCATTAGATCCTTTTTTTAATATCAATTGACGTCTGGAAAAAGGGCTAAGAATGAATATTATGAATCATGAATCTAAACATCACTGTCGGTCAAATTCAAATATCTTTATCTTTTAAATACCTAAACCTCATAACCTTAACAACTTTCGAAGTAGGTCACTTAGATACGATTTTCAGAAGTGTTTTACGAATCATAATGACCAATACGGCTCCTACACAATTTATGAATATTGATTATAATTTATCAAAGTGTTTGAAATGCCCTCTCCTTCGTGCAAAATAAAACTGCATCGCATGAACGCTCTCCCGCAACAAAGCAATCAGCGGCGCACGCGACGCTGCAGATGCGTGTGCGCACTGGAAATGAGAATAAAAGTTAAAAGTGTCACGATCACTTAAACGACGGAAATAGACAAAACGATTTCTAAATTTAGCACCACTTTACAGTTCCAAATGTTGTTTTTATAACTTTTTTGTTGTATCCAATGGTCAATATTTGTCAGGTACAGTCGAATCCAAATATATGTAACCTCTTTCGACAGTAAATGACCCTTATTAGAAGGAACCAATGAATGTCACCTCTGAAATGTGTATACATATTTTTGTAAAGTCAACAAGCAAAAAGACATTCACGTGATGGTAAAGGAAGTTAAGAATAAAATAAGTTGGAGCATGAAAGCGATGACTTAACACCGCCTGATGATATGCAGTAGGAGAGTAGGAGAGTTTGCGGAAATAGCAAGTGTCTAGAGAACCAGCAACCCCCACCTATTTGGCCCTTAAGGTGTTTTTCACGCCTCTCTTGAGGAACCCATGGTATCTATCGTGGTATTGTTGATATCTTATGTTACAGAGTTTAGGGTTCGTAACCACTACAAATTAAATACATACATAACATCACGCCGGTAATCCCCGAAGGGGTAGGCAGAATCCAAGGAGCACTATGTTCCTTAAGACCACATTTAGCCATACAAAAATTGGGTTTGGTCAGATGAAAAATCGTGAAAGAGTAGTTACAAGTGGCTCATCGCCTACACAATCACAGACCCACTACCCAATACGCCCTAAGTCGCCTTTTACGACATGCTAAGCAAGAAAAGCAGTTGGTACATTCTTTTTGTGTCCCGGACTAGCACGGGAAAATAAATATTTTTGTAGATAATGAATAAAAGCATGGATACCTGAGTCATGGCTATATGAGATTCCAAACTCGCATGCCACAACAACTGATCATACAAAGCTTTCTTTAAACTATGCTTTAGAAATATTTATATATCCTTACATGGAGATAACTCTATACATCCTCTCGCTCTATTATTCTTTACACGAAACGTTTCTCATTGTCCCCAGGAGCCAATGACGACGATGTTCTTGGCGCTACAGGGTGGCAAGTTCGACCACCCCAACCGGCTGTTCTCCTCCATAGCTCTCTCCTGGAAGAATTGCCAGCGGGATACCTCCGACGTCAAGGTATAAAGCACCTTATGGATATAGTAACATCGTTTATTTTAGGTAAACACTCATAGGTATACTGACAGCGGCAGGGCGGGGAAGGTCTCCTACCAATGGGAGTGGAGCTTAAGGGAGACCTTATATCCAACAGCGAGCGGTCTCTTAGCTGAAATGATGTTGATGATGAAACACTGGAAAAAATTTATAGCAAATACCTACTATTATGTAGGTATCGGAATGAACCCCAACTAAAAAGTAGAGAGCAAATTACCTATTTAATAAGCGGGTGACATATAAAAGCTATAAAATAAATTCATAATGAAGAGCAATATTAAAAGCTCGGAACACATGTCGCTCTAAACTGGGCAATACTGGGCATCTTGTCACGAAGTTTGTCCGCAAGAACTGCAAGAGATGCAGGAGAGTTTCTAGTTTTACTTCAGTAAAACCTTTTTAATTCGCAAAGTAAGTATAACTCTTTCTTTGATTTGGGAAATACACAGATTCCTCTATATTCACATAATAACTCAGTAACTACTCTTTGCAATAAACAGAAATATCATGAGATGTTTACAAAAATTTTCAGAAACTCCATATGATTGACATATTATGGTAACTAAAAAAGTACAATCGTTCATGCGCCCTCTAGCGGGATCAAAAATCAGTTTTCCTCCTCATTATTTAACTTATAAGACTTCAATAGCAAAATTTTAGCTTATCTAATCAAATCATGCAACAAGAAATGACCCTGGTTACCGAATCTAATAAAACCCTAATTGTAAATATATGCCATTGTCTATGGTAATGTAAGCCCTTATTCTAAATAAGCGAATATTTTCGCAACAAACTAATCGCTCGTATCGGGGCCGATGCGCTTCGCTTCAGACTATACCCTAGATTTTTCTATTTTACCATTGTTTTATTTAATATCTTGTGTAAGAAATAAAAACTTTTTTAATGTAAAGTTTATTGAAGAATTTAATGTTAGCAAGCAGAGCAAGCGAGGTAGTATACAAGGGGTAGCAAGGAAAAAGCTGAAAAGTCGTTGCAAATCAAAAATGTTAAAATTTTAATGTCCTTTTAAACCAATCCAAATTGACGGACCGATTGGTATATTATAATTTGTCGTGGCCATATCGTAAATCCATATCATTAATTTCTGTATCTAAAATTGTATATATTATTATTACGTATATACGTCAGTATTTCAAGACAAACCGCATACATCAGACAACCTATTAACATAAAAATATTCCATCTAAAATATCTACATAATCATTATTTATATTGTTGTTGTTTATGTCGTAATTATTTTTATCTCTCCAGGAACTAATACCAGAGCTGTTCTTCCTTCCCGAGATGCTCGTCAACAGCTCAGGCTACAGACTGAACATCCCCGAGTCTCCCTCAGGAGATGTCCTCCTTCCCCCATGGGCGTCCTCCCCCGAAGAATTCGTCAGGATAAACCGGATGGCACTCGAGTCGGAATTCGTCAGCTGTCAGCTGCACCAGTGGATAGATCTTATATTCGGATATAAGCAGAGAGGTTAGTTGGTATTCTAAGGCCCATATTATAGAACTAAACTCATGTGTATATCTCTATTTGAGCACAGAAAGAGATGATTCATTCCTAAAGCGGCCAACAGATATCTGTTGTAACGTATATACGTTGGAGTTTAGTTCAACACGACCTAAATGCCTTGAACTAAAAAAGAATTGCCAAAAATTTCCAAAATTTGCTATAATTGCCTTCGCCATAGTTTAGGTAGATCTGTAAGAAGATTCTTCCCCTTAAATGGTAATGACGATGAAGATAAACTTGTTATGTAAATGTCATTATTTGTCACAGGTCCGGAAGCAGTCCGAGCGACGAATGTATTCTACTACCTAACATACGAAGGTGGGGTGCGACTGGAGCAGATCACTGAAGGCGTCACCAGGGCGGCTGTGGAAGACCAGGTCAGTACTTTGAAGAAGCAAGTCGTAACGTAAGCGTGTAGCGACTTCTCACTCCCACGACAAGGAAGAAAATCTGTTATGACATGACAAGGATGATGGCATGAAGAAACCGACGTGACGAAGATGACGATGTGATGATGACGAGTCGAAAATCCACGACTCGACGATGATAATGTAATGATGAGTGTGCCGTGCCTCCTGACGCGTGTTGCGGTGTCCGCAGATCCGCAGCTTCGGGCAGACGCCGGCGCAGCTGCTGAGCGAGCCGCACCCGCCGCGCGCGTCGTCGCTGCACCTGGCGCCGCTGATGTTCGCGGCGGCGCCCGACGACGTGTGCCTGCGCCTCAAGCTGCCGTCCAACGCGGCCGTCGTGCACGTGTCCGCCAACACCTACCCGCAGCTGGCCGCGCCCGCCGCCGTCACGGTACGCCAGTGTGACGCGGCCTAACGCGGCCGCCAACACCTACCCGCAGCTGGCCGCGCCCGCCGCCGTCACGGTACGCCAGTGTGACGCGGCCTAACGCGGCCGCCAACACCTACCCGCAGCTGGCCGCGCCCGCCGCCGTCACGGTACGCCAGTGTGACGCGGCCTAACGCGGCCGCCAACACCTACCCGCAGCTGGCCGCGCCCGCCGCCGTCACGGTACGCCAGTGTGACGCGGCCTAACGCGGCCGCCAACACCTACCCGCAGCTGGCCGCGCCGGCCGCCGTCACGGTACGCCAGTGTGACGCGGCCTAACGCGGCCGCCAACACCTACCCGCAGCTGGCCGCGCCCGCCGCCGTCACGGTACGCCAGTGTGACGCGGCCTAACGCGGCCGCCAACACCTACCCGCAGCTGGCCGCGCCCGCCGCCGTCACGGTACGCCAGTGTGACGCGGCCTAACGCGGCCGCCAACACCTACCCGCAGCTGGCCGCGCCCGCCGCCGTCACGGTACGCCAGTGTGACGCGGCCTAACGTGTCCGCCAACACCTACCCGCAGCTGGCCGCGCCCGCCGCCGTCACGGTACGCCAGTGTGACGCGGCCTAACGCGGCCGCCAACACCTACCCGCAGCTGGCCGCGCCCGCCGCCGTCACGGTGCGCGGCTGACGACGCTGTCGGCACTTCTACTCTTACTGTTCATGTCAATTACAGAGTATAGCCACTATGCGCTTTTACTAGGCTCAACCTTAAGCGAGCACCTAGTCATCAGGTGTTGTTGTGCGAAAACTGCTCGAAGGACCGCCTTTTAACCGCGACTCTGCACCACCACCGCACCACCGGGTGTAGATCGGGAGGTCCGGGGTTCGATTCCCCACGGGAGCAGGAGTTTTTCTGCTCGGTTTGGTTGGTGTTAGGGCTTCCAAGCTCGTTTGGCTAGCTACCACCGTCTTACCAAAATTTATCGCCATAATAACAATGTTATCAGCATTGTTGTGTTCCGACAATCAGAGGTAAGATAGCCAGTTCCTCATGTTGAGGATTACAGGTCAAGCCCGCTTCCACCTTCGGCCTCATCGTCACTTACCATCAGGTGACATGAAGGCCAAGAGCTTACTTGTCATATGTAAAAAAGGACCAAAATATGTGATACTAGCTTTTACCCGCGACTTCGTCCGCGTAGAATAGTCATTTTGGAGTGTTACGGTATGTAGCTAACCTTCGTCATTAAATAGGTTATTCAGCACTGAAAGATTTTTTCAAATTGGAACAGAAGCTTCAATTGGTGGAATGGAAAATTTACTCCTACTCCATCATTAGAAGCAATGTTCATAGTGGCGTAAATTTGTCCTTCATTTTTCTGAGGGGCGTTATTTAAATTTTTTAACATTCACCCGCCTGGCACCCGTTTCTATGGGAATATCGGGATAGAAGGTAGCCTATGTCCTCTCTCCGGCTCCAGACTATCTGCGTACCAAATCTCAGTTAAATCGGTTCAGTAGTTTTTTTTTTTACTTTCGTTACTTTGAGTTAGTTTCGCATTTATAATATGAGTATGTATTATCTGTACGAGAGTTGGTTCGTAACGCGCCTGGTGTCCGCAGGTGTCTGCGGCGCGCGCGTTCGCGGCGCACCGCTGGGTGGGCGGCGGCTGCGCGCACGCGGCGGCGCGCCACGGGGACCACGCGCCGCCGCCGCCGCACCCGCTGCTCATGGACCCGGTCTGGGGTAACTATACATACATACTACATACGTTCGCGGCGCACCGCTGGGTGGGCGGCGGCTGCGCGCACGCGGCGGCGCGCCACGGGGACCACGCGCCGCCGCCGCCGCACCCGCTGCTCATGGACCCGGTCTGGGGTAACTATACATACATACTACATACGTTCGCGGCGCACCGCTGGGTGGGCGGCGGCTGCGCGCACGCGGCGGCGCGCCACGGGGACCACGCGCCGCCGCCGCCGCACCCGCTGCTCATGGACCCGGTCTGGGGTAACTATACATACATACTACATACGTTCGCGGCGCACCGCTGGGTGGGCGGCGGCTGCGCGCACGCGGCGGCGCGCCACGGGGACCACGCGCCGCCGCCGCCGCACCCGCTGCTCATGGACCCGGTCTGGGGTAACTATACATACATACTACATACGTTCGCGGCGCACCGCTGGGTGGGCGGCGGCTGCGCGCACGCGGCGGCCCCAAAAGATTCACTACCGATATCCATCACCATAAAAAGTAATATAATTTTTAAGCTATTGCATAGCTTCTATCGCGGGCCTTGAGCGCGGGGACCGAATCCAGAAATTCCGTAACGAAAAAACCTCACGCTCCCCACTCCGATGCGCAAGGAGGTGTGACTTGAAGGCCGTGCATCGTCTAACGTCGTTTCAGTTCGGCAGTCTTCGACACGGCGTTGTGTGCGTGCGATTAGACGTATTGTACGACTCTACGAAACAAGCACGAATCGAGACGAGCTGCTCCGAAATCGGACGAATACATAAGCAGCTGTTTATGAGAAAAAAAATATATATATAAAAAAAAAATAAAAAAAATTAAACAATATTAACTTTTTTTATTTATTTAATAATAGAAAATTTTTTTTTCTTATCGGTCACCACGCTCAAAAAGTGTAACTTGAATTAATATCAAAGAAAAAGAAATACTGCATGAATAAAATAAATAAATAAAATTATAATTGCATAAGTTGTTACAAAATGCTATGCAATAGCTTTACCGCGGCAGTCCCCGAGTGCCACACGTCTTTTTTTTCTGAAGCCTTTAACGCAATAAATTTTAAATTGTAAATTACATTTTTACACAAATGTCAAAAACGCCGTCGGTCCTGGTCTAAGAATTATCTGTGCCGTAGCGTCACGATTGTTGTAAACAATTATACGCATGCGTGACGTAGCCGACAGTTATGCTTGATCGGTTGCGACTGGCGTTTGACGGATTCTGACCATGCGTAGTAATGCCTAGCATTTCTACAGCGATCCGATAATTATATTTATCGAACTTGGTATATTTCGAACCTTTGTACTGAATACTATGTGAATGACACATTATTTTCATTACTTTTGATATGAGTCAACTAGCCTAATATATTTACTTCACAGTTAAAATAGATAAAATTCGAATTGATCAAAAGTGACTGTAGACAAACGTAAAAAGATAGTTTACATCGCGCGAGTTCCTTCTTGGGTTTCTTTGACGACCTTTGAAAGGTTCTCGAGTGGCGACCACGTACTGGGAGGCGCAACGTGGGTAGCCCCCAACGAGGTAGACCGACGACCTTGTGAAGATCGCAGGCAGGGGGAAGCCTACGTCCAGCTATGACGACCTCCGTGGTCGAGTGGTCTGTACGCCGGTCTCAAGGCATCGCCATCTCGAGAGGTCCTGGGTTCGATCATCCCCAGTGGAGGCAAGTGTTTGGGTGATGAATTTTCAGACATTTGTTCTCCAGTCTTGGATGTTCATTATATATGTATAATATTATATATATATTCTGAATAATTATGTGTATTTATCTATTAAATATATTTGTTAGTCATCTAGTTTCCGTAACACAAGCAGCATTTAGTTGCTTAAAATGGGACTAGTTGATAGGTGTGAATGTCTGAGGTTATTTATTTAATGTCATTTCCTACACCAATATCAGTGACAGTACATTTTTACTGGTGACTATTACGAATTCCTCTCTGACGATTGGTTGTTGTGGTAGCAGCGGCGGGCGGGGGGGGCGCGGCGGCGCGGCGGCAGCTGGGCGACAACTTCTCGCAGCGCGTGCGCGCGCGCAGCAACTGCTTCGTCACCACCGTCGACTCGCGCTTCCTCATCGCCGCCGGCTTCTGGGACAACAGCTTCCGCGTCTTCTCCACGGACACCGGTCAGATGAACACTTTTTTAACGTTATGATTCATTTTCAGCATACTGACCTGAAAAGGATAGTAAGAATACTAGTTTGTATAACGAGAGAACAAAGTAGTATTTTCTATTTTAGGATTCTAACATAGAACCCTAAACGCAATGAGAAATTCGAAGTACATCGCCCGAGGTAAAAATAGTTAACTCTCGAGTTATATACTCTACTTTTCATCCCCTTTCTATGAGGAAATAAATTAAAGAAGAAGGTCACTCGTTCGGTTTCTATGACAAATCGACAGCTTCGACAATTTCGTTAAATTTCACTCATTTATTTCATTTTGTAGTTATTGCTCTCATTTGTGTTCGATTTCTATGAATGACACGTGTTCTAAAGTTCAATCTCTTTCGCCCGCTAAAAAAGTTCTTAACAGAAAAGAGCTATTTTGCTCGTACTTATCGAGGAGCAAAACGACACAGAATAGAAGGGATGAAGTAGTAGATTGTATGACAAGGGTGCAAAGTAGTATTTTTGCGGCGAGGGCGCTAGGAATTCTAATGTGTGTAATGTGTCAAATTATTGAAAGTTTTAGAACAAATGATGTTAGCTAACAAGTGGTGCGAGGTTGCCCTGTATATACTGAAGATGTAATATTTCCCCCACAGCCAAGATAGTGCAGATAATCTTCGGGCACTACGGCGTGGTGACGTGCGTGTCGCGCTCCGAGTGCAACATCACCTCCGACTGCTACATCGCCTCGGGCTCCGAGGACTGCACCGTGCTGCTGTGGCACTGGTATTACATACATAAAATCACACCTGTAATCCCCGATGGGGTAGGCAGAGTCCAAGGAGCGCTGTGACTACAATAACTGCTCATTTACAATCAGCTTTACTACGATAGTTTTGCAAGTTATAAACGTAGTAGGTATAATAATTATAATTACATTTATATGGATTGAAAGTTGGAGACCAAAGACAATGAGAAAAAGACAGACAAGAGAGAAATTAAAAAAAATTTGGTGTACTCATTGGCGAATTTCTTTTAATGTTAATCAACAAGTTTTCGTAATATGTAATATGTTCTTGTATAGAGTACATGATTGTGTTTAATTGCGTATACAAATCCCAAATTATTAGTTTAGTATGTAAGTTTGACAATAATAATATGTATTGTTTATGTCACTTTATAGTATACCTATATTTAAATTACCTATTTATTTATATATCTTATATTTGTCTATTATTAACATATGTCATTATTGTCTAAAATTTGATTCACAGAACGATTGTAAATTTTAGGACGCATGTTGTTGAAGTACAGTCTGTACCCTATATTTATAGCTAATTTATTGTATGTACTATGTAACTGTACTCTGTTGTGTGTCTAAATAAATAAAATAAAAAAATAAAATAAAAAATAGCCAAAGAAGCAATAACAGCAAAAAGTCGCTAATTCTGATATAGCGCCTCGTTACAGCACTGTGTTCCTTAAGACCACATTTAGCCATACCAAAATTGGGTTTGGTCAGATGAAAAATCGTGAAAGAGTAGCAACACTGTTATTGCTGCGAATTTATTGTAGAACAGATAAGAGGATACATCTGGTGAGTAGGGATGGATGTAACACGAAAGTGATGGAAGAAAAATTATGGATGTAGTCACATTCATCACTACATGCAATACCTTTTGTTATTTAGAAAATGCAAGAGGATAGTTAATTAGGAGAAGGAAAAAAGTGAATTTTGAGCTAACGAATAATAGATGAGAGTGGAAGAGAAAGACATTGTCGACTCCACCTACAGCGGGAAGTCAGGAAGAAAATAATAATTATAATTTATGACAAAGTTGTATAACGACTTTTTTAACAATGATGTAGGTAGATATTATGATGCTGGTGTTGTTTGATGTCGTTGTTGTCGTATACGACTACATTGTTTGTTGTTGTCATTACATCCGGTGCATGGCAACAGGCCCGCCATCTGTTACATGGGGACCTAACATATCTGGCGAAATGTGGGTGTTTAATACTGCCTACCCCTTCGGGGAAAGATGCGTGATGACATGTGTTATGTTATGATGACAATGATTATCTATGAGGATGTTGTTGCTTGCGAGAATGTTGTTGTTGTTTATGGCCATTTTGATGTGTATGACGACGTCGTTATGACAATACGGTATCCCCGCAGGTCGGCGCGCGCGGGCGGCATCGTGGGCGAGGGCTCGACGCCGGCGCCGCGCGTCACGCTGACGGGGCACCTGGCCGCCGTCAACAACGTGCTGGTCTCCGCGGAGCTGGGGCTCGTCATCTCCAGCTCTATCAGTTAGTATCTCAGTACTCGTACACGTAATACGCAAACAGTGTTAATTTTTGTTTTGTATTCTCACCCTAGATTTTTATTGTATTTCTGTGGTAAATGAAATCTTTATGAAATCTTTATTTGCTTTGAATAAGGTACATTCTGTTGGTAGTTGTAAATAGGACAATTCTCTTATTCGTCTATTACACATTACACACACACACACACACACACACACACACACACACACACACACACACACACACACACACACACACACACACACACACACACAGACAGAGTTTTATTTTCAAAATTTTCTTCTATTAGCTACCAAGTGAAGATAAATTGTGTTTCTTGTTTTATCCACAAAGTTATGATAATCCATTTATTTGTGAACATTGACACTTCCGGAATTTATTCGAAAGTGGTGAAACTGGGCGACAGTTACTTACAAAATTTACGAAAATTGCTCGGTGAAGCGCGGACTATGGCAGTGAACTGCTCTTGCGGTGTTTGCCTAGTCTGAGTAACGTACCTACCTGCCTAAGCGAGGGTTGCCGTCCGCAGACGGGCCGGTGCTGGTGCACACGACGTTCGGCGAGGCCCTGCGCGCGCTGGAGGCGGCGGGCCCGCAGACGCTGGCGCTGTCGCGGGAGGGGCTCGTGGTGGTGGCGGGCGCGCGCGGCCGCCTGCTGGCCTACACGCTCAACGGCCGCCGCCTGCGCGCCATCACGCACACCGACCACTTCCAGGTGGGGGAGGGGGGGGCACTGACAGGGGCTCGTGGTGGTGGCGGGCGCGCGCGGCCGCCTGCTGGCCTACACGCTCAACGGCCGCCGCCTGCGCGCCATCACGCACACCGACCACTTCCAGGTGGGGGAGGGGGGGGCACTGACAGGGGCTCGTGGTGGTGGCGGGCGCGCGCGGCCGCCTGCTGGCCTACACGCTCAACGGCCGCCGCCTGCGCGCCATCACGCACACCGACCACTTCCAGGTGGGGGAGGGGGGGGCACTGACAGGGGCTCGTGGTGGTGGCGGGCGCGCGCGGCCGCCTGCTGGCCTACACGCTCAACGGCCGCCGCCAGCGCGCCATCACGCACACCGACCACTTCCAGGTGGGGGGGGGGGGGGGGCACTGACAGGGGCTCGTGGTGGTGGCGGGCGCGCGCGGCCGCCTGCTGGCCTACACGCTCAACGGCCGCCGCCTGGTGGTGGCTGGAGGTGGGGGGGGGGTCATTTTAGATTTCATCTTCAGTGCAGTATCATTTTATGTTATATTCTGCAGTTAAATACTCTAAAGTATAATCTAAGAAAGTAGTATCTTCATAATGATTAATAATTATCTTCACTACTCGACGTGCCACACAGTCCCGTAGCAAATTTCATTGATTAGAGCCTAATCATTAGGCAATTTCTACCAATCAGACGAGCACGACTTCACCAGACACCGACAGTGGCACCTGTTCACAGGCATATCCTGTTCACAGTCATAACGCATGAATCTATTTGAATGTTGAAACGGGACTATTAAAATATTGCCAGAAACCAGTTGAACACTCGACAGAGTGATTTGATTTTCTGGAACGTTTGAATACGACGAAGGGACCAATGGTCAAAACATTCTATCTCCATATTCGAATATCGAATGCGAGGGTAAAAATGTAATATTATTGTCGTTGTTTATGCATTAACGCGAGTGTGTGCGCAGTGCCTGGCGCTGTCGCGCTGCGGCGAGTACCTGGTGTGCGGCGGCGCGGCGGGCGTGGTGGAGGTGTGGCGCGCCTTCACGCTGGCGCCGCTCTACGCCTTCCCGCCCGCCGGCGCCGCCGTCTGCTCGCTGGCGCTCTCGCACGACCAGAAGTGAGTGTCTACTGCCATACAATACTCGTCACCTTCACGCTGGCGCCGCTCTACGCCTTCCCGCCCGCCGGCGCCGCCGTCTGCTCGCTGGCGCTCTCGCACGACCAGAAGTGAGTGTCTACTGCCATACAATACTCGTCACCTTCACGCTGGCGCCGCTCTACGCCTTCCCGCCCGCCGGCGCCGCCGTCTGCTCGCTGGCGCTCTCGCACGACCAGAAGTGAGTGTCTACTGCCATACAATACTCGTCACCTTCACGCTGGCGCCGCTCTACGCCTTCACACTTGATACCTTCTTCTTATGTTGTTAAGCCTTGAACAGGCAGCAACAGTAGAATTGGCAAAACGGAAATACTCGTACGAGAAGCGGTCGTTTTAATCCCAGTCCATTTCTTAATTGTGGAAAAGCAACCGAACTCCTGTTTTTATTTATTACGACGAATTCAGAGCGAAGCGGGACGAGACTTTTTATAATGTAAAAAGTTTTTATATAATAATAGAGTTTAAAATATGAAATTGCCATTTTTTTTCTCTCTTAGTATTTTTTCTATAACTATTAAGTTTCGTAGTATTTTTAAAAAATAACTCTAACAACCTAACCTATTTTTAAAAAATAACTAACAACCTAACTAACCTCTTAAAATAGACCAAATATTTGAGCTCTTTTGATTTGTTTTAATAATTTGTTGTAAGTGTAATTGTGTTGAAATTAGACACGGAGACAACTCTTTTTAAGTGCCTCCCGAATACATCATTTGATTTGCATTCACTTAAAAACGATAAATAATTTTTATGATGAGTAATATCACACATATTGCTAAAGCTTGTCTAATGATACATGCCAACAATTATTATCTCTGGATTTGTCGTTGTGGAGAAATCTGAAACTTACTTACTTTAACCCCTAATATATAATTTGCCTTATTTCCGATTCATGGCAACATACCGTATGGAACCGTCAAATTGAGAGAAAAACGACATTCCATAGAGGAGAGAGAATGATCATGTCAAAAAGAATGTTGTGAATTTGAAAGTGGATGGGTGTGTGGGGAGAGGAAGACCGAAGAAAAGATGGAAGGATTGTGTGAATGATGATATGACGAGGATGGGAGTGAGTGCTGACTTCGCGAGTGCTAGGAGATAGTGGAAAAAGAAAACATGATGACCTCAAATAATAGAATCGAGAACAGAGCAGGACAAAGAAGACATTAGAATCGTCAGTGAGTTACTTTAGGTTGTTAGGCAAACGTTAAGATTTACAAACAGGGGCCTGTTCATCTCAAATAAGAATTAGATATACTAATATTTGGTGATATTGCTCCTCCAGGTTCCTCCTGGCGGGTCTGGAGAACGGCTCGCTGGTGGTGTTCCACATAGACTTCAACCGCTGGCACCACGAGTACCAGCAGCGCTACTGAGCCGCGGGCTGCCCGCGCTGCCGCCGCTCGCACGACACCGATACTTATTTATAAAACCAATTGTATTTCAGATCCAATCGTGAATTTAGACTCTATGTTAAGCCGCTAAGAGCGGAGCCGACCGCAGTCGAATCGTGGTTTTATCCTACATAGCTCAAGCGAAGATCTCTTCAATTCAGATAGACAGTGGTAGTGTTATTCATCCCATATAGCGCCATCTTTTCTAACTGTGCTTAGAATCCACTAAGGCCAGTATTACAGTCAAATTTAAGCGTAAATATTTGCTTTAACAGAAAAGCGCTATATGGGGTAAATTGATATTCTCTGGTTGTTCTTCAATAGAAGACTAAAACTCCTGGAGTTTTTGACGCGACTAATAGCGCATGATCCGTAGTGCTTACATTAGTGCTTTTTGGTAGTGTTTCTGTAATATTTTTTCTACTTTGGTATAGTTTTCCGATAGTCATTACAAAAGCAATAATAAAAAACAATGAAATAAGTGCTTTAGTGTGATTGAAACTACGCTGACGGTGGACACTATTTTTAGCGTCAAATTCTCCCAGACTTTAATTTAAATGTGGATGTCACATTCACATTTTAATGAATACGTATTGGCGTTAGGTATAAGCATGCGAAGCTACCATAGGTAATTTGTAAACAGTGACATCTATCGGTGTTAGTGGAAACTTAACAACAACGCCATCTGTTAAATAAGCATGCTAGTTGTAACATAGTCTAAATAAAATGGCTTCTAATAAAATTGGTTTTTTACCTAAGTAATTGCTTGACGATTAAAGTCATCGGTTGTATTTTAGACGAATTAATTATTGAAATTAAAAATGCCATTTTGATAATTCCTTTGGCACCGGCTGGTACTTAGCTCTAAGAGATTTTTATTTGATTTTTTAACATTCCAATATTTTATGAATGATTGTATATTTTGAATGATTAAAGTTTATTTATAATGTCAATATTGAATTAATTGCTATATTATTATACAAGTTTATTATTTTTATTAAGTAGTGCCATAAGTACAACGACTGCAGTCTAACGCTAATTCAGAGCCTTGTTACTTAATTTTCTTTTACAAGTATTATTATAGTTAGATCTTTGAAAACGTCCAATTTTGTTATCCTCGTGTACTTAGTATTAAATTGTATGACAACTATTTATGTGCAATACTTCATTTTATGTACTTAATTATATTTTTAATTATTTTTCATACTTTCTTTGAGACTTCTTTACGCTTTTATGAATTTTTCTACATTTTATTGCAAAAAAAATCAATCCTATGAAATAAATAATTGGATCGATAGAGACACTTATAACCTTTGGGCTGTTCTTTAACTCTCTAGACTTATAAAATAAATAAATAAAAAATCATTTCTCATAGGGGGTCGCGATTGATATTAAAGAAAAAACTATAATCGTGTGTTTGTTTATTATGAATTTATTTAATAAAAATCATTTAATTTTAATGTAGGTGTCAAGAGAGTAGCCTATATTTAATTATTTTATGGGCCGCGACATAAGAATATTTGAGAGACGGTAAGTAACTTGGTATCATACCAAGAAGTACTAAATCTTATTCTTTATTTTATTGGGTAGACATTCCTATAATAATATTCCAAATTAAACATTCCATTTCTCTGGTGATGGGTAGCTATACTTAATTTTATTAAATGACGTTGTTGTAATTTTGGTTAAATTAAATGGTTACAATTAATATTTTTGTTTTCTTTTTTTATGTACCCTTTTATATTTTTTTCATTTGCAAAGCTTACATTTTACTTTTTAAAAAATTTACAGCTCTATAAAGTAATTATCAACTTAGGCAATATTATAAGGCATAGTCTACATCAGATATGGATATTTTTTATCTCTTGTAAAAATGAAATACCTTAGGTATTTTAAAACTGCTATGTTTATCGACGTATGTATTTGTCCAAATGCATTATGTGACAGTAGAAGTAAATGAATAGACGGTAATTAAGAAGGAAACTGTATTGTGAGTGCAAGCAGATAGGATCCTATATCTGTTGTTGGACGTCGCGAAAGTGCCAATGACACAGTCATTTTCGCTAATTAATCGAAGTCAATGAACTTAGTCTAGAATATAACGATAAAGCTGAGATGTTGTGTTACGGCTATGAAATAATAGTTTTTTACGCAATCGTTGTGTATAATGTATTTATTGTACAAGTTTATAAGCCGCTACGTCCATGAAAAGTTTACAACCTTTTGGGTATTCTTGTTCTTCTTACAAATGTAAAGGTAAGGAAAATCATGAGTAAGAAGGTTGGTTGGTACCTTTTTTGGACATAGTTGTATATTTTTGCATCACACCCGCACCGCTCCTTCCGTTCTGTGATCTAGGCTTAAATACGCACCTAGTCATAGAAATCTTCATCTATTTCCTAAATCTGTGCCAAATTGTATAATAACAGGATTATGAGAGACCCAATTTATACTTAAAATTAATGTACCTAACAGTTCTTCGTAATAAAGCTTCATATAACAGCTCTAGACTAGTTAGAGGTTGGAATCTAAAGTTTCTAGATAATTCTATAGGTGAAATTTTCTTTAGTACTTTTAGTAAATTGTACAAAACACTTGAACCCTTATTCTCACGTCCCAATGTAGTCTATCGTAGAACCTTTATTATACGTAGCTTAAACTGTCGCTGGTATTACCTTAAATTCTGAACCTTGTCCTTATTACAATAAGGTTTAAGTAACTACCAGTGACACCCCTAAATTTCTATCTAGATAAAGTCACTGCTTAGTTGTTTAGCAAGATCATAATGAAATTATTGGGATACTCCTGTTGTTTTTTTTTCTACTATCCCCTTTCCTTTGAATTGTAACTTAGTATGTATTTTATTGTTAAATGCCCATGGATTAATAGCATTCTGCCAACCCTACATATTAGTGTCCTTAAAACTATCCGTTTTAGAATCTGAAGTAATCCTACATTTAATGAAAAACCCAAGTGCTTTTGCTTCTCGTAGCAATTATATTTTAAGCACATTTCTAACTGTCCTCACTCCTCCGCAAAGCGCTGATAAATTTGATCAAACACGCTACACGCAATCTGTCCATTATTGATAAGATAGAAATAAGCCATGAATGTTGACTAGACTATATTTATCAAAATACGTTTTTATTTTATTTTCCTAGCATAAGTTACACCTTGTGTATAATTGTAATAATCACTGTCCATTTAAGTGTAAGCGAAATTCAATTTATAAGCATTATTACATAAAATATTCGAAATTTAATTAGGTAAGTTAATGATGTCTAGTTACACGGAGTTAGCTTATTACCACATAACTCTATGTATAGCTTTCCTTTGTCTCAAATATTCATTTAATTAATAGAGCTTTACACGCTCCTAGATATCGTGGCTTTTTGTAATCTGTGCAAATATACCTACATTCCACATGAGTAAGCGAGATAGACTTCATTCCACTCAAATTGCCAGTGAGAAAACAGTTTATGCATAGTTAGTTATGTAACAATAAAATGTTGAGCGTACATTTATGATTATTAATAACATAGCATAGATCTGTAGTCCTAGCGCTAGTAGTAATAGATACTCGATTTTAGCAACATTTGTTAATTTTTTTAATGTTAAAGTCAGCCTTGCTGCGTTTAACACTTGTTTAAAAAAATTGGGGTTGCGGTCATAGGTCTCACAGATATTTAAAAAAATGTAAGCGACTGCCTGTGCCGTATGTTTTTTATTATTGTTTAAAAATAGTTTAATTCTAGCGACTGTCGAAATTACCGCTGTTCAAGTCAAAACGTGCAACCATTATTCGTTAATTGAGCAAGGATTTGTGTTTACCATTGCCCGCTCGTGTGTACTTAGTCTTACTGTGAACTGTGACAGCTTGCTGTTACCACAGATTAGAAAGTAGCTGTTATTAATAGGAACGATCGGGCTGTTATATTTAAAATAAGGTTTTTTGTTGACATTCCAATATTTTAATTTAGAAATAAGTATTAGAAAAAAACTTTTAATGACTTGCGTAGTATAATTTACACTAATATAGTTTACAATTCAGACATGTTCGTTGTTAAATATTTGTATTTATATGTATCACTTTCCTGATAATTAAAAGTTTCCTGCACATGCTTTTAATATGATACCTACATCGTTAATAGGTAGATATATACTTAATTTGTTGCGGATATAGGTAGGTACTGATATTTTATATTAAGTTGCGTGTCGTACCTTCAATATTCAGGACTAGTTCCGGTAAATAAAAATTAAATTATTGTTATGCTAAGTATATGGTGCGTTTGTATGTAATGAAGAGATCTTGAGTAATAAATAAATTGCATTTAAATAAAACTAGTTTTTTTAAACACCCCTTAAACACCTTCGTCCTCGGCCTTTATACAGCCCACTGCTGGGCACATGCCTTCCTTATGGATAAATATATAAGAGAGTATATGGCCAAAACAGCACCACGCAGGCCCAATGCGGGTTGCAATAGCGACCAGTACCAACATCTCGAGATCACAAAGTTTTGGTCACCCATCCAATGCCTGACCATGGCGAGAGAAGCTTTGTTTTGGATTGTTTAGCCAAAGCGTACAAACCACTACGCCACCGACCCCTTCGCATTAGAACCCACTAACGCACAATGCGTTTCACAAAATCAAGCAAGCAAAATCTGTAAAAAGGCTATCTTTAGGATATCTAAGATATTTATTGATATGCCGGTAATAAACTATGAGCCGGTTCTATCCAGAACTACACCAAGACAACACCTTTTCATTCAAAGATGCAAATTATAATATACGCCACTTTGCTCTACCTATTTTATTAGCAGGCGCGGGGCCGTACAACGAGCGCGCCGCGGCAGCGCCCAGCGAAGCACCCGAATCGTTTTTTTTATTCATAATTATGCCTAAAGTTTTATGCAAATAGTTAATTTATGTGTTCCATGCCGGAAAACATTTTTGACGGACCGAAGTAGCCATAATTTATTTGTATTAGACCAAGAGCTATTGAAAGTACTTAAGTAAATACCCTAGCACTTAAATACATATTTTATTGTATTATTCTGAAAGCTTTTTAGATTGGGCGGTTTTTTAAACTAACAACAGAAGGTAAGGAAAACTAGTTTGATTTTTTTTTATTAAGGTTGAAAACTTCATACTATTCTGATGAAAGTTAAGAAAACGCCATAAAAGTTTATATGGTGTTTCAGAAACGCTTATCGAGTTATCGCAATAACGCTATTGAATCGATAAACTGCGATCAATGTACCTACCTCAGCAACCGGGCATTATAATATTATGGTTATAACCTCTAAATACCACCACCACCACCACCAGCAGCTTGGATCCTTACAGACATATCTCTCTAATCTGTAATCCTTACCCTTATAATCATGTATACATTTTTGACACAGTTTACATACAAACAGAACAACTTCTGAAAGTTACAAATAAAGAATTTTAAAGAAAACAGTGCTGAATAAAAATCGCTATCTTACTTAACTTATTTATATAATTGAAGTTTACTTACGCGGGAATCTTAATAATGCTGCCATGTTAAAACATTTATCAAAATTTCTCGACTGTCGCGATTTTTATATCTTCCGCATGTTCATTCATACCGCTCATACACCGCTGGAAACCGTGTAAATAGTACACGGTAAGATTGACACAGCGAATGGAAATTGGAACCACTCCCTAAGTCTTCATGGTCAAATATCGTTTCAAACGTACTAATATCTTCTCAATGGCCACAAAACGAAATAAAATCCATAAAATTATGAATGCGAAATTCTGTCTGTATGTCTTGCTTTCACGTCAAAAAAACTGAACAAATTTAATTACAATTAAAATTGAAATTGAATAATAAGCTAAAAGTTTAAAGTGTGAGAAAGGACATTAGAATATAATACCTACTTTCGGAATGGTTTGGATATACCCATGGGAACGGGTACCGCACGAAACGTGTGAAACCAAGGAACGTTCGCGAACGCTGGTGTTCACATAGCCTTATAGGGAATAGATCGTCGTTACCTTGGTCATTACGTACTGAAATCAACAACCATTACTGCCAAGTTTAAGTCAAGTAGAGCACCTATTTTTTATATCACAAGGGTTAGTTTTTTGGTTTTTGAACGAACTCATTTTTGTTGATTGTTGTAAAATTCTCCCATGTAGGGAAGGCAAAGGGAACAAAGCCCATACAGCCAAGTCTTCAGTATATATTTCTTCAGAAGTTTACATTGAAATGCTAGTGTAATGCATTTCAATGCATCATGGGAGAGTTTGGCGTCAAACGATCGATGGCAGACACTGTGGTGCTACTTGGATGAGGTGGATTACCACGATAAAAAACTCATCACTTTTCACACCACTTGACGTTTATTTCGATAATCCTCCATATTGCACATCATCACAGACACTTATTACACAAAACTACACTGATTTTACGTAACAATATCCACTCCGTACAATATTACAATCATCGAAATAAAAATCACGTCCGCCATAGTTGAATGCCGCCAAAAACTCTCTTTTTTTTTTTTTTTTTTTTTTTTTTTTTTTTTTTTTTTTGTTGACTTTGACAGTAAGTTTATTGTTCACTTCACTTCGGGGGAGTTTGGCGGCATTTGGCTAATGGCGGACGTGATTTTTACTCAGAGTAAACAGAACTGGAGTAGCCATTAGTCAATTTCTCAAACATTTTTTTCTGCCATTTCTTGCGGGGGGTGAGGTTACCACTACACTCAAAGCCAGCACACATAAACAATTACTTATACCGTTTTTATAAATGCACACATGCATAATTCGACAAACCAATTTAAGTTTCACACACACACGCTTAAAATAGTCTCGTGGGGTGTGCGTTTTGACAACGTCACAGCCGCACTACCCACGAGACTAGCGTTCGAAATTTGAAATCGTAAAACATGAAACAATGAAGTAAATAATCATGAAATCTTAAAAATTATAATTACAAATAAAAGGTGACACCATCTTTTAGCATACTCGATGTTTTCTATTTATTTTTACAACAAAAAACAGCACAGGCAGGCATTTTTGCGGGAGCTCTGTTCGCCGCAACGTTTACAATGTTATGGCTGTCAAAATGGCGGCTCAACTAGTTTTATTAAACGTGCAAGCATCCGATGCTTGTGCATTTGGCAGAGGGGAATGTTAGACAAAGGCTACTCCAGTTCTGTTTACTCTGAGGATTTTTATTTCGATGATTGTACGGAGTGGATATTGTTACGTAAAATCAGTGTAGTTTTGTGTAATAAGTGTCTGTGATGATGTGCAATATGGAGGATTATCTAAATGAACGTCAAGTGGTGTGAAAAGTGATGAGTTTTTTATCGTGGTAATGAAGACTTGGCTGTATGGGCTCCGTTCCCTTTGCTTTCACTAAATGGGAGAATTTTACAAAAAAAAATTTCGTTCCGGCAACCGGTCGTTCATCCAGGGAACAAACATTTCCGGCAAACTCAAGTTAGGAGATACACTGTGTATTTTAATAAGGCTGTGGCAATAGACTAACAGTTATTTAACTTGCTTTGGGGTACCGAAGAGGAAGAGGGACAAAACAAACATTGACACAAGACAGTCAGATACAGTATAGCACAAAAAAAAAAGTTTATAGTTATCTGTGACTTTGACACTTTGACAGTTGACGTTTCACATAGAGTTTCCGGCCTTTTCGGTTTTTCTCAGCTCCCGTTGCAATCATGGCGGTGAACAACATTTCTAAAAAGCGAAAAGTATGTTGCTTTAGTGCGATTACTATGTTAAAATACTGTTACAGAATATTTCTGTTATTATCTTATAATGTGTTAGTAAATAAAATAAACAGGTTACACTTGTGAAAGTTGCGATGTTCATGGATTTTTAGTGACCAAGATTACTTGTTTTTATAATTTCAGTGTATATTTCATAAAGATCACTAAATAATAGATTGAATTTGACTAATCAATTTATAAACTATGAATTTAGTGGAAAAGAGTGGCGGTGTAAGCAAACTTGTGATGATAAAAACATAACCTCATCGTTAACATTTCAGTTCGTCGGAGACGGAGTGTTCAAAGCTGAACTTAATGAGTTCCTTACTCGGGAGCTGGCTGAGGATGGTTACTCCGGCGTGGAGGTCCGTGTTACGCCAACCCGCTCGGAGATCATCATCATGGCGACTAGGACACAGAGTGTTTTGGGAGAGAAAGGCCGCAGAATTCGTGAATTGACTTCAGTAGTACAGAAGAGATTCAATATCCCGGAACAGTCTGTGGAGCTCTACGCTGAAAAGGTGGCTACCCGTGGTCTCTGTGCCATCGCTCAGGCCGAATCTCTAAGATACAAACTCATTGGAGGTTAGTTTTTATATGAATACTTTATTAATTTCTAATAACTCTAACTTGAATCTAACATTGGGTTCACACATTTTTGTGTACTGACACAATGTGTGATAAATTATTTGTAATCTATTGCTCATGGCAAACACAATAATCTTGTATTTTGACTGTCACAATTGGAGGTGTTGAACTACAGAAAATGGTATTCAAGTTATTGTTAGATTAAAAAATCTATAATTTTGTAACATGTTAGTTATTACCATACCTGACTATGCAAAATTTTTATTGATTTTTAGAAGGTCCAAATACTGTGTTGTAATGGCTTATTACCCAGTCTTAGCAGCCTTTATTATTGTCACAAAGGCTTAAACACTACTCATTGGAAATTATTTTAAATATTGGCTTGTTAGTGTAATATATTTGTAATGAGTTAATAGAACATTCTTATTGTAGTGTCTGTATAAATAATGCATAATATGTGTCTTATCTTGTTTCTAATAAAATCACTCTGTGATATGGCAATGTACTACAAATGAATAATGCTATTTATTGATTAGCAATTTTTTTTTTCTGTCATTTGTTTTATCAGAGTACACTCTTTTATTGTGTACATTAGCCAATCTAACTCACCATTCATGTCATCACTTAAAGATTTTTCAATTTAAAAGTTATGTTACTTAATTTCAGGGCTTGCCGTCCGTCGTGCATGCTACGGTGTGCTCAGGTTCATCATGGAATCTGGTGCACGAGGCTGTGAAGTAGTTGTCTCCGGCAAACTGCGTGGACAGAGAGCCAAGTCAATGAAATTCGTTGATGGACTCATGATCCACTCTGGTGACCCCTGCAATGACTATGTCAACACAGCTACTAGGCACGTACTGCTTAGGCAAGGAGTGCTTGGTATCAAGGTACGTTATTTATTTAATAATATTATTCCAAGTTTTACTCCTATAAACAGAGTGGATTTTTGAGATGGGACAAAATCTTTACCTTTATTTCTTAGGTTTTTGTTGACTACCTAAAGCATTTTAAAAGGGAACTGGTCCGACACCGCAAACACTGGTGTTCGCAAATTATAGATGATTCTATTGTCTCTTTTGTGCCCTTGACTAGTTACAGGCACAACTCATTTTTGTAAAGGGTTAAAATGTTGGAAAATATAAAATACCCTTAATTCTCTAATAAGTAATTAATTTTGATTACTTATTGATAAATGCTTATATCCTAGACTATCTGTTGTAGTAGAAAATTAATATTATAGTGTACCTGCCTTAAAATAGTACCTACTAGTGTACTATCCACAAATCAGGGATTGCAAGCCTCTCCTTGGCTTGTGGTCTAATTAATTGTGGTAGAGAATATTATGTGGCAGGCCATATCTATTTGAGGGTTTGTCTCTGCAAGCTCTTGTACAGTGTTTGCTATACAATCTGGAATCCTACATTATCTAAAGCAATAGCGCATAAGTATAATAGTATTAATTTAGTTTCAATAGTTCCTATGTAAATTATATGAGATAATATTAATGTATTGGTTCTATGTGAAAACCACTTCATCATTGTGTTTCATGTATTTGTCATGTTGAATATTTTGCATTACACTAGTCACAGTGTCATACTAAAACGTGGCAGATGTTAAGTTCAATAAGTGGAAGATTCTTATATTGGGTCCTTACCTATGAAATTGGTGTTTTTATTCTGTCTTAGCAATTTGTCCGTAACTATTAAGTTTCAGAACATTCTTATAAAATAATTGCCTCTTCTAAAAATAGACCATATATTTGAGCTTGTATTATTTAATTTGATAATTTTTTGTAAGTTTAATTGTGTTAAAATTAGACACAAAGACAATTATTTTTAACTGCCTCCCGAATACATCATTTGATTTGCATTAACATACAAAGGATGAATAATTTTTATCAAGTGTGTTCACACTCATATTGCTTAAGCTAGTCTAATGATACATGCCAAATATTATTATCTCTGGATTTGTCATTGTGAAGAAAACTGATAAAATGTTAGTATGTAAAATGCAGACATCCCCAAAATCAACACCAATTTCATAGGTAAGGACCTAATATTTATTGAGATAAGGGGTCTACTCAGGTCTCTTAAACCAGCCCTTAATTAGGGCCAAAAATTGGCTGCTACTCTACTACACACTGAAAAAAGTGACGATTTTCCTACACACAAGGTGATCTAGGATGCAGTTTAGGGTGCTCCCCGCCACTGCCCGAATGTTGGCACCGATTTAAGGAATGTGAGGAGGCCCCTGTACAAAACAGGCCAGGCTAGGCAATGAGCTTTAGTGTCAGACAAATGGCTCAGTTTTCTCCTAATGTATTGATTAAGAATACACTCATAATCCACTATCCCCAACTCTTTGATTTTCATGCGAATTTACCAATTTAAATAAGTTTTAAAATATGTTACAATAGTTATTAGGGAAAGATAAACACTACACAAATCACAAAAATAAAAATTCTATTCAAAAAATATTAGGTACTGTCGCCATCGCTGAGTCTTTTCTTTACATGTTTTATGGAAGAGTGGCTGAAATTATAATTGTACTAACACGATGATCTTTTGTTGCACAGGTAAAGATCATGCTTCCATGGGACCAGCAAGGCAAGAACGGCCCCAAGAAGCTGCAGCCCGACTACATAATGGTGACGGAGCCCAAGGACGAGCCCGCGCCGCTGGAGCCGTCCAGCAACGAGGTGCGCTCGCTGGCGCCCGCGCCGCTGCCCGCGCCCGTCGCTGCCGTTGCTTAGGATATAAGACCAAATTAATAAAAAAAAAAATACTATACATTATAGACTTTTTATTGAGGATTTTGTCCTCAGCCTATATACGTCCCACTGCTGGGCACAAGCCTTCCTCATGGAGAAATATGAGGAGTATGGGCCGTAATACCACCACGCTGGCCCAATGCGGGTGGTGGGTAGAAAGACACAATAGTGATGGATCTTTCTGATCTTCGATTTTGGCCAGTACACCACCTACCAAAATGTACCACAAAACATATTAGTACCACGCTTAAATCCCCGCTTATGGATATTTTTCCTCCATCCTAAGGTTGCCTGGGAGAGATCGCTCTATGCGATAAGGCCGCTCTTTGTACAACACAGAGGTTTATATTTACTTTTATGTACTTTGTTTTTGTGCAATAAAGTGTTAATCTATCTATCTATCCCCAAAAGGGCAATTGACTGCATAGTTTAAGACTTTCGGACACATCTTACATACAGCCTGTACAGATTGACGTCACTTCGACTTAATTTAGTTTTGTTTCATCTCTCAAAGGATTAGTTCAGTCATAAATATATACCAGTATATTAGTAGGCTGATATTTGAGACGAGTCACGAAGTGTCCCAGATAGATGAGCAAGCCAAGCCACGGACAAGAAACCTGCCAATTAGAGGTTCAATACACTTGCAGATGACCCCCACCAATGTAATTTTGTTGGTGCTACGCTAATAAAAAGTAAGTACCAGGCTACCATGACCATGTAGGAGATGCCTGTCTACTATACCAGCAAGGCACAGTTCCAAGAAGCTGCAGCCCGAATAAAAACATAAGCCGAAAGACGAGGCCAACGATGCGCACTCTGGCGTCCGCGCTCGTTGCCGCACTTGCTCAGGAAATATCTTATTGATCCATGTATTTTGCATGCATTTGATTAATTAAAAAACACCCCCTACAGATTGCATTTCCAACCTAAACATACCAGGCTACCATAAGTGCCATAGCACTACACGACTATGCAAGAGATTCTATATCTGATGCTGGCTTCCTACGGCCTGTGATATTGGCAAACGAACACACCGTGGGAATAGGAGTGTCTGGTTTTGTTGAGGTGTCTGTGCCGGTCTGTCCGATCCGCGGCTAGTTGGTAACTTCAAAGGTGCGGTGCGAGTAGAGGTGAAAACTCCGGAATGTTTCCGAAAGTGGAATATTTCAGGATATTATTGGGTCCTTACCTATGAAATTGGTGTTTTTATTCTGCCTTAGCAATTTGTCCGTAACTATTAACTTTCAGCACATTCTTATAAGAGCTCGTATTATTTAATTTGATATTTTTTTGTAAGTTTAATTGTGTTAAAATTAGACACAAAGACAATTATTTTTAACTGCCTCCCGAATAAATCATTTGATTTGCATTTGCATAAAAACGATGAAAATTTTTTATCAAGCGTGTTCACAAACATATTGCTAAAGCGTGTCTAATGATACATGCCAAATATCTCTGGATTAATCGTTGTGAAGAAAACTGATAAAATGTATGTAAAATGCAGACATCCCCAAAATCTTCATACAAAACACCAATTTCATAGGTAAGGACCTAATATAATAACTGCCAAAATTATAAGCATCTTTGGAAGTTTCCTAATAGACTAAAATATAGGGGATACCTTCGTATTTAAAATCTGTACCTATGTATATTATCAGTGTCATATTATTTATCAAAATGTAACGAGATTATTGCATTTTTACCTTACCTTAAGTAAAAAAAAATAATTTTAAAACTTCTAAATTTGCCGTATATTTTGGAAGTCTAGAAATTTTTTAGAATTGGAAAGTTTCCTGGACGTTTCACCTCTAGATGCGAATGCGTACGTGCTCATCTGGTCGGTCTGTTTCCGCGGTCGGTTAATGCTGCAGACGGGCGCGGATTGATCAATGAATTCCATTCATGACTGTCCGTTTGCGATGCTCACAGACCTTGGGAATCTAACTACAGACGCAGACAGGTCTCTTGGATTTAATGGCATCGTTGGAAGAACGTGGTGGTCGTTCATCATTGTTCATCAATAAGGACTAGTTATATAGCATGAACAGACTATCTACGGAACAATACATAACATATCACATAAAGGCTAAATTATAACACAATTTTTTATTAAATATTTATTTATAAAACATGACTACATACAATCACCCCAAACCAAGTGCATTATCTTTTTTAATATTAATAGCTGCAACAGTAAACGAATACTGGTACAAATATGGTTCAAAACAAATAGAAGTTCATTATTGGAATGATTTTTCCGAAACAAAATGTGACCATTTCCTATTTATATGTAAAAAACATTTCTCCACTTACATAATAATGTTCTTACAACATCTAAACAAAACCTAACTTAACTTGGACCGAAAACTTCCTAAAAATAAACATAACACCATATAATACTTTATCCCGTATAAAGATAAATTATTAAGAAATGCAAGATAAATGTACATTTTAAAGTTTAGTGCAAAAATTGCGTACAGAAGTGCAATTTGTACTGAGAGTAAACGAAGCGTACTTAGGATAAAAGCCCTAAGTCAAAATACTTTAAGATCAGTATACTAAATTCCCAAAATGCTTAATTCCCATAATGTCCAATTTACAATAATGGCGGCATTATTGAACAAATCTAAATTCGCCATTTATACTTCGTTCTTAAAAATAAAAAAAACACTTAAAAGATCTCAGAATAAAATCTTTGTAAGTAAATAAATAATATGATTATGGTTGGCTGGTTATTGTGAAATACAAAACAACTGTTAGATATTTTTAAGAGACTATAGGAGTCGATGATATGGCTATGAGAGGCTGGGACTTTAACAAACTTATCATAATACAAAATTGGACATTTTGAGAATCGGGCATTCTGAATCAAAATCACACCAGAATTTTAGTGTTTGTAAATTGATTTAAAAAATTTCGGTTATGAAAAAAATATATGTAATACTGCAGTCTACAATCCAATTTATCAAAATAAATATTGAAACATTAACAAAGAACGCAAGTGACATCGAAGTGCGCCGGCGCACGCAATAGCTCCGCGCCTGTTGCTCCGTTCTTCCTGTTGGTGGTAACACCATGTCATTATTGTGAGCGTTATCTGAGAAAAGAAAAAAATATATTTGATCAATAGGCATGTAAGTACACAGGACATCCATAGCTAATAAAAATAATAAATATCCTCAGACATTCACACCTATCAACGGGGTCATCAACTAGTCCCAATTGAAGCAACTAAATGCTGCTTGTGTTACGGATACTAGATGACGGACAAATATATTTAATAGGTAAATACACAAAATTATAATTCAGAATATACATAATATTATACATATATAATGAACATCCAAGACTGGAGAACAAATGTCTGAAAATTCATCACCCAAACACTTGCCTCCACTGGGGATCGAACCCAGACCACTCGACCACAGAGGTCGTCACATCTGGACGTATGCTTCCCCTGCCTGCGACCCTCGCCAGGTCGTCGGTCCACCTCGTTGGGGGCCTACCCACAATGTGCCTCCCAGTACGTGGTTGCCGCTCGAGAACGTTTCCGCTCGAACGGTTAGTTCTACGATTCTACAATGCCCTGCCACCTTCCACTTAAGGTTCGCAATGCAGTGGGCTACGTCGAGCTAGTTGCCAGTCCGCAACAATAAGTGTGTCTAAGGCGCTTTTCTCATGGATTACGGTCTCGACACGGCGACCGTGCAGTGAACGTAGACATGTGAAAAGGGCCTAAAGGTCTGACATAATAATAATAATAATTTATGAACTATATTGGTTAGTTAAAATTTTCCTTAATTCTAGGATTAGTAATTGGAAGAACATATCTAAAAATAACATTTAACTTTACTAATTTACAGAGTCTAGGCAAATTATTTCTTGTTGACTTAATTGAATTCACAAAAAAAAAAATTGTAATTTATTATTATTTAGATTAATTATAATAAGCGGAAAAATAAAATTACTACTGTGTCACTGTTTCCACTAAGTTTTAAATTCAATCCTTGTTTATTTAAATGAATTATAGTAATAGTTATAAGCCGTATCACATAGGCGCGAGTACATAACCAATATAAACTACCTGCATTTTTGTTGTCACAAAAGTTTCCTACACTAGGCTAGGCCTGTCCTGTAGGAACTTTCTATGAGAGTTAAACAATGTTGATAAGCGGCGCAAATTGATCCAATACCAGCTTTAAGGTAGAAAAATTAAAATAACTAAAACTAGCATAAATAAATATATGTAAATAGATAAATAAATAAATAAAAATATGTACTCTGTGTTTTCAGAATGACCTCAGATTGTTTATATGTCCAACTCAGCGTATTTTTCTCCAAGATCTCTTTTGTTTCCTGAGTAGATTCAAATTTTGGTACCATTGGTTGAATTTATTGTAAAGGAAGGGTTTTCTAAAAGGGCCGAAACGTTTGGCAATATTATTTATTTGTTTAAACTTTAATGTCCATTACAAAAGGAATGGACATATGGCGGACTTAACGACTAACATCGCTCTCTACCAGTCAACCATTAGGCTAAACAGAAAGTTACTGGCGGCATCATTAAAGTAATGTAGTAATAGTAATAATATTATCGTAAACGTGTTTGGGTATCTACTATTAGACACTGGATTTGGCTTGGTAAAACCCACAAGGCTTTAAAAGTGTAATATTATGAATATTATAGTTTCAAAATGTTAACGCTACGTCGTGTTATTTGTTTGCAAACACTTAACATATAAACTGCTATTGGTTTCGTGTAAATGGTCCCTAAGTATTTAATACGGAATAATTGCTAGAAAATAATAGCACGTCTATTATTAGTGACGTATACTACGTCTGCTCACTCACGGGGCTCTGATTTATGGGACGAGTAGATCCCTTAAAACGGATGTCGCTTAAGTGGGTCCCTTAAATCAGAGCCAACATCGGGGCAGTGGAGGGGAGCGCCCTAAATGCCCTTCTAGATCGGGCCGACGCCGCGTAAGGGCGCGGGCACACCGGGCGCTACTCACTGCGGCGGCGCGTCCACCGGCGGCGCCATGCGGCACACGAGCGCGACGCCGCGCAGCACGACGCCGCGTAAGGGCGCGGGCACACCGGGCGCTACTCACTGCGGCGGCGCGTCCACCGGCGGCGCCATGCGGCACACGAGCGCGACGCCGCGCAGCACGACGCCGCGTAAGGGCGCGGGCACACCGGGCGCTACTCACTGCGGCGGCGCGTCCACCGGCGGCGCCATGCGGCACACGAGCGCGACGCCGCGCAGCACGACGCCGCGTAAGGGCGCGGGCACACCGGGCGCTACTCACTGCGGCGGCGCGTCCACCGGCGGCGCCATGCGGCACACGAGCGCGACGCCGCGCAGCACGACGCCGCGTAAGGGCGCGGGCACACCGGGCGCTACTCACTGCGGCGGCGCGTCCACTGGCGGCGCCATGCGGCACACGAGCGCGACGCCGCGCAGCACGACGCCGCGTAAGGGCGCGGGCACACCGGGCGCTACTCACTGCGGCGGCGCGTCCACTGGCGGCGCCATGCGGCACACGAGCGCGACGCCGCGCAGCACGACGCCGCGTAAGGGCGCGGGCACACCGGGCGCTACTCACTGCGGCGGCGCGTCCACTGGCGGCGCCATGCGGCACACGAGCGCGACGCCGCGCAGCACGACGCCGCGTAAGGGCGCGGGCACACCGGGCGCTACTCACTGCGGCGGCGCGTCCACTGGCGGCGCCATGCGGCACACGAGCGCGACGCCGCGCAGCACGACGCCGCGTAAGGGCGCGGGCACACCGGGCGCTACTCACTGCGGCGGCGCGTCCACTGGCGGCGCCATGCGGCACACGAGCGCGACGCCGCGCAGCACGACGCCGCGTAAGGGCGCGGGCACACCGGGCCGCGCGGCCGCGCTCTCGGCCAGCACGCGCAGTTCGCGGAACGTGTTGCGCGTGTAGGGGTTGCGCCGCGACGCGTAGCGCCACGTCACGAAGTAGTAGTACACGAACGGGGTCATCAGGCTGCAGTAGCCGCTGGGGAGGGAACATTCTATTAGGTTACCTATGTAATTGGTGTTTTGTATAAAGATTTTGGGGAATTCTGCATTTTCCATACTAAATTTTTTTCAGTTTTCTTTCTCAACGACAGCCAAAGATAATAATATTTGGCATCTATTATTAGACGAGCTTTAGTAATATGTGTAATATCACACTTCATAAAAATTATTTATCGTTTTTAAGTGAATGCAAATAAAATGTTGTATTCGGGAGGCACTTAAAAAGAGTTGTCTCCGTGTCCAATTTTAACACAATTAAACTTACCACAAATTATCAAACAAATCAAAAGAGCTCAAAAATATAGTCTATTTTTAGACGAGGTAATTATTTTTTAGGAATACTCTGAATCTTAATAGTTACAGACAAAATACTAAGAGAGAAAAAACACCAATTTCATAGGTAAGGTCCCAATATATGTGATTTCTTTTGCATGCCCATAGATAATACAGGACTATATACTTACACGAGCACCATGAAGACGACGACCGGGAAGAGCACGATCTCTGCGAGCGCGGCGGCGCGCAGGATGTTGCGCGACTGGAACTCCACCAGCGAGATCAGCAGCCGCGCCACCCACATCGAGTTCTGCCCTAGGGTCTAACAATAATAAGCAGTAGTCATTAGTGTTCATACATACATATAACCACGGCTATTATCCCCTATGGGTTGTGACGGGGTGAAGCCGGGAATAATGAAAACAGTTGGGTCGTCACTTAGGTATTGTATATTTTATATTGAAGAATTAAGGCACAACTGATACAATTATATAAAAAAAGGTAAATTACACTGAACACAAAACAATTTCACATTTAACACTAAATATATTATAAAAAGGGTAGGGCTACTTACAATAGTGCCTTAAAGAGACTTATAGAATTTGTTATTTATTAGGAACTGATCTTGTGGGATGTTGTAACTTTTAGTTTAAGCTTATAAAAATTGATCATCACTTTATAAATATATTACAATTATTGTTAGCAGGGACTCAACCGCTCTACGCGCTGACTCTGGTAAGAATGAACTTCGAGAACAAAACAAATAAAAAAATAGACAGACAGCAAATTTAAAAACGGAAACCAAGAGAAAAATGGCCAGAGAAGAGCGCAATGACAGCAACGAGTCGCTAATATAGCTATGGCTCCTCGTTACAGGGTTAGTCAGAGACTAGGCAAAAACACCGCAAAAGCAGTCCACTGCCATAGTCCGCGCTTCACCAAGCAGTGACGGCAAATGTGCAGTAGCTGCAAGTGTTCATATAGTAAAAACATTTCACGCAGGGATCAAAATTACAGTTCCCCTAAAGCATAAAATAGGATTCATAAAGAGATCACCGTAAGAAATAGGATCCGAGGATTTTCCATACAAAATGTATGAGAAAAGTTTTTGGAGATTTCTGTCATTTCTAGTACTCATACCTTAAATGGCCCCATAGTCTTGATCCATGGGGACAGGAGGACACATGAAATAGGATTGATAGCCTTATTTTTTATTTTTTGCTATCTTTTTTTATGCCTGACTGTAACTTTTTCCATAATATGTAATATGTAATGCAGATCAGAATAACTTAAAAAGTTATGGATGTTTGTGTAAAAAAAAATCTTGTAACTATAATAGTTTATGTAGGTGCTGTTCAAATCCCATCTCAAAAATCCACCCAGCATACGTCCCACTGCTGGGCACAGGCCTTCCTCATGGAGAACCACATGAGAAGTATGGGCCGTAACACCACTACGCTGGTACACGGTGTATACTCATACATAATAATTATTATATTAAAATAAAACATCCATGAGTATAACACAAATGTTATCCCGTCATCCAAACACGCTACCGGGATTCGAACCGGAAACTTTACGGAGCAACGCCTTGAAACCTCCACACAGCTTGAGGTCGTCCACCTATGACTAATAAATGCGGATTCTATAGCATCCGACAAAGTTACGTGCCGTATGGTTACTTTCTCCGAGCGCGCGGTCACGGCCGAGCAATGGCGGACATGTTACATGTAGAATAAGGTTGCTTTTCTACAATTAAGGTTTTTTTTTCTTAAAAAGAAGATTTATAACATTCTCCGTGATAAAAAATCTGTTTCCCCTCTAGAGTAATCGGCGAAACACGACAACGACACAATGTCTTTTTTTAATATGATCTGTCAGAATACCTTTGATACAGCCGCGTCATGAATTTTTTTTTGGTAATTATGACAGTTCATAGTGATAATAAATGGAAAGTTATTAATTGGGCAGCCATTTATTTATTTGGTCAGTAACAAAAAGGTCAGCCGAAAAATCATTTGGGCATCAAACAAATATTTTGTCAGCAATGAAAATGAAAATAAATATTCTTTATTACACCATTAGATATACATAAAGAAATAATATTATTACTTGGGCGGCAAAAGAATTATTTGGTCAGCAGAATAATTTATTGGGCAGGAAGATAATTATTTCGGCAGCAAAATATAATGTTACCGGAAATTATAAAATGTATGAAAAGGATCAATTCCTAGGAAATGTATTATTTTTTTATTTTTTAATGATTATTATTTATTAATTAAATTTATTTATTAAACAATTTGGCAGCAGAGAAAACATTCGAGTGCTGAAACAAACATTGCTGCCCAATTAGTTATTTTAGCTGATCAATTGTATTTTTTGCTGACCGTTTAAATAACACCCATAAAAAATTACTTCCATAATAATATCGTGTTTCGCTGGCCATGCTAAGTCTACAGAGTGCGATTAGTAAAAATGTCAAACCAGCATTGTAATATTGAAAGAAAAATTCTATATTTCACATAAACAGAGATAAAAATACACGAATACATTCTTGCTAACTGTTTGATAATTATCATTATGATAAGATAACGCGGTGTTCTCTACTAGATGTTATTTTTACAAACTTGACCCAGACTATGGCCCGTATTACGGAACTAAACTCAAGCGTAGATCTCTGTTTGAGTTTGAGCACTGTTAGAGAGGGATGGCGCTATTGATCCCACACAGCGCCATCCTTTTTTAACTGCGCTCAAGCAGAGATCTACGCTTGAGTTTGGTTCTGTAATACGGGCGTATGACTCGAAGGAAGCCAAAGCTAATGTGTAGTAGCAAAATTGATCTTATTACGAACGCAATAAGTCATTTCCGTAGTTTGATGATCCACAATCTGACAAGTGACTAAAGAATGAAAGAGTGGGACAAGGGCAGGATGGAGTTCGACAGCAGCTTATGAGCAGCGCAGATATTTCTAATTTGTCAGCAAAATAACGAATTGGGCAGCTGCCAAATTGTTTAAAATATGTTTTGATGACATAAATATTGCAGCTCAACTATTATTTTACTGCCCAAATAATTATATTGCTGCTGAATTAATTATTCTGCTGACCAAATAATTATTTTGGCGCCCAACTAAGTATATTGCTGACAAAATATTTGTTTGATGCCCAAATGTTTATTCGGCTGACCTTTTTGTTGCTGACCAAATAATTAAATGGCTGCCCAATTAATAACTTTCTACGCCTATATACCCGAAAGGGTAGTCAGAGGTGTATTACACAGTTACAGACCCACACTCTGCCAGTGAATTTTATTCAATTTAATTTCTTTTTATTAACATTCAAACAACCAGCAGAGCGAGGTTCCGCCAGTCACATTGCCGCAGAAGCCGCCTACGGTGAGTGTTCCCATACACTTTCTAATCGAGGGGATCATTCTTCAAAAATTCATCTACAGGAGTTATTTACTGTCAAAAACCTTTTGGCATGTAACTGTAAATATGGTATAATGGTATGTATGTATATGCTGTATGTGTGTATGCTTTATACGGTTAAAGTGACAAAAACATATGTATATACTTACATCAAGAATAGACAAAGAGTACGACGCAGCGTGGAGCAGCGCGAACAAAAATATTGGCGTCAGGATCACTGAACATTGTGCTAAGGGGCAATATATTATAATTCAGACATCTAGTTCTTAAAAGTCATAAATGACACAAAAATCCAAATCCAATTAATACACTAAGGCCCGATTTTTCAATCCTCAGATAAAACTATCCGCCATTTAAAATTATCACTGTCACTTTCTAAAGTCATAAAAAGAAAAGGGACAGAGCTTACATTTGACTGACAGATAGTTTTATCTGAGGATTGAAAAATCGGGCCTAAATTTAGTAATAACCACAGTTAAGACAAAAAAAGTCTATTGAAAAAAATATATAAAATGACATTTATGACTTTAAAGAATAAACATAAAAATAAGACAGACAGATATGTTAAACATAGACTACACATACATTATAAACTACCCATACATTCATAATCATCACAATTTAACATTCAATTAAGATCCGTTTATGTAATGTTTTATCAAGTAATTATAATTTTTTTCTTGATGCATGTAAATCTTTACCTTTTTCTTTAAGATTGATGTGACCACATGTAAGATTTCAGCTTTTAATGATAAATAAATAATTAAACAAATCATCACGGCTCTATCCCCAAAGGCTAACCCTTTGGGGATAGAGCCGTGATGATTTGTTATCCGTGCAGAGGTGTTAAACACCCACATTTCGCAATCTATGTTAAGTTCTCATGTAAACTAACTGGTGCACCGGGAACTATGTGAGGCAATCGATATTCATAATCAACTGTACTTGTTTTATTTACACTCAGTGGTACAGGTGATCGGATCTCTTCAACGAATAGTTACGTTTTTAGGTAAACTAGGTTTTATTATAAGTAGGTTTTAACAGGCTAGTCGCGATGCGATGCGGTTTTGACGTTCAAGGTAAACGAGTATTCAAAGGTTGTCCTAAAATTCATTTAGTTTAAATACTAATATTAATGTTTTAAGTTTCAAGTTTAACGCGTCTTTTACTATGGTTAAATATTTGCTAGACATAATAGACACTTCTATTGTTCGCGGTGTCCGCCAAATAGCGTTTATGAATAAGGGTCCTAGTGTTTTATAACCTTATAAATTTAACTCCTTGTATGTGACAAATGGTATTTAACTCGCACGACGTTTTAAAGAAAATACCAAAAATGTTAATATGGTCAAGAGCTAATTGTCCTATTATTACAGGTCTTTTGATTCCTGTTACAGCAGTCAAATTCATACAAATAAGAAGTACCTATCTTTACAATTTACGTGTTCTTAACAAAGGATACACAAATTGGGGCCCACGTTCATGAATATGAGAGAGTAGAACAGGTAGTGTGCACTGTCCTCCAGGAAGAAGCGAGCCATAAACTCTCTAGAGAGGGCGATCTCTCTGGCCGGGATGCGCTGGTGCAGCCTCAGCGCTGATGTCGCTGCGTTACCCAGGAGGGCTTTGTAGAATGCAGATGTGGGGCTGTAACAAGATATTTATAGTTAAATATTAGGTCCTTACCTATGAAATTGGTGTTTTTAACAAGATATTTATAGTTAAATATTAGGTCCTTACCTATGAAATTGGTGTTTTGTATGGAGATTTTGGGGAATTCTGCATTTTCCATACAGTTTTCTTCACAACGACAAATCCAAAGATAGATATTTGGCATCTATCATTAGACAAGCTTTGTGTAATATCACACTTCATAAAAATTATTTATCGTTTTTAAGTGAATGCAAATAAAATGATGTATTCGGGAGGCACTTAAAAAGAGTTTTCTCCGTGTCCAATTTTAACACAATTATACATACAATAAATTTTTAAAACAAATCAAAAGAGCTCAAAAATATAGTCTTTTTTTAGATGAGGTTATTATTTCTTAGGAATACTCTGAATCTTAGTAGTTACAGACAAAATACTATAAGAGAAAAAAAACACCAATTTCATAGGTAAGGACCCAATATTTATTTACATCCGTTTTTTTTTCTGTTTGTTGGTGGAAAATTGTCCTTATTGTATACTAGTGGCTTCCCGCGGTTTCACCCGCGCGGTACGTATAAAAAGTAGCCAATGTACTTTCTCAGAATCTAAAGTAACTGTGGGTTAAATTTCGATTAAATCGGTTCCGTAGTTTTGTCGTGCAAGCGAGATGACAGAGACAGAGTTACTTTCGCATTTATAGATGCGCAAGCACATAGATGTCAAACATCACTTGATAAGGGATATGGTGAGTTCTCACTCTGTAGCATTAGAGTATGTATCAACCCAAGAGATGATGGCTGATATGTTAACGAGAGGGCTAGCAAGAGTGAAGCTTGAATGCTGCATGAGAGGACTCTGCTATCTATGAGAGTGTGCTGGTGACCAAGTCAAGTAGGGGTGTTGAGGTAAAACCTCTGTGTAACTTGAACTGGCTTCTCATAGAGTTTTTATAGTGGTGTCAATTTTATTTAAATCTATGATGTTCTTGGCTCCTGTCTTAACCTTGTCATGTCTACGATCCTCACCCATCTTTCTAAATGAAAGCAATTACCACTCACTGATTAATAATGAAAGGGAAGTAATTGGGCAGCCATTTGGACGGCAAAATAATTATTTGGTCAGTAGAATATTTACTTGGGCAGCACGATAATTATTTGGGCAGCATTATAATTACTTGAGCTGCAATCATGTTCAGAACAAAAAAGCTCAAATAAAAAATTAAAAAAGTAAAGAAATAAATAAATGTTTCACCAAAATACTTATATAATAAAAAAAGGGTTCCATAGTATTCACTTTTTTTTATTAGTTAAAGTGATTTGACAGTTTGTAATGTCATTTACCAAATAATAAATAAAAATATCTTTATCTAAGGCCCACTTGCTGGAAATTTAAATTGAGATTTAAAACTCGATTTTGTCATTTATTGGCAATTTTACTATGGCTCTTATGTAAAAAATTTACAAAATCCAGATTTAAGCTAGGTTTAAAATTTCCTGCAAGTGGCCCTTAAGTAAATGATACTTCAAATTTGAACATTTAACTTTGAATAATAAAAAAATGGATTATAAATAATTTGCAATTCTCCACTTACTTATTGAATATAGGTATAACATATCCTATGGTGCATAGCAAGGTCAGTATTCTGATTCCCCAAAGAGCTACATCTATTTTGTTTGCAATTATATGGGCCTTTAGAGCGGGGATGCCTTTTGGGGGGCCTGTGTCTCCTGCCTGTGGGTTTTGGTCAGCCATTGTCTGAAACAGATAACATTAAATTTATAAAAGTAGTTAGTAATACTTGGACTAGGGTAGCAAGAGATAGAAAAGACTGGAGGAGGTGGGATGCATAATAATTGATTTCTAGATTAGGTATTTTCAAACTCTCCATATTACTTTAAATACTTACAAGTCTAGCAATGTGCTACCTCTAATCTAAACCAAATGCTTTACATTCATCTGTATGTTCTGACAATAGTACATTTTTTGTAGGGGAAACCTTAATATTTGTATTTAGGAAAGTCCCTATGCTTTTTAAGAATTCCTAGCAGGGCTTTACCAGTGGGGAATTACCTATGAATTCTATGAATAGGAGTGCTAATTAATTAATAACGCCTTTAATAAAATAGCAACTCCAGGACACAAAAAGACTGCTTTTATGTCAAGCTATTTAGAGTCCTAAAAGTAAAGTAAAGTAATTATTTTCATGTATTTGACTATCCTAAGTTTTTTTTCTTAATGTTTTATTTACATTGTTTAAAACTTGTTTTATTTTGAACACTTTACTTCTCTATTTTTAAGCACTTTCATTTAAATCATGTTAACCATGGCCAGGAGGCACACAGATGTAATAAAAGGTGATATTATACATTCATAAGTAACATTTAAGTTTATTAAATAAAAATGTAGTCTACATAAGTGGTCAAACAGAATTATGTTAATTTCAGCACTTATACTATACAGTTAGATGATTACTAACTATTGCTCAACACAGATAACATTTTACATCTTTTTGCTAGAGTAAAGACTAGGATCTGGAATCTGAATGATTCCCTAAGACATTGAGACCAGTGTTATCCTATATTCCATTCCTAAGTTTGTTTGTATGCACATCCATCAGTATGTGCAAACATGTTTGTCAGTACATCATTATTATGACTAAAATCACAAGGTTAAAAGCCAGGTAAAGGTATTTTAGGCTATGAATTTGTTCTCTAACCCCTAGTAATAGATTTCATTTATTTATATAAGTTTCTCTTTTATTTATCTTATGTATCCATCACTTAACATCCATAACACAAAACTGCAGCTGCTCAATTTAGATTTGCTGATGTGTGTGTGTGTTTATTTAATAACTACTATTTGCTAGAATATGTTAACACTGAGCAAATACAAGAGCTGATTGTGGTGTATGAGATAAAAATAAGTAGAATTTCATTTAATTCCTAAATGATTTGTGATTGAGCAAAATGTTACTTCATTCATATAGTAATGACTAAAAAAATTAAGTAGTAAAACTGAAAAAAGGTTATAAAATAGTAAAGAACAATCTGTGCTCAATATAGTCGACTTTTAGGCATCAAGAGATAAGAACCACCTCAGTTATGTTTAAAGAAATAATGAATAAAATACACCAAAAAACACAACAAAATTGAAAAAGAAAGTATAATACAAAGAAACAGTTTAACGCAGAAGTAGAAAGTTGACAATTACGTTTACTAAAAGTAGTCAAAAGTGGATCACTATGTAAAAAAATATCAGTCTCTTGTGATAAGCAATTTATTTATGAATGTTCGTAGGTTATGTCTACTATGACATCAATATGAAAATCATTAACATACATGACAATCAAGGACCGTAATAGGAAAAACTAGTTTCTTTTAATCAATTATTTTATTACTAGAAGCGCAAAGATAATCGTTCAAAAAATTATGTTAGATGTACTAAAGTAAACTGATTCTTTTAATAATATGTTATAAAAGTGACATACTTACGCTTAGAGTTATGAAATAATTACTAAATAACTAATAAAATGCGACAAATTAAATCCACAACGCAATCAAATGACCAAATCGAACTTGCATGATTTGCCAAATGTCAAAAAACATTCTGAGTTGTCTGACAGTTGGGTCATGGGTTACCAGCATTCTGTATGTTGTAAAATTCTCCCATGCAGGGAAGGCAAAGGGAACGGAGCCCATACAGCCAAGTCTTCAGTATACATTTCTTCATTAGTTGCATTGAAATGCTAGTGTAATGCATTTCAATGCATCTTGGGAGAGTTTGGCGTCAAACGATCGATGGCAGACACTGTGGTGCTACTTGGATGAGGTGGATTAGCACGATAAAAAACTCATCACTTTTCACACCACTTGACGTTTATTTCGATAATCCTCCACATTGCACATCATTACAAACACTTATTACACAAAACTACACTGATTTTACGTAACAATATCCACTCCGTACAATATTACAATCATCGAAATAAAAATCACGTCCGCCATAGTTGAATGCCGCCAAAAAACCCCCGCATTCTGTATGTAAGTTCTCATTTATTATCCATAGATATATACATTTTCTATTTTTTTTTTTTTCATTCTCCCGTAGGGAAGGCAAAGGGAACGAAGCCCATACAGCCATGTCTGCAATATATATATCTTCAATAGTTTGCATTGAAATGCTAGTGTAATGCATTTCAATGCATCTTAGGAGAGTTTGGCGTCAAACGATCGATGGCAGACACTGTGGTGCTACTTGGATGAGGTGGATTACCACGATAAAAAACTCATCACTTTTCACACCACTTGACGTTTATTTCGATAATCCTCCATATTGCACATCATCACAGACACTTATTACACAAAACTACACTGATTTTACGTAACAATATCCACTCCGTACAATATTACAATCATCGAAATAAAAATCACGTCCGCCATAGTTGAATGCCGCCAAAAACTCCCTCCAATTTTATTATTATTATTTTTTGTAAAATTCTCCCATATTGGGAAGGCAAAGGGAACAAAGCCTATACAGCCAAATCTTCAGTATTTAATTTCATCAGTAAATTGCATTGAAATGCTAGTGTAATGCATTTCAATGCATCTTGGGAGAGTTTGGCGTCAAGCAATCGATGGCAGACACTGTGGTGCTACTTGGATGAGGTGGATTACCACGATAAAAAACTTATCACTTTTCACACCACTTGACGTTTATTTCGATTATCCTCCACATTGCACATCATCACAGACACTTATTACACAAACAGAACTTCACGATCACGAATATATTGATCTTTAGATCGATGGTTATCGAGACTTCGAGAGATATTTAATGTTGCAAAGTTGCAAATTAGTTCCATCCACATCCATGCATACATTGTTTTCCATTCCTATTTTGTCTAAATATTTCAACATTGGCGTCGAAATTTTGCTTGATTTTTCATATAAGGGATACGAAAAAGAATAAACGGCAGAGCGGACAAGCGGACTCAAAACCACAAGCGGACTCAGCTTAAAAAACACAGAACAGAAAAAAAAGAGTGGAAGTGCTAAGTAGGCGTGGTGCGCCACTGGTGCGCCTACTTTGAATAATAAAAAAGAATAAAAAGGGAGTTTTTGGTGGCATTCACCTATGGCGGACGTGATTTTTATTTCAGTGAATGTAATATTGTTTCGGAGTGGATCTTGTTGCGTAAAATCAGCGTAGTTTTGCGTAATAAGTGTCAATAATGGTGAGCAATATGGAGGATCCTTGAAATAATCGTCAAGTGGTATGAAAAACGATGAGATTTTTATCGTAGTAATCCACCTATTCCAAGTAACACAACAGCGTCAGCGAAATATATACTGAAGACTTGGCTGTATGGTCTTTGTGCCTTTTTGCCTTCCTTTCTTCCTTTGCCTACATGTGAGAATTTTATAACAACATAATAGGAGTTTTTGGCGGCATTCAACTATGGCGGACGTGATTTTTATTTCGATGATTGTAATATTGTACGGAGTGGATATTGTTACGTAAAATCAGTGTAGTTTTGTGTAATAAGTGTCTTTGATGATGTGCAATATGGAGGATTATCGAAATAAACGTCAAGTGGTGTGAAAAGTGATAAGTTTTTTATCGTGGTAATCCACCTCATCCAAGTAGCACCACAGTGTCTGCCATCGATCGTTTGACGCCAAACTGTCCCAAGATGCATTGAAATGCATTACACTAGCATTTCAATGCAAACTTCTGAAGAAATATATACTGAAGACTTGGCTGTATGGGCTCTGTTCCCTTTGCCTTCCCTACATGGGAGAATTTTACAACAAAAAAAAAACGGAGTTTTTTTGGCGGCATTTGACGATGGCGGACGTGATTTTTATTTCGATGATTGTAATATTGTACGGAGTGGATTTTGTTACGTAAAATCAGTGTACTTTTGTGTAATAAGTGTCTGTGATGATGTGCAATATGGAGGATTATCGAAATAAACGTCAAGTGGTGTGAAAAGTGATGATTTTTTATCGTGGTAATCCACCTCATCCAAGTAGCACCACAGTGTCTGCCATCGATCATTTGACTCCAAACTCTCCCAAGATGCATTGAAATGCATTACACTAGCATTTCAATGCAAACTACTGAAGAAATATATACTGAAGACTTGGCTGTATGGGCTCCGTTCCCTTTGCCTTCCCTACATGGGAGAATTTTACAACAAAAAAAAAATGGGTTTTTGGCGGCATTCAACTATGGCGGACGTGATTTTTATTTCGATTATTGTAATATTGTCATCATCATTATCCTGCCCTTTTCCCAATTTCATTTGGGGTCGGCGCAACGAGTCTTTCTCCTCCACTCTCCCCTATCACACGCCATATCAACATTCACTCCCAATCTAGCCATGTCCTCATTCACACAATCTATCCATCTCTTCTTTGGTCTTCCTCTCCCTGCATTACCATCCACTCTCATATTCATAACTCTTCTCGTTACATGCTCATTCTCTCTCCTCAAAACATGCCCACACCACGACAGCCGCTTTTCTCTCAACTTCTCTATCACTGGAGCAACTTTCAGGCATCCCCTGATATACTCATTCTTCACTCTATCAATCTTCGTCACTCCACACATCCATCTTAACATACGCATTTCGGCCACATGCAATCTATTTTCATCCATCTTTTTCATAGCCCAACATTCCGATCCATACATAACAACAGGTCTTATGATGGTTTTATATATTTTCCCTTTCAATCTAGGGGAAATGCGTGGGTCGCATGTAGTTCCCGTGACCTGTCGCCATTTCATCCATCCTGAGCTAATTCTTTGCTTGACGTCTCGATCTATTTCCCCGTTATCCTGCAAGATTGAACCCAGATATCGGAACTCCGAACAGACTGGCAAACTTGTTCCGTCGGGAGTAACCGGACAGGGATTGGAGAGACCGCCTAAATCGCAGTACATATACTCAGTCTTTGTTCTGCTGATTTTAAGGCCCACACTCTCCAGTCTCTGTACCCACCCATCCAGCCTGTCTTGAATCCGGGATCCGTCTTCGTCTGCAAGGACAATGTCGTCAGCAAACAGCATGCACCAAGGGGCCTCGTCCTGTAAATCCGATGTCAAAACATCCATAATTAAGAGGAAGAGGTAGGGACTTAACGCCGACCCTTGGTGCAAGCCAACCGCCACTCCGAACTCATCTGTGGTCCCCGCAGCCGACCGGACATGGGTACTAGCTTTGACGTACATCGCTCGAATTAGCTCCACATACTTACCAGGCACACATTTCTCTTTCAAAGTCCACCACAAAACCTCACGGGGTACACGGTCGTATGCCTTCTCCAAGTCCACGAATACCATATGTAAGCTCCTCCGTGCTCGTCTGTACTTTTCGCACAATTGTCGGAGCGAAAATATGGCATCCGTGGTTCCACGACCAGGCATAAACCCAAATTGGTTTTGTGTTATCTGACATTCATCTTGTAATATTGTACGGAGTGGATATTGTTACGTAAAATCAGTGTAGTTTTGTGTAATAAGTGTCTGTGATGATGTGCAATATGGAGGATTATCGAAATAAACGTCTAGTGGTGTGAAAAGTGATGAGTTTTTTATCGTGGTAATCCACCTCATCCAAGTAGCACCACAGTGTCTGCCATCGATCGTTTGACGCCAAACTCTCCCAAGATGCATTGAAATCCATTACACTAGCATTTCAATGCAAACTACTGAAGATATATATATTGCAGACATGGCTGTATGGGCTTCGTTCCCTTTGCCTTCCCTACAGGAGAATTTTACAAAAAAAAAAACAGGGAGTTTTTGGTTTTTGCCGGTATTCAACTATGGCGGACGTGATTTTTATTTCGATGATTGTAATATTGTACGGAGTGGATATTGTTACGTAAAATCAGTGTAGTTTTGTGTAATAAGTGTCTGTGATGATGTGCAATGTGGAGGATAATCGAAATAAACGTCAAGTGGTGTGAATAGTGATGAGTTTTTTATCGTGGTAATCCACCTCATCCAAGTAGCACCACAGTGTCTGCCATCGATCGTTTGACGCCAAACTCTCCCAGGATGCATTGAAATGCATTACACTAGCATTTCAATGCAAACTACTGAAGATATATATATTGCAGACATGGCTGTATGGGCTTCGTTCCCTTTGCCTTCCCTACAGGAGAATTTTACAAAAAAAAAAAAACAGGGAGTTTTTGGTTTTTGGCGGCATTCAACTATGGCGGACGTGATTTTTATTTCGATGATTGTAATATTGTACGGAGTGGATATTGTTACGTAAAATCAGTGTAGTTTTGTGTAATAAGTGTCTGTGATGATGTGCAATGTGGAGGATAATCGAAATAAACGTCAAGTGGTGTGAATAGTGATGAGTTTTTTATCGTGGTAATCCACCTCATCCAAGTAGCACCACAGTGTCTGCCATCGATCGTTTGACGCCAAACTCTCCCAGGATGCATTGAAATGCAATACACTAGCATTTCAATGCAAACTACTGAAGAAATAAATACTGAAGACTTGGCTGTATGGGCTATGTTCCCTTTGCCTTCCCTACATGGGAGAATTTTACAACAACAAGAGAATTTTACAACAACAAAAAAAATGTCTGCTATCGATCGTTTGACGCCAAACTCTCCCAAGATGCATTGAAATGCATTACACTAGCATTTCAATGCAATCTACTGAAGAAATATATACTGAAGACTTGGCTGTATGGGCTTCATTCCCTTTGCCTTCCCTACATGGGATAATTTTACAACAACAACAAAAAAAAACGAGGATTTTTGGCGGCATTCAACTATGGCGACGTGATTTTTATTGCGATGATTGTAATATTGTACGGAGTGGATATTGTTACGTAAAATCAGTGTAGTTTTGTGTAATAAGTGTCTGTGATGATGTGCAATGTGGAGGATTATCGAAATAAACGTCAAGTGGTGTGAAAAGTGATGAGTTTTTTATCGTGGTAATCCACCTCATCCAAGTAGCACCACAGTGACTGCCATCGATCGTTTGACGCCAAACTCTCCCAAGATGCATTGAAATGCATTACACTAGCATTTCAATGCAAACTACTGAAGATATTATATACTGAAGACTTGGCTGTATGGGCTCCGTTCCCTTTGCCTTCCCTACATGGGAGAATTTTACAACAACAAAAAAAAAAACAAATACAAACTACTGAAGAAATATATACTGAAGACTTGGCTGTATGGGCTCTGTTCCCTTTGCCTTCCCTACATGGGAGAATTTTACAAGAGATTGGCGGGCTTTTGGATGAGATAGGCGCGTTTTATTGAAAATTAGTTTTCATAGTTTATTTTATTGATTTTTCGTTGTATATTATTGTAAATAGTATAATAGCATAGTATTCTGTACATACGCCCATAAAAATGCCGGACGGGGATGGTGAGTCCCCGCCCGGCGGAACTGAGAAAAGGAAGGTCCCCAACAGAGCGAGCGCTACTGGATCCGAGGACAATTATTACAAACCATATATTAAGCCAGGGTATAAGCGGTTGTTTCCCGAAAACGCGGTGAGTGGCGAACATTCAGTATATGTAGAGAGCTGTAAAGATAATGAAAAGTTGGGTAATAAAAATCCCATATTAACCACCAATTTATTTAAGAACGATATTAAGGGTATCTCTAATATCAAGCGAGTGAACCCTACGAAAATTTGCGTGTCTTTCTTGCAAGCGAGTAATGCCAACAATTTTATACGGAACGACGACTTTTTGAACAAACATAATTTTAAGGCATATATTCCTGCGGCTGCGGTTGAAAAGACTGGTGTTTTGAGGTTTGTTCCAGTAAGCATCAGTAACGAAGAACTTTTCAAAAAATTGTCTTCCCCATTTGAAATTGTTGCCATACGCCGATTCACTAAAAGAGACAATGGCGAAATTAAGCCTTTCCAAAGCGTAAGCGTTACATTTTTCTCTAACGTTTTACCAGAGCATGTGTACCTTGATTTATTTCGTTTTAGAGTGCACGAGTATAATGCACCTCTGTTGCAGTGTTATAAATGCTTCAGATTTAACCACGGCGCTAAAATATGTAAGGCAGTTCAAAAATGCTCTATCTGCTCAGAGGAGCATCATTTCTCTCAGTGCTCTAACAATAAAAACATTAAATGTGTAAATTGTCAGGGGGCACATCTTTCTATTTCAAGGGATTGTCCAATAAAAAAACAAAAAATTGAGGAAAGGAAAAATAAATCTACATATGCCAACGTTATCACTAAAAATAGAGACAATTTATTATACAAAAGCTATCACTCTGAATTTCCAACATTGCCTAACACTAACAAAATGATTCAGTTAACGAAAATGACTCAAAACTTTAATGCTAAACCCACAACCTCTAAGGTCCTACCAAACTCTGGCTCCAAGTCCACGTCTATAATAACTAATTCCAATAATTCAGATGTCCCCAAAATTTCAAATGACGACTTAATTGATGCAATCATTTCAAACGAGTATATTCGTAAGGGATTAGTAGGTGCCCTTATAGCAATAGGAAATGAAAACAGGGCGATAACAAGTAATGTTATACAAGAAGTTTTGATTCAAACATTTAAATCTCCACAGTCATCTTAATGGATAAAAGTTTTTTACGGATAGCACAGTATAATGTTGAAGGTATTTTTAATAAGAAGCCCTTACTAATAGATTTTTTACAGAAAGAGGATATAGATATATGCCTCTTAAACGAAACATGGCTTAGAATTGATAGTAATTTTAAAATTGGCGGATATAATGCAATTAATAAAATTGGCGCTAATAATAGAGGTGGAGTATCCATTTTAATTAAAAATAGTTTTAAACATACTGTTATTTCTACACCATTCACTGATCAGTTACAAACAATAGCAGTTACTTTAAGTACCAATATAGGCAATTTGACAATATTATGCATCTATTGTCCCCCTCCAAAAGAGGGCCGTCCTTGGTTTCAAATATCTATGTTGAAGAGGATTGTCGATAGTTTGCCAAGACCTCTGATGATATCTGGAGATTTAAATACTCATCATGTTGCATTTGGTTGTCACAGCTCCAGCAGACGAGGCAATGACTTATTTGATATGTTTGAGGATTGTGATCTTTGTATTTTAAATACTGGTACTCCAACTACTGTAGGCAGGTCATCAAGTAATTCTTCAGCTATTGATGTCTCATGTATAAGCTCTTCGATGATAGCACTATGTGACTGGTATGTGCACTCAGATCCAATGGGTAGTTATCATTATCCAACTATTACAGATTTACATATTAATGTGGACAAATATACTGTAGGGTTGCCAAGCGAACGTTTTCTGTATAATAAGGCTGACTGGGTTAAATTCTCTGCAGATAGTGAAACAGCTTTTAATTACATAATTTGTGATCCTATTGACCCCTTAATTGCCTATGAAACATTTTGTAGTATTTTACATCAATTAAAAGAGAAACACATACCAAAATTTAAAATAGATTCTACTTTTAGAATGAAATCGCCAGCCCCTTGGTGGGATGATGATTGCAAAGCAGCTGTTAATAATAGCAAAGAAGCTTTAAAATTTTATAGATCAAATCCATCTATTGAGAACTATATTAATTACAAAAAAGTAGATGCATTTAAAAAAAAATTACTAAGTGAGAAAAAAAAGAATAGTTGGTTAAAGTTATGTGAATCATTTAATAGATGTACTCCAGTTAGCATTATATGGAATTACATAAGGCGATTTAAAAGAGCTGCAACACCAGTCAAAGGTAAAAGTGATGAGTGGCTTCCATCTTTCTTCAACAAGTATGCTCCTTTATTCCCACCTGAAAAAGATAAAGATACCAATTTAATAAATTCTATATTTCAAAATGATGATCAGTCTGATACATTTTTTTTGCAACAATCTTTTACATGGTCTGAATTTAAAACATCATTACATTCTAGAAAAGATACTTCACCAGGTCTAGATAATATCACATATAAGCTTATAAAAAAATTACATATAAGTGCTCAAAAAGTCCTTCTCCATATTTATAATGTACTTTGGGCATCACAAATAATTCCTATATCATGGAAAACACAATGTGTTATACCAATAGTGAAACCAAATAAACCAGTGCATGATAGTAATTCTTATAGGCCCATTTCTCTATCTTCTTGTATAGGTAAAGTGTTTGAAAATATGTTAAAAATAAGATTGGATTACTATGTAGAACGAAATAATATTTTACCTGTCGAGCAATTTGGATTCCGTAGAGGACACAGTGCCACAGAGAGCTTCACAGCTTTAGTCTCTGATATAAGAAAATCTTTCATTAATCATTCTTCTACTGTTTGTGCTTTTTTGGATGTTCAGGGTGCATTTGACAATGTTGATCCTTCTGTGCTTGTTCAAATACTTTATGAAGTTGGTGTTCCACAAAAAATCTGTAAATGGGTATTCAATTTTTTACATGAACGTACTATGTACATCAGGCATAATAATTTAATTCATGGACCTAGAAAAGTATATAAAGGCACTATGCAAGGGGCAACCATATCTCCATTATTATATAACATATATACATGCCAAATGAAACAATTTCTGAAAGAGAAAGATGTACACTTTTTACAATTTGCAGATGATCTTCTTGTATATACTGTACATAAAGATGTAAATATTGCCATTAACAAACTAAATGTAGGCTTATCGCAAGTACACAATTTCTATTCTAATAAACTAAAGTTACAAATAAGTTTTTCAAAAAGTTCAGCAATGATTTTTTCAAAGAAAGTTCCTAGCATTAGTAGAAATATAATGTATGATAATAATTCACTTCCTCTGGTGTCAGAACATAGGTTTCTTGGCATTGAACTTGATTCTAAATTATCCTTCAATAGTCATATTAACAAAATTATAGGCAGTGCTTCAAGAAACCTTAATGTTCTGAAATCTTTAGCAGGTGTACATTGGGGATCTGATCCAAAAATTTTATCTATGCTTTACAAGAGTCTTGTTAGAAGTCATTTTGATTACAGTACTTTAGCATATATGAATGCTAGTAAAACTTTGCTTAACAAGTTAGACATAATACAGAACAAAGCATTGAGAATAATTACTGGTGCTATGTGTTCAACACCCATTCATGTCATGCAAAGTGAAGCTTGTATACCACCCCTTTTATTTAGAAGATTAGAATTAGCAGAAAGGTTTTGCTTAAAACTGGTATCATCTAACAATTCATGTGTTTTAAACAAAGTGTTATATCCTCAATCATTACAAGACCTTTCTAGGGAGCAATATATTAATATTTATACTATAACCACTAAATACACCCCTGAAATACCATCAATTATTGTTCATGTACATAAATTCTGTGAAAATTTGTATATAGATAAAGTTTGGCCATTGTATAAAATAGATTACAATGCAATTATAAATTGTAATATAAATGTATGTAGCAATGTTATTAGTAATAATTTAGATATGGTAAAATTTTTAGATGGTAAGTGTTATTATAAGTTATATACTGATGGATCCAAGACTGATAATAGTGTAACTTCAGCTTACTATGACTCTCAAACTAAAATAAGTAGATGTTTTAAGATTCCTTCTGATTGTAGTGTATTTACAGCAGAATGTTATGCTATTTATCAGGCCTTGTTGTATATATCCAATGTACATACTAGATATCATTTCTTAATATTAACTGATTCTCAAAGTGTAATCAAATCAATTGAGAGTGATAAATGGAGATTTGACTCATGCTATATAATTTTTAATATAAAGCAGCTTTTATATGATTTGTGTAAAAAAGGCAAAGAGGCATATTTCTTATGGGTACCATCGCATAGAGGCATAACTGGAAATGAGATAGTAGATGCAGCAGCGAGAAACATACCAGATGAAGATCATACGTCGTCGTTAAGAGTTCCACTCACAGATTTCCATGTAAAGTTGAGGAAGAATTTGTTGGCATACTGGCAAGAATACTGGGCATTGATCAGCGAAGAAAAAGGATCATGGTACAAAGCAATCCAAGGAAGCTTGCCCGCCCAACCTTGGTGGAATCATAGATCTGTCGACAGCAGAAAATTTGTAACAGTTATTAACAGATTGAGATTTGGCCACGGTCAATTTCGCACTCACCTGCATAGACTTAAAATGGAAACCGACCCAAACTGCCCAGACTGCAAAGAAAACGAAGATCTAAATCATATCTTCTTCAAATGCAAAAAATATGGTATCCAGCGGCTTTTACTTGCATCAGAAATCATTGTGAGTCAAGATGATGTTCCCCGTAACTTACAAACATTACTCAGGAATATTAATAATTATAAACCAATTTATAAATATGTGTTACAGACTTTACAGAAAATTTAAACTGTTGAGATAAAGAATATGAAGATGAGGAAGATTGACAATTTGACATTTTCTACGGTAAACGTGTAAATAGTGATTTCTCGTGTTTGGATAGTTCAGTGTTCTACTGTAAACGTGTGGCTTAAAAGGTCTTGCAGCCAGAGCCGTAAAACTGAATAAAAAAAAAAAAAAAAGAGAATTTTACAACAAAAAAAAACAACATAATAATTGTATATCTCTCTAATCTGTGATAATTGTCAATGTCAATGTAAAACTACTTTTTGTAGAATAGATTTTTGGACTTAATTACCTATTAATTTCACTAAAATATGTTATGTACTCGTGATTTAACTAACAAATTAAAAATATTTAACAAATTCCTTGACAGTCATAAGCATTTTAGCGCTATTACATCTGTATTAGAAAAACCAAGTATCGGCGAACTTACCGAAGTTAAGGTGAATTGAAGCAATTTACAAGTTTTCAATGTATAAAATATATTAAATAACATTACCTGTTATACTTTTAGGGTTGGGTGAAGAATATACGAAATCAAAAAGAGCTCATTTTTGTAGATGTTAGTGACGGTTCATGTGCTGAAAAATTGCAAGTAGTAATACCTAAGAACCTTAAATCAGAAGCGTTATCATATGGCAGTTCAGTCCATATCACCGGCAAACTATCCAAAAGTCCTAGAGGGCAGGTGGAGCTAGTAGCTGAGAATATTAAAGTTTTAGGTGGCTGTGTTGTTTTAGATGGGTATCCATTTAATCCGAGAACTACTCATGCTCCCGAGTACATTCGTCAATATTTACATTTGCGGTCGAGAACAAATTATATATCGGCTATTTTACGAGTTAGGAATGCAGTGACTAGGCATATAAATGATTTTTTTCATTCAAGAAGCTACATAAATATTCATACACCAATTTTAACAGCAAATGACTGTGAAGGAGCTGGAGAGGTGTTTAAAGTGCAGCCAGACAATGAAAAGACCATAAAAGCAATGATGCAGGAAGGCAAAGACAGAGATTCTGTATATTTTGGCTCAAAAACATTCTTAACAGTTTCTGGACAGTTACATTTAGAAGCAATATGTAGAGGAATGGGCAATGTTTACACATTAGGCCCTACATTTCGGGCAGAAAACTCTAAATCTAGGTTACATTTATCAGAATTTTATATGCTAGAAGCAGAATTGGCTTTCTGTAGTAGTTTACAAGAGTTACAAAGTACTATAGAAGAATTTTTAAAGTATATCTTTATTAAAACAAGAGATACCAATGAAATAGATTTGTTTCTAATAGATAAGTCTAATAAAGCTCCTAGTTGGGTTGATAAACCTTTTATAACACTGAATTATGAGGAGGCTAAAGGTATTTTAGATAAAATAGGCTGTAATACATCAGAGGAAGGCATAAATAAGGAGCAGGAGTTATCTCTGGTGGAGCACTGTGGTGGGGTCCCTGTGTTCATTGTTAGATGGCCTAAAGACATGAAGTCATTCTATATGAAGGAGTGTGAAGATGACAACACTAAGGTAATTGTAAAAAGTTTAATTGTAAACATAAATTAGGAATAAACTATAGAGAAAAAGTTAAAGAATCTAATTTAATTGGTCTTATACCAAGTCAATTCATAATGTACATACAATTAAAACTTAATTTAGTACTGATTTCAATAATAAATTTATATACAGTTTAATTTTATGTAGGTACCTACATAATTAAACATCTTGTTTAATATTATTTAAGTGATTTTCTAGCATCAGTTTTTGCCATTATTGATAATGAATTTCCTCTTAAGCATAATACTTCTCTTTGTCCCACAATACCTACTTTCCATGAGCATGAACAAAGCACAAATAATACCATCAAATTTCTTTTTCAGGTGGATGCTTTAGACCTTCTTACACCAATAACGGGGGAAGTAGTAGGTGGCAGTCTCCGAGAGGATAATTATGAAAGGCTGAAAGCAAAACTGCCTTCGGAGAGACTTAACTGGTATTTAGAACTGAGAAAGTATGGCAACATCCCCACAGCAGGGTTTGGTCTTGGTTTAGAAAGAATTTTGCAAGTGCTGTGTGGAGTTCATAATATAAAGGATACATTACCTTTTCCTCGGTGGCCACACAATTGCGATATGTAATCTAGTAGTTTTTCTTTCTACCCTCATTAATAATGAGTAATGGCCTAGCATGGCAAATAAAACTGGATTTTGCTTCACAAATGTATATACCTATAAATCTTCCTTATACATGATTAGGATGCTATTCAGCTAGCAAAGTTTATGTGAAACACAACAAACATATAGACAAGAAAAAAAATGAAAATAGATTTTATTTATTAGTGTTGATTTTGTAGAACCATAAAAAAAAAGAAGTCCATGTGCGTGTTTTTATCCATGTAAATAAAAAGAGAAGTTTAAGTGTTTTCCATTTTTGTTATTTTCCCCATGTTCAGTATGATCATCATCATCATCAGCAACCTCTGTTCGTCCACTGCTGGGCATAGGCCTCCCCTAATGCACGCCACCGATTTCGCCCGTTCTCATCCAGGCACTCTAGCCAACCTACGAATATCGTCATCCCATCTTGTCATAGGACGTCCTACACTAAGTTTACCGAGTCGCGGTCTTCACTCAAGAACTTTACGACTCCAGCAGCCGTCAGTTCTGCGGCTAATGTGACCAGCCCACTGCCTCTTCAGTTTGTTAATACGATAGGCTATGTCGGTGACTTTAGTTGATTTAGTTCTTTGGCGGATCACCTCATGTTCAGTGTGATGAAAGGTCAGATTTTTTTCAATTTCCAGTTGTACGTTGACAAAAATTATATTATGATAATTGAGTGAGAGGGCATACATACTCTGTTTAGCCTGACTTGTCCTGTTTGGTAAACAATCTCGGCACGATCCTTTTTGTAGAAATAGCAGCATAAAATCAACTTAATTGCTTAGACAATTTAAATGGTCTAAGGTCATATGTAGGTGCAACAGGTTTCAGTATTATTATCTTTATTAACTCGTTCTTATTACCTCACTGTCTTGTTTGTCTTTTGTCTCTGTTTGTCCGGTTGGATTTTTGTAACTCCATTTTGAAACACTTCCAGACTAGCTATCGGGCTGAAACTGGGAGTAGTTCAGAACTCGATGACATTGAAACTACTTTCAACTTTCCATGAGCACTTTCAGGTCGAAATTTCAACAATTTCAGGTTTTGTATGGAGAGACTACGCACAGCGCTATCTATTGATTGGTGTTATATCACCAATTAATATATGGGGCGCTGTGATAGATCGCCATCTATTGATTGGCGTTAAACCACCAATCAATAGATGGCGTTGCGCGTAGTTAAAAAGAATAAAATATTTAAAAATCCCACGTCACTCAAAACGTGGCGGCGCATCTTTGCAACTTACACCTACAATCTGTTTTGTTTATAAGTTACAAAAATGCGCTCTCTCGTTTTAGGTGACCTCTCATTTACCCGGCATGTTTGTTTATTTTGCTCTTTTTAAAAACATGAGATTTTTATATCTTAAATGAGTAATTTGAAGAAATTTCGATAAACACACGTACCTATAGTACCTAAGTCTCAATCCAAGTTGCCAAAAAGGTAAACAAAAAAGCCGACTTACCTACCGATTTTGTTATTCAATAATCACACTTTTTACATGGGCATTGGCACGTAAATATAATTAACGGTATTACTTGTTGTCCGTTTCAATTGATTCAATTACCTACAGTTATCACAAAACATTTTAGAGATGAAACATTATCTTTGTTTTGTTTACCTTTTTGGCAACTTGGATTGAGAAGTAGAGACTTACTCGAAATAGTAAAAGTTTGGATGAACGGACTGTACTTCTGTTAGTCTATTTAGTAATGTTACTTATACATACCTAGGCTGTTTCTAGGTGCACTACCTAACAGATCAGTGACACAACCTACCATCGCCACTAGGTACCTAGCAGACACCCAAGTCAATCTCTTTCTCTGCCTCTAGGGTTTGGGACTACCTAATTCATTAAATAGGTTTTACAAAAGGGTGAGCTTATCTACTCAAGGGATCTCCACTAGCCAACCTTAAGCCGCTTAAGCAAGTGCGAAACAATTTATTGCGTAGCATTAGGACAATTGAGGATTCCTTTTCCGTTTCCTCATAATGCGGAAGCACCTTAATATTTTGAATTCCTCAACCGTTACCGCATCCTGCTAAATAAAAAAACCTCTTCCGCTATCGCTTCCTCAAAATGTAAAAGGAATTGCACTGCGCATAGGCGTATCCAACAATGCAGCGTTGGAATTGCACCATTCGCGCAAATAGGTACGCCTATTTGCGCGAATGGTGCAAGCAAACAACGCAAATAGCGAACGAAAATGCGTTTCCGTCCGTCGGTTTTTAATCACACATCAAAGGATTATTTGAGTTATTTGCCCGATGATAGGCCATGTGTGTGTGGATGGGTTATTCGAAATGATTTTATTATTTGGGCAAAGTCGGACAAACAACGATAACGCTAAGCCAAGTGAAGTGCCGCCATAATGTTTGCGATTTTCATTATAAACTGTGGGCAAATTAACTTAAATTGAACTATAGCACAGATTACTACGAGTAAATTAAATAGTTAGTTGGTCTAAATTAACACTCGCGCAAATGTATTAGATAAATGTAGCCATTGATAAGGAGGCGGGGTCGTCAATAAGCCAATGACAGAACTCCGCGCGATATAGCTTTTATTGTGCAGCCTTTCTATTGGCTGTGTGAAGAAGGCGGAGCTTGAATGATTGTGCAATTATTTGTGCTGTTGTTCGGTAGGTAGAATACGTGTGGTTAAATCAGTTATTTATAGTCTGTCCATTTTGATCTGAGACAAACTGTAAACAAAGAATTTGTGGTTCTCAAACCTTTTATCCAATTCAGGGACAAAAAAACTAATAATTTCTTATAAAATAGGAAAAGGTGTAGCCATACTTATTATCATTATACGAATATCGTCATTGACTATAAACATTATTTATTTTTGAAATGAAGTACTTCATGTTTTGCAGTGTATTATGTATAAAGTGTATTTAAACACAAGCTATATTGGTATCATCCAAATGATACAAATAAGAATGAAAATAAAACAATGAGGTAATGAAGTATGATAATGTTAGTTTCAGGTGTCATGAAAATGTCATCATTTTTCATCTTAATTTGGAAGTATTTTAAATGCATAAAAGTTTGAGTGCACCATTCGTTTTAAGTCTTTTTTAATAGCAAATATTAACTTAGTAATCTAAACTTACATTTATAAAATATAACATTAATGAAAAATGTCGAAAATGATAGAAGGTGATCAGTAATTGCTTAATTATCTTAATTTAAAGTCTGTATTGATAAAATATTGAATAGGCGTATATTTTTGACATAACCTTTCGGCAATGAAGTAATGCCATCATAAGAACCCTTTTTATGGTTTGTTTACCTTTTGTCTCAGATCAAAATGGATGGACTATAGATTTTTGAAACGCTCTTTTCTTAAATACGCTCCACGCGAAACCTATATTAACCGGTATTTTTGACACCGGTTGCAAGCCGTGGGTTAAATGGTTATTCTACGCTCAGAGTAAACAGAACTGGAGTAGCCTTTGTCTAACATTCCCCTCTGCCAAATGCACAAGCATCGGATGCTTGCACGTTTAATAAAACTAGTTGAGCCGCAATTTTGACAGCCATAACATTGTAAACGTTGCGGCGAACAGAGCTCCCGCAAAAATGCCTGCCTGTGCTGTTTTTTGTTGTAAAAATAAATAGAAAACATCGAGTATGTTAAAAGATGGTGTCACCTTTTATTTGTAATTATAATTTTTAAGATTTCATGATTATTTACTTCATTATTTCATGTTTTAGAATTCTACGATTTCAAATTTCGAGCGCTAGTCTCGTGGGGAGTGCGGCTGTGACGTTGTCAAAACGCACACCCCACGTGACTATTTTAAGCGTGTGTGTGCGTGAAATTTAAATTTGTGTGTCGAATTATGCATGTGTGCATTTGTAAAAACGCTGTGCGTTGTGCTGGCTTTGAGTGTAGTGGTAACCTCACCCCCCGCAAGAAATGGCAGAATAAAATGTTTGAGAAATTGACTAATGGCTACTCCAGTTCTGTTTACTCTGAGATTCTACGTAAGGACAGTCACCGGGAAAAAAGTTATGGCTATTTAAGTAGGTATTTACTTACCTTGTCATGTCCATGTCATTTCATATCACTAGAATCTAGTGCCAAAAAAAAAAAATTCTATATAAACGTATGGCAAAGATGGATGACGGACGGGTGTAAACACCTTTACCTACCCCTTGGGGAAAATGGCGTGATGATATATTATGTGGATGGCAAAGAACTAAAAGTGTATGGATAGGATACCTTTACCTTACCTTGTAGGTATTAACGCAGAACCATGAACGTACCTACTCTACTACACAGCACACAAAAAAGATTTAAAAAAAATTAAAATTTTCTTTATGTTAGGGATAGACACTAGTAGGTGCTAGTACCGACACACACCACTGAAATTCGGAATACCTACGTATACTGTAAGGAATTTTATTAGGTTGGGGAAAAAGTCTTTTCGCATTATAGTATGTATAAACTTGTAATAAAATCTCTTTGGCTATACTATTTGTATCTGGCTGGTTTTGGTACCATTGAAAGTTTAAATTTTAAAGAACATAATTCCAAATTCAAATTAGGAAAATGTGTGATTTTCATTTGTTTTTCGTACCGCCAAGATGAGTGAATCTAATGAAGAAATTCGATACATTTTAAAATTTTACTACAAAAAAGGTAAAAATGGAACGCAAGCCGCGAAAAAAATTTGCGATGTTTATGGACCTAGTGCAGTGTCTGTGAGAGTAGCACAAATTTGGTTTAAGCGTTTTCAATCCGGAAATTTTGATGTCAAAGATGCACGTCGCTCTGGTCGCCCTATTACAGATAAAATGGATGCCATTTTTGAAAAAGTGGAGCAAGATCGGCATGTCAGTACGTACGTACGTACGACGTAGCTGAAGAACTGGGAATTGACCACAAAACAGTTTTGGCGCATTTGAAAAAAACTGGGTACACAAAAAAGCTCGACATTTGGGTACCTCACGAGCTCACTGAAAGAAACCTAATGAACCGTGTACTCATTTGTGATTCTTTGTTACGACGTAATGAAACCGAACCATTTTTGAAGAAGCTGATAACTGGTGATGAAAAGTGGATCACGCACGACAAGAACGTGCGAAAAAGGTCGTGGTCAAGGGCCGGTCAGGCTTCACAGACAGTGGCAAAACCCGGGTTAACTCGCAACAAGGTGATGCTGTGTGTGTGGTGGGATTGGAAGGGCATTGTTCATTATGAGCTGTTACCACCAGGCAGGACCATCGATTCTGAACTCTACTGCGAACAAGTGATGAGATTAAAGCAAGAAGTTGAGAGAAAGCGGCCGGAATTAATCAACAGAAGGGGTGTGGTTTTTCATCATGATAACGCTAGACCTCACACATCTTTAGCCACTCAGCAAAAATTAAGAGAGTTTGGCTGGGAGGTGTTAATGCATCCGCCGTATAGTCCTGACCTTGCACCTTCAGATATCCACCTGTTTCGGTCTCTTCAGAATTCTTTAGGCAGTGTCAGGTTAACATCACGAGAGGACTGCCAAAACCACTTGTCGCGGTATTTTGACCAGAAGTCCCAAAATTTCTATAGCAATGGGATCATGTCCCTACCTACAAGATGGCAAAAAGTTATCGAACAAAATGGTACCTACATACTTTAGTTAAATATAAATAAACTATATTAAAAAATGTTTTGAATTTTCTTAAAAAATGCGAAGAAACTTTTTCCCCAACCTATTATATTACATTGTGAACTTTTTACATGATTTCGAACGATCCTTCACTTTTTAGGAGAAAGGGTTCTAGAAAATTAAATATAAAACTAACTATAAAAAAGAAACAAAAAAATAAAAAACAGAAAAAATAAACAGCTTAACCTCCTAAAGCTAACAAAAACAAAAAAAACTTAAACATTTATAAAAGAAAACAAACCAAATAAATATTATGTGCGTAGATCGCTCCAAGGAGGCTGGCTGCATTACCTCTCTGTATAGCAATGCTTATTCTTTGAGCGTAATACAGACCAACCTTTTTGTCACGCGATGTTTTGCACCGCCGTTTCTCTAAGAGAGATCTCAAATAAAACATAAAATTACAAAAAAGAATTAAAAAACAAAGTGTACCACCTGATTTTTTTTTTCTTTTTGTTGTCTAGGGGAGAAATGCATTTATGCATCCCCCGCAACTCCGGGTCCGTTGCGGGGGTATGTGGGACTCCACGGCATGCGGCGGTGCCGTGACTACCCACTAAACAACCCCTTGGTGGACAATAACCCCGACCACCAATACACGGAGTTTCCATTGTTGACCTGTGAAAAAAATGCATCTATAATAGGTTTACCCTTTCAATTTATTTTCATTACAACCAAACACACACATAACATAATTTAATTATCATCACGCCTCTTTCCAAAGGGTAGATTTATTTCTGTTTTATTACAAGTAGTAGGTAAATAGTTAACATACTAACCGGATTCATGTTAGAACTCAACCATGGACGTGAGACAATGCTCGGTGCGCCTTGGAACACCTCGTCATCGTCATCAGCCGCCCACGAGTATCCCATCAGCATCATCCTTCTGTAATCAATTAGATTAGATTGTTAATATTTTCAAGCATTATCATTCCATACACGGAATGAAGGAAAATATTAAAAATTATACCTTTTCATGCACGAGGCACATGGGATGGCACGTTTTGTTGTCCCGGCGGACAGCGTCCCTGTAGTGCCACTCGTCGTCGTCGTCGTTATAGAACGTCTGGAATTTGTCCCCGCAGAGAGCACAGTGATCATCGGCGAGGGAGCCGACGACCACGCTCGGCACCTCTTCTGGCTTTAGGGTGCTTTTCTTCTCCGCAATCAGAGAATCGAAGAAATTATTTTCTGTGAATACAATAATGAATTTTAATTCTAACGAAAACCTTCGAAGATGATGGTTACAGGTAAGTAGACCTGCACCTAATGCTTATTGAATGATGAAATTCATACCCTTTGTTTCTTCGTCCTCGACTTCCTCTGACCGGAGCCAGTCCTGGCGGGTGCAGTGCCAGGGCCGGGACGCGGCGCGGCGCCGCGACTCCCGCAAGCGCCGGTTCTGGCGGAAGTGCCAATCGAGGTGCTGCGAGTACTGTTTCGTCTGCTGTGAGGGGAAACGCTCGCTGCAGTTGGAGCACTGCGCGCCGCTGTATAGTTGCGCGACCAGCCCTGGCTGCTTACTGGAACAATGAAGACGAAACCATAAATACAAAAGGATCTATAAGACGGAATAGAAGGATTGTTTGTATTGTTACAAATAAACACTTTATGGTAATAAGTACTTACACCCTCAAACTCGCCGGATTCAGCAGATCGACATCAACTGCCTCCTTTTCTTTCTTCAGCTCCTTCACTTGGCTCTTCAGCGTCGGAATCAACCCCGAGGACACAAGCCTTGCGAGCAGGTCACCGACGTCCTCCGATTGGGTTTGGACACCAATCGGATTCATCACGGAAGTGACCACTGGTGTTGGCAGAAGGGCCACCCTCGGCTTTTTCCGTGTCACTTCTGTTGGTTCGACGTCTCTCTGACGCTTGTAGCCGCAATCCTTCGGAGTGACTGGCGGCTGAGGAGCGGTGAAGTAGCCACTAAGTTCGGGAGGCAGTTGTTGAACAGGCCTCGGTGACGCCACTGAGTTGTGGCGAGGATAGTTGGGGCCTGTATTTCTCGCATACTCCCAGCCCCGGCTGAGCCGCGGGTCGCAGCGGGCCCGGGTGCTCGGCCGCTGGCTCCCGTACCAGCCTCGACCCTGCGCGTCCCAAGAGGACGTCTCTACTGAACACCGAACCTCAGAGTCAGGTGGCGATAAAGACGCAGGTGTAACTGTGTGTGCAACCTGCAACAATTCATAAAGAAAAAGTCAATAAAGCGTTTAAAAAATCAAAACAATTTTGTACAAAAAAATTAGATGAGTAAAATAATGGTGGGAAGGTACTCACGTAGTATGAGTTGACGGGCGTCCACGACATGATGCGGTTGGGAGTTGCGAGTGTCACAATAACAGAGTTACGATCTTGAAGCACGGAGTTGCTCAGAGTGCGTAGAGATTCACCTTTCACCGACTAAGTCTGGCAGAAGACTGATTAAGAGCTGACTGGGACTCGGCTTTTTATTACAATCCCACGTGTCGCACACAGGCATTGTTTAACTCAAGTTGGTACAACCCATTACAATAGACCTGTCATTAAGCTTCTTTAATGACTGGTTGCAAAAATTCGGCGACATTATCCATAAGGGGCAGTTTACTGTAAACAATGGGCGGTGTATCAAACGCTAATGCGTGTCATTGTTCTGTTAAGATTGGAAATGTATTGTAACGAATTATTATTATGTTATGTTTCTATCCTTCAGCTTTTCTAGTATTTGCTGTCAAAAGTATAACTGCGCCTTTTGATATTATTATCTTGCTTGAAATTATTCATGGCTACTATCGGTAGGTATGTACAGACGTCAATAAGATTTGGCTTTTCTATTGGTCCACTGGCGTTGGGCGGAGCTTGCGACAGCTTTTTGTTATTTTTTGTCCCAGTTGTAATGAGGAGAACTTTTACAAAGTGAGGATTCAACTTCCTTTCTGTGAAAAAGGTTTAAAGTTTTTACCTACAAAGAGATATTACAATTAGTAGGTACGTATATTATAATGTAGTTCCACGCCCATTGCACGCCTATATTAAAGAACTAACACAAATATCTTTAATGACTGGTTGCAAAAATTCGGCGACATTATACATAAGGGGCAGTTTACTGTAAACAATGGGCGGTGTATCAAACGCTAATGCGCGTCATTGTTCTGTTACAATTGGACATGTATTTTTACCAATTACCTATATTATTTTCTTTTAACTTTTCCAATGTTAAACCTATTACTGTAGCTTTTATTATATTATGATGCTTGAAATTATTTATGATAGGAATGTAGCAAGCGAGCGGCTTGCTATCTGTACTTGCTATGTATACGGACACCAATGTTATGCGGCTTTTCTATTGGTCCACATGAAATGTGTAGAGCTTGTAATAATTTATTTAAATTTTATTTTAAGGTATTTTTTTTAGTGACTTGTGCTTTTTGAAAGCATAGGTATATGGAAGAAGTCAAGGAGCCGGTTTTTTTCACTTTAAAATAATGGTTCTTCATTTCTATGTTCTTTTTACGATTGTGTGATGTAATTTTAAGTTATGTAGGTAAGGATTTATTTGTCTCTGGACCCAACTTGATTAGGAAAGAGTAACTTCATAGTGCGTGTGTTATTTGTGACTAATAATGCAGCACTTTGTGTACCCATTGCTATTTTTCATATAGATATCTATCATTGACATCCAATTACTGTTCGAAGAAGCAATTATTTGTGTTTCTATGTAGGTATTACGATTTCTAAAGGAAAGGTGGTAAACAAAACAAAAAAGATTAAATCAATCAATTTATTGCAATCATCTAGTGAATTCTCTTTACAAGCTAAGGACAAATAGAATTTGTGTTAACAACAGCAGAACATAAAAATTTGACTTCAATTTAATCATTGATGTGTAGGTTAACAAACACATTCTTACAGTATATAATGTATCTAAAAAAAGTAAAATAACAAAAGAAAAATATACAGTTTAACTCCCTACAGCTAACAAACCAAAAAAAGCCTTAACTTAAACATTTATAAAAGAAAACAAACCAAAAAAATATTATGTGCGAAGATTGTCTCCAAGATTATCGTTATCGCTGGAAGTGTGCCAAGAATGGTGGCTGCATTACCTCTCTGCATAGCAATGCTTATTCATTGAGCAACAAACAGACCAACCTTTTTGTCACCGGATGTGTCGCAGAGCCGTTTCGATACCTCAAATGAAAAATTAAGTTATAAACAAATTTATCAACAAAAAAATCATATTTAAGAAACTTGCACACGTGAAACCTTAAAGTAACGTAAGTACCTAACAAAAAGTTTAGGAAAAAAGAATACCACCTGATTTTGTTTTTTTTTTCTTTTTGTTGTCTAGGGGAGAAATGCATTTATGCATCCCCCGCAACTCCGGGTCCGTTGCGGGGGTATGTGGGACTCCACGGCATGCGGCGGTGCCGTGACTACCCACTAAACAACCCCTTGGTGGACAATCTTCTCGACAGCCAAGTCGTTTACCCGACCACCATTCACGAAGTTGTTGACCTGTGAAAAAAAATGCATCTATAATGGTTTATCCTCTCAATGTTTCTTTCATTAAAAACACACACATGACATGACATATTTACGCTCCTCTTTCCCGGAAGGGGAAGATTCTTTTCTGTTTCATTTCATGTGAGTAGTAAATAGTTAACTTACTAACCGGATTCGTGTAAGAACTCTGCCATGGACGACAGACAATGCTGGGTGAGCCTAGGAACACCTCGTTATCGTCATCAGCCGCCTACGAGGTTCTTCTCTACTGGCGACACATCAGCAGTCTCCTTCTGTAATCAGTATGATGGTTAATATTTTCAATCATTATCATTCCATACACGAAATAAAGGAAAATATAATATTAAAAATTATACCTTTTCATGCATGAGGCACATCGGATGGCACGTTTTGTTGTCCCGGCGGACAGCGTCCCTGTAGTGCCACTCGTCGTCGTCGTCGTTATACAACGTCAGGAACTTGTCCCCGCAGAGAGCACAGTGATCATCGGCGAGGGAGCCGACGACCACGCTCGGCACCTCTTCTGGCTTTAGGGTGGTGCTTTTTTTCTCCGCAATCAGAGAATCGAAGAAATTCTTTTCTGTGAATACAAGAATTGAGATTTAACTTTTAATTCTAACGAAAACCTTTGAAGATGAAGGTTACAGGTAGACCTGCACCTAACGCTTATCGAATGACGAAATTCATACCCTTTGTTTCTTCGTCCTCGACTTCCTCTGACCGGAGCCAGTCCTGGCGGGTGCAGTGCCAGGGCCGGGACGCGGCGCGGCGCCGCGACTCCCGCAAGCGCCGGTTCTGGCGGAAGTGCCAATCGAGGTGCTGCGAGTACTGTTTCGTCTGCTGTGAGGGGAAACGCTCGCTGCAGTTGGAGCACTGCGCGCCGCTGTATAGTTGCGCGACCAGCCCTGGCTGCTTACTGGAACAATGAAGACGAAACCATAAATACAAAAGGATCTATAAGACGGAATAGAAGGATTGTTTGTATAGTTACAAATACACACTTTATGGTAATAAGTACTTACACCCTCAAACTCGCCGGATTCAGCAGATCGACATCAACTGCCTCCTTTTCTTTCTTCAGCTCCTTCACTTGGCTCTTCAGCGTCGGAATCAACCCCGAGGACACAAGCCTTGCGAGCAGGTCACCGACGTCCTCCGATTGGGTTTGGACACCAATCGGATTCATCACGGAAGTGACCACTGGTGTTGGCAGAAGGGCCACCCTCGGCTTTTTCCGTGTCACTTCTGTTGGTTCGACGTCTCTCTGTCGCTTGTAGCCGCAATCCTTCGGAGTGACTGGCGGCTGAGGAGCGGTGAAGTAGCCACTAAGTTCGGGAGGCAGTTGTTGAACAGGCCTCGGTGACGCCACTGAGTTGTGGCGAGGATAGTTGGGGCCTGTATGTCTCGCATACTCCCAGCCCCGGCTGAGCCGCGGGTCGCAGCGGGCCCGGGTGCTCGGCCGCTGGCTCCCGTACCAGCCTCGACCCTGCCCGTCCCAAGAGGACGTCTCTACTGAACACCGACCCTCAGAGTCAGGTGGCGATAAAGACGTAGGTGTAGCTGTGTGTGCAACCTGCAATAATTTATAAAGAAATTGTTAATAAAGCGTTTAAAAATCCAAACAATTTTGTATAAAAAAACGATATGACTAAAAGAATGTTGGGTACTCACGTAGTATGAATTGACGGGCGTCCACGACATGATGGGGTTGCGAGTGTCACAATAACCGAGTTACGATCTTGAAGCACGGAGTTGCTCAGAGTGCGTAGAGATTCACCTTTCACCGACTAAGTCTGGCAGAAGACTGATTAAGAGCTGACTGGGACTCGGCTTTTTATTACAATCCCACGTGTCGCACACAGGCATTGTTTAACTCAAGTTGGTACAACTCATTACAATAGACCTGTCATTAAGCTCCATTAATGACTTTATCTATTGTGGCTGCAATCAAGGGGCGGCTTACTGTAAACAATGGGCGGTGTATCAAACGCTAATGCGCGTCATTGTTCTGTTACAATTGGACATGTATTTTTACCAATTACCTATATTACTTTCTTTTAGCTTTTCCAATGTTAAAAATATTACTGTAGCTTTTATTATATTATGATGTTTGAAATTATTTATGATAGGAATGTAGCAAGCGAGCGGCTTGCTATCTGTACTTGCTATGTATACGGACGTCATTGTTATGCGGCTTTTCTATTGGTCCACATGAGTTGTGTGGAGCTTTTATTTTAAGGTATTTTTTTTAGTGACTCGTGCTTTTTGAAAGCATAGGTATATGGAAGAAGTCAAGGAGCCGGTTTTTTCATTTTAAAATAATGGTTCTTAATTTCTATGTTCTTTTTACGATTGTGTGATGTGATTTTAAGTTATGTAGGTAAGGATTTATTTGTCACTGGACCCAACTTGATTAGGAAAGAGTGACTTCATAGTGCGTGTGTTATTTTTGACTAATAATGCAGCACTTTGTGTACCCATTGCTATTTTACATATAGATATCTATCATTGACATCCAATTACTGTTCGAAGAAGCAATTATTTGTGTTTCTATTACGATTATTACGATTTCTAAAGGACAGGTGGTAAACAAAAAAAAAAAGATTAAATCAATCAATTTATTGCAATCATCTAGTAAAAAACGCAGTCCCTAAAAATGAGGGCACATTCTACTTACAAGCTAAGGACAAATAGAGTTTGTGTTAACAATCCAAACAAAGATTTAACAGCAGAACATAAATATTTGGCTTCAATTTAATTATTGATGTGTAGGTTAACATATAAATTATTCCAGTAAATAATCTAAATAAATAATTAACTATCTAAAAAAAATAATAAAAAAAAACAAAACAAAAATATACAGCTTAACTCCCTACAGCTAATACAAACAAAAAAGCCTTAACTTAAACATTTATAAATGAAAACAAACCAAAAAAATATTATGTGCGAAGATCGTCTCCAAGATTATCGTTATCGCTGGAAGTGTGCCAATAATGGTGGCTGCATTACCTTTCTGCATAGCAATGATTATTCTTTGAGCAACAAACAGACCAATCTAGCTTTTTGTCACCGGATGTGTCGCAGAGCCGTTTCGATACCTCAAATGAAGAATTAAATTATAAACAAATTTATCAACAAAAAAATCATATTTCAGAAACTTGCACACGTGAAACCTTAAAGTACCTAACAAAAAGTGTTGGGAAAAAAGAATACTACCTGATTTTTTTTTTTTCTTTTTTTGTCTAGGGGAGAAATGCAATTATGCATCCCCCGCAACTCCGGGTCCGTTGCGAGGGTATGTGGGACTCCACGGCATGCGGCGGTGCCGTGACTACCCACTAAACAACCCCTTGGTGGACAATCTTCTCGACAGCCAAGTCGTTTACCCGACCACCATTCACGAAGTTGTTGACCTGTGAAAAAAATGCATCTATAATGGTTTACCCTCTCAATTTACTTTCATTAAAAACACACACATGACATGAAATATTTACGCTCCTCTTTCCCGGAAGGGGTAGATTCTTTTCTGTTTCATTTCATGTGAGTAGTAAATAGTTAACTTACTAACCGGACCATGGACGACAGACAATGCTGGGTGAGCCTAGGAACACCTCGTAATCGTCATCAGCCGCCTACGAGGTTCTTCTCTACTGGCGACACATCAGCAGTCTCCTTCTGTAATCAGTATGATGGTTAATATTTTCAATCATTATCATTCCATACACGAAATAAGGAAAATATAATATTAAAAATTATACCTTTTCATGCATGAGGCACATCGGATGGCACGTTTTGTTGTCCCGGCGGACAGCGTCCCTGTAGTGCCACTCGTCGTCGTCGTCGTTATACAACGTCAGGAACTTGTCCCCGCAGAGAGCACAGTGATCATCGGCGAGGGAGCCGACGACCACGCTCGGCACCTCTTCTGGCTTTAGGGTGGTGCTTTTTTTCTCCGCAATCAGAGAATCGAAGAAATTCTTTTCTGTGAATACAAGAATTGAGATTTAACTTTTAATTCTAACGAAAACCTTTGAAGATGAAGGTTACAGGTAGACCTGCACCTAACGCTTATCGAATGACGAAATTCATACCCTTTGTTTCTTCGTCCTCGACTTCCTCTGACCGGAGCCAGTCCTGGCGGGTGCAGTGCCAGGGCCGGGACGCGGCGCGGCGCCGCGACTCCCGCAAGCGCCGGTTCTGGCGGAAGTGCCAATCGAGGTGCTGCGAGTACTGTTTCGTCTGCTGTGAGGGGAAACGCTCGCTGCAGTTGGAGCACTGCGCGCCGCTGTATAGTTGCGCGACCAGCCCTGGCTGCTTACTGGAACAATGAAGACGAAACCATAAATACAAAAGGATCTATAAGACGGAATAGAAGGATTGTTTGTATAGTTACAAATACACACATTATGGCAATAAGTACTTACACCCTTAAACTCGCCGGATTCAGCAGATCGACCTCTACTGCCCCTTTCTCTTTTTTCGGCTCTTTTACCTCAGCCTTTATTCCCGGAATCATACCGGAGGCCACAAGTCTAGCGAGCAGGTCACTGACATCGTTTGTTGGTAGACCAGCGGGCTTTGTCTCAGGGGGTTCAACAATCGGTGCCAGAGGTGTTGATAGAAGGGCAATTTTTGGCTTCTTTATTGTCTTCTCTATTTCAACACCTCGCTCTCTCTTTAACTTGCAGCCTTGCGGTGTGATTGCCGGTTGAGGAGCGGTGAAATAGCCGCAAAGTTCCGGGGGCAGTTGTTGGAAGGTTGTTGCTGGAGTGAATGTTTTGTGGCCACCATATTTCGGGACAACACGACGCACATAGGGCTGGGCGCGGTTGAGCCGAGGGTCACGGTGGGCCCAGGTGCTCGTCCGGGGCTCCCCGTGCCAGTCCCTAATCTGTTGCTCCGTAGGGGCAGACGTTCCGTCTGAACACCGACCTTCAGAATCAGGCGGCGATAGACCCACAGGTTTCACCGTCGTTGTTACCTGAAACAATTTGGCAAAATGTATAAAAGAGTATATTAGAAGAATAGTACATATTATTTTGATTTAAAAAACCAAAACATCTAAACAAATAGTAACAGGAAGTCTCAGTATAATAATGAAAATACTCACATGAAATTCGCTGAAGAACGTCCAGGACATTTTAGTTGTTTGCGTTATTAACTATAAGCACAAAATATTAGCACTGTTGCTTAAAGCGCACAGAAGATTCACCTTTCGCCTACGAAGTGTGGCAGAAGACTGACTGGTGTCTGAATCTCGAGGTCTTCTCACGGGTCCCCTAGGGGATCCGGGGGGAAAGTGTTGCGGGCGTTGGCCCGTTTCACTGATTATCAACGCCGCCTGCAGATACAGACGGGTCAATAGGTGGTGGCCTAGGCCACGTGGTGTCATGTCCGGGTGTCAAATCCGGGTGTCTTCACGCCGCGAGCGAGACCTGACCCCAGCTGGCAGGGCCCCCCGGTAGGGGGGAGGTCCAGTGAGCGGTCTACGAGCTAGCGGCGGCTTGGTCGTTGCAAGATGGGTCTCGGAGGGCAGTGGCGAGGTCGAGCTTGCTGAGAGATAGCTCCCAGCAAGCGCCCATCAGCCGGTACCGACGAGGTGATCTTGGTCCTGTGGGGCTGCGGCGGGGACTAGGTCCCGCGGCAGCGGTCTGTCTGGGGGGCGCCGATGGTATGGCGCGAGCTCCCTGAGGTGCTGGTGGGATGATCCAGCAGTACGGGCGAACATGTTGGCACTCAGGCGACCGATGAAGTCGTCGAGACTCTCCATGCGCAGATCCCTGGAGATCCTGTCGTTCCTCATGTAGCGAGGGGCGTCTACTACGGTGCGTAGGGCGAGCGACTGCTGCGCACGCAATCGTGTACGAAGGCTTTCCGACGTCAGCGCATACCACGCTGGGGAGGCATACGTGAGGCGGCTGCGGATGTACGCCTTGTAGACACCCAGCTTCGCGCGCAGCGGGAGGTGGGACGACAGTACAGGGCGCAGGAGAGCTCGAGCGGTTCGCGATTGGCCAACCACGTTCTTCACGTGCGGGGTCATCGTGAGGCGACGGTCGATGGTGACTCCAAGGTACTTTGCCGTTGGGGACCAGTTGATGGGGCATCCGAGCAGTGTTAGTGGCTTCGGGAGTTTCAGGCCGGTTCCCACGACGATTGCCTGGGTCTTCGTCACGTTGACCGACAGTCTCCAGTCTTTCAGCCAGGGAGGTAGGGTATCGAGCACGCGCTGCATCTTAACCGCCGCGTGTGCGGCGGATAGCGAGGTCGAGATGTAGGCGGCGTCGTCTGCATACAGCGCTAGGATAGCATCCTTAGGCGCTGGGATGTCGTTGGTGTAGCGGCTGTATAGCACTGGCGAGAGGCAGCTCCCTTGGGGTACGCCTGCGAGGGCTGGTCGTTCCGGGGACAGGACACCGTCCACTGTGACGTGAAAGCGCCTGTCCAGCAGAAAAGAGGCCACTGTCTTTACTATCCGCCGAGGAGTAGTGGACGTGGACAGCTTGTAGACCAAGCCGGCGTGCCAGACGCGGTCGAACGCTTTCTCCATGTCGAGAAGTACTGCAACGGCATGCTCTCTCTTGTTGAGGGCTACCGTGAGATGGTGCAGTACTCTCGTGAGCTGATGCGTCGTGGAGTGCTCGGCGCGGAAGCCGTGCTGTTCGTCGCGTGGCTTAATGTGGGGTTCCAGATGCAGCAGTAGAAGCTTCTCGAAGACTTTCGAGATAGTCGACAGCAGCGTGATGGGGCGATAACTCTCGGGCTTCAGGACGTTCTTCCCGGGCTTGGGCAGCATGATAACTCGACCGAGTTTCCAGGATGCAGGAAAATGGCTAGTGCGGAGGATTCCGTTGAATAGCTGCGTCAACGTCGCGATGGCTCGCGGAGGTAGGTGACGCAGGGCTTCATTGGGAATGCCGTCGGGGCCTGGGGCTTTCCTGAGTTTGGTGCGGCGTGTCATTCGCTGTACTTGTCCCGGGGAGAAGACAACTGGGTCCTCTGTGGTAGACAGAGGGGCCTCAAGGTAGGAGTTAAGATGCTGCTGGATAGCTTCTACGTGCTGCATGCAGGAAGCTGGGTTCGGTGTGACCTGCATCCAGGTGGTTCGCAAAGATCTCCGCTCGGTCCTCGGCACGGTAACGTGGGGTATTGTCACCAGCCAGGAGGGGCCTAATCGGAGGCGGTTTCCCGGAGAGTTGGCGGCAGAGACGGTGGATGCCAGACCAGTCTTCGCCAGCTCGCTCGATGGTGCGTTGCCAGGACTCGGCGGCGACTGTTTCCAGTTCCGCCGAGATCTTCGCTGCCAGAGCATTGAGCGTGGTTTTCATGGTGGGGCATCGGGTGCGGGTCCATTGACGCCTCAGCTTCCTCTTCCTCGCGATGAGCGTCAGAATGTAGGCCGGCAGTTGAGGGGGCTTCCGTGTGGACGCAGCTTCGAGCCTGGAGTCTCGTAGCGCTGTGGTGATGACAGCGCTGAGATCTTCGGCGAGCGCGTCGACATCGGCTGGAGTCTCAATGCGGCGGCGTGGCGAGTGCTTTGCCAGGTGGTCGGCGTAAGCTTGCCAGTCTTGACGGTATCGTGGGGGGGTGGGTGTGCATCTGGATGGCGCGCTTTTCAGCGTGAGCATCACCGGTTGGTGGTCCGAGATGAGGTGGTCGTCTAGGACGTCGATCGACGGGGCGGCTGGAAGGCCGCGGATCACTGCTAGGTCGATGACGTCAGGAGTGAAGGCTGCGTTGTACGGATAGTGCGTCGGGACCTCTGGTCCTAGCACCTCGTATCCGTGTTGATCTGCGTCGTCCAGGAGACGGCGGCCGGATGGGCAGATGTAGTTGGAGTTCCAAGCCGTGTGCTTGGCGTTGAAGTCACCGGCGATTACTGTCGGGAACGGCGAGTCCAGCAGGGTGTGGACGTCAGCCGTTGACAGCTTTGCGCTAGGTGGCTTGTAGAACGCAAACACACGGGTGGGGCAGCGGTCGATGCAGATCTCCACGCCGAGGGCGTGCGACGTGCTGAGTGAGGGTACAGGCAGCAGTTGGTGGACGATCTTCCTTTTCACCAGGATTGCTAAACCCCTGTACGCAATCCCGGCTGGTGAAGTGTGGTCATCTCGGTACGCGAGGTATCCAGGCGCGTAGAGTCGTGTCCCAGGCTTGAGGTGCGTCTCATTGATGAGCGCAATGTCCGCCTGTTGCTGTGTGAGCAGCAGTTTGAGGAGACGGGTTTTCTCGGGGGACAGACCGTCGGCGTTCCAGAAAACAATGCGTAGTGGTTTACCGTCCATATCCACACAGTTCCGCTACGCATTGTAGGATGAGTGGGATGGGGTCCCTCCCTTCCTGTATTGACAGGAGTACTGCGTTCAGTACCCCTATCACCTTCGCCGTCATAGGGTCCACTGCTGGTTCCCGCTTCGCCTTCGTCCCCTTAGGTGGGGCAGCGACCACGGGTGCGGTGGGCCGGACCGTTGGTTCGGGCTGCGCTGGTGCTGCAGCCTTCTTCTTGCGGGGAGCTCGCTTTCTTTTCTTCCCGCCTCCTTGTGCCGGGTTTGCGGCGGCCATCAGTGATTGTGGCGCGTCCGCTTCGGCTTGAGGAGCGGGTGTTGCAGCGGTAGCTGTCTTCCTTCCCGAGGCTGCAGTGGTGCGGGCAACTGTGCCGGCCTTTTTGTTCCGGGCTTCCTTCCGGAATGTGGGGCAGGCGACATGGTTGGCCGTGTGCGCGCCTCCGCAGTTGGCGCAGGTTGGCGGCTCTTCAAGGGGGCGGGGGCAATCTCTGGCGGCGTGTTCCCCCCCACAACGCACACAGGCTTGTGGTCTGTGGCAGTGGTGCGAGGAGTGCCGGAACTGCTGGCAGCGGTGGCATTGGGCGGGTCCTCTCTTCCCGCGCCATGCTTCGATCTTCACTCCGGGCATACACAGAAGCTCTGTGATATCGTAGATACCCGGGGTGAGGTCAGGGGTGCGTTGCAGCTGCGCCAGGAACAGGCATCCTGCGCGTCCGGTGCGTGCGCGGATAGCTCGCACGTACTCCGGTGAGAAGCCCAGCTCTTGGAGGTCTGCCTGGATATCCTCCGGAGCGGTGTTTGCAGGTAGCCCCCTAATGGCTACCTTCAGACTGCGTTCTGCTGGGAGCGAGTAGGAGAACCAAGAAATACGCGTGGTCTTCTCCAACTCGGTCAGGTAGCGTTGCACGACCCGGTATTCGTTGTCCGATTTTGGTATAAACCGGACGCCCCTTCCGAAGGCGCGGCCATTTGGGGAGTGGCCCAGCAGCTTCTTCAGCTCCCTGAAGTGTGCAGGCCAGTCCGGGAGTACCTCCACCACTAACGGTGGGTATCTCGGGGCGGCGCGGGGGGTAGGGGCTGCGGCGGTGGCGGCGGCAGCGGCGGCAGCAGTGGTGGTAGCAGTGATAGTGGCAGCGGCGGTAGTGGCAGCGGCGGTAGCGGCTGGCATGGTAGCTGCAGGTGAGGCGGACGTGGAAGCTATATTTTTCCTTGGCAGCGGGCTGGGCGACGAGGCAGCGGCTGCAGCAAATGACATCTCCAGCGATGAGCCGGAGTGCGAGGAGAACGCAATCCTTCCTGTTTGCGGTGGGGGCACGGGGGCGGGGAAGCGGTCGACCTTGATGCCCGGGGACTGTACTTCCAGGCGTGGTCGGCCGGTCCGTTGCGGCAGCGGCGGTATATTCAGCGGCGGCGGCAGGATGTTGGGGCCCGCTAGCTGTGGTACTAAGCTGGGCGTGGCGGCCACGACCTCTGGGGCAGCGGCTGCTTCGAGCGACGGCATGGAGACCGCCGTCGGCGTCGGGGTCCGTGGTAGTGGGCTGCCACGGAAGAATTCTTCGCCGCCTGCTGAGGAGGGCCTGGCAGGGCCGGCGATGGAGGAAGCAGGAGTGAGTCGGGCTTGGTCCGCAGCGACGATCCTCTCGATCGCGCCTTGGGCCGCTTGCGTGCGGTGAAACACCTTCCTCTTCCTCACCCCCGTAGAGAGAGGGGGGAGTGGGCGGGTCGCCCTCCGGGACGCCCTCCGGGTCGGCGGGATTTGTGGCGGAGGTGGCATGTTGCCATCCAGTCGACGCCTACGCGACGCGGATGCAGTGTGGTATAGCGGTGGTAGTGGGATTGACTATTTATTACAACTTTACTACCCACAGACGATGACGAAACAGGTATTGTTTAAAAAACTCTTGAAGTGCTGGGACAGATCCATTGTAATAGATTTCCCCTATTACAATATACCTGTCATTAAGCTTCTTTAGGCTAGTTGCAAATATTTGGCGACATGTTGTTTGTCACGTTCTAACAATGTTATCTGTCTTAGTAGCTTCAATTAGGGGTAGTTTACTGTGTACAATGGGCGGTGTATCAAACTCTAATGCGCGTCATTGTTGCGCACATTTACAATTGTAACAGAACCTTTTGTTTTATCATGTTTCAAAGAGATCTTTATTAATACTTACCGATTACAGGGCTCTGAACGCATTCTAAATGCTATAATAGTAATCAATAATCTGGATAAATTAAAGAGTGCTCTCGTGTTATAATGTTAAATTAAACATACCTACGTCGAAAAAACATTGAGGATGTACCTAAATAGATCGATGTAAACTTTCTGTTTTCTCATATTTTTCTTGGAAGTAAGTTTGTGTTTGTGAACATACAAATATTTAGTGTTGCGATGTTGCTAACACTGCGGTTTATAGATTTTAGTACAGTACCAGTTTAATAAATTAATTGTAGTAAAATATAACATGTATTACCATTTGCAACCGTAGAGAGTTTATTTGCGCTTGATCATTTTCTCTTTAATAACACAGACAGAAAATACCACGACTAAAAGAGCTTATTAACTCAATGAAAAAAGCTCCTCACAAAAGCTTACTGCCTTATAGGGTTTTTAATGTCAGTAACAATTAACAATGAACCTTGAAAATAAAAGTGAAACACAGCCAAAACATTTTTACTACTAATCCTAAACCTGTCACTGTTTGACAGCAGCAATAAACAAAAGGATAATTTTATTGCGCTCGCGCTCGGGCAACAGACACCCGTGGTATTTTTGTCTACAACGTAAGGTGATTTTTGTCGTTTTTGTTGGTTTTCCTGTTTGATTGTTGGTGTTTTCGTTGATTTAACTTTGTTGTTTTAAGCTTTTCGTTGACTGCTGGTGTTTTCATTGACCTTCATTGGTGGTGTTCAAAACACAAACGTGTTTTCTTTTGATTTTTCTTGCTTTTTAACGTGTAATATGTAATAAGTACATAATTGATGCACATTAAGCTACTTCTTTTTTAGACCCAATTATAGTTTGCAACAACAATGTAATTGCATCTAATTTCAGACGAGGAATTATTTCTTAGAATTATTTGAGTCTACAACATTTATTAGCTTTTTATTATTATTATGGCACAATAATTACTCCATCAATATAATTTCATATCGAGAAAGATTTTATTGAATATATCTGCCGTACCTGCCAACCAATAATTACAAATAAAAACACCCAGACAAATGTAAGTGCGATATGCTAACATCCGTGATACAGAAATGTTTTCTAGTAATACAAATAAATTTGCTATTTAAGATCTATTTTATTTATACAGTTTTCAAGTCAAATTTAAGCTATCAGTTCAGAAGACTTGGAGACCTTAATTAGGTAAGAAAGGGCAACTCTCATACTAATATACAAACTACAAATCAATAAATCAAAATTAAAAGCATTTATTCAGTTTAGATGCGTCTTAGCGCATGCTTATGAATGTCATAAACATTTTACAATATTTCGTGAAAAAGAAAAACTACGCCATCCGTTCACAAAACTACCAGGAGGCCTTGTTCTGAGAAGAACGGGCAAGAATCTCAGCAAGTTTCTACCCTCCCTTTACATAGCAACATTTAAAAAATGTCATAAACTACAACGTCATTGAAGTTTAAAACTATTGCCACGCATTTTTGTCTTCTAGGTAATCATTAACGGTATAGTAACCTTTAGACATTAATTTTGTTTTTATATATGTCTTGAATCTGTGCAAGGGCAGTCCTACTTTTTTACTAGGGATCTTGTTACAGTAGCGTATACTAAGGCCCACAAATGAACTATTGATTTTCTGCAGCCTGTAGGACGGCAGAAGAAGCTTTCCCTTATTTCGTGTATTCCTATTGTGAATGTCACTGTTCTTTAAAAAATAATTTATATTACTTCTCACAAAAAGGATGCAGTTGTAAATATACTGGGAAGGAACAGTCAGAATAAAATTTTTTTTGAATATAATATGTTTCTTAGTGAAGTACCTGTTTTTAAATAATAAATTGACCTTATAGTTCGTTTTTGCAGAATGAAAATAGATTGTATTTCTGCTGCCATACCCCATAAAAGGATACCATAAGACATAACGCTGTAAAAATTACTAAAGTAAACTAATCTGGCAGTTTCCTCATCTGTAAGTTGCCTTATTTTTCTGACAACATACATATTTACGTAACGTAAATAACAGTTTGCTTGAAATTATTCATGGCTACTATCGGTAGGTATACATACGGACGTCAATAAGATTCGGCTTTTCTATTGGTCGTAGCGTTGGGCGGAGCTTGAGACATCTTTTTGTTATTTTTTGTCCCAGTTGTAATGAGAAGTAGGTTTGAGGTTATAACAAAGAGATATCACAATTAGTAGGTACGTATGATGTAGTTCCACGCCCATTGCACGCCTATATTAAAGAACCAACACAAACCTAAATACATAATATCATCTTGGTTCTATCCTCGAAGGAGTAGGCAGAGGTGTAACACCCGGATTGGCGTCGGATATCATAGAATAACCGTTTGGAACCTAAACCCCAAATTCGCAGTATGTCACATTGGTTAAATGATGTCACTTGGATACCTAGCTACGTTGAACCAAAATGGCGGTCATCTGCGCTGGTGATTTGCGGTGAAAATTCCTTGAACAAAAATATCATCAAAATAATAGTGTCGCACACAGGTATTGTATATTTTAAGTTAGGACAACTCATTACAATGTACCTGTCATTGAGCTTCATTATTAACTGGTTGCAAATATCCGACGGCATTATCTATAGTGGCTGCAATCAAGGGGCGGCTTACTGTTAACAACAGGCGGTGTATTAAACGCTAATGCGCGTCATTGATCTGTTACAATTGTAAATTTATTTTTACCAATTACCTATATTACTTTCTTTTAGCTTTTCCAATGATAAACCTATTACTGTAGCTTTTTGTTATTATTATGCTTGAAATTATTTATGATAGGAATGTAGCAAGCGAGCGGCTTGCTATCTGTACTTGCTATGTATACGGACGCCAATGTTATGCGGCTTTTCTATTGGTCCACAAGAGTTGGGTGGAGCTTCTAATTATTTATTTAAATTTTATTTTAAGGTATTTTTAATAGTTACTCGTGCTTTTTGAAAGCTTATATGGGAGAAGTCAGGAAGGCAGTTTTTTCATTTTCAAATAATGATTATTTATTACTATGTTCTTTTTACGATTGTGTGATGTGATTTTAAGTAGGTAAGGATTTCTATGTCACTGGCCCCAACTTGATTAGCAAAAACATACAGCTTAACTCCCTACAGCTAATAAAAACAAAAAAGCCTTAACTTAAACATTTATAAATGAAAACAAACCAAAAAAATATTATGTTGCGAAGATCGTCTCCAAGATTATCGTTATCGCTGGAAGTGTGCCAAGAATGGTGGCTGCATTACCTTTCTGCATAGCAATGCTTATTCTTTGAGCAACAAACAGATCAATCTTTTTGTCACCGGACGTGTCGCAGAGCCGTTTCGATACCTCAAATGAAGAATTAAATTATAAACAAATTTATCAACAAAAAAATCATATTTCAGAAATTTGCACACGTGAAACCTTAAAGTAACGTAAGTACCTAACAAAAAGTTTTGGAAAAAAGAATACCACCTGATTTTCTTTTTTTTTTCTTTTTGTTGTCTAGGGGAGAAATGCATTTATGCATCCCCCGCAACTCCGGGTCCGTTGCGGGGGTATGTGGGACTCCACGGCATGCGGCGGTGCCGTGACTACCCACTAAACAACCCCTTGGTGGACAATAACCCCGACCACCAATACACGGAGGTTCCATTGTTGACCTGTGAAAAAAAAAGAATCTATAATAGGTTTACCCTTTCAATTTATTTTTTCATAATTACACATTACATAATTACATACTAACCGGATTCATGTTAGAACTCAACCATGGACGTGAGACAATGCTCGGTGCGCCTTGGAACACCTCGTCATCGTCATCAGCCGCCCACGAGTATCCCATCAGCATCATCCTTCTGTAATCAATTAGATTAGATGGTTAATATTTTCAAGCATTATCATTCCATACACGGAATTAAGGAAAATATTAAAAATTATACCTTTTCATGCACGAGGCACATGGGATGGCACGTTTTGTTGTCCCGGCGGACAGCGTCCCTGTAGTGCCACTCGTCGTCGTCGTCGTTGTACATCGTCAGGAACTTGTCCCCGCAGAGAGCACAGTGATCATCGGCGAGGGAGCCGACGACCACACTCGACACCGCTTCCGGCTTTAGGGTGCTTTTTTTCTCCGCAATCAGAGAATCGAAGAAATTATTTTCTGTGAATACAAGAATGAGAGTTTAATTCATTTCTAGCGAAAAACTTTGAAGAAAAACATTTTATGTTGACCTGCACCTAATGCTTATGTGAATGACTAAATATGACATACCCTTTGTTTCTTCGTCCTCGACTTCCTCTGACCGGAGCCAGTCCTGGCGGGTGCAGTGCCAGGGCCGGGACGCGGCGCGGCGCCGCGACTCCCGCATCCGCCGGTTCTGGCGGAAGTGCCAATCGAGGTGCTGCGAGTACTGTTTCGTTTGCTGTGAGGGGAAACGCTCGCTGCAGTTGGAGCACTGCGCGCCGCTGTATAGTTGCGCGACCAGCCCTGGCTGCTTACTGGAACAATGAAGACGAAACCATAAATACAAAAGGATCTATAAGGTGGAATAGAAGGATTGTTTGAATAGTTACAAATACACACTTTATGGTAATAAGTACTTACACCCTCAAACTCGCAGGATTCAGCAGATCGACCTCAACTGCCTCCTTTTCTTTCTTCAGCTCCTTCACTTGGCTCTTCAGCGTCGGAATCAACCCCGAGGACACAAGCCTTGCGAGCAGGTCACCGACGTCCTCCGATTGGGTTTGGACACCAATCGGATTCATCACGGAAGTGACCACTGGTGTTGGCAGAAGGGCCACCCTCGGCTTTTTTCGTGTCACTTCTGTTAGTTCGACGTCTCTCTGTCGCTTGTGGTCGCAATCCTTCGGTGTGACTGGCGGCTGAGGAGCGGTGAAGTAGCCGCAAAGTTCTGGAGGCAGTTGTTGAACAGGCCTCGGTGACGCCACTGAGTTGTGGCGAGGATAGTTGGGGCCTGTATGTCTCGCATACTCCCAGCCCCGGCTGAGCCGCGGGTCGCAGCGGGCCCGGGTGCTCGGCCGCTGGCTCCCGTACCAGCCTCGACCCTGCGCGTCCCAAGAGGACGTCTCTACTGAACACCGAACCTCAGAGTCAGGTGGCGATAAAGACGCAGGTGTAACTGTGTGTGCAACCTGCAACAATTCATAAAGAAAAAGTCAATAAAGCGTTTAAAAAATCAAAACAATTTTGTACAAAAAAATTAGATGAGTAAAATAATGGTGGGAAGGTACTCACGTAGTATGAGTTGACGGGCGTCCACGACATGATGCGGTTGGGAGTTGCGAGTGTCACAATAACAGAGTTACGATCTTGAAGCACGGAATTGCTCAGAGTGCGTAGAGATTCACCTTTCACCGACTAAGTCTGGCAGAAGACTGATTAAGAGCTGACTGGGACTCGGCTTTTTATTACAATCCCACGTGTCGCACACAGGCATTGTTTAACTCAAGTTGGTACAACCCATTACAATAGACCTGTCATTAAGCTTCTTTAATGACTGGTTGCAAAATGTCGACGCGCTCGCCGAAGATCTCAGCGCTGTCATCACCACAGCGCTACGAGACTCCAGGCTCGAAGCTGCGTCCACACGGAAGCCCCCTCAACTGCCGGCCTACATTCTGACGCTCATCGCGAGGAAGAGGAAGCTGAGGCGTCAATGGACCCGCACCCGATGCCCCACCATGAAAACCACGCTCAATGCTCTGGCAGCGAAGATCTCGGCGGAACTGGAAACAGTCGCCGCCGAGTCCTGGCAACGCACCATCGAGCGAGCTGGTGAAGACTGGTCTGGCATCCACCGTCTCTGCCGCCAACTCTCCGGGAAACCGCCTCCGATTAGGCCCCTCCTGGCTGGTGACAATACCCCACGTTACCGTGCCGAGGACCGAGCGGAGATCTTTGCGAACCACCTGGAGAAGCAGTTCACACCGAACCCAGCTTCCTGCATGCAGCACGTAGAAGCTATCCAGCAGCATCTTAACTCCTATCTCGAGGCTCCTCTGCCTACCACAGAGGACCCAGTTGTCTTCTCCCCGGGACAAGTACAGCGAATGACACGCCGCACCAAACTGAGAAAAGCCCCTGGCCCCGACGGCATTCCCAATGAAGCCCTGCGTCACCTACCTCCGCGAGCCATCGCGACGTTGACGCAGTTATTCAACGGAATCCTCCGCACTAGCCACTTTCCTGCATCTTGGAAACTCGGCCGAGTCATCATGCTGCCCAAGCCCGGGAAGAACGTTTTGAAGCCCGAGAGTTATCGCCCCATCACGCTGCTGTCGACTATCTCGAAAGTCTTCGAGAAGCTTCTACTGCTGCATCTGGAACCCCACATCAAGCCACGCGACGAACAGCACGGCTTCCGCGCCGAGCACTCCACGACGCATCAGCTCACGAGAGTACTGCACCATCTCACGGTAGCCCTCAACAAGAGAGAGCACGCCGTTGCAGTACTTCTCGATATGGAGAAAGCGTTCGACCGCGTCTGGCACGCCGGCTTGGTCTACAAGCTGTCCACGTCCACTACTCCTCGGCGGATAGTGAAGACAGTGGCCTCCTTTCTGCAGGACAGGCGCTTTCACGTCACAGTGGACGGTGTCCTGTCCCCGGAACGACCAGCCCTCGCAGGCGTACCCCAAGGGAGCTGCCTCTCGCCAGTGCTATACAGCCGCTACACCGATGACATCCCAGCGCCTAAGGATGCTATCCTAGCGCTGTATGCAGACGACGCCGCCTACGTCTCGACCTCGCTATCCGCCGCACACGCGGCGGTTAAGATGCAGCGCGTGCTCGATGCCCTACCTCCCTGGCTGAATGACTGGAGACTGTCGGTCAACGTGACGAAGACCCAGGCAATCGTCGTGGGAACCGGCCTGAAACTCCCGAAGCCTCTGTCACTGCTCGGATGCCCCGTCAACTGGTCCCCAACGGCGAAGTACCTTGGAGTCACCATCGACCGTCGCCTCACGATGACCCCGCACGTGAAGAACGTGGTTGGCCAATCGCGAACCGCTCGAGCTCTCCTGCGCCCTGTACTGTCGTCCCACCTCCCGCTACGCGCGAAGCTGGGTGTCTACAAGGCGTACATCCGCAGCCGCCTCACGTATGCCTCCCCAGCGTGGTATGCGCTGACGTCGGAAAGCCTTCGCACACGGTTGCGTGCGCAGCAGTCGCTCGCCCTACGCACCGTAGTAGACGCCCCTCGCTACATGAGGAACGACAGGATCTCTAGGGATCTGCGCATGGAGAGTCTCGACGACTTCATCGGTCGCCTGAGCGCCAACATGTTCGCCCGTGCTGCTGGATCATCCCACCAGCACCTCAGGGAGCTCGCGCCATACCATCGGCGCCCCCCAGATAGACCGCTGCCGCGGGACCTAGTCCCCGCCGCAGCCCCACAGGACCAAGATCACCTCGTCGGTACCGGCTGATGGGCGCTTGCTGGGAGCTATCTCTCAGCAAGCTCGACCTCGCCACTGCCCTTCGAGATCCACCATGCAATGACCAAGCCGCCGCTAGCTCGTAGACCGCTCACTGGACCTCCCCCCTACCGGGGGGCCCTGCCAGCTGGGGACAGGTCTCGCTCGCGGCGTGAAGACACCCGGACTTGACACCCGGACATGACACCACGTGGCCTAGGCCACCCCCCATTGACCCGCCTGTCTCTGCAGGCGGCGTTGATAACCAGTGAAACGGGCCAACGCCCGCAACACTTTCCCCCCGGATCCCCTAGGGGACCCGTGAGATGACCTCGAGTGTGGTTGCAAAAATTCGGCGACATTATCCATAAGGGGCAGTTTACTGTAAACAATGGGCGGTGTATCAAACGCTAATGCGTGTCATTGTTCTGTTAAGATTGGAAATGTATTGTAACGAATTATTATTATGTTATGTTTCTATCCTTCAGCTTTTCTAGTATTTGCTGTCAAAGGTATAACTGCGTCTATTGATATTATTATCTTGCTTGAAATTATTCATGGCTACTATCGGTAGGTATGTATACATACAGACGTCAATAAGATTTGGCTCTTCTATTGGTCCACTGGCGTTGGGCGGAGCTTGAGACAGCTTTTTGTTATTTTTTGTCCCATTTGTAATGAAGAGAACTTTTACAAAGTGAGTATTTAACTTCCTTTATGTGAAAAAGGTTTTAAGTTTTTACCTACAAAGAGATATCACAAATAGTAGGTACGTATAATGTAGTTCCACGCCCATTGCACGCCTATATTAAAGAACCAACACATACCTATAGTCTGTCCATTTTGATCTGAGACAAAATGTAAACAAAGAATTTGTGGTTCTCAAACTTTTTATCCAATTCTGGGACAAAAAAATATGGATTCTAATAATTTCTAATAAAATAGAAAAAGGTGTAGCCATTCTTATTATCATTATACGAATATCGTCATTGAATATAAACTTTATTTATTTTTGAAATGAAGTACCTACCTCATGTTTTGCAGTGTATTATGTATAAAGTGTATTTAAACACAAGCTATATTGGTATCATCCAAATGATACAAATAAGAATGAAAATAAAACAATGAGATAATGTATTATGATAATGTTAGTTTAGGTGTCATGAAAATGTCATGAATTTTCATCTTAATTTGGAAGTATTTTTAATGCATAAAAGTTTGAGAGCATCATTCATTGTGGGTCTTTTTTAATAGCAAATATTAACTTAGTCATCTAAACTTACATTTAAAAAATATAACATTAATGAATAATGCCAAAAATGATTGAAGGTGTCCAGTAATTGCTTAATTATCTTTATTTAAAAAGTCTGTATCAATAACATATTGAATATTCGTATATTTTTGACAAAACCATTCGGCAATGAAGTAATGACATCATAAAGAACCCTTTTTATGGTTTGTTTACCATTTGTCTCAGATCAAAATGGATGGACTATAAATACATAATATCATCTTGGTTCTATCCTCGAAGGAGTAGGCAGAGGTGTAAACGACCGGATTGGAGCCGGATATCATAAAATAACCGGGTTGGAACCTAAACACCAAATTCGCAGTATGTCATATTGGTTAAACGATGTTTCATGGATACCTAGCTACTTTGATCCAAAATGGCGGTCAGCCGCGCGGGTGATTAGCGGTGAAAATTCCTTGAATAAAAGTTTTAACAAAATAATAGATAGTCTCGCAAACAGGTATTGTATATTTCAAGTTCGGACAACTCATTACAATAGACCTGTCATTAAGCTCCATTAATGACTTTATCTATTGTGGCTACCATCAAGGGGCGGCTTACTGTAAGCAATGGGCGGTGTATCAAACGCTAGTGCGCGTCATTGTTCTGTTACAATTGGACATGTATTTTTACCAATTACCTATATTACTTTCTTTTAGCTTTTCCAATGTTAAACCTATTACTGTAGCTTTTATTATATTATGATGTTTGAAATTATTTATGATAGGAATGTAGCAAGCGAGCGGCTTGCTATCTGTACTTGCTATGTATACGGACGTCATTGTTATGCGGCTTTTCTATTGGTCCACATGAGTTGTGTGGAGCTTTTATTTTAAGGTATTTTTTTTAGTGACTCGTGCTTTTTGAAAGCATAGGTATATGGAAGAAGTCAAGGAGCCGGTTTTTTCATTTTAAAATAATGGTTCTTAATTTCTATGTTCTTTTTACGATTGTGTGATGTGATTTTAAGTTATGTAGGTAAGGATTTATTTGTCACTGGACCCAACTTGATTAGGAAAGAGTAACTTCATAGTGCGTGTGTTATTTGTGACTAATAATGCAGCACTTTGTGTACCCATTGCTATTTTACATATAGATATCTATCATTGACATCCAATTACTGTTCGAAGAAGCAATTATTTGTGTTTCTATTACGATTATTACGATTTCTAAAGGACAGGTGGTAAACAAAAAAAAAATGATTAAATCAATCAATTTATTGCAATCATCTAGTAAAAAACGCAGTCCCTAAAAATGAGGGCACATTCTACTTACAAGCTAAGGACAAATAGAATTTGTGTTAACAATCCTAACAAAGATTTAACAGCAGAACATAAATATTTGGCTTCAATTTAATTATTGATGTGTAGGTTAACATATAAATTATTCCAGTAAATAATCTAAATAATTAATTAACTATCTAAAAAAAATAATAAAAAAAAACAAAACAAAAATATACAGCTTAACTCCCTACAGCTAATACAAACAAAAAAGCCTTAACTTAAACATTTATAAATGAAAACAAACCAAAAAAATATTATGTGCGAAGATCGTCTCCAAGATTATCGTTATCGCTGGAAGTGTGCCAAGAATGGTGGCTGCATTACCTTTCTGCATAGCAATGATTATTCTTTGAGCAACAAACAGACCAATCTAGCTTTTTGTCACCGGATGTGTCGCAGAGCCGTTTCGATACCTCAAATGAAGAATTAAATTATAAACAAATTCATCAACAAAAAAATCATATTTCAGAAACTTGCACACGTGAAACCTTAAAGTACCTAACAAAAAGTGTTGGGAAAAAAGAATACTACCTGATTTTGTTTTTTTTTTCTTTTTTTGTCTAGGGGAGAAATGCATTTATGCATCCCCCGCAACTCCGGGTCCGTTGCGAGGGTATGTGGGACTCCACGGCATGCGGCGGTGCCGTGACTACCCACTAAACAACCCCTTGGTGGACAATCTTCTCGACAGCCAAGTCGTTTACCCGACCACCATTCACGAAGTTGTTGACCTGTGAAAAAAATGCATCTATAATGGTTTACCCTCTCAATTTACTTTCATTAAAAACACACACATGACATGACATATTTACGCTCCTCTTTCCCGGAAGGGGTAGATTCTTTTCTGTTTCATTTCATGTGAGTAGTAAATAGTTAACTTACTAACCGGACCATGGACGACAGACAATGCTGGGTGAGCCTAGGAACACCTCGTAATCGTCATCAGCCGCCTACGAGGTTCTTCTCTACTGGCGACACATCAGCTGTCTCCTTCTGTAATCAGTATGATGGTTATATTTTCAATCATTATCATTCCATACACGAAATAAAGGAAAATATTAAAAATTATACCTTTTCATGCATGAGGCACATGGGATGGCACGTTTTGTTGTCCCGGCGGACAGCGTCCCTGTAGTGCCACTCGTCGTCGTCGTCGTTATACAACGTCAGGAACTTGTCCCCGCAGAGAGCACAGTGATCATCGGCGAGGGAGCCGACGACCACGCTCGGCACCTCTTCTGGCTTTAGGGTGCCTTTTTTCTCCGCAATCAGAGAATCGAAGAAACTCTTTTCTGTGAATACAAGAATTGAGAGTTAAATTTTAATTCTAACGAAAACCTTTGAAGATGAAGGTTACAGGTAGACCTGCACCTAACGCTTATCGAATGACGAAATTCATACCCTTTGTTTCTTCGTCCTCGACTTCCTCTGATTGGAACCAGTCCTGGCGGGTGCAGTGCCAGGGCCGGAACGCTGCGCGGCGCCGCGACTCCCGCAAGCGCCGGTTCTGGCGGAAGTGCCAGTCGAGGTGCTGCGAGTACTGCTTCGTCTGCTGCGAGGGGAAACGCTCGCTGCAGTTGGAGCACTGCGCGCCGCTGTACAGTTGCGAAACCAGCCCTGGCTGCTTACTGGAACAAGGAAGACGAAACCATAAATACAAAAGGATCGTTTGATTGAAAGGATTGAAAGGATTGTTTGAATAGTTAAATACACACATTATGGCAATAAGTACTTACACCCTTAAACTCGCCGGATTCAGCAGATCGACCTCTACTGCCCCTTTCTCTTTTTTCGGCTCTTTTACCTCAGCCTTTATTCCCGGAATCATACCGGAGGCCACAAGTCTAGCGAGCAGGTCACTGACATCGTTTGTTGGTAGACCAGCGGGCTTTGTCTCAGGGGGTTCAACAATCGGTGCCAGAGGTGTTGATAGAAGGGCAATTTTTGGCTTCTTTATTGTCTTCTCTATTTCAACACCTCGCTCTCTCTTTAACTTGCAGCCTTGCGGTGTGATTGCCGGTTGAGGAGCGGTGAAATAGCCGCAAAGTTCCGGGGGCAGTTGTTGGAAGGTTGTTGCTGGAGTGAATGTTTTGTGGCCACCATATTTCGGGACAACACGACGCACATAGGGCTGGGCGCGGTTGAGCCGAGGGTCACGGTGGGCCCAGGTGCTCGTCCGGGGCTCCCCGTGCCAGTCCCTAATCTGTTGCTCCGTAGGGGCAGACGTTCCGTCTGAACACCGACCTTCAGAATCAGGCGGCGATAGACCCACAGGTTTCACCGTCGTTGTTACCTGAAACAATTTGGCAAAATGTATAAAAGAGTATATTAGAAGAATAGTATATATTATTTTGATTTAAAAAACCAAAACATCTAAACAAATAGTAACAGGAAGTCTCAGTATAATAATGAAAATACTCACATGAAATTCGCTGAAGAACGTCCAGGACATTTTAGTTGTTTGCGTTATTAACTATAAGCACAAAATATTAGCACTGTTGCTTAAAGCCCACAGAAGATTCACCTTTCGCCTACGAAGTGTGGCAGAAGACTGACTGGTGTCTGCCCGGGACTTGACTATTTATTACAACTTTACTACCCACAGACGATGACGACACAGGTATTGTTTAAAAAACTCTTGAAGTGCTGGGACAGATCCATTGTAATAGATTTCCCCTATTACAATAGACCTGTCATTAAGCTTCTTTAGGCTAGTTGCAAATATTTGGCGGCATGTTGTTTGTCACGTTCTAACAATGTTATCTGTCTTAGTAGCTTCAATTAGGGGTAGTTTACTGTGTACAATGGGCGGTGTATCAAACTCTAATGCGCGTCATTGTTGAGCACATTTACAATTGTAACAGAACCTTTTGTTTTATCATGTTTCAAAGAGATCTTTATTAATACTTACCGATTACAGGGCTCTGAACGCATTCTAAATGCTATAATAGTAATCAATAATCTGGATAAATTAAAGAGTGCTCTCGTGTTATAATGTAAAATTAAACATACCTACGTCGAAAAAACATTGAGGATGTACCTAAATAGATCGATGTAAACTTTCTGTTTTCTCATATTTTTCTTGGAAGTAAGTTTGTGTTTGTGAACATACAAATATTTAGTGTTGCGATGTTGCTAACACTGCGGTTTATAGATTTTAGTACAGTACCAGTTTAATAAATTAATTGTAGTAAAATATAACATGTATTACCATTTGCAACCGTAGAGAGTTTATTTGCGCTTGATCATTTTCTCTTTAATAACACAGACAGAAAATACCACGACTAAAAGAGCTTATTAACTCAATGAAAAAAGCTCCTCACAAAAGCTTACTGCCTTATAGGGTTTTTAATGTCAGTAACAATTAACAATGAACCTTGAAAATAAAAGTGAAACACAGCCAAAACATTTTTACTACTAATCCTAAACCTGTCACTGTTTGACAGCAGCAATAAACAAAAGGATAATTTTATTGCGCTCGCGCTCGGGCAACAGACACCCGTGGTATTTTTGTCTACAACGTAAGGTGATTTTTGTCGTTTTTGTTGGTTTTCCTGTTTGATTGTTGGTGTTTTCGTTGATTTAACTTTGTTGTTTTAAGCTTTTCGTTGACTGCTGGTGTTTTCATTGACCTTCATTGGTGGTGTTCAAAACACAAACGTGTTTTCTTTTGATTTTTCTTGCTTTTTAACATGTAATATGTAATAAGTACGTAATTGATGCACATTAAGCTACTTCTTTTTTAGACCCAATTATAGTTTGCAACAACAATGTATTGGCATCTAATTTCAGACGAGGAATTATTACTTAGAATTATTTGAGTCTGTATCATTTATTAGCTTTTTATTATTATTATGGCACAATAATTACTCCATTAATATAATTTCATATCAAGAAAGATTTATTTGAATATATCTGCCGTACCTGCCAACCAATAATTACAAATAAAAACACCCAGACAAATGTAAGTGCGATATGCTAACATCCGTGATACAGAAATGTTTTCTAGTAATACAAATAAATTTGCTATTTAAGATCTATTTTATTTATACAGTTTTCAAGTCAAATTTAAGCTATCAGTTCAGAAGACTTGGAGACCTTAATTAGGTAAGAAAGGGCAACTCTCATACTAATATACAAACTACAAATCAATAAATCAAAATTAAAAGCATTTATTCAGTTTAGATGCTTATGAATGTCATAAACATTTTACAATATTTCGTGAAAAAGAAAAACTACGCCATCCGTTCACAAAACTACCAGGAGGCCTTGTTCTGAGAAGAACGGGCAGGAAACTCAGCAAGTTTCTACCCTCCCTTTACATAGCAACATTTAAAAAATGTCATAAACTACAACGTCATTGAAGTTTAAAAATATAAAGATAGATATCTAATTTGAGTAATATTCTGCAGTTTACCACATGTAAGTACGGTGATAGTCTAAATTATAATCTAAAAAATGTTATCTACAATACAATAGGAAAACATAATGAAAACTATTGCCACGCATTTTTGTCCTCTAGGTAATCATTAACGGTATAGTAACCTTTAGACATTAATTTTGTTTTAATATATGTCTTGAATCTGTGCAAGGGCAGTAGTTCTACTTTTTTACTAGAGATCCTGTTAATGTAGCGTATACTAAGGCCCACAAATGAACTATTGATTTTCTGCAGCCTGTAGGACGGCAGAAGAAGCTTTCCCTTATTTCGTGTTTTCCTATTGTGAATGTTATTGTTCTTTAAAAGATAATTAATATTACTTCTCACAAAAAGGATGCAGTTGTAAATATACTGGGAAGGAACAGTCAGAATATAAACTTTTTTGAATATGTTTCTAAGTGAAGTACCAGCTTTTATACAATAAATTGACCTTGTAGCTCGTTTTTGTACAATGAAAATAGATTGTATTTCTGCTTCTTTACCCCATAAAAAGATACCATAAGACATAACGCTATGAAAATAACTAAAGTAAACTAATCTGGCAGTTTCCTCATCTGTAAGTTGCCTTATTTTTCTGACAACATACATATCGCTCCTCCCACCGAATAATATCGTTATCGAAAAATTTAAATTTTACAGGAAAAATAAAACAGTGTTTTTTTAAGATTTTGTTAAACTTTGTCCAACCTAAAAGAATGATTTATATATCAAACGAAAGCTATTTTTTTGTAGAATAATTTTAAATACAATTATTAATTTTTTATATTATAAAAATCAAGTTATTAAAGAAAATATATTTTACTGGACAAGCTTGACATAGGATTATTTCGCAAAACAACATTACGATATTATTCGCGTTAAAACAAAAGGACATCGTGCACAATAATAGCATACTACAATGTTATTCGTTAAATCAAGACAATCAAACATTAAAGGTAATAGATTTTAGCTTGGTTTTTCGCCCACATAATGCAATTACAATTAAAGTATTGTTTAAATACCCTTTTATCGTTCAATCGTCTTTAAAGTAATATTATTATCTATCAATATAAATGGAATATAAATCCTAATGAAACTATGGTTTTGTGCGTAAAAAACCTTTTTATTAATAAGTTGAAAAATGAAATCAATTGTTTTGAAAAAATAAACAAAAAAAAACTACAATACTAATTTAGTTCTAAGTTCTAAGAATCATCATTATCACCATCAGAATCCGAAGGGTTATCATTACAACTGTGTGTTATCATTACAACTTTGGAGCGAATCATAAAACGAATGATAGTGGGTAGGTATGGCTTCAGTTCTGCAAAAGCTGAGCAAACTGCTCACTTCAACATTACCTGTTCTATTGCCTCTTCTTTACTTCTTGATAAAACTTTCAGTGTTTAACTCAATGTATTGCCCATCATAATTATATTTAAGCTGAACAATATTGGGATTAGAACTTGATACCTTTATTTCTACGGTTTTAGTCCATGCTATTTTATTGCCTTGAGTATCTGTAGTCCAGTTTTTACCATCGATGAACTCGAAGACGCCGTTAGAGCTGAAACTTTGGACAGGTTTTTGTCTGAACCATCTCCGAATCACCCATCATTCATGTTTCGACCATTCAACGTTAGTGAGGTCCTACGAAGCGTAAAAAATATAGGTTCAAATTCTGTTGGTGCTGATGACATAAGTCGTAAAATGATAATCCCCATCCTTGATATTTTTGCTCCCACCCTTACCTTGATTCTTAATCACTCCATATCCTCTGGCTGTTTTCCTTCATTTTTTTTTGTTGGTTTAATATTGTTCATGACCATGGATACAGAGACCTTCAGTCGTATACATTGTGTGTGGTCTAGTATTTAGTAGTATTGTCTTCATTTGCATTGAAATGCAAGTGTAATACATTTCAATGCCTCTTGGGAGAGTTTGGCGTTAAACGGTCTATGGCAGATACTGAGGTGCTACTTGGATGAGGTGGATTACCACGATAAAAAACCCATCACTTTTCACACCACATAACGCTTATTTCGATAATCCTCCATATTGCACATCATCACAGACTCTTATTACACAAAACTACACTGATTTTACGTAACAATATCCACTCCGAAACAATATTACAATCATCGAAATAAAAATCACGTCCGCCATAGTTGAATTCCGCCAAAAACTCACCTTTTTACTTCAATTTGGAAAAACGCACAGATTATTATCCTCTTCCTCAAGTACCTCATCCCACTTTCACCGATTATCGGCCTATATCAATTTTACCCTATCTTTCTAAAATACTGGAGCGTCTTGTCCACAATCAGCTTAGTAATTTCTTATCCCGCTATAAGCTCACAAATCCTCTCCAGTCTGGTTTCCATCCAGGCCATAGTACCACCACGGCTCTCGTCAAGTTACAGTATCGGCGCTGCTGGACTTCAGTAATGCCTTCAATAATGTAGACCATGACATTCTTATTGCAGTGTTCCGTTCTCTAAACTTATCTCCTATAGCGGTTAGTTGGATCGACAGTTATTTGCACGGTCGTCGACAGCGAGTCTGTGTCGATGAGTCCTGCTAGGACTGGTGCGATATAAGAGCTGGCGTACCGCAGGGCAGCGTTTTGTCTCCTCTACGTTCATTAGCAGTATCTCCAATGACCTTTCTTCCTCGTACCACCTTTATGTGGATGATCTTCAGGTGTACCGGCAGGACTCTGTAGATGGGTAGGCGACGTGGTGACCAGTTTGAATTTGGATTTGGAGAGTGTTCTGAGGTGGAGTAAGGCCTTCGGTCTTAAAGTGAATCCTACCAAAACCCAGGTTATCATATTTGTAAGCCAGCACAACATCTCTCGGATTGACTTTAACTCCATACCAAAGATAATTTTTAACGGTGTCCACATACCCTTTAAAGACTGCGTTAGGAATTTAGGCATCCCAATGGATAGTTCACTGACGTGGACAACGCAAATTGGTCAGGTAAGCAAGAGACTATTTGCTACTGTCGGTTCTCTAAGAAGATATCGCAATTTCCTTTTCCATACCCACCAAGATAGCCCTGGTCCAGGCCATCCTTTTTCCGATCTTGGATTATGCAGACACCAGTTATTGTGACCTGACGGAGGCGTATTTGGATAAACTTGACCGCCTTCAAAATCTATGCATGCGCTTTGTTTTCGGTCTACGCAAGTATGACCATGTCTACGAGTATCGTCGTCGTCTCGGGTGGCTGCCTATCCGTCTTCGTCGTGATGCACATATTCTCTCGCTACTGTATAGCGTACTGTTTAATCCCCAAACTCCCGCCTATCTCAAGGAGCGCTTCAACTTCCTTCATTCCACTCATGATAGAAATATCAATCTCTCTTCCTTACTTGTCCTCCACATTCTTCCCACCTCTACAACAATTCCTTTACTGTCCAAGCCATTCGTCTCTGGAACACAACCTTCCATTACCAATCAAACAATTCCAATCCTTAGCATCCTTTAATAATCTGGTCCATACCCATTTCCTTCATCTTTGACCCCTCCCTCCATCACACATTGCAGTTTTCGTCTTTTCTGCGTTGCTTTTTATGTAAGAATATATTTATAAATAAAATGTATAATATATAGTTAAATAAAATTATCTGTATTATTCTATCCCTTTCTTTATTTTATAAAAAAAAGAAAGCGCTGCGCATTGCTAGTGGCTCGCGGTAATAAATATTATAGCAATAGTACATTGAGTCTAAACAAAGCCTCGGTAAACTATAGCGATAAGTTATTACAATATTTTTGTTTATATCCTTAAACGGTAATTAAACATTACCATATTTTTCTAATAAAATAACTACAGGAATAGTATTGTTATAAAACTTTACTACAAGACGAGATTGCTGTTCTTACTCGAATAATATCGCTTTGTTAACATATTGAAAATCTTGTTTCTAGTGTGACCCGTAATCGCCTGTAATGTTGTTATTCGCGTAAATAAGTATGTTAAATCTGTAAAGGAATAATAAGACTATAGTTATTACAAAAATGCTACTTTCTAAAATACTGATAGAAAACATTTGAAAAAAATTGACAAGGTGTAAAAAAATGTGTAGAAGACGAATATGCAATAAAACGCAAAGTATTGTTATATCGCATTACGATATTATTCGGTGGGAGGAGCGATATTTACGTAACGTAAATGACAGTTTGCTTGAAATTATTCATGGCTACTATCGGTAGGTATGTATACATACAGACGTCAATAAGATTTGGCTTTTCTATTGGTTCACGGGCGTTGGGCGGAGCTTGAGACAGCTTTTTGTTATTTTTTGTCCCAGTTGTAATGAGGAGAACTTTTACAAAGTGAGTATTTAACTTCCTTTATGTGAAAAAGGTTTTAAGTTTTTACCTACAAAGAGATATTTCAATTAGTAGGTACGTATAATGTAGTTCCACGCCCATTGCACGCCTATATTAAAGAACCAACACATACCTATAGTCTGTCCATTTTGATCTGAGACAAAATGTAAACAAAGAATTTGTGGTTCTCAAACTTTTTATCCAATTCTGGGACAAAAAAAATATGGACTCTAATAATTTCTAATAAAATAGAAAAAGGTGTAGCCATTCTTATTATCATTATACGAATATCGTCATTGAATATAAACTTTATTTATTTTTGAAATGAAGTACCTCATGTTTTGCAGTGTATTATGTATAAAGTGTATTTAAACACAAGCTATATTGGTATCATCCAAATGATACAAATAAGAATGAAAATAAAACAATGAGGTAATGTATAATGATAATGTTAGTTTCAGGTGTCATGAAAATGTCATGATTTTTCATCTTAATTTGGTAGTATTTTAAATGCATAAAAGTTTGAAAGCATCATTCATTTTAGGTCTTTTTTAATAGAAAATAAACATTAATGAATAATGCCAAAAATGATTGAAGGTACCAGTAATTGCTTAATTATCTTAATTTAAAAAGTCTGTATCAATAACATATTGAATAGTCGTATATTTTTGACAAAACCATTCGGCAATGAAGTAATGACATCATAAAGAACCCTTTTTATGGTTTGTTTACCATTTGTCTCAGATCAAAATGGATGGACTATAAATACATAATATCATCTTGGTTCTATCCTCGAAGGAGTAGGCAGAGGTGTAAACGACCGGATTGGAGCCGGATATCATAAAATAACCGGTTGGAACCTAAACACCAAATTCGCAGTATGTCATATTGGTTAAACGATGTTACATGGATACCTAGCTACGTTGATCCAAAATGGCGGTCATCCGCGCTGGTGATTTGCGGTGAAAATTCTTTGAACAAAAGTCTTAACAAAATAATAGATAGTGTCGCAAACAGGTATTGTATATTTCAAGTTCGGACAACTCATTACAATAGAGGTCTCATTGAGCTCCATTAATGACTGGTTGCAAATATCCGACGGCATTATCTATTGTGGCTGCAATCAAGGGGCGGCTTACTGTAAACAATGGGCGGTGTATCAAACGCTAATGCGCGTCATTGTTCTGTTACAATTGGACATGTATTTTTACCAATTACCTATATTACTTTCTTTTAGCTTTTCCAATGTTAAACCTATTACTGTAGCTTTTATTATATTATGATGTTTGAAATTATTTATGATAGGAATGTAGCAAGCGAGCGGCTTGCTACCTGTACTTGCTATGTATACGGACGTCAACGATATGCGGCTTTTCTATTGATCCACAAGAGTTGAGTGGAGCTTGTAATTATTTATTAAAATTTTATTTTAAGGTATTTTTTATAGTGACTCGTGCTTTTTGAAAGCTTATATGGGAAAAGTCAGGAAGGCGGTTTTTTAATTTTCAAATAATGATTATTTCTTTCTATGTTCTTTTTACGATTGTGTGATGTGATTTCAAGTTATGTAGGTAAGGATTTCTATGTCACTGGACCCAACCTGATTAGGAAAGAGTAATTTCAAAGTGCGTGTGTTATTTGTGACTAATAATGCAGCACTTTGTGTACCCATTGCTATTTTTCATATAGATATCTATCATTGACATCCAACTACTGTTCGAAGAAGCAATTATTTGTGTTTCTATTACGATTATTACGATTTCTAAAGGACAGGCGGTAAACAAAAAAAAAAAAAAGATTAACAAAAAAAAAAAGTACAAAATTTATTTACTGAATATGCAAAAGAATATGGATTAATATATTTAGCTGTGTTATATTATAAAATACAGAAGTTAGGCACACATCACAAGTTCTTAAATTTTGTCTTATATACTGTATAATAGATAGATATTATATGTAATATATATTATATTATATAATGTATATTGCCACTTATTATTATATACAATACATTCATTGAATAACTTTAAATATTATTTAGATTATTTATTTCGTATAATTTTATGTCTTTATGCTAAAGGTATTTTTATCTTTTATGGTGGATGAGAGTAGCAGTGCACTATTTTCTCTTTTTTTTTTTTCTTGGCATCTACGGAAGACCAGCGTCGGAGCATTATTCAGATGCATCGACTATGCTGAGTAGATACCTATTAAGTATCGTGATGTATACAACATGTGCGCGAATCTATTATTATATTCAGTGTATCATGGTTCTTAATAAAGTTTATTTCTTTCTTCTTTCTTTCTTTCTTTCAATCAATTTATTGCAATCATCTAGTAAAAAACGCAGTCCCTAAAAATGAGGGCACATTCAACTTACAAGCTAAGGACAAATAGAGTTTGTGTTAACAATCCAAACAAAGATTTAACAGCAGAACATAAATATTTGGCTTCAATTTAATTATTGATGTGTAGGTTAACATATAAATTATTCCAGTAAATAATCTAAATAATTAATTAACTATCTAAAAAAAATAATAAAAAAAAAACAAAACAAAAATATACAGTTTAACTCCCTACAGCTAACAAAAACAAAAAAAGCCTTAACTTAAACATTTATAAAAGAAAACAAACCAAAAAAATATTATGTGCGAAGATTGTCTCCAAGATTATCGTTATCGCTGGAAGTGTGCCAAGAATGGTGGCTGCATTACCTCTCTGCATAGCAATGCTTATTCATTGAGCAACAAACAGACCAACCTTTTTGTCACCGGATGTGTCGCAGAGCCGTTTCGATACCTCAAATGAAAAATTAAGTTATAAACAAATTTATCAACAAAAAAATCATATTTAAGAAACTTGCACACGTGAAACCTTAAAGTAACGTAAGTACCTAACAAAAAGTTTAGGAAAAAAGAATACCACCTGATTTTGTTTTTTTTTTCTTTTTGTTGTCTAGGGGAGAAATGCATTTATGCATCCCCCGCAACTCCGGGTCCGTTGCGGGGGTATGTGGGACTCCACGGCATGCGGCGGTGCCGTGACTACCCACTAAACAACCCCTTGGTGGACAATCTTCTCGATAGCCAAGTCGTTTACCCGACCACCATTCACGAAGTTGTTGACCTGTGAAAAAAATGCATCTATAATGGTTTACCCTCTCAATTTACTTTCATTAAAAACACACACATGACATGACATATTTACGCTCCTCTTTCCCGGAAGGGGAAGATTCTTTTCTGTTTCATTTCATGTGAGTAGTAAATAGTTAACTTACTAACCGGATTCGTGTAAGAACTCTGCCATGGACGACAGACAATGCTGGGTGAGCCTAGGAACACCTCGTAATCGTCATCAGCCGCCTACGAGGTTCTCCTCTACTGGCGACACATCAGCAGTCTCCTTCTGTAATCAGTAAGTAGGTTAATATTTTCAATCATTATCATTCCATACACGAAATAAAGGAAAATATTAAAAATTATACCTTTTCATGCACGAGGCACATCGGATGGCACGTTTTGTTGTCCCGGCGGACAGCGTCCCTGTAGTGCCACTCGTCGTCGTCGTCGTTATACAACGTCAGGAACTTGTCCCCGCAGAGAGCGCAGTGATCATCGGCGAGGGAGCCGACGACCACGCTCGGCACCTCTTCTGGCTTAAGGGTGCCTTTTTTCTCCGCAATCAGAGAATCGAAGAAACTCTTTTCTGTGAATACAAGAATTGAGAGTTAAATTTTAATTCTAACGAAAACCTTTGAAGATGAAGGTAACAGGTAGACCTGCACCTAACGCTTATCGAATGACGAAATTCATACCCTTTGTTTCTTCGTCCTCGACTTCCTCTGATTGGAGCCAGTCCTGGCGGGTGCAGTGCCAGGGCCGGAACGCTGCGCGGCGCCGCGACTCCCGCAAGCGCCGTTTCTGGCGGAAGTGCCAGTCGAGGTGCTGCGAGTACTGCTTCGTCTGCTGCGAGGGGAAACGCTCGCTGCAGTTGGAGCACTGCGCGCCGCTGTACAGTTGCGAAACCAGCCCTGGCTGCTTACTGGAACAACGAAGACGAAACCATAAATACAAAAGGATTTATAATATAGAATAGATGGATTGTTTGAATAGTTACAAATACACACATTATGGCAATAAGTACTTACACCCTTAAACTCGCCGGATTCAGCAGATCGACCTCTACTGCCCCTTTCTCTTTTTTCGGCTCTTTTACCTCGGCCTTTATTCCCGGAATCATACCGGAGGCCACAAGTCTAGCGAGCAGGTCACTGACATCGTTTGTTGGTAGACCAACGGGCTTTGTCTCAGGGGGTTCAACAATCGGTGCCAGAGGTGTTGATAGAAGGGCAATTTTTGGCTTCTTTATTGTCATCTCTATTTCAACACCTCGCTCTCTCTTTAACTTGCAGTCTTGCGGTGTGATTGCCGGTTGAGGAGCGGTGAAATAGCCGCAAAGTTCCGGGGGCAGTTGTTGGAAGGTTGTTGCTGGAGTGAATGTTTTGTGGCCACCATATTTCGGGACAGCACGACGCACATAGGGCTGGGCGCGGTTGAGCCGAGGGTCACGGTGGGCCCAGGAGCTCGTCCGGGGCTCCCCGTGCCAGTGCCCAATATGTTGCTCCGTAGGGGCAGACGTTCCGTATGAACACCGACCTTCAGAATCAGGCGGCGATAGACCCACAGGTTTCACCGTCGTTGTTACCTGAAACAATTTGGCAAAATGTATAAAATAGTATATTAGAAGAATAGTTTATATTATTTTGATTTAAAAAACAAAACATCGAAACAAATAGTAACAGGAAGTCTCAGTAAAATAATGAAAATACTCACATGAAATTCGCTGAAGAACGTCCAGGACATTTTAGTTGTTTGCGTTAACTATTAACTTGAGCACAAAATATTAGCACTGTTGCTTAAAGCGCACAGAAGATTCACCTTTCGCCTACGAAGTGTGGCAGAAGACTGACTGGTTTCTGCCCGGGACTTGACTATTTATTACAACTTTACAACCCACAGGCGATGACGACACAGGTATTGTTTAAAAAACTCATGAAATTCTAAGACAGATCCATTGTAATAGATTTCCCCTATTACAATAGACCTGTCATTAAGCTTCTTTAGGCTAGTTGCAAATATTTGGCGGCATGTTGTTTGTCACGTTCTAACAATATGCGCGTCATTGTTGCGCACATTTACAATTGTAACAGAACCTTATGTTTTATCATGTTTCAAAGAGATCTTTATTAATACTTACCTATTACAGGGCTCTGAACGTATTCTAATTGTTATAATAATTATCAATAATCTGGATAAATTAGAGGGTGCTCTCGTGTGAACCTTTAGTTATAATGTTAAATTAAACATACCTACGTTGAAATAACACTGAGGATGTACCTAAAAAGATCGATGTAATCTTTCTGTTTTCTCATATTTTTTCTTGGAAGTAAGTTTGTGTTTGTGAACATACAAATATTTAGTGTTGCGATGTTGCTCACACTGCGGTTTATAGATTTTAGTAGAGTACCAGTTTAATAAATTAATTGTAGTAAAATTTAACATGTATTACCATTTGCAACCGTAGAGAGTATATTTGCACTGGATCATTTTATCTTTAATAACACAGACAGAAAATACCACGACTAGAAGAGTTTATTAACTCAATGAAAAAAGCTCCTCACAAAAGCTTACTGCCTTATAGGGTTTTTAATGTCAGTAACAATTAACAATGAACTTTGAAAATAAAAGTGAAACACAGCCAAAACATTTTTACTACTAATCCTAAACCTGTCACTGTTTGACAGCAGCAATAAACAAAAGGATAGTTTTATTGCGCTCGCGCTCGGGCAACAGACACCCGTGGTATTTTTGTCTACAATGTAATGTGATTTTTGTCGTTTTTGTTGGTTTTCCTTTTTGATAGTTGGTGCTTTCGTTGATTCAACTTTGTTGTTTTATGCTTTTCGTTGACTGCTGGTGTTTTCATTGACCCCTATTTTTTTGTGTTTTCATTTGATTTGTTGCTTTTTAACGTGTTTGATGCACATTAAGCTACTTATTACAAGACCCAATTATATTTTGTAACAACAATGTAATTGCACCTAATATCAGATGAGGAATTATTTAAGACTACATCATTTATTAGCTTCTATTCTGATTATGGCACAATAAATATTCCATTAATATATTTTCATATCTGAGAAAGCTTTATTTAAATATTGGGTCCTTACCTATGAAATTGGTGTTTTTTTTCTCTCTTAGTATTTTGTCTGTAACTATTAAGCTTCAAAGTATTTCTAAAAAATAATTACCTCGTCTAAAAATAGACTATATTTTTGAGCTCTTTTGACTTGTTTTGATAATTTGTTGTAAGTTTAATTGTGTTAAAATTGGACACGGAGACAACTCTTTTTAAGTGCCTCCCGAATACATCATTTTATTTGCATTCACTTAAAAACGATAAATAGTTTTTATGAAGTGTGATATTACACATATTATTACTAAAGCTTGTCTAATGATACAGGCCAAATATTATTATCTTTGGATTTGTCGTTGTGAAGAAAACTGAAAAAATTTTAGTAAGGAAAATGCAGAATTCCCCAATATCTCCATACAAAACACCAATTTCATAGGTAAGGACCTAATATATCGACCAACCAATAATTACAAATAAAAACACTCAGACAAATGTAAGTGCGATATGCTAACCTCCGTGATACAGAAATGTTTTCTAGTAATACAAATAAATTTGCTATTTAAGTTCTATTTTATTTATACAGTTTTCAAGTCAAATTTAAGCTATCAGTTCAGAAGACTTGGAGACCTTGATTAGGTAAGAACGGGCAAAACTCATGCTAATATACGAACTACATATTTACGTAACGCAAATGACAATTCATTTCAAAAACTAGCTCTAGTTAAAAGAATTAATTTTGAAGCGATCTCGTAGGTCATATCTCGTCGTAAAAAATAATAATTATATCAGCATATTTACAATTAATGAATTGTAATTCATTAATTGTAAATATGCTGATATAATTAATATTTTTTTATGACTAATTACACTTAATAGAGAACTGTATTATTTTCGCCTAAAGATGCATTAAAATATAGGTTAATAACACTATTAGTGGATGCGCCTTAGGTGACTTATTGGTTTAATACCGTAAGAGCACCCATCATTAGCATCTAATTTTGAAGAAGTAATTACTTGCATCCTTTGGGTGTTCAAATGTGTTATTTCCTATTGTGTTACAAAAGATAAATGGTAACAAAATAAAACGTATGTTATCAGCCGTAGCGGTAGAGTCGTAGCGGCTTTACAGCTACGGACCTACGGCGTAGCAAACACACCAAACCCAAATAGACAGTGTTTAACCATATTTACTTTTGATAATATTCATAGTTTTATATGATGGTGTAAATATTACAAATTTCGCCATGGTCAGTCCTAGGATGGATGACCAAAACTTTGTGATCTCAATTTCTTTCAGGCTTTGGACGGCACGTTAAGCCGTTGGTCCCGGTCGCTATTCCATTCAAATTTCACAATCTTTTTTTTCCTCAATTCATAAGAGGAGGATGCAAGTAATTACTTCTCTGATATTAGACGCTAATGATGCTCATTGGCTCATACGTTACTAAAACAATTTCAAATGAGACGCATTCACTAAAGGGGGTTATTAACCTATATTTAAATGTATCTTTCGGCGACAATAATACAGTTTTCTATAATGAGTAATTAGGGATAAAACATTTGCAATTATCGTTGATTACCATTAATGACTCGTAAACTACAAGATGCAAATTGATATTTTTAGTAATTATTTGTCATTCAAGTACTTAAATTTGCATGTATTTGCCCTTTCCTCTAATCAAGGTCTCAGGGCTACTGAACGGATGGCGTAAATTCGACTACAAAATTTTAAAGTATACAGTACTTAAATGAATAAATAAGATATTTGTATAATTATAACATACCTATCTGTGTCACGGAGGTCATCATCAGTCAACCACTCGAGCACGGAGGCGTCGCCATCTTGAGAGGTTCTGGGATCGATTCCCAGTGGGCGCAAACATTTGTGTGATGTATAAAAATAAGTATTGAATTAATTTATTTGTCATCTAAAATCCATGATACATGTGCTAATGCCGTATTAGCACAAGCTAATCAATATAATTATTGTGGGTTAGTTGGTGAATGACATATTTATTATTATTGTTATTTACTTAACATATCGCACTATCAAGAGATTTGGGTATTTTTTGGTAGGTAGGTTAGATCCTTCAGATACAGCTATCTCAATAAGAAATTTTTCTCGATAAGAGTTTTAAAATAAACGAATAATTATTATTGAGACAATAAAAATACAAAATGATTACTTATTATAGGTACAAATAATTCTATGAAAAAAAAATCAATCTGAAGATGAGATTATACATGGGTAATTAATAAACCAATATATAAATGCAATGCAATAAAAATAATTTGTTGTATTACGAATTTAGTTTTAAATACTACATATATAACCATGTGATGACAGTGATTTACTTTGTCCCGAAACGGAGTTAAAATAGATCGAGGGACTATATTATAAGTAATTTATCCTCGGAAAACACTGCGCTATCCATTCGAATACAAATAAAGTAACAATGGAAACAGGTAAATAAACTAATAAAAAGAACCAGCTAAAAACAGCAAACAAACAGCAAAAAACAAGGAAAACCGACAAAAATCATATGACATGATAGAAAAAAATACCACGGGTGTCTATTGTCCGCCCACAATAGAAATTTTCTATTGTTTATTGCAGCTGTCAAAAGGTGACAGGATTAGGTTATTCTTTCTCCTTTACGTTTTCATTGCTATTGATAATAAAAACCCTGGTGATAGGCTAGATAACTTTTATCTAAAGTTATGAAAATAATGTTTAATTCACATAGTATTTAGTACAAGGATCCTAAATATAATAACCAAGTTCAATAAATATAATTATGGGATTGTTGTAGACATTCAATTCAAACATGTTTTATTTTTAAATTTTTATTTCATCTGGCAAAAACGCCGTCGTATTATATATTTTAGATTACAAATAAATTAATTCAATCCTTATTTTTATACATCACACAAATGTTTGCGCCCATTGGGAATCGATCCTAGAACCTCTCAAGATGGCGACGCCTCCGTGCTCAAGTGGTCGACTGATGATGACCTCCGTGACACAGGTTATAATTATACAAATATCTTATTTATTCATTTAAGTAGTGTATACTATAAAATTTTCGAGTCGAATTTACGCCATCCGTTCAGTACCCTGAGTCCTTGATTTGAGGAAAGGGCATTTGATGCAAATTTAGGTACTACAATGACAAATAATTACTACAAATATCAATTTTCATCTTGTAGTTTACGAATCATTAATGGTAATTAACGATAATTACACATTATAGAAAACTGTATTATTTGCGCCGAAAGATACAATTAAATATAGGTTAATTACACCATTAGTGAATGCGTCTTATTTGAAATTATTTTAGTAGCGTATGAGACAATGAGCACTAATCATTAGCGTCTCATATTAGTGAAGTAATTAAATGCATCCTCCTCTAATGAATTGAGAAAAAAAAAGATTGTGAAAATTGAAACATAAATGTAATAAACGCTTATGAACTCTTTGGTCAAAATAGGTACGTTGATAAACTTTTTTTTGGTGTGTAAATGTGTAAATTATACTTATGAAAGCATACATCATTAAACCTTTTTGTATTGACTGACAGAACAAACTTACAACTATTGTTATCACACTTTATGGCAATGGAAATAAGTTCTAGGTACTGTTAATATCGTAAACAAAAAAAAAAATACCACGAATAAGCTTATTGCCAGTCAGCGATTTAGAAACTCCAAGAAAGTTTCTTACAAATGCTTAAAAGTTATTATAAAAAGGTTTAAATATTAGCCATTTACAATGAACTACCTACAAAACAATGACGTCCACTTTTTATAACCTAATCCGCTAATCGCTTGCAGCTGCAATAAACAATGCGTACTGTTTCTGTATTTCCTAGTTAGTAACATTTTAAAGTACCTACCAAAAATATTGCCAATTTGATGATGATTTTTTTTTATTTTATTTAAATATTTTTTCCATATTTATTACAATTAAGGAAACAAAACATAATGAAACCTTTGTATAAACGTTACCACCAATAAAGTACCAAATACCGAGGAAAATGCTGAGAGTAATGTTCGAGATTGACTTTAGCAATTCAAAATAAGTAATTTTCTAGTTAAATATTTATTAAAACTAGTGGATAAATCAAATAATACAATATTTGTGTTGAAAATGTACTTCGTATTAATATGATCTTTCCAATTTGTGTATATTCAAAAAGTTTTTGAGATCCCACTGAGAAAATTCTTTTTTTTTTTTAAGTAAAAAGATACAGGTTTTAAAGAGTGTGTTTAGCTTTACATATGCACATGCGTTAAAATTTTTTAGTAAGTACATATTTAAAAATAATATCAAAACAAAAGCAATACAACAGAAAATTTTTATTATAGGTCTTAACGAAGATATTAGGTTTTTTTTCGCTAAAAACAACATATAATAGAGACATGCTAAGATTGTTTGATGATTGGCACAAGTTAAGAATAACGGAGTTTATATAAAATCACGCCAAACCCTTGTAAGTCACATTGCACATAACCCAATACACCCTTTTATTTTATTTTAGTAAAAATGTATTTACACAAGCAAATAATGCATTCTGCAAAACCGGGACGAGTAGCTAAACTTGCAGTGGGTTTCGCGTGGTATTTTTGAATTCTTAAAGATTAGATTGAGAGGTTGAATTGTAGTTTTACGAAACACAATCTACAATATCTATAATATTATTTCATACATTGACTATCATCTATCTATTGTGAATATAGTTTTCACGACGCGTACCAAAGCTTGTGTAAGGAAAACACCATGAAATTATCAAATCTACCATCTGGCCATGACATTCTGGGTTTTTTAGCTGAGCCTTAATGCTTTAATAAATTATTTTATAGTGCAATTATTTCAGTGTAAGTTTCAGTGTAAAAAAGGAAACTTATAATATTGACAAATAATAATAATCTTTTAGAAAAAACTAACAAAATAGCACCCACAAAAAAATTATATTCTGATCACTTATGAGATATTTAAAAAGCTAATAAGCTTTCTCTGAAGAAACTTATTAAAGTAAGGCATACATTGTAATTGCAAGTTGCAATGCTTCCCGTGTGTATATAAGCTGCGCCCATCACTTTTGAGGCCAGTTGCAGCCGAAGCGCGATACGAGCAGGACGTCCTACTGTGCGTTGCTCTAGACCAGGAGAACATCAAATTATTATTTTATAAAGAAATATATTTTGTCACGGTTATTTTATGTGGTTGGTAAGTTGGTTAATGTATTAGTTGTTATTTTTCTATTGTTATGAATAATGCCATGTTATTTTATTTCTTGTTTTACTGGCCATAATTTAATTTTCATACATTTTATTGTCTAAAAGGTTACAATAATTTTAAATTTTCTGCTTTCCATTAAAAAAGAATCAATGGTTATTATTGCATATTGTGTACCTAATAGTATTAACTCAAGACCGTGTGTTATTTTTTCGGTTTACAAGCTAAAATATTAAGAAGCGGTGATTGTAATAAAACATTTTTTTTTTCATTTTTGTGTGTGCACTCGATATATATTATAATAAATAATACCTATAAAGTAAGTGCGTTCAATCATATGCGTGATCTAACATCCATCAATTAAAATTATACCGTTAACCGATAAATCTCTATTGTGGGTGGAAACGTCATAATTTTTCTTTGCAGCTAGCTAGTGACAAGGTGTTTTTGAATTGATGTAAATGTCGCCAAAGATGACGAGCTCTAGTAATGTTATGTGCATACTCTACTCTTTATTGCACTTGAAAATACATCAAAATTTATGTTACATTACACAGTGAAGTGACGTGTGTGTGTGAAGTGTTTTGTTATATAAAGTGTTAATATATTACACGTTTTATTTTTATTGTTTTGCTAAATTAAACCGGGTCAATATTTTTTACTCTTGACGTTTAATTAACTAGTACCTAAGCCTTATTCTTTTTCAACATTTTCTATAGATGTTAGATTTGAAATCAAAACCATTTTACTAATGATTTTACTTTTGATATTGAAAGCGAAAAATTATGTTTTTTTTTTCATTGCAAAGTGTACAAATCAGTGTCCAATGTGAATAACTATGTTTCTTTATTTAATGAGTATTCAAAATTTTGCTTGTCAAAAACTTGTGACTAAACATGTGTAACGTTTTTTGTACCAACTATTATGTACTTAAAGTGTTTCTTGTATTACTTTTGTGCTTGCTGTTATTCTTCCTTAAGTGAAGATAATCTTTCGACGCATTTTGTCTCAAATCCGTGTTGTCTTGCAATTAAAAAATAATTTGGTATATTTTTTTTTATTGTGGGAGGCAGAAAAACTGTTGTTTAGTGCGAATATTATTTTATCAACGCAAATTATTTTTCATTTCAACGATGCAGTGCTTTTTTATTATTCTATTCATTATGACTATAAAATGTGAAGCGATTTTATCGCTTATTGATGCACAAGATAATTTTTCCTTCAGACTGTATTTTGGATGATTTTGTAGATAAATTCTTACAAGTACTTTAATGATGGTCAAAGACTTTACACTAAAAGTAAGTATATTTCATAATATTTTCATTCAATGAGCGAATGGGATTTATGTATTGCATGTGCGAATGTGATATTTTCTATTTGCATGAGCGAATTGGATTTATGTTTTGTATGTGTGAATGTGATTTTATGTTTTTGCATGAGTGAATGATTTTGGTTTTGGGGATGTAATTCTGTTGTTGCATGTGTGCATGTTACAAAACGTTAATTGGTGGCATGCATATGGTCTTTACAGCAGGTTCTAATTATAATTGATTTTAATTACGTTTAATTTTGATCTGCCATTCTCCAGACCGCTTTGTAGATTTTTCTGGTTGAGTTGGGTATTTCTTGGATTGTCCTTAAAACATAATTATAAAAACATGAATCATATTTGTTAACAACGAATAAATATTTTGGTTTCATTTTGGGTGATTTGTGTTAATTCTTGATGTCTTGTTGTTAACACAATAAAAAATAGCCAAAAATAAATTATTATTTGTCAAATTTTCTTACGTAGTTTTGTTGTTGTAGTAAAGTTTCCTTAAAAAAATATATATTTAAAAAATTGCAATGGGATTTGTTTGGTTCTTTGATTATTTGTTAATTAAGATTGGTTGCAAAAAAAATTAAAAAAAACCCCGACTAAAAAGTTATAAAAACAAATAATCGTCGTCTCATCGGGGGTCCGCTAAGTACCTAAGTACTTTGCTATGTTAGGTATAGAGTGGTCCAGTGACGGGACAAAAGTTTTTATTTTTTATTTTTTTTGGTCGGGAGGTTCTTTTGGTGATTTTATTTTTATTTGTTCTTTTTTGGTTCGGTCGTCTTTTTTAATTACGGAATCAGTTAATAAACAATATTTTAATTTCTTGTGCGTTTACTTAATTTACAAATGTTTTAAAATTTTAAACTTTTTGTAGGTCTAACTAATACTATTAAATTAATGTGGTTCATTTACTCATTGAAATTTTGTGGTTGAATTTATTACTGATGCAGCTTTGGTAATTTGTTTAGGTCGTTTCTTGGATTGTAAGTCAAGGCATTTTCCCGACGAGTCAACTATGACAATTAAATTAGATAATTTTGCTGTTGATATTTGGGTGGATTTATAGTGGTTGTATTTTTAAATAAATGAAAATATAAATTAATACAAATTGAAAAAGAAACAATTTCCAGCACAAAAAAACAACAAATTTCTTCTACAAAAATACTACGGCGGCGCTTATTAGTGTGTTGTTTGTTTACTTCTATAGTTTTATCTGTTGTTTGACTGAAAATAAATATATTATTATTTAAAAGAGGAACCTAAATATATATTTATTAAAAATAAAAATTTATGCAAAAAATTTTTGGTCCTGGGTTTTTCTTTTGGTTATATTTCTAAGTAATTGTGATGTTTTTTGGTTGATGTTGTTTTTGAGCTAAGATAAAAGGAGAAAAATGTATATAACAAAAACAAAGAAAAAAACATGATAAAATTATTGTTCTATTTTTTTGTTTGGATTCTTTTGTTTCTATTTTTGTAATTTGTGTCCTATTTATAGATTGTTTTTCTTAATCAAGCCTTTGTTCAATTCAATTCAAATTCAAACGTTTATTCACTTTAAACTATAAAGGTGGTACAATTTTTAAGTCCGCACGTTTTGCTAACAGCATGATAGCATGTGAATGTAATACAATAACATAATTAAATAACTTACAAATGAATTGTCAACATTTTAAAATAGCAAGTAAAAATAGCAAGTTTTGAATGTAACAACTATTATTTTGTTGATTTATGGCAGTTTTCTTGCGATTTGATTATTTATTTTGGTAATTTGGCGTGTTCTTCTTTGAATTTTATTTGTTTTTTTTTGTTTGGATTATTTAATTATTTTATTTCCATTATTGATTTTCTTTTCCTTGTTTTTTTGTTTCTTTTAATTAGGTTGACTTTCTTAATAACTACAGTTAGTATGATAATTTGGCAACTTTTGTTGCTTAAAATTTTTTTTTTTCAATTGGATGTAATTGATTTTTAAATATTTTCAAAAGTATTATATATTTTTAAATAGTTTCAAAAGTACAGAAAAAAAACTTTAAAAAAAAATTTTGGTTTAATAAAGTTTTCGGCATTTTTTGGTTTGGTATTTATTTGTTCTTTAACCGGACTCATTACAGGCTTTTCAATACGAACCCTGTGACAAGTCCGATTAAACAAGATAAAACTTTGCGTATGTTTATTTTTATTTTTTGCTTTTTAAACACTTTTTGATAATTTATTGTTGATCAGTTTATGGTGTTGTTATTTTTTGGTTCCTTTTCTTTTGACTAGCCAAATAATATAAATAAAGCCGGTTTCTTTATTTACTTATTATTGTTTATAATGGAAAAAAAAATTCGGCAAAATTTTGCAACGAAACAGTTACTGTCCCATTAGAAAGTAGGAACAAAAAATACCACGGCTGTGTTTCTCAGCATATTGTTCATTTTGACTAAATAGTCATCCGTTTCATCATGGGTATTTTCGAACACAATAGATGGAAACACTGAAATCCACTATCCTTTACTCTTTTTGCTTAACGTCGTCGTCTCTAGCAAACCTTTCCTTTAATTCTTTTACTGCCTTCATATAATTTTCTGCGGAAGGCGGGTAACTTTCCACCAGTGCCCTGGCCTTAGAGTTCTCGACGGTTGCCTGCATCAAATATTGATATTTGTCAACGGCATCAATACTAGCATCGGTATGGATTTTTTCAAATTGACCCCAAAATATAATCCAATTTTTAACATTACCGTCGAATTTTCGTAGCTCTATCCTAGGCAGCTGGAAGCGACGATGATCTGTGCCGGTGTGCGAACGAACGGTCTCTTCATCACATGTTAAAGCAGGTTCATTTCTGAACTTTTCGTAAGCAGACGATACCTCTAACCAAGACAGCCTGTAAGAATCAGAGCTCTGGAGGTCCACATAAATATCATCTTCGGAAGCAGACGCCTCCAAAAACCACTGATCCTTAATCTGATCTTCCAACTTGGCCAGAGTATCGGCCCTTTCTCTACATAACATGTAAATGCTACTTACAGCGTCGTCGTTTTCTTTAATTGCCCGTCGTAACTTTTTCTCATTCTCGGTATACATACGGCGCAATACTTTTCGCTGTTTCTTAAGCATCTCCATTTTAAACGAAAAATAAAAATAATAGTCACGGTCGCCAGATGTTGAATTTGTACTGATATGAATAAAAAACTATAAAATAAAGAAAACCGAACTGTTCGCACGTATATATTTTCACAGACAGACGACAAATGTCAAACAAAAAACAAACACTTATCAAAAAAGAAAAATAAAGGAAAACGTAAGAAAGGAGTTTCTTACATCGGTATCTACCATGTTCCAACTTTAAACAGCAACTCAATAAAAGCGCGATTCCTTCCATGTTTTCTCTTTGTTGTTTTGTAATTTTTTTGGTGTTTTCTGCAATATTGTTTGTTTTCATGTTTTTCTGCTCCTTTTCCTGGAATTTTGTGTTTGGTGTTTTCTCTAAACTTTTGTGTTTTTCAAACGAGTGCCCATGTTTGTAAGTACCAAATTTTTTCAAATATTATTTTTAACGTTTATAATAATAATAATGCATAGTAGTAAAATTAAGGAATTTACTCACCTACAGTAATAGGATATTGCCTACTGAATACGTTCTTGTCTTCCTTGCTGTTGCGATACCTGCCGTTGATATAAAAGCTGCGCCCGACCCGTAGCGAACCAGTCACAGTCAAGGTGCGACACGAGACAGGCCGCTCGCTCGGGTTTCTAACGCTCGAACAACGTATTATATATACGTGTTCTAATTCTCGTAGTGTTTTGTTTAAGCGGCAGACTAAACGTTATTTAACGGTTATGCAATGTGTTGTGAGTGAGATAATAGCTTGGTTTTTTAATAAACTTGATCAGTTTACTTCAGATGGCAAGTGAGTACCAATTTTATATTAATCTACTTCATTTTGAATTTTGTGTGACAACGTCAAGGATGTGATGTGTGCAAAGTGTAGTGGAAGTTAAAAGAGCCTGTTCTTCCAATATCAGATGTGAAGCCAGTAACTAGTTTATAACAATATTTTTTGATTGTGATGGTGGCACCGCCAGTACAGAACATGAGGTGATCGAGTCCCTTTTCATACAATTCATGTATTTTTTTTTCATTTTAGCATTTTTAGTGAAAGTTATAAAAGCACGTTATGTGGTAAGTGGTTGTAACTGACAAGTGAGAAGTTAAATTATTTAAATTTACCTTTATATAACTTTTTATTAGTGATCAAAGTGTTGAATCAATAATTTTTTGTGTAGTGCGGAGAGTGACATATACCAACAAATTGTAATTCATTATTTTGTTAACATTTCATTTACTTTTATGGGTTTTCTAACTATAAGTTTTGCAAATGCGCATCCGTTTCTTTTATATATATATTGCCGTTTATTGAGGATTTACGGATAATAATTTGTTTGGTTTATTTTACAGTAAATAAGGTATTATTTTGAGCAGTGTTGCGAGTAATAATAAGCCAACATGCATACTCTTGCCACCAGTTCTTGCAATTTGTGATTATTACACCACATTTACAATACAGGTGTTATTTGAGTTCCTTAATCATAATGATTTCACTTTATTTTATGATTTTTTGTGACGACGATAAAAATGTGATTTAGTGCAAAATTTTGTGTAATGAGAGAGCCAAATCGCAATATCCGATGCCAGGTGAGTACCTTTTATAAATATTACTCATATATTTTCCATTAAATATTGAATAACGTGTTATTTTGTTCAGTGTTGTACCAGTATATTATTGTATTTGTGATTATCGCTGTTTTTTATTTTACTTTTATTGTGCTTTGAGTTATATATCATTGACCTATTCTTTCAACGAGATTGCAATGAAAGAATAACATGATTTTTTGTCCATTTCTTTTAAATTTATTTAAGGATTTCTCGTGATACTTTTGGAATGACGATTGAGATTTTAACGGTTGGAACGCCAATAAAATCGATTTCTGACACTGACAATAATTTGTGACGACCTGAATTTACAGTGCTTACAGCCTTGCCCTCAATATTATTTCTATTGGCTGGCAATTTTCGTGGATTGCGTGGTGGTGATTTTTTAGCAAAGCGGCAGATATTGAAAAGTGTTGAGTGATATGACTGCCTGTATTTTTACAGAATCGCAATGTGAGGTGTAATGTTAATATCCAAATTATCTTAAACTTCCATATTTGCTTATTGAACAATGTGTTATTGTGTGCAGTGCTGTTTGTGATATACCATCACTAGTTAATGTGATGATTTGTAATGATAAATGTTCACCACCATTATTCCACCGATATTGGATTGATTTTCCATTATCAGTGGACGGCAAGTGTTTGGGTGATGAATTTTCAGATATTCTGTGGAATCCATCGTTATCATATTTTTTCTTTGCAGCTAGCTAGTGACAAGGTGTTTTGAAATGATGTAAATGTCGCCAAAGATGACGAGCTCTAGTAATGTTATGTGCATACTCTACTCTTTATTGCACTTGAAAATACATCAAAATTTATGTTACATTACACAGTGAAGTGACGTGTGTGTGTGAAGTGTTTTGTTATATAAAGTGTTAATATATTACACGTTTTATTTTTATTGTTTTGCTAAATAAACCCGGTTCAATATTTTTTACTCTTGATGTTTAATTAACTAGTACCTAAGCCTTATTCTTTTTCAACATTTTCTATAGATGTTAGATTTGAAAACAAAACCATTTTACTAATGATTCTACCGCTTTTACTTTTGATATTGAAAGCGAAAAATTATGTTTTTTTTTCATTGCAAAGTGTACAAATCAGTGTCCAATGTGAATAACTATGTTTCTTTATTTATTGAGTATGAATATTATAAAGACTTGTTATGCTAAGTTTCAAAATTTTGCTTGTCAAAAACTTGTGACTAAACATGTGTAACGTTTTTTGTACCAACTATTATGTACTTAAAGTGTTTCTTGTATTACTTTTGTGCTTGCTGTTATTCTTCCTTAAGTGAAGATAATCTTTCGACGCATTTTGTCTCAAATCCGTGTTGCCTTGCAATTAAAAAATAATTTGGTATATTTTTTTTTATTGTGGGAGGCAGAAAAACTGTTGTTTAGTGCGAATATTATTTTATCAACGCAAATTATTTTTCATTTCAACGATGCAGTGCTTTTTTATTATTCTATTCATTATGACTATAAAATGTGAAGCGATTTTATCGCTTATTGATGCACAAGATAATTTTTCCTTCAGACTGTATTTTGGATGATTTTGTAGATAAATTCTTACAAGTACTTTAATGATGGTCAAAGACTTTACACTAAAATTAAGTATATTTCATAATATTTTCATTCAATGAGCGAATGGGATTTATGTATTGCATGTGCGAATGTGATCTTTTCTATTTGCATGAGCGAATGGGATTTATGTTTTGTATGTGTGAATGTGATTTTATGTTTTTGCATGAGTGAATGATTTTGGTTTTGGGGATGTAATTCTGTTGTTGCATGTGTGCATGTTACAAAACGTTAATTGGTGGCATGCATATGGTCTTTACAGCAGGTTCTAATTATAATTGATTTTAATTACGTTTAATTTTGATCTGCCATTCTCCAGACCGCTTTGTAGATTTTTCTGGTTAAGTTGGGTATTTCTTGGATTGTCCTTAAAACATAATTATAAAAACATGAATCATATTTGTTAACAACGAATAAATATTTTGGTTTCATTTTGGGTGATTTGTGTTAATTCTTGATGTCTTGTTGTTAACACAATAAAAAATAGCCAAAAATAAATTATTATTTGTCAAATTTTCTTACGTAGTTTTGTTGTTGTAGTAAAGTTTTCTTAAAAAAATATATATTTAAAAAATTGCAATGGGATTTGTTTGGTTCTTTGATTATTTGTTAATTAAGATTGGTTGCAAAAAAAATTAAAAAAAACCCCGACTAAAAAGTTATAAAAACAAATAATCGTCGTCTCATCGGGGGTCCGCTAAGTACCTAAGTACTTTGCTGTGTTAGGTATAGAGTGGTCCAGTGACGGGACAAAAGTTTTTATTTTTTATTTTTTTTGGTCGGGAGGTTCTTTTGGTGATTTTATTTTTATTTGTTTTCTTTTTTGGTTCGGTCGTCTTTTTTAATTACGGAATTAGTTAATAAACAATATTTTAATTTCTTGTGCGTTTACTTAATTTACAAATGTTTTAAAATTTTAAACTTTTTATAGGTCTAACTAATACTATTAAATTAATGTGGTTCATTTACTCATTGAAATTTTGTGGTTGAATTTATTACTGATGCAGCTTTGGTAATTTGTTTAGGTCGTTTCTTGAATTGTAAGTCAAGGCATTTTCCCGACGAGAGTCAACTATGACAATTAAATTAGATAATTTTGCTGTTGATATTTGGGTGGATTTATAGTGGTTGTATTTTTAAATAAATGAAAATATAAATTAATACAAATTGAAAAAGAAACAATTTCCAGCACAAAAAAACAACAAATTTCTTCTACAAAAATACTACGGCGGCGCTTATTAGTGTGTTGTTTGTTTACTTCTATAGTTTTATCTGTTGTTTGACTGAAAATAAATATATTATTATTTAAAAAAGGAACCTAAATATATATTTATTAAAAATAAAAATTTATGAAAAAAATTTTTGGTCCTGGGTTTTTCTTTTGGTTATATTTCTAAGTAATTGTGATGTTTTTTGGTTGATGTTGTTTTTGAGCTAAGATAAAAGGAGAAAAATGTATATAACAAAAACAAAGAAAAAAACATGATAAAATTATTGTTCTATTTTTTTTGTTTGGATTCTTTTGTTTCTATTTTTGTAATTTGTGTCCTATTTATAGATTGTTTTTCTTAATCAAGCCTTTGTTCAATTCAATTCAAATTCAAACGTTTATTCACTTAAAACTATAAGGTGGTACAATTTTTAAGTCCGCACGTTTTGCTAACAGCATGATAGCATGTGAATGTAATACAATAACATAATTAAATAACTTACAAATGAATTGTCAACATTTTAAAATAGCAAGTAAAAATAGCAAGTTTTGAATGTAACAACTATTATTTTGTTGATTTATGGCAGTTTTCTTGCGATTTGATTATTTATTTTGGTAATTTGGCGTGTTCTTCTTTGAATTTTATTTGTTTTTTTTTGTTTGGATTATTAAATTATTTTATTTCCATTATTGATTTTCTTTTCCTTGTTTTTTTGTTTCTTTTAATTAGGTTGACTTTCTTAATAACTACAGTTAGTATGATAATTTGGCAACTTTTGTTGCTTAAAATTTTTTTTTTTCAATTGGATGTAATTGATTTTTAAATATTTTCAAAAGTATTATATATTTTTAAATAGTTTCAAAAGTACAGAAAAAAAACTTTAAAAAAAAATTTCGGTTTAATAAACTTTTCGGCATTTTTTGGTTTGGTATTTATTTGTTCTTTAACCGGACTCATTACAGGCTTTTCAATACGAACCCTGTGACAAGTCCGATTAAACAAGATAAAACTTTGCGTATGTTTATTTTTATTTTTTGCTTTTTAAACACTTTTTGATAATTTATTGTTGATCAGTTTATGGTGTTGTTATTTTTTGGTTCCTTTTCTTTTGACTAGCCAAATAATATAAATAAAGCCGGTTTCTTTATTTACTTATTATTGTTTATAATGGAAAAAAAAATTCGGCAAAATTTTGCAACGAAACAGTTACTGTCCCATTAGAAAGTAGGAACAAAAAATACCACGGCTGTGTTTCTCAGCATATTGTTCATTTTGACTAAATAGTCATCCGTTTCATCATGGGTATTTTCGAACACAATAGATGGAAACACTGAAATCCACTATCCTTTACTCTTTTTGCTTAACGGTATCTACCATGTTCCAACTTTAAACAGCAACTCAATAAAAGCGCGATTCCTTCCATGTTTTCTCTTTGTTGTTTTGTAATTCTTTTGGTGTTTTCTGCAATATTGTTTGTTTTCATGTTTTTCTGCTCCTTTTCCTGGAATTTTGTGTTTGGTGTTTTCTCTAAACTTTTGTGTTTTTCAAACGAGTGCCCATGTTTGTAAGTACCAAATTTTTTCAAATATTATTTTTAACGTTTATAATAATAATAATGCATAGTAGTAAAATTAAGGAATTTACTCACCTACAGTAATAGGATATTGCCTACTGAATACGTTCTTGTCTTCCTTGCTGTTGCGATACCTGCCGTTGATATAAAAGCTGCGCCCGACCCGTAGCGAACCAGTCACAGTCAAGGTGCGACACGAGACAGGCCGCTCGCTCGGGTTTCTAACGCTCGAACAACGTATTATATATACGTGTTCTAATTCTCGTAGCGTTTTGTTTAAGCGGCAGACTAAACGTTATTTAACGGTTATGCAATGTGTTGTGAGTGAGATAATAGCTTGGTTTTTTAATAAACTTGATCAGTTTACTTCAGATGGCAAGTGAGTACCAATTTTATATTAATCTACTTCATTTTGAATTTTGTGTGACAACGTCAAGGATGTGATGTGTGCAAAGTGTAGTGGAAGTTAAAAGAGCCTGTTCTTCCAATATCAGATGTGAAGCCAGTAACTAGTTTATAACAATATTTTTTGATTGTGATGGTGGCACCGCCAGTACAGAACATGAGGTGATCGAGTCCCTTTTCATACAATTCATGTATTTTTTTTTCATTTTAGCATTTTTAGTGAAAGTTATAAAAGCACGTTATGTGGTAAGTGGTTGTAACTGACAAGTGAGAAGTTAAATTATTTAAATTTACCTTTATATAACTTTTTATTAGTGATCAAAGTGTTGAATCAATAATTTTTTGTGTAGTGCTGTGAGTGACATATACCAACAAATTGTAATTCATTATTTTGTTAACATTTCATTTACTTTTATGGGTTTTCTAACTATAAGTTTTGCAAATGCGCATCCGTTTCTTTTATATATATATTGCCGTTTATTGAGGATTTACGGATAATAATTTGTTTGGTTTATTTTACAGTAAATAAGGTATTATTTTGAGCAGTGTTGCGAGTAATAATAAGCCAACATGCATACTCTTGCCACCAGTTCTTGCAATTTGTGATTATTACACCACATTTACAATACAGGTGTTATTTGAGTTCCTTAATCATAATGATTTCACTTTATTTTATGATTTTTTGTGACGACGATAAAAATGTGATTTAGTGCAAAATTTTGTGTAATGAGAGAGCCAAATCGCAATATCCGATGCCAGGTGAGTACCTTTTATAAATATTACTCATATATTTTCCATTAAATATTGAATAACGTGTTATTTTGTTCAGTGTTGTACCAGTATATTATTGTATTTGTGATTATCGCTGTTTTTTATTTTACTTTTATTGTGCTTTGAGTTATATATCATTGACCTATTCTTTCAACGAGATTGCAATGAAAGAATAACATGATTTTTTGTCCATTTCTTTTAAATTTATTTAAGGATTTCTCGTGATACTTTTGGAATGACGATTGAGATTTTAACGGTTGGAACGCCAATAAAATCGATTTCTGACACTGACAATAATTTGTGACGACCTGAATTTACAGTGCTTACAGCCTTGCCCTCAATATTATTTCTATTGGCTGGCAATTTTCGTGGATTGCGTGGTGGTGATTTTTTAGCAAAGCGGCAGATATTGAAAAGTGTTGAGTGATATGACTGCCTGTATTTTTACAGAATCGCAATGTGAGGTGTAATGTTAATATCCAAATTATCTTAAACTTCCATATTTGCTTATTGAACAATGTGTTATTGTGTGCAGTGCTGTTTGTGATATACCATCACTAGTTAATGTGATGATTTGTAATGATAAATGTTCACCACCATTATACCACCGATATTGAATTTGATTTTCCATTATCAGTGGACGGCAAGTGTTTGGGTGATGAATTTTCAGATATTCTGTGGAATCCATCGTTATCATATTTTTTCTTTGCAGCTAGCTAGTGACAAGGTGTTTTGAAATGATGTAAATGTCGCCAAAGATGACGAGCTCTAGTAATGTTATGTGCATACTCTACTCTTTATTGCACTTGAAAATACATCAAAATTTATGTTACATTACACAGTGAAGTGACGTGTGTGTGTGTGTGTGTGAAGTGTTTTGTTATATAAAGTGTTAATATATTACACGTTTTATTTTTATTGTTTTGCTAAATAAACCCGGTTCAATATTTTTTACTCTTGATGTTTAATTAACTAGTACCTAAGCCTTATTCTTTTTCAACATTTTCTATAGATGTTAGATTTGAAACAAAACCATTTTACTAATGATTCTACCGCTTTTACTTTTGATATTGAAAGCGAAAAATTATGTTTTTTTTTTCATTGCAAAGTGTACAAATCAGTGTCCAATGTGAATAACTATGTTTCTTTATTTATTGAGTATTCAAAATTTTGCTTGTCAAAAACTTGTGACTAAACATGTGTAACGTTTTTTGTACCAACTATTATGTACTTAAAGTGTTTCTTGTATTACTTTTGTGCTTGCTGTTATTCTTCCTTAAGTGAAGATAATCTTTCGACGCATTTTGTCTCAAATCCGTGTTGTCTTGCAATTAAAAAATAATTTGGTATATTTTTTTTTATTGTGGGAGGCAGAAAAACTGTTGTTTAGTGCGAATATTATTTTATCAACGCAAATTATTTTTCATTTCAACGATGCAGTGCTTTTTTATTATTCTATTCATTATGACTATAAAATGTGAAGCGATTTTATCGCTTATTGATGCACAAAATAATTTTTCCTTCAGACTGTATTTTGGATGATTTTGTAGATAAATTCTTACAAGTACTTTAATGATGGTCAAAGACTTTACACTAAAAGTAAGTATATTTCATAATATTTTCATTCAATGAGCGAATGGGATTTATGTATTGCATGTGCGAATGTGATATTTTCTATTTGCATGAGCGAATGGGATTTATGTTTTGTATGTGTGAATGTGATTTTATGTTTTTGCATGAGTGAATGATTTTGGTTTTGGGGATGTAATTCTGTTGTTGCATGTGTGCATGTTACAAAACGTTAATTGGTGGCATGCATATGGTCTTTACAGCAGGTTCTAATTATAATTGATTTTAATTACGTTTAATTTTGATCTGCCATTCTCCAGACCGCTTTGTAGATTTTTCTGGTTGAGTTGGGTATTTCTTGGATTGTCCTTAAAACATAATTATAAAAACATGAATCATATTTGTTAACAACGAATAAATATTTTGGTTTCATTTTGGGTGATTTGTGTTAATTCTTGATGTCTTGTTGTTAACACAATAAAAAATAGCCAAAAATAAATTATTATTTGTCAAATTTTCTTACGTAGTTTTGTTGTTGTAGTAAAGTTTCCTTAAAAAAATATATATTTAAAAAATTGCAATGGGATTTGTTTGGTTCTTTGATTATTTGTTAATTAAGATTGGTTGCAAAAAAATTAAAAAAAACCCCGACTAAAAAGTTATAAAAACAAATAATCGTCGTCTCATCGGGGGTCCGCTAAGTACCTAAGTACTTTGCTGTGTTAGGTATAGAGTGGTCCAGTGACGGGACAAAAGTTTTTATTTTTTATTTTTTTTGGTCGGGAGGTTCTTTTGGTGATTTTATTTTTATTTGTTCTTTTTTGGTTCGGTCGTCTTTTTTAATTACGGAATCAGTTAATAAACAATATTTTAATTTCTTGTGCGTTTACTTAATTTACAAATGTTTTAAAATTTTAAACTTTTTATAGGTCTAACTAATACTATTAAATTAATGTGGTTCATTTACTCATTGAAATTTTGTGGTTGAATTTATTACTGATGCAGCTTTGGTAATTTGTTTAGGTCGTTTCTTGGATTGTAAGTCAAGGCATTTTCCCGACGAGTCAACTATGACAATTAAATTAGATAATTTTGCTGTTGATATTTGGGTGGATTTATAGTGGTTGTATTTTTAAATAAATGAAAATATAAATTAATACAAATTGAAAAAGAAACAATTTCCAGCACAAAAAAACAACAAATTTCTTCTACAAAAATACTACGGCGGCGCTTATTAGTGTGTTGTTTGTTTACTTCTATAGTTTTATCTGTTGTTTGACTGAAAATAAATATATTATTATTTAAAAAAGGAACCTAAATATATATTTATTAAAAATAAAAATTTATGAAAAAAATTTTTGGTCCTGGGTTTTTCTTTTGGTTATATTTCTAAGTAATTGTGATGTTTTTTGGTTGATGTTGTTTTTGAGCTAAGATAAAAGGAGAAAAATGTATATAACAAAAACAAAGAAAAAAACATGATAAAATTATTGTTCTATTTTTTTTGTTTGGATTCTTTTGTTTCTATTTTTGTAATTTGTGTCCTATTTATAGATTGTTTTTCTTAATCAAGCCTTTGTTCAATTCAATTCAAATTCAAACGTTTATTCACTTTAAACTATAAAGGTGGTACAATTTTTAAGTCCGCACGTTTTGCTAACAGCATGATAGCATGTGAATGTAATACAATAACATAATTAAATAACTTACAAATGAATTGTCAACATTTTAAAATAGCAAGTAAAAATAGCAAGTTTTGAATGTAACAACTATTATTTTGTTGATTTATGGCAGTTTTCTTGCGATTTGATTATTTATTTTGGTAATTTGGCGTGTTCTTCTTTGAATTTTATTTGTTTTTTTTTGTTTGGATTATTTAATTATTTTATTTCCATTATTGATTTTCTTTTCCTTGTTTTTTTGTTTCTTTTAATTAGGTTGACTTTCTTAATAACTACAGTTAGTATGATAATTTGGCAACTTTTGTTGCTTAAAATTTTTTTTTTTCAATTGGATGTAATTGATTTTTAAATATTTTCAAAAGTATTATATATTTTTAAATAGTTTCAAAAGTACAGAAAAAAAACTTTAAAAAAAATTTTCGGTTTAATAAGGTTTTCGGCATTTTTTGGTTTGGTATTTATTTGTTCTTTAACCGGACTCATTACAGGCTTTTCAATACGAACCCTGTGACAAGTCCGATTAAACAAGATAAAACTTTGCGTATGGTTATTTTTATTTTTTGCTTTTTAAACACTTTTTGATAATTTATTGTTGATCAGTTTATGGTGTTGTTATTTTTTGGTTCCTTTTCTTCTGACTAGCCAAATAATATAAATGAAGCCGGTTTCTTTATTTACTTATTATTGTTTATAATGGAAAAAAAAATTCGGCAAAATTTTGCAACGAAACAGTTACTGTCCCATTAGAAAGTAGGAACAAAAAATACCACGGCTGTGTTTCTCAGCATATTGTTCATTTTGACTAAATAGTCATCCGTTTCATCATGGGTATTTTCGAACACAATAGATGGAAACACTGAAATCCACTATCCTTTACTCTTTTTGCTTAACGGTATCTACCATGTTCCAACTTTAAACAGCAACTCAATAAAAGCGCGATTCCTTCCATGTTTTCTCTTTGTTGTTTTGTAATTTTTTTGGTGTTTTCTGCAATATTGTTTGTTTTCATGTTTTTCTGCTCCTTTTCCTGGAATTTTGTGTTTGGTGTTTTCTCTAAACTTTTGTGTTTTTCAAACGAGTGCCCATGTTTGTAAGTACCAAATTTTTTCAAATATTATTTTTAACGTTTATAATAATAATAATGCATAGTAGTAAAATTAAGGAATTTACTCACCTACAGTAATAGGATATTGCCTACTGAATACGTTCTTGTCTTCCTTGCTGTTGCGATACCTGCCGTTGATATAAAAGCTGCGCCCGACCCGTAGCGAACCAGTCACAGTCAAGGTGCGACACGAGACAGGCCGCTCGCTCGGGTTTCTAACGCTCGAACAACGTATTATATATACGTGTTCTAATTCTCGTAGTGTTTTGTTTAAGCGGCAGACTAAACGTTATTTAACGGTTATGCAATGTGTTGTGAGTGAGATAATAGCTTGGTTTTTTAATAAACTTGATCAGTTTACTTCAGATGTCAAGTGAGTACCAATTTTATATTAATCTACTTCATTTTGAATTTTGTGTGACAACGTCAAGGATGTGATGTGTGCAAAGTGTAGTGGAAGTTAAAAGAGCCTGTTCTTCCAATATCAGATGTGAAGCCAGTAACTAGTTTATAACAATATTTTTTGATTGTGATGGTGGCACCGCCAGTACAGAACATGAGGTGATCGAGTCCCTTTTCATACAATTCATGTATTTTTTTTTCATTTTAGCATTTTTAGTGAAAGTTATAAAAGCACGTTATGTGGTAAGTGGTTGTAACTGACAAGTGAGAAGTTAAATTATTTAAATTTACCTTTATATAACTTTTTATTAGTGATCAAAGTGTTGAATCAATAATTTTTTGTGTAGTGCTGTGAGTGACATATACCAACAAATTGTAATTCATTATTTTGTTAACATTTCATTTACTTTTATGGGTTTTCTAACTATAAGTTTTGCAAATGCGCATCCGTTTCTTTTATATATATATTGCCGTTTATTGAGGATTTACGGATAATAATTTGTTTGGTTTATTTTACAGTAAATAAGGTATTATTTTGAGCAGTGTTGCGAGTAATAATAAGCCAACATGCATACTCTTGCCACCAGTTCTTGCAATTTGTGATTATTACACCACATTTACAATACAGGTGTTATTTGAGTTCCTTAATCATATTGATTTCACTTTATTTTATGATTTTTTGTGACGACGATAAAAATGTGATTTAGTGCAAAATTTTGTGTATTGAGAGAGCCAAATCGCAATATCCGATGCCAGGTGAGTACCTTTTATAAATATTACTCATATATTTTCCATTAAATATTGAATAACGTGTTATTTTGTTCAGTGTTGTACCAGTATATTATTGTATTTGTGATTATCGCTGTTTTTTATTTTACTTTTATTGTGCTTTGAGTTATATATCTTTCACCTATTCTTTCAACGAGATTGCAATGAAAGAATAACATGATTTTTTGTCCATTTCTTTTAAATTTATTTAAGGATTTCTCGTGATACTTTTGGAATGACGATTGAGATTTTAACGGTTGGAACGCCAATAAAATCGATTTCTGACACTGACAATAATTTGTGACGACCTGAATTTACAGTGCTTACAGCCTTGCCCTCAATATTATTTCTATTGGCTGGCAATTTTCGTGGATTGCGTGGTGGTGATTTTTTAGCAAAGCGGCAGATATTGAAAAGTGTTGAGTGATATGACTGCCTGTATTTTTACAGAATCGCAATGTGAGGTGTAATGTTAATATCCAAATTATCTTAAACTTCCATATTTGCTTATTGAACAATGTGTTATTGTGTGCAGTGCTGTTTGTGATATACCATCACTAGTTAATGTGATGATTTGTAATGATAAATGTTCACCACCATTATACCACCGATATTGAATTTGATTTTCCATTATCAGTGGACGGCAAGTGTTTGGGTGATGAATTTTCAGATATTCTGTGGAATCCATCGTTATCATATTTTTTCTTTGCAGCTAGCTAGTGACAAGGTGTTTTGAAATGATGTAAATGTCGCCAAAGATGACGAGCTCTAGTAATGTTATGTGCATACTCTACTCTTTATTGCACTTGAAAATACATCAAAATTTATGTTACATTACACAGTGAAGTGACGTGTGTGTGTGTGTGTGTGAAGTGTTTTGTTATATAAAGTGTTAATATATTACACGTTTTATTTTTATTGTTTTGCTAAATAAACCCGGTTCAATATTTTTTACTCTTGATGTTTAATTAACTAGTACCTAAGCCTTATTCTTTTTCAACATTTTCTATAGATGTTAGATTTGAAACAAAACCATTTTACTAATGATTCTACCGCTTTTACTTTTGATATTGAAAGCGAAAAATTATGTTTTTTTTTTCATTGCAAAGTGTACAAATCAGTGTCCAATGTGAATAACTATGTTTCTTTATTTATTGAGTATTCAAAATTTTGCTTGTCAAAAACTTGTGACTAAACATGTGTAACGTTTTTTGTACCAACTATTATGTACTTAAAGTGTTTCTTGTATTACTTTTGTGCTTGCTGTTATTCTTCCTTAAGTGAAGATAATCTTTCGACGCATTTTGTCTCAAATCCGTGTTGTCTTGCAATTAAAAAATAATTTGGTATATTTTTTTTTATTGTGGGAGGCAGAAAAACTGTTGTTTAGTGCGAATATTATTTTATCAACGCAAATTATTTTTCATTTCAACGATGCAGTGCTTTTTTATTATTCTATTCATTATGACTATAAAATGTGAAGCGATTTTATCGCTTATTGATGCACAAAATAATTTTTCCTTCAGACTGTATTTTGGATGATTTTGTAGATAAATTCTTACAAGTACTTTAATGATGGTCAAAGACTTTACACTAAAAGTAAGTATATTTCATAATATTTTCATTCAATGAGCGAATGGGATTTATGTATTGCATGTGCGAATGTGATATTTTCTATTTGCATGAGCGAATGGGATTTATGTTTTGTATGTGTGAATGTGATTTTATGTTTTTGCATGAGTGAATGATTTTGGTTTTGGGGATGTAATTCTGTTGTTGCATGTGTGCATGTTACAAAACGTTAATTGGTGGCATGCATATGGTCTTTACAGCAGGTTCTAATTATAATTGATTTTAATTACGTTTAATTTTGATCTGCCATTCTCCAGACCGCTTTGTAGATTTTTCTGGTTGAGTTGGGTATTTCTTGGATTGTCCTTAAAACATAATTATAAAAACATGAATCATATTTGTTAACAACGAATAAATATTTTGGTTTCATTTTGGGTGATTTGTGTTAATTCTTGATGTCTTGTTGTTAACACAATAAAAAATAGCCAAAAATAAATTATTATTTGTCAAATTTTCTTACGTAGTTTTGTTGTTGTAGTAAAGTTTCCTTAAAAAAATATATATTTAAAAAATTGCAATGGGATTTGTTTGGTTCTTTGATTATTTGTTAATTAAGATTGGTTGCAAAAAAATTAAAAAAAACCCCGACTAAAAAGTTATAAAAACAAATAATCGTCGTCTCATCGGGGGTCCGCTAAGTACCTAAGTACTTTGCTGTGTTAGGTATAGAGTGGTCCAGTGACGGGACAAAAGTTTTTATTTTTTATTTTTTTTGGTCGGGAGGTTCTTTTGGTGATTTTATTTTTATTTGTTCTTTTTTGGTTCGGTCGTCTTTTTTAATTACGGAATCAGTTAATAAACAATATTTTAATTTCTTGTGCGTTTACTTAATTTACAAATGTTTTAAAATTTTAAACTTTTTATAGGTCTAACTAATACTATTAAATTAATGTGGTTCATTTACTCATTGAAATTTTGTGGTTGAATTTATTACTGATGCAGCTTTGGTAATTTGTTTAGGTCGTTTCTTGAATTGTAAGTCAAGGCATTTTCCCGACGAGAGTCAACTATGACAATTAAATTAGATAATTTTGCTGTTGATATTTGGGTGGATTTATAGTGGTTGTATTTTTAAATAAATGAAAATATAAATTAATACAAATTGAAAAAGAAACAATTTCCAGCACAAAAAAACAACAAATTTCTTCTACAAAAATACTACGGCGGCGCTTATTAGTGTGTTGTTTGTTTACTTCTATAGTTTTATCTGTTGTTTGACTGAAAATAAATATATTATTATTTAAAAAAGGAACCTAAATATATATTTATTAAAAATAAAAATTTATGAAAAAAATTTTTGGTCCTGGGTTTTTCTTTTGGTTATATTTCTAAGTAATTGTGATGTTTTTTGGTTGATGTTGTTTTTGAGCTAAGATAAAAGGAGAAAAATGTATATAACAAAAACAAAGAAAAAAACATGATAAAATTATTGTTCTATTTTTTTTGTTTGGATTCTTTTGTTTCTATTTTTGTAATTTGTGTCCTATTTATAGATTGTTTTTCTTAATCAAGCCTTTGTTCAATTCAATTCAAATTCAAACGTTTATTCACTTTAAACTATAAAGGTGGTACAATTTTTAAGTCCGCACGTTTTGCTAACAGCATGATAGCATGTGAATGTAATACAATAACATAATTAAATAACTTACAAATGAATTGTCAACATTTTAAAATAGCAAGTAAAAATAGCAAGTTTTGAATGTAACAACTATTATTTTGTTGATTTATGGCAGTTTTCTTGCGATTTGATTATTTATTTTGGTAATTTGGCGTGTTCTTCTTTGAATTTTATTTGTTTTTTTTTTGTTTGGATTATTTAATTATTTTATTTCCATTATTGATTTTCTTTTCCTTGTTTTTTTGTTACTTTTAATTAGGTTGACTTTCTTAATAACTACAGTTAGTATGATAATTTGGCAACTTTTGTTGCTTAAAATTTTTTTTTTTCAATTGGATGTAATTGATTTTAAAATATTTTCAAAAGTATTATATATTTTTAAATAGTTTCAAAAGTACAGAAAAAAAACTTTAAAAAAAAATTTCGGTTTAATAAAGTTTTCGGCATTTTTTGGTTTGGTATTTATTTGTTCTTTAACCGGACTCATTACAGGCTTTTCAATACGAACCCTGTGACAAGTCCGATTAAACAAGATAAAACTTTGCGTATGGTTATTTTTATTTTTTGCTTTTTAAACACTTTTTGATAATTTATTGTTGATCAGTTTATGGTGTTGTTATTTTTTGGTTCCTTTTCTTTTGACTAGCCAAATAATATAAATAAAGCCGGTTTCTTTATTTACTTATTATTGTTTATAATGGAAAAAAAAATTCGGCAAAATTTTGCAACGAAACAGTTACTGTCCCATTAGAAAGTAGGAACAAAAAATACCACGGCTGTGTTTCTCAGCATATTGTTCATTTTGACTAAATAGTCATCCGTTTCATCATGGGTATTTTCGAACACAATAGATGGAAACACTGAAATCCACTATCCTTTACTCTTTTTGCTTAACGGTATCTACCATGTTCCAACTTTAAACAGCAACTCAATAAAAGCGCGATTCCTTCCATGTTTTCTCTTTGTTGTTTTGTAATTTTTTTGGTGTTTTCTGCAATATTGTTTGTTTTCATGTTTTTCTGCTCCTTTTCCTGGAATTTTGTGTTTGGTGTTTTCTCTAAACTTTTGTGTTTTTCAAACGAGTGCCCTTGTTTGTAAGTACCAAATTTTTTCAAATATTATTTTTAACGTTTATAATAATAATAATGCATAGTAGTAAAATTAAGGAATTTACTCACCTACAGTAATAGGATATTGCCTACTGAATACGTTCTTGTCTTCCTTGCTGTTGCGATACCTGCCGTTGATATAAAAGCTGCGCCCGACCCGTAGCGAACCAGTCACAGTCAAGGTGCGACACGAGACAGGCCGCTCGCTCGGGTTTCTAACGCTCGAACAACGTATTATATATACGTGTTCTAATTCTCGTAGTGTTTTGTTTAAGCGGCAGACTAAACGTTATTTAACGGTTATGCAATGTGTTGTGAGTGAGATAATAGCTTGGTTTTTTAATAAACTTGATCAGTTTACTTCAGATGGCAAGTGAGTACCAATTTTATATTAATCTACTTCATTTTGAATTTTGTGTGACAACGTCAAGGATGTGATGTGTGCAAAGTGTAGTGGAAGTTAAAAGAGCCTGTTCTTCCAATATCAGATGTGAAGCCAGTAACTAGTTTATAACAATATTTTTTGATTGTGATGGTGGCACCGCCAGTACAGAACATGAGGTGATCGAGTCCCTTTTCATACAATTCATGTATTTTTTTTTCATTTTAGCATTTTTAGTGAAAGTTATAAAAGCACGTTATGTGGTAAGTGGTTGTAACTGACAAGTGAGAAGTTAAATTATTTAAATTTACCTTTATATAACTTTTTATTAGTGATCAAAGTGTTGAATCAATAATTTTTTGTGTAGTGCTGTGAGTGACATATACCAACAAATTGTAATTCATTATTTTGTTAACATTTCATTTACTTTTATGGGTTTTCTAACTATAAGTTTTGCAAATGCGCATCCGTTTCTTTTATATATACATATTGCCGTTTATTGAGGATTTACGGATAATAATTTGTTTGGTTTATTTTACAGTAAATAAGGTATTATTTTGAGCAGTGTTGCGAGTAATAATAAGCCAACATGCATACTCTTGCCACCAGTTCTTGCAATTTGTGATTATTACACCACATTTACAATACAGGTGTTATTTGAGTTCCTTAATCATAATGATTTCACTTTATTTTATGATTTTTTGTGACGACGATAAAAATGTGATTTAGTGCAAAATTTTGTGTAATGAGAGAGCCAAATCGCAATATCCGATGCCAGGTGAGTACCTTTTATAAATATTACTCATATATTTTCCATTAAATATTGAATAACGTGTTATTTTGTTCAGTGTTGTACCAGTATATTATTGTATTTGTGATTATCGCTGTTTTTTATTTTACTTTTATTGTGCTTTGAGTTATATATCATTGACCTATTCTTTCAACGAGATTGCAATGAAAGAATAACATGATTTTTTGTCCATTTCTTTTAAATTTATTTAAGGATTTCTCGTGATACTTTTGGAATGACGATTGAGATTTTAACGGTTGGAACGCCAATAAAATCGATTTCTGACACTGACAATAATTTGTGACGACCTGAATTTACAGTGCTTACAGCCTTGCCCTCAATATTATTTCTATTGGCTGGCAATTTTCGTGGATTGCGTGGTGGTGATTTTTTAGCAAAGCGGCAGATATTGAAAAGTGTTGAGTGATATGACTGCCTGTATTTTTACAGAATCGCAATGTGAGGTGTAATGTTAATATCCAAATGTGTTATTGTGTGCAGTGCTGTTTGTGATATACCATCACTAGTTAATGTGATGATTTGTAATGATAAATGTTCACCACCATTATACCACCGATATTGAATTTGATTTTCCATTATCAGTGGACGGCAAGTGTTTGGGTGATGAATTTTCAGATATTCTGTGGAATCCATCGTTATCATATTTTTTCTTTGCAGCTAGCTAGTGACAAGGTGTTTTGAAATGATGTAAATGTCGCCAAAGATGACGAGCTCTAGTAATGTTATGTGCATACTCTACTCTTTATTGCACTTGAAAATACATCAAAATTTATGTTACATTACACAGTGAAGTGACGTGTGTGTGTGTGTGTGTGTGAAGTGTTTTGTTATATAAAGTGTTAATATATTACACGTTTTATTTTTATTGTTTTGCTAAATAAACCCGGTTCAATATTTTTTACTCTTGATGTTTAATTAACTAGTACCTAAGCCTTATTCTTTTTCAACATTTTCTATAGATGTTAGATTTGAAACAAAACCATTTTACTAATGATTCTACCGCTTTTACTTTTGATATTGAAAGCGAAAAATTATGTTTTTTTTTTCATTGCAAAGTGTACAAATCAGTGTCCAATGTGAATAACTATGTTTCTTTATTTATTGAGTATTCAAAATTTTGCTTGTCAAAAACTTGTGACTAAACATGTGTAACGTTTTTTGTACCAACTATTATGTACTTAAAGTGTTTCTTGTATTACTTTTGTGCTTGCTGTTATTCTTCCTTAAGTGAAGATAATCTTTCGACGCATTTTGTCTCAAATCCGTGTTGTCTTGCAATTAAAAAATAATTTGGTATATTTTTTTTTATTGTGGGAGGCAGAAAAACTGTTGTTTAGTGCGAATATTATTTTATCAACGCAAATTATTTTTCATTTCAACGATGCAGTGCTTTTTTATTATTCTATTCATTATGACTATAAAATGTGAAGCGATTTTATCGCTTATTGATGCACAAAATAATTTTTCCTTCAGACTGTATTTTGGATGATTTTGTAGATAAATTCTTACAAGTACTTTAATGATGGTCAAAGACTTTACACTAAAAGTAAGTATATTTCATAATATTTTCATTCAATGAGCGAATGGGATTTATGTATTGCATGTGCGAATGTGATATTTTCTATTTGCATGAGCGAATGGGATTTATGTTTTGTATGTGTGAATGTGATTTTATGTTTTTGCATGAGTGAATGATTTTGGTTTTGGGGATGTAATTCTGTTGTTGCATGTGTGCATGTTACAAAACGTTAATTGGTGGCATGCATATGGTCTTTACAGCAGGTTCTAATTATAATTGATTTTAATTACGTTTAATTTTGATCTGCCATTCTCCAGACCGCTTTGTAGATTTTTCTGGTTGAGTTGGGTATTTCTTGGATTGTCCTTAAAACATAATTATAAAAACATGAATCATATTTGTTAACAACGAATAAATATTTTGGTTTCATTTTGGGTGATTTGTGTTAATTCTTGATGTCTTGTTGTTAACACAATAAAAAATAGCCAAAAATAAATTATTATTTGTCAAATTTTCTTACGTAGTTTTGTTGTTGTAGTAAAGTTTCCTTAAAAAAATATATATTTAAAAAATTGCAATGGGATTTGTTTGGTTCTTTGATTATTTGTTAATTAAGATTGGTTGCAAAAAAATTAAAAAAAACCCCGACTAAAAAGTTATAAAAACAAATAATCGTCGTCTCATCGGGGGTCCGCTAAGTACCTAAGTACTTTGCTGTGTTAGGTATAGAGTGGTCCAGTGACGGGACAAAAGTTTTTATTTTTTATTTTTTTTGGTCGGGAGGTTCTTTTGGTGATTTTATTTTTATTTGTTCTTTTTTGGTTCGGTCGTCTTTTTTAATTACGGAATCAGTTAATAAACAATATTTTAATTTCTTGTGCGTTTACTTAATTTACAAATGTTTTAAAATTTTAAACTTTTTATAGGTCTAACTAATACTATTAAATTAATGTGGTTCATTTACTCATTGAAATTTTGTGGTTGAATTTATTACTGATGCAGCTTTGGTAATTTGTTTAGGTCGTTTCTTGAATTGTAAGTCAAGGCATTTTCCCGACGAGAGTCAACTATGACAATTAAATTAGATAATTTTGCTGTTGATATTTGGGTGGATTTATAGTGGTTGTATTTTTAAATAAATGAAAATATAAATTAATACAAATTGAAAAAGAAACAATTTCCAGCACAAAAAAACAACAAATTTCTTCTACAAAAATACTACGGCGGCGCTTATTAGTGTGTTGTTTGTTTACTTCTATAGTTTTATCTGTTGTTTGACTGAAAATAAATATATTATTATTTAAAAAAGGAACCTAAATATATATTTATTAAAAATAAAAATTTATGAAAAAAATTTTTGGTCCTGGGTTTTTCTTTTGGTTATATTTCTAAGTAATTGTGATGTTTTTTGGTTGATGTTGTTTTTGAGCTAAGATAAAAGGAGAAAAATGTATATAACAAAAACAAAGAAAAAAACATGATAAAATTATTGTTCTATTTTTTTTGTTTGGATTCTTTTGTTTCTATTTTTGTAATTTGTGTCCTATTTATAGATTGTTTTTCTTAATCAAGCCTTTGTTCAATTCAATTCAAATTCAAACGTTTATTCACTTTAAACTATAAAGGTGGTACAATTTTTAAGTCCGCACGTTTTGCTAACAGCATGATAGCATGTGAATGTAATACAATAACATAATTAAATAACTTACAAATGAATTGTCAACATTTTAAAATAGCAAGTAAAAATAGCAAGTTTTGAATGTAACAACTATTATTTTGTTGATTTATGGCAGTTTTCTTGCGATTTGATTATTTATTTTGGTAATTTGGCGTGTTCTTCTTTGAATTTTATTTGTTTTTTTTTTGTTTGGATTATTTAATTATTTTATTTCCATTATTGATTTTCTTTTCCTTGTTTTTTTGTTTCTTTTAATTAGGTAACTACAGTTAGTATGATAATTTGGCAACTTTTGTTGCTTAAATTTTTTTTTTTTTCAATTGGATGTAATTGATTTTTAAATATTTTCAAAAGTATTATATATTTTTAAATAGTTTCAAAAGTACAGAAAAAAAACTTTTTAAAAAATTAAAAAAACATTTCGGTCTAATAAAGTTTTCGGCATTTTTTGGTTTGGTATTTATTTGTTCTTTAACCAGACTCATTACAGGCTTTTCAATACGAACCCTGTGACAAGTCCGATTAAACAAGATAAAACTTTGGGTATGTTTATTTTTATTTTTTGCTTTTTAAACACTTTTTGATAATTTATTGTTGATCAGTTTATGGTGTTGTTATTTTTTGGTTCCTTTTCTTTTGACTAGCCAAATAATATAAATAAAGCCGGTTTCTTTATTTACTTATTATTGTTTATAATGGAAAAAAAATTCGGCAAAATTTTGCAACGAAACAGTTACTGTCCCATTAGAAAGTAGGAACAAAAAATACCACGGCTGTGTTTCTCAGCATATTGTTCATTTTGACTAAATAGTCATCCGTTTCATCATGGGTATTTTCGAACACAATAGATGGAAACACTGAAATCCACTATACTTTACTCTTTTTGCTTAACGGTATCTACCATGTTCCAACTTTAAACAGCAACTCAATAAAAGCGCGATTCCTTCCATGTTTTCTCTTTGTTGTTTTGTAATTTTTTTGGTGTTTTCTGCAATATTGTTTGTTTTCATGTTTTTCCGCTCCTTTTCCTGGAATTTTGTGTTTGGTGTTTTCTCTAAACTTTTGTGTTTTTCAAACGAGTGCCCATGTTTGTAAGTACCAAATTTTTTCAAATATTATTTTTAACGTTTATAATAATAATAATGCATAGTAGTAAAATTAAGGAATTTACTCACCTACAGTAATAGGATATTGCCTACTGAATACGTTCTTGTCTTCCTTGCTGTTGCGATACCTGCCGTTGATATAAAAGCTGCGCCCGACCCGTAGCGAACCAGTCACAGTCAAGGTGCGACACGAGACAGGCCGCTCGCTCGGGTTTCTAACGCTCGAACAACGTATTATATATACGTGTTCTAATTCTCGTAGTGTTTTGTTTAAGCGGCAGACTAAACGTTATTTAACGGTTATGCAATGTGTTGTGAGTGAGATAATAGCTTGGTTTTTTAATAAACTTGATCAGTTTACTTCAGATGGCAAGTGAGTACCAATTTTATATTAATCTACTTCATTTTGAATTTTGTGTGACAACGTCAAGGATGTGATGTGTGCAAAGTGTAGTGGAAGTTAAAAGAGCCTGTTCTTCCAATATCAGATGTGAAGCCAGTAACTAGTTTATAACAATATTTTTTGATTGTGATGGTGGCACCGCCAGTACAGAACATGAGGTGATCGAGTCCCTTTTCATACAATTCATGTATTTTTTTTTCATTTTAGCATTTTTAGTGAAAGTTATAAAAGCACGTTATGTGGTAAGTGGTTGTAACTGACAAGTGAGAAGTTAAATTATTTAAATTTACCTTTATATAACTTTTTATTAGTGATCAAAGTGTTGAATCAATAATTTTTTGTGTAGTGCTGTGAGTGACATATACCAACAAATTGTAATTCATTATTTTGTTAACATTTCATTTACTTTTATGGGTTTTCTAACTATAAGTTTTGCAAATGCGCATCCGTTTCTTTTATATATATATTGCCGTTTATTGAGGATTTACGGATAATAATTTGTTTGGTATATTTTACAGTAAATAAGGTATTATTTTGAGCAGTGTTGCGAGTAATAATAAGCCAACATGCATACTCTTGCCACCAGTTCTTGCAATTTGTGATTATTACAATACAGGTGTTATTTGAGTTCCTTAATCATAATGATTTCACTTTATTTTATGATTTTTTGTGACGACGATAAAAATGTGATTTAGTGCAAAATTTTGTGTAATGAGAGAGCCAAATCGCAATATCCGATGCCAGGTGAGTACCTTTTATAAATATTACTCATATATTTTCCATTAAATATTGAATAACGTGTTATTTTGTTCAGTGTTGTACCAGTATATTATTGTATTTGTGATTATCGCTGTTTTTTATTTTACTTTTATTGTGCTTTGAGTTATATATCATTGACCTATTCTTTCAACGAGATTGCAATGAAAGAATAACATGATTTTTTGTCCATTTCTTTTAAATTTATTTAAGGATTTCTCGTGATACTTTTGGAATGACGATTGAGATTTTAACGGTTGGAACGCCAATAAAATCGATTTCTGACACTGACAATAATTTGTGACGACCTGAATTTACAGTGCTTACAGCCTTGCCCTCAATATTATTTCTATTGGCTGGCAATTTTCGTGGATTGCGTGGTGGTGATTTTTTAGCAAAGCGGCAGATATTGAAAAGTGTTGAGTGATATGACTGCCTGTATTTTTACAGAATCGCAATGTGAGGTGTAATGTTAATATCCAAATTATCTTAAACTTCCATATTTGCTTATTGAACAATGTGTTATTGTGTGCAGTGCTGTTTGTGATATACCATCACTAGTTAATGTGATGATTTGTAATGATAAATGTTCACCACCATTATTCCACCGATATTGGATTGATTTTCCATTATCAGTGGACGGCAAGTGTTTGGGTGATGAATTTTCAGATATTCTGTGGAATCCATCGTTATCATATTTTTTCTTTGCAGCTAGCTAGTGACAAGGTGTTTTGAAATGATGTAAATGTCGCCAAAGGTGACGAGCTCTAGTAATGTTATGTGCATACTCTACTCTTTATTGCACTTGAAAATACATCAAAATTTATGTTACATTACACAGTGAAGTGACGTGTGTGTGTGTGTGTGTGAAGTGTTTTGTTATATAAAGTGTTAATATATTACACGTTTTATTTTTATTGTTTTGCTAAATAAACCCGGTTCAATATTTTTTACTCTTGATGTTTAATTAACTAGTACCTAAGCCTTATTCTTTTTCAACATTTTCTATAGATGTTAGATTTGAAAACAAAACCATTTTACTAATGATTCTACCGCTTTTACTTTTGATATTGAAAGCGAAAAATTATGTTTTTTTTTTCATTGCAAAGTGTACAAATCAGTGTCCAATGTGAATAACTATGTTTCTTTATTTATTGAGTATGAATATTATAAAGACTTGTTATGCTAAGTTTCAAAATTTTGCTTGTCAAAAACTTGTGACTAAACATGTGTAACGTTTTTTGTACCAACTATTATGTACTTAAAGTGTTTCTTGTATTACTTTTGTGCTTGCTGTTATTCTTCCTTAAGTGAAGATAATCTTTCGACGCATTTTGTCTCAAATCCGTGTTGCCTTGCAATTAAAAAATAATTTGGTATATTTTTTTTTATTGTGGGAGGCAGAAAAACTGTTGTTTAGTGCGAATATTATTTTATCAACGCAAATTATTTTTCATTTCAACGATGCAGTGCTTTTTTATTATTCTATTCATTATGACTATAAAATGTGAAGCGATTTTATCGCTTATTGATGCACAAAATAATTTTTCCTTCAGACTGTATTTTGGATGATTTTGTAGATAAATTCTTACAAGTACTTTAATGATGGTCAAAGACTTTACACTAAAAGTAAGTATATTTCATAATATTTTCATTCAATGAGCGAATGGGATTTATGTATTGCATGTGCGAATGTGATATTTTCTATTTGCATGAGCGAATGGGATTTATGTTTTGTATGTGTGAATGTGATTTTATGTTTTTGCATGAGTGAATGATTTTGGTTTTGGGGATGTAATTCTGTTGTTGCATGTGTGCATGTTACAAAACGTTAATTGGTGGCATGCATATGGTCTTTACAGCAGGTTCTAATTATAATTGATTTTAATTACGTTTAATTTTGATCTGCCATTCTCCAGACCGCTTTGTAGATTTTTCTGGTTGAGTTGGGTATTTCTTGGATTGTCCTTAAAACATAATTATAAAAACATGAATCATATTTGTTAACAACGAATAAATATTTTGGTTTCATTTTGGGTGATTTGTGTTAATTCTTGATGTCTTGTTGTTAACACAATAAAAAATAGCCAAAAATAAATTATTATTTGTCAAATTTTCTTACGTAGTTTTGTTGTTGTAGTAAAGTTTTCTTAAAAAAATATATATTTAAAAAATTGCAATGGGATTTGTTTGGTTCTTTGATTATTTGTTAATTAAGATTGGTTGCAAAAAAAATTAAAAAAAACCCCGACTAAAAAGTTATAAAAACAAATAATCGTCGTCTCATCGGGGGTCCGCTAAGTACCTAAGTACTTTGCTGTGTTAGGTATAGAGTGGTCCAGTGACGGGACAAAAGTTTTTATTTTTTTTGGTCGGGAGGTTCTTTTGGTGATTTTATTTTTATTTGTTTTCTTTTTTGGTTCGGTCGTCTTTTTTAATTACGGAATCAGTTAATAAACAATATTTTAATTTCTTGTGCGTTTACTTAATTTACAAATGTTTTAAAATTTTAAACTTTTTATAGGTCTAACTAATACTATTAAATTAATGTGGTTCATTTACTCATTGAAATTTTGTGGTTGAATTTATTACTGATGCAGCTTTGGTAATTTGTTTAGGTCGTTTCTTGGATTGTAAGTCAAGGCATTTTCCCGACGAGTCAACTATGACAATTAAATTAGATAATTTTGCTGTTGATATTTGGGTGGATTTATAGTGGTTGTATTTTTAAATAAATGAAAATATAAATTAATACAAATTGAAAAAGAAACAATTTCCAGCACAAAAAAACAACAAATTTCTTCTACAAAAATACTACGGCGGCGCTTATTAGTGTGTTGTTTGTTTACTTCTATAGTTTTATCTGTTGTTTGACTGAAAATAAATATATTATTATTTAAAAAAGGAACCTAAATATATATTTATTAAAAATAAAAATTTATGAAAAAAATTTTTGGTCCTGGGTTTTTCTTTTGGTTATATTTCTAAGTAATTGTGATGTTTTTTGGTTGATGTTGTTTTTGAGCTAAGATAAAAGGAGAAAAATGTATATAACAAAAACAAAGAAAAAAACATGATAAAATTATTGTTCTATTTTTTTGGTTTGGATTCTTTTGTTTCTATTTTTGTAATTTGTGTCCTATTTATAGATTGTTTTTCTTAATCAAGCCTTTGTTCAATTCAATTCAAATTCAAACGTTTATTCACTTTAAACTATAAAGGTGGTACAATTTTTAAGTCCGCACGTTTTGCTAACAGCATGATAGCATGTGAATGTAATACAATAACATAATTAAATAACTTACAAATGAATTGTCAACATTTTAAAATAGCAAGTAAAAATAGCAAGTTTTGAATGTAACAACTATTATTTTGTTGATTTATGGCAGTTTTCTTGCGATTTGATTATTTATTTTGGTAATTTGGCGTGTTCTTCTTTGAATTTTATTTGTTTTTTTTTGTTTGGATTATTTAATTATTTTATTTCCATTATTGATTTTCTTTTCCTTGTTTTTTTGTTTCTTTTAATTAGGTTGACTTTCTTAATAACTACAGTTAGTATGATAATTTGGCAACTTTTGTTGCTTAAAATTTTTTTTTTTCAATTGGATGTAATTGATTTTTAAATATTTTCAAAAGTATTATATATTTTTAAATAGTTTCAAAAGTACAGAAAAAAAACTTTAAAAAAAAATTTCGGTTTAATAAAGTTTTCGGCATTTTTTGGTTTGGTATTTATTTGTTCTTTAACCGGACTCATTACAGGCTTTTCAATACGAACCCTGTGACAAGTCCGATTAAACAAGATAAAACTTTGCGTATGTTTATTTTTATTTTTTGCTTTTTAAACACTTTTTGATAATTTATTGTTGATCAGTTTATGGTGTTGTTATTTTTTGGTTCCTTTTCTTTGGACTAGCCAAATAATATAAATAAAGCCGGTTTCTTTATTTACTTATTATTGTTTATAATGGAAAAAAAAATTCGGCAAAATTTTGCAACGAAACAGTTACTGTCCCATTAGAAAGTAGGAACAAAAAATACCACGGCTGTGTTTCTCAGCATATTGTTCATTTTGACTAAATAGTCATCCGTTTCATCATGGGTATTTTCGAACACAATAGATGGAAACACTGAAATCCACTATCCTTTACTCTTTTTGCTTAACGGTATCTACCATGTTCCAACTTTAAACAGCAACTCAATAAAAGCGCGATTCCTTCCATGTTTTCTCTTTGTTGTTTTGTAATTTTTTTGGTGTTTTCTGCAATATTGTTTGTTTTCATGTTTTTCTGCTCCTTTTCCTGGAATTTTGTGTTTGGTGTTTTCTCTAAACTTTTGTGTTTTTCAAACGAGTGCCCATGTTTGTAAGTACCAAATTTTTTCAAATATTATTTTTAACGTTTATAATAATAATAATGCATAGTAGTAAAATTAAGGAATTTACTCACCTACAGTAATAGGATATTGCCTACTGAATACGTTCTTGTCTTCCTTGCTGTTGCGATACCTGCCGTTGATATAAAAGCTGCGCCCGACCCGTAGCGAACCAGTCACAGTCAAGGTGCGACACGAGACAGGCCGCTCGCTCGGGTTTCTAACGCTCGAACAACGTATTATATATACGTGTTCTAATTCTCGTAGTGTTTTGTTTAAGCGGCAGACTAAACGTTATTTAACGGTTATGCAATGTGTTGTGAGTGAGATAATAGCTTGGTTTTTTAATAAACTTGATCAGTTTACTTCAGATGGCAAGTGAGTACCAATTTTATATTAATCTACTTCATTTTGAATTTTGTGTGACAACGTCAAGGATGTGATGTGTGCAAAGTGTAGTGGAAGTTAAAAGAGCCTGTTCTTCCAATATCAGATGTGAAGCCAGTAACTAGTTTATAACAATATTTTTTGATTGTGATGGTGGCACCGCCAGTACAGAACATGAGGTGATCGAGTCCCTTTTCATACAATTCATGTATTTTTTTTTCATTTTAGCATTTTTAGTGAAAGTTATAAAAGCACGTTATGTGGTAAGTGGTTGTAACTGACAAGTGAGAAGTTAAATTATTTAAATTTACCTTTATATAACTTTTTATTAGTGATCAAAGTGTTGAATCAATAATTTTTTGTGTAGTGCTGTGAGTGACATATACCAACAAATTGTAATTCATTATTTTGTTAACATTTCATTTACTTTTATGGGTTTTCTAACTATAAGTTTTGCAAATGCGCATCCGTTTCTTTTATATATACATATTGCCGTTTATTGAGGATTTACGGATAATAATTTGTTTGGTTTATTTTACAGTAAATAAGGTATTATTTTGAGCAGTGTTGCGAGTAATAATAAGCCAACATGCATACTCTTGCCACCAGTTCTTGCAATTTGTGATTATTACACCACATTTACAATACAGGTGTTATTTGAGTTCCTTAATCATAATGATTTCACTTTATTTTATGATTTTTTGTGACGACGATAAAAATGTGATTTAGTGCAAAATTTTGTGTAATGAGAGAGCCAAATCGCAATATCCGATGCCAGGTGAGTACCTTTTATAAATATTACTCATATATTTTCCATTAAATATTGAATAACGTGTTATTTTGTTCAGTGTTGTACCAGTATATTATTGTATTTGTGATTATCGCTGTTTTTTATTTTACTTTTATTGTGCTTTGAGTTATATATCATTGACCTATTCTTTCAACGAGATTGCAATGAAAGAATAACATGATTTTTTGTCCATTTCTTTTAAATTTATTTAAGGATTTCTCGTGATACTTTTGGAATGACGATTGAGATTTTAACGGTTGGAACGCCAATAAAATCGATTTCTGACACTGACAATAATTTGTGACGACCTGAATGTACAGTGCTTACAGCCTTGCCCTCAATATTATTTCTATTGGCTGGCAATTTTCGTGGATTGCGTGGTGGTGATTTTTTAGCAAAGCGGCAGATATTGAAAAGTGTTGAGTGATATGACTGCCTGTATTTTTACAGAATCGCAATGTGAGGTGTAATGTTAATATCCAAATTATCTTAAACTTCCATATTTGCTTATTGAACAATGTGTTATTGTGTGCAGTGCTGTTTGTGATATACCATCACTAGTTAATGTGATGATTTGTAATGATAAATGTTCACCACCATTATACCACCGATATTGAATTTGATTTTCCATTATCAGTGGACGGCAAGTGTTTGGGTGATGAATTTTCAGATATTCTGTGGAATCCATCGTTATCATATTTTTTCTTTGCAGCTAGCTAGTGACAAGGTGTTTTGAAATGATGTAAATGTCGCCAAAGATGACGAGCTCTAGTAATGTTATGTGCATACTCTACTCTTTATTGCACTTGAAAATACATCAAAATTTATGTTACATTACACAGTGAAGTGACGTGTGTGTGTGTGTGTGTGTGTGAAGTGTTTTGTTATATAAAGTGTTAATATATTACACGTTTTATTTTTATTGTTTTGCTAAATAAACCCGGTTCAATATTTTTTACTCTTGATGTTTAATTAACTAGTACCTAAGCCTTATTCTTTTTCAACATTTTCTATAGATGTTAGATTTGAAACAAAACCATTTTACTAATGATTCTACCGCTTTTACTTTTGATATTGAAAGCGAAAAATTATGTTTTTTTTTTCATTGCAAAGTGTACAAATCAGTGTCCAATGTGAATAACTATGTTTCTTTATTTATTGAGTATTCAAAATTTTGCTTGTCAAAAACTTGTGACTAAACATGTGTAACGTTTTTTGTACCAACTATTATGTACTTAAAGTGTTTCTTGTATTACTTTTGTGCTTGCTGTTATTCTTCCTTAAGTGAAGATAATCTTTCGACGCATTTTGTCTCAAATCCGTGTTGTCTTGCAATTAAAAAATAATTTGGTATATTTTTTTTTATTGTGGGAGGCAGAAAAACTGTTGTTTAGTGCGAATATTATTTTATCAACGCAAATTATTTTTCATTTCAACGATGCAGTGCTTTTTTATTATTCTATTCATTATGACTATAAAATGTGAAGCGATTTTATCGCTTATTGATGCACAAGATAATTTTTCCTTCAGACTGTATTTTGGATGATTTTGTAGATAAATTCTTACAAGTACTTTAATGATGGTCAAAGACTTTACACTAAAAGTAAGTATATTTCATAATATTTTCATTCAATGAGCGAATGGGATTTATGTATTGCATGTGCGAATGTGATATTTTCTATTTGCATGAGCGAATGGGATTTATGTTTTGTATGTGTGAATGTGATTTTATGTTTTTGCATGAGTGAATGATTTTGGTTTTGGGGATGTAATTCTGTTGTTGCATGTGTGCATGTTACAAAACGTTAATTGGTGGCATGCATATGGTCTTTACAGCAGGTTCTAATTATAATTGATTTTAATTACGTTTAATTTTGATCTGCCATTCTCCAGACCGCTTTGTAGATTTTTCTGGTTGAGTTGGGTATTTCTTGGATTGTCCTTAAAACATAATTATAAAAACATGAATCATATTTGTTAACAACGAATAAATATTTTGGTTTCATTTTGGGTGATTTGTGTTAATTCTTGATGTCTTGTTGTTAACACAATAAAAAATAGCCAAAAATAAATTATTATTTGTCAAATTTTCTTACGTAGTTTTGTTGTTGTAGTAAAGTTTCCTTAAAAAAATATATATTTAAAAAATTGCAATGGGATTTGTTTGGTTCTTTGATTATTTGTTAATTAAGATTGGTTGCAAAAAAAATTAAAAAAAACCCCGACTAAAAAGTTATAAAAACAAATAATCGTCGTCTCATCGGGGGTCCGCTAAGTACCTAAGTACTTTGCTGTGTTAGGTATAGAGTGGTCCAGTGACGGGACAAAAGTTTTTATTTTTTTTGGTCGGGAGGTTCTTTTGGTGATTTTATTTTTATTTGTTTTCTTTTTTGGTTCGGTCGTCTTTTTTAATTACGGAATCAGTTAATAAACAATATTTTAATTTCTTGTGCGTTTACTTAATTTACAAATGTTTTAAAATTTTAAACTTTTTATAGGTCTAACTAATACTATTAAATTAATGTGGTTCATTTACTCATTGAAATTTTGTGGTTGAATTTATTACTGATGCAGCTTTGGTAATTTGTTTAGGTCGTTTCTTGGATTGTAAGTCAAGGCATTTTCCCGACGAGTCAACTATGACAATTAAATTAGATAATTTTGCTGTTGATATTTGGGTGGATTTATAGTGGTTGTATTTTTAAATAAATGAAAATATAAATTAATACAAATTGAAAAAGAAACAATTTCCAGCACAAAAAAACAACAAATTTCTTCTACAAAAATACTACGGCGGCGCTTATTAGTGTGTTGTTTGTTTACTTCTATAGTTTTATCTGTTGTTTGACTGAAAATAAATATATTATTATTTAAAAAAGGAACCTAAATATATATTTATTAAAAATAAAAATTTATGAAAAAAATTTTTGGTCCTGGGTTTTTCTTTTGGTTATATTTCTAAGTAATTGTGATGTTTTTTGGTTGATGTTGTTTTTGAGCTAAGATAAAAGGAGAAAAATGTATATAACAAAAACAAAGAAAAAAACATGATAAAATTATTGTTCTATTTTTTTGGTTTGGATTCTTTTGTTTCTATTTTTGTAATTTGTGTCCTATTTATAGATTGTTTTTCTTAATCAAGCCTTTGTTCAATTAAATTCAAATTCAAACATTTATTCACTTTAAACTATAAAGGTGGTAAAATTTTTAAGTCCGCACGTTTTGCTAACAGCATGATAGCATGTGAATGTAATACAATAACATAATTAAATAACTTACAAATGAATTGTCAACATTTTAAAATAGCAAGTAAAAATAGCAAGTTTTGAATGTAACAACTATTATTTTGTTGATTTATGGCAGTTTTCTTGCGATTTGATTATTTATTTTGGTAATTTGGCGTGTTCTTCTTTGAATTTTATTTGTTTTTTTTTGTTTGGATTATTTAATTATTTTATTTCCATTATTGATTTTCTTTTCCTTGTTTTTTTGTTTCTTTTAATTAGGTAACTACAGTTAGTATGATAATTTGGCAACTTTTGTTGCTTAAATTTTTTTTTTTTTCAATTGGATGTAATTGATTTTTAAATATTTTCAAAAGTATTATATATTTTTAAATAGTTTCAAAAGTACAGAAAAAAAACTTTTTAAAAAATTAAAAAAACATTTCGGTTTAATAAAGTTTTCGGCATTTTTTGGTTTGGTATTTATTTGTTCTTTAACCAGACTCATTACAGGCTTTTCAATACGAACCCTGTGACAAGTCCGATTAAACAAGATAAAACTTTGGGTATGTTTATTTTTATTTTTTGCTTTTTAAACACTTTTTGATAATTTATTGTTGATCAGTTTATGGTGTTGTTATTTTTTGGTTCCTTTTCTTTTGACTAGCCAAATAATATAAATAAAGCCGGTTTCTTTATTTACTTATTATTGTTTATAATGGAAAAAAAATTCGGCAAAATTTTGCAACGAAACAGTTACTGTCCCATTAGAAAGTAGGAACAAAAAATACCACGGCTGTGTTTCTCAGCATATTGTTCATTTTGACTAAATAGTCATCCGTTTCATCATGGGTATTTTCGAACACAATAGATGGAAACACTGAAATCCACTATACTTTACTCTTTTTGCTTAACGGTATCTACCATGTTCCAACTTTAAACAGCAACTCAATAAAAGCGCGATTCCTTCCATGTTTTCTCTTTGTTGTTTTGTAATTTTTTTGGTGTTTTCTGCAATATTGTTTGTTTTCATGTTTTTCCGCTCCTTTTCCTGGAATTTTGTGTTTGGTGTTTTCTCTAAACTTTTGTGTTTTTCAAACGAGTGCCCATGTTTGTAAGTACCAAATTTTTTCAAATATTATTTTTAACGTTTATAATAATAATAATGCATAGTAGTAAAATTAAGGAATTTACTCACCTACAGTAATAGGATATTGCCTACTGAATACGTTCTTGTCTTCCTTGCTGTTGCGATACCTGCCGTTGATATAAAAGCTGCGCCCGACCCGTAGCGAACCAGTCACAGTCAAGGTGCGACACGAGACAGGCCGCTCGCTCGGGTTTGGGATTTATGTTTTGTATGTGTGAATGTGATTTTATGTTTTTGCATGAGTGAATGATTTTGGTTTTGGGGATGTAATTCTGTTGTTGCATGTGTGCATGTTACAAAACGTTAATTGGTGGCATGCATATGGTCTTTACAGCAGGTTCTAATTATAATTGATTTTAATTACGTTTAATTTTGATCTGCCATTCTCCAGACCGCTTTGTAGATTTTTCTGGTTGAGTTGGGTATTTCTTGGATTGTCCTTAAAACATAATTATAAAAACATGAATCATATTTGTTAACAACGAATAAATATTTTGGTTTCATTTTGGGTGATTTGTGTTAATTCTTGATGTCTTGTTGTTAACACAATAAAAAATAGCCAAAAATAAATTATTATTTGTCAAATTTTCTTACGTAGTTTTGTTGTTGTAGTAAAGTTTCCTTAAAAAAATATATATTTAAAAAATTGCAATGGGATTTGTTTGGTTCTTTGATTATTTGTTAATTAAGATTGGTTGCAAAAAAAATTAAAAAAAACCCCGACTAAAAAGTTATAAAAACAAATAATCGTCGTCTCATCGGGGGTCCGCTAAGTACCTAAGTACTTTGCTGTGTTAGGTATAGAGTGGTCCAGTGACGGGACAAAAGTTTTTATTTTTTTTGGTCGGGAGGTTCTTTTGGTGATTTTATTTTTATTTGTTTTCTTTTTTGGTTCGGTCGTCTTTTTTAATTACGGAATCAGTTAATAAACAATATTTTAATTTCTTGTGCGTTTACTTAATTTACAAATGTTTTAAAATTTTAAACTTTTTATAGGTCTAACTAATACTATTAAATTAATGTGGTTCATTTACTCATTGAAATTTTGTGGTTGAATTTATTACTGATGCAGCTTTGGTAATTTGTTTAGGTCGTTTCTTGGATTGTAAGTCAAGGCATTTTCCCGACGAGTCAACTATGACAATTAAATTAGATAATTTTGCTGTTGATATTTGGGTGGATTTATAGTGGTTGTATTTTTAAATAAATGAAAATATAAATTAATACAAATTGAAAAAGAAACAATTTCCAGCACAAAAAAACAACAAATTTCTTCTACAAAAATACTACGGCGGCGCTTATTAGTGTGTTGTTTGTTTACTTCTATAGTTTTATCTGTTGTTTGACTGAAAATAAATATATTATTATTTAAAAAAGGAACCTAAATATATATTTATTAAAAATAAAAATTTATGAAAAAAATTTTTGGTCCTGGGTTTTTCTTTTGGTTATATTTCTAAGTAATTGTGATGTTTTTTGGTTGATGTTGTTTTTGAGCTAAGATAAAAGGAGAAAAATGTATATAACAAAAACAAAGAAAAAAACATGATAAAATTATTGTTCTATTTTTTTGGTTTGGATTCTTTTGTTTCTATTTTTGTAATTTGTGTCCTATTTATAGATTGTTTTTCTTAATCAAGCCTTTGTTCAATTAAATTCAAATTCAAACATTTATTCACTTTAAACTATAAAGGTGGTAAAATTTTTAAGTCCGCACGTTTTGCTAACAGCATGATAGCATGTGAATGTAATACAATAACATAATTAAATAACTTACAAATGAATTGTCAACATTTTAAAATAGCAAGTAAAAATAGCAAGTTTTGAATGTAACAACTATTATTTTGTTGATTTATGGCAGTTTTCTTGCGATTTGATTATTTATTTTGGTAATTTGGCGTGTTCTTCTTTGAATTTTATTTGTTTTTTTTTTGTTTGGATTATTTAATTATTTTATTTCCATTATTGATTTTCTTTTCCTTGTTTTTTTGTTTCTTTTAATTAGGTAACTACAGTTAGTATGATAATTTGGCAACTTTTGTTGCTTAAAATTTTTTTTTTTCAATTGGATGTAATTGATTTTTAAATATTTTCAAAAGTATTATATATTTTTAAATAGTTTCAAAAGTACAGAAAAAAAACTTTAAAAAAAATTTTCGGTTTAATAAGGTTTTCGGCATTTTTTGGTTTGGTATTTATTTGTTCTTTAACCGGACTCATTACAGGCTTTTCAATACGAACCCTGTGACAAGTCCGATTAAACAAGATAAAACTTTGCGTATGGTTATTTTTATTTTTTGCTTTTTAAACACTTTTTGATAATTTATTGTTGATCAGTTTATGGTGTTGTTATTTTTTGGTTCCTTTTCTTCTGACTAGCCAAATAATATAAATAAAGCCGGTTTCTTTATTTACTTATTATTGTTTATAATGGAAAAAAAAATTCGGCAAAATTTTGCAACGAAACAGTTACTGTCCCATTAGAAAGTAGGAACAAAAAATACCACGGCTGTGTTTCTCAGCATATTGTTCATTTTGACTAAATAGTCATCCGTTTCATCATGGGTATTTTCGAACACAATAGATGGAAACACTGAAATCCACTATCCTTTACTCTTTTTGCTTAACGGTATCTACCATGTTCCAACTTTAAACAGCAACTCAATAAAAGCGCGATTCCTTCCATGTTTTCTCTTTGTTGTTTTGTAATTTTTTTGGTGTTTTCTGCAATATTGTTTGTTTTCATGTTTTTCTGCTCCTTTTCCTGGAATTTTGTGTTTGGTGTTTTCTCTAAACTTTTGTGTTTTTCAAACGAGTGCCCATGTTTGTAAGTACCAAATTTTTTCAAATATTATTTTTAACGTTTATAATAATAATAATGCATAGTAGTAAAATTAAGGAATTTACTCACCTACAGTAATAGGATATTGCCTACTGAATACGTTCTTGTCTTCCTTGCTGTTGCGATACCTGCCGTTGATATAAAAGCTGCGCCCGACCCGTAGCGAACCAGTCACAGTCAAGGTGCGACACGAGACAGGCCGCTCGCTCGGGTTTCTAACGCTCGAACAACGTATTATATATACGTGTTCTAATTCTCGTAGTGTTTTGTTTAAGCGGCAGACTAAACGTTATTTAACGGTTATGCAATGTGTTGTGAGTGAGATAATAGCTTGGTTTTTTAATAAACTTGATCAGTTTACTTCAGATGTCAAGTGAGTACCAATTTTATATTAATCTACTTCATTTTGAATTTTGTGTGACAACGTCAAGGATGTGATGTGTGCAAAGTGTAGTGGAAGTTAAAAGAGCCTGTTCTTCCAATATCAGATGTGAAGCCAGTAACTAGTTTATAACAATATTTTTTGATTGTGATGGTGGCACCGCCAGTACAGAACATGAGGTGATCGAGTCCCTTTTCATACAATTCATGTATTTTTTTTTCATTTTAGCATTTTTAGTGAAAGTTATAAAAGCACGTTATGTGGTAAGTGGTTGTAACTGACAAGTGAGAAGTTAAATTATTTAAATTTACCTTTATATAACTTTTTATTAGTGATCAAAGTGTTGAATCAATAATTTTTTGTGTAGTGCTGTGAGTGACATATACCAACAAATTGTAATTCATTATTTTGTTAACATTTCATTTACTTTTATGGGTTTTCTAACTATAAGTTTTGCAAATGCGCATCCGTTTCTTTTATATATATATTGCCGTTTATTGAGGATTTACGGATAATAATTTGTTTGGTTTATTTTACAGTAAATAAGGTATTATTTTGAGCAGTGTTGCGAGTAATAATAAGCCAACATGCATACTCTTGCCACCAGTTCTTGCAATTTGTGATTATTACACCACATTTACAATACAGGTGTTATTTGAGTTCCTTAATCATAATGATTTCACTTTATTTTATGATTTTTCGTGACGACGATAAAAATGTGATTTAGTGCAAAATTTTGTGTAATGAGAGAGCCAAATCGCAATATCCGATGCCAGGTGAGTACCTTTTATAAATATTACTCATATATTTTCCATTAAATATTGAATAACGTGTTATTTTGTTCAGTGTTGTACCAGTATATTATTGTATTTGTGATTATCGCTGTTTTTTATTTTACTTTTATTGTGCTTTGAGTTATATATCATTGACCTATTCTTTCAACGAGATTGCAATGAAAGAATAACATGATTTTTTGTCCATTTCTTTTAAATTTATTTAAGGATTTCTCGTGATACTTTTGGAATGACGATTGAGATTTTAACGGTTGGAACGCCAATAAAATCGATTTCTGACACTGACAATAATTTGTGACGACCTGAATTTACAGTGCTTACAGCCTTGCCCTCAATATTATTTCTATTGGCTGGCAATTTTCGTGGATTGCGTGGTGGTGATTTTTTAGCAAAGCGGCAGATATTGAAAAGTGTTGAGTGATATGACTGCCTGTATTTTTACAGAATCGCAATGTGAGGTGTAATGTTAATATCCAAATTATCTTAAACTTCCATATTTGCTTATTGAACAATGTGTTATTGTGTGCAGTGCTGTTTGTGATATACCATCACTAGTTAATGTGATGATTTGTAATGATAAATGTTCACCACCATTATTCCACCGATATTGGATTGATTTTCCATTATCAGTGGACGGCAAGTGTTTGGGTGATGAATTTTCAGATATTCTGTGGAATCCATCGTTATCATATTTTTTCTTTGCAGCTAGCTAGTGACAAGGTGTTTTGAAATGATGTAAATGTCGCCAAAGGTGACGAGCTCTAGTAATGTTATGTGCATACTCTACTCTTTATTGCACTTGAAAATACATCAAAATTTATGTTACATTACACAGTGAAGTGACGTGTGTGTGTGTGTGTGTGAAGTGTTTTCTTATATAAAGTGTTAATATATTACACGTTTTATTTTTATTGTTTTGCTAAATAAACCCGGTTCAATATTTTTTACTCTTGATGTTTAATTAACTAGTACCTAAGCCTTATTCTTTTTCAACATTTTCTATAGATGTTAGATTTGAAAACAAAACCATTTTACTAATGATTCTACCGCTTTTACTTTTGATATTGAAAGCGAAAGATTATGTTTTTTTTTTCATTGCAAAGTGTACAAATCAGTGTCCAATGTGAATAACTATGTTTCTTTATTTATTGAGTATTCAAAATTTTGCTTGTCAAAAACTTGTGACTAAACATGTGTAACGTTTTTTGTACCAACTATTATGTACTTAAAGTGTTTCTTGTATTACTTTTGTGCTTGCTGTTATTCTTCCTTAAGTGAAGATAATCTTTCGACGCATTTTGTCTCAAATCCGTGTTGTCTTGCAATTAAAAAATAATTTGGTATATTTTTTTTTATTGTGGGAGGCAGAAAAACTGTTGTTTAGTGCGAATATTATTTTATCAACGCAAATTATTTTTCATTTCAACGATGCAGTGCTTTTTTATTATTCTATTCATTATGACTATAAAATGTGAAGCGATTTTATCGCTTATTGATGCACAAAATAATTTTTCCTTCAGACTGTATTTTGGATGATTTTGTAGATAAATTCTTACAAGTACTTTAATGATGGTCAAAGACTTTACACTAAAAGTAAGTATATTTCATAATATTTTCATTCAATGAGCGAATGGGATTTATGTATTGCATGTGCGAATGTGATATTTTCTATTTGCATGAGCGAATGGGATTTATGTTTTGTATGTGTGAATGTGATTTTATGTTTTTGCATGAGTGAATGATTTTGGTTTTGGGGATGTAATTCTGTTGTTGCATGTGTGCATGTTACAAAACGTTAATTGGTGGCATGCATATGGTCTTTACAGCAGGTTCTAATTATAATTGATTTTAATTACGTTTAATTTTGATCTGCCATTCTCCAGACCGCTTTGTAGATTTTTCTGGTTGAGTTGGGTATTTCTTGGATTGTCCTTAAAACATAATTATAAAAACATGAATCATATTTGTTAACAACGAATAAATATTTTGGTTTCATTTTGGGTGATTTGTGTTAATTCTTGATGTCTTGTTGTTAACACAATAAAAAATAGCCAAAAATAAATTATTATTTGTCAAATTTTCTTACGTAGTTTTGTTGTTGTAGTAAAGTTTCCTTAAAAAAATATATATTTAAAAAATTGCAATGGGATTTGTTTGGTTCTTTGATTATTTGTTAATTAAGATTGGTTGCAAAAAAAATTAAAAAAAACCCCGACTAAAAAGTTATAAAAACAAATAATCGTCGTCTCATCGGGGGTCCGCTAAGTACCTAAGTACTTTGCTGTGTTAGGTATAGAGTGGTCCAGTGACGGGACAAAAGTTTTTATTTTTTTTGGTCGGGAGGTTCTTTTGGTGATTTTATTTTTATTTGTTTTCTTTTTTGGTTCGGTCGTCTTTTTTAATTACGGAATCAGTTAATAAACAATATTTTAATTTCTTGTGCGTTTACTTAATTTACAAATGTTTTAAAATTTTAAACTTTTTATAGGTCTAACTAATACTATTAAATTAATGTGGTTCATTTACTCATTGAAATTTTGTGGTTGAATTTATTACTGATGCAGCTTTGGTAATTTGTTTAGGTCGTTTCTTGGATTGTAAGTCAAGGCATTTTCCCGACGAGTCAACTATGACAATTAAATTAGATAATTTTGCTGTTGATATTTGGGTGGATTTATAGTGGTTGTATTTTTAAATAAATGAAAATATAAATTAATACAAATTGAAAAAGAAACAATTTCCAGCACAAAAAAACAACAAATTTCTTCTACAAAAATACTACGGCGGCGCTTATTAGTGTGTTGTTTGTTTACTTCTATAGTTTTATCTGTTGTTTGACTGAAAATAAATATATTATTATTTAAAAAAGGAACCTAAATATATATTTATTAAAAATAAAAATTTATGAAAAAAATTTTTGGTCCTGGGTTTTTCTTTTGGTTATATTTCTAAGTAATTGTGATGTTTTTTGGTTGATGTTGTTTTTGAGCTAAGATAAAAGGAGAAAAATGTATATAACAAAAACAAAGAAAAAAACATGATAAAATTATTGTTCTATTTTTTTGGTTTGGATTCTTTTGTTTCTATTTTTGTAATTTGTGTCCTATTTATAGATTGTTTTTCTTAATCAAGCCTTTGTTCAATTCAATTCAAATTCAAACATTTATTCACTTAAAACTATAAAGGTGGTACAATTTTTAAGTCCGCACGTTTTGCTAACAGCATGATAGCATGTGAATGTAATACAATAACATAATTAAATAACTTACAAATGAATTGTCAACATTTTAAAATAGCAAGTAAAAATAGCAAGTTTTGAATGTAACAACTATTATTTTGTTGATTTATGGCAGTTTTCTTGCGATTTGATTATTTATTTTGGTAATTTGGCGTGTTCTTCTTTGAATTTTATTTGTTTTTTTTTGTTTGGATTATTTAATTATTTTATTTCCATGTTTGATTTTCTTTTCCTTGTTTTTTTGTTTCTTTTAATTAGGTTGACTTTCTTAATAACTACAGTTAGTATGATAATTTGGCAACTTTTGTTGCTTAAATTTTTTTTTTTCAATTGGATGTAATTGATTTTTAAATATTTTTTAATTGGTCTTTTGATTACATTTTCAGTTAAAAAAATATATAGAAATTTCAAAGAAACAATTTCCTTAAAAAATAATCAATTTTACGCCACGGCGCCACGACCGGCGCCACGACCGCCACGGCCGGCGACGCTTGTTGGCATATTGTTGATAAAATTTACCGTCTAAATTGTTGCTTGGCGCAGATATTATTATTGTTGGTTTATTATCTACTATATAGGACAGTTAAATATATTTTACCTCTTAAGATACTTATATTAGATCGGATTTTGTTACTTTTCAAAAGTACAGAAAATAAACTTTTAAAAAAATTAAAAAATATTTCGGTTTAATAAAGTTTTAAGCATTTTTTGGTTTGGTATTTATTTGTTCTTTAACCGGACTCATTAATGGCTTTTCAATACGAACCCAGTGACAAGTCCGATTAAACAAGATAAAACTTTGGGTATGTATTTATTTTTTGCTTTTTAAACACTTTTTGATAATTTATTGTTGATCAGTTTATGGTGTTGTTATTTTTTGGTTCCTTTTCTTTTGACTAGCCAAATAATATTAGGTTGGGGAAAAAGTCTTTTCGCATTATAGTATGTATAAACTTGTAATAAAATCTCTTTGGCTATACTATTAGTATTTGACTGGTATTGGTATCATTGAAATTTTAAATTTTAATGAACATAATTCCAAATTCAAATTAGGAAAATGTGTGATTTTCATTTGTTTTTCGTACCGCCAAGATGAGTGAATCTAATGAAGAAATTCGATACATTTAAAAATTTTTTAAATTTAAACTACAAAAAAGGTAAAAATGCAACGCAAGCCGCGAAAAAAATTTGCGATGTTTATGGACCTAGTGCAGTGTCTGTGAGAGTAGCACAAATTTGGTTTAAGCGTTTTCAATCCGGAAATTTTGATGTCAAAGATGCACGTCGCTATGGTCGCCCTATTACAGATAAAATGGATGCCATTTTTGAAAAAGTGGAGCAAGATCGGCATGTCAGTAGTTACGACGTAGCTGAAGAACTGGGAATTGACCACAAAACAGTTTTGGCGCATTTGAAAAAAACTGGGTACACAAAAAAGCTCGACATTTGGGTACCTCACGAGCTCACTGAAAGAAACCTAATGAACCGTGTACTCATTGGTGATTCTTTATTACGACGTAATGAAACCGAACCATTTTTGAAGAAGCTGATAACTGGTGATGAAAAATGGGCCACGTACGACAAGAACGTGCGAAAAAGGTCGTGGTCAAAGGCCGGTCAGGCTTCACAGACTGTGGCGAAACCCGGGTTAACTCGCAACAAGGTGATGCTGTGTGTGTGGTGGGATTGGAAGGGCATTATTCATTATGAGCTGTTACCACCAGGCAGGACCATCGATTCCGAACTCTACTGCGAACAACTGATGAGATTAAAGCAAGAAGTTGAGAGGAAGCGGCCGGAATTAATCAACAGAAGGGGTGTGGTTATTCATCATGATAACGCTAGACCTCACACATCTTTAGCCACTCAGCAGAAATTAAGAGAGTTTGGCGGGGAGGTGTTAATGCATCCGCCGTATAGTCCTGACCTTGCACCTTCAGATTTCCACCTGTTTCGGTCTCTTCAGAATTCTTTAGGCAGTGTCAGGTTAACATCACGAGAGGACTGCCAAAACCACTTGTCGCGGTATTTTGACCAGAAGTCCCAAAATTTCTATAGCAATGGGATCATGTCCCTACCTACAAGATGGCAAAAAGTTATCGAACAAAATGGGTAGGTACCATTTTGTTCGATAACTTTTACTTTAGTTAAATGTAAATAAACTAGATTAAAAATTGTTTTGAATTTTCTTAAAAAATGCGAAGAAACTTTTTCCCCAACCTATTATAAATATAGCCGGTTTCTTTATTTACTTATTATTGTTTATAATGGAAAAAAAAATTCGGCAAAATTTTGCAACGAAACAGTTACTGTCCCATTAGAAAGTAGGAACAAAAAATACCACGGCTGTGTTTCTCAGCGTATTGTTCATTTTGACTAAATAGTCATCTGTTTCATCATGGGTAGTTTCGAAAACAATAGATGGAAACACTGAAATCCACTATCTTTTACTCTTTTTGCTTAACGGTATCTACCATGTTCCAACTTTATACAGCAACTCAATAAAAGCGCGATTCCTTCCGTGTTTTTTCTTTGTTGTTTTGTAATTTTTTTGGTGTTTTCTGCAATATTGTTTGTTTTCATGTTTTTCCGCTCCTTTTCCTGGAACTTTGTGTTTGGTGTTTTCAGTAATAGGATATTGCCTACTGAATACGTTCTTGTCTTCCTTGCTGTTGCGATACCTGCCGTTGATATAAAAGCTGCGCCCGACCCGTAGCGAACCAGTCACAGTCAAGTTGCGACACGAGTCAGGCCGCTCGCTCGGGTTTCTAACGCTCGAACAATGTATTATATTATATATACGTGTGCTAATTCTCGTAGTGTTTTGTTTAAGCGGCAGACTAAACGTTATTTAACGGTTATGCAATGTGTTGTGAGTGAGATAATAGCTTGGTTTTTTAATAATCTTGATCAGTTTACTTCAGATGGCAAGTGAGTACCAATTTTATATTAATCTAATCTACTTCATTTTGAATTTTGTGTGATAACGTCAAGGATGTGATGTGTGCAAAGTGTAGTGGAAGTTAAAAGAGCCTGTTCTTCCAATATCAGATGTGAAGCCAGTAACTAGTTTATAACAATATTTTTTATTGTGATGGTGGCACCGCCAGTACAGAACATGAGGTGATCGAGTCCCTTTTCATACAATTCATGTATTTTTTTTTTCATTTTAGCATTTTTTGTGAAAGTTATAAAAGCACGTTATACAAACACTTACCACAAGTGTTTGTAACTGACAAGTGAGAAGTTAAATTATTTTAAATTACCTTTATATAACTTTTTATTAGTGATCAAAGTGTTGAATCAATCATTTTTTGTGTAGTGCTGTGAGTGATATATTATACCAACAAAGTGTACTTCATTGTTTTGTTAACATTTCGTTTACTTTTAAGGGGTTTCTAATTATTTGGTTGTTTTACAAATGCGATTGTTATGACGGCACTGCCACTAGGCGTTTGATCTTTTATGACAGTGATCAATATAACGTGATCTTTCAATATATTCAGATTTGAATCGGATGTCGCAGGCGCATCCATTAATTTTCTATTTATTGCTGTTTGTTGAGGATTTACCGATAGTAATTTATTTGGTGTATTTTACAGTTAAGTAGGTATTATTTTGAGAAGTATACTCTTGACACAGCTCTTGCACTAGACAATCAATTTGTGATTATTACACCACATTTACAACACAGGTGTTATTTAAGTGCCTTTTTCGTAATGATTTCACTATATTTTAAGATTTTCTGTGACAACAATAAAAATGTGATTTAGTGCAAAGTGTTGTGTAATGTGAGAGCCGAATTGCAATATCAGATGTCAGGTTAGTACCTTTTATTAATATTACTCATACATTTTTTATTAAATATTGAATAATATGTCACTTTGTGCGGTGCTGCGAGTGTGTACCAGCATATTATTATTGCATTTTGTTTTAACTTTTATTGTGTTTTGAGTAATATATAATTGGCATATTCTTTCAACGATATTCCAATAAAAGAATAACTTGTTTATCCTTTTATTCTTTACAGAATCGCTATGTGAGGTGTCTTGAAAGTATCCAGTTTATTTAAAACTTCTTTATTTACTTATTGATTGTATTATTTATTTTGGCAATTTATTGTATTGTTATTTTTCGATTTTACAAATTTTTATATTCCCATCATTGGATATCTTATCGTTGTATTTTTTAATTTATTTCGGTTCTTTCTCTTAGGTTGTCTTTCTTTATAAATACAGTTGGATTAATATTTTTATTGACTTGCCCCTGCATAAATTTAAGTCAACTGTTAAAAGCTGTTTAATGAAAGAGGGGTATTATAAGATAGTTTTAAAGATAAAAATTTGTGGCTACTATAATTTGCTCCTCTGCACATACTTATTTTAAAATATTTATGATTTCATTTCATTGTATTTTGGCAATTTTTGTTGCTTATAAAATATTTTATCTAACTATAGTTGGTTTTCTATTTTGGCAATTTATGTTGCTTACAAAAATATTTTATATTTTTTTTAATTGTATGCGATTGATAATTGAATTCTTGTTGAATATTTCGCTTTTTTCGTGGTTGGGTATTATTTGGTTCTATTTTTGTAATTGGTCTCTTGATTACATTTTCAGTAAAAAAAAATATATAGAAATTTCAAAGAAACACTTTCCTTAAAAAATAATCAATTTCACCAGAAAAATATATACAAAATACCACGGCGGGCGGCGCTTGTTGGCATATTGTTGTTAAATTTACCGTCTTAATTGTTGCTTGGCGCAGATATTATTATTGTTGGTTTATTATCAATTTTATATGACAGTTAAATATATTTAACCTCTTAAGATACTTATATGATATTAGATCGGATTTTGTTACTTTTCAAAAGTACAGAATAAAAACTTTTTAAAAAATTAAAAAAACATTTCGGTTTTATAAAGTTTTTGTCATTTTTTGGTTTGGTATTTATTTGTTCTTTAACCGGACTCATGGATACCATGCTAAACATGGCACCGCTACACCTCCACGTGCAACAGGAGGCTGCACTATCAGTGATTCGACTGAAGCACAACAAACTTATTAAGTTTGATGAGGTAAAACACATCAGTCACATTACGAAGGACTGGAGCCGAGAGCCGCTCATGGAGGCGGTCTGCGACAGCATAACACCAGTCTTCAGGTTTGACAAAAAGTATAGAATACATCTGGCAGAAGATGACGATACCGGCGTAACGCATAGGTCATTGGATGTCTTCACGGATGCTTCAAAAACGCACTCAGGTACTGGGACAGGTGTCTTCTCCGAAGACTTGAACATATCCATCACCAAAACACTGGGAGCCTATAACACTGTATTCCAAGCGGAATGTATGGGCATTCTACTGGCAGCGAAAGCCATCTTAGCCAGAGAAGTAATGTACCATGACCTAAGAATCCTCTCGGACAGCAGATCAGCTTTACAGGCCTTACAAAACCCAAAACTGACATCAGGTCTTCTAGAAGAGTGTCACCACGCTCTTACCAGGTAGGCGAGCACAATACGATCACGCTACAATGGATCAAAGGACACAGCGGCTCACGAGGGAATGATGCTGCTGATGAATTAGCAAGGAGTGGCTCAAGCAGAGACCCGGTGGGACCGGAGCCTATTATACCTCTCCCTAAAAGCTGGTTTACAGGTATAGTATTGAGAAATACTCAAAACCTACACATGAACTACTGGAACAACTTGGAAGAATGCAGGCAGGCTAGACTTGCGCTACCACGAATAGACCCCCGCTTCTCCAAGAAACTCCTACAGCTAAGTAAGGCTCGCTTACGTTTAGTAACGGGAGCCATAACAGGTCATAGCTATTTTAACAGGCACCTTTTCAATCTAGGTATCACCGACAGCCCCCTTTGCAGAGCGTGCATGGGGGCAGAAGAATCAGGCGCCCACGTGCTGTTGGAATGCACTGGGGTAGCTAGCTACCGGGCAAAGTACCTGGGAAACCCGGGTAACCTCCGCGAGGCTGTCCTCAACGTGAAGGCGCTGGGCGACTTCCTGGGCGAGTTGGGCTGGCTGGAGTAGCCAGCCTTCACCCTCAAACGCAAAATAGGCGCTAAGTCGTCGAGTTGCGGAAACCGCCCGCACGAAGAAGAAGAAGAAGAAGAAGAACCGGACTCATTACAGGCTTTTCAATACGAACCCTGCGACAAGTCCGATTTAACAAGATAAAATTTTGGGTATGTATTTATTTTTGCTTTTTAAACACTTTTTGATAATTTATTGTTGTTCAGTTTATGGTGTTGTTATTTTTTGGTTCCTTTTCTTTTGACTAGCCAAATAATATAAATAAAGCCGGTTTCTTTCTTTACTTATTATTGTTTATAATGGAAAAAAAATTTCGGCAAAATTTTGCAACGAAACAGTTACTGTCCCATTAGAAAGTAGGAACAAAAAATACCACGGCTGTGTTTCTCAGCGTATTGTTCATTTTGACTAAATGGTCATCTGTTTCATCACGGGTAGTTTCGAAAACAATAGATGGAAACACCGAAATCCACTATCCTTTACTCTTTTTGCTTAACGGTATCTACCATGTTCCAACTTTATACAGCAACACAATAAAAGCGCGATTCCTTCCGTGTTTTTTCTTTGTTGTTTTGTAAATTTTTTTGGTGTTTTCTGCAATATTGTTTGTTTTCATGTTTTTCCGCTCCTTTTCCTGGAATGTTGTGTTTGGTGTTTTCTCTAAACTTTTGTGTTTTTTAAACGAGTGCCCATGTTTGTAAGTACCAATTTTTTTCAAACATTATTTTTAACGCTTATAATAATAATAATGCATAGTAGTAAAATTAAGGAATTTACTCACCTACAGTAATAGGATATTGCCTACTGAATACGTTCTTGTCTTCCTTGCTGTTGCGATACTTGCCGTTGATATAAAAGCTGCGCCCGACCCGTAGCGAACCAGTCGCCGTCAAGGTGCGACACGAGACAGGCCGCTCGCTCGGGTTTCTAACGCTCGAACAATGTATTATATATATGTGTTCTAATTCTCGTAATGTTTTGTTTCAGCGGCAGACTAAACGTTATTTAACGGTTATGCAATGTGTTGTGAGTGAGATAATAGCTTGGTTTTTTAATAAACTTGATCAGTTTACTTCAGATGGCAAGTGAGTACCAATTTTATATTAATCTACTTCATTTTGAATTTTGTGTGACAACGTCAAGGATGTGATGTGTGCAAAGTGTAGTGGAAGTTAAAAGAGCCTGTTCTTCCAATATCAGATGTGAAGCCAGTAACTAGTTTATAACAATATTTTTTATTGTGATGGTGGCACCGCCAGTACAGAACATGAGGTGATCGAGTCCCTTTTCATACAATTCATGTATTTTTTTTTTCATTTTAGCATTTTTTGTGAAAGTTATAAAAGCACGTTATGTGGTAAGTGTTTGTAACTGACAAGTGAGAAGTTAAATTATTTTAAATTACCTTTATATAACTTTTTATTAGTGATCAAAGTGTTGAATCAATCATTTTTTGTGTAGTGCTGTGAGTGACATATACCAACAAATTGTAATTCATTATTTTGTTAACATTTCATTTACTTTTATGGGTTTTCTAACTATAAGGTTGTTTTGCAAATGCGATTGTAAAGATGGCACCGCCACTGGTCCATTGACCATTTATGACAGTGACCAATAAAGGTAACTGTTAAAGTTACTGGCAGGCAGAAGACACGTTGTGAGAACAATAATATTGCTAAGCAACAGTTGTTGACTGCCAATTGTATTTTTTGAATGTCTGAAAATTCTATGTTGAACTGTTTTTGTATCCTCGTATTATTTATTACCTAAAGTGATTATTGTGGACATAAGTGAGTGTGTTATAGTGTGTAAGTTTTGTGGACAATATTGACTAAAGTTTTTGTGTGGACTTCGTATACTCTTTATCTTAATCTTTTACACTGTTGCACTTACATCTCTGAATTTCAAGTAAGTTTTAACAGGTTATGGGCCCAGATTCGAAGATGGATTTTGCGAAAATTCAAAGACCAAAACTTGAAACCCAAAACTGGAATCAATGGAAGTACCGGATGACTGCTTTACTGTCGGGCATTGACGGACTTTTGGACATTGTAGAAGGTAACACACTTATGCCGGTTAGACCTGATGTAGCTGCAGGAGATACTCCAGCTAGCGCAGCGTCTTTGGAAAGTTACAATAATGCTTTGAAGGAATACAAAAGGTTAGAATGTACAGCGTTACTGTTGATTACTAACAACATTAGCGATCAGACATTAGACAAGGTGATAAGGCTATCGAAACCAAGTGAAGTATGGGAAGAATTGCATAGAATATATGACGGAGTAAAACACAGTCGGGTGTATGATCTATGCTTACAATTTTTCAGTCACACTAAAGATCCGAATGACGACATTGCCTCGCATGTATCTAAATTGAAAAATGTTTGGTACAAAATGAAGCAGGAGTTAGAGAAAGCAGAATCTGGAGCTCGTTTGCCAGATGTTCTACTAATCTGCAAAATTTTGGATACATTGAAACTTTTTTCTCTTTTAAAGCGGGATGGCTGTTGATGTCGAAGGCGGACCAAACGGTTGATAATCTTACAAGTCAATTATGCGCTCACGAGAAGGCACTGAACTGCAAGGATAATGGCGGTGGTGCTGAAGCATTTGCTGTGAAGTCAGCCAAAAGGGACTTCAAAAAGGTACAGGACAATGCAGGGAGTAGTACAGGCAACAAAGGGAAGGTAAAATGCTTCAAGTGTAAGCAGGTTGGCCACCTTAAAAAGGACTGCCCTCAAAAACAAAGTGGAAAGGACACTAATGCTAGTACGAGCATGATGTTGATGCTATGCTCTATGGATGCTGCTGTCGACAACGACAACTGGTATGTAGACAATGGCGCAACGAATCATGTTACTATGCGGAAGGACTTCTTTCAGGACTTTGAGCATTTTAGAGACTCTCATACAGTCACAACAGCCGATGGAACTGTGATCCAAGCTGTAGGCAAAGGAACAGTCAGGATAGAAGCTGTGATTGATGGAAAAAGAGAAGATGCTACTCTTAATGATGTTTGGTATGTACCACAATTAAGCAAAAACCTATTCTCAGTACTTTCGATGCAGGATCGAAATCCAGGAAGCATTTTTCAATCTAGGGTTACGACTTGTGAAGTCAAGATTGATGGAAAAGTAACTGCAACTGGTAAGAGGAAAAGATTTGGAGGGCTGTATCTGCTGGACTTCAAGACAGTACCTCGTAAAGATGCAATAATCAATCTGGTAGATAAGTTTGATACGCTACAGTTATATCATGAACGCATGGGACATCAGAACAAGCGTCACGTTAGGAGTGTCTTAGAACGAGAACTTGGTATTAAGGTTCGTCCTAGCAATGGAGACTTGTGTGAAGGTTGCATTTTTGGTAAGGCACACCGTTTGAAATTTGGAGTGCGTGATAGAGAAAGGAGACCTGGAGATATCATTCATTCAGATATATGTGGGCCTTTTCCTCCATTGACTTCAAAATATCGCTATTTTTTAGTGTTCAAGGATGACTTCACTGGTTATCGCTTTGTATACTTTTTACGGAGTAAATCAGAAGTACATGAGAAGCTAGATCAGATGCTGGCAGAGAGTAAAGTTGCAGGGCATACTGTTAAAGAACTTCTCAGTGATAACGGCGGAGAATTTGATAATACACACGTTCGTAGTATTTTGAATCGGAATGGAATTAAGCAAAGGCTTGTTATGCCGTATACACCGGAACAGAATGGGTGTTGCGAGCGTGATAACAGAACCATCGTGGAATGTGCAAGGGCTATGATGCATGCTTATGAAGAATTACCTCAAACATTATGGGCTGAACTTGTAAACACAGCCGTTTATATTTTAAATAGGACGGGTCCAAGTGTTGGGAACAAGACTCCATATGAGATGTGGTTAAACAAAAAACCAGGAATAAAACACTTGAGGATAATTGGATCTTCCTGTTATGCACATGTTCCAAAGCAGAGAAGAACAAAACTGCAGAAAAAAGCATCTAAGTGCATTCTTCTTGGATATGATAATGATGATGGTTATAGACTGTGGGACAAAGAGAAAAACTCCCTAGTAAAATCAAGAGACGTGATTTTTGATGAAAAACCTTTTGAATCTAACCTGGATATTTCATCTGGTGAGTCGGATACTAATGAAGTAGATGTTCATGAATATGAAATATCTTTGAGACCATCTGCTTTTAATTCGAAAGTGACTCAAGGTGACATGCAGGAATCAACTGCTTTAAGACAAGTAGGTTCTGAGGTATCTGATGACGCACAATATCTTGATAACGTTGGAGAAACTAATGAAAATTTTGAATTAGGGGGGGTAATGGATGAAGATGAAGCAAATGAAGATATTGAGGGTGATGAATTCGAAGACCAAAACGAATTATCTGATACTGAAATTGCTTATCAAGGTGCGAGAGTCTTGAGAGATCGTTCGCAAATTAGGCCTCCAGTTAAATTCAAAGATTATGTCATGCAGTTTCTAAACAATATTGAGAGTGGACGTGAACCAACAACGTACAGAGAAGCTATTCAGAGCTCAGAAAAGGAACTTTGGGAGAAAGCTATGCGATGTGAAATAGACTCCTTGAAGGAAAACCAAACCTGGAGCTTGGTGAACCTTCCGAAAAATAGGAAAGCCATCCCCTGTAAATGGGTTTATAAAGTGAAGTTGAACCCAGATGGATCGGTTGAAAAATATAAAGCAAGGCTTGTAATCAAAGGATTTTCACAAAAAGAGGTGTGGATTATGAACAAACTTTTAGTCCAGTGGCAAAAATGGGAACCATTCGAGCAGTGCTGAGTGTAGCGGCAAGTGAAAGTCTATCACTTCTACAGTTTGATGTCTCGACAGCATTTTTGTATGGAAATCTCGATGAAGAGATATTTATGAAACAACCTGAAGGATTTAGTGATGGAACAAATCGGGTCTGTTTGCTACAAAGAAGCCTCTACGGCTTAAAACAAGCACCTAGATGCTGGAACAAGCGGATCGTAGACGTTTTGAAGCAAATTGGTTTCAAAAATAGTGAAGCTGATCCCTGTCTATTTACCAGGCGTAAAAATGAATGAAAGCTTATACTAGCTCTGTATGTGGATGACGGATTAGTCGCTGGAACTACAGTCAAAGGTATTGAACAGTTTATCGAAGAGCTAAGAACTAACTTCAAAATTACGACGAAACCAGCTTCCTATTTTCTCGGTATAGAGATTGAAACAAGAGAAGACGGACTGAAGATTTGTCAGGCAGCCTATACTCGCAAAGTATTACAGCGGTTTGGCATGAAAGAATGTCGACCTGTTATGACACCCATTGTAAAGGTTGCAGACAACCTTGAGACTGAACAGGACGATGGAATTCTACAAAATTATAGGCAGATAGTGGGCTCATTAGCATATTTGATGGTTGGTACAAGACCAGATATTGCTTATGCAGTAAGCATAGCATCACGAAACCTTGAAAAGCCTGGAAAGGAAGATTGTAGACGAGTAAAGCGGATAATGCGATACTTACAGTATGCTCCGGATACTGGTATAATCTTTTTTTTTTTTTTTTTTTTTTCGAGCCTCTGAAGGAGGACTCTTTACCTTCCCATGCGGGAGAAGGAGGTGGTGAATCCCTCATTGGATACCCACCGGCCGGCCGGGGGTTATGTCGGACTCCTACCGACTAAACACCACCTTGCTTTAGGCCTCTGAGGGCTCTGGTAAAGCATAACCTGAATGGTGGTATAATCTATAAACGAGGCTACAAGAAAGGCGTTATAGAAAGTTATTCTGACGCAGATCATGGCGGTTGCATTAGTACTGGAAGGTCTACTTCTGGAGTATTATGTTTATATGCTGGTGGTGCGGTATCTTGGGTTAGCCAACGACAAGCAAGTGTGGCAATATCTACCACTGAAGCAGAAATTGTGGCTGCTAGCGAAGGTGCTAGAGAATGTATCTGGTTGACACGTCTGATGAAAGATATGACTCGTATAGAAGGATTACCAGAATTAAAAGTTGATAATGAAGCTGCAATAAGACTTGCAGAGAATCCTGAATTCCATAAACGGACAAAACATATTAGGATTAGGCATTTCTTTGTGAGAGAGTTAGTTACAACTGGACAACTGAAAGTAACGAAGGTTTCTAGCAGTCTGCAACTGGCAGATATGGGGGTTGCTCAAGCACATGCAACTAATTGGTCTACACAACGAGAGAAGATGTTAAAGTTACTGGCAGGCAGAAGACACGTTGTGAGAACAATAATATTGCTAAGCAACAGTTGTTGACTGCCAATTGTATTTTTTGAATGTCTGAAAATTCTATGTTGAACTGTTTTTGTATTCTCGTATTATTTATTACCTAAAGTGATTATTGTGGACATAAGTGAGTGTGTTATAGTGTGTAAGTTTTGTGGACAATATTGACTAAAGTTTTTGTGTGGACTTCGTATACTCTTCATCTTAATCTTTTACACTGTTGCACTTACATCTCTGAATTTCAAGTGAGTTTTAACAGTAACGTGATATTTAAATATATTTAGATTTAAATATCAGAGGTCGCATGCGCATCCGTTTCTTTTATATATATATTGCCGTTTATTGAGGATTTACGGATAATAATTTGTTTGGTTTATTTTACAGTAAATAAGGTATTATTTTGAGCAGTGTTGCGAGTAATAATAAGCAAACATGCATACTCTTGCCACCAGTTCTTGCAATTTGTGAGTTTTACACCACATTTACAATACAGGTGTTATTTGAGTTCCTTAATCATAATGATTTCACTTTATTTTATGATTTTTTGTGCCGACGATAAAAATGTGATTTAGTGCAAAATTTTGTGTAATGTGAGAACCAAATCGCAATATCCGATGCCAGGTGAGTACCTTTTATAAATATTACTCATATATTTTTCATTAAATATTGGATAACGTGTTATTTTGTTCAGTGTTGTGAGTAGTGTACCAGTATATTATTGTATTTGTGATTATCGCTGTTTTTATTTTACTTTTATTGTGTTTTCAGTTATATATCATAGACCTATTCTTTCGACGAGATTGCAATAAAAGAATAACATGGTTTGTCCATTTCTTTTAAATTTATTTAAGGATTTCTCGTGATTCTTTTGGAATGACGATTGAGATTTTAAAGGTTGGCCAATAAAATCGATTTAAGACACTGACAATAATATGTGACGACCTGAATTTACAGTGCTTACAGCCTTGCCCACAATATTATTTCTATTGGCTGGCAATTTTCGTGGATTGCGTGGTGGTGATTTTTTAGCAAAGCGGCAGATATTGAAAAGTGTTGAGTGATATGACTGCCTGTATTTTTACAGAATCGCAATGTGAGGTGTAATGTTAATATCCAAATTATTTTAAACTTCCATATTTGCTTATTGAACAATGTGTTATTGTGTGCAGTGCTGTTAGTGATATACCATCACTAGTTAATGTAATGATTTGTAATGATAAATGTTCACCACCATTATACCACCGATATTGGATTGATTTTACATTACAGCTACAAAATGTAATTTTATGCAATGTGATGTGAAGTGACATGCTCTTTTTCAAATGAATTTGTAATTCTGGTTATCAAGTGAGTGTCACATTATTTTAGTTACTTTTAGAGTTTTTGCATAACAGTGATGAAAATTTTACTTTCTGTAAAGTGGTGTGAGGGGGTAATGGCGTGTTTTTATCAGAATAAAATTGCAAAATCAGTCGTCAAGTGAACATCATGTTTTTTCTAAAAAAATATATACTTTATTACATAGCAAACTTTTGTGAAAATATGTGTGTTACACTATACATTAAGTTTTTGTCTGTAAGATTGCGCTGCAAAATTTCATTTTATTTTATTGTGTGGCAGTGACAAGTGATTTTACAGCAATAATTTGTGATTGTGATGGTGGCACCGCCAATATTCAATTTGCAGTATAGAACATGAGGTGAGTGAATCCCTTTTTCATACAATTCGTGTAATTTTTTTTATTTTTAAATAACTGACAAATGAGAAGTTAAGATACGTTATTCCATTATATTATTTAAAATTACCTCAGGGTTGGACAAAAAACTCGGAAGAGACTGGGACCACTGGCATTGGGGGTGTACCCTCGCCAACACCAGTCTAGCCCCTCAGACGTTGCTCTCGGCCGTCAAACACTTTTTCCTCTAGCCCTTGTGGTTGCATAGGGACACACACCCTACGTTAAATTAAGTTTTAACGTAAGACTACACTCACAAACACGCACTAGCTTAGGGACTCACCACATAAGGTACACAACCTCCCTGTCCTGTACAGGGAGGGTACTCACCCACTTGTAGGCCGGTAGCCCGGCCTACAAGATGGATTTTCAAAAAATCCCCATCTCGGTATGGACCTCCTTTTTCGAGGCCCACGGCGAGATGCTCGCGCCCCTGCTCGCGTCGTTTCTAAACGCGTTGCCCCCCTCCGAGTCCGCATCCGCACCCGCTCAGACCCGCGTGTCTGCCCCCGCGACCACCCGCGATTACTCCGCGACCGCACAGACCCGCGCGTCAGCCCCCGCGACCGGCCCATCCCGCGCCGTTTTCGAAGACAGTCCACAATCTCCGGACCCTCTCCCCATGGAGGTAGTGCCCTCCTCTGGCTCCTCGGACTCGGACTCTAGTGACTCCGACTACACAGTCGTAGTCTCAGGGAAAGGGAAGAGGAGACAGAGAAGGGCGCCCGCAGACGTGGACCCTCCAAAGAAAATGGTGAAAGCCGCCTCTGGAGAGCCCACCCCTGCGGCAGTCGCAGACGAGGACTTACTCCCCTCAGACCCCCGCGCCCCACCGCCCGTCTTCATCCAAGACAAGGCACGTTGGCATTACGTGTCAACAGCACTGACGGACAGACACGTTCACTTCACGCACGCCAAAACCTGCGCCTCCGGCATAAGAGTCCAAGTGCCCACCTCAGCGGATCACCGCAACCTCACCGCCTTCCTCAGGGCCAAGAGTATAGGCTACCACACCTATACTCTGCCCGAGGAGAGGGTGCTGCGTGGGGTGATCCGCGGAGTCCCCAAGGAGCTCAGCACGGACCTCGTGCTGAACGACCTAAAAGGCCAGGGATACCCCGTGCATGAAGTGCACCGCATTACCCGCACTCGATCCAAAACACCACTTGACCTTGTTTCAGTCATAGCCGACCTTACCCCCGCGGGCAAGGCGCTATATAACATACGCTCCATCTGCCATATCTCGGGGCTCTCCGTTGAGCCCCCTCACAAACGTACGTCTCCCGGACAATGCCACCGGTGCCAGCTCTACGGGCACTCAGCCCGTAATTGCCACGCTCGGCCCCGGTGCGTTAAATGCCTGGGGGACCACGCCACCAAGGACTGTGATCGGCCGAAGATCCCAGTCCCCTCGGGTCCTCCTCCCAGTTGCGTCCTGTGCGGACAGGCGGGGCACACCGCGAACTATCGTGGCTGCCCCCGAGCTCCGCGCAGGCCGGACACCTCGCGTCCCCCCGCGACTCCTCTCACCGCTCCACCTGCCGCCCCGTCGCTGCGGCCCGCGAAACCCATGCTCCCTCCGAGCAAACCCAACCCGTGGGCTCCGAAGCCCTTGCCTCCGAAAACCGCGGCGCCTCCGAAGGCGCAAACGCTCCCCCCGACGGCCCCGCCGGCGCCTCCGGTGGCGCCGAAACGCGTTAACTCAACGCCAAACGCAGACTTGCGTCTGGTGTGCAGCGTCATCGATGTCATAGACATGGATGAGGTCTGCGCACTGGCTGCGAAACTGCGCGAGGCTAAAAACTCGTTCGATTCAGTAAGTGCTCTCCTAGAGCACGACAAACTCATCCGCTCTCTTAAGTCCCTAAACTCTAAACAACAAAATGAATAATACACCCAAACGGATAAAACCCCACTCCCTAACACTAGCGTATTTCAACGCAAACGGTCTCAAAAATCAGAGGGACGAAGTCGCTTCGTTCCTCACCGAACACGCGGTCGATATCCTCCTAGTGCAGGAGACGTTTCTCAAACCCGCCCATCGCACCCCGCGGATCGCGAACTATAATACCATCCGGCACGATAGGGCCACCCTCGGGGGTGGTACCCTTATCTATTTCAAACGTTCCCTCCATTGTGTCCCTCTTGACACTCCCCAGCTTGAATCACTCGAGGCTTCAGTGTGCAAACTAGCCATGACGGGCCATCCTTCCATCACCATTGCCTCCGCCTACCTCCCTCCTGCCAAAACCCTCCATAGACACGATCTCGAGACGCTGTTAAGTGTCGAGTAAAGTGATCACTTGGTTTAATAATAACAACCTATGTTTAAACGCGAGGAAAACAAAATGCATAAAGTTTTCATTACCAAATGTAAGACAAGTCGATACAATAATAAAAATTAACGAACAAGTGTTAGAGTGTGTTGATTCCACTCTATTTTTAGGAATTACGCTAGATTCACGCCTCCAGTGGAATCCGCACATACTAACCTTAGCAGAAAGACTTAGCTCTGCTGCCTTTGCAGTTAAAAAAATCAGACTCTTATCTGATGTTGAAACGGCGAGACTTGTCTATTTTAGCTATTTTCATAGCGTAATGTCATACGGCTTGTTATTGTGGGGGTCAGCAGCTGATATTGAGACTATCTTTATTTTACAAAAAAGAGCTGTACGAGCCATCTACAGACTTAAACCACGGGACTCACTTAGAGAATTATTCAAGGAAATTGATATATTGACTGTTGCCTCCCAATACATCTATGAAAATATTGTATATGTTTATAAACATAACCACACGTTCATGAAAAATAACGACTATCATAATGTAAATACTAGAAACAGAAATAAACTCGCTGTGCCTGTTTTCAGACTGCGTAAAACAAATCGGTCATTTATGGGGAAATGTATACAGTTTTATAATAAAATCCCACCAAATATAACAAAACTGCCTTTTCATAAATTTAAACCTTATATTAAAAAAAACTTTAATGAAAAAAGGCTATTACAAAATTCAAGATTATCTTGAAGATAAAATGGTGTGGAAATAGTTATGTAATAAATACTGTTATCTTATGCATGTTATTTTGATGGACTGATAGGAATTAAGAAATAATGTAAAAACATATTTCAAAGTGACAAAAATTTTTATGATTGGCTATTTAAAAAAGTGGCTCATGAGTTTCTTGCCGGGTTCTTCTCATGAAAAGCCTTACTCTCGGAATCCGGCCGCTTGTATCGATTACAACCACAGTCAACGAAGTACCTGTACTGTCCTGTGGATGTACTTGTTACAAGCGCTCGCGGTAAAGAAGTTAAATACAATAGTATAATTAAATACTGTAATTTAAAATAATTTACAATAAACTATTTATTTGTAAAATACATAATATGTAAAATGTTAAATGTTGACGATTTTAAGTGCCGAACTTGGCCTATGAAATAAAATTATTTTTGATTTTGTTTGCTATGGGAGGCGCCGTCATCCTTGCCGGCGACTTCAATAGCAGGCACACTCAGTGGAGCTGCTCATCGACAAACCGAAATGGGAGGTCGATGAGCAGCTTCGCTAACGAGCTGCTCTTCGACATCATCGTCCCTATGGGCCCTACCCGCTTTCCTACCAACCCCAACCACTCCGCTAACCCTCTGGACATGGCACTTTTAAGGAACGTGACGCTTACGTTGCGCTCCATTGAGGTGATTCATGCTCTGGACTCGGACCACCGCCCAATGCTCCTTCACCTCGGCTCACCCTCCGATACCACTCCCTTAACGAGAACGGTGACGGACTATGAGAAACTCGCGGAAATCCTCGAGACCTCCTCTGGACCGGAACTAGACTCTATCCCCGACATCCTATCCACTCCCCAGGACACAGAGCACGCGGTCGATGCACTCACCAGCCATCTCACCTCAGCAGTGAGGCAGGCGTCAAGGGAGGTTCCATCGATGGCTCACCATCGGTGGAGGCTCCCGGACGACCTGAGGAGGCTGATGACTGCAAAGAACGCCGCTATGCGTGCCTTCTCCCAACAACCCTCCGAAGCGAACAGGTCGCGGCTGCGGGGCCTACATCGCGATGTAAGGTACCGCATCCGTGACTTCCGCAACGACCAGTGGGGAAACCTCCTGAAGGACATCTCGCCCTCCCACCAGGCCTACTGGAGGCTGGCGAGAACCTTCAAGTCCGAATACCAGGCTACGATGCCTCCTCTCCGCAGGCCCGATAACTCAATCGCATTCGACGACGATGAGAAGGCGGAATGCTTAGCTGAGAGCCTCGAGTCGCAATGCTCACCCAGTACTCTCCCGGTAGACCCCGCGCACGTTCAGGAGGTGGACGAGGAGGTCGAAAGACTCTCTCGCCTACCGCCCACATCTTCCCTCCCTCCGGTCACCCCCGATGAGGTGCAAACGTTAATCAAAGATCTCCGACCGCGCAAGGCCCCCGGCTCTGACGGCATCTCCAACAGAGTCCTTAAAGCTCTCCCCGCCCAACTAGTCTTACTCGTGGTAGCTATCTTCAATAGCGCCTAATCTTCAATTCCCCGATTCGTGGAAGGAAGCAGACGTTATCGGGATCCGTAAGCCCGGTAAAGACTCCGCGGCCTCCTCTAGCTATAGACCTATCAGCCTCCTCAAGTCACTGGGCAAGCTCTATGAGCGAGTCCTGGTCTCTCGTCTGAGGGACCACGTGACCTCAAATAATATCCTCATAAACGAGCAGTTTGGGTTCCGTCCCAAGCACTCGTGTACCCACCAAGTGCACCGCCTAACGGAGCACATTCTCGCGGGTCTCCGTACCCATTCGCGACGCGCCATCTGCACAGGAGCGCTTTTCTTCGACGTGGCGAAGGCGTTCGACAAATTCTGGCACAACGGCTTACTATACAAGCTGTACAAACTCCAAGTGCCAGATAGACTCGTACTCATCTTACGAGACTTCTTGTTGAACCGCCACTTTCGCTATCGCGTCGAAGGAACGCGCTCCCTGCCCCACCCGATACGAGCCGGAGTTCCTCAGGGCTCCGTCCTCTCCCCCCTGCTATTCACGCTTTACGTGAACGACATGCCCAAATATCCGGGTGTCGAACTTGCCCTTTTCGCGGACGATACCGCTCTGTATATGTCCCATCGCAATCGCGCCTTTGTCGCGAAAAAACTACAGTCAGCCGCTAACACCTTAGGCGACTGGTTCCGCAAGTGGAGGATCGAGAATAACCCCGACAAGAGCAACGCTATTCTCTTTTGTCGGGCCCGATCCGCCGCTCTGCCTCCGATCACCCTATTCGACCGGCCGATCCCTTGGGTGAGGCAGGTCAAGTACTTAGGCGTCACTCTCGATCAGTGCTTAACGTTTGCACCTCACATAAGAGCCGTCCGAAACCGAGCCTTCTTCGTGCTCGGGCGCCTCTACTACCTCTTAGGCAAGCGGAGTAAAATGTCTCTTAGAAATAAGGCGACAATTTACAAAGCCTGCGTCCGACCCATCATGACGTATGCTAGCGTAGCATTCGCTCATGCCGCGAACACCCACATCGACAAACTCCAAGTCATCCAAAATCGTTTTCTTCGTATGGCAACCGGTTGCCCGTGGTACGTACGTAATTCAGACCTCCATAGGGACTTCGACCTCCCATCCATCCGCCAATTCCTTCAAGACGCCTCCAGGCGTTTTTTCGACAAAGCTCCTCACCATCCCAACCCGCTCGTCGTAAGAGCCGCCAACTACTCTCCCGCTAGAGAGGACCGACCGAGACACCGCAGGCCGAGGCACGTCCTCCTCGACGACGAGGACGACATCACGAGCGCGAACGGTCGCGCTCCACACACACACACATCACGCACTAGTCACACTTTTGTCATACACCGCACTCGTAGAACAAGGGTGCGAAGATCCGGGTCACACTCGTGGCGCTCCGCGCGCTCCCTCGCAACTCCTCCACGACACGGCACGCCTGAGCCGAGGTCCGCGCCTTTAGAGGCACCCTCAGGACGTCTGCCGATCCCCGAATCCGGCTCGAGCGCCCTGGAGGCTCTCCCTGGAAGCGGGACCCCCTAGGGGGGATGCCTTCCAGAGAGAATCCCTTCAGTGGTGGTTCGCCACTACAGGCTTGAGGACCCACCACAGTTCTCGCCTTCTTTAAAAAATCCGGTTATAACTGAGTAGCCGTCAGAGGCATCAGTTCAGGGCCCTTCAAAACTAGCGAACCAGTCGCAGTCAAGGTGCGACACGAGACAGGCCGCTCGCACGGGTTTCTAACGCTCGAACAATGTATTATATATACGTGTTCTAATTCTCGTAGTGTTTTGTTTAAGCGGCAGACTAAACGTTATTTAACGGTTATGTAATGTGTTGTGAGTGTGATAATAGCTTGGTTTTTTAATAAACTTATCAGTTTACTTCAGATGGCAAGTGAGTACCAATTTTATATTAATCTACTTCATTTTGAATTTTGTGTGACAACGTCAAGGATGTGATGTGTGCAAAGTGTAGTGGAAGTTAAAAGAGCCTGTTCTTCCAATATCAGATGTGAAGCCAGTAACTAGTTTACAAAAATATTTTTTGATTGTGATGGTGGCACCGCCAGCACAGAACATGAGGTGATCGAGTCCCTTTTCATACAATTCATGTATTTTTTTTTCTTTTTAGCATTTTTTGTGAAAGTTATAAAAGCACGTTATGTGGTAAGTGGTTGTAACTGACAAGTGAGAAGTTAAATTATTTAAAATTACTTTTAATATAACTTTTTATTAGTGATCAAAGTGTTGAATCAATCATTTTTTGTGTAGTGCTGTGAGTGACATATACCAACAAATTGTAATTCATTATTTTGTTAACATTTCATTTACTTTTATGGGTTTTCTAACTATAAGGTTGTTTTGCAAATGCGATTGTAAAGATGGCACCGCCACTGGTCCATTGTCCATTTATGACAGTGACCAATAAAGGTAACGTGATATTTCAATATACTTAGATTTAAATATCAGAGGTCGCATGCGCATCCGTTTCTTTTATATATATTGCCGTTAATTGAGGATTTACGGATAATAATTTGTTTGGTTTATTTTACAGTAAATAAGGTATTATTTTGAGCAGTGTTGCGAGTAATAATAAGCAAACATGCATACTCTTGCCACCAGTTCTTGCAATTTGTGATTATTACACCACATTTACAATACAGGTGTTATTTGAGTTCCTTAATCATAATGATTTCACTTTATTTTATGATTTTTTGTGCCGACGATAAAAATGTGATTTAGTGCAAAATTTTGTGTAATGTGAGAACCAAATCGCAATATCCGATGCCAGGTGAGTACCTTTTATAAATATTACTCATATATTTTTCATTAAATATTGGATAACGTGTTATTTTGTTCAGTGTTGTGAGTAGTGTACCAGTATATTATTGTATTTGTGATTATCGCTGTTTTTTATTTTACTTTTATTGTGTTTTGAGTTATATATCATCGACCTATTCTTTCAACGAGATTGCAATAAAAGAATAACATGATTTGTCCATTTCTTTTAAATTTATTTAAGGTTTTCTCGTGATACTTTTGGAATGACGATTGAGATTTTAACGATTGGAACGCCAATAAAATCGATTTATGACACTGACAATAATATGTGACGACCTGAATTTACAGTGCTTACAGCATTGATGTGGATTTTGGATGACAGTGACAAAAATTTGATATTCGGCAAAGTTGTTATGTATGACTAATTTAACAGTTTGTACTTACAAGGGATTTGCAATATCAAATGTTATGTTATTATTTACTCCTTTGTGTTCGATTGCCCTAGAGATTTTTGTGTTTTTGTGCGCCATAATTTGTTTGTTTTTTTAGGGAGTGAACAAGTTGTTGTTTTGATAAGTGCCGTGAGTGATTGTAATTTTATTTCATTTTGCTGTACAAGAGCAGTTATTTTTGATGAAAGTGCAACGATTTTTTGTGACAGTGACAAAAATATGATTTTGTGCAGTATTTTATAAATGTGGTGTTGTGAAAGAGCGTGTTCTTGCAATATCAGATGACAAGCTAGCAGTTTTGCATTTAATATTGTGACTGTGCCATGCAATGAAATAAACAATATTAGTACTGCCAATACTGTTTATTTATTCGATTAAATAAATTTGCAATATCGGATACAAAGTGGGTTTTATTATATCCTGCTAGGATTAGAACTCTGATATTTCTTTTATTTAACGGTGTTATTTGTGTTGTGATAAACTCGCATGTTTTTATATTAGTGTGGCAATTTGTTATAATCGCACGGTCGCATCGCAAATTTTTGCCTTCTTTATTTAGTGTGGTGCTTTATTTATTTTTAGGGTCTTAAGGGTCTAATAGTTTTGCGGTTACAGTTGCGATTAGTTTTATTTTAAATCTCGTGACAAAAATGTGTTTTGTAGAAAAATATGATAAATAAAGTACGCTGGACCAGGGTCGAGTAAGTATCCATTTAATTTTTATGTAATTTTAAGATTAATTTAAGTTCTATAAATTTTTACTGTTATAATTACGATTATGACGACGACACCGACAATATTTATTTGTTTCTTTTTACAGTGTCAAAAATTTAAATTAATTTAAAGTGCGTTGAAAACAACAGATTGCACTTACGATGCACTTGCAATATCAGATGCCACATCGGTATCCGTTAATTTTATTCCCTTTCCGTTAATTAACAGACTGTTGTCTTGATAGACTTGCAATTTCGGATGTGAAGTGAGTATCTATTTCATTTACATTTATTTTATTTAAGTTCCTTTTTACAGTGGTAAAAATGCATTTCTTCATTGCACCAATGCTATATTATTATTATACTCTTTATTGCTAAAAAAAAGTATTGTTACATAAAAATTAAAACAGAAATTATGCAATGGGCGGGTTATATATCCAAACTAACAACATAATGTCGATTTTTTATTGTGTTGTTTGGGTGTTTGCAGTTGTAAACCTTCGGTTGTATTTTTGGTTATTTTTGTCCTTTTTTCTTGTCTTAGATCCGTTTTATAGAACCAAAAACCAAACACAAGCATAGATCTCTGTTTGAGCATAGTTAGAAAGAGTTCCGCCGCCTGTGAATGCCTGTGATCTATAATCGAAAATTATGGTGATATTGACAATAACGTGACAAAAAGGGAACTTCGAGGTATAATGAATTCTATTATCCCTCAAAGACTTACTCTTGAGTTTGCTTTTGTTTGTAAATTCTGTAACACAAGCCTAATTAGGGCTAATTACTGAATAAGATTTTGAAGTAAACATTAAACAACAAGGTATGATGATTAGTATATTTGGTGTTATATTTAAAAATTTAAAAGATTTTAAAATATTTTTTAATACTTATTTGTTATCGGTGCAATGATCGAGCAAAATTAAATTGATAATATTTTCAATCAAAATAACAATAAAAAACGAAAGCAAAGAATATATTAAAAATTAGGCTGAAAATAACCTTAATTTTCTATATTTCTTGCATTCGTTTTTTTTGTTACAAAATAGTATGTCTTCCAACACATTATATTTGATGATTTGTGGAGGATAATGTATATATAAGGTTTCGTTGGTTGACTAGGGTTCAAAATGTCATTCCATAAAAACAATAATAAAAGATTTACTCTTTTTTTTGTTGGTTATTGTGTTATTGTGTTCGATTTCTTCTCGTTCTATGTGAAATTCTTCCATGTAGTGAAGGCACTTCTCGTTATATTTTTTGGCAATATGCAGTCTAACGTTCAATAAAAAAAAGTAATCAGTATGTTACTGGTAATATAAAAAAAATTATATATTTTTTTGTTTTTTTTTGATAATTTTAATTAGTTTCTGTCGTTATTTTAACAAATTATGTATATTTTAAAAAACATTATAGATATTTTTTGTTTTCCTAATATTATCTTGAGGTTATTGGTATTCCTATGGTTGGGTTTTCAGCAAAATTTTGTTTAAATGAGGTTAACAGTTTAAAATTGCTTATCTAAAGTAAACTAAAATCTAAAATTATTAACGGTTTTTTCAAACTATAAGTCCTAATTACACGGTCAAAACTTTACGCAACAAATTATATACGAAAACACAAAAAATAACATCATAAAAATTGTGTATAAATAACACCATTAAACATAATAAAAACAAATATCCATCTATATCTATAAAGAAATAAACCGGAAAATCTGTTATAAATACAAAATTATAAACACACTATCTAAAGTAACAAAAAACATATTTTTAATTATAGTGATCGTAGTCTATAGCGCTCTACTTAAACTAGCTAAATATAAAGCTAAAACATTATTAAAAAATTGAATTATGGTTTATGAAAGATAAAAGAAGAATAATAAATTAATATTAAATAATAAAATTGAGAATTGTCATCGTCGTCGCTTCTATTTTTGGTAAAATAAATAATCTTTTTTGTTGAAAGTTGAGAAATTTCGGTACATTCGACTCTGTCTTGCATCAATTATTTTAAAAACATTGATGATATGTTTTGAAAACGTTCAAATCTCTAGTCTGTGCAGTTTTATTCTTCTTTACAGCATCTTATTGAAGTATTACCACGTTTTGTATTGCTTCTGGTTAAATTTTTTGCTCTTTTCGTTTTTTTGGGGTTGTCTGGCTAAACAAATTATTTCGCTATCGGAATTATTTTAAATTCATAGTATACGTTGTTTATTTTTATTTGCTAATTTTCTTTGTTGTGTTTTGGAGTAAGTTGGATCTCTGGTGGTAAAGTATTTATTTTTATTTATATAAAAATCCCTTATTACGAGGGTGGATTGAAAAGTAGTCGGCCTAACACTGATCCATTTAGTTCTAAAAATCAAATCTACCCACATTATTTAGTCCAATTCAGACCTGTTAATTGTGTGAAGTTTGAAACGTATGAGATAATTAGTTTTAATTTTATAAATTTATTAACAAAGCAATCTGACATCATTTTCGCAAATGGAGCAAATCGAGCAGCGTGCCGTCATTAAGTACCTCCATAAGAAGGGGCTGTCATCAAAAGCCATCCATGATGATATGGTCAGTACATTAGGGGATTGTGCTCTTTCATATTCATCCGTCAAAAAATGGATTGCAGAATTCAAGCGTGGTAGAGAGAGTGTGCAAGACGAACCCCGCTCTGGAAGGCCTTCGACATCCACTACTGACGAAAATGTTAAAAAAATACTCGACTTAGTTATGGGAGACCGCAGATTGAAAATTAGAGAGATAGCCGAGATTATAGGCATCTCTTATGAACGTACTCAAAACATAATAGTCAACGTGTTGGGTTTCCACAAGGTGTCTGCGAGGTGGGTTCCGCGACTGCTTTCAGTTGAGCAAAAAAGGATGCGATTGACTATTGCACGCGACTGTTTGGAGTTATTTGAAGCTGATGAATGTGATTTTTTTAATCGTTTTGTTACTATGGACGAAACATGGGTTCATTACTGTACACCAGAAACAAAACAACAATCAAAACAGTGGAAAAGACATGGTTCACCACCCCCCAAAAAGGCTAAGTCGATTTTGTCGGCAAGTAAGGTGATGGCTTCAGTATTCTGGGACTCGAAGGGTGTGATTATGGTTGATTATCTTGAAAGGGGTCAGACTATAAACTCTGATTATTACTGCACCTTACTACGTCGTTTACGAGAGGAAATAAAAGAAAAACGTCCAGGAATGATCAGAAGAAAAGTCCTGTTTCATCAAGATAACGCTCGTGTTCACACGTCTGTTCAATCAATGGCAGAAATTCACAACTGTGGCTTTGAACTGTTACCGCATCCACCTTATTCACCTGATCTAGCACCGTCAGACTTTTTTCTGTTCCCTAACCTAAAAAAGCACTTGGGAGGTCAAAGATTTTTGACAAACGACGAGGTCAAAGCAGCAGTAGACGCATATTTTGACTCTAAGGAAGAATCATTTTTTTTCAACGGGCTAAATGCTTGGAAGAGAAGGTGGCAAAAGTGCATTGAACTTGATGGTGATTACGTTGAAAAATAAAAATATATTTCAATTATTATATATTTATTTTCTTGGTTAGGCCGATTACTTTTCAATCCACCCTCGTATCTTGTTTTACTAGATAGGAAACCGAATTGCCATCTAGTAAAACACGGTAATAAGGGATGTTCGGATATCATTATTTTCCTTTTTTTTAATTCTGCGTTCTGATTTTCTTTGTTTTGAGTAACGTTTGGCTTTGTTTAATAAAATAGTCACTAAACAAAGTGTAATATCAATTATATTAAATAAAACATCAAATATATAATATTAACAGACTTAACAAGTTTCAGTATTTTATCTCTATGGATTGGTGGTTGGGTAAACGACTTGTTTGTTGCGAAGAATATCCACCAAGGGGTTGTTTAGTGGGTAGTCACGGCACCGCCGCATGCCGTGGAGTCCCACATACCCCCGCAACGGACCCGGAGTTGCGGGGGGATGCATAAATGCATTTCTCCCCTAGACAACAAAAAGAAAAAAAAAAGAAAATCAGGTGTAGTATACGGCATCGTTTTGAAATAAAAATAACTACTTGTTACTAATGGAGATTTATTCAATATAAAAATAAAAATAAAAGTATATTTTTAAATTGTTGCAAAACTTGTATCGCCACCTGACTCATACGATCTGTATATCGAATAACAACACTTTGCAGCAATTTCACCGCTTCTCAGCCGCTGAACTATCGCGTCGCAATATTTCAGCTACAAGCGACAACGAGACATCGAACTAGCAGAAGTGACCGAAGGCTGCCCAACACCATTGGCACTTCTCTGGTGACATTGGTTGGTGTCCAAACCCAATCTGAAGACGTCGGAGACCTGCTCGCTAGGCTTGTAACAACGGGGCTGATTCGAGATGTCAACTTACTAAATCCCGCGTCTTTGAGGAAGTTGCTTACTGTCATTAAAAAATATTTAGAACCCTCATTAAAATCATTATACTTACTGCAGCCAGCGTTTCCCCTCGGAGCAGACGAAACAGTACTCGCAGTATCTCGACTGGCACTTCCGCCAAAGCTGGCGCTTGCAGGAGTCGCAGCCCCGCGCCACACCCGGCCCTGGCATTGCGAGCGCCAAGACTGGCTCCAGTCAGACGAAGTCAAGGATGAGGAAACAAAGGGTATGGAAATTCGTCATTCACATAACCATTAGTTGGAAGTCTACCTACAATTTCAAAGCTACACCTATGAAGTTTATCATGAGCATTTAAATTATACTCTCAATTCTTTCCTTAAAGGTAAGAATTTGTTCGATTCCCTAATCCTGACCCTGGCATTGCACTGTGTGGGCCAGGACTAGCTCCGGTCTAACGAAAACGAGGACGAAGGAACAAAGGGAATGGAATTTCAGCAATCATTATTAGTTAACTTATTAGATATTAAAGTTTAGTTAGGGTGTCGTAAAAGGCGCCTAATGGACTGAAACTGCACAACCCTATAATAGCTTATCACCACTTGTCACGCTGAGTGCAGTCACTGCTTGATAAAGCGCAGAATATGGCAATGGACTGCATTTGCGGTGCTTTTGCCTGCTCTCTGATTATCCCCTGAGGGTATAATAGTCTTGATTATATGTATGTATGTATATATATTATAACGAAACCTGATAGATATATTTAAGCTTTAAAATTAAACTTTCAATTTGTATCTTTACAGAAAGACATTTCTTCAATACTCTGATTGCGGAGAAGAAGAGAGGTGGAATAAAGCGCACTGTGTCCCTACGAAGAAAGAAACAAGTTACGACATACAATGTGTTTGTAGGTTTTGTGTTCACTGTGTTGCGACAACGTTGTGTTGTATTTCATTGTATAAATAAGTTATTTTTCAATTAATTTGTTTATTTTTCTACTCCTATAATAGAGTAGTAAATTATTATCCTTTTTTTGTAAAATATTGATAGCGCCATCTCTCACTTAGATTATTTTTTACACTTATATTTATTTTTTATAAGATGCAACACTCTATACTCACACATCCCTCACACACATCCTTCCCATCCCTATCTCTGAGCGCGCACGATGAATGCGCGAGACGCCATCATCGCCATCATGTCAACCGCCGCCGCTGCACTGTGGTCCGGATTTCCAGATAGGTGGACTTAGAATAAAAAGTTGTCTTTTCGCAATGAAAAAATTCCTAGTGATAGTAATAGTATATTTAACAGTTGATCAACGTTTGTATAAACAACTTTTTATAGAAACGGGTTTTTTGTAGTAAAATAAAATTTATGGAGGAAAACCGATAATAATTAACGTACCCTTTTGTAATAGTTAGGAAACATTGTTACATTATAACACTACAACTTGCTACGGCCTTGGGAGCCAGGGCGCTTAAAAGTTTTGTTGCTTTAATGAAATTTTACATTGAATTTTATTTAAAACTTCTAAAAGTATAATAATTAAGTACATTTTATTGAAAAAACTCATAAATTGTGAATTTTAATCATTTTATTGGCCGAAATGTAATTTTTAATGTTGTTGTCAATTTTATAGCGCTCAACAATTTAAATCTGTTTGTATAAGTACTACAGGGTGAAATTGGAATCATTCAACAAAATTTTACACGACATTATAAACGTTATAATAATTGGTATTATAACAATTAAAATCGTAATGAAACATTATGTAAGAAAATACGATAACGCAATTATTAGTTGCAGCTGTCGCGCTGTGTTATTGAATGAAAGACCTGTACATTTGTAAACAAAAATGTGTATCGAATTTAAATATAAATGTTTCATGTAATTTATGTTTTTAATATGTTTATTTACCAGTTAAAAGCAACTGAAAATTTTTATTTTTTTTACAACTTAGATTTTTTTTCTCCCTCACAAATATAATGTTTAATAGCACTAGAACCCCCCACTAAAATTTGTCAATTATTTTCGATTTCGCCCTGTAGTTTGTTGTAAATGTGGTTTGATAGATTTATTTGTTAATGAAATTTCTATCGTCAATGTAACGCTATTATTGAGTCTATTTTTTACGCCAATCTCTCGTAAGATACATTGAAATGTTCACTTACGCATTACGATGCAATCACTACAGAAATACAATAAAAATATAGGCTGAGAATACAAAAAAAAAATTAACACTGTTTGCGTATAACGTGTACGAGTACTGAGATATTTAATTTATTTATTTAGTTAAATTCTTACCGCTCTTTAAAACAGGAAGTAGGAGTGACCCAACAAACTATTTCGAATAAGTCATCCCCTTGCAAAATATTTGAGAAAATTATGCTTAATCAGCTATTACACTAAACAAATTATTCCATAATTCACAGTTTGTATTAACTAAAGGTAGAATCACAACAGATGCCGGAATTGCGTTAATGAAATATGTTGAAGCGAGTTTCTGTCATGTTGTTCTGACAATTTAATTTTGTTACCTTTTCGATGTTTTCATTTTAATATTGTTCTTAGATGTACCAATAGATGGCGTTAAGCACCTTTAAATAGCGATAATGAGATTGTGCATTAAATAATATATAGCTTAAGTACTTTGACAAAAAATTTGCCTCCGTTCTGAGTGTAGAGTTTTATTTCACTCCGGGGTTTTGATCCGATATTGTTCATGGTCCTAACGAGCCGAAGGACGGTTTTTGAGTGAAAGAGCGCCAAAAGTAGTAGTGGTGTACTGGTGTGTGTGCCGGTTTGTTGCTGTAATAATGCAAGAAGTGCAATCAAGTGGAAATTCTGGAAAGGAAAAGGAAAACTAGCAGGAAAAGTGATAAGTACCTAGTGCAAGAAATCTCGAGTACATTTGAGTGTTATTATTAGTGTCAAGGACTTAGAAAATATTATCAACAAATTGCGAAGATAATATTCTCTTGGGACTTAGAAAAATTCGCGAAATTTTGAAGAGACGGGGAATCCATGCCGGTTTTCTGACAGATGTCAAAAAGACAATAATTTGAAGCAGAATTTCACGGACAAATTTTCACCAAAGAGATTGCTTACGACCTACGTCAACTTTTACTTTGAAAAATATTACTTGTTTGTCGTTACAATGGAAGGAGATCTACGTGTTCTGAATGATTTGAAGTCGCAAATAGATAAAGGATATACTAATTTTAAGAAGTCTCCCAAAGAGAGAATAAATGCAAATTATATTAAAGCAAAATTAGACATTCTAGACAAGCAGTATACTAACTTCGTTGATCGAGAGATTAATAAGCGTTTACAACACAAAGGAATTGGAGACATCGAGCTACATTAAGGACGAGATTTTCGAAATGGTTTTTGAAACGTATTTAGGTTATAAGGTAGATCTTCAAAATGCAATGCCGAAAAATGAGTGTGTGTTAAATAATTGCAATGTTTCATCCGACAGTCCTAGAGAGTCGATTATGAAATTGCCACAAATCAAGTTACCAACATTTAGCGGAAAATACGTTGAATGGTCATGATTTCGTGATTTATTTGTTTCACTGGCCCACAATAATCAGTCTCTGGATGAAGTTCAAAGGCTTCATTATTTAAAAACGCAACTGTCAGGTGAAGCAGAACAACTCATAGTTAGGCATATACCTATAACTCTTAATAATTACGAAAAATGTTGGAATATGTTACAGGAACGATACAATAATAAGAGATTTATTTCAAATTGCATTCTTAAGCGTCTTTTTAGCCAACGTACTATGTTACATGAGTCATCCAATGCCCTTAAGAAGCTGTTAGATACAACAACCGATTGTTTGCACGAGTTGTCTAATTTAGGTATTGATGTCAGCTCCTGGGACGTTATTGTTATTTACATAGTAAGTATGAAGTTGGACGCTGAATCGCGGAAGCAGTGGGAATTGCATGTCAGTAAAGATTGTAACGATTTACCTACCATTAATCAATTTAAAGATTTTCTTGTAACTAGATTCCGCGCATTAGAGTTTGTCGAACCAAAATTTAAACCCAGAGTCTCGTCTAGTACAGTTTCACACACACAAATGCCTTACACTCTTCTACTACTACTTAGAACAATATTACCTGCCCACATTGTTCGGAAGAACATAGGTTGTACAATTGCAAGAAATTTGCAATGGAGGATGTTGATCGACGTCGTAGTATAGTACGCGACTTAGGTTTATGTTTCAACTGCCTCGGGTACAATCACTCAAACAAAGCATGTCGCTATTTCACCAAATGCCGTGTATGTAACCGCAAACATCATTCCCTATTGCATCCCAAGAACGATTCTGATACAGCAGGGGTCACTGCATCAGCTGTCATAAACGATGAAGCTGAAGCTGTATCAGAGAGCGGGGCCACTACACATATAGCCGCCCATTTTTCTTCAGGAACTGTTGCTCGACAGGTTTTATTAGCCACTGCCCTTATCAAGGCTGAGTCGAAAGATGGGTCGTTCCAAATTTTGAGAGCACTTCTGGATCAAGGATCGTAGGCGTCATTCATCTCTGAAGCTGCAGTGCAACTACTACGGCTTCAGAAGATACCTACTAAAAGTACCATATCTGGTTTAGGTGGAGCGAAAAGTGGCTTTACCTCAAAATACTCGGTAATGCTCAATATACAGTCACTTTACGACTCCTCATTTACTTTTCAGGTTAGAGCATATGTACTAGAAACTCTATCTTCTGTTCTGCCTGAAAAAAAATTCACTTTGGTAGGTTGGCCTGAGATTGATAGCATTCCATTAGCAGATCCGAAGTATAATACCCCTAGCAAAATTAACGTTTTGTTAGGTGCAACTACTTACTGTCATATCTTAAAGCAAGGCTTAATGAAGGGCCCCAAAGGCACTTCAATTGCCCAGGATACTTACCTTGGGTCATTTCTGGTGGGTTGGAAGAGCTGCATTATAGTAATCAGAATATTGTAAATATGCATGTACAGGTTGTTGAGCACGATTTGAAAATACGGGAGAAGGAACTGGAACCGTTTTCATACGAAAAACGGTTACCTGAAAAAGAGCAATCAGGTCAAGACTATTATGCAGCAATCACATAGAGAGATGAGACTGATAGAGATCAACGGGATCTTCCACTTTGTTACAGCGACCCTCCTTGTAAGTATAGAAGTTCAAAAAATATTGCTATCAAGCGACTGCAAGACCTGGAAAATGGTTTGTTCAGTCGCCCTGCATTAAAACAACAATACTCTACAGTGATTAAATTAAATGAAATTAGTATTTTTGTAAAGAATAATCCTAGCATGTTTCCCGAATACACCCGCCCTCAAAATTTGCGCCCCCAAACTAAATTAGCAGCACCCAACACAAAACTTAATATGATCAAATCTGGTCCGTTTGCAATGTGCGTAAAAATTTATAATAATATACCTACGGACATAAAAAATTAAAGTAACAAATAGATTTAGAATAAAATTTAAAAAATATTTAATAGAACAATGTTATTATTCGTTACCTGAATATTTTAATGAATAATATAATGTAAATTTATCCTACCTGTATAATTTTATATAATAATTATAAATAATTTAAATAATCTTGGATAGTACCTAGTTAATAAGAGAGATGTTTAGTTTAATTGCGATGCCCTAACAGGGTTGCTAAAAGGATCAAGGTCTACCATTACGACGTTAGAATAGAATGCGTCACTGAGAAAGAAGCGATTTACGTTAATAAGCAATTAGTAAGGCTGCTAAATGAAAGTGGTCTCAATCTACACCAGACAAGCAATATCAATATTTTGAATATAAAGCGTGATCAATTAAAAAACGGTTTAAGATTGACCTTACTTACCTGGAATTCGTGTACAGATGAATTCAGCAATTCGGTGATGCTGCCCCTGTGTGCTGCACCTAAATCTGAAATAGAAAGACACGTTATTTTAAATATAGCTTCTTTATGTGACCGATTAGACTGTATAACATCATGCATTATTACCTTTTTGTGTTTCCCTCGATGTTCTGTAAATATTTGTAGTGTTTTAAGTCCACTGTCAACTGTTCTTGGTTCGGTCGGAATATTGAGAGTTGGAGGTAGAAATAATTACTCTCAATTATCATATAAAAGCAAGCACCCTTTACTTCTTTTACGTAAATCACGGCGTGTTGCATTCTTATTAGTGGATATCCATGGAAGAGTTTTTCATGAGGGACGACAATTGATGCTCCGATATTTACTTTATGATTCACCATCATGCAGAGTTATACATAGCATATTTTTCTTTTGCATGTTGGTATAGATTAAGTGAGGTTTAATTTCAAAGCCTTTGTCGCAGTCTAGTACTGTTCTGGGTCATGCTGCTCCTGTTACTCCTGGACATTTACAGCATGTCTTACCTCCAGACTACAATTTCGTTCAACATTCTCCACTTACCTTGTTGCGACGCAGGCAACTAACACAAATGTCAAATGATGGTATAGGTTCTGGCGACGATGGTCCGCTGAGTACCTGACAACTGTTCTGTTCTTTCATAGATATAAGTGGTCGGTCCCTACTGCAGAGTTTTAAGATAATTTACCTCCAGCTAAGTGGTTATGCGGTCGTGTAGTAGAACTCCACACGGTTTAAGATGTTACGCGTGTTGTCTATTCACGCCAAAATTCCAACTTCCAACTTCATAGTTATGTGTTTTGCCCATAAATTGTTAATAATTCTAATTTTGTTGTGTCATATTAGTAGAGTTATACTATGTCAAGTTTTCTTGAAACAATGTTCGTAACATTTCCTTTTTTGTCGAATTGTTTCTTTTATTTATGTTATGTATTAAGTTTGTTGTAAATTGCAATTGTTTTGTTAAGCCTAAATATTGTTTAGTTATAGCAAACACTACATTTTTATGAATGTACCATCCTCTCATATGTTTCTAATGATTATAAGTCTTAATCTCTCTTACATATTATTGTGTAGCCCCATGGTGGGCGGTGAAAAGAAGGACAGAGTCCTTGGTGGGCGGTATGTTGAAGCGAGTTTCTGTCATGTTGTTCTGACAATTTAATTTTGTTTCCTTTTCGATGTTTTCATTTTCCTATTGTTCTTAGATGTACCAATAGATGGCGTTAAGCACCTTGAAATCGCGATAGTGAGATTGTGCATGAAAAAATATATAGCTTAAGTACTTTGACAATAAATTTGCCTCTGTTCTGAGTGTAGAGTTTTATTTCACTCCGGGATTTTGATCCGATATTGTTCAAAATATGTCTTTGATGCATGGGAGAGCAAAAATGATGCTGTAGGGATCTTCTGTGACTTGTCCAAAGCCTTTGATTGTGTTGATCATAAAACTCTAATATCTAAACTAAAACATTCATACTGACAACAATTATATGATTGGCTATTTAAAAAAAAAGGTGTCCCATAAGTTTCATGCCGGAATCTTCGCATGAAACCCTTACTCTCGGAATCCGGCCGCTTGTATCGATTACAACCAGAGTCAAAGCTCTCTGGTTGCACTTGCTATAAGTGCTCGCGGTAATGAACCTCAATATATAATTTCCTTTTGTATTTAATTATATAAATTGTCAATTACTAAATTGTAAAATATTGACCTTAATAAGTGCCAGGTTTGGCCTATGAAATAAAGTTATTTTTGTTTGATGTTTGTTTTTTTCTGGTTGAACCGTAGCCGCCGCCTCCGATCACACCCTATTCGAGCGGCCGATCCCTTGGGTGCGGCAGGTCAAATACTTAGGCGTCAACCTCGATCAGTGCTTAACGTTTGCACCCCACGTGAGAGCCTTCCACACCGGGCCTTCTTCGTGCTTGAGCGCCTCTTCAATTTAGGCAAGCAGAGTAAAATGTCCCTTAGAAATTAGGCAACAATTTACATTCGCTCGTGCCGCGAACACCCACATCGACAAATTCAGGTCATCCAAAATCATTTCCTGCGTTTGGCAACCGGTTGCCCCTGGTACGAACGGAATTCTGACCTCCATAGGGACTTCGACCTCCCATCCATCCGTCAGTCTCTTCAAGACATTCAAGACTTCATGACAACCCGCTCGTCGTAAGAGCCGCCAATTACTCTCTCACTAGAGGATCAACCGAGACTCCACAGGCCGAGACACGTCCTCCTCGACCCTGAACACGACATTACAAGCGTGAACGGTCGCGCTCCACACACACGCACATCACGCACTAGATACACTTTTGTTATACACCGCACTCGTAGAGCAGAGGTGCGAAGACCCCGGTCACACTCGCGGCGCTCCATGTGCTCCCCGCAACTCCTCCCCGACACTGCACGCCTGTGCTGAGGTCCGAGCCTTTAGAGGTACCCTCAGGACGTCCCGATCCCCGAATCCGGCTCGAGCGCCCTGGAGACTCTCCCTGGAAGCGGGACCCCCTAAGGGGGATGCTAACCAGGGACAAAAACCCCCCAGTGGTGGTTCGTCACTAAAGGCTTGAAGACCCACCAAAGTTCGAGAATGGACATAGGCTTTTTATCCTGATATTCCCATGGGAACGGGTGTCGTGCGGGTGAATGTAAAAAAAATTAAAATAACGTCTCCCAGAAAAATTAAGCTCTTCACGCCAGTATGAACGTTGCTTCTAATAATAGAGTAGGAGTGAATTTTTAATTCAACCAATTGAGGCTACTCTTCCAATTTGAAAAAATCTTTCAGTATTTATTGAGGAAGGCTATAGGCTACATACCAGCACACTATCTCAGAGTAGCAAACTACGCGGACGAAATCTCGGGCATAAGCTAGTTTCCTATATAATTTTTAATCTTTGTGACCCTTAATAAATATTGATTTTAATTCGTTGTCTTATTTCTAACAATATAATTAATGTTAATGTCTCGGTTCTAAAGCCGTCTAACACTGTTTTCAATACTTACGTTTATTTTTGATATAAAATCCATACAAAAAACATAGCATCACATAAACAGCAATACCTCTAATTAAATATTCTCAACTAATATTAACTAATTACTTGCTTTTAAATACAAATATAAATACAAACATTGTTATTGTGATTATCTTATTTTTCATCTGTCTACTAATGACAGCTAATGTATCGGTAACGCCGGTACTTCTGAATCTTGTGATTTCTCATAATGAAAGAAAGAAAGAAAGAAAAACATTTATTGACCACAGACACAAGCAAGACGCAAAATACACAAACAATCACATATAAGGTCAACTAGGACCCGACCTCAGCATATGCTGCATCAGGCGAAGCTGATACAGCGCTGGTATTCTGCCCGGGCCTACATACATACATATTATAATACAAAATAAAAATACACTTAAATTCACAAGGGTATTTTAACATAAATCGGTTGGTATTCTATTATAATTATTTTAAACCATAAACATTAATTGTTAATGAATTAAATAATTTGTATTTTCTGCCATAGAAAAATAAGTAGATTTTATTAATTACTATTTAAAATTTATTCTTTCATCTAAGATTTGGTTGCTTGTTTTGAACATAGATAAAACTACATACTTCTATATTCTATATAATACATTATGGTACATGATTTGTGATATCGAAGCTCCAACTATAATTCTGCGAGAGCATTGCGGAAGAATTGTGGTATACAAGCGGTAGCCCCGGGAAAGCAGACCACTTCTGTTTTCTCTGGCTATTGTTTATTCTTAATGTAAATCTTATCTAATCTCTGTGCGCGATCCCCGAACTAGGGTGAGTGTGTGTATGTTTTAGCGTTTTGCAACTAGCTTTTCAGTAATTTAATTCGATTAGTGTTGAATCCTGAACTGCTTAACGTAGTTACATATATTGATCTAAAATATTATTAGTAACTTGTAGGTAGTATTGAGTTGCAAAACAATTTATATAGTTCTTTTGGTTTTGTTTCTATATATTTTATGGAGATTGTAACGGCCACTAAATGGACCGTGGGCGGATTACAATCCACATTTAACATTTCTTTTATGACTTTAATTTGTGAACTATTATTGTGTGGGTAGTTTACTTTAGAACTGTAGTGTGAGTTTAACTTTTCAAAAAGATAATTGATTAGCTTTCTAAAAAAGTCTATACTAGTCTATACTTAAAATTAACTGTTCTTTTAATAGGATGAAGTGACCACTTGTTGACCTTTGTTCGACCCTTAAATCTTACATATTTTATGGTCACTTTATCACACCTTGATTTCTTAACTCCTTGATTTTAGAAGCATTTCAGTTGTAGCTGCTTGCTTCCACACCCTACCCATAGACGGTCGACTGTATTGAACACCTGTTCATATCTCTGATAATACCGTTTCAGGAATCCTATCCACGGGCAGCCGCCTACCCTGCTGCTCCGTGCCTGAGCGTCATGCACATCTACGACCCTATCTACGAGCAGCCGTCTACCCTGCTGCTCCGTTCCTGTGCCTCGTGCTAAACTACCAGCCGAAGCTGAACCCACGCCAACCACGCCTGTAGACGACGTGTCCGGTTCCTGCTGCTTCACCCCTTAGCCCCTTCAAGCTAAGTCCTCTTTTATCGCGTGAGAACTACCGAGCGAGAACCTGTGTACCTACCCCCTGAGTGAAATAAATTGAGTATACTTTACCCAATTTCTTTTATTTATCTCTTCTGCTTTCTCTGGTCGTGCTACCCGCGGCCAGAGTGTGTCATTAAGTAAATGCGATTAGAGGCACCTATTAGAATAATTATAATTATGTGATTAAAAATTAGTTATTATATTATTATGTAATTACCTTTAATCATATAATTATACGTCAATGAGATTTTTATGTGGTGGGAGTAGGGCACAATAAGTAGTTGTGGTAGTTAAATACTTGCACAGTATTCAGTAGTCATTCGCAGTCTGTCTGTAGAGAACATCGCGCATCTCAAATATTGTAAGCCAGTTCGTACTTAGTTCCATTTTCATTCGAAGCTCAAACCGGTTCTAAAATGTCGACGATAACCAAGGGAAAGCACGTAAAAAATGAAGTTGCTGGGAGCGATTTTGTATTGCCTGTAAGAAACCAAGTTATCGCAAAAGTTCTGAGAATCAAAGGAGATAATCTACACGAAGTAAGTTCTATTCAATTATTTTTTTAAAGACAACTTTTTAACCGCCTCTCTGGTCCAGCAGTTGACACCACCGAGTGTTGATCGTGAGGTCCGGGGTTCGATTCCCCACGGGGGCAGGGGTTTTCCTGCTTGGTTTGGTTGGTAGTAGGGCTTCTAAGCCCGTCGAGCAAGCTACCACCGACTTACCTCAATCTGTCGCCATACTAACAAGTTATAAAGCATTGTTGTGTTCCGGCAATCAGAGGTAGATAGCCAATTCCTCAGTCGTTGAGGAATACAGGTAAAGCTCGCTTCAACCCTTCGCCCTATCGTCACTTACCATCAGGTGAAATGAAGGCCAAAGAGCTTGCCTGTCATATGTTAAAAAAGAAACAACCGTGTACCGAACTAGGTAAATGAAAAGTGCATAATTATATAATACCTATATTGATGTGGAATACAATAACCCTTATCGTTGGTCTGTTTTGACTGAATGCTCGAAACGGATCCGCGGTACGGTACGTCGCTCAAAACCAGCGTCGCGGGCGGCCGGATAGTACATCGTACAGTCCGGTGGCTCGTGGCAAATGCTGAGCAGAATGCCGTTTCAGCACATAGATAATTTAATTTGTCTACACTCATGTTATAATGTTCGAATTATGAACTCAGACTCGAACTCATGACATACTTTTTAACACAGATGATAAAAACGAAAATTTTAAAATGGAAACTTTAACAAAATGACCATTACGCAACTGCTGGCACTTATTTTTCTTTAAAACGCACAAAACTATGGCAATTTTTGTTTTTGTTTTATTTCTTTGAGTAATGAGTGTAGATAAAGTAGTGTACGTAACTGCATATAACTCGGTATTAAAACACTCGCTATTACTACTAAACCACGCTCGTGTTTAAATAATCTATTTTAAGTGACAGTTACATAAACTACTGTTATTTATTATGTTCTTTTGTTTTTGTGTTATTTGTGTGTTGAATAAATTCATTTCATTTAATTTCAATAACAAGAAGAAAGGACCTATTGTACCAAGTTTTCAATTAAGTAATGCGCCCTACCCATGATGAGCTACGGTGCCGCGACTTGGACACTGACATTGTGGCTAGGCCACTAATTCAAAGTCGCTCAGCGAACTATGGAGTCGTCAAATCTGTTACGACGTCATCCGAAAGAGAACCAAAGTAACGGACATAGTGCATAGACTTAACAAGCTGAAATGTCAGTAGGATGGCCATATTAAATTGTTCTTGAAGGGAAACCCAGACTCTGCAAACAGGGTAAGCGGATGCGGCAGGCCGGAGATAGGATGAAATGGCGCACGATAGAGGAGGCCTATGTCCAGTAGACTAAAGTGGACTGAAATAATGATGATTATATAATATACTATGCATATGTATTTTATACTATTAATTTGTTACAGGTGACAACGCCAGCCGGAGTCAAATATTTGGTGTCAATGCCACCAACATTAAGAAATAGTACTTACATTAGAACAGGAGATTATATCCTCGTGGAGCCTGTGGCAGAAGGTACTACTCTTAAGATGGAAATTGTTAAAATAATTAACAAGTGCTCTATATTTTATTTTAAACAATTTAATGTCTGGCCAAAGGAATTTGACGGTAGTAAGGTGGCTGAGCCTGTATGTAAAAATAACTTGTTTGATGTAAATAAAAATAATGATATTTTATTCTCTTATGACAGTGACGATGACTATGACTTTGATGATATTTCTAAAAATATAGTATTTTATTATTGAAAAAGTATGTTTTATTAATTAGGCAAATGTTACCAAAGCTTAGCGCCATCTAAAAAAAATTAATTTAACATTACCAAAAATATCTATTACCTGTACGGAAATCTTTTTGATTTAATAAAGGATGAATTTGACTCCATTTTCATTGAGAAAACAGTAATAATAGGTCAATTTAAATGTCAATTCAGTGATTGGGCCACACCCGGCATTTATAAAAGTAGAAATAAACTTTATGACTTATATAATCTTAAATCAAACACTAATGATCCGAAGTGCCTTGAGTATGTTAAAAATTATTCCAAAATATTTAAGGTCTGTAACACTGCAAAATGTATTTTCTTGCGTAATAAAATTAATAATTCTAAAAGTAAAATAAAAGAAACTTGGAATATCATCAATAAGGAGACTTGCAAACATAAATCAGAAGATAAAAAGTTATGTTTAAGATTCGATAATTGTATTGCTACCGCAAATAAAGATGTGGCGAACGTGTTTGAATCTTTCTTTTCTAATATAGCAGTCACACCACAAAACACTTTTGGACACATTATGGAGCGTCAGAAAATGCTATACGCCGTATAGAACCATATCTTACGGGTCGGATACAAAAAGTTAACTTCACTGCAATACCCAATAAGTATTTAATTACGTTAATGTTTAATATTAGGTCCTTACCTATGAAATTGGTGTTTTGTATGGAGATTTTGGGGATGTCTGCATTTTACATACTAACATTTTATCAGTTTTCTTCACAACGACAAATCCAGAGATAATAATATTTGGCATGTATCATTAGACAAGCTTTAGCAATATGTATGTGAACACGCTTGATAAAAATTATTCATCGTTTTTATGTTAATGCAAATCAAATGATGTATTCGGGAGGCAGTTAAAAATAATTGTCTTTGTGTCTAATTTTAACATAATTAAACTTACAAAAAATTATCAAATTAAATAATACGAGCTCAAATATATGGTCAATTTTTAGAAGACGCAATTATTTTATAAGAATGTTCTGAAACTTAATAGTTACGGACAAATTGCTAAGACAGAATAAAAACACCAATTTCATAGGTAAGGACCCAATATTAAGGATACATACCAATTTTTAGTAATTGATTCTTAAGTTACCTCTTAAGTATTACTTTGTTTCCAAAAATAATTTGTAGGTTGATACCTACCCACTCTTTTTAAGTAGCTATGATTTTTCTTGATTAAAAAATATTTAAAAAAAATCCTTTTTTATTTAAAAACGCTCTATTATTTGCTTGTTAGTAAATAGGTAGGTAACATGAAAATGAATATAATGACGATCTGTTATCTTTTAAATGTACCTACCATTTAGTGTAAATTAGGATTAATTGAACGGGTAGGGTTTACTGAAACAGCCCCTAAGACTAAGGATCCTTAGTCCTTTTCTATGAAAATCGACTCCCTAAACTAACAAGGTACTTCACCCTATTTTAAGAGTTAGTGACGCAATTATAGTGTAGTGTCATACCCGTTTTAGGTCTTATTCTGGTGAAGGATGGTGTTGGTTATGTCACGGTTCTAAAACCGTCTTACAACCGTTTTCAATACTCACGTTGATTTTAGATATAAAATCCATACAAAAAAACATAGCATCACAAAACAGCAAACATCTAATTAAACATTCTCAGCTAATATTAACTAATTACTAGCTTTTAAATACAAATATAAACACAAAGATTGTTATTGTGATTACTTATTTTTTTCATCTGTCTACTAATGACAGTTGATGTATCGGTAACGCCGGTACTTCTTAATCTTGTGATTTCTGAGGGTATTTTAACATTAATCGGTTGTTGGTATTCTACTATAATTATTTTAAACCATAAACATTAATTGCTAATTAATTAAATAATTAGTATTTTCTGCCATAGAAAAATACGTAGATTATTTTAATTAACATTTTAAATTTATTCTTTCATCTAAGATTTGGTTGTTGTTTTGACCATAGATAAAACTACATACTTCTATATTCTACCGAATACATTATGGAACATGATTCGTGACATCGAAGCTCCCACTAAATTCTTGGAGAACATTCTGGAAGAGCAGGGGTATATAAGCGGTAGTCCTGGGAAAGCAGACCGCTTCAGTTTTCTCTGGCTATCTTTTGTTTCCTCAGTAAATCTTGCTTAATCTCTGTGCGCGATCCCCGAACTAGGGTGAGTGTGTGTTCCTAACCTACTGTCTTAGCGTTTTGCAACTTGCTTTTCAGTAATTTAATTTGATTAGTGTTGAATCCTGTACTGCTTAAAGGATTAATTAATATTACAAATTCCTTGCCAATAGTTACATATATTGATCAAAAATATAACTAGTAAATTGTAGGTAGAATTAGGTTGCAAAACAATTTATATAGTTCCCTTGGGTTTTGTTTCTATAAATTATATGAAGATTGTAATCACGAGAAACGGGCCACTAAATAGACCGTGGACGGATTACAATCCACATTTAACATTTCTTTTGTCTTTAATTTGTGAACTATTATTTTTTATAAGACTGGTGGGTAGTTTACTTTACTAAACTAAAAATTAACTGTTCTTTTAATAGCATGAATTGACCACTTGTTGACCTTTGTTCGACCCTTAAATCTTACTTATTTTATGGTTACTTTATCACACCTTGATTTCTTAACTCCTTGATTTTAGAAGCATTTCAATTGTAGCTGCTTGCTTCCACACCTGTTCATATCTCTAAAAACTACCATTTCAGGGATCCTATCCACGGGCAGCCGCCTATCCTGCTGCTCCGTGCCTGAGCGTCGTGCCTTCTACCAGCCGAAGCTGAACCCACGCCAACCACGCCTGTAGTCGACGTGTCCTGTTCCTGCTGCTTCGCCTCTTAGCTCCTTCAAGCTAAGTCCTCTTTCTTCACGTGAGAACTACCGAGCGAGAACCTGTGTACTTACCCCCTGAGATAAATAAATTGTGTATACTCTACCCAATTTCTTTTATTTTCTCTCTTGCTCTCTCGGGTCGTGCTACCCACGGCCAGAGCGTGTCAGTGGCGCCCAGCTCGCTCAGGGTTCTTCGCTCTGTGGTTCTCTTTTTTTTTGTGTTTTAGGTGAGTTTTTTTCTCCAGATACCCACTTAAAAAAATTTTTTATCTATCTATAACGCTGCAATTGAATTGCTTTGCACACACTCGCCCTTATTCCTTGTTTTAGTTGTTTTCTTACTATGGCTGAAAATATTAATTTCCTTTCCTTGCAAAAATCAGAGCTTGAATATGAAGTTTCTTTGCGTGGTCAAACTCTAGCAGAGACTGTTTTGGAACTGAGAAAACATATAATTAAATTGAGTAAGGAATTTCCTTCAGAGACTATTTCACTCTCTCATTTGCCGTCTTCTTAGGATTTGGTTGGAGATGGGTCTAGCTTAGACAAGTCACTAAAATACATAAATACATTAAAAATTAAATTTGATAAAAATCTGTTTTCGAGAACGGAGGAATTACTAAAACATGTATTTCATCGGCTGAACAGAATCGAGATTGACGACGATGATATGGATCCGATTCTCTCGGATTGCAAAATAAATTTAGAGTCCCAAATGAGGGAGATTAGGTCTTTGTCACCTTCGAGTCAAACTTCCATTTCTGTAAACGAATTGCAGAAAGCTATTATAGGTTTGACAATTGATCATAACCGTACGCCAGATTTATCTAAAATTAAATTCAACGGAAAGACACGACTTTCCGTTGAATTTATTTTTAGGTGCGTGCTTTTATTCAAAGATAGATGAATTCTTTGAGGCTAGGGGCATTGAAAAATTGCTGTCGTATGGTTACGACATTTTTACGGACGATGCTCTACATTGGTCCCGTTGCATCAAGCCCAAGGTGGACAGTTGGTCTCAGGTCGTTAATGCCTTGAAAATAGACTTTAGTCCTCACGATTACGACTACCAATTCTTATCAGAAATAAGATCTCGATTTCAAGGTGAAACTGAAAACATCAACATTTACCTGTCAATAATGGACGGCATGTTCTCTCGACTAACTAAGCCCTTACCTGAGGTTGAAAAGTTAGAAATTATTACACACAACATTAGACCGTGTTATGCTAATGCCTTGGCTTCAGTTTGGCCTATAATTAATATTGATACACTTAAGGCAGTATGCCAAAATTTCGAAAAGGTGCAATGCCAATTTAAAAAGTTTAATGAGCCAGCTGCTCCAACTTCTTCAACTCTAGCTCCTGAATTTGCCTATAAAAGCAAATCCAGCGCTTCTGCTTTAGTTGAAAAACCTTATAATAAATTTTATAACGAAACTACAAAAACAAAGAATTTTGTAAGTGCTTTAGCTTCTCAAAATATTTATTGCCCTAGATGTCGCTCGAATTCGCATAGCCTAAATGCATGCACGCAGCCTAGAACAATTCTATGCTTTAAGTGTGGGAAAAAGGGTGTACGTACTCCTGATTGCACTAAATGCAATCCAAAAAACTAGTTTGCCGGGATTGGAGAAATAGCGATTCTAATCGCTCAAAATTTAATAAATTCTGCAGCAAGACCGAGGGGAAACATTGATTATCCTTTATTTCAAATGTCTTTTCTAACCGCTTGGCGTCTCCAATCCTGGGATCTGAAAATATATTTTCACGCCCATATGTTAACATATTTGTTAATAACAAAAAACTCGTTGGTCTGTTGGATACTGGTTCGGGCATATCTATATTGGGAAATAATTCTGATGATTATTTTAGAAAACTTAACTATAAAATTTATTCATGTAATCCGTTACAGCTTTCTGCAGCTGGCGGACAAAAATTCTACGCTTCTAAATACTATATCTTACCTGTAACCTTTAATACCAAAACCTATAACATAAAATTTTATATTGTACCAGAAATACAAAACAATTTAATCTTAGGTATGGATTTCTGGAGAACTTTTGGGTTGTTTCCCAGTAAACTCGATGGCCTAGTAGTCAATGCATCTCAGGAGACTAATATTTCTAACATAGCTCTTGATGATCCTAAACATATTTTTTCATATGCTCAACTATCGGAGGAACAAAAGAAAGCCGCTGACGAAATCATTTCCAAATTTCGCGGTATTTCTTATGAGGAATGTGGTTTAGGTCGTACGTCATTGATAACGCATGCTATCGATACTGGTGATGTGCCTCCGATTCGACAACGATATTACCGTATCTCTCCTCATAAACAATCCGTTCCCTCCGAACATCTGGACGATATGCTTAAAGAGGACGTTGTCGAACCGTGCGAAAGCCCCTGGTCTAATCCCGTTCTTCTTACACCTAAGAAAAATGGAGAATATAGGTTTTGTTTGGACAGCAGGAAACTAAACTCTGTCACTCGTAAGGATGCCTATAGCTTACCTTACATCACTGAGATACTAGATAATCTCAGAGATGCTAAATATCTCTCTAGTGTAGATCTCTCAATATCTTTTTGGCAGGTCTTAATAAAGCCTGAGGATAGATGCAAAACTGCATTCTATATTCCTTCTAGGGGAACGTTCCAATTTAAGTCTATCCCCTTCGGGTTAACTAATGCGCCCGCTACCCAGCAAAGACTAGTAGATTTGCTTCTTTATGGGCCTAATAAGGTGTATGTCTTCATCGATGATGTAATTATTGTTTCTTATACTTTTGAGGAACATATGTCGTTACTTTCGCGTGTTCTAGAAAAACTTAAATACGCGAATCTTAGTATAAACTTCGAAAAGTGTCAGTTTTTTAGGGAAAAGCTAAGATATTTGGGTTACGTCGTTGATTCAAGTGGTCTTCATGCAGTTCCAGAGAAAGTAGACGTTATTATTAACTATCCTACACCATTTAATAAAAAGGAAGTACGTCGTTTCTTAGGTACTGCCTCTTGGTACCGTCGTTTCATCCCTAACTTTAGCACCTTGGCTGCACCGCTTAACAAACTTACCTCTCAAGGTAAGTCGGCACCTGCTTTTGCTTGGACCCCGGAGGCAGAGTCTGCTTTTAATAAACTCAAAGAGTGCTTATCATCACCTCCTATTCTATCTTGTCCTGACTATTCGAAACCCTTCCAAGTTCACACCGACGCCAGCGATTATGGTATTGGAGCGGTAATGACTCAGATCCAAAACGGCGAAGAGAGGGTTATAGCCTATATGAGTAAGTCGTTATCAGTCCAAGAACGTAACTATAGCGCTACGGAGCGCGCAGTAATAATGGCTATAGAACATCGCAGTAATTGTGGCTATAGAACATTGGCGGTGTTACTTAGACAATGGTAGAAAGTTTACCGTATATACTGACCATTCCTCTTTAAAATGGTTTCTCAATATTAATAACCCTACAGGACGTTTGGCTAGGTGGGGAATACGTCTGTCCGCATTCAATTTTGACATTAAACACAGACGTAGAAAAGACAATGTTGTTCCAGATTCTTTATCTCGTGCTGTGCCGGTAACGGCTATAGATAGTGGAAGCCAATCTTCATCTCCAGTATCTGATACTTGGTATTCGGAGATATTGGAAGGTTGCAAATCTTCTTCTACATCTTTTCCTAACTATAAAATTAATAATAATAAATTATTTAAATTCATAAAAACTTTAAACCCTTTAGCTAGGGAATTTGAATGGAAAGAAGTCGTTCCGAAAGACTCTCGTTCTAGTATCATTACTGATAATCACTCAAATCCGACCTCCGGACATCTCGGTATTTTTAAAACTTTAAAACGTATATCTTTAAAATATTTCTGGCCTGGTATGCATAAAGATGTTACTAATTTTGTTAATAATTGTGATGCGTGTAACTCTCTTAAACATGCTAATCATCCTACCTTAGCACTTATGGGTCGACCTAAGGAATGTTTTAGACCATTCCAAATGATTAGCGTGGACTTAGTTGGTCCATTGCCTCCATCTAGGAAGCAAAATACAATGCTGCTAGTTGTAACGTGTTGTTTCTCTAAATATTCTTTATTATTTCCTATACGCCGAGCTACTGCCGAAGCGATAACAAATATTTTGGAGGAAAAAGTTTTTCTTGTACATGGTATCCCCAGGACAATTCTGATGGATAATGGAAAACAGTTCGTTAGTCAAAAATTACAACAAATGTTTACTCAATATAAAGTACCTAAAGTACGTTACACGCCTAAATATACGCCGCAAGTAAATACTGTTGAGTGTTATAATAAAACTATTATGACAGCTGTTTCCACATTCATCAACGAGGATCACAGGATTTGGGATCTAAACATACCAAAAATTCAATTCGCTCTCAATACTGCAGTAAGTGAAGAAACGGGTTATACCCAATAATCGTTTCTGGTCTTCGGGAGAGAATTGGTTACGTGTGGTTCTCACTACGTTGACGTTGATCAATCTGACGATATAGTTTTCACAACTCGAGATGCCTATGCTGAAAATACTGGAAAACTTAGGAAAATATTTGACCAAGTCCAAAGCTCTCTTATCAAATCGCATGCTCGTAATTGTGGTCCTTATAACCTGCGTCGCCTGTCTGGCGGAAAACATACTATCAAAGCGACAAAGATAAGCAATTTTCTAAAAAACTTGCTCCTAAATATATTAAATGTCGTATTAAAACTAAACAATCGCCCTTGGTCTATGAATTGGTTTAAAAATTTTGTTAAAAAAAATCCTTTACAAATCTTTTTACAAAAATTTCTTTACAATTCCTTTTAATTAAAATATTTATTATATTGCTGTTTGTTTCTCAAAACTTTTGTTTTTTTAAAAATGAAATTGCTTATACATTTCTTTTTACTTAAATTATATTGCTATAACAAAATTAACAAAATTTTTAATAATTTTTTTTTAGAAAATGATACTCCTATACACACCATACTCAAATTATATTGTTTTTTTTGACAAAATTTTAGTTTCGTTTTAAATAAAATTGCTATACAATACTTTTACATAATATAATGTTTACTTTTACTTGATCATGTTCTTCCTAAACTCTTATTCTTTTATATAATACTATGAGGTCTCTCTTGGCTTTTACTTTCACAGCTGTAATCTTTTCGTGTTTCGATTGCTAAACAATCGAAATACTCTCTTTTGCCTCACAATTGTAGTCCTTGGTACTACCAAGACTCTAAATCTTGTATTGTCGATACCTCTCGTCAATGTTGCAGGGTACTCTTTTACAGTTGTGTTGTAACTGGAGTGTCTGAATGTTCTATATGCTTTAGTTCTTTTGAGAGTGTAGCTTTCCTTAGTGGATTTTGAATAAGCAAAATCCTACTCTAAAGGGCGCTCTATTATTTGCTTGTTAGTAAATAGGTAGGTAACATTAAAATGAATATAATGACGATCTGTTATCTTTTAAATGTACCTACCATTTAGTGTAAATTAGGATTAATTGAACGGGTAGGGTTTACTGAAACAGCCCCTAAGACTAAGGATCCTTAGTCCTTTTCTATGAAAATCGACTCCCTAAACTAACAAGGTACTTCACCCTATTTTAAGAGTTAGTGACGCAATTATAGTGTAGTGTCATACCCGTTTTAGGTCTTATTCTGGTGAAGGATGGTGTTGGTTATGTCACGGTTCTAAAACCGTCTTACAACCGTTTTCAATACTCACGTTGATTTTAGATATAAAATCCATACAAAAAAACATAGCATCACAAAACAGCAAACATCTAATTAAACATTCTCAGCTAATATTAACTAATTACTAGCTTTTAAATACAAATATAAACACAAAGATTGTTATTGTGATTACTTATTTTTTTCATCTGTCTACTAATGACAGTTGATGTATCGGTAACGCCGGTACTTCTTAATCTTGTGATTTCTGAGGGTATTTTAACATTAATCGGTTGTTGGTATTCTACTATAATTATTTTAAACCATAAACATTAATTGCTAATTAATTAAATAATTAGTATTTTCTGCCATAGAAAAATACGTAGATTATTTTAATTAACATTTTAAATTTATTCTTTCATCTAAGATTTGGTTGTTGTTTTGACCATAGATAAAACTACATACTTCTATATTCTATATAATACATTATGGTACATGATTTGTGATAGCGAAGCTCCAACTATAATTCTGCGAGAGCATTGCGGAAGAATTGTGGTATATAAGCGGTAGCCCCGGGAAAGCAGACCTCTTCTGTTTTCTCTGGCTATTGTTTATTCTTACTGTAAATCTTACCTAATCTCTGTGCGCGATCCTCGAACTAGGGTGAGTGTGTGTATGTTTTAGCGTTTTGCAACTAGCTTTTCAGTAATTTAATTTGATTAGTGTTGAATCCTGTACTGCTTAACGTATTAATTAATATTACAAATTCCTTGGCAATAGTTACATATATTGATCTAAAATATAATTAGTAACTTGTAGGTAGTATTGAGTTGCAAAACAATTTATATAGTTCTTTTGGTTTTGTTTCTATATATTATATGGAGATTGTAACGGCCACTAAATGGACCGTGGACGGTTTACAATCCACATTTAACATTTCTTTTATGACTTTAATTTGTGAACTATTATTGTGTGGGTAGTTTACTTTAGAACTGTAGTGTGAGTTTAACTTTTCAAAAAGATAATTGATTAGCTTTCTAAAAAAGTCTATACTAGTCTATACTTAAAATTAACTGTTCTTTTAATAGGATGAAGTGACCACTTGTTGACCTTTGTTCGACCCTTAAATCTTACATATTTTATGGTCACTTTATCACACCTTGATTTCTTAACTCCTTGATTTTAGAAGCATTTCAATTGTAGCTGCTTGCTTCCACACCCAACCCATAGACGGTCGACTGTATTGAACACCTGTTCATATCTCTGATAATACCGTTTCAGGAATCCTATCCACGGGCAGCCGCCTACCCTGCTGCTCCGTGCCTGAGCGTCATGCACATCTATGACCCTATCTACAGGCAGCCGTCTACCCTGCTGCTCCGTTCCTGTGCCTCGTGCTGAACTACCAGCCGAAGCTGAACCCACGCCAACCACGCCTGTAGTCGACGTGTCCGGTTCCTGCTGCTTCACTCCTTAGCCCCTTCAAGCTAAGTCCTCTTTTATCGCGTGAGAACTACCGAGCGAGAACCTGTGTACCTACCCCCTGAGTGAAATAAATTGAGTATACTTTACCCAATTTCTTTTATTTATCTCTTCTGCTCTCTCTGGTCGTGCTACCCGCGGCCAGAGTGTGTCATTAAGTTAATGCGATTAGAGGCACCTATTAGAATAATTAAAATTATGTGATTAATAATTATTTATTATATTATTATGTAATTACCTTTAATCATATAATTATACGACAATGAGATTTTTATGTGGTGGGAGTAGGGCACAATAAGTAGTTGTGGTAGTTAAATACTTGCACAGTATTCAGCAGTCATTCGCAGTCTGTCTGTAGAGAACATCGCGCATCTCAAATATTGTAAGCCAGTTCGTACTTAGTTCCATTTTCATTCGAAGCTCAAACCGGTTCTAAAATGTCGACGATAACCAAGGGAAAGCACGTAAAATATGAATTTGCTGGGAGCGATTTTGTATTGCCTGTAAGAAACCAAGTTATCGCAAAAGTTCTGAGAATCAAAGGAGATAATCTACACGAAGTAAGTTCTATTCAATTATTTTTTTAAAGACAACTTTTTAACCGCCTCTCTGGTCCAGCAGTTGACACCACCGAGTGTTGATCGGGAGGTCCGGGGTTCGATTAACCACGGGGGCAGGGGTTTTCCTGCTCGGTTTGGTTGGTGGTAGGGCTTCTAAGCCCGCCTGGCAAGCTACCACCGTCTTACCTCAATCTGTCGCCATACTAACAAGTTATAAAGCATTGTTGTGTTCCGGCAATCAGAGGTAGATAGCCAGTTCCTCAGTCGTTAAGGAATACAGGTAAAGCTCGCTTCAACCCTTCGCCCTATCGTCACTTACCATCAGGTGAAATGAAGGCAAAAGAGCTTGCCTGTCATATTATGTTAAAAAAGAAACAACCGTGTACCGAACTAGGTAAATGAAAAGTGCATAATTATATAATACCTTTATTGATGTGGAATACAATAACCCTTATCGTTGGTCTGTTTTGACTGAATGCTCGAAACGGATCCGCGGTACGGTACGTCGTCGCTCAAAACCAGCGTCGCGGGCGGCCGGATAGTACATCGTACAGTCCGGTGGCTCGTGGCAAATGCTGAGCAGAATGCCGTTTCAGCACATAGATAATTTAATTTGTCTACACTCATGTTATAATGTTGGAATTATGAACTCAGACTCGAACTCATAATGACATACTTTTTAACACAGATGATAAAAACGAAAATTTTAAAATGGAAACTTTAACAAAATGACCATTACGCAACTGCTTGCACTTATTTTTCTTAAAAACGCACAAAACTATGGCAATTATTTTCCAGACAGCCAACAATAAATAAAATTAATTAATTTTTTGATTTTATTTCATTGAATAATGAGTGTAGATAAAGTAGTGTACGTAACTGCATATAACTCGGTATTAAAACACTCGCTATTACTACTAAACCACGCTCGTGTTTAAATAATCTATTTTAAGTGACAGTTACATAAACTACTGTTATTTATTATGTTCTTTTGTTTTTGTGTTAATCGTGTGTTGAATAAATTCATTAATTTAATTTCAATAATAAGAAAGGACCTATTGTACCAAGTTTTCAATTAAGTAATGCGCCCTACCCATGATGAGCTACGGTGCCGAGACATGGACACTGACATTGTGGCTAGGCCACTAATTCAAAGTCGCTCAGCGGACTATGGAGTCGTCAAATCTGTTACGACGTCATCCGAAAGAGAACCAAAGTAACCGACATAGCGCATAGACTTAACAAGCTGAAATGTCAGTAGGATGGCCATATTAAATTGTTCTTGAAGGGAAACCCAGACTCTGCAAACAGGGCAAGCGGATGCGGCAGGCCGGAGATAGGATGAAATTGCGCACGATAGAGGAGGCCAATGTCCAGTAGACTAAAGTGGGCTGCAATAATGATGATTATATAATATACTATGCATATGTATTTTATACTATTAATTTGTTACAGGTTACAACGCCAGCCGGAGTCAAATATTTGGTGTCAATGCCACCAACATTAAGAAATAGTACTTACATTAGAACAGGAGATTATATCCTCGTGGAGCCTGTGGCAGAAGGTACTACTGTTAAGATGGAAATTGTTAAAATAATTAACAAGTGCTCTATATTTTATTTTAAGCAATTTAATGGGTGTCCAAAGGAATTTGACGGTAGCAAGGTGGCTGAACCTGAATGTAAAAATAACTTGTTTGATGTAAATAAAAATAATGATATTTTATTCTCTTATGACAGTGACGATGACTATGACTTTGATGATATTTCTAAAAATATTGTATTTTATTATTGAAAAAGTATGTTTTATTAATTAGGCAAATGGTACCAAAGCTTAGCGCCATCTAAAAAAAAAATTAATTTAACATTACCAAAAATATCTATTACCTGTACGGAAATCTTTTTGAATTAATAAAGGATGAATTTGACTCCACTTGTAGGCCGGCAGCCCGGCCTACAAGATGGATTTTCAAAAAATCCCCATCTCGGTATATGCCTCCTTTTTTGAGGCCCACGGCGAGATGCTCGCGCCCCTGCTCGCGCCGTTTCTAAACGCGTTGCCCCCCTCCGAGTCCGCATCCGCACCCGCTCAGACCCGCGTGTCTGCCCCCGCGACCACCCGCGATTACTCCGCGACCGCTCAGACCCGCGCGTCTGCCCCCGCGTCCGATCAATCCCGCGCCGCTCCATCGACCACGCAATCCGCCGCGACCGCACAAACCCGCGCGTCAGCCCCCGCGACCGGCCCATCCTGCGCCGTTTTCGTAGACAGTCCACAATCTCCGGACCCTCTCCACATGGAGGTAGTGCCCTCCTCTGGCTCCTCGGAATCGGACTCTAGTGACTCCGACTACACAGTCGTAGTCTCAGGGAAAGGGAAGAGGAGACAGAGAAGGGCGCCCACAGACTTGACATATTGTGGAATTTAAGTTGACGGTGACCGCATAGCCCCAGACATACACCTACTTTAAACACTAGACAATCAGTACGCAATAATAAAACACGCATTGATAGGTGTTTTTTTTTACTAAGACTTCTATTTTCAAGTACTAAAATCTGATTTTTCTTTTTCCTTTTCCGGTTTCTCTGTCCTGTGTAACTGTGGAAACATGATGACTCGCAAGGCCTTATCTCGCCAAGAGGAGGCCCATCAGGTCTTACAAGAATTGAAGGCCTCGAAGGAGTTGGTCAACCAATTACTTCAGGAACGGGAGGACAGTGAGAAGGAACTTTTGGACACATTCACCAATAATGGTAAACTCAAGAAAGAAATGGCAGAGTTGTATCAACAACTAGTTTTAGTAACGGAGGAAAGGGGTAAATTACAATTAGTTATAGACCAGTTCGACCAATGCAGTGGTGAGTACGAGCAGGCCCTCAGACGCATCACTGAGTTGGAACAATGTTTACAAGAGGCAAATAGTCAAATAAATAGTTTGGAAATGGAAAAATTAAATTGGACAACCATGCAAAACCAAAGTTTATATGAGGAGTTAGTCAGTAATACCCCTGAAATGGTGTCTGCTGCATATAACATAAATCCTGCTGTGTCCTTTAATATAACTTGTAATGACACTATTAACACATCTAAGACAATAGGGAGAGTTAAATGCAGCAATACCAAGGTGAAAAAATATTGTAAATTGAACAAATTTATCAGAAAAACTAAGACACTCATAAAGCAAAATAAATATTTTCATAAAAATGTAAAATTTAATAAAGAACGCATTATTTATCAAGGAGAATTAGATAAGTACTTAAAAATTAATCAAGGAAAATCAGGAAAAATATGATAATAATGTTATATTGTTAAATTAAAAAATTAGTTTCTTACAGGACTCCTTAAGTAATTTGTCAAACAAATATAACTTATTAAGAAGTGGATGGAGGGACCACACTTTGACACCCAATTATCAGCTAAATAATAAGAAATTGGAATGTAGAAATGGGACCGGCCATTGTTCTATGGCACCTGGCCTGCTTGCCTTGGAGCAACTGGAATGGTCAATGTCGATGTGTGAGCCATCAATCTCAATTACTGAGGAACTCAATTTGTCAATAGAAAGGGTATGCCCTCTAGATTCAAAAGATAATTATATAATATTTTGTGACGATATAGGTAAAGATTTGGGCCCCTTATTAATGAACCAACTAGGTCAGAATATTACAAATTACTGCATGCCAGGTGCATCTATGCACCACATTATAAGAAAAATTTGTAATTATGACTTAAAATATAACGATAATTTAATTTTAATCATAGGTAATAGAGGTAATGTAAGCAAAAAATCATTAAATAAGTATTATGACTGCCTGCTGGAATTAAATGTAAAAAGCATTACAATGTTTACATTTCCTTATTGTGACAGTTTATCAGAGGTAGAAAATGACATAAGATACAAATTAAACTTGTCATTGGATACTTGTCTTATTATCAAGACAAAATAAAATTGTTTGACATAAATAAATTGACATGTATTAAAAAGTATAAAAAATCATATTATTTGAAAGTAGATAGAATATGTCTATCCAATTATTTTAAGAAACAATTAGCAAAAATGCTAAGCTCCTTTTTATTAACTACAACCAAGAAATTGGTTGAGGTATGTTCTGTTGACATTGCTCCTATAGAGCAATCAAGGTACGACAATGCCTATATACAGCAGCAGAGTCCTGACAATGCTCCTTTGGAGCGAATTAGTCATAAGCTCCTATTGAGCGAACTTCCGAGAAATATTTTTCTCAAGTCCAACTCAATTATTTAAATTAAATAATAAGACAACAGAGAAGACCTCTGGCAACCTTAATGTAGTACACCAAAATATACAAGGTTTTTCAGGCAAAGATCTTGAAATTTCATTGTTCTTACATAGTCAGAATATACATGTATTATGTCTCACAGAACATTGGTTGAGAAAAAATGAATTATTAGACTGTATTGAGAATTATAAAATTGTAAGTGCATTTACAAGGGAAACTGCAATTAGAGGTGGGTCCTTGATCCTATTACAAAATAATATCAAATACAAAGAAAGATTAGATGTAATCAAGCAGTCAGTTGAGAAAAATGTTGAAGTTTCATGTGTGGAATTTGAACAATTTATAATAGTTTGTGTATACAGACCCCCTTCAGGAAGCTATGATATATTTGAGTCTGCTATGGAAAACATTCTTAATGTTGTTAGCAACAATAACAAGCATATAGTTGTCTGTGGAGATTTTAATATAAATATTTTAATGTCTAGTAATTATACAAACAGATTTATTAATTTATTTCGATCATATAATCTTTATTATGTATTCTTTGAACCTACTAGGATCACTCCCCATTCAGCTACTTGCTTGGATAACATATTTTCTAATTCCACTATACTGGATAAATGTGTTGCTAACTGGTTAGATTCTGATCACACTGGGCAGAAAATAATTGTTGAGCGCCATAAAGCTAACAAAAATATTAAAATTACTTTTAGGCCAATAACAGACAGTCGCTTAAAGAGCTTTGAAAATAATATTGAGAACAGACTCCACCTTTTAAAAAATTCTAGTGATATAAATGAACTGTATGAAAATCTATGCCACCATATCAACGCAGAGTTTACTACCATATTTAAGCAAAAAACTATTTCAATAAATTCAAAAAAGAAATTCAGTGATTGGGCTACTCCAGGTATTTATATTAGTAGACGAAAACTTTACGATTTATATTATGAAAAGTCCCTATCAACCGACCATTCTTTTATAAACTATGTCAGAAATTATTCTAAAATATTTAAAAAAGTGTGTAATATTGCAAAGGCAAACTTTCTTAGTAATAAAATAAGAAAATCCGACAACAAAGTTAAAACTACATGGCAAATTATTAATCAAGAAACCGGCAAAACATCATTTAAAGATGGCTCTTTTGAACTTAACATTGATGGCAAATTAATAATAACAGACAAAGCTGTTGCAAATGCTATGGAGTCTTTTTTCTCAGAAATTCCCGCGAAAATCACAAGTAACCTGAATTCGTCTACAGAATATGCACTTTCACTTTTAGAATGTAGTGTCAATAAATTTAATAGTCCTTTTGATTTCCATAAAATTACAACTGATTGCATAATTAAGGCATTTAAATCCTTGAATAAGAAAAAAACTGAGGACCTTTGGGGTTTATCAGTGGCAGTTATCTCAGGAATAATTAAAAATATTTCTCCTTGTTTAGCGGTTATTTTCAATAAATGTATTGACGATGGGGTGTTTCCTAATCTCATGAAATATAGTAAAATTATTCCATTATTTAAATCTGGAGACATATCAGACCCCTCAAATTTCCGCCCAATATCAATATTACCAACTTTGAGCAAAATATTTGAAAAAGTCATTTACAATCAGCTGATTTCTCATTTTAGAATAAATGAATTATTTCATAATAGGCAATTCGGTTTTACTAAAGGTAGAAGTACTACTGATGCGGGTGTCGAGCTCATGAAGCAAATATTTGATGCCTGGGAAAATAAGCAGGATGCGTTAGCTGTCTTCTGTGATCTTTCCAAGGCCTTCGACTGTGTAGAACATAAAACATTATTGGGAAAATTACACCATTATGGCGCCTCAGCAAATGCGATAAATATATAAAAATCATATTTAAGTGATCGCTTACAAAAGGTGATTATAAATAAAACTGAGTCTTCAGGGGCTCCAATTCTAATGGGCGTACCTCAGGGCTCAATATTAGGACCACTACTATTTCTTATTTATATAAATGATCTTCCATCCTATGTAAACAACCTATGTGAAACGGTATTATTTGCAGATGATACATCTGTTATCTTTAAAATCAATAGAAACGTAGAAGACTTTGACGATGTAAATAACACCCTTTCCAAAGTAATGTGTTGGTTTACTCATAATAACTTATTATTAAATTCTAAAAAAACAACGTGTATCAAATTTTCTTTGCCTAACATAAAGCAGGTCAGTACAAAAATTAAAATTAATGAGGAGATAATTCAATGTGTTGATACAACGGTATTTTTAGGGATCACCCTGGATTCTCGTTTGCAGTGGAGATCTCATATTAACACCCTATCGGCAAGACTCAGTTCGGCTGCTTATGCCGTAAAAAAGATTAGATGTTTGTCGGATGTTAAAACGGCGAGACTTGTATATTTTAGTTACTTCCATAGTGTCATGTCGTATGGTCTGCTGTTATGGGGCACAGCAGCCGATATTCACGACATTTTTGTACTACAAAAAAGAGCAATACGTTCTATTTATAAACTTAAACCTCGTGATTCACTACGGGAATTATTTAAAGAAATAAATATTTTGACAGTTGCATCCCAATATGTGTATGAAAACATTATGTACGTTTATAAAAATATAAAAACATTTTTAAAATGCAGCGACGGTCACAGTCTAAACACAAGACACAGGAACAGGCTTGCTGTTCCAGGTTTTAGACTACGTAAAACTAGTCACTCATTTATGGGAAAGTGCATACAAATATATAACAAAATTCCACAACATGTAACTGAACTGCCGTGGCACAGGTTTAAACCGCATATTAAGAAAACCTTAATGGGAAAGGCATATTACAAAGTTCAGGATTATTTAGATGATAGGAATGTGTGGACATCCGTTGCTTAATCTTAATAATGTTTAGTTTAATTTGCCACTTTAAAGTAATGAGACGTTAATACATGTATCATTCATTGTTATCTCTTATTACAAGTTAATGTAATAAGAGATAACAATGTTTAATCTTATTTTGATTATATACTGACATATAATTTCTAATTGTAAAAAATGTAACACTGTGACTAATAGATTGTATGATTGGCTATTTTAAAAAAGTGGCTCATGAGTTTCTTACCGGGTTCTTCTCATGAAATGCCTTACTCTCGGAATCCGGTCGCTTGTATCGATTACAACCACAGTCAAAGCGCTATGTGGATGTACTTGCTACAAGCGCTCGCGGCAGTGAATTTTAAGTCTTTTTTGTCAATTTTATTATTTAAATTTACTTTATGTATAATAAATGTGACTATGTATGAATGTTGACGATTTTAAGTGCTATGTTTAGCCTATGAAATAAAATTATTTTTGATTTGATTTGATTTGAGACGTGGACCCTCCAAAGAAAACGGTGAAATCCGCCTCTGGAGAGCCCACCCCTGCGGCAGTCGCAGACGAGGACTTGCTCCCCTCGGACCCCCGCGCCCCACCGCCCGTCTTCATCCAAGACAAGGCACGTTGGCATTACGTGTCAACAGCACTGACGGACAGACACGTGCACTTCACGCACGCCAAAACCTGCGCCTCCGGCATAAGAGTCCAAGTGCCCACCTCAGCGGATCACCGCAACCTCACCGCCTTCCTCAGGGCCAAGAGTATAGGCTACCACACCTATACTCTGCCCGAGGAGAGGGTGCTGCGTGTGGTGATGTGGTGATCCGCGGAGTCCCCAAGGAGCTCAGCATGGACCTCGTGCTGAACGACCTAAAAGGCCAGGGATACCCCGTGCATGAAGTGCACCGCATTACCCGCACTCGGTCCAAAACACCACTTGACCTTGTTTCAGTCATAGCCGACCTTACCCCCGCGGGCAAGGCGCTATATAACATACGCTCCATCTGCCATATCTCGGGGCTCTCCGTTGAGCCCCCTCACAAACGTACGTCTCCCGGGCAATGCCACCGGTGCCAGCTCTACGGGCACTCAGTCCGTAATTGCCACGCTCGGCCCCGGTGCGTTAAATGCCTGGGGGACCACGCCACCAAAGACTGTGATCGTCCGAAGATCCCGGTCCCCTCGGGTCCTCCACCCAGTTGCGTCCTGTGCTGACAGGCGGGGCACACCGCGAACTATCGTGGCTGCCCTCGAGCTCCGCGCAGGCCGGACACCTCGCGTCCCCCCCGCGACTCCTCTCTCCGCTCCACCTGCCGCCCCGTCGCTGCGGCCCGCGAAACCCATGCTCCCTCCGAGCAAACCCAACCCGTGGCTCCGAAGCCCTCGCCTCCGAAAACCGCGGCGCCTCCGAAGGCGCAAACGCTCCCCCCGACGGCCCCGCCGGCGCCTCCGGTGACGCCGAAACGCGTTAACTCAACGCCAAACGCAGACTTGCGTCTGGTGTGCAGCGTCATCGATGTCATAGACATGGATGAGGTCTGCGCACTGGCTGCGAAACTGCGCGAGGCTAAAAACTCGTTCGATTCAGTAAGTGCTCTCCTAGAGCACGACAAACTCATCCGCTCTCTTAAGTCCCTAAACTCTAAACAACAAAATGAATAATACACCCAAACGGATAAAACCCCACTCCCTAACACTAGCGTATTTCAACGCAAACGGTCTCAAAAATCAGAGGGACGAAGACGCTTCGTTCCTCACCGAACACGCGATCGATATCCTATCCGATCACCCTATCCGACCGGCCGATCCCTTGGGTGAGGCAGGTCAAATACTTAGGCGTCACTCTCGATCAGTGCTTAACGTTTGCACCTCATATAAGAGCCGTCCGAAACCGAGCCTTCTTCGTGCTCGGGCGCCTCTACTACCTCTTAGGAAATAAGGCGACAATTTACAAAGCCTGCGTCCGACCCATCATGACGTATGCTAGCGTAGCATTCGCTCATGCCGCGAACACCCACATCGACCAACTCCAAGTCATCCAAAATCGTTTCCTTCGTATTTTAACATTGCATTTTTTTTATTATTTAAAATGGAAAAATTAATTAATTTCAAATTCTTTTAAATGGCTCAATTCTCTCATCTCGAAGCCATATACGTGGAAAAAAGATAAACAATAGACGATCGGCCGGGCAGGCGCGGCCTAGGAGATGAGAGAACGAGATCGAGTTGGTCAGGCAATTTTTTCCAGAAAAATTTGGAAAATGTGTTTAAGTTAAACACGGAATATTTATTATTTTTTATTGAAAAACAATGTTAAATGACCTATAATTTTAGAACGGGTGGGTTGCGGTGGTATATTTTGGTATTTTGCTTTCTTTTGCACTTATTTGTTGTTTGTCATAATAACATAAGTTTATTTTGTTGGGCAAACTCTTATAAATACTGCGTTAAATCGAAGTAACGCTTGTCCTGTCACCCATAAATTTTTTATTGGTAATGCAAGAGGCAGCTTTAGGAAGCCCTATGTATAGCTTGACTGCTTCTCATAAGAAGACTGGATGGTTGCAGGATTCGTGAGGACATTGTTTGTCTTACTTAGTTTTGTTTTAGTTTTAAGCCACAGATGATATATTATACTGGAGAGAGCAACACATATGTATAAGGAACCCGTTTTTTTTCCCTCTACCGACAAAGTTGTTAGTATATTTTTTTAGCTCTTAAAATAAATTGTTCATTATAATAGGTTGGGGAAAAAGTTTCTTCGTATTTTTTAAGAAAATTTAAAACATTTTTTAATATAGTTTATTTACATTTAACTAAAGTATGTAGGTACCATTTTGGTCGATAACTTTTTGCCATCTTGTAGGTAGGGACATGATCCCATTGCTATAGAAATTTTGGGACTTCTGGTCAAAATACCGCGACAAGTGGTTTTGGCAGTCCTCTCGTAATGTTAACCTGACACTGCCTAAAGAATTCTGAAGAGACCGAAACAGGTGAAAATCTGAAGGTGCAAGGTCAGGACTATACGGCGGATGCATTAACACCTCCCAGCCAAACTCTCTTAATTTTTGCTGAGTGGCTAAAGATGTGTGAGGTCTAGCGTTATCATGATGAAAAACCACACCCCTTCTGTTGATTAATTCCGGCCGCTTTCCCTCAACTTCTTGCTTTAATCTCATCAGTTGTTCGCAGTAGAGTTCAAAATCGATGGTCCTGCCTGGTGGTAACAGCTCATAATGAATAATGCCCTTCCAATCCCACCACACACACAGCATTACCTTGTTGCGAGTTAACCCGGGTTTCGCCACAGTCTGTGAAGCCTGACCGGCCTTTGACCACGACCTTTTTCGCACGTTCTTGTCGTACGTGATCCACTTTTCATCACCAGTTATCAGCTTCTTCAAAAATGGTTCGGTTTCATTACGTCGTTAAAAAGAATCACAAATGAGTACACGGTTCATTAGGTTTCTTTCAGTGAGCTCGTGAGGTACCCAAATGTCAAGCTTTTTTGTGTACCCAGTTTTTTTCAAATGCGCCAAAACTGTTTTGTGGTCAATTCCCAGTTCTTCAGCTACGTCGTAACTACTGACATGCCGATCTTGCTCCACTTTTTCAAAAATGGCATCCATTTTATCTGTAATAGGGCGACCAGAGCGACGTGCATCTTTGACATCTAAATTTCAGGATTGAAAACGCTTAAACCAAATTTGTGCTACTCTCACAGACACTGCACTAGGTCCATAAACATCGCAAATTTTTTTCGCGGCTTGCGTTGCATTTTTACCTTTTTTGTAGTAAAATTTTAAAATGTATCGAATTTCTTCATTAGATTCACTCATCTTGGCGGTACGAAAAACAAATAAAAACCACACATTTTCGTAATTTGAATTTGGAATTATGTTCTTTAAAATTTAAACTTTCAATTATACCAAAACCAGCCAGATACAAATAGTATAGCCAAAGAGATTTTATAACAAGTTTATTCATACTATAATGCGAAAAGACTTTTTCCCCAACCTCGAAAGCCAAAGCAAACTTACCACTACGCTATCGAGCTCCTCAATAATTATGATAAGTACAAAGTAGTAGGAATTGAGCATACAGATACAGGCAAGATAATATAATATTTCTTTTTATTTAATTGTACATATTTTTCTGCTCTCAACGCTTTCCTGCCTCAGCCGGGCCAGGGAGCGCTGTGACAGTATGGCAACCGGTTGCCCGTGGTACGTACGTAATTCAGACCTCCATAGGGACTTCGACCTCCCATCCATCCGCCAATTCCTTCAAGACGCCTCCAGGCGTTTTTTCGACAAAGCTCCTCACCATCCCAACCCGCTCGTCGTAAGAGCCGCCAACTACTCTCCCACTAGAGAGGACCGACCGAGACACCGCAGGCCGAGGCACGTCCTCCTCGACGACGAGGACGACATCACGAGTGCGAACGGTCGCGCTCCACACACACGCACATCACGCACTAGTCACACTTTTGTCATACACCGCACTCGTAGAACAAGGGTGCGAAGATCCGGGTCACACTCGCGGCGCTCCGCGCGCTCCCTCGCAACTCCTCCACGACACGGCACGCCTGAGCCGAGGTCCGCGCCTTTAGAGGCACCCTCAGGACGTCTGCCGATCCCCGAATCAGCTCGAGCGCAACTGGAGGCTCTCCCTGGAAGCGGGACCCCCTAGGGGGGATGCCTTCCAGAGAGAATCCCTTCAGTGGTGGTTCGCCACTACAGGCTTGAGGACCCACCACAGTTCTCACCTTCTTTAAAAAAATCCGGTTATAACTGAGTAGCCGTCAGAGGCATCAGTTCAGGGCCCTTCAAAAAAAAAAAAAGCAGACCTCTTCAGTTTTCTCTAGCTATCGTTTGTTTCCTCAGTAAATCTTGCTTAATCTCTGTGCGCGATCCCCGAACTAGGGTGAGTGTGTGTTCCTAACCTATTGTCTTAGCGTTTTGCAACTTGCTTTTCAGTAATTTAATTTGATTAGTGTTGAATCCTGTACTGCTTAAAGGATTAATTAATATTACAAATTCCTTGCCAATAGTTGCATATATTGATAAAAAATATAACTAGTAAATTGTAGGTAGAATTAAGTTGCAAAACAATTTATATAGTTCCCTTGGGTTTTGTTTCTATAAATTATATGAAGATTGTAATCACGAGAAACGGGCCACTAAATAGACCGTGGACGGATTACACTCCACATTTAACATTTCTTTTGTCTTTAATTTGTGAACTATTATTTTCTATAAGACCGGTGGGTAGTTTACTTTGGATTAGCTTTCTAAAAATGTCTATACTATTCTAAACTAAAAATTAACTGTTCTTTTAATAGCATGAATTGACCACTTGTTGACCTTTGTTCGACCCTTAAATTTACGTAAATGCAGAAATGATAATTTTTTTCGTGTATAATGCATCAATATGATATTGCACTGCCAAAATGCAGAAATAATTGGTTTTTTTTTCGTGTATAATGCATCAATATGATATTGCACTGCCAAAATGCAGAAATGATTGTTTTTTTTTCGTGTATAATGCATCAATATGATAATGCACTGCCAAAATGCAGAAATGATAATTTTTTTTCGTGTTTAATGCATCAATATTATATTGCACTGCCAAAAGCAGAAACGATTGTTTTTTTTCGTGTATAATGCATCAATATGATATTGCACTGCCAAAATGCAGAAACGATTATGTTTTTTTCGTGTATATTGCATCAATATGATATTGCACTGCCAAAAGCAGAAATAATAATGTTTTTTTCGTGTATATTGCATCAATATGATATTGCACTGCCAAAATGCAGAAACGATTATGTTTTTTTTCGTGTATAATGCATCAATATGATATTGCACTGCCAAAATGCAGAAATGATTATGTTTTTTTCGTGTATATTGCATCAATATGATATTGCACTGCCAAAAGCAGAAATAATAATGTTTTTTTCGTGTATATTGCATCAATATGATATTGCACTGCCAAAATGCAGAAACGATTATGTTTTTTTCGTGTATATTGCATCAATATGATATTGCACTGCCAAAATGCAGAAACGATCATGTTTTTTTCGTGTATAATGCATCAATATGATATTGCACTGCCAAAATGCAGAAATAATTGTTTTTTTTTTCGTGTATAATGCATCAATATGATAATGCACTGCCAAAAGCAGAAATGATTATGTTTATTTTTCATGTATAATGCATCAATATGATATTGCACTGCCAAAATGCAGAAACAATTTTTTTTTTCGTGTATAATGCATCAATATGATATTGCACTGCCAAAATGCAGAAATGATTGTTTTTTTTTTCGTGTATAATGCATCAATATGATAATGCACTGCCAAAATGCAGAAATGATAATTTTTTTTCGTGTATATTGCATCAATATGATATTGCACTGCCAAAATGCAGAAATGATTATGTTTTTTTCGTGTATATTGCATCAATATGATATTGCACTGCCAAAATGCAGAAATGATTATGTTTTTTTCGTGTATATTGCATCAATATGATATTGCACTGCCAAAAGCAGAAATAATAATGTTTTTTTCGTGTATATTGCATCAATATGATATTGCACTGCCAAAATGCAGAAACGATTATGTTTTTTTCGTGTATATTGCATCAATATGATATTGCACTGCCAAAATGCAGAAACGATCATGTTTTTTTCGTGTATAATGCATCAATATGATATTGCACTGCCAAAATGCAGAAATAATTGTTTTTTTTTTCGTGTATAATGCATCAATATGATAATGCACTGCCAAAAGCAGAAATGATTATGTTTATTTTTCGTGTATAATGCATCAATATGATATTGCACTGCCAAAATGCAGAAACAATTTTTTTTTTCGTGTATAATGCATCAATATGATATTGCACTGCCAAAATGCAGAAATGATTGTTTTTTTTTTCGTGTATAATGCATCAATATGATAATGCACTGCCAAAATGCAGAAATGATAATTTTTTTTCGTGTATATTGCATCAATATGATATTGCACTGCCAAAATGCAGAAATGATTATGTTTTTTTCGTGTATATTGCATCAATATGATATTGCACTGCCAAAAGCAGAAATGATAATGTTTTTTTCGTGTATATTGCATCAATATGATATTGCACTGCCAAAAGCAGAAATAATAATGTTTTTTTCGTGTATATTGCATCAATATGATATTGCACTGCCAAAAGCAGAAATGATTATGTTTTTTTCGTGTATATTGCATCAATATGATATTGCACTGCCAAAAGCAGAAATGATAATGTTTTTTTCGTGTATATTGCATCAATATGATATTGCACTGCCAAAAGCAGAAATAATAATGTTTTTTTCGTGTATATTGCATCAATATGATATTGCACTGCCAAAAGCAGAAATAATAATGTTTTTTTCGTGTATATTGCATCAATATGATATTGCACTGCCAAAATGCAGAAATGATTGTGTTTTTTTCGTGTATAATGCATCAATATGATAATGCACTGCCAAAATGCAGAAATGATAATTTTTTTTCGTGTATAATGCATCAATATGATATTGCACTGCCAAAATGCAGAAATAATTGTTTTTTTTTCGTGTATAATGCATCAATATGATAATGCACTGCCAAAAGCAGAAATGATTATGTTTATTTTTCGTGTATAATGCATCAATATGATATTGCACTGCCAAAATGCAGAAACAATTTTTTTTTTCGTGTATATTGCATCAATATGATATTGCACTGCCAAAATGCAGAAACGATCATGTTTTTTCGTGTATATTGCATCAATATGATATTGCACTGCCAAAATGCAGAAACGATTATGTTTTTTTCGTGTATAATGCATCAATATGATATTGCACTGCCAAAAGCAGAAATAATAATGTTTTTTTCGTGTATATTGCATCAATATGATATTGCACTGCCAAAATGCAGAAACGATCATGTTTTTTTCGTGTATAATGCATCAATATGATATTGCACTGCCAAAATGCAGAAATAATTGTTTTTTTTTTCGTGTATAATGCATCAATATGATAATGCACTGCCAAAAGCAGAAATGATTATGTTTATTTTTCGTGTATAATGCATCAATATGATATTGCACTGCCAAAATGCAGAAATGATTGTTTTTTTTTTCGTGTATAATGCATCAATATGATAATGCACTGCCAAAATGCAGAAATGATAATTTTTTTTCGTGTATATTGCATCAATATGATATTGCACTGCCAAAATGCAGAAACGATTGTTTTTTTCGTGTATAATGCATCAATATGATATTGCACTGCCAAAAGCAGAAATGATTATGTTTTTTTCGTGTATATTGCATCAATATGATATTGCACTGCCAAAAGCAGAAATGATAATGTTTTTTTCGTGTATATTGCATCAATATGATATTGCACTGCCAAAAGCAGAAATAATAATGTTTTTTTCGTGTATATTGCATCAATATGATATTGCACTGCCAAAAGCAGAAATAATAATGTTTTTTTCGTGTATATTGCATCAATATGATATTGCACTGCCAAAAGCAGAAATAATAATGTTTTTTTCGTGTATATTGCATCAATATGATATTGCACTGCCAAAATGCAGAAATGATTGTTTTTTTTTTCGTGTATAATGCATCAATATGATAATGTACTGCCAAAATGCAGAAATGATAATTTTTTTTCGTGTATAATGCATCAATATGATATTGCACTGCCAAAATGCAGAAATAATTGTTTTTTTTTTCGTGTATAATGCATCAATATGATAATGCACTGCCAAAAGCAGAAATGATTATGTTTATTTTTCGTGTATAATGCATCAATATGATATTGCACTGCCAAAATGCAGAAACAATTTTTTTTTTCGTGTATAATGCATCAATATGATATTGCACTGCCAAAATGCAGAAATGATTGTTTTTTTTTTCGTGTATAATGCATCAATATGATAATGCACTGCCAAAATGCAGAAATGATAATTTTTTTTCGTGTATATTGCATCAATATGATATTGCACTGCCAAAAGCAGAAATAATAATGTTTTTTTCGTGTATATTGCATCAATATGATATTGCACTGCCAAAATGCAGAAATGATAATTTTTTTTCGTGTATATTGCATCAATATGATATTGCACTGCCAAAATGCATAAACGATGGTTTTTTTCGTGTATAATGCATCAATATGATAATGCACTGCCAAAAGCAGAAATGATTATGTTTTTTTCGTGTATATTGCATCAATATGATATTGCACTGCCAAAAGCAGAAATGATAATGTTTTTTTCGTGTATATTGCATCAATATGATATTGCACTGCCAAAAGCAGAAATAATAATGTTTTTTTCGTGTATATTGCATCAATATGATATTGAACTGCCAAAAGCAGAAATAATAATGTTTTTTTCGTGTATATTGCATCAATATGATATTGCACTGCCAAAAGCAGAAATAATAATGTTTTTTTCGTGTATATTGCATCAATATGATATTGCACTGCCAAAATGCAGAAATGATTGTTTTTTTTTTCGTGTATAATGCATCAATATGATAATGCACTGCCAAAATGCAGAAATGATAATTTTTTTTCGTGTATAATGCATCAATATGATATTGCACTGCCAAAATGCAGAAACAATTGTTTTTTTTTTCGTGTATAATGCATCAATATGATAATGCACTGCCAAAATGCAGAAATGATAATTTTTTTTCGTGTATATTGCATCAATATGATATTGCACTGCCAAAATGCAGAAACGATTGTTTTTTTCGTGTATAATGCATCAATATGATATTGCACTGCCAAAAGCAGAAATGATAATGTTTTTTTCGTGTATATTGCATCAATATGATATTGCACTGCCAAAAGCAGAAATAATAATGTTTTTTTCGTGTATATTGCATCAATATGATATTGCACTGCCAAAAGCAGAAATAATAATGTTTTTTTCGTGTATATTGCATCAATATGATATTGCACTACCAAAATGCAGAAATGATTGTTTTTTTTTTCGTGTATAATGCATCAATATGATAATGCACTGCCAAAATGCAGAAATGATAATTTTTTTTCGTGTATAATGCATCAATATGATATTGCACTGCCAAAAGCAAAAATGATAATGTTTTTTTTTTCGTGTATAATGCATCAATATGATATTGCACTGCCAAAATGCAGAAACGATTGTTTTTTTCGTGTAAAATGCATCAATATGATATTGCACTGCCAAAATTCAGAAACGATCATGTTTTTTCCGTGTATAATGCATCAATATGATATTGCTCTGCCAAAATGCAGAAATGATTATGTTTTTTTTTCGTGTATAATGCATCAATATGATATTGCACTGCCAAAATGCAGAAATGATTGTTTTTTTTTCGTGTATAATGCATCAATATGATAATGCACTGCCAAAATGCAGAAATGATAATTTTTTTTCGTGTATAATGCATCAATATGATATTGCACTGCCAAAATGCAGAAATGATAATTTTTTTTCGTGATTAATGCATCAATATTATATTGCACTGCCAAAAGCAGAAACGATTGTTTTTTTTCGTGTATAATGCATCAATATGATATTGCACTGCCAAAATCAAAAATGATAATGTTTTTCTTTCGTGTATAATGCATCAATATGATATTACACTGCCAAAATGCAGAAACGATTATGTTTTTTTCGTGTATAATGCATCAATAGATATTGCACTGCCAAAAGCAGAAATGATAATGTTTTTTTCGTGTATAATGCATCAATATGATATTGCACTACCTAAATGCAGAAACGATTGTTTTTTTCGTGTATAATGCATCAATATGATATTTCACTGCCAAAATCATAAAAACTATTTTTTTTTTTTTCGTGTATAATGCATCAATATGATATTGCACTGCCAAAATGCAGAAACGATTATGTTTTTTTCGTGTATAATGCATCAATAGATATTGCACTGCCAAAAGCAGAAATGATAATTTTTTTTCGTGATTAATGCATCAATATTATATTGCACTGCCAAAAGCAGAAACGATTGTTTTTTTTCGTGTATAATGCATCAATATGATATTGCACTGCCAAAATGCAGAAACGATTGTTTTTTTCGTGTATAATGCATCAATATGATATTTCACTGCCAAAATCAAAAATGATAATGTTTTTTTTTCGTGTATAATGTATCAATATGATATTGCACTGCCAAAATGCTGAAACGATTATGTTTTTTTCGTGTATAATGCATCAATAGATATTGCACTGCCAAAAGCAGAAATGATAATGTTTTTTTTCGTGTATATTGCATCAATATGATATTGCACTGCCAAAAGCAGAAATGATAATGTTTTTTTCGTGTATAATGCATCAATATGATATTGCACTACCCAAATGCAGAAACGATTGTTTTTTTCGTGTATAATGCATCAATATGATATTTTACTGCCAAAATCATAAAAAATAATTTTATTTTTTTCGTGTATAATGCATCAATATGATATTGCACCGCCAAAATGCAGAAACGATTATGTTTTTTTCGTGTATAATGCATCAATAGATATTGCATTGCCAAAAGCAGAAATGATAATGTTTTTTTCGTGTATATTGCATCAATATGATATTGCACTGCCAAAAGCAGAAATAATAATGTTTTTTTCGTGTATATTGCATCAATATGATATTGCACTGCCAAAATGCAGAAATGATTGTTTTTTTCGTGAATAATGCATCAATATGATATTGCACTGCCAAAATGCAGAAACGATTGTTTTTTTCGTGAATAATGCATCAATATGATATTTCATTGCCAAAATCAAAAATGATAATGTTTTTTTTTCGTGTATAATGCATCAATATGATATTGCACTGCCAAAATGCAGAAACGATTATGTTTTTTTCGTGTATAATGCATCAATAGATATTGCACTGCCAAAAGCAGAAATGATAATGTTTTTTTCGTGTATATTGCATCAATATGATATTGCACTGCCAAAAGCAGAAATAATAATGTTTTTTTCGTGTATATTGCATCAATATGATATTGCACTGCCAAAATGCAGAAATGATTGTTTTTTTTTTCGTGTATAATGCATCAATATGATAATGTACTGCCAAAATGCAGAAATGATAATTTTTTTTCGTGTATAATGCATCAATATGATATTGCACTGCCAAAATGCAGAAATAATTGTTTTTTTTTTCGTGTATAATGCATCAATATGATAATGCACTGCCAAAAGCAGAAATGATTATGTTTATTTTTCGTGTATAATGCATCAATATGATATTGCACTGCCAAAATGCAGAAACAATTTTTTTTTTCGTGTATAATGCATCAATATGATATTGCACTGCCAAAATGCAGAAATGATTGTTTTTTTTTTCGTGTATAATGCATCAATATGATAATGCACTGCCAAAATGCAGAAATGATAATTTTTTTTCGTGTATATTGCATCAATATGATATTGCACTGCCAAAAGCAGAAATAATAATGTTTTTTTCGTGTATATTGCATCAATATGATATTGCACTGCCAAAATGCAGAAATGATAATTTTTTTTCGTGTATATTGCATCAATATGATATTGCACTGCCAAAATGCATAAACGATGGTTTTTTTCGTGTATAATGCATCAATATGATAATGCACTGCCAAAAGCAGAAATGATTATGTTTTTTTCGTGTATATTGCATCAATATGATATTGCACTGCCAAAAGCAGAAATGATAATGTTTTTTTCGTGTATATTGCATCAATATGATATTGCACTGCCAAAAGCAGAAATAATAATGTTTTTTTCGTGTATATTGCATCAATATGATATTGAACTGCCAAAAGCAGAAATAATAATGTTTTTTTCGTGTATATTGCATCAATATGATATTGCACTGCCAAAAGCAGAAATAATAATGTTTTTTTCGTGTATATTGCATCAATATGATATTGCACTGCCAAAATGCAGAAATGATTGTTTTTTTTTTCGTGTATAATGCATCAATATGATAATGCACTGCCAAAATGCAGAAATGATAATTTTTTTTCGTGTATAATGCATCAATATGATATTGCACTGCCAAAATGCAGAAACAATTGTTTTTTTTTTCGTGTATAATGCATCAATATGATAATGCACTGCCAAAATGCAGAAATGATAATTTTTTTTCGTGTATATTGCATCAATATGATATTGCACTGCCAAAATGCAGAAACGATTGTTTTTTTCGTGTATAATGCATCAATATGATATTGCACTGCCAAAAGCAGAAATGATAATGTTTTTTTCGTGTATATTGCATCAATATGATATTGCACTGCCAAAAGCAGAAATAATAATGTTTTTTTCGTGTATATTGCATCAATATGATATTGCACTGCCAAAAGCAGAAATAATAATGTTTTTTTCGTGTATATTGCATCAATATGATATTGCACTACCAAAATGCAGAAATGATTGTTTTTTTTTTCGTGTATAATGCATCAATATGATAATGCACTGCCAAAATGCAGAAATGATAATTTTTTTTCGTGTATAATGCATCAATATGATATTGCACTGCCAAAAGCAAAAATGATAATGTTTTTTTTTTCGTGTATAATGCATCAATATGATATTGCACTGCCAAAATGCAGAAACGATTGTTTTTTTCGTGTAAAATGCATCAATATGATATTGCACTGCCAAAATTCAGAAACGATCATGTTTTTTCCGTGTATAATGCATCAATATGATATTGCTCTGCCAAAATGCAGAAATGATTATGTTTTTTTTTCGTGTATAATGCATCAATATGATATTGCACTGCCAAAATGCAGAAATGATTGTTTTTTTTTCGTGTATAATGCATCAATATGATAATGCACTGCCAAAATGCAGAAATGATAATTTTTTTTCGTGTATAATGCATCAATATGATATTGCACTGCCAAAATGCAGAAATGATAATTTTTTTTCGTGATTAATGCATCAATATTATATTGCACTGCCAAAAGCAGAAACGATTGTTTTTTTTCGTGTATAATGCATCAATATGATATTGCACTGCCAAAATCAAAAATGATAATGTTTTTCTTTCGTGTATAATGCATCAATATGATATTACACTGCCAAAATGCAGAAACGATTATGTTTTTTTCGTGTATAATGCATCAATAGATATTGCACTGCCAAAAGCAGAAATGATAATGTTTTTTTCGTGTATAATGCATCAATATGATATTGCACTACCTAAATGCAGAAACGATTGTTTTCTTCGTGTATAATGCATCAATATGATATTTCACTGCCAAAATCATAAAAACTATTTTTTTTTTTTTCGTGTATAATGCATCAATATGATATTGCACTGCCAAAATGCAGAAACGATTATGTTTTTTTCGTGTATAATGCATCAATAGATATTGCACTGCCAAAAGCAGAAATGATAATTTTTTTTCGTGATTAATGCATCAATATTATATTGCACTGCCAAAAGCAGAAACGATTGTTTTTTTTCGTGTATAATGCATCAATATGATATTGCACTGCCAAAATGCAGAAACGATTGTTTTTTTCGTGTATAATGCATCAATATGATATTTCACTGCCAAAATCAAAAATGATAATGTTTTTTTTTCGTGTATAATGTATCAATATGATATTGCACTGCCAAAATGCTGAAACGATTATGTTTTTTTCGTGTATAATGCATCAATAGATATTGCACTGCCAAAAGCAGAAATGATAATGTTTTTTTCGTGTATATTGCATCAATATGATATTGCACTGCCAAAAGCAGAAATGATAATGTTTTTTTCGTGTATAATGCATCAATATGATATTGCACTACCCAAATGCAGAAACGATTGTTTTTTTCGTGTATAATGCATCAATATGATATTTCACTGCCAAAATCATAAAAAATAATTTTATTTTTTTCGTGTATAATGCATCAATATGATATTGCACCGCCAAAATGCAGAAACGATTATGTTTTTTTCGTGTATAATGCATCAATAGATATTGCACTGCCAAAAGCAGAAATGATAATGTTTTTTTCGTGTATATTGCATCAATATGATATTGCACTGCCAAAAGCAGAAATAATAATGTTTTTTTCGTGTATATTGCATCAATATGATATTGCACTGCCAAAATGCAGAAACGATCATGTTTTTTTCGAGTATAATGCATCAATATGATATTGCACTGCCAAAATGCAGAAACGATCATGTTTTTTTCGTGTATAATGCATCAATATGATATTGCACTGCCAAAATGCAGAAACGATCATGTTTTTTTCGTGTATAATGCATCAATATGATATTGCACTGCCAAAAGCAGAAATGATAATGTTTTTTCCGTGTATAATGCATCAATATGATATTGCTCTGCCAAAATGCAGAAATGATTATGTTTTTTTTTCGTGTATAATGCATCAATATGATATTGCACTGCCAAAATGCAGAAACGATTGTTTTTTTCGTGAATAATGCATCAATATGATATTTCATTGCCAAAATCAAAAATGATAATGTTTTTTTTTCGTGTATAATGCATCAATATGATATTGCACTGCCAAAATGCAGAAACGATTATGTTTTTTTCGTGTATAATGCATCAATAGATATTGCACTGCCAAAAGCAGAAATGATAATGTTTTTTTCGTGTATATTGCATCAATATGATATTGCACTGCCAAAAGCAGAAATAATAATGTTTTTTTCGTGTATATTGCATCAATATGATATTGCACTGCCAAAATGCAGAAACGATCATGTTTTTTTCGTGTATAATGCATCAATATGATATTGCACTGCCAAAATGCAGAAACGATCATGTTTTTTTCGTGTATAATGCATCAATATGATATTGCACTGCCAAAATGGAGAAACGATCATGTTTTTTTCGTGATTAATGCATCAATATTATATTGCACTGCCAAAAGCAGAAACGATGGTTTTTTTTCGTGTATAATGCATCAATATGATATTGCACTGCCAAAATCAAAAATGATAATGTTTTTTTTTCGTGTATAATGCATCAATATGATATTGCACTGCCAAAATGCAGAAACGATTATGTTTTTTTCGTGTATAATGCATCAATAGATATTGCACTGCCAAAAGCAGAAATGATAATGTTTTTTTCGTGTATAATGCATCAATATGATATTGCACTACCCAAATGCAGAAACGATTGTTTTTTTCGTGTATAATGCATCAATATGATATTTCACTGCCAAAATCATAAAAAATATTTTTTTTTTTTCGTGTATAATGCATCAATATGATATTGCACTGCCAAAATGCAGAAACGATTATGTTTTTTTCGTGTATAATGCATCAATAGATATTGCACTGCCAAAAGCAGAAATGATAATGTTTTTTTCGTGTATATTGCATCAATATGATATTGCACTGCCAAAAGCAGAAATAATAATGTTTTTTTCGTGTATATTGCATCAATATGATATTGCACTGCCAAAATGCAGAAACGATCATGTTTTTTTCGTGTATAATGCATCAATATGATATTGCACTGCCAAAATGCAGAAACAATTTTTTTTTTCGTGTATAATGCATCAATATGATATTGCACTGCCAAAATGCAGAAATGATTGTTTTTTTTTTCGTGTATAATGCATCAATATGATAATGCACTGCAAAATGCAGAAATGATATTTTTTTTTCGTGTATATTGCATCAATATGATATTGCACTGCCAAAAGCAGAAATAATAATGTTTTTTTCGTGCATATTGCATCAATATGATATTGCACTGCCAAAATGCAGAAATGATAATTTTTTTTCGTGTATATTGCATCAATATGATATTGCACTGCCAAAATGCAGAAACGATTGTTTTTTTCGTGTATAATGCATCAATATGATATTGCACTGCCAAAAGCAGAAATGATTATGTTTTTTTCGTGTATATTGCATCAATATGATATTGCACTGCCAAAAGCAGAAATAATAATGTTTTTTTCGTGTATATTGCATCAATATGATATTGCACTGCCAAAAGCAGAAATAATAATGTTTTTTTCGTGTATATTTGTTGGATATTATTGGCGAGTAAGAGCAAAACACATGTAGTTCAGTGTAGATTTTATATTGAAGTAATAAGTGACGGGTAAACATGTCAAAATATAAAATTAAATTTGATTACAATGTTATTTATAAAAAGAACCTTATAGGTGGCTAGTATTATTTCAACACGGCCCCTTAATCAAATATAATTTAGACCTCATAATTATGTCTACACATGCTACCCGTTATCACTATAACATCATGTGCAAAAAGAAACTTAAGTAAGGCCTAACCCAGCTATACATCGAGCATGCGCTGTGTGCCCCAGAGCTTTGGTTAAGACATCAGCCGGCATTTGGCTAGATTCTAAGAATTTTAAAGTAACTGCCCTATCTGACACCTTTTCTCTCACAAAATGATACCTGGTGTCTATATGTTTCGTCCTACTGTGATGGACAGGATTTTGAGCTAAGTTGAGTGCACTCTGACTGTCACTATATATATTTACAGAACCAGAAACTAATTTACACTCACTTGCATTAACGAATACTTCGGATACAAATCTTTTCAGATATATTGCCTCCTTGACGGCATCTGTTAAGGCCATATATTCAGCTTCGGCAGAAGAAGAAGAAAGGGCCACTGTCGGTTGCTTCCTAGCCGCCCACGACACTGGACCTCCTGCCAATTTGAAGCAATAGCCTGTATAAGAACGCCGATCAATTTTGCAATTCGCCCAATCAGCGTCAGCACACCCTTTTAAGACGGCACCAGTACGCGAATATTTGATGGCAAGATCCGAAGTGCCCTTTAAATATTGTAAAACACGCTTCGCAGCTAACCAATGCGTTTTATCGTGACATGTATTAAATTGACTCAGGTAGCTGACTGTAAATGCTATATCAGGGCGTGTATTTACGGCGAGGAACATTAAGCTACCGATTAACTGTTGGTAGGGATAAGACTGGTCACCTAAAACTTTACTCACCTCTAACTTCGTATTTGATAATGGTGTATAACAAGTCTTACAATTATCCATGCCGAATTTCTTCAATAAATTTCCAATATACGGTTTTTGATCACATATAACATCATTGTTACTATTTCTCTTTATATTCAATCCTAGATAACATTTTAATTCACCCAAATCTTTTAGTGAGAAATATTTTTGTAAGTTTGACATGACACTGTCAAAAGCTTTGTCATTCTTATAAAACAATATCAAATCATCGACAAAAACTGCCAAGATAATTAACTCATTTTCAAAAAGTTTTGTATATACACAAGGCTCGGAAGGAGTTTGTTTGAAACCAATTCTATTTAAAGTTTCATTTAACTTTATATTCCAGGCCCTAGGAGCTTGCTTTAAACCATACAGGGATTTTTGTAGCAGGCAGACCTTCTGTGCATTTCCTTTTTGAACAAATCCCAGAGGTTGCTCCATGAACACTTCTTCTTCGAGTTCTCCATTCAGGAATGCAGTGTCGACGTCCATATGTCTCATTTTAAGACCCAATTCAGCAGCCAAAGCAAATAACACTCGCAATGAAGAATGGCGAACTACTGGGGCAAATGTCTCATCATAATCGACGCCTGGAACTTGGCTAAACCCTTTAGCCACTAGCCTTGCTTTGTATTTAATAATATTGCCCTTGGAGTCTCTTTTCACCTTGTAGACCCACTTGCAAGGTACAATTTTCTTATTAGGTCTATCGACAAGTTGCCACGTTTTTAGTTTCTTTAGTGACTTATATTCTTGATTCATAGCTTCCTGCCACAATGAACAATCTGCCGACTTCATGGCTTCAGCATATGTCTTTGGTTCATTAGAGTCCTCTGCTGCAGCTATGTAGGTGAAGAAATCGGGTGGCTTCCTATTTCTCTCAGGATAGCGTAGTTCAGGATTTGAAGAACCTGACGTTTGTTCCTCCACAGTTTCTTCAGCTGTCTCCGAGTTCTCAATTTCAGGCCGAGATTCAACATTGATGGTCGCTACAGTAGCATCAGCAACATCAGCGTTTGCCTCATTCAGTCCAGGATCAACAATAATACTAGTACTAGGTAAATAGTCATTAGAAAAGGATAACATCGGAGCAAAAGGAGAAGAAGGATCAGTCAATACATTTTCTGAACAATTATTTAAAGGTTTAAAAGTATTCTCAAAAAAATGTACATCCATAGACCTTTTTAGTTTTCAGAGGACAAGTAGGATCCCTAAAGTAATAACTATTTGGATCATCACTATATCCAACAAATATTACTTCCTCTGCTTTATCATCCAGCTTTTTCCTTTGACAACCCGGAATCTGTATGAGAGCCCTACAACCGAATACCCTAATATTACATAGATCAGGTTTTGTGCCGTACCATCTCTCAAAAGGTGTAGTATTCCTACCTAAAGCCCGATGAGGTGACCTATTTTTAAGGTATGCCGCAGTTTGCACTGCATCCTCCCAATATGACTTAGGGTGGTTACCATCGGCCATCATCGATCTGGCTTTCTCAATGAGAGAACGATTAGTCCGTTCCGCAACTCCATTTTGTTGAGGACTATACGGCGTCGTCGTCTGATGTTCAATACCCAAAGAAATCAAATAATCTGACAAATCTTTATTTACAAATTCAGTACCATTATCAGTTCTGAACTTTTTAATAACTAAACCAGTTTGTCTTTCAACATACTTTTGGAAAGAACAGAACTTACTTTTAACTTCTGACTTAGAAGAAATAAAATAAATAAAAATCATTGTAGAAAAATCATCTATAAATAATAACATATATCTATTGCCATTAAATGACTCATTAGTAAATGGTCCACAGAGATCCGAATGGATTAACTCCAATTTACTAGTTGCTCTGGCAAAAGCAATAGTTTTAAAACTTTTACGTGACTGTTTCCCTTTTATACATGAAACACAAGGTTTTCTATCTACGTCCTTAAAAACTATACCTATACTACAATTCTTAAGACTACTCATACCTATACGACACAGATGTCCTAACCTCTTATGCCATAACTCGTACCTACTAATTGAGTCAGAGTGCACATCATAAGCCGCAATTTGAGGTAATTTAGCAGAACAGTCCAAAGAGTAAAGTCCATCACAGGGCGAACCATGTAAGACAGAATCACCTGTAAAAGAAAAAGTGTTAGCATTGTAAATATTACAACCACTTTTATTAAAAAGGACACAAAACCCTTTCCTTACAAGCTCCTTTACAGAAACTAGGTTAGATTGTAAATCAGGAACATAGAAAACATCTTGCAAAGTATTTACAGAATGACAACTACTATTTACAGAATTTGTATATAAATTAACGTCACCAATACCATTAATACAAAGTTCTGTGCCATTTGCAACTGTGACCTTACAAGGGAAAGACATAGGTTTCATATTTGTAAACAAGTCTCTACGTGATGTCATATGTCGCGTAGCACCAGAGTCAACATACCATTTGTCTGCGTCTTCCTGAACTATAGTTCCAAAGGCTTTCAAAGAGGAAGATGGCTCCTTATTCTTTGCTGACTTCCTTGTTCTCTTTTTTCGTAAAGGACAGTCTGGACGCTTATGACCAGGAACATTACAGTCGTAGCATATTATAGGTTTACTGGACTTACGAACGGGAACATCATTTTTAGTTTGGGCAACAATAGCAGTCTCCGCTTCTATTTTATCCTTATTCATTTCATTAAGAAGTTTGGCTTTGACTAATTTTGTGGTTACTTCAACATTTGAATTTTCTAATGCCATGATTAAGGGCTCAAATTTTGAAGAAAGTCCACCAAGCATTATAGCTGCCACAGATGTATCCTCTATAGTTTTCCCGATGTCAGCCAACTGCTGTACAGTACTGAGTATAGCATTTATATATGCCTCTATGTTAGGGAAATCAAGAAGATTAAGTCTATATAACCTTCTCTCTAAACTTAACCTGCGCCCCATACCTTTATCTTCAAAGGTTTCCTGCAGTAACTGCCAGGCTTCAGCTGCAGTCTTTGCATTTCTGGCATGTATGATAGCTGAACTACCAAGAGTTAAGCATATTTTAGCAAGAGCTTTCCTGTCACACCTCGAACGAATATGTATAGGAGTAGTATCCCTGTCTGGGTATCCTTCTATTGTTTCCCACAAATCTACGTCAATGAGGTAACTTCTCATTTTAAATTTCCATAAAGGATAACTTTCTCTACCTTCAAGAAAGAACGACGGAATAGAGGATGAGTTTGATCGTGAATGTAAATTCTCAGACATACCCATGTTTATAGTTTCTCCATCCATTTTGCTGACTTCACTACACTATTTTTATTGACTACGCGTATTTTATCTCGTGCTGATAACGAATGTTGGATATTATTGGCGAGTAAGAGCAAAACACATGTAGTTCAGTGTAGATTTTATATTGAAGTAATAAGTGACGGGTAAACATGTCAAAATATAAAATTAAATTTGATTACAATGTTATTTATAAAAAGAACCTTATAGGTGGCTAGTATTATTTCAACAATATTGCATCAATATGATATTGCACTGCCAAAAGCAGAAATAATAATGTTTTTTTCGTGTATATTGCATCAATATGATATTGCACTGCCAAAATGCAGAAATGATTGTTTTTTTTTTCGTGTATAATGCATCAATATGATAATGCACTGCCAAAATGCAGAAATGATAATTTTTTTTCGTGTATAATGCATCAATATGATATTGCACTGCCAAAATGCAGAAATAATTGTTTTTTTTTTCGTGTATAATGCATCAATATGATAATGCACTGCCAAAAGCAGAAATGATTATGTTTATTTTTCGTGTATAATGCATCAATATGATATTGCACTGCCAAAATGCAGAAACAATTTTTTTTTTCGTGTATAATGCATCGATATGATATTGCACTGCCAAAATGCAGAAATGATTGTTTTTTTTTTCGTGTATAATGCATCAATATGATAATGCACTGCCAAAATGCAGAAATGATAATTTTTTTTCGTGTATATTGCATCAATATGATATTGCACTGCCAAAAGCAGAAATAATAATGTTTTTTTCGTGTATATTGCATCAATATGATATTGCACTACCCAAATGCAGAAACGATTGTTTTTTTCGTGTATAATGCATCAATATGATATTTCACTGCCAAAATCATAAAAAATAATTTTTTTTTTTCGTGTATAATGCATCAATATGATATTGCACTGCCAAAATGCAGAAACGATTATGTTTTTTTCGTGTATAATGCATCAATAGATATTGCACTGCCAAAAGCAGAAATGATAATGTTTTTTTCGTGTATATTGCATCAATATGATATTGCACTGCCAAAAGCAGAAATAATAATGTTTTTTTCGTGTATATTGCATCAATAA